>OY728163.1:1163184609-1165684609 GCA_963277665.1 Viscum album
CAACAAGTCAATAAATATACTTTTCACATGAAAATATAATTTCCACATCATAAATTCACCAAAAATCCCACATGTATACCACACAAGTCAAAAAAGTCCACTTTTCATTCAAATTGATTTTGAAATCCGACTCAAACCAAAATATCCCACAACACTTTTCACATTTCTTTAACACTTCCACAAATCCATTAAAAAAATTTATAAAACCATTAAAAGATATTTCAACTCACATAACAGCCCACTCAGATGTTACATAATACCCTTTTCATAACCAATGTCCATTTTTCACATCACACTCACACAAAACATCCCACATCACTTTCACATCTCTTACACACTTTAGTAAATCATTGAAACATTTTTATAAAACATATCCAAGATGGAAAACATAAAAAAACAACCCCTTTCACATTTAACAGTTACCATTTCAAATTATACACACTCCAAAATAGTTTTCCAATATGTATTCACCTCTTACATAAATCATAAAATCATTCAAATCTTTCATAAAACAATTATAAAGAGTATACCCAAACATTGATCATAAAACCCATTTCAAAACCATATTTCAAGGACAAACCCACAACAAAACACTAAAAAAGTATAATTAGAATCCCTAGAAACATTTATAAAACCACTTTAAATTATTATAAAATCACCTTGAATAATACCATGAAAGATACAAATGAAAACACCTGTTTTCATGAAATGCTCTCAAGAAGTATAACAAAGTTTTACACACAAAACCTATTCCAAAAACCCCCTTCCAAGGCCCACATGAAACAGAGTCATTAACAAAACATAATTTTCATCCTATTTCAAAAACTAATAAATAAATTTTATATTTTAAAAAACTGCCACAAAAGATACCACATGTGTTACATTTAAAAATTTCACAACCTCAACAAAAATGAAATTATAAAATTAAATGCTTAACCAAATCCCTCAAAAACAGTTTTTGCAGCACACATAGCATATGGGGAACATGAAATACTAGTAAAACAATCAAAATAACTCATAAATTAATGGTTAACCATGGAATCACTAGCCTTTTGAGTCTAAACCCTTATATCTTGGTATGAAACATCAAGCGCACCACCATCGCACCACAAGGAAGTGAAGAGAAACCTAAAATCTCAATATTACACCAAAAAGATAACATGTCAAACCCTAGGTTCGAACCCTAACTTCTGATCACTTTGGAAAATCAATAAATAGGGATGAAACCCTAAGGAAATGGAATAAATGGAAGTGAGGAACACTTAGTTGATGGAATCTTGGAGAAATCGCCGTAAATACACCAGTATCTAAATTTTCAAATATCCAAAAATTCAAGGGAGGTTCTAAAAATGATGAGGAGATAATTTAGGAACTAGAATGGGTGAAAATAGTGAGAAATTAAGGAGTTATTAAGGAATAAATTTACCTCTTCAAATATGGGCGATTTGAAAAATCCAGAGAATTTTTTCCTACATTCCCGATGAAAATGATCTCCAAAGAGGGGGAGGAGAGCATGGGATATCGCCTTGGGTAAGTGGGAACAGTTTAGAGTTGGAATCACCTAAAAAACTTAAAAATTTAATGATATATTGAATAATTAAAAAATATTTTTAATGTAGGAAATCGGCTTTCAGGCTGTCCCACCACCTTAATAAAAAACCCAAATCCATCATTATTATTGATTCCATTGGATTCCAAATTAATATGTTGATTTTAATATACCAAGGGATTCCATTTTTGTAGTGTAATGGGTATAAAATGTTAAAAAAGGAGTTATAAAAGAAACAAAAATTTATTTTTAAATCTGGAAATGGGCTTACAGTTTGGACCAAATTTCGAAAACCCACCATTTCCACCAAAATGCGTGGTAAACCCCCAAAACAAATTAGGAATATAAATTAAACAAAAATTTAATTTAAAATAATTCATTATTCTTCTATGGGATGTGATTTGGTTTATTCATACACTCTTTATGAACCATTTTTAAATTTTTTAAAATATTTTTATAATTTTAAGATATTCCCAAAGATACTAAACTTATGATTCTAAGATTATATTTTCATAAACTTTTAGTTTATATTAAGTGTAACATCAGATTTATAATTATAAATTATGATGTAAATATCATAATTTTATGATCCAATTCATTATATTCCATTAATTAAAAATAGAGCCTAACAGAAGGAATGGAAACTGTATTAATTCAAATAATCTATATAGGGATTTCACTCTTGGGTATGACAATGAAGCTATGGATATAGTTAAATAAATTATAACTCTTTTGGGGTAGCTGACTCAGGTTATAACCAATAATATTTCATGTGTGGAGAAACCTTTTGATCCCTAATATGGTTAAATAATGTTGCACAACTTCATACATCAGCAACCTCCATCATTGAATGGGACTAATGATCCATTAGTAGCTGATCAATGGATCATTCCCCTAGAGAAGATATTTCTGGATCTGGGATGTATTGAAAGAGATAAAGTTATCATGGAAGTTTATAATCTTAAAGGATATATTGGTAAATGGTGGTCATTGATCCAAAATACTAAGGAGTCAAAGGAAATTGATAGTATGGAGTAGAAGACTTTCAAAAAGATATTTCTTTGAAAAATACTTTCCTTATAAGAAATGAGTTGATATGGAGAGGAAATTACCCAATATAAAGAAAATTTTAGAAGAAAAAGTTTTTAAATATGAATCTAAATTTACAATGTTAGAAAATCATGTAGTGGATTATGTATCCAATTCAATTATTAATATTTATATCTTCTTTTATAGGAAAAAAACTATCCTTTTAAGTGCATTAGTATCTCAAAAAAAATAGTATATGAGGATTTATTTTCAAGTTCCATAAATATATAGAATTATTTCTCTATGTTTTTTGTTTTCTAGGGAAAACAAGAAGAGAAGTAGGTGGATGAGCACTCTAAAAAAAATAAGTAAAAGGGGAGTAAGTTAAGGGGGTTTCTAACTTCTAATAGTTGTGTAAAGAAACATCATTGAACAATATTTATAAGAATGGGATTTTACATAATTTGAGGATAAAAAGACCATCTAGATAATGATTTTAAGTGAAATAAAGAAGCTTCCAATGTTAAATTATACAACTATAAAGATATTGAGAACAATTTAAATTAATTCCCCAAGTGTCAATCAAATTTTCCTCAAAAAAAGCGGAGCAAGGACATGATTATGTGATCACTAAAACTGAGGTTGAAGTTCTTAAAGATGTTTTGAACGGTGTATTAATCATAACCTAAAATTTATCTAATGTTTCATTTGATTCTATATCATCATAAATTTTTATATATTTCATGCTTTCCACGAAAATTAGACATTTCCCTTGAACCTTAATAAGATATTTTTCAATCAAGACTCTTAATGGAAATCATATTGAAATAAGGGTATGTTAGTCAGTCCTCATTATAATTCATTGTGATATTTATATTTTATATTGATATAATATAAAATTCTTGATGAGAATAATATTAATTTTTGAGTCATTATTAAGAATCTTAAATTAGTGAAGATAGATGAAAAAATTATAAAATGTGAATTATAGATTTAGGAAGCTTATTTTGATGGATATGTTGTCTCTAAGGAAGTAATATAAGTTGTTACTTTAAAAATAAAGGAAGTGATAGAATGTCCAATGTCAATGAATATAACTAAGGTATATAGATTCCTTATATTAGAAAGTTACTATCAATAATTTCTTCAAAAATATTCTTGATTAGCTAACTTGTTAATTAAGTTGACATTTAAAGGGGGTAATTATATATGGTAAGAAGAATGTAAATAAATTTTTCAATAATTGAAGAGGATATTGGTCAATGGACCGATATTAACTTTACCATCAGGAAGGGATTTATTTTTTTATATATTGGTGTATCGAATATGGGACATGGATGTATCATTATGTAAAATGATTGATTTTTTTCATTTGCATCAAGGTAACTTAATATTCATTTATAGAATTATCTAACCCATGATCTTGATTTGGAAGTCATAATATTTTCCTTGAAGATATAGAGGCATTAACTTTATAGTGAAAGTTGTATAATATATATGTATAAAATTTTTTGAAATATATTTTCTCATGTAAATTTCTCAACATAAGGAAAATTAAATGTTCAAAACAAATCAAGTATTATTATTACTTAATATACTACCACCTTAGGAATGAAAATAAGGTGGGTGATGCATTGAGTAAGAAATATCTTGGGGTATTGACTAAAATTAGGATTGAAAAAGATATTATATTCATGTATTTAATAAAATTGGAGAATATAATCATTAATTAAGGGAAAACATCATATCTTTTTCAAATTATTTCTAAACTATCCTTATTAGTGACAATAAAAAGTTCCCATCTTGAATATAATAGTCTTAAAAAGAAAATAAAAGTTGTAAATGATGTGAAGTTGGTATAATTTATCTATGAATTTGGTATATTGGAATTTGGAAAGAGGATATGTGATACATCCATACCTGAGTTGAAAAGATAATTATTAGATAAATATCGTAACTCAAATTTCTCTACAGACCCTATTAGCACAAAAATATATCAAGATTTTAAGGAGTATTTTTAGTATGATGATATTAAATGGGAAATTGAAGAATATATATTAAGATTCATGTTTTTTCAATTGGTAAAGTTTGAGATAAAACAGCCTAAAGGAGTCATGCAACCACTACCTATTCCTTTTTGGAAATAGAATGATATTATTATTGACTTTTCACCGGATTTCCAAAGGCTCTTAAAATAATTATGTTTTATGGGTTATAATTGATAATAATACCAAGTCTATAAAATTTTATATCTATAAGGGAAGTATACATGTTGATAACATTGTGAGAATATATATTAATAAAGTTGTGATACTTCAGGGTGCACCTATTTCAATTATATCTGATCATGACCCACAGTTTACATTGAAATTATGGAAGAGTCTCCAGAAGGCTCATGACACCAAGCTATATTAGAGAAATGTCTATCATCCTCAAACTGATGGGTAGTATGAAAGGACTATTCAAACATTATAAGATATTTTGATGTAATTCTCAATTTAATTTAATGGTATATGGGATCATTATTTATATTTGGTGGAATTTTTATATAATATTATCTTCCATTCAATCATTCAAATGGCCCCATATAAAAAATTTCATAGAAAAAAGGTGTTATATTCCAATTTTTTGGGATAAAGTTTCTAAAAGGAAGCTTGTAGGCCTATATTTCATAAAATATAAAGTGGTGAAAGTTAATACTATTCATAATCATATTAAGGCAGCTCAAAGTAGACAAAAAATTAATATCGATAATTGAAGGGAGAATTTCAAATTTAAAGTGGGAGATCATTTTTTTCTTTAAGGTATCTCTATGGAATGTTGTTATAAGGTTTATAAATAAATAGAAACAATCTCCTAAGTACCTTGGGCCTTTTGAAATTTTGTAAAGAATTGGAGTTTTGTCTTACTATTTGGAAATGCTAGTTAGCCTCCCTAAAATTCATGATGTGTTCCATATCTCATTATTGAGGAAGTGTATGCCAAACCCAATACATGTTCTCAAATATTACGAAATAAAATTAGAACATGGTTTATCTTACTGCGAAGGGCCTCTCTATATTCTTTTCAATATAGATAAAGTGTTGTGGAATCAGATAATTTGGTCAGTGAAGGTTCTTTAGATAAATCACAAAATATAAGAGGAAACATGGGAGGCTGAAGAAGCTATGAGAAAAGATTCACCAAATTTATTTAAGAACTAAATTGTATCATGATTTTTAGGATGAAATTATTTATGGGGGGATGTAATTCTAGATATCATCCTATAATAGGTAATCATTACTTCCCTAGATTATTACCCAATGCACATCATATTATTTTATCATTATAATAGAAATAGTGCATGGTAATAATTAAAATTAATATATATAAATTTTATAATTTTAATTTGATTAAATGGATATCATTTTTTAGTCATAAGTTTGAATTTTTTATAGGGTGAATTTTTTTAAGATTTTTCAAAAATAGTTAATTTTATGGTGAATAATGAAAAATGTCATTTTTTTGTTAAATTATTATTTAGTTTATTTATTATTGTGTTTTGGATTTTGTTTTAAATTAACATAATATCTTTTTTATTAACTATAATATAATTAATTTCATAGTAATAGGTATTATATTTGATTTTGGTATAAGATAATTTTTATGATTAAAAATGAATTTTTCTAAAAAACCATAACATCACCGCCCAACCTATTGGCTTGGGTTGGGTGTTATACTTACCTTAGGTGATGTCCCCAAGATACCAAATGATAGTAATAAATTATAATATCTTACATAGATATTGGGGGTGTAACGACCCGAAATTTTTAAATAAATTTTGTTTCCTAATTTTATGTGTTATTGTTATACTCAACAAAAATGTTTTATTTGATAAAAATGATTATAATTAAAATGAGATCAGTGGGTTTTGACTATTATATAACCATCGGTCAACATGACCGCTGTGAACAAAATGTTTTGATTATTGTCTCTAAATATAAGTAATCTTGGTTAATTATTATAGAAAGAAGATTCGATGGCCTCACCTAGTAGTCTTGGACCGATCGAAGCCCATCTAACAGAGCTTGGGAAGGAGGTAGCACCACTGGGCTTTGCTCTGGATCAAATCCAAGCCGAACTTCATCATGTGAAGCTGGAACGAAATCGCCTTCGTGAGAAGTTCAAACTGATAGAAATTACTACTCGGGCAATGTTGACTGAGCCGCCCCAAGCTTCTATCACCCTAGCACACCTTACTCTTAGGTCCTATGCTGGTATTATAAGGGGTTATGTAACGAGACCGTAACTACCTTGTGTAATCCTTGTTTTAAATAAAAATTGGTATTTCTTCTTATGATGAAGTTTATGAATTTTGAAATGACCGGATAAATATAGTATGCATATTTTTGATGAATTTTAGAAAAAGGATATTTTAAATATGTTTATGTAAACCCTAAATAATTAAAAATGTGTAATGATTTTCAAAAAATGGTCTTCTGCAATTATGTTCAGTACTAAATTTAGAGTCTAATAAGATCAACTTGATTTTTGATGAATAGTAAATTATGAATAGTGATTTTATGATTAGGATTAGTAATATGACCAAATGGATTAGTAATCTCACTTAAAGAAAGTTTTAAAATAATCTAGGCACCTTGATTAAGTAATGTGATTCAATAAAATAGTTAAATAACGGTTTCATTAATTATCATTCAAGTATTAGTTTTTTCGGGTGAATAGTGTTTTTTAATTAAAAATTTAATTAAAAATAATTAGAAAATTACTTTTATAAAAATGACTTTATTTTTGAACTCAGAGCATCGATATTATGTTATGGTAATTTTTGGGGTTTTTTCTGAAAAAAATGAATTTTCGATGAATAGTGTTTTTATTTAAAAAATTAAATTAAAAATATTTAGAAAATTATTTTTATAAAATGGATTTCATTTTTGAAATCAGAGCATTGATATTTGGTTAATGTGAAATTTTGGGATTTTTCTGAGAAAGTTGAATTTTCAGTGAATAGTAAAAATACAGTTTTAGGGTTTCGGTATGTTTAATGACATCATAACGGTGTCATGATGATGTCATGAGATCTTTTGAGGGTTGGCCGGACAAGGGTGATGAATTATTGTTTTGGGGGCCCCATGTGGCCTAACTCCATGATAAATGACAAGGGAGAGCACATGGGTTTGAGAAAAGCACATGTGAGGTGTCCCTTGGCCATTAATGCCTTGTCCCCTCACTTTCCCTATAAATACCAAGCCCTCCTATCATCCATTCGACTACCCACTCATTCCCAACGAATTTCTGGTCTCATTACCTCCCAAGGAGTCCTCCCAAGGTGCCCCCAAGCCCTCAAGGTCCCAACCTTTGAGGTTTAAGAGTTACATTTTAAGGTAAGGGATCCGATCTTTCTCTTTCTTTTCGAGAAATCTCTTTTATGTAATTTCTTTTATGCTCCATGTTCAAATGTTAAAGGGTGTTCTTTTATACTCCTATTACTGACCTTTTCATGTTCATATAATGATATATCCCCTCTTACTCTCATTATTTTAGTTTTTTGAAGTTTTAAGTGGCGCTGTTAGGCTGCCGAAATTTTTGTAACGGATTCTTTCTCCCTTCTCATTTTTCAAGATCTATTTTCATGTAAAGTATATCAAGTTAATTTTTATTATGTTGGGGTATGATATCTAAATTTATCATACTGATCTTTTATGATCATATGATGAGAGACCCCATTTTATCTCTTCAATTCAGTATTTTGAAGTTTTAAGTGGCGCCGTTAGGCTGCCGAATTTTTAAGTGGTTCTTCACCCTTCTCGTTTTGAAGTTCTACTTTCTTGTCAATTCTTTCAAGTTCCTTTTTGTTATGTTGGGGTATGATCTCTATATCTATCATAATGGACTATTATTTTCATATGATGAGAGACCCCATTTGATCTCTTCAATTCAGTATTTTGAAGTTTTAAGTGGCGCCGTTAGGCTGCCGAATTTTTAAGTGGTTCTTCACCCTTCTCGTTTTGAAGTTCTACTTTCATGTCAATTCTTTCAAGTTCCTTTTTGTTATGTTGGGGTATGATATCTATATCTATCATACTGGAATCTTATTTTCATATGATGAGAGACCCCATTTGATCTCTTCAATTCGGTATTTTGAGTTTTTAAGTGGCGTCGTTAGGCTGCCGAAGTTTTTAGGGGATTCTTTCACCCTTCTCATTCTTTTCAAAGTTCTACTTTCATGTCAAGTCTTTCAAGTTCCTTTTTAATTATGTTTGGGAATTATCTCTATATCTATCATACTGAACTCTTATGTTCACATGATGAGAGACCCTATTTGATCTTTTCAAATCATTCTTGTTGAAGTTTAAGTAACGTCGTTAGGCTGTCGAACTTTCATAAGAGAAATATAATTTTTTTTTCTTCCTTCCATGTTTTTCATTTCAAATGTTATGTCCTTGAAATTTCATTACCATGATCATGTATCCTTCTTATTCTTTCCATGTACTATTTTATGGGTCATTTATGAATGTTTGACCCATTTTACCTCTCTTTTAATGTCTTCTGAAACCTCGGAACATTGCCGTTATGCTGCAGAATTTCTGTCTCAAAATGTCTATCTCTTTTTCTAAAGTTCTTTTATTTTATTAAGTGAATACTAAAAGCTCTTTCTTCTAAAGGGGTATTCACATATATACCAAAATGTTCTATTTTAAATTCTGTGATTTACATACATGAGACCCACCTTTCTTTTCTGTGGGTTTTAAAGTGATATAAAGATCATGTCTTTAAAGCAGTTTTTAAAAAGTTATGATTATGAAATGAAACCCATTTCCATTATGCTATATGGGTTATTTATGAAATGTTTGATGATGATATATGTGGCTCACATGATAATAAATGCAAATTTAAGGGTGTGCCCTGATAGCGCTCCAATGCATTGGGTAATGATGTAACCACTAGAGATTACAATTTTCACGATACCTTGGTGAATAACCTTGGTAATTTTAAAATGACACCTTGGGGATGGACCTTGGTGATATGTTCATGATTGTCTATGTTAAATGATGTATCCACATCTTCAAGTTATGAAAAAGTTTTATTTTTATTATTATATGCCTCATGATTTCATTTTCATGCATTAAAGTTCTTTTCAAGACTTTATTGATGTATCTCAAGTTCATATGTAAAATGTTTCACTTGTTTCCCTTGCTGGGCCTTCTGCTCACCCTTCCTTTTGATGTATGTCCCCAGGTTATGAGATGCAGTAATGAGCCTAGGGTGAACATGAGGAGAAGCCTTTCAAGTGTTTAAGAAGAATGTTTTTTTTTTCATGTTTTATGTTCCTTGTTTCCAAGACATTAAACCTTAAAGAGCCTCAGTTCCGTGTAATGGAATGAAAAGTTATGTTATAAAAAGACGGGATGCTATAGTTGGTATCAAAGGATGGTTTAGTTATTTGTGGAAATTAGGATATGAAAACTCTATGAGGAACCCTATAGAAAAGTTTAATATAGGAAATCTTCCTGGTATTTTGGTAAGTATTGAGTAAGGGGTTGCCAAGAAAATACATCCCTGTCTGGATACGAGCAGGTAGAGGTGGCTCTGGCACAGATGTACATAGGGGTAAAACCCGAAAACACCGCTTTGAGCTAGACTCGAACGGGAACTGGTACACGACAACGGGCCTTGCTGCACTCTTGGTTACGACACTCCCGGGGGATATGCTTTGGTAAATTCATAAGCTTGGTATGAACCATTGTTAAAGGAACAAAGATAAAATAAAATAAAGGTTCACATAAGAATATATGATCATTCATAACCTAGATGGGAACCTAGGAGATCACAAGTTAGGGTATACCTTTCATATACAAGTTATCCTTATATGCTTTCAGTTCCTTTTCATGATTATTAGCTAAGTACTTAAGCCCCTAATTATGCTTTCTCTTCTTAGTTAATGGTGGGAAATGGAAGAACATGTTCCGACAACCAATGTTATAGGAAATGCGACGATTTTCGTATTAATATGACAGGGATGATTAGGGAATTAAAATATGATTATTATTTTGGAAGACGTTCATTATTTTGGGAACCATATTTGATCGAGGTAAATAGATTACTACGGTATTTTCATTGAGGAGTAAGGTTGACTTATATTTTGAAGAATCGATGAATTTAAGGTGAACTTATAGTAATTTAGGTTACTTATGGGAATGACTAACCTATCTTGGGTAAAATATGTTTAGGTTAGCTACTTTTTATAAGATGTTAGGAGTGGTTGATGTTGTCTGGAGATGAACAATGAAGTTGTTTTGGAAGACTATGTTATCAAATCCTTATTGTATTTGGGTTTCAATCTTAGTTTGGTTTGTTTTGAGGAATTTTAAGGACCGTTATTTATGGAATGGTCTATGATGAACTTTGGGTAGTACCATGGAACTTTGATGATTTAAAAGTAGTTTCCATTCCTATGGGATTCTTTCTTTTTGAAGAGTTGTTTTACCTTAACCTTTTTGTTTTTGGAATAATGTTTAAAGATAGATGAAATAGATAGTTAATCTTTTGTAGATTATTTGATTCTATAGAAGATGATTCTTGTGCTTTTATGAGAACAAGTGTTTTTGAATTCTCATCATTTGGAGAAAAGATTAGTGTTGGTAGGGACTTGTTAAAGGATGAAACTCTACTTGAAGGTAGGTATATTTTCTTATATTTTTGTTCTATGTAGTAAATTAAATCCTCAAAATTATGAAAAGAAATGTAAAACAAAAATGTTGTTGGTTTACGTTTCCTACTAGGTAATCAAAGACCATTTACACACATCATAAGTTTGGGATTTTCTCATGGTTAACTTTCTCCTAATCATGTTCTCTATCACTCTCCCTCAGAACTTGACCCTTTGTTTTTTCCTCCATGTCCATGTTTTCCTACATGGAACCCTAGTGTGGGTTAACTCGGGTGACCATTGTACTCCCCTTTCTTTATTTTAAAGTAATAGTTTTACTGACTCCTTTTCCGATGTGGGAATTTCAATGAAATTTCAAAACCCAATTTTAAAATTGCGAGGACGCAATTTCTTAAGGGGGGAAGATTGTAACGACCCGAAATTTTTAAATAAATTTTGTTTCCTAATTTTATGTGTTATTGTTATACTCAACAAAAATGTTTTATTTGATAAAAATGATTATAATTAAAATGAGATCAGTGGGTTTTGACTATTATATAACCATCGGTCAACATGACCGCTGTGAACAAAATGTTTTGATTATTGTCTCTAAATATAAGTAATCTTGGTTAATTATTATAGAAAGAAGATTTGATGGCCTCACCTAGTAGTCTTGGACCGATCGAAGCCCATCTAACAGAGCTTGGGAAGGAGGTAGAACAACTGGGCTTTTCTCTGGATCAAATCCAAGCCGAACTTCATCATGTGAAGCTGGAACGAAATCGCCTTCGTGAGAAGTTCAAACTGATAGAAATTACTACTCGAGCAATGTTGACTGAGCCGCCCCAAGCTTCTATCACCCTAGCACACCTTACTCTTAGGTTCTATGCTGGTATTATAAGGGGTTATGTAACGAGACCGTAACTACCTTGTGTAATCCTTGTTTGAAATAAAAATTGGTATTTCTTCTTATGATGAAGTTTATGAATTTTGAAATGACCGGATAAATATAGTATGCATATTTTTGATGAATTTTAGAAAAAGGATATTTTAAATATGTTTATGTAAACCCTAAATAATTAAAAATGTGTAATGATTTTCAAAAAATGGTCTTCTAGAATTATGTTCAGTACTAAATTTAGAGTCTAATAAGATCAACTTGATTTTTGATGAATAGTAAATTATGAATAGTGATTTTATGATTAGGATTAGTAATATGACCAAATGGATTAGTAATCTCACTTAAAGAAAGTTTTAAAATAATCTAGGCACCTTGATTAAGTAATGTGATTCAATAAAATAGTTAAATAACGGTTTCATTAATTATTATTCAAGTATTAGTTTTTTCGGGTGAATACTGTTTTTTAATTAAAAATTTAATTAAAAATAATTAGAAAATTATTTTTATAAAAATGACTTTATTTTTGAACTCAGAGCATCGATATTATGTTATGGTAATTTTTGGGGTTTTTTCTGAAAAAAATGAATTTTCGATGAATAGTGTTTTTATTTAAAAAATTAAATTAAAATTATTTAGAAAATTATTTTTATAAAATGGATTTAATTTTTGAAATCAGAGCATTGATATTTGGTTAATGTGAAATTTTGGGATTTTTCTGAGAAAGTTGAATTTTCAGTGAATAGTAAAAATACAGTTTTAGGGTTTCGGTATGTTTAATGACATCATAACGGTGTCATGATGATGTCATGAGATCTTTTGAGGGTTGGCCTGCCAAGGGTGATGAATTATTGTTTTGGGGGGCCCATGTGGCCTAACTCCATGATAAATGACAAGGGAGAGCACATGGGTTTTGAGAAAAGCACATGTGAGGTGTCCCTTGGCCATTAATGCCTTGTCCCCTCACTTTCCCTATAAATACCAAGCCCTCCTCTCATCCATTCGACTACCCACTCATTCCCAACGAATTTCTGGTCTCATTACCTCCCAAGGAGTCCTCCCAAGGTGCCCCCAAGCCCTCAAGGTCCCAACCTTTGAGGTTTAAGAGTTACATTTTAAGGTAAGGGATCCGATCTTTCTCTTTCTTTTCGAGAAATCTCTTTTATGTAATTTCTTTTATGCTCCATGTTCAAATGTTAAAGGGTGTTCTTTTATACTCCTCTTAATTCCCTTTTCATGTTCATATAATGAGATATCCCCTCTTACTCTCATTATTTTAGTTTTTTGACGTTTTAAGTGGCGTCGTTAGGCTGCCGAAATTTTTGTAACGGATTCCTTCTCCCTTCTCATTTTTCAAGATCTATTTTCATGTAAAGTATATCAAGTTCAATTTTATTATGTTGGGGTATGATCTCTAAATTTATCATACAGATCTTTTATGATCATATGATGAGAGACCCCATTTTATCTCTTCAATTCAGTATTTTTAAGTTTTAAGTGGCGCCGTTAGGCTGCCGAATTTTTAAGTGGTTCTTCACCCTTCTCGTTTTGAAGTTCTACTTTCTTGTCAATTCTTTCAAGTTCCTTTTTGTTATGTTGGGGTATGATCTCTATATCTATCATAATGGACTCTTATGTTCATATGATGAGAGACTCCATTTTATCTCTTCAATTCAGTATTTTGAAGTTTTAAGTGGCGCTGTTAGGCTGCCGAATTTTTAAGTGGTTCTTCACCCTTCTCGTTTTGAAGTTCTACTTTCATGTCAATTCTTTCAAGTTCCTTTTTGTTATGTTGGGGTATGATATCTATATCTATCATACTGGACTCTTATTTTCATATGAAGAGAGACCCCATTTGATCTCTTCAATTCGGTATTTTGAGTTTTTAAGTGGCGCCGTTAGGCTGCCGAAGTTTTTAGGGGATTCTTTCACCCTTCTCATTCTTTTCAAAGTTCTACTTTCATGTCAAGTCTTTCAAATTCCTTTTTAATTATGTTGGGGAATTATCTCTATATCTATCATACTGAACTCTTATGTTCACATGATGAGAGACCCTATTTTATCTTTTCAAATCATTCTTGTTGAAGTTTAAGTAACGTTGTTAGGCTGCCGAACTTTCATAAGAGAAATATAATTTTTTTTCTTCCTTCCATGTTTTTCATTTCAAATGGTATGTCCTTGAAATTTCATTACCATGATCATGTATCCTTCTTATTCTGTCCATGTACTATTTTATGGGTCATTTATGAATGTTTGACCTATTTTACCTCTCTTTTAATGTCTTCTGAAACCTCGGAACATTGCCGTTATGCTGCAGAATTTCTGTCTGAAAATGTCTATCTCTTTTTATAAAGTTCTTTTATTTTATTAAGTGAATACTAAAAGCTCTTTCTTCTAAAGGGGTATTCACATATATACCAAAATGTTCTATTTTAAATTCTGTTATTTACATACATGAGACCCACCTTCATTTTCTGTGGGTTTTAAAGTGATATAAAGATCATGTCTTTAAAGCAGTTTTTAAAAAGTTATGATTATGAAATGAAACCCATTTCCTTTATGCTATATGGGTTATTTATGAAATGTTTGATGATGATATATGTGGATCACATGATAATAAAGGCAAATTTAAGGGTGCGCCCTGATAGCGCTCCAATGCATTGGGTAATGATGTAACCACTATAGATTACAATTTTCACGATACCTTGGTGAATAACCTTGGTAATTTTAAAATGACACCTTGGGGATGGACCTTGGTGATATGTTCATGATTGTCTATGTTAAATGATGTAGCCAAATCTTCAAGTTATGAAAAAGTTTTATTTTTATTATGATATGCCTCATGATTTCATTTTCATGCATTAAAGTTCTTTTCATGACTTTATTGATGTATCTCAAGTTCATATGTAAAATGTTTCACTTGTTTCCCTTACTGGGCCTTCTTCTCACCCTTCCTTTTGATGTATGTCCCCAGGTTATGAGATGCAGTAATGATCCTAGGGTGAACATGAGGAGAAGCCTTTCAAGTTTTTAAGAAAGATGTTTTTTTTGTTTCATGTTTTATGTTCCATGTTTCCAAGACACTAAACCTTAAAGATCCTCAGTTCCGTGTAATGGAATGAAAAGTTATGTTATAAAAAGACGGGATGCTATAGGGGGGAAATTTTACCTTTTTAGATAATACAACCAATCAAGATATAAATACAAAAAAAAACAAACCAATTGTATAATACATAAGTATAAACAATACAACTCAAAAGAAATACCAGAACTATAAAAATAGAGTAACATAGATATGTATAAAAATGTGACTCAAAAAATCCAAAAGATGACTCGGCACTACAATACCAATGTGGAGTCACTCTAGAAACTCCATGAGAGAGAAACTCTAAGATCCAAATGACATTATGTGGAAGTAGCATCATGATGATCCACTCTAGAAATCTGAGACCACTAATTTACCTATGTCATGAATAATAATATCTTCATACACACCAAAGTGCATATGTAGGGGGTGAGTAATCATACCCAATAGGCTTTCCCTAATAGAATTCCCAACTCACACCACTATAAAAAGAACATGTTAGGTCACAGTTAAAAATATTATTTATAAAAAATAGTAGAAAAATAAAGTAGTTTATCAATTAAATAATTTATTTCAAAAACATAAATAGTTTATCAAATTATCCTACTTAGCATACTAATTCCACAATAACACACACATTCAGGTATGAAATTTTATCTAATTGTCCTGCTATTTTAGGAAGGATTTCTCAAATTTACCTAAGAACTAACTTTTATTGCAATTTTGTGGATTAAATTATTTAATATGGGTTAATGTAATACATGAGATTATTCTATAATAGGTAAATATTACAACCCTAGACTATTGTCCAATGCATATCCTATTATTTTATCATTATAATAGAAATTGTTCGTGGTTATATTTAAAATTAAAATCTATAAATTTTATTTTTTAATTTTATTAAATGAATATAATTTTTGACTTCAAAAGGAAAAAATTATCTTAGCATGAATTTTTGAGATTTTTCAGAACTACTTAATTCTTAGGTGAATAGTGAAAATTTTCATTTTTTGCAAAATTGTTATTTATTTTCTTTCTCATTATGTTTTAGATTTGGTTTTAAATAAATATAATATACCTTTTATTAAACATAATATAATTAATATAATAGTAATTAGCATTATATTTTATTTTGGTATAAGATTATTTATAGGCTTAAAACTCATTTTTCTAAAAAAAAATTGTTTTCCATAGTGTTTGTGAACTTATATAAAAATTAATTTATTCCAATTCTAAAAATTTAATATTTAAAAATGGATTACATATTTGGAATCATGGGGTTATAATTTATTAATGATTTCAATTTTATTTTTTGTTATTATGAATAGTAACCATGGTAAAAATATTGACACCTATATAAAAGGGTAAAATAGGTTAACTAAGGCTAAAGAATTATTATAATGTTATAAAATATCATATTAATTATTATTATATGATATTTTTTATACCTTTATCATATTATATTTGAAATTTAATTATTTAAGTGCTATTAATCGATGAGTAAGACACCTAAAATACTTAATTATTAAGAATAATTATAAGTGTGTCACTCACCTCACTTATAAAAGAGAACCTAGACTCCTCTATTATTCGCAAAAATTAAGCCATTAAGATCAAATAATATATACCAAAATACCTTTCCAACATCCCTATATGTGTCCAATTGGTCTTTGTCCCACAAAAATAATACTTCAAGAAGGCATAATGTGTAATCCAAAGGAGGTTACCTAAATAAGAGGTATATGTTCTTACCGAGCTTCTTCAAGTTCCTTTCTTCTTAAACTTACTCAAAATATAAAATAAAAATATTAACATAATTAAATTATTATATTCACTATACTTATATATTTTTGTGTTAATGTTACATCTATTTTCTATCTCATTTCCATCCTATAGAAAATGAAAACATTACTCGTGCATACATCTGTCTTGTCATCTCTATGTAGAAGTGTAATTTTTTTTTCATCACTGCCTTACTTGGATGGTTATAAATATGAAATTAATGAATATATATGATATTTTTTACATAATTATGATTATTTAAATATAATATATCATCTACCTTCTTACCCTCCCATTTGTTAGATAATGGTAATGAAATTTGTTCATATGTATGAACTACCACCTCCATGAAGTGATGTGATTTTTTTTATATTACCAACATTCATGGTTGATTTTAAAATTGTATATAACGACTAAAAATTATTTTCATGAAATTTTTAACATTATTTAGATTATGTAACTAGTTTATTACACCTTTAACCATGGTCAATGTACTGAAGTAATTTACCAAACAACCTTAAGTGGTCAACATCAATAAGAACTATTAAAATAATGGATGAAAATGAATATAAAAGGACCTTAATAAATTAAAAATATATTAAAAAGGTTCTTAAGATAGTATTTAATAAATTTAAATTGATTAATTAGGATTATATAACATGTTTTACTACGAGTAAGTTTGAGGTAAGGTTTTATTATACAGTCTCATTTTTATTCAGGACTTTTTGTTTTTAAATATTTATTGATGGAAATTATAATATCTTACTCTTTTAAAATCTATATATTTTCTTGTTATTTATTTATATATTGATTTTACATATTTTATTTTCATTTTCTTCTCTTTGGTACTTAATACAATCGATAAAATTCCATTTTAAGAAAAATTAATCTTATTTTTTCTTTAGTTAACAAATGTTTTCTTCCATGTCCATGTTTCTTAAAATGTTTTCATGAATATTATTTTATTTGATAAAATGAATGTTTGGAGTCACTTTAATTCATACTTTATATTCTTTTTAATGTTAAAATTAATCTTCTTTTCATTTTTCGAATGAGTTACATTTTAATTTTTATCAAAAATGTGAAAGGAGTCTTTATTTTAACATTTACAGCATTAACAGATTTTCTTATCATCAAAACCATTATTTACTCTGAATCTTACATTACAAGTTTCCATAGTTATTTTAATTGAAATACATTTTCTAAATATACAAGAAATTTTTATTTAAAATGTTATCAAAATAAAAGGATATTTTTCTCATGTTTTTAAACAAAAGTTTGAATATTATTTCTAAAGTATTTTCATATATTTCATATCCTTTAATAAATATTTTGATTTAATAGAGATATAATATAATGATACCATCCACTATATTACTCTAGATAGATTATGATCATGTTTTTATAGTTATTAATTGGGGAAAATATTAACATTTTTTATGTTATTATTTCAATACAAATGTTTCAGTTGATTATGTATTGAATTTTTAATTATTTATTTCATGTTATGAATAAATTTGAATTAGTAAGTGATAGATAGGACTCATTATATCCCCTTGATATATTAGTAGGTCTCATGATATAAATTATTTTCGGTATTTGGAATAGGCCTTATCTATTTATATATGATTTCTTGGAACAGGGACTTGATGGTAATATTTTGATGTCTTGTATTATGTGTTCTATCATTATGAAATCAGTAATTTATATATATGTGATTATTTATGTTGTTATATAATCATTTGGTATATTTACCTTTTATAATATTAGTTATATAAAAAATTTATTACTTTTTATCTCTACTATATTATTATTACTTTATTTATTCTATGATAGCTTATATTATACATTTTCCCTTACTAATCATATAAGCTCTCCCTTTTATTATGTTTTTCATTCCTCAGGATACCAAAAAGGTATCAATGAATTATTTTAGGGATATTATATAAAAAATAATAAATTTATCACTAGAATTTTAATTTTTTCATGTTTTCAAATGTAATATGAGGATCATGTATGTATATAGTCTCCCAATATTGATAAATTATTTGATCCTTTTAGATATTATCTCTTGTATCTTATAATAATATAATAAGATAACCATTAGCCCTAGGTTACTATATTTGGTGTGTTACAATTATTATTAACTAAACTATCTGATTATATTGTGCTCGTCTTGGATCATCAGAGGAAAATGTTGTTATATATGTATATAGGATGTTAGATGAGATTGTGATCCTTGAGGGGGAAGTATCATATATTGTTTCATAGTGAGGATCATTTCCCTTATGGGCTAATGACTTGTTATGTTATGAATGATGTGTGTGTGTGTGTGTCTAAATATAAGAACCCTATAGTGAAATTTTTGGCATGTGAGTTTCCAAGTGATATCATAAATGGTAGTAAGGATGTTTCCCCATGAGTTATGACATATGTGAGATATTATTATGGTCTAGTTAGGAGAGTTTATTGTTGATGGGATATGGCCTAGGTTATTAGTGAGTTGAGTGATATGAATAAGTTTGGCCTGAGATATAGGGTTATCCCAGGATTATGAATACCTTATTGGTGGTAAACATGAGTATATGCTTCGAGTTATAAGATCAATGCATGGGATGTGCTATCAATATATGGGGTAAGTATGAAGATTCCTTAAGCTTGTGCAATAAATCACTTAAGTTGATTTGTTATCAAGGCTGACTTTAGAGGGTAAGATTGGTAGGATTCATAACCATATTAATTTTTATCATGGTTCCTGATGAATTTGTGGAATATGATCCTAGATGGTTGGATCTAGGATAGATAGAGCATGGGTAGATTCTTATAGTTTAATTGTGACATCCGGGTTAGCGGTTAATATTTTGATTGGCCTTAGAATGGGTTAAATGACTCAATTTTTAAGTGTAGTATTAAGGGTTATTCTAGATATATGATATTGATATGAAAATTTAACATGGTCTAGGCTTTAGGAACATGAGACAAGAAGTAATAACATGATACTCATGGGATTGTGAGTTAGGTTATGTGATTAGGTGATACTGGACTGTACACCCTTTAGGTTTTCATTAGAATGAGGTAGTATTCACTAGTTTTATGTGGTTATTATAGAAACCCTTATTTTTCTTACATTACTATTATATCATTTTAAATATAAATAACATAATAGTGTTATATATCCATGATCAAATGGTTTAGTGTTTTGGGGAAATTAGGATTATACATAACTTTTTCAAAATAAAACATAAACATCATTTAATTCCTTCTTCTCTAGATTCTTAGTGTCCTTCGCATTATATTTAGTACAAGTAATCACCAGATGATATAAACCAATGAAAGGGGTAAGCTAAAATCCCAATAAGAGCAAAAATAAGGACATGAAACAATAAAACATGTGTGAGAAAATCATCATCATCATAACATAAGTATGGAATAATCATAATAATCATGATAGGAACCATTATATAATATAATTGAATGTGTAACTTCATAAAAATGAAACATCATGTCTTAGTGGTCAAATACCACACATAGTTATGAACAAATCTAACATCATGTTCACACATAACATATGTGCATAATCATAACATCGTCATCTTTGTGAACAGATATAGAATAATTTTTATGCATATTTCACATTATCTAATGAGATACATCAAATTAACCAATGCGTTGGATCATGATATAATTATGGGTTCACCCATCACATCATAATAATTAAATAATCATGCATGACACATATAACATATAACAATATTTTGCATAAAATAACCCATGGAAAATAAATGGGTTTCTTGAGAATTTCAGAAAGCATAAATTCATGAATGAACTTTGGGGTTCAAAAAATTAAAAGGGAATTACATAATTGATATAATAATCATCAATATTGAGTGAATAAGGAACAATCTCAAGATCAGTAAAAGATGTGTTTTTTAGAAAGAAGAGTTATTTTGGAAAAAAAATATTTTCATTTGTTGTAAAATAAAATTGGAAACATATATATCACATAAAAAAAGTTAACAAAAAATAAATTATATTTTACGAATATTAAAATAACATCCACATTGAAATTTGGAATGTAATAGGAATGACCTAAAGAAGGGAAATTGGGTTTTAGAATCCACTTAGCTTATGTCTGACTACTTTATTCACTTTAATATCTTAGATAATCAATTTAGATTCATAAATTAATAAATCTAGAAAATATTATATATTTATTTTATTTATTATAATTTTATTAAGTTTATTTATGGCCATTATAAAGAGTTATATAATTCAATTCCATCATTCAGGAGTGTTGGTTTTCTTGGTTTTCATGATCAGTTCACTTGTATATATGTATGGAAGATCATGTAAAATGGGGATAATTATCCAAAATTTATATTATATGTTATTAATGAGCTTAAAGAAGTTTAATTGGTCTTATATATTATTATTATTTTCAAATATGAGGATGATTCATTTTATAAAATGTAAATGATAATCGTTTATATTAATTTGGCTGTTTTAGTTCACAACAAACTCATTTTGTTTTATTATTTAATATTATGTATACAAGTTAGTTTCATAAAAATAAAAAGATTATAACATAAATTTTACAATATGTTTCAACCATTATAATGGTATTAAGACCATTATTTAATGTGGTAAAGGAAAATGAAAACTTTTCATCCCTAAAGGTGATAAAACAACACATCATGGATGGCGTCTCCATTTTTAGAATAAAAGGGATAGGAAAAGAGGGTTGATGATATATTATTCCATTAACATAATAAAATTATAGATATATATAATATAATTTATTTATCATTCCACTTGGATAAGTTTGGGTGAGTAGAGAATAAGAAAATTAAAAAAATGAAAAGAAATTAAAAGAAATATAAAGATGATTTTACCTCTTGAATTCTTCTCCTTGAGGACCTTCTTGGGGAAATTTTTTTTGGTATTTTTTGAGACCAAATATAAGGCCCTGGCCATAAACCTTACTTAAAATTGAATTAAATGAATAATTCACATTGAGGATCTTTTCAGGTTTATATTTTTAGAGAATTAGATCATAAATCATGAATTACATTGCACATTTAAACAAAGTTGTTACATAAAAGATAGTATTTGTTTTTCCCATCAATGGAAACATATTTAAAATAAAACATGGATTCTTTATTAACACTTCCTTGACACTATCATCATATCATGAGCCTTTCCCTTGACCTGTGAAAAACTTTTCAAAAACATAGGATGAGCATAAAAAGCTCAGTAAGGGATATAAAAGTACAAAAAGAAAACATTAGTCCATGTATGAAATCATACTTTACTCATAAAACATAAGCACTTTAACATACCTCATCAAATAATGAATAAATCATAGAAATCATAAGGCATAAAGGTAACTTGATGCATTCAGAACATTCTTACGTAGGGAGTAACCCTGTTGGTTACGTTTGGAATACCCATCATAGTATATTCCCTAAATCTCTTCAGAGAAACCTTAATGTTTAACCCTTTTGCGTTACTCAATGCATTGGATAGCTATATCAGGCGCACCCGCCCTTAGTTTATCACAGAACCGCCCGCCTTCATAATAATTCCCAAGAACCATAACTTAATCGTATCACATAAAACATGCATAAAGGAAACATAACATTTCCACTTTTCAATCACAAGATATCAATACAACACATTGATATAAAAACATTATGAAAACCATTTTCAATACCAAAATAAAAGAAAAGTAAAACATGTCATTTATTTTTCATTTAAAAAAAAGGTATGGATTTTAGAGGAAGCCAAAACTCAAATAATGGTCACAGCGGCGGAGAAGTTGTTGTCGCGGCATACGTACGAAAAAAAAATTCCCTTTTCTCATTTAGTAAAACACATCGTATAAAAATATTCCTTTTGAATTATCATAAAAGTCAAAGGTTTTTATACACCGTATAAAAGAAATTTGTGTATAAAACAAAATATTCCTCAATGAAAGGAGATTGAGATGGATTCCCTTACAAAGACGGTATCCTTGGATTAAGGATAAATCAATTACATAATTATTTGTGACAAATGAATACACAAAATATAAGTGGATATTAAGTGTAAAAAATCAGATGTTATTCACACATATTCCTAGAACAAAATATTCAAGTAGTGCAATTTTATCCCAAAGAATCAAAATTGAGTTAAGAAGTTCCCTTGCAAAAATTCGACAGCCTAACGACATCACTTCAAAATTCATAAAATGAGTTGATGAGAGATAAAAATGGTAACTCATCACTTGGACATAAAATTTACATCAATAAGGACATATAAGAACATATCCCAACATTACAATATGTAAATTAAAAAACCCAACAAAAGAAGTCTTTTAAAAAGAGGAGGGTGAAAGGTTCCCTTACCGACTTGGGTATCTTTCGAAACATACACCCCATGAAATAAGGACAATACAACATTGATGTAAATACTCATAAACGAAATTATATTACACAAAAATTAAAATAATGGGCAGTACATATACCACTCAATGGAAATGGTGGCAAATGTAGCATAAATCTCATGGGAATAAAAGATAGATGAAAAATCCCTTACGAAAACTCGACAGCCTAACGGCGCCACTTAAAACTTTCAAAAAATGGATTTATGAGATCAAATACGGTCTCTCATAATATGAACAAAAAAATTACAGTATGATGAATATAAAAGAACATCCCGAAACATAATAATGATGAGCTTATAAGAAATGACATAAAAGAGAGTACTTAAAAAGAACGAGAGAGGTTGGATCACTTACCTCGTGTCCGACATGACTCGATCGTTCTTTAATCTCCTGAATAATAAAATTTGGTCAATTTATAATTTCTTAAGGACCTCCTTTAAATATAATTATTCAGTTCATATCACATATTATAATTTTATAATAATTGGTTAATAAAGTGAGTTCATATCAGACGTTTTTGTCGATGTTCGGTACATGGGTAAAAATTGAACTTGTTGGAAAAGAATTTTCCATGTAGTTATAGGTACATCATATCCAGAATAGTATTGATGATTTAAATATCATATATACCCCTTATATATTAATTTTATACTATTCCTTAGCATTTGGAGATAAAAAATTAAAAGCACTGTTCATGGAGACGGTAGGTCGTACGTACGCATGAACGCTACTTTCATTTTTTGTCATATTAATGGAATTAAAACAAAATGAGAGATATATATATATTATAATTCCAGAATTATATTAATCATTTTGATGTAATATATTACATATATATCCATTATATATATGTACTTATAATAGTACATAACTTTTGGAGATAAGAAATGAAATGTACCGTTCATGGAGACGGTAAGCCGTACGTACGCATGAACGCTACATTCATTTCTTTTTTTTTGTATTCAATGGAATGAAATAATAATGATATAAAGGTATATTATAATTCCAGTAGGATATCATATTTAATACCATTAATTCCATCCTTTATACGTCCCACATATGGCATTAACGAATCAAATCACTTTGAGGGGGCAGTAATCCGCACTTCCTAAAATAAAGATATCGCGTTTACCCATAATGGAAACCATAAAGGTATGCCATAAATAAAAAATACAGAAGCTTAAGGAAAACATAAACATATTATATGTCATATATAAATATAGTGACATCTTAATGTCCACCTTTTAAGGTGTTAAAAGAATATTGAACAATCATCGTTTCGTGAGGCAGCAATTCGCCATCCACAGAAACAGTATGTTATTTAACCATTAGATGGAGGTGTGTGAAAGTGTAGCTTGAATACTTATTATAAAAACATCCTAGTATATTTAAGATACTGGTTTTGTTACAAAAAAGTAATAAAAAGATTTTAGGGGTTTGGAGAAGCAAAATAAAACAAAAGAACACAAGGGAAGACAATACCTTTAAATCGGGTAACTCTCTTTGATTTGAGCTCAAAGGCTTACTTGGAAAGAATTATGCCCAAAGTGAGGCTTAAATGATGAAGAGAGGTATGTGGAGAGAATAAATGTTCAGGTTTTGGCCGAGCCAAAGGCTTGAGAGATGTGTGTAAGGTGGTAGAGGTGGGGGCCTTTTATAAGAGGAGAGGAGGGGCACTCTTGGAAAGTTATAAAATATTACTTTATTATAAAATGATTTTCGGATTTTAAAGGTCCCAAAAGGATATATTTCTAGGATAAGGTGATAAGGTTTTTAAATACACCCATATAATAGGTTTGTGATAAGTTCAAGACTTATATTTCACTCTATCTTCTCATTTTATTTAAATCGTTCATTTATGAGGTAATCACTGCATCATCACGGTGTCATAAATAAATTAATTTATTTAATGTCTAAAAATTATAAAAAAAATATCATGATGTGTGAAATCTTTTTAGATTTATAATTAATATTTATAGTCAAAAATATGACTTATATAACCCCATTTAAAAAATTTTTTATTAAAAAAACACATGTCTGTGACATTTTAATTTTAACTTTAAATAAAAAGGTATTAATGTCATTTTCCCACCAAAGTGGATCCATGTGATCCCAAAGTTGACCCATGGATTTTCTTGGTCGGACATGACTCATCCAATAAGTTTAGAACATGTGTCAAGGTCATTTCATATTATTATAACATTATCTTTACCTTAAATTACACTAATTACCTCTAATCGTGATTAAAAACTTAAGAGTTACTATTCACCAAAAAAAAAATTTAATCTGATTGAACCACATTTTACATCATAATTACAACCATATATGTTGGATTTTTGAAATTCAAACCACAGAAGTGGTAAAGATTCATTTAAACGAAAAAATAGTTTTTAAACTACCAGTTAGTGGTTTCACTATTCATCAAAAATTGAAGTTTTTCAGAAAAATACCAAAAAATCACCCTAAGCTATATTTGATATTCCGAATTCAAAAATGATATCTATTTTATAAAATTCAAAACATATAAGTTGAATTAATTAATTTAATAATTAATTCCCACTGTCAAAACAAATAGTGTGTTTTTAAGAAACAATATCTATTAAAAGATTGACACTAGTTTAAGTCCAATTTCAATGTGAAATTAATTCAAATGACCACTATTGGATTAAATGGTAAAAATATATTCTAATTTCACTTTAAAAACAATTCAAAATATAATCTAATCATATAAAAAAATTAGATTAAAAAGAGGTCTTGAATTAAAATACAACATTTTTCACTATTCATTAAAAAATGAACTTTATCGGAAAAATACCAAAAATTAACACAAAGTAAATTTTGATGTCCCGATTCTAAAGAAGAATTTTATTTTGTCAAATATAACACATAAAATTGTCAAAAAGTTGATTTAAATGAGGTTCTCCATTAAAAGGCTGTTAATCGACCTTTTAAAGAATATTAGAATGTTTACGCTTAAAATTGGATTCATTCGCATTTTTAATCCTCTAACATTTATTGTAAAAAGAAAAAATATTTGAAAAACATATATAATCATTTTGTAGTTAGTTATTTTCATTCCCGCCATTACAACAGCTAGGCGTTAACTACCATTTAAAATAATATTATTTTATTATTAAAGTGCAATGTAAGATTCCCAAGAAACTCGTTATTGCGTATTGGGTACGCCATCAAGCATAGTGTCCCCTTTAAATTAATATTAATATTTTATTCACAAATATGGATAAATGTGAAAATTTCATATTCTTTATTTACCCAGGGTGTTACATCCTTCCCCCCTTTTGGGAATTGCTTCCTCGCAATTTTAAAATTAGGCTTGGAAACTTCATTGAAAATCCCACATTGGAACAAGAGTTTGTAAAACAATCACTTTAAAATAAAGAAAGAGAAGTACAAAGGTCACCTGAGTTAACCCATACTAGGATTACATGCAGGAAAACATGGATATGGAGGAAAAAACAAAGGGTCATGTTCTGAGGGAGAGTGATAGTAAACATGTCTAGGAGAAAGTTAACCATAAGAAAATCACAAACTTGTGATGGGTTAAACGGTATTTGATTCCCCAGTAAAAAAAGTTAACAGAAAATATTTTTTTTTTAAGTTACTCTTCATTTAGGAATTTATTTTTGAGCTTAAATAAATCATAATTAAACATACTTACTTGTCACGTAGACTTTCAACTTTTACTAGATTCCTTAATCAAACACATATTTTCTCCAAAAGATGAGTATTTGGGAAGAATTGTTCGCATTAAGAGTATTATAATCAACTTCTTGAGAATCACCTAATCCACAAAAGATAACTATATATTTCCCATGTCTTTAGACAAAAACCAAAACCAAAATTGTTAGTATGGGATCAGATAATCCACAAAAGTATAATCCTTTATAAGAAGAAAATCTATTCTTAATCTCCAAAATTTGTCCCAAAAAAACCCAAAGTTCAATGAAGACCATTCGATAAAAAATTGTCCATAAAATTCTTCAAAGTAAACCAAACTAAGATTGAAACCCAAATATTCAAAGGATTTAATCAAATAGTCTTCCAAGGTACAAATTAACTTTTATCTCCAAATAACATCAATTGCTCTTAAATTCTCATATTGAAAAGTAATTAATCTAATCACATATCCTCCATTATAGGTTAATCATTTCCATAGATAACCCAAAATAAACATACTCTTGATTCCTAAAATCATCTAACTAAAAATAGTTAGTCAAACTAACCAGGGAATTCACATAGTCCAGTGGTAGGTGATAAATACCAGTCGCACTTTGGTTGTGGGTTCGATTCCCGCAGCTTTGTCCGACCCCACGGGTTGTCACACGGTCTGTGTGTTGTCCTTTTTCCAAAACTATATAATTCTTAAAACATTCCCCAAAATGAGATAAAATCTTCAAAAATAATCATAACATATTTTAACCTCAAGTTTATCTCATGCCTTTCATTTTCCATCATAACATATAATAACCCATAATTAACTCAAAAGTAAGGATCATATAAACTCTAATGGTTACCTTTATAATTATTACCTGAACGTCCACATCGATTGTTCATCTCATGCATGATGCATTACAGAACATACCAAGGTTCAAGTGGTTGATCATGACTCCTTGATAGTTGGTTTAGAACAACCACGAGTTTCCTCATTGAATCCCCCATTTCATCCAGTCTCTTAATCAGAGAACCTCCACAGTTTCCTTCAAAACTATTTTCACTTTGGTGCCTGCTAGATCCATCCATTCATTAAAAACAGAAATGTCAGTGTGAGTATATCAACAAAACCATCATGTACTAATGAGGAAGATAAACACTAAGATATACTAACTCATTCACTTTATCTAAAACTAGGACTCTTTCTGAAATCCTAACCATTATGGTAATGTCACTTATGCTTAGAGAATACCCTAACATCTAAAGTTATCTAAACGGACCTTTGATACCAACTATAAGGCCCTGGCCTTAAACCTTACTTAATATTGAATTAAATGAATAATTCACATCGAGGATCTTTTCAGGTTTAGAGTTTTAGAGAATTAGATCATAAATCATGAATTAAATTCCACATTTAAACAAAGTGGTTACATAAAAGATAGTTTTCATATTTCCCATCAACGGAAACATATTTAAAATAAAACATGGATTCTTTCTTGACACTTCCTTAACACTATCATCATATCATGCACCTTTCCCTTGACCTCTGAAAAACATTTCAAAAACATGGGATGAGCATAAAAACCTCAGTAAGGGATATAAAAGTACGAAAAGAAAACATTAGTCCATGTATTAAATCATAATTTACTCATAAAACATAAGCATTTTAACATACCTCATCAAATCATGAATAAATCATAGAAATCATAAGGCATAAAGGTAGCTTGAGGCATTCATAATATTCTTACGTAGGGAGTAACCCTCTTGGTTACGTTTGGAATACCCATCACAGTATATTCCCTCAATCTCTTCGGAGAAACCTTAACGTTTAACCCCTTCACGTTACTCAATGCATTGGAGAGCTATATCAGGCTCACCCGCCATTAGTTTATCACAGAACCGCCCATCTTCATAATAATTCCCAAGAACCATAACATAATTGTATCACATAAAACATGCATAAAGGAAAAATAACATTTACACTTTTCAATCACAAGATATCAAAACAAGAAATTGATATAAAAACATTATGAAAACCATTTTCAATACCAAAATAAAAGAAAAGTAAAACATGGTATTTATTTTTCATTTAAAAAAAAGGTATGGCTTGTAGAGGAAGCCGAAACTCAAATAATGGTCACAGCGGCGGAGAAGTTGTTGTCACCTCATACGTACGACAAAAACATTCCCTTTTATCTTTTAGTAAAACGCTTCATATAAAAAGGTTCGTTTTGAATAATCGTAAAAGTCAAAGGTGTAACGACCCAAAAATTTCATTAATGGAAAATCCCTCTTGATCCAGTTAAATGTTTCTTTATGTTTTTATAAGATGTCAACTTCTTTAGTTTAACGTTAAGATTTGTGACCGTTACTTTTATAGCCGTTGAACAGTGATCATCTGGGTAGTTTAAATATAAGGCTTTAAGGAACCAATTTTCTACTCAGACAAAGGAAGCGATGGCCTCATCCAGTAGAATCGCCCCTTACGAAGCCCATTTGTCGGAGCTCGGAAAAGAGGTGGCGTCTTTGGGCTTTGCCCTTGACCAAACCCAAGCTGAGCTTCATCAATTCAAGCTCGAACGTGATCGTCTACGGGAAAAATGTAAGTTGATAGAGATTACCACTCGAGCGATGTTATCCGAGCAACCCCAAGAGTCTGTCACCATCGCACACCTTACCCTTAGGTCTTATGCAGCTATTTTAAGGGGTTATGTAACAAATAAGTAGTACCATGTTCATGCACATTATTTTTGTATATAATAATTAATATAATTTCTAGTCATTTTTGATACATTGTAATTAGTTTTTAAAGTACAAACGGTGTTTTTAGTTATTATTTAATTAAGAATTATATTTTATTAAAGGATTTTTGAATTAAATAATATTTTAATAAAATATTATTATTAATATTAAATTAATTTTTATTAAATATAAATGATCTTATAATTTTATGAATGCAATTAAAATTTTATTAAGGTTTGAAAGCCATTTCTGTCAAAACCCGTGAATTTTTTATAAATGTCGGTTTTTATTTTAAAAGTTAAAATTCACATATTTAGAAAATTAATTAGATAAAATAAATATTATTTTTGGAATCAGGACGTCGAAATTATCCAACGGTGAATTTTTCATAATTTTCTGAGACAGTCAAATTTTTGGGTAAAAATTAAATACCATGGGTTTTATGACATCATAATGACCCAATGGTGATGTAATAAAATACCATAATCCCTATGTTCGGCCAATATATGTTTTATCATTAAAATAATGAGGTTTTGGGTTGGTTTGACTCACTTTTCAAAGCATTAATGGAGCCCTCAAGACTTATTCAACACTTTGCCTTTTTAAATTAATTTCCATGGGAGTGTGACTCACCTCCACATAAGCAACCCTAATTTTTTAATAAGTTCGGACCTTGGCCTTGTAAAATATTGTTTTCCTCTTTCCTTTTCCAGAAACCATGGGCAAATACCATGGGATGGTTTGTGGTTTGGATTATTTTAATATAAGGGGTCCCAAACCTAAATAATAAAGAATTCTCTCACCTTTCCTATATAAACTCACCCAAGCTCCCACTTCCTCCTCACTCAAAGCCCTTGAAGTTCGTCCAACCTCTGCCCTACTCTCTCTAGAATCCTCCCAAGGTGCCCCAAGCTCCCAAGAAGCCTCTCTCTAGCCTTTGGAAGCACACTTCCAAGTAAGGGTTTTTTCTTCCTTTCTCATTTTTGTCAATTTTCTTTAAGTTGTATTGCCCTTTTAATTTCATTTATGAATGTTGGGGTATGGTTTCGCACCTCTCCCATACTGCCCTATTATTGTTTGAATGATGGGAGACCCCTTTCTCTCTCATTAAATTCCTCCCATGTACACCCGTTACTATGCCGAAATCCCGAAAGGAACCTTTTTCTCCTCTTTTATATTCAAGCAATACTTTTGTATCATGAATCCAAATTACTTTTCAATTGTTGGGACATGTATCTATATGACCTTATTACTGTCCATTACATGTAAATATGATGAGGAACCCCTTTCTCTCTCATTAAATGCCTCCCATGTACACCCGTTACTATGCCGAAATTCCGAAAGGAACCTTTTTCTCCTCTTTTATATTCAAGCAATACTTTTGTATCATTAATCCAAATTACTTTTCAATTGTTGGGACATGTATCTATATGACCTTCTTACTGTCAATTACATGTAAATATGATGAGGAACCCCTTTCTCTCTCATCAGCCCTTTTTATGAATTCTTATGTCACGCCGTTACGCTGCCGAAATCACACCGATTTTCTAAGCCAATATCATTGTGTAGTGAATACCATGCCCATTTCTCCATCAAGGGTATTCACATTTATGCACATTTACTTATTGATTTTAAAGTTTCATGTATGAATTCCACATTCCTTTATCGTGGAATAAATGATTATGTTTTATGAATCCATGTTTTATGATCCATGTGGCACACTTATGCATGAAATGAAATGTTTAAGAAGGGTGCGCCCTTTATAGCGCTCCAATGCATTGGGTAAAGTATAGTATCATGATACATCATGTGCAATGAGTGTTGACTCATGCTAATTCAAGTGCAACGAGGGTTTACTCGTGCTTCAAGTGCAATGAGGGTTTACTCATGCTTCATGTGCAATGAGCCTTGGCTCATGCTAATTCAATGTTAAGTGTTGTTGCCACATTTCCATGTTATGATTATCATGCTTTATCATGCCTTTATGTTCATGTCTCTATTATGCTCTATTGATATGCCTATTGCATAACATGTATTGTACTCCTCATGTTATTCATTGTGTACTCCCTTACTGGGCTTTATAGCTCACCCATTTCTTATGCATGTCCTCAGGTTATCCCATGCAATGCTAAGTACGAAGGAATGTAGTGGTCATGTAAAGGATGTTTTCAATAAGGATGTTGTATTTCATGTTTAAAGTTTTTATGTAATGATCCTAAGCCCCAAATACACTAAACCTCTCGATCTTCTTTGTTGTATCAAGTGAAGTTTTATGTAATAAAGCATGATTAAGTTGTAATAAAAAGCAGGGTTTTCATAGTTGGTATCAAAGGATAGGTTTAGTTATTTTTGGGATTAGGAAACCCTAGTAAATCCTTAGATACAAGACTAAGCATAATAAAAACATCCCTAAGTTTTGGTAAATAATAAGTAAGTGTTTTATCAAACAAATACATCCCTGTCTGGATACGAGCAGGTAGAGGCGGCTCTGGCACAGATGTATCCTAGGGGTAAAACCCGAAAACACCGCTTTGAGCTAGACTCGAACGGGAACTGGTGCACGACAACGGGCCTTGCTGCACTCTTAGTTACGACACTCCTGGGGGATATGTTTTGATAAATTCACAATCTTAGTATGAACCCTTATTAAGGGAAAAATGCCCTAAGAATATATGTTAGAAGGAAGATCATGAAAAGCCTGGATTGAACCCTATAGACTCATGAGTTAAAGAGATTAAAGTTTATTTATAAGTCATCAACTTTTGTCTTTGGATTACCCTTTATGTGTTACCCCTAACTTTCCTTTTATTCCAGCCAATGGCCGGTAATAGGAGAACTCGGGCTAACAACCGTTGTGAAGATCAGTGTGATGATTGTACTTATGAGATGCCCAATCCAATGGGAGCGGGAATCGCGAACTTTGTCACGCTTCTCTCTCAGCTAACTCAAGTTTTGAATAGAAACCCTGGTCAAGAGGAACGTTCAACCCCCCCTAAGAAAGAACAAGTCGCTATTGAAAGCTTCATGAGACAAAGGCCTCCTACTTTTAGTGGATCATCCGATCCCACGATTGCTGAACAATGGATCAACTCCATTGAAAAGATATTCTCCATCCTCCAATGCTCTGAAAAAGAGAAGGTTCTCCTGGCGGCTTATCGTATGGAGGGTGAAGCTGATCAATGGTGGACATTGATCAAAAATACGAAGCCTGAGGAGGAGATCGAGGCTTTGGAATGGAAGGTATTCCAGAAGATGTTTTTCGATAAATATTTTCCACGCACCCTCCGTCTTAAGATGGAATGGGACTTCCTTTCCCTTAAGCAGAAAGATGAGGAATCTGTGGGAGCGTACGAGGCAAACTTCACAAGGCTTGCACGATACGCTTCCGGCTTTGTCGTTACCCCCGAATGCAAGGTTGACCGCTTCTTTGGTGGGCTGAAGCCTAGCTTGCGGAAAGCATTAGCGATCCGTGACTTCGACAGCTATGAGGAAATTGTCCGATGTGCCCTCAAGGTTGAAATAGAGATCGGAGAATCACAGGGGTATCATGGGGACAAGAAGCGGAAGGTGGACTTAAATGCTGGTGGTTCGATGGATAAATCCAACGGCGCTAAGAAATTCCAGCACCCCACTTGCCAAAACTGTGGAAAGAAGCACCCTGGAAATTGCCTTAGGGGGACAAGAAAATGCTTCAAGTGTGGAAGAGAAGGGCACCTAGCTGTTAACTGTCAGCAAGAAGGACCCGCGGCTGCAACGGAGGGGAGGAACGCTCCGTTCGAACCTCAACGCGTTGTTCAATGCTTCAAATGCAAAGAACCAGGTCATTTTGCGAATCAGTGCCCTAATCCAAGGGTTATCAGAGGCAATCAACAACCTCCAAGACAGCAAGGAAGAGCTTTTTCCATCACTTCTGCCGAAGTGAACCCCGACAACGAAGTGGTGACAGGTACGCTAGTTATTCATTCAAGAATAGCGAACGTACTTTTTGATTCAGGTTCTACGCATTCTTTTATATCTCAAAAGTTTAGTAGAACAATCCCTGCACCACCACAAATCATGGAAGTAAAGATGTCGGTGAGTACGGCAAATGGGGCAATCATTGCATCCCATGAGTATAAGTCCTCCCCTGTTATAATCTGTGGATTGAATTTCCCGGCGAACCTCGTCATACTCCCTTTGGTGGAATTTGATGCAATTCTTGGCATGGATTGGCTTTCCTTATATAGAGCTAACATAAATTGTCGGGAGAGGGAAATCACACTCCATATGAAGAATCGACCCCCGATTCTTTACAAGTGTTAGGAGGAAGATGAATCTCCTTTAGCTCCATCATCTCAAGCATGGATATTACTGCCTTATGAGCACGCATATCTGGCTCAGATGATTGAGTTCAAGGAAGAAACCACCCTTGAAGAAATGCCTATTGTGAGGGAATTCGCTGAAGTATTTCCCGAGGAACTTCCTGGTCTTCCTCCAAGAAGAGATGTTGAGTTCTCAATTGAACTTATACCTGGGGCGCTACCAATATCCAAGACTCCATATAGAATGGCTGTGGTTGAGCTTGAAGAACTGAAGAAACAACTACAGGAGAATCGGGATAAAGGGTTTATACGCCCAAGTGCATCACCATGGGGTGCACCAGTCCTCTTCGTCAAGAAGAAGGATGGGTCAATGCGGCTTTGCATCGATTATCGTGAACTTAACAAAATCACGATAAAGAACAAGTATCCTCTCCCAAGAATCGATGACTTGTTTGATCAGCTGCGTGGAGCACAATACTTCTCCAAGGTCGACTTGCGGTCGGGATATTATCAAGTAAGGGTGAAGAAGGAAGATATCCCCAAGACTGCTTTTCGTACAAGGTACAGGCACTATGAATTCATAGTAATGCCTTTTGGACTCACCAATGCTCCAGAAATATTCATGGACTTGATGAATAGAGTCTTTAGAGATTACCTAGATAAATTTGTGGTAGTCTTTATAGATGATATTCTAATATACTCCAAAACCAAGGAGGACCATGAGGAGCATTTAAGAACTGTACTGGAGACTTTGCGCAAGGAGAAGCTCTATGCCAAGTATAGCAAGTGTGAGTTCTGGTTGAAGGAGGTCTCATTCTTGGGCCATATCATCACAAGCAATGGGATATCTGTGGACCCCTCCAAAACAGATGCAATTGAGGGATGGTCGAGGCCAACATCGGTAACTGATATCCGTAGCTTCTTGGGGTTAGCTGGATATTATCGACGATTTGTGAGAAACTTCTCACGATTTTCCAACCCTCTTACCAAGCTAACTCGAAAGGGAGTAAAGTTTTCTTGGAGTGATGAATGCGAAGAAAGCTTCAAGGAGTTGAAAAGGAGTCTTATCACTGCACCTGTGCTCACTTTACCCACAAGTGGGGAGCTTTTTGTGGTATTCAGTGATGCTTCGAAGAAGGGCTTAGGATGTGTGCTGATGCAGAATGATAAAGTGATATCCTATGCCTCAAGGCAGTTGAAAATCCATGAGCGAAACTATCCAACGCATGATCTGGAGTTGGCGGCGGTGATCTTTGCCTTGAAAATCTGGCAGCATTATCTCTATGGAGAGAAATGTGAGATATATACTGACCACAAGAGTCTTAAATATATATTCACACAGAAAGAGCTTAATATGTGCCAGAGAAGATGGATAGAGCTCATAAAGGATTATGACTGTTCAATACATTACCACCCTGGGAAGGCGAACAAGGTGGCGGATGCCCTAAGTAGAAAGGATCCAGCAATTCTATCAATGATGAGAATTGAGAAGGATCCAATCTTCTTAGACTTGATGAAGATGGACGTGGGAATCATAAAGAAGGGAACATCATCAATCCTTTCACAAATGATTGCTCAACCATCTCTTTTGTAAAGGTTAAAGGATGCTCAAAAGGATGATGCGAGAATCCAAGAAAAAGTGGAAGCTATCAAAAAGGGAAAATCCTCAGAGTTTAATGTTAATGAAGAAGGAATTGTGCAGTTTGGGAAAAGACTATGTGTCCCATCAAGTTCGGAGCTAAAGAAGGAACTTTTGGATGATGCACATAGTTCAAATTTCTCTATTCACCCAGGGAGCACAAAGATGTATCGAGATCTCCGAGAAAACTTTTGGTGGGATAATATGAAGAAGGAGATCGCTGAATATACATCAAAGTGCCTGGTGTGTCAGCAAGTGAAGGCAGAGAGGCAGAAGTCTAAGGGGATGATGCAACCATTGCCCATACCAGAATGGAAATGGGAGAACATCACCATGGACTTCGTCACTGGACTTCCAAGGACATCCAAAAGCAACAATGCAATCTGGGTTATTGTGGATCGTCTTACAAAGACTGCACACTTCATTGCTATTCGAGAGGATTTCTCTTTGGATCAATTGGCACGGATATATATCAGGGAAGTGGTACGGTTGCATGGAGTACCACTATCTATTGTGTCTGACTGAGATCCAAGATTTACCTCTAAGTTTTGGAAGAGTCTTCAACATGCTCTGAATACTGAACTGAACTTCAGTACGGCCTATCATCCTCAAACTGATGGCCAATCCGAGCGGACTATCCAAACACTTGAGGATCTGTTGAGAGCGTGCTCAATGGACTTTAAAGGAGGATGGGATCAACATCTTCCTCTAGTTGAGTTCTGTTATAATAATAGTTTTTACTCGAGCATCCAAATGGCACCATATGAAGCCCTGTATGGGAAAAGGTGTAGAACACCGGCATGTTGGGATGAGGTCGGTGAACGTAAACTTCTTGGACCAGAAATGGTCGAAGAAATGGTGGAGAAGGTGAAAACCATTCAGCAGCATATCAAGGCAGCCCAAAGTCGACAGAAGAGTTATGCAGATAATCGTCGATGAGACCTTGAGTTTAAAGTCGGAGACATGGTGTTTTTACGCATATCTCCGTGGAAGAAGGTCATGAGGTTTAGAAAGAAAGGGAAGTTAAGTCCAAGGTACATCAACCCCTTCGAGATTCTTGATCGTGTTGGGGATGTGGCCTATCGACTAGCACTTCCACCTATTATGGCCAAGGTGCATGATGTCTTCCATGTATCCATCTTAAGGAAGTACATACCAGACCCTTCACATGTACTCTCTTCTGAGGTGGTACAATTAGAAGACGATCATTCTTATGAGGAGCAACCAGTAAAGATCTTGGATCGTAGAGAAAAAGTTCTACGAAATAAGACAATGCCCCTCGTCAAGGTGTTGTGGAGAAACCACAAGTTTGAAGAAGCAACTTGGGAGTCGGAGGATATGATGAAGCTAAGTTACCCACATTTGTTTTAGTGTGGGAAAAGGAAAATTTCGAGGGCGAAATTTCTTAAGGGGGGAATGTTGTAACGACCCAAAAATTTCATTAATGGAAAATCCCTCTTGATCCAGTTAAATGTTTATTTATGTTTTTATAAGATGTCAACTTCTTTAGTATAACGTTAAGATTTGTGACCGTTACTTTTATAGCCGTTGAACAGTGATCATCTGGGTAGTTTAAATATAAGGCTTTAACGAACCAATTTTCTATTCACACAAAGGAAGCGATGGCCTCATCCAGTAGAATCACCCCTTACGAAGCCCATTTGTCGGAGCTCGGAAAAGAGGTGGCGTCTTTGGGCTTTGCCCTTGACCAAACCCAAGCTGAGCTTCATCAAGTCAAGCTCGAACGTGATCGTCTACGGGAAAAATGGAAGTTGATAGAGATTACCACTCGAGCGATGTTATCCGAGCAACCCCAAGAGTCTGTCACCATCGCACACCTTACCCTTAGGTCTTATGCAGCTATTTTAAGGGGTTATGTAACAAATAAGTAGTACCATGTTCATGCACATTATTTTTTTATATAATAATGAATATAATTTCTAGTCATTTTTGATACATTGTAATTAGTTTTTAAAGTACAAATGGTGTTTTTAGTTATTATTTAATTAAGAATTATATTTTATTAAAGGATTTTTGAATTAAATAATATTTTAATAAAATATTATTATTAATATTAAATTAATTTTTATTAAATATAAATGATCTTATAATTTTATGAATGCAATTAAAATTTTATTAAGGTTTGAAAGCCATTTCTGTCAAAACCCGTGAATTTTTTATAAATGTCGGTTTTTATTTTAAAAGTGAAAATTCACATATTTAGAAAATTAATTAGATAAAATAAATATTATTTTTGGAATCAGGACGTCGAAATTATCCAACGGTGAATTTTTCATAATTTTCTGAGACAGTCAAATTTTTGGGTAAAAATTAAATACCATGGGTTTTATGACATCATAATGACCCAATGGTGATGTAATAAAATACCATAATCCCTATGTTCGGCCAATATATGTTTTATCATTAAAATAATGAGGTTTTGGGTTGGTTTGACTCACTTTTCAAAGCATTAATGGAGCCCTCAAGACTTATTCAACACTTTGCCTTTTTAAATTAATTTCCATGGGAGTGTGACTCACCTCCACATAAGCAACCCTAATTTTTTAATAAGTTCGGACCTTGGCCTTGTAAAATATTGTTTTCCTCTTTCCTTTTCCAGAAACCATGGGCAAATACCATGGTATGGTTTGTGGTTTGGATTATTTTAATATAAGGGGTCCCAAACCTAAATAATAAAGAATTCTCTCACCTTTCCTATATAAACCCACCCAAGCTCCCACTTCCTCCTCACTCAAAGCCCTTTAAGTTCGTCCAACCTCTGCCCTACTCTCTCTAGAATCCTCCCAAGGTGCCCCAAGCTCCCAAGAAGCCTCTCTCTAGCCTTTGGAAGCACACTTCCAAGTAAGGGTTTTTTCTTCCTTTCTCATTTTTGTCAATTTTCTTTAAGTTGTATTGCCCTTTTAATTTCATTTATGAATGTTGGGGTATGGTTTCGCACCTCTCCCATACTGCCCTATTATAGTCTGAATGATGGGAGACCCCTTTCTCTCTCATTAAATGCCTCCCATGTACACCCGTTACTATGCCGAAATTCCGAAAGGAACCTTTTTCTCCTCTTTTATATTCAAGCAATACTTTTGTATCATGAATCCAAATTACTTTTCAATTGTTGGTACATGTATCTATATGACCTTCTTACTGTCCATTACATGTAAATATGATGATGAACCCCTTTCTATCTCATTAAATGCCTCCCATGTACACCCGTTACTATGCCGAAATTCCGAAAGGAACCTTTTTCTCCTCTTTTATATTCAAGCAATACTTTTGTATCATGAATCCAAATTACTTTTCAATTGTTGGGACATGTATCTATATGACCTTCTTACTGTCCATTACATGTAAATATGATGAGGAACCCCTTTCTCTCTCATCAGCCCTTTTTATGAATTCTTATGTCACGCCATTATGCTGCCGAAATCACACCGATTTTCTAAGCCAATATCATTGTGTAGTGAATACCATGCCCATTTCTCCATCAAGGGTATTCACCTTTATGCACATTTACTTATTGATTGTAAAGTTTCATGTATGAATTCCAAATTCCTTTATCGTGGAATAAATGATTATGTTTTATGAATCCATGTTTTATGATCCATGTGGCACACTTATGCATGAAATGAAATGTTTAAGAAGGGTGCGCCCTTTATAGCGCTCCAATGCATTGGGTAAAGTATAGTATCATGATACATCATGTGCAATGAGTGTTGACTCATGCTAATTCAAGTTCAACGAGGGTTTACTCGTGCTTCTAGTGCAATGAGGGTTTACTCATGCTTCATGTGCAATGAGCATTGGCTCATGCTAATTCAATGTTAAGTGTTGTTGCCACATTTCCATGTTATGATTATCATGCTTTATCATGCCTTTATGTTCATGTCTCTCTTATGCTCTATTGATATGCCTATTGCCTAACATGTATTGTACTCATCATGTTATTCATTGTGTACTCCCTTACTGGGATTTATAGCTCACCCTTTTCTTATGCATGTCCTCAGGTTATCCCATGCAATGCTAAGTACGAAGGAATGTAGTGGTCATGTAAAGGAAGTTTTCAATAAGGATGTTGTATTTCAAGTTTAAAGTTTTTATGTAATGATCATAAGCCCCAAAGACACTAAACCTCTCGATCTTCTTTGTTGTATCAAGTGAATTTTTATGTAATAAAGCATGCTTAAGTTGTAATAAAAAGAAGGGTTGTCATAAAAGGGTTTTATACACCATATAAAAGAAAGTTGTGTATAAAATAAAATATGCCTCAATGAAAGGAGATTGAGACAGATTCCCTTACAAAGACGGTATCCTTGGATTAAGGATAAATCAATTACATAATTATGTGTGACAAATGAATACAACAAATATAAGTGGATATTAAGTGTAAAAAAATCAGAGGTTATTCACACATATTCATAGAACGACATATTCAAGGAGTGAAAGTTTATCCCAAAGAATCAAAATTGGGTTAAGAAGTTCCCTTGCAAAAATTCGACAGCCTAACGGAATCACTTCAAAATTCAGAAAATGAGTTGATGAGAGATAAAAAGGGTAACTCATCACTTTGACATAAAATTTACATCAATAAGGATATAGAAGAACATATACCAACATTACAATATTTAAATTAAAAGACCCAACAAAACAAGTCTTTTAAAAAGAGGAGGGTGAAAGGTTCCCTTACCGACTTGGGTATCTTTCGAAACATACACCCCATGAAAGAAGGACAATACAACATTGATGTAAATACTCACAAACGAAATTATATTACACAAAAATTAAAATAATTATCAGTACATATACCACTCAAAGGAAATGATGGAAAATGTAGCATAAATCTCACAGGAATAAAAGTGAGATGAAAAATCCGTTACGAAAACTCGGCATCCTAACGGCGCCACTTAAAACATTAAAAAAAATGGATTTATCATATCAAATACGGTCTCTCATAATATGAAAAAAAATTACAGTTTGATGAATATAAAATAACATCCCCAAACATAAGAATGATGAGCTTATAAGAAATGACATAAGCGAGAGTACTTAAAAAGAACGAGAGAGGTTGGATCCCTTACCTCGTGTCCGACATGACTCGATCGTTCTTTAATATCCTGAATAATAAAATTTGGTCAATTTATAATTTCTTTAGGACCTCTTTTAAATATTATTATTCAGTTCATATCACATATTATAATGTCATAATAATTGGTTAATAAAGTGAGTTCATATCAGACGTTTTTGGTTAATAAAGTGAGTTCATATTATAGGTACATCATATCCAGAATAGTATTGATGTTTTAAATATAATATATATCTAGTATATATTAATTTTATACTATTCCATAGAATTTAGAGATAAAAAATTAAAAGCACCATTCATGGCGATGGTAGGTGTAACACCCCGAGCTTCCACGATACGCCTCTCTTTCAATAATGCAATAGCTTGCATTGTACGCAAGTTCGAGTTCTAACACACCGCGACTAATCAAAATAGCCATTATGAATAGTAATACCCGCCTTTTGAAATTATATATTTTATATTTCAAAATGGACTTCATTTTTTGATTCGGAATGTCGAAATTAGCCTATGTTGAATTTTTTGTAATTTTCTGAGAACATCCAAATTTTTATGAATAGTGAAAAATACTTAAAACAAATTTTTTAATCAAAATAATTTATAGTGATAAATTATAATATTTAGTGGTTTTAAAGTATAATTATAATATATTTTTACCATTTTATCCAATGTTGGTCATTAGAATTAATTTAACATTTAAATTGGGCATGAACAATTGTCAATCTTTTGATATAAATTGTTTCTTAAAAACACGCTATTTGTTGTGACAGCGGGAATTAATTATAAAATTAATTAATGCAAATTATATGTTTGGAATTTTGTAAAATAGACATCATTTTTTAAATCGGAATATCAAATATATCTTAGGGTGAATATTTGGGATTTTTCTGAAAAAACTTCAATTTTTGATGAATAGTGAAACCACTAAGTGGTACTTATAAAAACCGATTTTTCGTTTAAATGAAATTTTACAACTTCTGTGTTTGGAATTTCAAAAATCCGACATACATGGTTGTCATTAAGAAGTAAAATGTGGTTCAATGAGATTAAAATAATTTTTGGTGAATAGTAACTTTTAAGTTCTTAATCGTGATTAGAGGTAATTAGTGTAGTTTAAGGTAAAAATAATGTTTTAATAATATGAGATGAGCTTGACACATGTCCTACCCTCATTTGATGTGCCATGGCCGACCAATACAATACATGGGTCAACTTGGGGATCCCATGGAGCCACTTTAGTTGGAAAATGACATAAATACCTTTTATTTAATGTTAAAGTAAAAAATGACACAAACATGAAATGTTTTACTAAAACAATTTTTACATGGGGTTATACAAGACATATTTTTTACTATAAATAGTCATTGGAAAGATAAAACGATTTACTACATTATAGTATTTTTTTTATAATTTTTAGACATTGAATAAATTAAATTATTTATGACATCATGATGATGCAGTGATGACCTCATTATTTAACGATTTAAATAAAATGAGAAGATAATGTAAAATCCAAGGCTTACACTTGTCCAAAGCCTATTGTATGGGTATATTTAGAACCCTTATCACCTTATCATCGAATTATATAATTTTGGGACCTTTGGAATCCGAAAAGTATTGTGTAATAAAGTAATATTTTTTTACTTTCCAAGAGTGCCCCTCCTCTCCACTTATAAAAGGCCCCAACCACTCCCACCTTATTCATACATTAAAGCCATTTGGATCGGCAAACCTCTGCCCAAATACTCTCCCAACTTCCCTCCCTTACTCCTAGAAGCCTCACTTTGGGCAGAATTCTTCCCAATTAAGCCTTTGGCTCAAATCAAAAAGAGTTACCCGATTTTTAGGTAATGTCTTCTCTAATGTTGTTTTGTTTTATTTAGCTTCTCCAACCCCTTAAACTCTTTTTATTCCCTTATTTTGTAACAAAACCAGTATCTAAAATATAATAGGATGTTTTTATGTTAATTATTTGGTTTACACTTACACACACCTTCATCTAATGGTTAAAGAACATACTGTTTCTGTGGGTGGCGAAATATTGCCTCACGAAACGATGATTGTTCAATATTCTTTTAACACCTCTAATGGTGGCCATTTTGATGACACTATTTTCATATATGATATATATATTATGTTTATGTTTTCCTTATGCTTCTGTATTTCTCATTTATGGCATACTTTATGATTTCCATTATGGGTAAACGCGATAATTTCATTTTAGGAAATACGGACTACCACCCCCTCAAAGTGATGTGAATCGTTAATTCCATATGTGGGATGTATAAAGGATGGAGTAAATGATATTATATATGATATTATACTGGAAATATATTATACCTTTATATAATTATGATTTCATTCCATTAAATATGAAATAGAAATGAAAGTAGCGTTCATGCGTACGTACGGCTTACCGTCTCCATGAACGGTGCATTTCATTTCTTACCTCTAAATGTTATGTAATATTATGAATGAATGTATATACTAGATATATATGATATATATGACATCTAAATCATGAATATAATTCGGTAGATAATGGATATTCTACCACATAAACAACTTGTAATTATAAGAAGTTTATTGTTGACTCAAGTACCAAAAATCGACAAAACGACCGTTATTAACTTAAATAATTACATAATGTTCATAACATTGTAATAAGTGATATAAAAAGGATAATTAAATTGAAAATGGTAGATATTAACTCTATTTTATTATTCAGGAGGTTAAAGAACGGTCGAATCAATTCGGACACAAGGTAAGGTAATTTCTTAACCCAATTTCCATTCTTTGGGTTAATCTTTTACTTTCAAATTATGTCATGATATTATTATGGTCAATCTTATATTTTTACTTACATTATGTGTACCTATAGTAAATACACATAATATATCTATTTTAATTAAAAAATGATCTTTGTAAGGGACTTCGTCTCAATCTCCATTCATTGAGGCATATTTTGTTTTATACACAAATTCCTCTTATACGGTGTATAAACCCCTTTGACTTTTACGTTTATTCAAAAGGAATCTTTTAATATAAAGAGTTTTTACTAAATGGAAAAAGGAATGGTTTGTCTTACGTATGCGGCGACAACGAATTCTCTTCCTCCGTGACCATTATTTGAGTTTCAGCTTCCTCTACAAGCCATAACTTTTTTTAAATGATTTCAAAAAAGAGAGAGATATTTCTCTCAAATATATGAAAATCCAGTGCAAATGTATACGTATTTAACGCAAGCTTAAAAATGTTTTCAGAAAACCCGACTCTCGAGTGTGGTAGATAGGAAGGGATTGGGCGTGGACCCATCATGGCCTGTAATTAGTCGAGCAGTCTCAGAATTAGTTATTTTGTTTTCAGAAGCTTGTATAATGTTTTCAAAAAAACACTGGAATATATTTGAGAAATTTTAAAAGTAAGTATCTTCTAATGAAATTGCATCGGTAGGTATCATGAGACAAACTAGTGTCTTGGCACGAGGCCTTGACAAAATCTTATTTGTGGTCTTGGCATGAGGCCTTGGCTACGTGGTTATGATAGTCTGGAATTATGCATTCCATCATTATGAAAGTAGTTATTGATATTTCATGTGATTATTAGACTAGTAGAATATCCATGTGAGTAAGTAAATGGCATTATTTCAGTTTACTTTTGCCATATTATGCTAAAGTTAAAGTTTAAAAGGCTTTTGTTTTAGTTATACATTTCCTTAAATGTTAATGTTTATTTATTAAAGCTTCCACTATATTGTTATCCTTACTGAGCATCTGAGCTCACCCCTTTCAATGTTTTAATTTTTTCCAGGATGTGAAGAAGTATATTATGAATGACCTGCAGGGATAGTCAGAAGAGTATATGAGTGTGGACTATGGAGACTTTGTTATTATAGTTTTTCACCTTATGATGTAATGTAACATTTATGAATGTATCTAGTGTTTCCAAGGCTACTAAACTAATCGGTCTTTCGAGACATGATCTTTTGGGATCATTCCAATGTTACGAAGTAATGTACCGACTCTGGGTAGCTGGGGTCGAGGCGTTACAGTAGGTCGTACGTACGCATGAACACTACTTTCATTTTTTTGTCATATTAATGGAATTAAAACAAAATGAGAGATATATATATTATAATTCTAGAATTATATAAATCATTTATATGTAATATATTACATATATATCCATTATATATATTTACTTATAATAGTACATAACATTTGGAGATAAGAAATGAAATGTACCGTTCATGGACACGGTAAGTTGTACGTACGCATGAACGCTACTTTCATTTCTTTTTTTTTTGTATTTAGTGGAATGAAATAATAATGATATAAAGGTATATTATAATTCCAGTAGGATATCATATCTAATACCATTAATTTCATCCTTTATATGTCCCACATATGGCATTAACGAATCAAATCACTTTGAGGGGGCAGTAGTCTGCACTTCCTAAAATGAAGATATCGCGTTTACCCATAATGTAAACCATAAAGGTATGAAATAAATGAAAAATAAAGAAGATTAAGGAAAACATAAACATATTATATATCATATATAAATATAGTGATATCTTAATGGCCACCTTTGAAGGTGTTAAAAGAATATTGAACAATCATCATTTCGTGAGGCAGTAATTCGCCATCCACAGAAACAGTATGTTCTTTAACCATTTGACAGAGGTGTGTGAAAGTGTAGCTCGAATACTTCTTATAAAAACATCCTAGTATATTTAAGATACTGGTGTTGTTACAAAAAAATTTAATAAAAATAGTTTAGGGGTTTGGAGAAGCAAAATAAAACAAAAGAACACAAGGGAAGACATTACCTTTAAATCGGGTAACTCTATTTGATTTGAGCTCAAAGGCTTCCTTGGAAAGGATTCTGCCCAAAGTGAGGCTTCAATGATTAATATAGGGATGTGGAGAGATTAAATGGGAAGGGTTTTTCTGATCCAAAGTCTTTAGAGGTGTGTGTAAGGTGGTAGAGGTGGGGGCCTTTTATAAGAGGAGAGGAGGGGCACTCTTGGAAAGTTATAAAATATTACTTTATTATAAAGTGATTTTAGGATTTTAAAGGTCCAAAAAGGATATATTTAGAGGATAAGGTGATAAGGTTTATAAATCCACCCATAAAATAGGTTTGTGTCAAGTTTAAGACTTATATTTCACCCTATGTTCTCATTTTATTTAAATCGTTCATTTATGAGGTAATCACTACATCAACATGGTGTCATAAATAAATTAATTTATTTAATGTCTAAAAATTATAAAAAAAATATCAGGATGTAGGAAATCTTTTTATCTTTCTAATTAATATTTATAGTCAAAAATATGACTTATATAACCCCATGTAAAATTTGTTTTAGTAAAAGAACACATATTTGTGACATTTTAATTTTAACTGTAAATAAAAAGGTATTAATGTAATTTTCCAACCAAGGTGGCTCCATGGGGTCCCCAAGTTGACCAATAGAATTTCTTGGTCGGTCATGACTCATCCAATAAGGGTATAACATGTTTCAAGGTCATTTCATATTATTATAACATTATCTTTACCTTAAATTACATTAATTACCTCTAATCGCGATTAAAAACTTAAGAGTTACTATTCACCAAAAAATTATTTTAATCCTATTGAACAACATTTTACATCCTAATGAAAACCATGTAAGTCGAATTTTTGAAATTCAAACCACATAAGTGGTAATGTTTCATTTAAATGAAAAAACTGTTTTTAAACTACCACTTAGTGGGTTCACTATTCATCAAAAATTAATGTTTTTCAGAAAAATACCAAAACTTCCCCCTAAGATATATTTGATATTCTGAATTCAAAAATGATTTCCATTTTAAAAAATTCAAAACATATAAGTTGCATTAATTAATTTAATAATTAATTCCCGTTGTCAAAACAAATAGCGTATTTTTAAGAAACAATATCTATTAAAAGATTGACACTAGTTTAAGTCCAATTTCAAAGTGAAATTAATTCCAATAAACACTATTGTATTAAATGGTAAAAATATATTCTAATTTCACTTTAAAAACAATTCAAAAGATAATCTAATAATATAAATAAATTATATTAAAAAGAGGTTTTGAAATAAAATACAACATTTTTAACTATTCATTAAAAAATGAACTTTATCAGAAAAATGCCAAAAGCTTACACAAAGTAAATTTTGATGTCCCGATTTTAAAAAATAATTTTATTTTTTCAAATATAATACATAAAATTTTCAAAAAGTGGATTTCAAAGAAGTTCGCCATCAAAAGGCGGTTAATCGTCCTTTTAAAGAATATTAAAATGTTTACGCTTAAAATTGGATTCATTCTCATTTTTAATCCTATAACATTTATTGTAAAAAGTAAAAATATTTGACAAACATATATAATCATTTTTAGTTAGTTCTGTTCATTCCCGCCATTACAATGGCTAGGCGTTAACTACCATTTAAAATAATATTATTTTATTATTAGATTGCAACGTAAGATTCCCAAGAAACTCGTTGTTGCGTATTGGATACGCTATCGAGCATAGCGTCCCCTTTAAAGTAGTATTAATATTTTATTCACAAATATGGATAAATGTGAAAATTTCATATTCTTTATTTACCTGGGGTGTTACATCCTTCCCCCCTTTTGGGAATTTCTTCCTCGCCATTTTAAAATTGGTCTTGGAAACTTCATTTAAAATCCCACATCGGAACAAGATTCAGTAAAAAAATCACTTTAAAATAAAGAAAGAGAAGTACAAAGGTCACCCGAGTTAACCCATACTAGGATTCCATGTAGAAAAACATGGATATGGATGAAAAAACAAAGGGACATGTTCTGAGGGAGAGTGATAGTAAACATGTCTAGGAAAAAGTTAACCATAAGAAAATCACAAACTTGTGATGGGTTAAACGGTATCTGATTCCCCAGTAGGAAAAGTTAACATACAACATTTTTTTTAAGTTACTCTTCACTGAGGAATTTATTTTTGAGCTTAACTAAATCATAATGAAACATACTTACTTGTCACGTAGACTTTCAACTTTTACTAGATTCCTTAATCAAACTCATATTTTCTCCAAAAGATGAGTATTTAGGAAGACTTGTTCGCATTAAGAGTATTATAATCAACTTCCTGAGAATCACCTAATCCACAAAAGAGAATTATATATTTCCCATGTCTTTAGACAAAATCCAAAACCAAAATTGTTAGTATGGGATCATATAATCCACAAAAGTATAATCCTTTATAAAAAGAAAATCTATTCTTAATCTCCAAAATTTGTCTAAAAAAACCCAAATTTCAACGAAGACCATTCGATAAACAATTATCCATAAAATTATTCAAAGTAAACCAAACTAAGATTGAACCCAAAATATTTAAAGGATTTAATCACATAGTCTTCCAAGGTACAAATTAACTTTTATCTCCAAATAACAGCAATTGCTCTTAAATTCTCATATTGAAAAGTAATTAACCTAATCACATATCCTCCATGATAGGTTAATCATTTCCATAGATAACCCAAAATAAAATTTATCTTGATTCCTAAAATCATCTAACTAAAAATAATTAGTCAAACTAACCAGGGACTTCACGTAGTCCAGTGGTAGGCGATAAATACCAGTCGCACTTTGGTTGTGGGTTCAATTCCCGCAGCTTTGTCCGACGCGACGAGTTGTCACATGGTCTACGTGTTGTCCTTTTTCCAAAACTATATAATTCTTAAAACATTCCCCCAAACGAGATAAAATCTTCAAAAATAATCATAGCACATTTTAACATCAAGTTTATCTCATGCCTTTAATTTTCCATCATAACATATAATAACCCATAATTACCTCAAAAGTAAGGATCATATAAACTCTAATGGTTACCTTTATAATTATTACCTGAACTTCCACATCAATTAGTCATCTCATACATGATGCATTACAGAACATACCAGGGTTCAAGTGGTTGATCATGACTCCTTGATAGTTGGTTTAGAACAACCACGAGTTTCCTCATTGAATCCCCCATTTCATCCAGTCTCTTAATCAGAGAACCACCACAGTTTCCTTCAAACCTATTGTCACTTTGGTGTCTGCTAGATCCATCCATTCACTAAAAACAGAAATTTCAGTGTGAGTATATCAACAAAACCATCATGTACTAATGATGAAGATAAACACAAAGATATACTAACTCATTCACTTTATCTAAAACTAGGACTCTTTCCGAAATCCTAACCATTATGGTAATGTCACTTATGCTTAGAGAATAACCTAACCTCTAAATTTATATAAACCGATATTTGATACCAACTATAAGGCCCCGGCCTTAAACCTTACTTAATATTGAATTAAATGAATAATTCACCTTGAGGATCTTTTCTGGTTTAGAGTTTTAGAGAATTAGATCATAAATCATGAATTACATTCCACATTTAAACAAAGTGGTTACATAAAAGATAGTATTCGTTTTTACCATCAACAGAAACATATTTAAAATAAAACATGGATTCTTTCTTGACACTTCTTTAACACTATCATCATATCATTCACCTTTCCCTTGACCTATGAAAAACATTTCAAAAACTTGGGATGAGCATAAAAATCTCAATAAGGGATATAAAATACGAAAATAAAACATTAGTCCATGTATGAAATCATACTTTAATCATAAAACATAAGCATTTCAACATACCTCATCAAATCATGAATAAATCATATAAATCATAAGGCATAAAGGTAACTTGAGGCGTTCATAAAATTCTTACGTAGGGAGTAACCCTCTTGGTTACATTTGGAATACCCATCACAGTATATTCCCTAAATCTCTTCAAAGAAACCTTAACGTTTAACCCCTTCGCGTTACCCAATGCACTGGAGAGATATATCGGGCTCACCCGCCCTTAGTTTATCACGGAACCACCCGTCTTCATAATAATTCCCAAGAACCGTAACATAATCGTATCACATAAAACATGCATAAAGGAAGCATAACATTTCCACTTTTCAATCACAAGATATCAATACAATACATTTATATAAAAACATTATGAAAACCATTTTCAATACTAAAATAAAATAAAAGTAAAACATGGTATTTATTTTTCATTTAAAAAAAGTTATGGCTTGTAGAGGAAGCTGAAACTCAAATAATGGCCATGGCGGCGGAGAAGTTGTTGTTGCCACATACGTACAAAAAAACATTCCCTTTTTTTGTTTAGTAAAACGCTTCGTATAAAAATATTCCTTTTCAATAATCATAAAATTCAAAGGGGTTTATACACCGTATAAAAGAATGTTGTGTATAAAACAAAATATTCCTCAATGAAAGGAGATTGAGATGGATTCCCTTACAAAGACTATATCCTTAGATTAAGGATAAATCAATTACATAATTATGTGTGACAAACGAATACACCAAATATAAGTTGATATTAAGTGTAAAACAATCATAGTTTATTCACACATATTCATAGAACGACATATTCAAGGAGTGAAAGTTTATCCCAAAGAATCAAAATTGGATTAAGAAGTTCCCTTGCAAAAATTTGACAGCCTAACGACATCACTTCAAAATTAAGAAAATGAGTTGATGAGAGATAAAAAGGGTAACTCATTACTTGGACATAAAATTTACATCAATAAGGATATATAAGAACATATCCCAACATTACAATATTTAAATTAAAATACCCAACAAAAGAAGTCTTTTAAAAAGAGGAGGGTGAAAGGTTCCCTTACCGACTTGGGTATCTTTCGAAACATACACCCCATGAAAGAAGGACAATACAAAATTGATGTAAAAACTCATAAACGAAAGTATATTACACAAAAATTAAAATAATTGGCAGTACATATACCACTCAAATGAAATTGTGGAAAATGTAGCGTAAATCTCACAGGAATAAAAGTGAGATGAAAAATCCCTTACGAAAACTCAGCAGCCAAACGGCGCCACTTAAAAATTTCATAAAATGGATTTATGAGATCAAATATGGTCTCTCATAATATGAACAAAAATATTATATTATTATGAATATAAAAGAACATCCCCAAAAATAAGAATTATGAGCTTATAAGAAATGACATAAAAGAGAGTACTTATAAAGAACGAGAGAGGTTGGATCCCTTACCTCGTGTCCGACATGACTCGATCGTTCTTTAATCTCATAAATAATAAAATTTGGTCAATTTATAATTTCTTAAGTACCTACTTTAAATATTATTATTCAGTTCATATCACATATTATAATGTTATAATAATTGGTTAATAAAGTGAGTTCATATCAGACGTTTTTGTCGATGTTCGGTACATGAGTAAAAATTGAACTTGTCGGAAAATAATTTTCCATGTATTTATAGGTACATAATATCCAGAATAGTATTGATATTTTAAATATCATATATATCCAGTATATATTCATTTTATACTATTCCATAGCATTTGGAGATAAAAAATTAAAATCACCATTCATGGAGACGATAGGTCGTACGTACGCATGAATGTTACTTTCATTTTTTGTCATATTAATGGAATTAAAACAAAATGAGAGATATATATATTATAATTAAAGAATGATATCCATCATTTAGATGTAATATATTACATATATATCCATTATATATATTTACTTATAATAGTACATAACATTTGGAGATAAGAAATGAAATGTATCGTTCATGGAAACGGTAAGCCGTACGTACGCATGAACGCTACTTTCATTTCATTTTTTTTGTTTTCAATGGAATGAAATAATTATGATATAAAGGTATATTATGATTCCAGTAGTATATCATATGTAATACCATTAATTCCATCCTTTATGCGTCTCACATATGGCATTAATGAATCAAATCACTTTGAGGGGGCGGTAGTCCGCACTTCCTAAAATGAAGATATCACGTTTACCCATAATGGAAACCATAAAAGTATGCCATAAATGAAAAATACAGAATATTAAGGAAAAAATAAACATATCATATATCATATATAAATATATTGACATCTTAATGGCCACCTTTGAAGTTGTTAAAAGAATATTGAACAATCATCGTTTTGTGAGGCAGTAATTCGACATCCACAGAAACAGTATGTTCTTTAACCATTAAACGGAGGTTTGTGAAAGTGTATCTCGAATCCATCTTATAAAAACATCCTAGTATATTTAAGATACTGGTTTTGTTACAAAAAAAAGTAATAAAAAGAGTTTATGGGTTTGGAGAAGAAAAATAAAACAAAAGAACACAGGGGAAGACATTACCTTTAAATCGGGTAACTCTCTTTGATTTGAGCTCAAAGGATTCCTTGGAAAGGATTATGCCCAAAGTAAGGCTTCAATGATGAAGATAGGGATGTGGAGAGATGAAATGGGTAGAGGTTGGACGAGACAAAGGCTTGAGAGGTGTGTTTAAGTTGGTAGAGGTGGGGGCCTTTTATAAGAGGAGAGGAGGGGCAATCTTGGAAAGTTATAAAATATTACTTTATTATAAAATAATTTTCGGATTTTAAAGGTCCCAAAAGGATATATTTCGAGGATAAGGTGATAAGGTTTCGAAATAAACCCATCCAATAGGTTTGTGACAAGTGTAAGACTTATATTTTACCCTATCATCTTATTTTATTTAAATCGTTCATTTATGAGGTAATCACTACATCATCACGGTGTCATAAATAAATAAATTTATCTAATGTCTAAAAATTAAAAAAAAATATCATGATGTAGTAAATCTTATTATATTTCTAATGAATATTTATAGTCAAACATATGACTTATATAACCCCATGTAAAAAAAAAATTAGTAAAACAACACATGTTTGTGACATTTTAATTTTAACTTTAAATAAAAAGGTATTAATGTCATTTTCCAACCAAAGTGGCTCCATGGAGTCCCCAAGTTGACCCATAGATTGACTTGGTAGGCCATGACTCATACAATAAGGGTAGAACATGTGTCAAGGTCATTTCATATTATTATAACATTATCTTTACCTTAAATTACACTAATTACCTCTAATCGCGATTAAAAACTTAAGAGTTACTATTCACCAAAAAATTATTTTAATCCCATTGAACCAAATTTTACATCCTAATGTCAACCATGTATGTCGTATTTTTGAAATTCAAACCATAGAAGTGGTAAAGTTTCATTTAAATGAAAAAACAGTTTTTAAACTACCACTTAATGGTTTCACTATTCATCAAAAATTGAAATTTTTCCGAAAAATACCAAAAAAACACCCTAAGCTATATTTGATATTCCGAATTCAAAAATGATGTCCATTTTACAAAATTCAAAACATATAAGTTGCATTAATTAATTTAACAATTAATTCCCGCTGTCAAAATAAAATAGCGTGTTTTTAAGAAATAATATCTATTAAAAGATTGACACTAGTTTAAGTCCAATTTCAAAGTGAAATTAATTCTAATGACCACTATTGGATTAAATGGTAAAAATATATTCTAATTTCACTTTAAAAACAATTCAAAATATAATATAATCATATAAATAAATTATATTAAAAAGAGGTTTTGAATTAAAATACAACATTTCTCACAATTCATTAAAAAATGAACTTTATCGGAAAAATACAAAAAATTTACACAAAGTAAATTTTGATGTCCTGATTCTAAAGAAGAATTTTATTTTGTCAAATATAACACATAAAATTTTCAAAAATTGGATTTAAAATAGGTTCGCCATCAAAAGGTGGTTAATCGACCTTTTAAAGAATATTAGAATATTTACGCTTAAAATTGGATTCATTCGCATTTTTAATCCTCTAACATTTATTGTAAAAAGTAAAAATATTTGACAAAAATATATAATCATTTTGTAGTCAGTTCTGTTCATTCCCGCCATTATAACTTCTAGGCGTTGACTACCATTTAAAATAATATTATTTTATTATTAGAGTGCAATGTAATATTCCCAAGAAACTCATTGTTGCATATTGGGTACGCCATCGAGCATAGCATCCCCTTTAAAGTAATATTAATATTTTATTCACAAATATGGATAAATGTGAAAATGTCATATTCTTTATTTACCTGGGGTGTTACACCAAAGGATTCTAAAAGTGGAGGAGAGTCTTCGAAAGATTATTGGTTATAAATTTGACAAGTTTCAAGGCTTTATAGTTGTTAGGGGAAGAGGTGGTGAGGGGTGGTAATTATAGGGGAGGAGATGGTTGTTTCTTTATTATTTTATTCATTAATTTATTATTTTGGCTCAAGACTATGAATATTTTGAACCTTATTAATAAATATATTAAACTAATAAATATATTTATATATTATGGGATTACATCAGCTAGACATCATCTAAGACTCAACAATTCATATATTTGTTAAATACCGTAAATTACTGTATTTCGCTATTCACCAAAAATTCAACTATTTTATAAAAATACTAAAAATTCACCCTAACCATTTTTCAACATGTATAATTCAAAAATGAATTCCATTTTATGAAAATAATTTTATAAATATGAGAAATTAAATTTTTAAATAAAATCACCATTTGCCAAAAAAAATACAAATTTTAAAATTATAGCTGATTTTATAACACTTTAAAAAAATTAATTAAGGCATAATAAAATTATATTATAAACATAAGACAAACAAATATTAATTAATTAATATATTTTATGAAAATAAATTTTCTTTTAATTCATTATAATAATTATAAAATTATAAATAAACATTTATGTTTTACAAAAATACCAACACTTAATTTATCATTTTTAAATCATTTATTTACTTTTACTATAGTATAATTATATCATATTTTCATTTATAAGATGCCTAAATTTTATTTTTACTTTCATAGGTGATGTTACTATTCTATTGGTTGGATTACTATTCCTAATTTTCACATTACTATTCCAAAGGTCAAGTTACTATTCTAAAGGTCAAGTTACTATTCCATTGGTATAGGTTCCTTAACTTCTAAAAATGCCTCTAATTCCATTCATTATTAATTTATAAAGATTTTATCATTTCCTATATATGATTTCATGTGATTTATACCATATGTTATAATTATAAGAATAGAGTTTCCATTGATAAAATTTTGGGTTGTTACATTCTTCCTCCTTATGAAATTTCTCCCTCAAATTTTCATTTTACATATTACGGTGAAAACAAGTGAGGGTACTTATCCTTCATCTCTTCCTCTAGTTCTCATGTTGCCTCTCTGTATTTATGGTTCTATCATTTTACTTTGACTAGGTGAGTAGTCTTTTTTCCATAGAACTTTATCTCTACAATCCAAGATCTTTACCAGCTACTCCTTGTAAGAGACATAATTTTCCAATTGTACCACCTCTAGATTCGTTACATTTGAGAGATCTGGTATGTACTTCCTCAAGAGGTACACATTTAATACATCATGTACTTGAGACATGGTAGGTGGAAGTGTCAGTCGATAGGAAAAAACTCTTACATGATTAGGAATCTCAAAGGGGCCAATGTACAGGGGACTTATCTTTTCCTCACTACACCAAAATGAGAATTTACCTGTAGTTTTTTAACGGTAGTTTACTAAACCACTGCTAATTTTTTTTAAATAATTTTGGGGTAGTTTTTTTAAAACTGCCGCTAAATAGTAAAAAAATTTCAAAAACCTGACACTTTCCCCCTCCCCCAACACCCCTGACCCCCCCCCCCCCTCCCACCCCACCCCACCCCACCAACTCCCAGAAGCCCTAGCCTCATCGCCACCCATCCATGTTCATCGCCGCTCATTTCCACCCATCACCATCACTCAATCCACCTCACCTCGCCGGCCCCCACCTCCAATTTCTCCTGACAGTGGTCCCTATAAGTGATTCTATCTTATTCCCTAACAGTAGAAACCCATCCTTATGTATCTATTTTCATCCAATTTTGATTCTATATCAAATCAGTGAGTTCTTGACCCATCATTTAGTATTCCCCTTCTATAATTTCACCATATTTGTTTTTGTTTTCTAAAAAAATATATCTATGTGTAGATTGGTGATGACAAAATATTTTTCCAAGATTTTTTGTGAAAGGGTCTTAATCCCCCTTCCATAATAAAGGATTATTTTAATATAGTTGAATATATTTTTTTGTGAAATTAATTATCCTTGTAAAGTATAGTTTTAAGTGTTATTGTACACTCACAATCTTTGCATTTATGTGTAAATTACACTATCATAAGAAACACTATTTATATAATATACTAACTATTATAAATTGTACATAGTATTTATTATTATATATAATATGAAACTTAAAACTACCTTCATATATCAAATATTCATTTCATATGCATTAATTTTTTTTCTTATAAGCTATAGTTTTAATAATCTACCTCCATATGTGTAGTATACAACATTATAATGAAATTTATATTTTATAACCATTCATTTACGCTTCAAGTGGATTATCCTATGAATTAATATTATGTTTTTGATATGTATTAACATATAAATTCTTTATGATTCTATTGTTATATATATTAATGACACAACATCAAGAGTAAATGTATTGTTTACTACATATAGATAAGGCCTTTCAGATTAATGGATTCTCATATCACCTTAAAATATGGACATACTATAGTGTGGTCCTCCAGTTTCATTTTGGACCTGTATTTTAGATTCATTATGATTTTCAATTTATTCTTACAATATTTTAATCCTCACAATGTAACTATATTTTTACAATGTGGCCATTTTTTAATCTTCTTTATATCTCACATAACTATTGGGTAGCATTCTTCATGTGGAGTGATCCAATCCACCATCACATACCAAAAACCATGCAAATTTATCATGGGATCTTCACTACAAAAAAATATAAACACACTTAGAAAATCATTCTTGAACCAACATCTTAATCAGAAAAACAAAAATAACATAACATTAATCCTACCCTTGGTATATTGTAATTTTCTCATATAATTATTAACTATACCCAAGCATAAGGTTCTTCCTAATCTATAAAAGCACATCCTACCTCCAACTGACAAACCCAAATAGTAAATTAACCAAAACAATGGTTTTATACCACTTTGTAATGTCCATGCCTGAATCTTTCAAATTACATCCAATTGGGGGATGCTAAAAGACCTCAGGCATGCCACCCTATATGCATAAGGCTTCCAACTAGCAATGAGAGTTTAAAAATCGTGGAGAGACTATAATCTCAGTACCATGACACACAATCATAGGTAAATAACAATAATATCATTTAGAATTAGAGTAAGTGCAAGGAACTATAGTTAAGATCCAACCATAAAAAAATGATAACCAATAACATGCTATAAAAATGATACTTTTTCTTAACATACAATCATACATCATGGGTCACTTACCAGGAATATAAATATAAAATAAATAGAAACAAATAGGGGAGACTCAACTATAAAACTCAGGTACCTTATTAGATTGTTCTCCCAACATCTATCAAGATACTCTAGTTGAATTACCTATAAAACCTATCACCTAAAATTGAAACATAATGTTTGTATATGCATTGGGATTTCCATGTGGGATATGAGAATAAAACATGGAAGGGTCTCAACAATTTCAACTTATATACACCATCAAATACAGTTTATTCATGTATGATAAAATAAAATGGTAAGTGATATAAAACATATAAGAATCCATGTTGGGTCATCAGGTGCTAACCAGGTTACCCCGACACTTACCCTAAACTATTTTGATTAATTCCTATGATATATCTATTATAGACACAATTCATTGGAGTTCCATTGGAGAATGGAATTTCAATCTCTAGTAATAATCATAATAAAAATCATACGGGAAGCTCATCACAATAACTAGTGCTAATCATATAGAAAATCCATCACATATAACATGATATTTAAGGATAGAATCTCAATATCCAAACTCTCTCACAAGTTTAATTATTCCCTATGGGTAGGTTCCCATGGACACATCTCATATCCACCAGTCAACATCATAAGTAGTCTGAGGAGGGTATCTCAATTTCCAACCTCACACACAATCCAAATCATATTAGTATAAGTTAAGTCCCATGGCTAGTTACATACAGATTGATCATTATTAGAAGTTTTTTGAGGAGAGAATCTTAATATTTGACCTATCGTATGAGATAATCCACACTAACATGAGGTATATACTAAAGATAAACACACACACATATATATATATAACTCAAGAAAAGATGAGAACCTAGGATATATAACTCTACACTCATATCCTTATGTCTCTAGTCCTCTACCTCATCTCAAACATAAACATCTATTACATAGAATCCATAATGATCTCAGGCCCTTATGATGCACTTACATCCGAAATGGACCCTATGATCATACCACTCATTATGACCCTCATGGGGTTCTCACTATCCTGATATCATCGGATCCTTGTTCCCCTTCCCATCACTTTCCAAGAACCAAGTCCATATATGAACTAACCAAATTCCACTTAGTTCCTCCAAGGCACACCCCTTTCAACAATATCTAAGTCTTACATGACCTTTCACTAGGAATTATTACTTATATAATGATTTTTCCTCACTCCATCAGGATCCCCACACTCAAGAGAGACTATTCCCCCAATTATAATTACATAGTTACACTAAACACACCCAAAGAGAGTGATTATTCTCTTCTATGATCCACCAACAAAGATACCCCAAGACCAATGATTTATCATGGTACATTCAACCCATTCCCAAATCCCAATCTTCTCGCTCAATGAGTTTCAAGATTTTAAGTCTATTTCCATATCTTATCCTATATAATTCCTATGTCCTTACACTAATTAGTATATTTCTCAAGGATAAACCTTTATAAGAACTTCATGTAACTTACTATGGTTCATACAATTTCCAAAACAACTCATTCCACAATCCAATTCAACTTTCGTGTATTTTAATCAATTATTGATATCACTTCCCTTAGTGGAATATCAACCAAGAAACTCTCAAATCCCCCATCTAAGAATGAAACACTCACACCACTACGTATACACTATATAGCCTAGCTGAATGTTATACCTTCAAAGTTCCTCACACCATGGGCATAGTCCTTTTATATTTGAGAATTTTTATATGATACTCCACCTATCAACCATTTCATCATTTACCATGGGTGTCGTGTCTTTTTTTAGTATTTTTCAACTATATATCAACATGTTGAACAAAAACTTCATTGATGCTTCATTTTAGACCTAGAAAACATTTTAAAACGTTTGTGGATATTTTATAAATACAACAAATATTTTGATGACATTCTCAAGAGAATTCTATACAATCGGTTGCAGTTTGAAGGCAATAGAAAAACTTATTTGAAATGATTCATTATTTATCATTGTGATGTATATTTTGTTTGTTAGTAGTATGTATATGTTATCATTTATATTTTTTATTCATAAATTGTTTGAAATATATGTTTTGAATTTAATTTTATTTTATTAAATGACTGGAATACCCAAGAGGAAGTGTTATACTATTCCATCAACCACACTGACAAATGATGATCTATCTGTCTCCCTCCCTATAGCATATGAGACACCATATTCTTTCCCCCTACGTCATCTCTCACACCCTATGTGAGTATCCCATCAGTATCTTAGTTGATTACTTCCCATTCAGTAGCCTCAGTAGTGTGGGAGCAGGGCGCCACTCCTAGTTCTTTACAGGGATATTGGAGGGTTACTGTTATAGGTACAAATTTTAATATGAATAAATTTACTACACTTTTTTATACCAACTGTATGTTTATAAAATATGGAAAAAAATGAAACTCTAGAGAAAAATATGAAAATTTAATATGTATGGAATTTTACCGGGGTAAAGATAGTGGTCCCATTTTATTCCTATGGGGTCCCTATGGATGGCGTTGTAGGATTACTTGGCCAGATTCTAGGTCAACTGGACACGAAGCCGGTTTCCCTTCTGATTACATATGATTATTGGAGGAATATTACTTAATCTTGGAAAAATGAAGTTTTTGATTCAAAAATAAAGGTAACTTTAATACATTATGGTGTAATTTAATGTCTGTATATTATTAAATTCTAATATCTTTTAAATGAATTTCTGTGTACATATGTTTTTCCACTTTACGGTTGTTAATGTGCTAGTATGAAAGTAGACATTGAAAAATATGTGTAAGAAATTGAAATACTTTAAATGGATATTATGGGGTTATGTCAATGATACTTCATTAATTTCCCAACATATGTATGACAAGATACCCAATGGGGTACCTAGAGAGCAACGAAAAGTTTTTATTGACAGACATCATGATGAGAAGCACATGGTATTTAAATATATATTATTATATTAATCTCATTTTACATTTATACATGTATATTAAAAGGATATTACATTCCATACATTACTATTAAATTACATTTTATTTATTTTAGGATCTTTCAAGGAAGAATTCATCGAGCTGGGCTAAGAAAATCATCCCTCACACTGTGGGGTCAAAGAGTTTTTCTAGAATTTGATCAACTCTGGTGATCTTTTCATTAGTTTAAATATTTATAAGATAATATTATTTTTTTAATATATTAAATTATTGATTTATCATTTTTTAATGCATCCATAGAGTTTAGAGTACCAAGAATCCGGAACATAAGTGTGGTTGTATGTTTATAAAAACTCTGATGGGAGTATTGTTAATGATCCTACCAAAGAATTTGGGGTATGAATTCATTTTTCATTATAATAACTTATTATCAGTTTTCACTATGTTAATATATATTTCTTATAATATGACTAATATTTTATTTATATGTAAAACTTAAAGAACTATGGGATGCCAATCTCACATAGTCCTACTCAGTCTCTTAGGATAACCCAGTTTGTAAAGTGCTTGGGAAGGAGCATCCTGGTCGAGTGTGCAGGATGGGTTTTAGACCCTTACTATCTGAGGTCTTTAGCATTCCATCGAGGATTGAAGCTATATCTACTCCTAGTTGTAGTGAAGATGCTCATAGATATTATGTTTCTATGCAAAACACAATTCAGTAATAGGGGGCTCAGATATCCACTTTACAGAAAGTGTTGGTTGATTTATATTAGAATATGGCCAAATCTTTCCCTGGTGATATTGCAGCAATGATGGGTGGTGAGTAGGTAAATCACACAACTTCAAAGTAATTTAGTTTAAAAAATTAATTTTTTTTTAGATTAAATATAAATATACAACATTATTTAATTTTTAATATAATTGTCTTACAGGTGCCGGTAGCAGGAAGTAGAGATGGAGGTGGAGGGGGTGACAAGTAGTGTTCATCATTGGATAGTGATTAGTGGTCTTGTTGAAATATTGGAAAAATATGGAAACATAGGGTTTGTTCATGTATCATGTATCATGTATCATGTATCATGTGCGACATAGAGTAGTAACCTAAGATTTTCATGACCTATCATTTTCATGATTCCCCATGTTTGATAATGGCATTGGAATTTGATATGGCTTGATTATTTAGTAAGGTAGTGAGTCTATAATTGGTGGAGTATGAAGTTGGTGGAGTATGAAATAATCTATGTTTCAAAGGGAAGATGGAGATATTTAATAGTTTTATTTGAGTTGTGTTAGGATGTTTATATTATTATTTTATACTAACTATTATATTTTTTATTTGATTCTTTTTATTCGTGTTGGAGACACAATCCCCACAGCTGTGTCATTCAAGTATGGGGCCCACAAATGTTGGGTTGACCATTGACCACATTCAAAACATGGGAATGATCGCTTATCACAATATATCCTTTGAGGTGTGTGACCTATATGGTAGGCGAGCCTATTTTGGCCACGTGTCATCATTATAGGGGAGAATAATACTTGGAGGATGATATGGATCCAAATTGAGGGAGACCTAAAGTGTGGAGGTGAACGTTATGTGATTTTTGAGAGTATTTCAATGCTTTGGGAGCTACACCACTATGTTCTTGAGCACATTTAGTGAGCATATATATAAGAGAGATTCAACCCCATTATCAAGGGTAAGTCCCCAAGGTTGGTCATTGTTTGGTATGGGACTAAGATATGATATTTTGGAATCTCTTTGTATCCCATGAAACTTATAATCCTTCCATATGTAGTTTTGAAAATTAGTGTGGTAGATGAACATCATTAGAATAGAAATTCATGTCAGGAAAGGACTAGAATATCATGTTCATTACATATTGGTCTATGATGGTCAATGTTAGGCAAGGTATTTTAAATTATTATAGATTATAAGTTCATTCTATATAGTTTAAAGGATTACAACTCAGACATCGGTTCTATACAGTTTAAAGTCTTATATTTAGATCTATTAAACATTGTTAAATGGTTGAGATGCTATGGTTTAGATTATTCTATTATATGTTCTCTGTACGTGGTTTTTTTATGAAACATTGTTAGATTTTTTACTAATGAATATTGTTATATGGTCTAGATTATTCTGTTATATGTTCCTTGCACATGATTTTTTTAGGGTACTGGTACTAAGGCTATAGAATCTGCTGTATTTTTTTATTTATAAATCCACATTTAGTTGAGTTTTAAACTATTGCTATAAAAATGGACCATATTTATTAGTGGTTTAAACTGCCTCTATAGGTTTATTTTTTTATATCGGTAGCAGTTAAAACTGCTACTAAATAAAAGTGTGTTATTTGTTAGTGGCGGTTATGGTGGTTTTAGTGGTGGTTTTAATGTAAAAAAATGGAAAAAATTTGCGTCGATTTTAACCACATACGCTAATTTTTTTCACATAAAACCACTTCTAAAACCACTAAAATCTCTTCAAAATATGTTTACTATGACTCTTTCCAAAAACCACTGCTAAATTGAAGAAACCACCATGTGTTGGATGCTGACACCCAATTTAGCGGCGGTTTTATGAAACCATCACATAATCATATGGTGGCAGTTTAAACTACCTCTATGCAGTGATTTTCTTACAGTGTATTATTTCCAAATCTCAAGATCCTTTTCCACGGATATATATAGAGTAATACCATCTCTCTAACCTCAAACTCTATGTCCCGTCGACGATTGTTTTCATAGATCTTCTATTAACTATGGGATTTCTTGATGTGTTATTGAATGGTTTCACCTTTTTCACCATTTAATTGACCATTGTAGGTCCTAGAATCTTACATTCATTGACTTCATCCTATCATTTTAGTATTTTTCATCATTTCACATAAATGGAATCATATAGAACCATTTGAATATTTTAGTGGAAATTGTTGTTATAAGAGAATTCGGCCATAGGTAGATGTTTGTCCCATACTCTTTTTAAGTCCATAGAACATGTTATCAACATGTTTTCTAGTATCTAAATAATTCTTTCATATTATCCATCATTTTGAGGATGATAAGTGGTACTGAAGTTCAGCTCAGTATTTAGATCATGTTGGAGACTTTTCCATAACATAAAGGTGAATCTTGGATCTCAATTAGATACAATCGATAGGGGTACTCCATGAATCCTTACCAATTCTTTAATATATATCCATGAAATTTGATCTAGTGATAAGTCCTCTCAAATTATGATAAAGTGAGTTGTCTTTATAAGATGATCCACAATAACCCATATAGCATTGTTTCCTATAGAAGTCTTTAAAAGTTTGATGACAAATTCTATGGTGATGTTTTACCATTTCCATGTTGGTATGGGTAATGGTTTTATAATCCCCATATACTTTTTTCTTCCATCCTTCACTTTCTAACATACCAAAAACATTTATGTATATTCAATGATCTCCTTATTCATATTTTCCCACCAATAATGATCACATAGATCTCAATACATCTTTGTGCTTCCTATATTAATAGAGAATGCTGATCTATGTGATTAACTCAAAAATATCTTTCTTTATCTCTAGATTGGATGGTATACATAGTCGTGGCCCAAATTTTAAAAATCTGCCCTCATCAATTTTAAACTCTGAGGATTTCCCTTTCTCATGGATTCCACCTTCTTTTTAATTTCCACATCATTTATTTCATAATACTATATTTTATCCATGAGGGATGGTTGAGAAATCATTTGAGAAAGGATTGGTGATTTTTCTTCATTAATGATTACCATTTCCATCCTTTAAAAATCTTAGAAAATTTGATCCTTCTCAATTCTTATCATTGATATTGTTTCAGGATACTTTCTACTTAGAGCATCTTCCACTTTATTCGCTTTGCAATGATCGTAATGGATTGAGAAGTAATAATACCTAATTATATCTAACCATATTCACTAGCTCATATTAAGCTCCTTCTATGTGAATATATATTTTATCCTCTTATGATCATTATATATTTCACACTTCTCCCCATAGAGATAATACCACTATATTTTCAATGTAAAGATTACAGTTTCCAACTCTAGATCTTGCATGGGATAGTTTTTCTCATGAATTTTAAACTTCCTTGAGGTGTAGTCTATAATCATTTTTCATTATTAAATATCATAATGCCTTATTTGAATCATCATTTTATACCTCAAATAGTTCCCCACTTGTCTAAAGTGTGAGTACTGGTGCTGTGATAAGCCTCTTTTTTAACTCTTTGAAGCAGCCTTCACATTCCCTAGTCCAGACAAACTTTTCTCCCTTTCATGTAACTTCGTTAATGGGTTTGAAAATTATGAAAATTTCTTCAAAAATCCCTAGTAATACCCATCTAGACCAAGGAAGGTATGGATCTCAGTTAAATATGTTGTCATATGCCACTCTTCGATTGATTTTGTCTTATAAGGGTCCATATATATTTCTTTGTTGGTAATAACATGCCCCAATAATGATAATTCCTCCATCCATAATTCACATTTACTAAACTTTTCATAAAGTTTCTCCCTTCACAAATTATTTATCACAATATTCAAATGCTCTCCATGTTCCCCCTTTCTCTTGGAGTATATCAGAATATCATCAATAAAGACTATAAAAATTTTATATAGGTAATCTCAAAAGACTCTACTCATTAAGTCCATGAATATTTATATATAATTAGTGAGTTTGAAGGGAATCACTATGAACTCATGGTGTTTATACCTTATTTGAAAGGTATTATTGGGGATATCTTCCTTACTCACCTTTAATTGGTGATATCCTACCTGATGGTCTGCCTTAGAGAACTACTTGTCCCCATGTAGCTAATCGAATGACTCATCTATCTGTGGAAGTGGATACTTGTTCTTTATCTTTATTTTTGTAAGATCACGATAATCAATTTAGAGGCACATTTATCCATCCTTCTTATTGATGAAGCGGACTGGTGCACCACATGGTGAATCATTCAAGTATATAAAACCCTTGTCCATATTCTCTTATAACTGCTTCTTCAGTTTTTCCAACTCAATGGAGGATATTATATAAGGTTTCTTTGATATAGAAAAAGATCCAAGAATAAGTTCAATTGATAACTCAACCTATAAACCAGGAGGAAGACTAGGAAATTCCTCAGGGAACAAATTAGTGTGGTCCCTCACAATGTAAATGTCTTCGATCATGATTCTCTCCTTTGTATCAATCATTTGATATAGATATGCATTCTCATAAGGAAATAATATCCACACTTGATATGATGATTCCAAATAAGATTCATCATCATCCTTACACTTATATAGAATTGAAGGATGATTTGGGATGTGAATATTGATCTCCCTTTCCTAATAGTTGATTTTTTCTTTTTATAAAGATATCCAACCCATTACCAATATATCATCAAACTCTACCAAAGGAAGTAAGACAAGATTTTATGGGAGGTTAAGTCCAGAAATATCAACTGGGGAGGAGTTATATACTTTTAATGTAATGATTTCCCTATTTTCTATTCTCACATATAACTCAACCTCCATATTTTGAGGTGGTGTTTGAATAGTTCTACTAAAATTGTAAGATATTAATGAATGTATAGAATCAGAATAAAATAGTATGTTTGCTATTCTATAAGGAATAACCAGCATACCTGACATCATATCATTGTTAGGCTCCACCTCAACAATAGTGATGGCATAATATTTCCCTTTCTCCTTTGGCTTTGGTGGTTGCTAACGCTGATTACCCTCATAGACTTGAGGTTTAGTGAACTGGCTGTCATAGTTTCCTTTCTCCCTATAGTTGAAGCATTGAACCATGAGTGGTGCTCTCCTTTCCTCCACAACATTTTCCTACTTCCTCGTGTCTCTTTGAAATTCATGATCTTGGTGTCCTTATATCCCACACTTGAAGTATTTCCCCGCCCTTTTGAGGCAATTACCATGATACTTATTCCCACATTTTTGACATGTGAGTGGTTGGGTTTTCTTTCCTCATTTTTCATTAGATCCTCCAACTTGAAACTTTATCTTTCATTTCTTATCTCCATATCCATGGGAACATTCTCTAAACTCCATATCCACTTTGAGACCACATTGAAAAACTTCTTCATAATTCCCAAAGGCTCAAATTTCTAGAGCCTCTCGAAGGTACGTTTTTAAACCACTAAAGAATCTATCTATTTTTCTATCATCGTTGATAAAAACCCTAAGGCATACCTTTCAAGACATGTGAAATTTTCATCTTACATTATGATTGATTCACCTTCCTTTTACTACAACTCTAAAAATTCTCTCTCCATATTATAAAGTCTTCCCACTCCATATCTTCAATTCCATCCTTCATCTTGATGTTCTTAATCAACACCAACCATTGGTCAAACTCTCCATCTAAATGATAAATGGACAGCAACACAATATCCATCTCAGAATAGTGAAGCATAGAAAATATCTTTTTCATTAAGTTAACCCACTATTTCTTAACTAGTGGATCACAATATCCACTAAATTTTGGTGGTCGTTTCCATATAAAATACTTGATATCCAATCGCTCTATCTTTGGTTAGAGAGGATGTTCCACATTATTTAGGTTATTATTCAAATCTTGAGACAGTTGGGTAATCATTTCCATAAAATTTTGAACTCCACCTCCCAAGGCATAGGGTATTTCGTTTGGGCATTTGTTTCATTGTCCCTCACATGTATTTTTTGCATCATTTCTCCCCATTCCCACCATGTTCTAAAATGTAAAATGTTTGAACAAAACATAAGTCAACAATTAATTAATAAATAAATTATTCCTTTATTCTATTAACTTTAAAGGCGTATATTTTGGGATCCCTGTGTTTAGAATTTTTCTAAAATAAATCTTCTTTGGTGATTTCATATACCTAGTCTCATACTAGGGGTTTTCACTAAGGTTGTCAAATCCTAATTACCAAATTAACTAAACCATGCCCTAATACCAACTATAGTGACTATTATTTTTCTTAAATTACTATTACATCATTTTAAAGATAAAAAAACATAATAGTGTTATATATCCATGATCAAATGGTTAAGTGTCTTGGAAAATTTAGGCTTACACATAACTTTTACATAATAAAACTTTAGAACCTATAGTTTGAGGTATGTAACCTTTTTTATGCCTTTATATATGTTTTAAGTGGTTGGGTAATGTTTGGGAGTGTTCGGTAAGGTTTTGGAATGGTTTTGGGGCATGTATAAGGGCACACTGTCCGAGCATGGTTAGGTGAAACCCTGTAGAACCCCCTAGATAACTATGTAACATGAGGTAGTGGGCTTCACATGGTTTGTGCATTATTTCTCTAACTGTGAGAAGAAATCATGTGGGACACCCTTTGTGAAGTATCAATAGCATGGTTAGTGCATGGTTTGTCTTACCATGCGAGATAACTGTGCATAGCATTAAAAATGGGATTTTTAAAAATGGGTCAATTGGGATTTAACCTAAAACACCCCCAAAATTCCTCCCACTCAAACCTCACTTAGTATTTCTTGTTCTAAAGAGTAAGGAGGCCTCTCCAACTCATTTTGGATGCTATTTAAAGGTTTTTCAAGGTGCTATGAAAGCAGTTCTTCTCTAATAAGTCTCTTCTCTTGGTTTTTTTTTGTTTTCCTTATATTTAGTTCTTCTTCTCTTTTTTTTCTATATCTACATCTGTTACATGTAGATATAGAGGTTTTTTCTATATTTAATTTTTTTTGTAGTTTTCACCAGGATTTTTAGTTTGGTTGCTCATTAGTTGATTTCACCGAAATCCTAAGGTATGTGGCTACTTTATCTACTCCATTTTGATATAAATTGAAGTATTAATTTAAAATTAAATGGTTTTCTTGAATTTAATTGTAGATTTTATGTGTGAATCTTGTTTGAAACCCATCTTCTGATGATTTGTGTATTTTGGAAAAAATGGGTTATTGTTGTGAAAGGGGATTTTTTGTTTGATTTTAAAATTTTGAATTTAAAAATAAATGGCTTGGTTGATTTATGGAAAATGGTTTATGAATTTTCGTTTTCAATAAATAATTTGTTTTATAGAAGTTTTTGATGTGCTTAAGGGATTTTTTGGTTTAGAAATGGTGGTTTAGTATGGCTTGGAATATTTTTGTTGATATGAGTTGGAATTTGTTTATTTCATGTTTCTGTGGTTTTGGTAACTATTTTTGGATTATATGGTATAATAATGGTTTGTATGGATGGATAGTGGGAATTAAGGACCACCATCAAGGATTGGAATGTGGGTCTGAAGTACCACTATAAAAAGGGGGATGGGTTATGGATATGAAGTTCCACCATCAATAAATACCAAGCCCATCTGGTTGGTTGTGGACATGGTTGGGTTATGTGGGTGGCCATTCAAGATGAATTGGGTTATTCAAATATGTGTTGGGAGTGGGTTGATGACTTGTTTTGTGTCTTTCCTTGTATTTTTATTTATTTGTATGAATTTTTGTGGGAAAGGGTGTGTTTGTATTATTGTTGATTGTTTCATTTTTTAAATTTATTTATATAAATTTTTTAATATAAATTGTGCTAATGGTATTATCCTAGTGGCGTGTGTAGGGGAGTCATTTGGTGAAACCTACTGAGTATTATTACTCAACCCCTTGTTTGGAACTTTGGTGCTTTTACAGACGGTTTTTCTGAGACATGGGTAAAGGTAAGGCATCTCACTTCTTGAGTGGTTCATTATGATGATTGGGTGGTATGGTGGGGCTTGGATCATAGAGATTGGTGTGGAGTTTTAGAGTTGTGTAATTGCCTATTTGGGTTCTATTGTTTTAGTCTTCCACTTGGTACTCTGATTTGGATTATTGTGGTTTGGGTGTGTTAGTCTATAGGGTATTGTTTTATGGTGTAGCATTTTTGACATGCATCATGTAGTGGTTTTGATTAAGGTACATTTGGTTGGTTACTTTCATCTTAGGGTAAAATCATTCCCCAATAGTTATTAAAGACCTTGGAATTTATTTCCAGCCTTTGGCGCCTTGGGAATGTTGCTTAAGGCCCAATAGAATTCCATCACCTTCTCAAGACAATGAGAAGTGGCAGGACATTACAAGTGGTATCATCTTGTTCAGTCCTTGATATACAAGTAATGTTGGTCTTATTTGATATTGACATCAATTTTCAGTCTTGGTTTTGGCATTCATTCTTGGTCTATTCCATGAGTTGGGAAGGTATCAAGGAGTAGGATTTTTGTAATAAGAATTGTATAGCAAAAAAAGACGTACCTAACCCTTTTCTGTTGAACCTCAAGTTACTAGGGAGTTAGGTACATGAGTGTTTTGGAAACACTTATAGGAACGTGATCTCATTATATTGGGTGTATCCAATGAGATGAGCATGTAATGCATGGTAGAAATGACTTCCCACTAGGATGCATGTTTCAATGGGAATAATGATTTATGTTTTGATATGAATTTGTTGATTTTTAAAAAATCTAGAGATTTTTTTTCAAATGTTCATTTTGAAAAGAGAATGGTTGGGGTATTTTGGGGATTGGTTTATTTTCAAAACATGTTGTATTTTTCAAACATGAAGTGAACATGGTAAAATGGGAATTCAGAGAGCATGGTTGTGATATTTGTAATGAATTTGAATTTGAAATTGTAATCCTTTAGTTTCTAGGGAGTGATACTTATGGTGATTCTTGTGTTGATAGAAATAGCACCGGGTAGATATTGTAGAGACCAACCGGAGGATGCTATGGAAAATGTGGTTGCACCTAAGCCGCAAGTGAAATAGAAACTAGTGTAGAGAATAGTTCAAGCTTTCCAAGTTGTGTAAAGTTGGAATAAAAGCGATGAGTTAAGGCATGTGGATCACTTAGTTCAGTGTCAAAAGAAGAATCCACCAATTTTTTAGGGTGATTCGGATCCAGAAAGGGAAGAAGCATGATTAAACAGGATAAATCGGATATTAAATTTCTTAGGAATACTAAGAGAGTTAAAGGTGAAGCTAGTGACATACATGTTGGAGGATATTTCACGCAAGTGGTGGGAGTTGGTGATCCAGAATGGAATGGACCAAGGTATGACATGGGAGGGTTTTAAGGAATTGTTTAACAAACAATTATACCCTCATACATTCAAAATTAAGCACACAATATATTTATTCATAATAAATTAGGATAACATGTTGGTGACAAAATATTCCACTAATTTTATGAACTTAGTGTGGTTTTCACCTGAGGTGGTGGCTAGTTCATCCTTGAAGGTAAGGGTCTTTGAATCAGTCTTGAGGAAAGAAATGTGTTCCAAAATTATGGTGCTATGTATAAGTGATTATACGGAAATGGTGAATAGAACATCAGTGGTTGAAAGGGATATTTTAGAGTCTACATGTGGGGGAATCATGCTAGTACCCATGAGTAATAGTGGTAAATCTAACATGGGAATCAAGTGGAAGAGGGAAACTTATTTCTAGGGTGGGAGTATGGAATAAAATATGATAGAAGGATCGGTCAATCTTCCTCCAAAGCCTCAGAATAAGCCATGATGTTTTCAGTGTGGTTATACAAGACACATGAATTGATATTTCATGGAAAAACCTCAATAATGTCATAAATTCAAGCATATGGGTAATATTTAGTGTTATTTCTGCAATTCTCTGAGGTCGGGTGTCAGTGATACTCATCAGGGGTCACAGGCATCATATGCCTCGATGGAATATGGGGTGTAGCATACCCATAGTTAGAAGAGTTGGGTCAATAATGGTGATTCTAGGAATACCATGACTCCTCATTAGGGTAAGTTTCAACAGGATCATAAAGAGCAGAGTGTGGAAAGAAAGCAGTTGTTTGGAGCTGATCAGGTTATGTCGGATGATCAGCCAGGACCATCCAAAATGTGAGGTACAATTATTTTTAATTCTACCCAAATGTAAGTTTTTCTTGATATGGGTGATTCTTATTCTTTCATTTCATCGGGTGTTGTTTATTTTCTAGGTTTAAGTGTGGAAATTATTCCTTCTGTTTTAAAACTTCAAACTTCTCTAGGTCAAAGAGAGTGTCAAGACTTCATGTGTAGATAATTGTGTATAGTTTTGGATGACGTTGAGTTGATGTGGGACTTCTCTATGCTTGGTATGGATGCATATGATATAATCCTATGCATGGATTGGTTGGAAATGTTTAAGTCCTGCATCGACTATTATGCATGAACGGTGAGTTTCATGATGGGTGATGGAATCGATCATCTCTTTAGAGGAGAGTATAATGAAAAGGTGTGTAATAGGATTTTTGGCACCATCAATTGGGATGATATCATATTAGTTAATGGCTATGTATTTGGAATCAATGGAAGAGGTGTGGAGAAGAATTTTTTCCACAGTAGTTGATCTGTTTGTGGATGTATTTCCTAAAGATGTTTTAGGGTTTCCACCTATGATAGAATTAGAGTTTTCAATTGATATCCTTTTTGGTACTAGTCCTATCCCACTCCCATATTACCGAATGGAACCAGCAGAATTAAGGGAATTAAAATTCCAGTCGGAGGCACTAGAATAAAAGGGGTTATCTAGCCTAGCACATCTTTGTAGGTAGTGCTGATTATATTTGTTAAAAAGGCAGATGCAACTCTTCAACTGTGTGTTGATTATCGTAATCTTAACCAAGTTTTGATAAAGAACTGATATCCACTTCCTTTCATTAATGAACTAATTGATCAGTTGAGGGGAGCTCAGTGGTTCTCCAAGATTGGCATGTAGTCAGGATATCATCATTTGTGGGTGTGGAAAGAGGATATTCCCAAAATAGCTTCCAGAAGTAGATATGGCCATTATGAGTATGTTTTTATTCCCTTTGGTCTTATGAATTCACCAGCGGGTGTTCATGGCATTGATGAATCCTATATTTCATAGATATCTGGATTCTTTTATGGTAGTATTCATGGATGATATACTGGTATATTCAAGGACGAGGGTGGAGCATGAGAAACACTTGGCAGTAGTGTTGGGGATCTTGAGAGATCATCAATTATGTAAAAAAAATTAAATTGTGATTTTTGGATGAAATAAGTTCATTTCCTTGGCCATGTTATTTCTAAAATATTTTTTCCAGTGGATCTAGAGAATATAGAGACTATTTTTCTTGGTAACCACTAAATAATGTCTTTGAGATAAGAATCATACTTGGTCTATCTATCTATTATCAATGCTTTTTTCATGAATTCTCATGATTAACCTCTCTAATTATAGATTTGATAATAAATAATGTTCCATTTTAATGTAATGATAAGTGCTAGAAATCTTTTGAAGAGTTTAAGAATCTCCTTACATCAACACCAATCTTGGTTTTACCAGAACCAGGGAAAGGGTATGTGGTGTATTGCAATGCATCAAGATTAGGGTTGGGGTGATTTCTCATGAAAGAGGATCATGTTTTTTCATATGGCTCATGGCAGTTGAGTTTGCATGAGAATAACTACCTAACACATGATTTGGAGTTGGAAGTTTTGGTTCATTCTTTGAAAATGTTGCGTCATTTTCCCTTCGATGAGAAATTCAAAATGTATACCAACCATAACAACTTAAATCATATCTTCTCATAGATATAATTTAATTGGATACAAATTAGATGAATATAGTATCTTAAAATTTTTCACTTGGACTTTATGTACACACCAGGTAAAGGGAATTCGGTGGTGGATGCATTAAGTAGAAATTCCTATGCTCAGGTGGTGAAACAGGAATCAGATCAGTGGCATTTGTTATCGGTTATAGCCGACAAGAGTTTGGAATGTTAGGATCGGTGTGATGTAAAAAGATTAGTCTCAATGGTTCCTAAATTGGTTGGTTTGGTTAAAGAGAGGAAGATTTCTGATCCAGAGTGTGTGGACATGAGGTAAATACTCAAAGGTGGGGAGACCATTGAGGGATTGAAACTAGATGTGAATTCAGTGTTGTGATTTCAAAATCACATGGTTGTATCAGTGGCTTGTTAGGACCAAATTATTAGTTCTTATCATCATTCTATATGGGCTATCCATCCTGGGATTCAAAAATTGTACAATGTATTAAAAGTGTAGTTTTGGTGGGCAGGTATGAAAATGAACTTTGATGAGTTTTTATCGAGATCCTTGACTTGTCAGCAAGTCAAGGTAATGCATCAGTGCCCTGTAGGTATGTTGTATTCTTTACCTATCCTAGTGTGGAAATGGTAGCATATAGTGATGGATTTTTTTATAGGTATCCCAAGATCGGTTAGGAAACACAATTCCATATGGGTGATTGTGGATCGACTCACAAAGTCGGCTCATTTCATCCAAATTTTTAAATCCCATATGGTGGAGGATCTATCCAAAATCTATATTCAGTAGGTAGTAAAGAGGCACAATGTACCATTCTTTTTTGTATTAGATAGAGATCTGAGGTTTATATCTCATTTTTGGAAATCCTTACAATAAGCCCTTGACACTCGGATGATGAGTAGCAGGAAATATCATCCCTAGACGGATGGGCAATCTAAGAGAAAAATTCAAACATTATAAGATATGTTATAGGATTTTGTCATGGATTTTAGTGGCTTTTGGGAGGATCACTTTACATTGGTGGAGTTCTCCTACAATAACAGTTACCAGTCCTCCATACATATGGCTCTGTTTGAAGCATTGTATGGGAATATGTGTCCTTATCCACTATGTTGGGTGGAAACATGAGATACTTTGATGATTGGGATGAGTCTCATCCAAGAGATGACATAAATAATTAAGTTGATTAGGAAATAATGTAGACAGATTAGATTCACCATAAATCATATGTGGACCATCGTCGATGGTCATTGTCCTTCTAGGTGGGTGATCATGTGTTCTTAATGATCTCTATGAGGTTGGTACATCATCACTTTGGAAAGTAGGGAAAGTTATCTCCAAGGTATATTGGCCCTTTTGAGATAATTTAGAATATTGGAGAGTTGGAATATCATTTTTATTTTTCACCATGGTTTAGTGTGGTGTACAATTTGTTTTATTTATCACGGTTGAAAAAGTATCAGCTGAATCATGACCATGTGATTTGTTGGGATCATTTTGAGCTAGAGTCGGATGCTTCTTTGGTGCACATGCCAGTTCGGATTGTGGATAGGCAAGAGAATAACTTTTGTGGTAAAATCATTAGTCTATTTTAGGTTTTGTGGAAATATGTTCAAATTCATTAGGATACTTAGGAGCAGGAGAAAGAGATGGCCAAATAATGTCCTGATCTCTTTCACCAAAGTTATGGTTCTCTACTTTCCAAGGATGGAAATTCCAATGGGTTTAGTAATCCCAATTTGAGTTATATAACATTTTTTATGCATTTTCATGTGTTTTAAGTGGTTGGGTAATGTTTGGGAGCATTTGGGAAGGCTTTTAAATGGTTTTGGGGATTTTCTATGGGCACACGGTCTAAGCACAGTTAGGTGAAACTGTGAAAAACCCCATAGGTAACCATGAAAAATGAGGCAGTGGGCTTCATAAAGTTTGTGAATTATTTGGATAACCATGTGAGGAAACTGTTTGGGGAGCCCTTTGAATAGTAGAATGATCATGGTTAGTGCACGGTTTGTCTAACCGTGTGATCTAACTATGAACGACATTAAAAATGGGCTTTTTTAAAACAGGTCACTCAGGATTTATCCTAAAACACCCCAAACTTCCACCCACTCAAACTTCACTTGGTATTTCTTATTCTCAAGGGTAAGGATTCCTATCCCACTCATTTTGGGTGTGATTCTAAGGGTTTTTAAGGTGGGTTGAAGGCGGTTCTTCTCTGATAAGACTCCTCTCTTGGTTGTATCCTCGTTTTCATTAGATCTAGTTCTCCCACTCTTTTAGTTTTCTAGATCTACATATGTCACATGTATATCTAGGGATTTTCTTCCTAAAATGATGTGAGTTTGGATTTTTAATTTTAGGAAAATATATCTAAGGTAGTTTTGTGGAGTTTTCCCCCAGATTTGTGGTGTGGTTGCTCGTTTCCCAATTTCACTGAAACCCTAAGGTGGGTGGATTCTCTCTCTACTCCATTTTGATAGATTATGAAGGCTTAATTTTAAATTAAATGGTTTTCTTGTATTTAATTGTGTATTTTATGTGTGAAGTTTGGTTGATACCCATATTGTGAAGATTTGGAGATTTTGGGGAAAATGGGTTATTGTTGTGAAATGGGATCTATTTTTTTATTTTAAAATGTTGATTTTAAAAATTGGTGGCTTGGTTTCTTTATAGAAAATGGTTTGTGACCATTTTTTTTCAATAAAGATGTTGTTTTATAGGAATTTTTGATGTTATTAAGGGATTTTTTGGTATGCAAATGGTGGGGTAGTATGGATTGTCATATGTTTATTGATATGAGTTGGAAATTTTTGATTGCTTATTTTTGTGGTTTTGGTAAATGATATTGGCTTATGTGGTATAAGAAAGGGTTAGATGGATGGATAGTGGGAGTTAAGTACCACTATCAAGGATTGGAGTTTGGGATTGAATTACCACTATAAAAATGGGGAAAAGTTATGGATATGAAGTCCCACCATCAATGAACACTGAGCTCATGTGGTTGGTTGTGTACATGGTTTTGTTTTTCATGTGGACATGCAAGATGAATTGGGTTATGACAATATGTATTGGGAAAGGGTTAATTACTTGTTTTGTGTCTTTCCTTGGAGTCATATTGATTTGGATGAATTTCCTTGGGCAAGGATGTGTTTGTATTGTTGTTGATTGTTGCATTGTTTAAATGGATTTATATAAATTTTTTATATAAATTATTTTAATGGTACTATCCTAGTGGAAAGGGTAGGGAATTCATTTATGGAAACCTAATAAGTATTATTACTCACCCTTTTCTTTGGAACTTTGGTGCTTTGGTAAATGGTGTTTTCATAGACACATCTAAAGGTAAGGCATCTCACTTATTGAGTGGTTCATCGTGATGATTGGATGGTATGGTGGTTCTTGGAGCATGGAGCTTGGCATGGAGCTATATAGAGTTGTCTCATTGCCTATTTGGGTTCTATTGTTTTAGTCTTCTTCTTGGTACTCTGATTTTAATTATTGTGGTTTGGGTGTGTTGGTCTTTTGGGTATTGTTGTATGGTGTAACATTCTTTACATGCATCATGTGGTGGTTTTTATTGAGTCATGTTTGGTTAGTTACTTTAATATTAAGGTAAAATTGTTCCCCAATAGTTCTTAAAACCCTTGGCATTTATTTCCAAACTTTGGAACCTTAAGAATGTCACTTAAGGCCGATTAGCATTCCATTTCCTTCTCAAGACAATAATAAGGGGCGGGATGTTACAAAAACATAAAAATTATTTAATTCCTTCTTCTGTAGATTCTTATTGGCCTTAAAATTTTCCTTAGTAAAGGTAATCACTTGAGGATATACATCAATGAAAGGGTGATCTAAAATCCTAGTAAGAGGATAAATAAGGTCATGAAACAATAAAACATGGGTGAGAATAATCATCATCATAACATAAGTATGGAATCATTATCATAATCATGAGAGGAATCATTATATGAAGTCATAGAATGTGGAAATTCATAAAAATGAACCATCATGTCTAAGTGGTCAAATACCACACGTAGTTGTGAACAAATCTAGCATCATGTTCACACATATTTCATATTATCTCATGAGATACATCACATTACCCAATGCATTGGACTGCTGTATAATTTCGGTTTCACCCATCACATCATAACATTTACATAATCATGCATGCCACATAGAATGTATAACAATATTTTCCATAAAATAACCCATGGAAAGAAAATGGGTTTCATGAAAATTTCATAAAGAATACATTCAGGAATAAACTTTGGGTTTCCAAAAATAAAAAGTTAATGACATACTTGGTATAATAATCTTCAATCTTGAGTGAATAAGAAATAACCTCAAGAGGAGTAGAAGATGTACTTCTTAGAACGAATAGTTCTTTTAGAAAAAAACTTTTCATTTTTCATAAAATAAGATTAGAAAAATTTATATCCCAGAAATGAAAAGGTAATAACAAATAAATTATATTTTAGGAATATTAAAAGAACACCCATGCTGAAATTTGGCATGAAAGAGGAATAACCCAAAGAAAGGAAATTAGGTTGGAGAATCCCCTAACCTTATGTCTGAATGTTTTCTTCACTTTAATATACTGTATAGTCAAATTAGATTCATTAATTAAAAAAATAACCTATTATACATGTGTTTTTTTATTATAATTTTATTAAGGTCATTTATGGCCATTGTGATGAATTATATAGTTCAATTCTGTCATTTGGTAGTGTTCATTTTATTGGTTATCATGATCGGTTCACTTGTATATATGTATGGAAGATCATGTACAATTGGTATAATTATCCAAAATTGATATTATATGTTATTAATGAACTTATATAAGTTTAATTGTTCTTATATATTATTTATTTTTCATATATTATTATGATTCATTAGATAAAATGTTAATGATAATCATTTAGATTAATTTGGCAGTTTTCGATCACAATGAACTTGTTTTGTTTTATTATTTAACATTATGTATATAAGTTAGTTACACAATAATAAAAAGGTTATAACATAAATTTTACAATATTTTTCAACCATTATAATGGTTTTAAGACCATCCTAGAATGTGGTAAAGTAAAATTAAAACTTTTCGTTCTTGAAGGCGATAAAACAATACCGCATGGACATCGTTTCCATTTTTAGAATAAAAGGGAGAGAAGAAGAGGTTTGATGATATATTATTCCATTAACATAATAAAATTACATTATGTATAATATTTTTTAGTTATCATGAATCTTTTATAAGGTTATGTGAGGAGATAATAATAAAATAAAATAAAATGAACATAAATTAAAAAAAAAATAGGATTTTACCTCTTGAATTCTTCTCCTTAAGGACCTCCTTAAGGAAATTGGTTTTGGTATTTTGTTGAGAAAAAACTGATAATGGACATGGGTTAGAGTCTTTATAATATTATTTTCCATAAATTGGACAATCATCAAGGCTTTGGATTTGTGGCCAGAAGAGGGGGTGAGGAGTGGTATTTATAGGGGAGGAGAGGGGTGTTTTTTTATTATCTTATCCATTAGTTTATTATTTTGGCTAAAGAATGTGAATAGTATTAACATTATCACTAAATATATTAAAATAATGAATTATAGTTCGATATTATGGGCTTAAATCATCCATACATATTCTATAACTCAATAATTCATGTATTTTTTAAGTACCGCAAATTATTATATTTCACTATTCACAAAAAATTCAACTATTTCAGAAAAATTCCAAAAATTCCCCCTAACCATTTTTTTATGTTTAGAAATAAAAAATTAACTCCATTTTATGAAAATAATTTTATAAATATTATAAATTTAATTTTTAAATAAAATTACCATTTGCTCAAAAAATACCAATTTTAAAATTATAACTAATTTAATACACTTTGAAAAATTAATTAATGTCACATAAAATTATATTATAATCATAAGAAAAAAATATTAATTTATGAATCTATTTTATGAAAATAAATCTTCTTTTAAATCATTATATTAATTATAAAATTATAAATAAACATTTATTTTTTTACAAAAATACCGACATTTAATTTATCATTTTAAAAAAAAAATTATTTACTTATACTATGATATAATTATATCATATTTTAATTTATAATATGCCTAAATTTTATTTATTGTTTCATATGTGAGTTTACTATCTTATTGGCTTAATTACTATTCCTAATGGTCACATTACTATTATAAAGGTAAAGTTACTATTCCATTTGTATAGGCTTCTTATCTTCTAGAAATACCTCTTATTACATTTGTTCTTCATTTGTAAAGTTTTTATTGTTCCCTTTATGTGATTTTATGTGATTTATACCATATGGAATAATTATAAGAATAGAATTTCCATTGATAATATTATGGGTTGATAGAGTGATGTTGAGATGAATCGGTGATTGGTTATGTGTAGTTTGAGGACCAATGATTTGATAATATTATTGTGGGAAGGGTTGATCAGAGCTTTGATAAAAATAGTAAATTTCCCTATGTGGTAAGAGGTAACATCAGAGATCAGGGTACCATAGTACGGTCAATCTGATGTTGTTATTTTACATTAATTAATAGGAATTCATTTTGTTAGAACTTGATGAGGTTAGGCTCATGGAGTGATATAAATAAATCTGTATTTTGGGGAGTGCACCAGTGGTCGTAGAGGGTGTGACCTTTATTATGGGTGAATTTTGGTGGGTGTGGAGGATGAAATTCTTGGTAATCCATGAACTGATAATGATTAATTTTTCATGTTAATTCGCAATTATTAGTGGGATGGACATGTATAGTCATTACATGTAATGATGGATAGATCTTAGACCATGGAGGAACATCCCTCATGTGGGTAGGTTCATGGGTGTCCTGAGATCAGTCATTTCACAGTCGAGGTTGTTGGAGTGGTGTTCTAAAAACAATTGTTTGTACTTTGATTACATGTATATTTGAATATTTTAATATTAATAAATCATTTTATTAGATATTGTTCATTTTTTGTATGAATTTGATGTAATAATGTCCTGGGGTATATGTCACCTTGATAAGGTCATAAAAGTTCCCCACTATGATGAGAACCTTGAAGTTCTATGATGATATTCTTAAATATAGTTATAAGATTGTATAGAATACTATAATATGACACACAGTATGTATATTTTTAGTTGTGAGTACTCATAATAAAATGAGGTTTCTTATCATTAATTTCACACTTGGTAATATCCAAGATTAGAGATTATGAGGACAAACCCAAGAGTAGGAATTACACATGTTTTGGTGTCATTAGATATTCCTATATGTGAGTGTGTGTAATGGTCCTTAGTCTTTAATATTATCATTAATGCATGTCATGACTTACACACTTATATTTATTGACCAAAACCATGACACCATATGTTCATGGGAAGTATGGTAAGTTGGGTAGGTCATGAATAACATGTTATTAATGGATAATTTTAGGAAGTATTTTTACCTTAAATCTTTATATAAGTTGATATCTCGACCCATTGATTATAATAAAACCGCCACATAAAATTCCATTTATATTGTGTAAGGAAATGTTTATTTCAGATAGTCAAAGAAAGACATATTGATAATATAGGTTGATGAAATAATTGTACAACCAGCATGATGAGATATTGTGACAAATGGATTATATTATACATTCAGAATTCATATGTGGTGGTCGACTTGTGACATTAATTTATTTTTATTGGTTACCTTAATCCATTTCTAGATAATAATCTTATACTTTAGGCAATCCTACCTAATTACAATAATAAATAACCCTAGTGATCCACACATTAAGTATTTCTATTTATGTATATTAAATTATATTTGAATTTAATTATTGGAATAAAAATTATTCTTATGACTGAGGAATAATTTTATTCATGTTTTGTCGATTGAAAATATTTATTGAATATTTAATAAATATTTATTCACTACTTCATGGATAAAGTATTTTTTTATGAATAAAATATTTATTAGGGGATTCAATAAATGTTGAAGAGTTATGGAAGTCCAAGACTATGTCTGGTGATAAATATTTATTTGAAATCTAGTAAAATAATATTTATCATTGCACAAGTTAGAACACCCCATAAATTATTATTATTGTTGTTTCTATTATTGTTGTTATTATTATTATTATTATTATTATATGGCATGGGGTTTGTTGAGGATTATTATATTATTTAAGGGCTGGTATGAAATTAAATAATAATTTAATATAAACCCTAACTCTATAAATATATGGTTATTTATATTTTGTAGGATTAATCAAGATTTGAGAATAATTGTTCACAATGTAATTCTCCATCCATTCATCATCTTATCTTCCTCTCAAGAATGAGAAGTAGTAGGGAGATTCCTTTAAGATCAAAGGAATTGTAAGCGATAAACATGAACAATTCAAGATAACTGATTCTCTATGCTAGAACCCGGAAATCAATTGGCACCATTAAAAGATCCAATAATCACATTTGGATCACCGATAGGGGTTTCTACACTTGGATCCTCCCAACACAACAAAGGTAATAAAATAAGGGTTTTCATACGATCAACATCATTATTGAAGAAATTTCTTTGATGAGGTAATTATTTCTTCTAATCACAAATAAATTAATTATAAATTTAATGTGTAAAGATTTTCTCTTGGTTTCGAGTTTTATTTATGTTGATATTTGGTGGATAATTTTCATTGGTTATGGCATTCACATCATGTACAGTTTTCAAATGATCCACTGAATTAGAAAAATCTTTATGGTCATATCACCCACCAAAGTGATTCTACTACTCTTAGAACCTTCAAGTGGTATTAGAGAAGTAATTTTTTAAATTTATAATTATTTATTTTATTATTAATATACAAGATCAATATTGGTTAGATATTTATTTCTTAATTATTCTATCTTTAACCTGGTTTTAATTAACACATTTTAGACATGTTAATAATCATTATTCAGTGTTTCATTTTTTGAAGGACTAAGAACAGATGAAGAACAATTAGATATTCCATCAAGAAGTGCTAAGGATTCTATAAAGATAGCATGGGATTATATAGAGTGTAGTTTAAGTACACGTTGGGTACCCAAGTTCACTTCACATGGCCATGTTGCAGGATACAAGACACGTCGAGTAATAACTACACATGATTTATTTATTTCACACAGTGTGTAGACCGAGCCATCCTGGAACACGGTATGTCAGATTACATTGCATGTAGATGGAATACATGTTATGTAGTTTACACAATTTATTAGTGAAATTAGAGCAAGTCATGTGGTCATATATGTGGTTAAAACCGCATGAGACTAACATCCTGAATAAATAATGATATAAACAATGTGTAGTAGGAATACACTACATTTAGTTTATTATTTCTTGCATTTGAAGTAAATTTTGAGTCATTCAGTGAGTTAAGAAGACACATGGAGATCAGAACACACAGTGTGTAGCTAAAGTACATGTTGTATAGTCCTGCATCTGATGAACACATTGAGTCCTTCGGTAGGTTTCATAAACACATGGAATTATAAGGACACGGTGTGTAGTTAGTTAGTACATGCCATGTAATCCATCCAATATACATGCTAAATCCCTAGGAATGTATCCCAGGTACATAGTGTGTGTCTTGTAAGTACATTCCATGTAGTTTCCCAATAAAGGATAGAATTAAATTTCTTTAAATTACTAATTCCATCATTAAAAACCTTATTATATTGATTAGAACCTGTTATGTTTGACAATTTAATAATGGTTTTAAAGAATTATTAAATTATCAATTAATTTATTGTAATTATTTAATATTATTGGTTATCCCATTTATTTTCCATGAATATATTTATGATGGGTATCTCCAAGATAATTATTATAGTCATTAAGATAAAAGGGATTGAATTAAATAATTCAAGTTCATTTATCTTAATAATGAATAATGAATAGAAATTAATGTTTTATAGTATACTTTTTTGTAAATGTTGCATGTGTATAGATGATAATGAGCTTAAAAAGACCTATGTATGTGTTTGAATGATTTAATTTAATATATTTCATAGTTTTGTGATTATTATTTATTAAGTTAAATATGATGACATGAGATTCATCCATCACTCCTTTATTATGTAGGACATGCATGTCCAAGGTTAATTAGGTAATTCTTCTTAACCAATCCTTTTGTTCACCTCACCTGCATGTGATTAATAAATAAATATAATAAATAGAGTATCCAAATGCATGTAAAGGTAGTTCAAGATCAAACCAAGATGATACCAACCCAAGTGGACAGGTGGAATTTTATAACTCATGTCAAGGCATACATAGAGAGTTTTCCCCTAGTTCATAGGTTAATTTATTATTCGATCAATAAATCAATTGTTAGATAAGATTATTATTAGGTTATTTATTTATTTATATATTTCTATCTTTTTCATTACTTTTTGTATGTATACAAGACTATGATCACATAAATAAATGAACTAATGTACAATGGAAGAATATTTTACCATCAAAATTTAATTTTTTTATTATTAATCCATTTTGAGGGAAAATGGGAAACCATAGTTCACAGACAAGACCAATACATGCTAAAAGAGATCACAAAATTATTAAACACGAGACTTAGATTACTCAAGTTAGCTGCCCAATAAAGTTCCCATTGTAGTGGACTAACCTGTGTTTCTAGGTGCTCTTTAATAATCTCTTCAAGGTGGGTGAGCATCCTCTCCATTGTTTGGATGAATTCCTTTGAGTTGATTATGCTCTAATTGAAGCCCCGAGCCAGTATTCGGTCTTGTTTATCTATCCACATCTCTTTCTCCTCATTGGTTAATCACTTAAGTAAAATCCACTTAATATTAATATGACATGTAAAAGAAAAAAAACAAGATAATTTAAGAATGATATAAAAAATACATCAACTAAATATTAAGTTGGACTTGGCCTTAAATTACATGATTAAGAATGAAATTCATAGAACTTAGTGATTGAACAACACACATTGGAACACTTGATTTTATCATGGATTTCTTATGAAGGTTATGGGTTGACTTAACCATCTTACATCAATATAAGTATCTCTTACTAGAATTGGTGTATCTTTGAGGAATGTGTTGAGGAAATATTAGTCCAAATTTTAGGATTGGGTTGTCCACTCAATATATCAAGGAGATGTAAACCTACTATTGAAAAATACATGCTAACCCAGATTCCTTTAAGTAGCTTGGACAACCCTCATTGGGGTTATCCGAAGGTATATTTAGATCCTTTCCACTAGAATTTCTAGAAAATTATACATTACAATTCCAATGGTTAGGGTTGTTGTGACTTGATAAAATAGTGGCAGATTTAATATAAAATTAATTTATATTATTTATCATATAATTGTTAATCAAGAAACTTGCTAATAATATGCACATTTAAATTGAAGAATAATAGAAAGTTCTTCATCCAAATTATCCCTATAGTCTATATTAGAGAAATTCCATATACTCACTAGTAGTGACTTACAAGAGTGGTTTAGATGCCTTCAGGTTGTCTTCTGCCATGAACAAAAATCATACATACTAGAATCCTCAATACCAGATACACCTGCAAAGGAGATGAGTGATGAAGAGTTTATTTCTATTAAAAACATTTTAATTATGTGGTTGATTTTCAATTTCTGATGCTATCATATATGTATAGTGAAATCATGAATTCTCATGAAAACATTGATTATTATAGCATGATCGGTCGTCTTCATGGTCTTTACTTGGAGACAGAAAGATAGGAATAGTTTGAGATCTCCAAGAAACACTTTTAAATTAATCTTGGAGAGGGTGAGCTCTAGGATTCACTTTTTCAAACTCATTGGCTACATTAAATTATTAGGGGTTATAGGGTTTAAACTACCTAATGAACTATGCCCTAATCTTATTCTTTCATCACTTCCACATAGATTCTCTATATTTTTTATAAATTTTAATATGTAAAACATTGAGAAATATCATCTAGATCTACTCACTCTTCTTTTCCAGTTAGATAAGGAGAAGAAGTGTGAAAATAATTCCATCCTTCTGGTGAATAAATGAAAATTAAAATAGAATAGATCTAAGCCCAAAGCTTCTTCGCAATGCCCTTCCAAGAAGAGAAAGATCAAGGGGAAAGAATGAAAGCAGGATATTATCTATTTCTCATATGCTAAGAAGGACCACTAGAATGAAAACTGCACCTAGACAAAATAACTAAGGGGAATATTCATATGAGTTTTTTATCAAGTGAATTTTATCTATTTCTATAAATTGGGTGTTAAATATAGCTTGTTTTTCCCACATGTTTATTCAAATATAGGAACAAAGTATATTTAAAAATATTGAATGAGAGTAGGTATATTTATAATCATCCAGTGAATCTAAACTAGTTATTATGTCTATCAAGGATTTCCACCTCACATTTCCAATGGGGATGATCTTTATTTTTAAGGATTGTTATTTTGTTCTATTTATTATTAAAAACATTATTTTTGTATTCAGAATTGATACAGATGGATTTATTTTCAATTTTAGGAATAAATGTTTCTTATTTTATGACAATAACATTTTTTTGTAACAAAAATTAAAATAATGTTATTTATATGTTGGATTATACAAACCAAGTAATGGAAATCAATAATGAAACTACTTCACATAACTTATACTACACCCAACTTTGGAATCACTAGCTAGGTCATGTAAATGAAAAGAATTTGAGTAAATTACATCAAGATGGATATTTAGATTCTTTTTAACTAAAACCACCTGGTGTATGTCATGCATGTTTACAAGGTCAAATGACCAAATATCCATTTAGTGTAAAATGTGAAAGGGATAAAGATCTCCTTGAATTATTTCATACCGATGTGTGTGGACCATTTTCTTTTGAATCAAGTGATGGATACTCATACTTCATAACTTTTATTGATGATTTTAGTAGATATGGATATGTCTAATTGATGAGGTATAAGTTGGATTTATTTGATATATTCAAGGAATACAAGAATAAATTTGAGACCTATCTTAGTAATAAGATTAAGAAACTCCACTCATACCATGGTGAAGAATATCTTAATCAAGGATTCACTAATTATTTATGGGAGTTTGGGATTATATATCAACTCACTCCTTATACACCTTAGTGGAATGGTGTAAGTGAAAGGAAGAAATACACATTTTTAGATATGGTGAGATCAATGATGAGTCATTTGAGTCTTATATTATCCTTTTGGGGATACATGTTATAAATATAAATAAAAATATTGAACCAAGTGAAAAAAAAAGTGGAAGATGATATACCATACCAATTTGGAATGGAAAGAAACCTATATTGTCGTACTTATATATTTAGGGATATGAAGAATTTATAAAAGCCTCTTCAGGTAACAAAATTTCATCCTGAGGCACAAAGTGAACCTTCATAGGATTTCATAAGGAAACAAGGAGATATTACCTATACAACCCCTCTGAAAAAAGCTAATAGTGGAAAGGAATTCTATATTTACTAAGAGGAATCACATCGCTAAAAGAGATTGTGGGATTGAAATAGAATTTGATGAAATATAAGATCAAGGTACATAAGAGTTGACATAGGAATAGATTCCACAAATCGTTGTAGAAGAATAAGAATTTCCAGATACCCAAGTACTATGTGGGAGTAAAATAGATATTATAGAACCATAAAGATATGGTTTTCCGATCATCAAGGATGATGACTCATTATTAGTTGATAATAATGATCCTCTAACCTATAAGGAAGAAGTAAGTGTTATAAATGTTTCCAACTAGTAAGAAGACATGAATTATAAAATATATTCCATGTACCAAAACCAAGTCTTGATTTTGATAGATCCTCCAGTGTATGTAAAGATTACTAATTTTAAATGGGTATTCAAGAAGAAACTAGACATAAATGGACAATTTAACAACTATAAGGCATGATTGGTTGAAAAAGGGTTAAAAAGTGTCAAGTAATAAACTATTATGAAACCTTTTCACCAATTAAAATTCTTAAATATATCATAATTATACTTCTTATTGAGGCTTAACATGACTATGAGATTTGTAAAATGGATTTCAAAACAGCATTAATTAATTGGAAACTTAAAGAATATGTCTATATGAAAAAACCTAAAGGTTTTGTGACTCCAAAGGATGAAAAAAAGTTGTTCAAGTTGAAAAGATCCATTTATGAATTAAATAAATATTCCAGGTCCTGGAACATTCAGTTTGATGTATCCATAACAGAAACTGGTTTCAAAAAGAAAAAATAGTAGCCTTGTGTCTTTAATAATTTTAGTGGGATTTTGATCATTTTATTAATATTATATGTTGATGAAATATTACTTCTTAGTAACAAAATACCAGTCATGTAGTATATTAAGGACTGGATAAATAAATTCTTCTCTATAAAGGACATAGGTGAGGAAACATATATTATTGGGATCAAGATACATCATGATATATCCAAGAGTCTATTAAAACTAATTCAAGGAACATATATTGATAATATAATAAAGGGATTTGGTATGGAACAATCTAAGAGGTTATTGTTTCCAATTTCACTTGGAATTCACCTTTACAAGAAAATTTGTTATTAGATACATGAGGAAACACAAAAAATGGAAAGGATTCCATATGTATCAGTGATTGTATCAGTCAAGTATATTATGCTAAGTACTATGATAAATGTTATATATACCTTGAGTGTGGTAGGTGGATATCAAGATAACCAAGGTGACTATTATTGGATGGTATTCAAGACTATCCTTAACTATTTGAGGTGTACTAGTGATTTTTTCTTGGTCTATGGAGGAGATGAAGAACTAATCATTAGAGGATATGCATATTCTAGTTTCTAAATATATCAAGATTATATAAAATTGAAAACAAGATATATCTTCACTCTGAATGGAGGTGTTGTGAGTTGTAATAGCTTAAAGCAGGATGTTGTCATAGATTCTGTAGTAGATTCCAAGTATATTGCAACTACTAAGCAAGATAAAGAATAAGTATAGATATGAAACTTTTTCCAAGAGCTTGATGTGGTACCTAGAAGTCCTATAACAATTTATTGTAATAATTTAATAATAGTAAATATCACAAAAGACCCAAAGTCACATATGTAGATGAAGAATATACTTCATAAGTATCCTTTATTGAGGGATTTTTCTTATAGTGGTTAAGATTTAGTAAGAGAAATTTCCATGAAAGACAACATGGTGAACCCCTTGACTAAAGCCTTAACTCATAAGAAACATGATCATCATGTGAGGTCTAATGGACTGAAAGTTATAGGAATTTTTCTCTAGTATAAGTGGGAGTTTTTTAAGTTGGTGTTATGGAACTAACTTTTTTTCTTTTATTACATGTATATTTGAAAATTTTAATATTAATAAAACATCTCATTACATATTTTTATTATTATGCATGACTTTAATGTGATAATTTCCTAGGGTACCTATCATATTGATAAGGTCATATTAGTTCCCCACTATGATGAGAACCTTGAAATGTCATGATGATATTATTAAAGAGATAACGTACTATGATATGGAAAATAGTATATAGAATTTTTGGTATGATTACTCATAAGAATATGAGTTTTCTTCTCATGAAGTTCAGAGTTTGTAATCTCCAAAATGGGAGATTATGAGAACAAACCCACTAGTGATAATTATACATGTTTTGGTATCATCATATATTCATATATGTGAGCATGTGTAATGGTACTTAGACTTTAAAACTGTCATTAATTCATTTCATGACTCACACATTTAGATTTACTGACTAGAACTATGATTCTATATGTTTGTGTTAAGTAGGGTGTGATGGGTGTGTCATGAATGACATGTTATTGATGGATAATTCAAGGAAGGATTTATCCCATCCATATTTATAGAAGTTTATATCTTGTCTTTTTGATTCAAAAATAACCATCACATTAAATTCCATTTCCATGGGGTAATGATGTGATTATTTAAAATAATCAAAGAAAGATGTATCGAGCATATGGGTTGATAACAAGGTTATGAAAGCATCTTGATGAGATATTGTTATAAAAGGATTCTATTATACAATGATCATTCGCATTTGGTCATAAATGTTATCAAATTAAGTTCTTTCTCTTGGGTTCCTTGACTTATTACTAGACAATAATCTTGGAATTTAGGAAATCCTTACTAATTCTAATGAGACAAAATCCTAGAGGGTCACATGCTAAGTGCTTTCTTAGATCTTGAAAAAAAAATTAATTTAATTGATGGAGTAAATATTATTTTTAATACTGATGAATAATTTTATTCGTATTTTATCAATGAAAAATATTTATTGAATATTTAATGTATATTTATTCACTGGTTTTTGGATGATGTATTTATTTATGAATAAAATATGTATTCAGGTATTCGATAAATAATGAAGAGTTGGATTGGAACAAAACTGTTTCTGGTGATGAATATTTATTTACAAGTTAGTAAAATAATATTTATCATTGCAAAAATTTGACCATGCCATAAAATAATATTATTATTATTATATGGAATGTAGTTTATTGAGGATTATTATATTATTTAAGGTGTAGTATGTAATTAAATACTATTTTAATCTAAATCCTAGAACTATAAATATATGGTTATGTCTATTCTGTAGGTTTAATTGATATTTCAGAATCATTATGTGCAACGACCTGAACTTTTTAAAAAACAATTACCTTTCTAATTGAATTAAATGCACTATTATGGTTATAGAAAACACATAGAATTATTTTATCATATTTAAGAGACTATTAAACATCATAACCATTGATAATATATTCATTGAACACTGATCATGTGATTAGTATAAATATAGGTTTATGATAAATCTAATTCACAAAAACAAAAGAAGCAACGGCCTCAACCAATAGGATCGTACCATATAAAGCACATTTATTAAATCTTCCAACGGAGATAGAATCACTAGGATTTTTCCTTAACCAATCCCATTCTAAGATCTAACAACTAAAGTATAAGTGAAACTGTTTACGAGAAAAGTTCAAGCTCCTCGAGATCACATCCCAAACCATCTACGCCAAACCACCCCATTAAGATATCACCATCGTACACCTTACCATTATGGAATTTTTTGGTGTAATAAAGGGATACTTATCAATAACCTAATAATATTAGTATGTATGTTATATATAATAATGAATATATTTATATCTTATTGTCGTTACTTTGTAAATGGTTTTGATTCTCAAATGATAAAACACAAATCATATTTTTTTAATATGATATTTCTATTAAGATATTCCTTTTTGATGAATTCATTAATTTTAAAAATAAATGATATTTTAATAAAATAATGAAATTAAAAAAATTATTATATTTAAATGATAATATATATTTTATTAATTGAAATTTAATTTTTTATAAGGGTTTAAAAACTATTACTGTCAAAAAACCTGGCATTTCTAAATAAATATTGATTATTGTTTTATAAAATAAAATCCATATATTTAGAAAAATATTTTGATAAAATAAATATTATTATTGAAATAATAATTTCAAAATTTCCCAATAATTAAATTTTCATAATTTTCTAAGACAGTCAAATTTTTGGGTAAAAACTAAATACGAGATAAAAATACGGTGTGTATTATGACTTCATATTGACCCAAGAGTGATGTAATAAGTGCTATAAAACGTATACATGAAAAAATATATATTTATACTTTAAAATAATGTAATTTTTAGGTTATTTTATTAATTTTATAAAGCCTTTATGAATCTTCCAAAACCTATATTATATTTTAAAGTTTTAAAATCATTTCTTAATGAACATGACTCACTTTATAGTAGCAAGGGAAATATTTTAATGAGTTAGGACCTTGTAATTATAAAATAATTAAAACCACTTCTCTTTGGCAGAAACCATTGGAAAAAACCATGGTAAGGTTTTTGGTTTTTATTATGTTATTATATAGAGTCCAAAACCTAGGTTTGGGAAATAATAAAGAACTCCCCTCTCTTTTCCTATATAAAGCCACACAAGATCACCTTCCTCTTCACTAAAAAACCTTGTATAACGTACTTAATATGAACTCCCTTCTCTATATTCCTCCTAAGATTCCCTTAATCTCTCAAGAATCTCCTCCCAAGCTTTTAGAATCACCCTCTCAATGTAATGGATCTTTTCCTTCTCCTCTTTATTCGAGTATCTTCTTCATTTTATGTCTTTTATCCCCAATTATTAATGTTGGGATATGTTTTTCAAAATAAATATTACTTTAAATTTTATTTTAAAATTATTATAGAACCTTTTCTCTCTCATTAAACCATTTTATGAATCTTTAATTACTATCATTATGCTACTAAAATTTCAATGTGATTTTTCCATTCAAAACCTTTATATTGTGAATACCATCATTATTTCCACTCAAGGGTATTCATATAGAAATAAATATACTTATTTTATTGGGGACATCCATGTATGTATTCAATATTCCTTTATTGTGTAATTAAATGGGATGAAATATTATCATATGATGAATGATCTATGTGGCACACTTATGCATGTACATGATATGAAAGTGATGGGTGTGCCCAAAATTATATAGCTCTCCAATGCATTGGGTAATGTTTTAGTCTCATGAAGCATCATGAAATGGATTATGGAGTGAACATAATATATCATTGGACTTTTTCCACTATGTTATGATTTCTTTGTTGTTATCATTGACCTAATTTTATGATATCATGTTTAAATTTGTTGACTTTTTCCCATGTTACCTTTATGTATTCATGATATATCACGCCTCTTTGTTAATTTTTATGATTCTCATACCTTTTATGTCCGATTGAAATAACTATTTTCTAAAATTTAATACTATATACATGTTATGGAATGTTAATTCCCTTACTATTCTTTATATATCACCCCTTTCTTATTTTTTCCTCAGGTTATCCCATGTAGTTTTAAGAATGATGGAATATTATAAGTATATTAAGGAAGTTTTAAATAATATTGATGTACCCCTTATTTTAAGTTGTTATGTAAGGTACCTAATTACCTAAATATACTATAATTGTTGATATTATAATTTTTATTATGTGTATTATTATGTAATAAATCAGGAATTAATGTATAATAAAGACAAGGGTTTTCATAATTGGTATTAGAGGAAAGTTTAGTTATTTTTGGGATTGGGATTAAAACACTCTAGAAAAGGCCTTATGGATAAGAATAAACATAAGAATACATTCAAAATTTTTGGTAAAATATAGAGTAAGTTGTTTCCAATCAAATATATCCCTTTCTAGATACTACAAGTGCATGTGGATCTGGCATATATGTACCTAAGGGTAACACCCAAAAACACAGCATTGAGACAGACTCAATCGGGAATCGGTGCATACTAATGGGCCTTCCTACACACTTGGTTTAACACTATTGAGGGATATTATTTTTAAAATTAATAATCTCATTATGAACCATTATTAACATAACAAAAGTACCCATAATAGCATATGTTAGGAAATAGATCATGTATAACATAGATTGAAGCCTAGAAATTCATAAGTTAAGGAAATACATGAAATTTATAAATCATACCTTTAATGTTATTGGATTCTGGTTTATTTGTTTAATATATAAAAAGTACTCATCCCTTATTTTCCCTTTATTCGAGATAATGGATGAAAATATGAGGAACCAAGTAAAAACCCAATGTGAATGGAAACGTGATTATTACCCAAACGATATACCCAACCTAATGGGAGAAGGAATCGAGAACTTTGTGATGATACTCTCTTAGTTTACTCAGGTTATATATAGAAACCTAAATCAAGAGGAACTCCCAAATGTCCCAAAGAAAGAACAATATGAAATTGAGACCTTTATGTGATCAATGAATTTCAATGGATCGTATGGTCACTTAATCATGGATAAATGGATCAACTCCATTGAGAACATCTTATCTATACTTTAATGTTCTAAGAAAGAGAAGGTACTGCTAGATGTTTATCATATGGAAGGAGAAGTTGATCGGTGGTTGTTGACGCTCCTTTATGTCACAGAGTCCAATGAATGGGAAAGGGAATACCTTAAGCATTAATAGGGTTACCCTTTGAAGAACATCAAAAAATTTGACAAAGGCATGGACTAGGAGCCCATTTAGAGTGAGGGGTGCAAGTTACTTGCGCGCCGCGTAAGTCACTTGTGCGCAGCTCACTTGCACGCCCTATTTGATTTTTCACCCAAGGTGAAAGGTGGCCTATAAATAGCCCATGTGGGCCCCCATTTCAAGGAAAAAATTTTCCAAAAGCCAAATTCAAGATCTGGTCCCCCAAGTCTTCAACTCAACTCTTCTGAAAGCTTCTAAGGTAACTTTTTACCTAGAATGGAAGACTTAAAGGAGTAGTATAAGGCCTAAGTGTTTAGAATTCATCAAAACTTGTGCGCCTAAGTATCCAGACCTACTTAAAAGTGGAAACACTAGCGTGCAACCCTACCCTTTCAATGAAACTTGTGCACCTCCCTTGTGGAAACATCTTAAGATAATACTAAAGTCTTGAGTTAAGTCTCACCCAAGTATTACCCTACAGATTCTTCATTGCCTAGGTGAATCCATGCTGCGCAAGTACACTTGCACGGCCAAGACTTGTGTGCCAACTTCATTTGTGTGACTCTATCCCATTCACCTCTCCTCTTCAAGATTTTAGCCCTCTAACCCCTTTTCAAAGCCATTTATGGCATGGTTCCTTTGTTGGCTCCCTTATCTGAAATGAATTCTATGAAAACCTCCCCCCAAAACCTCATGACTTACAAGATTTATGTCACCACTGTTAGAGGTTTTCTTCATGTAACCTCATACTTTAAGATGAGAAGATATTTTGATTTAGGGCATCCTCCTTAGGAGTAAGCCCTAAGTTCCCTTAGTTCGGGCCTCCTTCTCAAGAATAAGCCCCAATAATAATTTCTTTAATAAGGTAATCCTTCTTAGAACTAAGTCCCAAGTTCCCTTAACTAGGTAATACTTCTCAAGAGTAATCCCCAGTCATAATTTCCTTTAATTTTGGCCTCCTTCTTTGGAGTAAGCCCCAAGTTATAAGTTCCCTTGGTTTGGGCCTCCTTATCAGAAGTAATCCCCAGTCATAATTTCCCTTAACTTGGGCCTCCTTCTTAGGAGTAAGACCCAAGTTCTCTTAACCTGGGCCTCCTTCTCAAGAATAATCCCCAGTCATAATTTCCCTTAACATGGGCCTCCTTCTTAGGAGTAAGCCCCAAGTCTTCTTAACCTAGGCCTCCTTCTCAGGAGTAAGCCCCAGTCATAATTTCCCTTAGCCTGGGACTCCTTCTCAGGAGTAAGCGCCAAGTTATAAGTCCCCTTTAATTTGGTCATCCTCCTCAAGAGTAAGCCTCAATCTTAATTTCTTTTGATTTGGGCCTCCTTCTCAAGAATAAGACCTAATAATAAGTCCCTTTTAATTTGGGCCTCCTTCTTAGGAGTAAGCCCCGGGTTAAAACTCCAAATCTCTATAAAGTACAAATACCTTTATGGACCCTGCTCCTTGGATTCTTTCCTGAAGTAAGTTCTAGTCTTCATCTACTTGAGTAGTCATACATACGTAAGCCCCGCATCATTTCTTGTGACTGCATCTTTCATGGAACAATCGTCAGGTTTACTGATACCTCTTATTTCTCACACCGAGCATGAAACACGTGATATTAGAGTGTAAAAGTAATCACAACATCTATTTTTGGGTTTTTAGCCATGCATAAGCCCCATATTTCTTTACCCAAACTACGTGGACTTTGATCTCTACCTTAAAAGTAGAGTACGTATGAAGTATTTCAAAGGTTCAATCCCATCATTCATTAATTCTTTTCTGTCCCATATGATGTTAAACTATATCCTTATTATCGAACTATGTGGTCTATGATTCCTTTTTAACGAGGATATGTAGGTATCCCATATATGGGTATGATCCCAACTCTAAAATAATCCATGTCCTTCTGAATGACAATAAACTTCAAGTGCCCCCATTGAGTGTCTTTAAAACCAGTATGGTCATCATAATGACCAAGATATTTCTATATAATGTATTGAAGGATACCATTGACTAATAATATCTAATACATATAGATTATTCTCCATCAATGAAGAACCTCAAATACATATAAAAGATTCTCTAAATCCCATACATATCAATCATCAATTGCCAAATATAAAGGAAAACTCATTTTCATGATTGGTGAATTAATAGGGATTCATGAACATAAATTAAATCTATAAGAGAGTCCTGAAGTAGGAAATAATTCCCCCCAAAAAGGTGTGATGAGTCTGACCTCCCATCCTCTCGACCAATGCAAATTCTTAAGCCTCATTGGTCCACAACTAATGAGCACCTACCTTTGGAAAGTAGGTCCAAATGGATATAGAATCATTGGGTGTTTCTGGTTCTACAAATAAACCCGTTAGAAACCAATTGTAAAGTTTTAACCTTAAATAAACAAGTTCATCCCCATTTCTAGAAGAAACAAAAAAGATGGTGAACCTGATGTGAATTCTTAACCAAGTTAAATGATGTTTTACTTATTTGTTAGGCCCCTATTAAACTCAATATGAGGGCCAAAAAAGCAATCAATAACATATGTGCTCATCCAAAAGATTTAGTATGGCTAAACCTATCTTGATTATGTGTGTTATATCAAACAGTCACTCTTTTCCAATATCTCTCTGCAACACAAAATGGCTTCTTTAAGGTTCACACCTATGAATGCCTCGGCCGCTACTCCTACTAGATCCTTGTCCACTCTGAGGACGACATCACCTACTCAACGTCTTTAACACTGGGTCTCAAATACATTGGTGAGTGAATACCACCAACACAGTACCATCTCAACTCTGGAGGCCGCTCGACAAGCCCTCCAAGTTAACAACTCACCCTGGTTGTCTGGACAGCGATGACCAGTGGTCAAGAAGGAGGTGGTTCCAACCACCATCTCCAATCGTTTTGAGTCTTTATCCCTAAAACACAACAATAATTCCCTCCCATATTATATGGAGGTGGATCAAGATGTCACTCAAGGCCTCAGTTCAAGAAGATAGGATTCCTTCCTGAGGACTCCCACCAAAAATCACCGCGAGACTCGTGCGGTAGTCCACCCTCGACATGATGAGGGTATTGCCTCAAGGTGTTCGGCTCAGGTTCCTTAGACCTGATCATTCAATACTAACCATCAGAGGTGCAATTCGGCCAATAGAGAGTAGGTTCTTACCTCTTCCCCCTCCAGATAATTCTATCAACCTAACTTTATGGAAAAAAACAAGCAGGCATATACACTCGTTCGTCCTAATTTCACTACCCAACAGACTCGTCTGGCAGTAACACACCAATACCGCCAAGCAATTCCAGCAGAGTACTATAGATAGGCACATACACCTATTTATAAATCATCAGTCAGTCAACAGGCTCGTCTAACTTCATCCAGAGAAGCCCGCCAACCAAATGTGGTGACCACCTGTAAAGAGGCACATACACTTGCTTATACTCATCAATTCCGCCAGCAGTCTCATCTTCCAGTATTGAAGGAAGTTAATTAATTATATTTGGTGGAGAACAATAATTAGGCACACAAAACTGCAATTCATCATGCTAAACAACAGACACATTTGGTAGCACCCGGATATGTCAATTGGAAAGCTCCAATGACAAACAGGAGGTAGACACAACTTTCTTTCCCCACACATGAGTACTGTCAAAATTAACTAACAGGAAAAGGAGGACAGGATCAGGAACACACACCTACTCCAAATACGGAATGGATGTATATTCCCATTCTGGTAGCTGAATTCACCAAGCACATTCTGATAATGCTGAAAGAGTAGAAGCAAATCCCTTCCCATATTCTAGATACCTGTCAGAATATTATAACAACTTCAGTGACATCACAGGGAAAGAAACATAAATCTATCCCTATCAGTGGAGTGACTCATCAACATGTCACCCCAGAGAAAATACACACCTCTGTTCCAGTCCAGGAGGGTCATGGGGCATACTCCCCCATGTCATACGGGTAATCAAGTCGGTTACATACACCCGATTTAAATGGAGATAGTCAGCCTAACCTGACCATTTCTCCTAAGCAGGCACATACACCTAACCATAATAACCACTTTCTCCAAAAAGTGGTTTCCAAATTGAGTAAGAAGGCATCCTAGAAAAAGACCCATCCAGCACAGTTAAAAAATCAAGAGCCAATCTGTAATAAGGCCTTGCTCAATGCAGGAGTTCTTGAATCCCTCAGACAATTATCTATTGCAACTCAAGATTCCACTCTCTCATCTCCAAATTCCAAAACTAACAATAATAATTCTGAAGGTATTCATTAGAAACTTCCTCATTAAGGCTTGCTTCATGAAAATTCGGTCAATCTCGAAGCATCATCTTCAAATGAGAGCCACGATGACCCTCTGCATGGCCAGAAGACCAAGGAGAAAAAGGTTTCATCTTTTGCTATAACCCACCATGGTGTTCCTCTCCATGATGATGAATTTATCTACGAAAGTCCTCTCCATAGTAGTAATTCGCATTTCCATGAAAATTCTTCAATGGACAATGTATTAATGAGAAAGCCCTCTTATCTTGAGGCACTTTTGAATGCAAAGCCAGTCATGTCTGATACTTTACCTCCAGCAGGTGAAATACTTTCTCAATCAGAAGATAGCCTGGGGTGTAGGTCATTCTCCAAACCACCCCTGGGTCATTCATCTTCTAATTTGACAAATGAATTATCTACCAATCTTGTTGAATTTGATGAACCAACAAATAAGCACCACCTTTGGTTCAATAAGGTAGAAGAATCTTCATCAAATGACAAAGAGGAAGTGCTGAATAAGAGAAAACAATTGGCGAAAGGTGAAATACCAGTCTTGTTTTGGCCTTTGGTTGACTCTCAGAATGATATTCCAGAAAAGTTGATAGAATATTGTATTCACGATATTCGTCTCAACATATGGAAAACTCTTTGTCACTTAAAAGAGAAAATATTACCTTACGATGAATATCAAAATCATGTTAAGTTAATATAAGGGTTGCAACGCCAAATTGACTTGGCATCTCTCTCAGTTTCCTGACATCCAAAGGTTGAAAAGCAGCAGAGATCCCTTTAGCGTACATGCCTTGGCGCATTAAAAAGGTTGTGCCAGTTAATTACCAATTCCCCATCTGGTATTCATATCAGGGGATGGGGTGTTCATGGAGAATTTCATTTCACTGTGCTCTCCATTCAACAAATCATGCCAAAAGTGGTCTCATGCAATGTTATTGTCCATGGCTGGCCACAGCTAACTGGTTTTGTGTGTAATCAAAGGCTTGCTCAAGAACAGGCCTCAACTAGTTCTTCCCAAAGTTAGGAATATAAAGAACAAGTTGTCGAATTACTTTGCATCAAGAAAATGAGAATATCGAATAGGCTTCTCATTTAGAGCATGTGCATCATCAGGTGATACAGATGTTAGAAATAATCCAATGGTCATCTGAGCCAGGTGATCTTATTGGATGTCGGATGATGCATTCGGCCAATTTCCAGACTAAAATCTGCAAAATCAAGAGAGCTTTTAATAAATTTTCAGATGTATCATCTCAAGAGCCACCTCAGCTTTCCAGGCTAGGGATTATTTTAATACAACCCTTGGAATCAACAAACAGGATTCAAGGAGTTAAGCAAGAAAAATAGGAACATCCCCAGTCCACCAGACTGGGGACTTTTTCAAATTCTCAATCTCTTCCTCAGCGAAAGTCGGTCTTCTATCAATTAGGGAAGAAGCCACAAGAGTAACACAGAGCCAAATTATCATGAAATCCCCTCCAAATTACAGTTCATCAAGAAGTTCCTGATGGATCAACCAAACAAAAGGAAATATCTCATAAATTACATGGAAGAATACAATATCACAGAAATGGTAACAGAAGGGATACAATGCGTTATGCATCGATAAATGTCATTAATGTCATTGTCACTAATCCCCTAGAAAATGAGGCTCACTCAGGGGAATTAGATAAATAAGTTCATTTTCAAGAGGTTGTACACACAGAAACAAATGAAAGAGGTGTGTGTACCAGAAGCCAAAGGGTTTCCCAGAGGTAAGACATTCCTTCGGGTAATTCCCTTCCAAACTCTAAAAAGTCACATGCCAAGGAAAAGGGTAAAAGTCAGGTTACATCCCACCCTACCTCTGGAGAAGGCCAATCACTCTCATTAGAGGAAAGGTTCGCACAGCAAGAAGAAGAAATGAAGGAATTAAGGAGCTTAAATGCAGAACTACTTCAAGGTAGTCTTCCTCCTAAGCATGCTATAGTTAATCAATAAAGGGAATTTGTTGCAGCTATTGGGATGGATCAAGAATATACCTTTTTACAATTACACCCTCACAGGTCCAATCCTATGGGTCATACGTGACAGCAACTGGCAATACTACCATCAGTGGCAGTACCGGTCGCCACACCCATCCAAACTCCAGTTATTTCACATGCTCAGGTCCAATCTCAACCAGATATTTATCAATCATTAATGACTACCATTGAGTAATTAATATCTTGGTTGGAAGCTATGGAATTATGATGTGCACCAGTTCAACTGGAAAAGAGAGCTTACCCTGAATGGGTGGATGCAATTCCTCCCCCATCAAATTTTACGAATACCGCATTCCCAATTTTTAATGGTTTGGGAGATCCAGAACAACACTTAACATATTTTGTTTCTCATTGTGATCCTATGATGGGAACTCCTCAACAACAAGAAGCAGTTAAGCTCAGGTATTTTTTGCAGTCATTACAAGGACCTTCTTTTGTCTGGTATACAAGTTTGCAATCTCGGTCAATTACTGGGTGGGAATATCTCCGTCAAAAATTCCTTCTTCAATTCAGCTCAACATTACCAAATATGACAGTTTTTTATCTTACCAATTTTAAACAAAGGTAAAATGAAAGATTTTTGGATTTCATTACTCACTGGAAGGGATTAACATATTCCTCAAGTTTAGCACTCCCTCAAGAAGAATTGCTGCCAATCTGTGTGGCAAATCTGCATGATGAATTACGCACACCATTGATCCCTGTGAAATACAAATGAGGGTTTCAAGAGATTACTTCAATCGCTCAGCAGATAGAAGACTCTCTTATAGAGACTAGGGCTAAAAATCGTGTAATTCCATAATATCTGGGAAGGAGAATAGGGAAAGAAGATACTGCTATAGTTACACTTAAACAAGCACTTGTACCTGCTTCCACTTCAAAACCATCATCATATCAAAGGGATCTACCTCCTGAGCATCAACAACAATGGTTTCCATGTCAGGATGATGAAAGAGATCAAAGGAGAAAATAGTTTGAGGATTTAAATAACAAAGTTTATTTTTTTTGGAATGAACAAGTTCCTGGTTACTTCATCTCAGCTCTGGAAAACAATATAGTTTAGTTTCCAAGTCCCAAAAGGCCAAAAAAGGAAAGAGATGAAGACCTCCCCAACTATTGCTCGTTTCATCAGATGTTGGAGCATCCCATTCAGGAGTGTTTTGTCTTCAAAGACCTCCTATAAAAGATGGTGGACTCTGGAAAAGTAAAACTGAAAGGTTCTTCAACCCAGATAGCATGTGTTATTTCTACTGATCTAGAGGAAGAAGGCAAGTGGAACGAAGTCAAAAGTAAAAATATGAAAAAATATGATGATTGTATGGTCAGGAAAATGATCAATTGAAATCATGCCATTTTACGAACATAGTTGAATCAACCTATTGTGTCTTTTGTTATTTCTACCACAGCAAAACCCCCTTCATAATAAGGAAAATCCTCAATGAAGCGGCGTAATTTGAAGAAAGAAGAGTTGTTAGAAGAAGACGAGCTCATGTCAAAGCCTAAGTTTTCTTTGACTCTGGCAGATTTTATGCCATATTATTCAAAAGCACAGGCACCGCCCCACCAAATGGAACAGCCTGAACTGGTTCATCAGGCAGAATCTTCATCAGATGAAAAATTAACTTTCGGTTCTGTTAACATGATTCATTTAATGGATCCCTATTCCAATGACAGTTTCGATCATGATGACCCTAAGTTCCCTGTATCTAACAGAGGAATTAGATTAAGAGATAGAGGTATAGGATATAGGGGAAGATGTGGATATTTTAGAAGCCACTATTTCAATCCTACCCCTGCTAGAACTATATATGCGGCAGAAACTTATGGCAAAGCCCTTCAGCAGGATCAACAGGAACAAGAAAGTTCTTCCACACATGGAATATTCAGTCCTGACACAGTTATTTTGGAGGACCGGTTAGAGGTTACACCTTATTACTCTCAGAAAATAGATAGACCTAGTCGGTCTAATCTACCGAATCCAGGAGTGTTTCCAATTCCTACCCTGATACGGGATGCGTCTACTTCCAAAGCATCAACTTACAAGGCACCTGCAAAACCACATTTTCATGATGGGAAACGCAGACCTTTGGACCAAAATTTTGATGTCTTGAAACATTTTGCCCAAATACCATCCAAGTTATCAATTCTAGATGCCTTAAATCTATCAAAAGATCTTCGGGAGGCATTTATTGAGGCTTTTTCAAGTCATCAAGAATTTGAAACTGAAATTGTTGCGGTTGAGGTCTACTATATAGTGAATGATCCTGTAGAATTCCATTCAGTGATATCTTTTACAGATGAAGATGAAGATGATGTTGTACATGGACATATCAGACCTTTGTATCTATCTGGAAAAGGCAATGACATAGACATCCGACGAGCATTCATTGATAATGAATCAGGAGTCAACCTCATTTCTATCCGTACTCTATGTTGATTGGGCCTCACCAAATCTAATTTATCTCCTTCTAATTTGATGTTGCAAGGATATGATAAGAATTAACAAGAACCTTTGGGCAAAATTACACTCAGAATTCAGTTTGGATACCTTGTGTCTAATTCATATTTCATGGTTTTTCATTAGGACACAACCTTCAACATTTTTCTTGGAATACCTTGGCTACATCAACATGTGGACGTACCTTTGTGATACCATCAATGTCTCAAATATTGTTTCAATGGTCAAATTGGGACATTGTATGGTGACAAGGCCCCATTCAAAATGTGCGAATCTCAATACATTGAGGCAGAATTTTATCACATAGAGGGAAATGAAAAATCCACAGTAAAGAAGGTCACTAAAATTAATTCTCTAAATGGTTTGGAAAAGATTCCAATAAACCCATCCATACATGTGAGTATTTATTATGTGTTTCCTATCAGTCAAATTGAAAGGATAGACCTAAATCCAAACACTCTTATGAAAACTTCCATAATTTTAATTACGGAAACCAATCCAGACAGCATGGGATAAATTTTTGATTCGCCAAGCAATGATGAAAGCTTAAATGGAGATGTCTTCATTTCATCCACTGAAATCCAGAAAGTCTATACTTCATCAACCATACTAGAAGAAGTTATAGAAATACTAGAGGAAAACAATGATGTCAATTCACAATCCATCATCTCCTCTTTATCACCCCAGGAAGACCCTTCATCATCAATAGGGTTAGAAATGGTAGCCTCTTCTTCAAGATGTTCAAATTTTTACTTCTCCCCTGACCATGGAAATTTTGCTTCACCGTTTACTATGAAATTAGAAACACAAGAAGGAACACATATTTAATAATAAGAGTAAGATCTTAGGGATGATCCTACAGCATTTTAAGGGGGTATCTCTACCATTGTGGATAAACTTAGAGAAATAAATCTGGGTACAATTGAAGATCCACGCCCCACTTTAATTAGTGCAGCCATGACTCTTGAAGAGAAAGAAATGTATAATTTATTTCTAAAGAAAAATTGAGATGTATCTACTTAGAATTATACATAAATTCTAGTTCTTGATCCTGATATTTCCACTCATCATTTGGGTTTTTCAGAAGGACATCGAGGATTCAAGTAAGTAGCAAGAAGAACACACCCAACTTATGCCTCCAAAATTGAAGCTGAAGTTGATAAGCTTATCAAGGATAACTTCATCAGAGAAGTTCAATATCCAAAATGGAAGGATAATATTGTACCTGTGAAAAATAATAATGGAAAAATTAGAGTTTTCATTGACTTCAGAGATCTTAATTGGCATTTTCCCAAGGATAATTTTCCAGTTCTGATCAAAGAACTCTTAATTGATTCAACAGCTAGCTACGAAGCTCTTTCCTTCATGGATGGTTACTCTGGGTATAATAAAATATGAATGGCCCCAGAAGATGAGGATTCTAAATCCTTTAGAGCTCCTCAAGGTGTGTTTTTATATCGGGTAATGCCCTTTGTCCTAAAGAATGCAGGTTCAACGTATCAACGTGCCATACACCATATCTTCAAACCCTTTTTAGGGAAATTTTTTGAATGTTATGTGGATGATTTGGTGGTTAAATCCAGAAAAAATTCTGATCACTTGGCCGATCTGGAAATCATATTCAACAAACTTCATCAACACAATTTGAAGATGAAACCCTTGAAATGTGATTTCAGGGTAACCTCAAGAAAATTTCTCAGCTTTTTTGTATGCCATCGTGATATTGAAGTTGATCCTGAGAAGAAAAAACCAATCCTTGACATGTCACCTCCTAGAAATTTTAAGGAATTAAGAGGACTTCAAGGACACTTGGCTTATATTTGATGTTTCATTGCCAATTTTACAAGCAAGTGTTTACCCTTCACCAAATTAATGAAGAAGGGATTCACCTACCAGTGGACTGAAGAATGTCATGAAACATTCAATATCCTCAAGAAATATCTCTTGATTCGACTGGTATTAATGCCACCTGTTGAAGGAAGACCAATTATTTTCTATGTGACATCTTGAGAGTGATCATTGGGTGCCTTACTTGCCCAAAAGAATTATGCTGGGAATGAAAACAGCCTTTACTATCTCATCTGAACTATGATTGAGGCAGAAACTCGATATTCAAGTATTGAAAAGTGCTTCCTAGCATTAATATTTACAGTTCCGAAATTGATACACTACCTACAACATCATGAGTTCTAATTGGTATCTCACAATAACCCTCTCAAATTTATCCTTAGTCATCCAATGCTTACAGGACATCTGGCAAGGTGGGAAATTATTTTGCAGCAGTTTTGATATCCAGTATGTGTCTTAAAAGTAAATAAAGGTCCAAGCTCTGACCTATTTCCTTATTGAACACCCATATTTATAAGATACATCTTTAAATATTGAACTTACTGATGAGGAATTCTTCTTTATTCAAGATAATCCTTAAACATGGGAAATTTACTTTGATGGTGCCTCTATAAGTCCAACAGGGAAGAAAATGAAAGATCCTAAATTCAATAAAGTTGGGTTAGGAATCATTCTTATTTCCCCAGAAAAGGTAGTTCTACCATGTTCCTTCTTATTGTTGGAAGTCAGTACAAACAATGAAGCAGAATATCAAGCTCTCATCTCAAGATTGGAATTGGTGCTTCAGGCACAGGTGAATCACTTGAAGGTAAAAGGTGATTCAGATTTGGTAATCAAACAAATAAATGGGGATTATGCCATCAGAAAGGAAGATTTAATCCCTTTGTGTGATTACGTCAGAGATTTAATGGAATAATTTTCCTCGGAACTGACATTTTCTTATGTCCCATGATCACAAAATTCCCAAGATGATGCACTGGATAATGTAGCCACAGCCCTGGAAGATCCAAATCGGGACGAAACAATCATCAGTATTGCCCACCGTCGTATAGTTTCACCTTTTGTTCAAATCAGAATAGATAAAATCAATGAAATTAGTCCCATTTCTGAATTTTATGGTCATACTACAGGATGGATGACACCTTTCAGGGAATTCCTTCAAAATGAAACACTCCCACCTGATATAGCTAGGAAAGAACAAGTCCGGCGACGTGTGGTAAATTTTACTATTTATAATAGCCCAGATCACCAAAAATTTCTCTACAAGTGAGGTTTTGATGGAATTATCTTTAGATGTATTGATGGTGAAGAGACCATGGCTATCATGAATGAAGTACATGCAGGATTTTGTAGTGCCCACCAGTCTGGACATAGACTTTCTGGTCAAATTCGAAGGCTTGGATACTTGTGGCCTTATGATGCAAGATTGTGTTGATTTCACTAAGAAGTTTCATTCTTTCCAAGTATGTTCCAACTTCATTCATCAACCCCTAGAGTTGCTTCATACGGTTAAATAATCCTGGTAATTTGCTACATGGGGAATGAATGTAGTAGGAGCTTATCCTCCGGCTACAACTAAGCAGTTTAAGTATATTCTTACTGCTATTGACTTCTTTTCCAAATGGGAAGAGGCAATACCTCTCAAAGAACTCGGTGCTAAAATCATTGTTATCTTTTTCAATTCCAACATCATTACCAGATTTGGTGTTCCTCATACCATATTGATGGATAATGGCACCAACTTTTGTTCATCCAAGGTAAGAAAATTGTATCAAGAATAAAATATCAGATCCAACCATTCATCTCGGTATCATGCAGCGGCCAATGGTCAAGTAGAGGCTTCTAATAAGACTCTTTCAAACATAATTCAAAAGATGGTGGATAAAGATAAGAATTCATGGCCTGATAAACTTTTTCATGCTCTATGGGCTTATCGGACTACCACCCGCACTGCTACATGATCAACTCCATATTCATTGGTATATAGAATGAAATTAGTATTTCCTATTAAAGTCCAATTACCATCACTTATAATCACCATTTGTGATCATTTATCTACATATGAACAATCTCAAAAGTGATTGGATGAATTGGAATGACTAGATGAAAAAAGATTATGCACACTGCACCATTTAGAAGTCTATCAGAATTGAATAGCACGAGCTTTCAATAAAAAAGTTTGTATTCGTTCATTCATTCAAGGAGAATTGGTATTGGTCCTCAAAACCCTAATGATACCGAGAAGAAGCCTCCAAATCTTGAGCCAAAGTGGGAAGGACCTTACTCAATACATAAGGTATACTCTAATGGAGCTTATTCTTTAATATCAATGGATGGAGAACTCATTATAACTCCAACCAATGCAAGATTCTTGAAGAAGTATTTTGTGTAACAAAAATACACCCATTTTCCTTTCTACAAGACATTAAACTACATATCCCCCTATATCATCCAACATGACATTAAACTGTGTCCCCTCTATTTTCCAACATGACCTTAAATTGTGCATTGTCTGAGCTGCAGGATGTTAAACTACCAAGCACCCCATGTCTGTGACACATGACATTAAACTGTGATTTCTGCATGCACAGTTGTCTTTTAAACTTTATTTCCATGCATGCCCCAGGCATCAAACCATGCATAAGCCCCAAACCATCCTTTGTGGTCACATCTTTGCGACACGATCATCAGGTATGTTGCTTCCTCTTGTTCCTCACACTGATCATGACTCACGTGAGCTTAGATTAAGTTTCTACCATGACATCTTCTCTGGGACGCTAACCATACTTAAGTCCCAACATCATCTTCAGTTCATTGTCCTCAAGTACACCCCGATCACTGAATCCCTCACAATTGAACTACGCGGACTTTGATCCTTACCTCCTATGTTGGGTACCTAGGCAACCTCCTGATTTTCAAGCCCAAAACCAATTTCTTCACATCGATTCACCTTCATCTCATATGATGTTGATCCGTGAAACCTCCGCCAACTATATTATTCATATTGGTTCACTTTCTTCCTACATGTCGTTAAACTGTGTACGTCCCATCGTCCAAGCTATATGATGTTAAACTATACAATTCCCCATTGTCCTTGTTTCCATACATTAAACTACATAGCACTGGTCCATGCATATGAACTTAAACTATTTTCACTTTTGTCATGTATGACAATAAACTGCAACAATCCCTGATACCCTCACTTGAGAGGAATCATCATTGACATGGTCTCCAACCATGTCATATTTCAAGAACTATGTGTGGGTTGATTCTCATCCTTATGAGATACGTAGTGAAACCCAAGTCTTTAATCTTGGGTCTATCCATAATTGAAATAAAGTCCTCTTTACCCCTCATATGTAAGAACCAAATCTGTACAAAGGGTATTTCAAGAACTATGTGAAGCTTGATTCCCATATTCATGGGATACGTAGGAACACTCGAGCATTCCTAAAGTCCAGCCCCAAGCCTTTGGGCCTAACCCCAAACTCCACTTTTTGTCCCTTGGCTGAAAAGTCCCCCTGGGAGCACATGGTGTGATGTGGAACACCCTAGTTTTTATTCACATCAGGTTTATAACAAATTCAAAATGTATCTCCCTCACTATGGTCCGAGCTCTACAACCCTAAACTAAGATATTCCATGCTCTCATCCTGCATGACGTTAAACAGTATTTCAAGAACTATGTGTGGCTTGATTCTTATCCTAATGAGATACGTAGTGACATCCAGAATCTCAATTCAGGACCCAACTGCAACATTATACTAATAATATTCATGGTCTCTATAACCCTTTTCTTGACTTCTGGTCACAAAATTTATGATACCTGAGAGTTCTTTTTCCTGACTATGCAACATGCGACCTTAGGTGGTCTTGCATAAGTTGTCTACATAACAGACCTGTCAGCCAAAAGATGCTACTATTTGACTATACAACTTATGCTCTATTTGGCCCTGCATAATTCAACCTTTATAATGGGTTTTTCAAGTAATGGTAACTTCATTCTTAGGAGAATCCTATTTTTTCCCTATTGGTCTTAATGGAGATATGTAGGGATCTGAAAAAAAAACTGCCATCCTTAACATATTTCTTCCATACTCCTTTTCATGATCTGAAAGTATTCAAGTCTATGGTTTACATTTTCCTCCTTCTCCATATGTTCATAGAAATATGAAATAACCTTGGACCACTTGACCATATGTCATATAATGTTTCTATCTCCGGTTTTAGTCATATGATTTAAAAACACAGATACCTTTTTTCCTGTGTTTGGGTGAGAACTTCGTAGAATTCACATTCCTCCAATTATTTGACAATTCTGATTGGAAATATCCTCTCCATATTCAAGTACTTTTCTCAATAAATAATACTCTATGATTTGGAAAATTTGAATCTCCATAAACTTTCTTTAGCTTTTAGCAATAGAAAGTCAAATTTTTGAGAGTTCTTTTGCCCGACTATGCAGCATGTTCCCTTAGGTGGCCTTGCATAAGTTGTCTACATAACAGACCTATCATCCAAAATATACTACTATTTGACTATGCAGCATATGCCCTGGTTGGACCTACATAATTCAGCCCCCATAACGGTTTTGTCAAGTAGTGGGAACTTCATTCTTAGAAAAGACTTCCCCTAATTCCTTTTAGCTCTTTTCCCATGTCATTCCTCATATTGAAAATTTCTCAAGTCACAGTTTACAATTTTCCCCCTCCATACTTGAATATGGTAATATGTTTTCAAACAAATTATCAAGAATTGAGTCAATATCATCCATTCGTTCAAAGCCATTTGACCTTAAATATTAGCCTTTTTATAGTTCAACATGCATGACTTTAAACATCCAATAACAAAAGACATAGTACTCATTAAATTGGGAACCTATAAAGGGTACTCTGAACAAAATTTGATTCCTAACTCAGTAAACATACATTTTGTATGATTTAGGAAATATTGAGAAATTAAAAGACAAAGTTTGTGGGGTTGTTTATATAACCCTAGTAAAAATCAAACTATGTTTACTAGGATCATTGGATTAGGTAAAAATAAGGAAAATTATCAAGAAAATAAAGGTACAAATGATTGAAGATGAACTATTTTTCATTGATGAACAAGATTAAAATAACATCCACAAACTAGAGTCTCTTCTCTTTTTTCAAAAATTACAAAAGACTTTCAACATGATTTCTCGTCTATTTCATAGCATCTCGAGCTTCATCAGTAGCCACTTGAAGTTCATTTACTCGACCATCTTCACTCTCTCCATCTCGACGAATTGCTTCTTTGTCATCTTTGATGGCTTTTATACCATCCACTTGGACTTCTTCCAATGAATTATGAAGCTGGTCAAGCTCCCCAGTAACAGCATCTAGCTCTTGCTGAAGGTGCAACTGCTGGACAATCTTCTCCTTGATCTTCTGCTTCAGTTCCTTCAGCTTTGCAGCATGATCAGCCTCATCTCAGGACAGTGAAGCCTGAAATTAATTGATATTGGTCAACAATCTATCTTTGATCAGGTCTTGATGACACCTTTTCTCTTGCTCCCTCCTTAGAATGACTTATTTCATTGTGACATGGATTTCTTGATATCCAAAACTACCAAGTTCCATCATGATGAACAGGGGTGAAAGTCTTGGAATTTTCAAAGGTAGTGCTTTAAGAGGCACCTTAGATATTATCTTCCATATATTTTTCCATGCCATACGACATGAGAATTGGAATGCCTTTTGCACCTCTTAGTCTAATTCGGCATCACTATCACAAGGAAGAACATAATCTGGGATTAATGCACTTAAGAAAGTGCCATGTTCTGCTCCTTCCCTGACCCTGGTTGCTTCACCTTCTACTACTATTTGGGTTGAGGCTGAGGCTTCACCTCTAGATGTAGACATTGAATTTGATATCCCTATTTGGTCAATTGAAAGTATGATTAGTTTTAAAGGACAGTAAAAGTCAATTGATTTTCTTGCAGGTTAAGTAAGCCACAAATATCATCATATTTTACCTAACAGTAGATTAGAAACTTGTGAAGACTCCTCCCCATATTTCCTAGCTTCAACGGGATTTTCAGGATGGGTTTTAGGAGGGTCTTCCATGCTAAGTTCCACCTGAGCCAGTGTTTCTACAATAACAGGGTTGACATTAATGTTTATACCCCTTTCAAGCGTTGTTGGTTCAGCAGTTTCTTCAGATGGAACTGTACATTTTTTAACCAAACATGGTTAGAAGTGTAATCATGAGAAGATTAATAGGACAAATGACGAAACTCGCGTCTAGTTGATTCTATAACTAGATCTTAAAAATCTTCAAAATCACATGGCAATTTAACATGTTCTAAAATTTCTTCAAAGGACATGCCAAGATTCATCATTTTATCCAATGATGTCCTAGATCCCAGGTTAGTCTCACTAGTGGGAGCACTCAGCATGTCTTCTTCATAACTTTCATCTAGAAATCTATGACCTCAGATAACTTCTTCAGAGACAGTTGTGGGGTCAGCTTCGGTGGTTTCCAAATGTTTTGGTGCATGTGTTGAACCTAAAACACCATAGAATGGAAGTCGGTTGTTTTCTCCTTTGAGGTTCTATGAATTATTGTTAATTTACCAGAAGTCTTTTACCTCCTTGCATTAGAAATAAGAGCGTTGTTGGGAACAGACGTCGGCTCATCTGCTCTCAGTATTTCTTCAGAAATAGCCATTTCAGTAGGAACTTGTAGCCATTATACATCACCCTCCATTGTACTCTGAGTATGGTCAGTCCTTTCCCTTAAAGGGGAGACTGAAGAATACCCTGCAATCCTGAGAAGTTTGAGCACTTTTTCATAAATTAATATTCATGACTACCAGAAAGACTTACCACTATTGATGAAACGTTTGATTGTGGTCTTCTTTCTTCAATGTCCTTGCTTCTTGGCCTTGTTTTGTGGATTTGCATCATCATCTCCAAAAATTGGTATCAGAGACAATAACGCCCTTTCTAACTCCTCATCCATGATTTTCTGGCCTAGAGATGATTTTCCCGGCTCACAAGGAGATTCAGTGGCTCCAAGAGTAGTGCCACCAGGGCTATACCGCAGTGAAGGGATATTAGTTGTTCTTTCCTTTACAAGCTGTAGGATGAAGAATATTATTTCCTTGAATAACAAATCTTTGACTAAATTCAAATTGCAAAGAAAATAGAAATATGAGAAAAGGGAAACTTACATCTTCAGGAGCCACGTAAGCATGAAACTCTTCATCTAATGAAGGACTAATCCCCTCAATGGTACCATGGTCCATCATTTCCTTCACCTGCTTGGTGACAAGAACTGACTCATCAGTTTCATATATGAGAATTTCCAGCTCTTTGATGTAAGCCCTCACTTCATTGGGGTTGTCCTAAAAATTGATGTTAGAGGAAGCCCAGAGATTCCCCACCCCAGGGATATGCAGCCCTTCACATAAGTCCGTCCAGGCAGTTTTAGCATGAAAATATAAACTCTGCCATGTCCGGACAGCCTCTGGTCATAAATATTCATAATGTGCACCAGAAGGCTGTGAGGAGGGTCCTACAATCTGGGACTTCAACTTCTTCCCAGCTCCTGCAATCACAGATAAAGGATAAGAAAATTAAACTTTTTTCTCTTCAAAATAATGGCGACTAAATTGCCTCAATTATGTAACTCTCCAGGAGTCGATAGAGTAGGTCTCTTGACTCTAGAAGGTGTATTATATCTGGCACGAGGCCACTTTGATGCATTTCGAGCCTCATCATCCCCATCCTGGGAATCCGGTGAATCATCTCTGGGTAAGGAATCCAGTGAATCAGCTCCGGTTGAGGAAGAGTCACCTTCCAAATGAAAATATTCTTTCCTAATGGTTATCTTCTTTATCCCCACCTGAGGGACCAGCTGATTCAGTACCCCTTCAGGGTATGATGCTACCCAGCTCTCAGCATACCATGTAGTCAATCGACTTGCCGCTTCAACAGCTGGTAGATCAAATACCACCACAGTCTTCTCTATAGATGTCAGCAACCATAGTTGACGAGAAACCATCGGATGCTTCTCTAACCTGGCATGCATGGGAGGGGATACAGTAATTTGATGCAGACATTTGAATTGATTTGAAAATCTATATGGAGCATAGTCCTTGCATATAATTTCTCCATCAATCCTCGTGGCTAGTTTACCATCTCTACATGCCAGCATATATGACCTTAACTCCAAGATTGTTATTCCATCATCAACAAATCGCCCTGTTGGCGTATTTCCATAAGGAAAGAAGTGAAACTCCTTGAACATGCTCAGCCTTATTTTGATAACATAAGAATTGAGGGATAAGGGATTTATTCCAGAAAAGGCCTAAACAGACGGCCAGAATGAACTTCCAGAAACCTGTACCCCACTTTGTACAGCATATGTCCTGAAGTGGGTGGCGATCCATCCCCATAAAACATGGAATGGTACCACTATTCTTAGAGGAGACTTATCCATATAAACATGAAGTAATCTCCTATGAATCTTTTCCAAAACTGGGTTGTCCAACCCAACCATCTTCCTTTCATCCAGCTTGCCTACAATGACAAAGGTCCCCAGCCTCACACCTCCTTTTGAATCAAGAAATCATAAAAGGTAAACACTGAGACACAAGGCCAAAAAGCCTACCATATGGGTCTTCATTGGAATTTTCTGGTTCACTTCATACCCCCACCTATCAAACTCTCCTACTTCCAGAGTTGGCCAAAATGTGCCTGGATCACCCCTCTTTGCTACTCTAGGGAAACTAGTAGGAAGAGTGCAAGAAGTTCCCTCCTCTCTCTTCTTAATCAGAAACATTTCCATCCACTCCTCTGGATGGATATCTTTTCTAGAGTGGGTTTTTGTGGTGGTGGTATTCTTAAGCTTGTAGAAAAATTTCATTAACTCTCAAGCCAAAGATGGAGTTTTCTCCGAATCATTCCAGGTCACCTTGGGGGATGAATTCATCATACATATCTCCCAAAATTGGATCCCCTGAAATCTTGTATACATCCCACAAACCGATGCCTACTTATCCATGAGTCAGATGGAAAGAATTCATTTCCGGGCTCCAATGGATGATTAACTCTAGCATGAAATTGTCATTCCTATAGACATATATCCGCCCAGCCCAGACAGCTTCATATATTGCAGCTCCCTTTTGACAAACTCTACATAGGTTTGTCGCACCCAATATGCCCACATCCTATTCGGCTTCACACCTCCTCCAGGATGGAAATCCCAACTCTTCTTCCATCCCTTAGATTGGTCCATCTGAGAATTTCGGAAAATAGAGGGATAGCAATACGAATGCAACTCAGGCGTGTGAGGCTTCAGATCTGGAGCACATGGGCTATGATGCATTAAGTATACCTTCTCTACTGTCCCAACATTGAAAAATGATCCTACAACTGAGAAATTTGTCAAATATAAGTTGATGTAGGTTCGAAACCAAGAATGAGGGATATAATTCTTTACCTATGGAACATTGACTCCTTGTAGATGACCATAGCCATAAAAAGGAAAGTAGATGCTCTGTGGGAAATTAGCATGATATTTCTTCAAGAAATTGGCCAAATATAAGAGATTTATATCACAGATAACATAATATTCATGGTCGATGATGTTCATCATGTCATCTATTCTCTTGCTGGCCAACTCATCAGCTAATCCAATTCTTCTGGGAGCCATTGAATCCACACAAGGATCAAACAATAAACTTTTAACTAAGTTTGTTTTGTGAAATTTTGATGAAGGAAATCAAAAAAAATGGCAAAGTCATTAAGGTGAGCAAGTCCCAAACTTGGCGTTCAAGTCAAATTGGCCACGCAAGTTTTGCCGCCCAAGTCATGGCACGCAAGTCAAATACCTTCTGCAGAAGCGCGACAAAAAATACATAAGGGAGATTCACCAAAGATAGAAGCACCTGTGAGACGAGAGATAAAGTTTATAGAAGACAAGTGAGTTTGCGTAGAAGTGAGCCTATATATATAGGCAATCCAGACTACCTACGTGCTATACTTGTGTGCCCCCAGCATCTGCGTGTTGAACTTGCGCGCCACAGACCCTTGATTTCTCCGGATTTACCTCAGATTCAGATCCTCTTTCCTTTTTAGATCCAACTCTAAGGGGGGGATTTTTTTGACGCTCCTTTCCATCATAGAGTCCAACGAATGGAAAATATAATACCTTAAGCACAAATTTGGTCACCCATTGAAGAACATCAAAAAAATTGACAAAGGCATGGACTATGAGCCCATTTAGAGTGAGGCGCACAAGTTACTTGTGCCTCGCACAAGTCACTTACGTTCCCCCTATGGGGTGCGCATCTCACTTGAATTACCTATTTGATTTTTCTCCCAAGGTTCAAGGTGGCCTATAAATAGCCCCTGTGGGCCCCCATTTCAAGGACTTATTTTTCCAAAAGTCAAATTCAAGATCTGGTCGTCCAAGTCTTCAACTCAACTCTTCTAAAAGCTTCTAAGGTAACTTTTTACCTAGAATGGAAGACTTGAAGGAGTAGGATAAGGCCTAAGTGTTTAGAATTCATCAACACTTGCACCCCTAAGTATCCAGACCTCCTTTAAAGTGGAAACACTTGTGAACTTCCCAACCCTTTCAATGAAACTTGTGCACCGCCCTTTTGGAAACATCTTAGGATAATAATAAAGGCTTGAGTTAAGTCTCGCCCAAGTATTACCCTACAGATTCTTCGTCGCCCAGGTGAACCCATGTCGTGCAATTACACTTTCCCAGCCAAGACTTTTGCACCAACTTCATTTGTGTGCCTCTCTCCTGTTCACCTCTCCTCTTCAAGATTTTATCCCTCAAACCCCTTTTCAAATCCATTTATGGCATGGTTCCTTTGTTGTATTCCTTATCTCAATGGAATTCTATGATAACCTCTCCCAAAACCTCATGACTTACAAGATTTATGTCACCATGGTTAGAGGTTTCCTTCATGTAAACTCATCCTTTAATATGAGAATATATTTTGATTTAGGGCATCCTCCTCAGGAGTAAGCCCCAAGTTCCCTTAGTTCAGGCCTCCTTATCAAGAATAAGACCAAATCATAATTCCTTTAATTAGGGAATCCTCCTTAAAAGTAATCCCCAAGTCCCCTTAACCTAGGCCTCCTTCTCAGGAGTAATCCCCAGTCATAATTTCCTTTAATTTGGGCCTCCTTCTCAGGAGTTAGCCCCAAGTTATAAGTTCCCTTGGTTTGGGCCTCCTTGTCAGGAGTAAGCCCCGGTCATAATTTCCCTTAACCTGGTCCTCCTTCTCAGGAGTAAGCCCCAAGTCCTCTTAACGTAGGCCTCCTTATTAGGAGTAATCCCCAGTCATAATTTCCCTTAACTTGGGCCTCCTTCTCAGGAGTAAGCCCCAAGTATTCTTAACTTGGGCCTTCTTCTCAAGAGTAAGCCCCAGTCATAATTTCCCTTAACCTGGGCCTCCTTCTCAGGAGTAAGACCCAAGTTATAATTCCCCTTTAATTTGGGCATCCTCCTCAGGATTAAGCCCCAATCTTAATTTATTTTAATTTGGGCCTCCTTCTCAGGAATAATCCCCAATCATAAGTCCCTTTCAATTTGGGCTTCCTTCTCCGGAGTAAGCCCTGAGTTAAAACTCCAAATCTCCATAAAGTACAAATACCTGTATGGACCCTGCTCCGGGGCTTCTTTCCTGAAGTAAGTCCCGGTCTTCATCTACTTGAGCAGTATTACATACTTAAGCCCCACATCATTTCATGTGATTTCATCTTTCATGGCACAATCACCAGGTTTACTAATACCTCTTGTTTCTCACATCGATCATGACTCACATGAACTTAGAGTGTAAAAGTAATCATGAAATCTCTTTTTGGGCCGTTAACCATGCATAAGCCCTGTATTTCTTCACCCGAACTACGTGGACTTTGATCTCTTCCTTAAAAGTAGAGTACGTAGGAAGCATTTATAAGGTTCAAGCCCATCTTTCAATAATTCTTTTCTGTCCCATATAACGTTAAACTATATCCTTCTTATCGAACTATGTGGGATCTAATTCCTTTTTAACGAGGATACATAGGTATCCCATCTGTGTGTACGATCCCAACTCTAAAATAATCCATGTCTTTCTGAATGAAAATAAACTTTAAGTTCCCCACTGAGTGGCTTTAAAACTAGTATGGTTATCATAATGACCAAGAGATTTCTATATAATGTATTGAATGATACCATTGACTAAGAATCTCTAATACATACATATGATTCTCCATTGATGAATAACCTCAAATACATATAAAAGATTCTCTAAATCCCGTACATATCAATCATCAATTGCCAAATCTAAAGGAAAACTCATTTTCATTCTTGGTGAATTAATAAGGATTTGTGAACATAACTTAAATCTATAAGAGAGTCCCAGAGTAGGAAATTATTCCTCCCAAAAAAGGTGTGATGATCCTGACCTCCCATCCTCTCGACCAATGCAAATTATTAAGCCTCATCGGTCCACTACTAATGAGCACCTACATTTGGAAAGTAGGTCCAAATGGATATAGAATCATTGGGTGTTTCTGGTACTAATAATAAACCCGTTAGAAACCAATTGGAAAGTTTTGAACCTTAAATAAATAAGGTCATCCCCATTTCTAGAAGAAATAGTGGTGTACATTGGTCAAGAATATGAAACTTGTGGAAGAGAACTAAGCGATGTGTTTTAAGGAATTCTAGAAAATCTTTTTCAATAGATATTCTCATATCTCTCTCCAACTTAAAATGGAATGGTATTTACTTTACCTCAATTAAAAAGATGATGAATCCATCAGGGAATATGAGAAAAAATTCATAATACATGTACGATACACCTTGATCTTTATCATTACCCTGAATTCAAAGTTGACCACTTCTTTGGTGGGATAAAATTGAGTCTACAAAAATCACTAGAGACCCAAGACATTGATATCTATGAGGAAATTATTCGATGTTACCTCAAATTTGAAATCAAGATCAGTGAATATTAAGGGTCTCACAGGGATAAGAAGTGGAAATTAGAGTTTAATTTTGGTGGTACAATGGAGAAATATAATAGTGGAAATAAATTTCAACATCCCAATTTTCAAAAGTGTGGAAATAAGAACCATGAAAATTTCCTGAAGGGGATAAGAAAATGATTTAGGTGTGGGAATAAAGGTCACCTAGATAGTGATTTCTGATGAGAGAAACCCACTAATGTAATCTAAGAGAGGAATTCTCCAGTAAACCCTTATCCTTTTGTTCAATGTTTTAATTGTAAGGAACAAGGGCACATTTCAAACCAATTCACTAAACCTAGGGTGGTTAGATAAAATAAACACCAACAACCTACAAGGTAGGAAGGGAAAGATTGATCCATCAAAACCATTGAGGTGGATCCCGACAAAGAAGTGGTGATAGGTATTCTAGTTATGCATTAAATAATAGCTAATATACTTTTTGATTCTGGTTAAAAACATTTATTCACATTATGAATGTTTAGTAGAACTATTCAAACACCCCCATAAACCATGGAAGTATAGTTTTTTGTGAAAATGGAAAATGGTTAAATTATTGCATCCCCAGTATATAACTACTACCCTATCAAAATTTGTGGGTTTAAATTATTTATAAACCTTGTGATGCTTACTTTAGTGTAATCTGATGTAATTATGGGTATGGATTGGCTTTCCATATATAGAGATTATATAAATTTCAACAAGAAATAAATCAGTTTATGTATCGTGAATCATCCTATGATTCTGTACAAGTGCAAGGAGGATAATGAATATTCTTTAGAACCAACATCTCAAGTATAGATATTATTTACCTATGAGTAAGTTTATCTATCTCAAATGATTGATTATAATTAAAATATCATCCTTGACGAAACAACTACATGAGAATCTGGATAAAGGGTTCCTATTCCCAAGTGCTTCACTATGGTGTGCACCAGTCCTCTTCATCAGGAAGAAGGATGGTTCAATGTTCCTTTTCATTGATTATCATAAGCTCAATAAGATCATGGTAAAGAAAAAGTATCATCTACTATGGATTGATGACTTTTTTGATAATCTATATCGATCCCAATACTTCTCCAAGGTGGATCTTCAGTTGGGGTATTATCAATTAAGGTCGAAGAAGGTAGAGATCCCTAAGACTACTTTCTTTATAATGTACGGGCACAATAAGTTCATATTAATACCATTTTAACTCACTAATTCTCAAGTAATATTCATGGAATTTATGAATATAGTATTTATAGATTTCCTTAAAAAAATTGGTAGTACTTATAGATATATACTCTAAAATAAATGAGGAAAATGAGGAGTATCTGAGCACTGTGCTAAAGACCTTTTGAAAAAAGAAACCTCATAAAAAGTATGTAAAATGTGAGTTCTAATTGAAGGAATTCTCCTTATTAGGGAAAATTATCACATGAAATGAGATATTTGTGGACCCTTCAGATATAGAGTCAATTTAAGGATAGATAATAACAACTACTATGATATAAATACATAGTTTCCTTAGATAAGCTGGGTACTATCATTGATTTGTGATAAATTTATCATTATTTTCAAACCCTCTATCCAAGATAACTTGTAAGGGTGTCAAGTTTTTTTTAGAATGATGAATGTGAAGAGATATTAAAGTTATTTAAAAGGAGTCTTATCACTACAAATTTACTTATACTACCCACAAGTCGGGAAATTTTCATGGTATGCAATGATTCTTCAAAAAAGGGCTTGGGTTGTGTATTAATGCATAATGATAAAGTGATATCTTATGCCTCCAAGAAATTGAAAGTTAATGAAAAAAACTACCCAATTAATGATCTAGAGTTGTCTAAAATGATATTCTCATTGAAATTTTGATGGTATTATTTATTTAGGGAGAAGTGTAAAATATATATGGATCATAAGAGCCTCAAGTATATATTCACATAGAAAGAGATGAATATGCACTAGTGAAGATGGTTAGAGATTATTAAGGATTATGACTACTCAATCCACTATCATCTTGTGAAATCAAGTAAAGTGGAAGATGATATACATATAAAGGATCTGGTAATTTTATTGTTGATGAGAATTGAGATGGATCTGATCTTCTTATACTTGAAAATGATGGACATGGGAATCATAAAGGAAGGAACATCATAAATCTTTTCACAAATTATTACTCAAACATCCCTTATATATAAGATAAAGGATTATCAAAGAGATTATGTGTAAATTTAGAAGAAAGTGGAAGTAATAATAAAATGGGAATCCTCATAGTTCAAAATTAATGAAGAATGAGTTGTAAGATTTGGGTCATGATTATGTGTACCATAAAATCTTGAGTTAAATAACGAGTTATTGGATGATTCACATGGATTAACCTTCACCATACATCTAGGGATCCCAAAGATGTATTTATATCTCTGATATCACTATTTTTTGGACAATATAAATAATTAGATCATAGAATATACATCAAGGTGTCTTATATATCAGTAGGTGAATTCTGAAGGGATATAATACAAGGGGATGATGCAACCATTACCCATACCTATATGGAAATGGGAAAACATAACAATGGACTTTTTAACTTGTCTTATGAAGATATCAATAGGAAATAATGATATATAGGTTATGGTGGATTTTCTTACAAATACTGCTCACTTCATTGAAATTTGAGAGGACTTATCACTTGATCAACTTGTAAGGATGTACATTAGAGAAGTTGTGAGGCTTAATGGAACACCACTACTAATTGTATCTAATTGAGATCCAAGATTTACTTCCAATTTCTAAAAGAGTCCTCAACATGCTCTAAATACTGAGTTAAACTTTAGTAAGACTTATTACCCTAAAACTAATGGTTAATCTGAGTGGACCATCCATACACTTGAAGAAATGTTGAGAGCATGCTCAATGGAATTCAAAGGAGGATGGGATCAAAATATTCCTAGGGTAGAGTTCTCATAAAATACTAGTTTCTACTCATAAATCCAAATATATCCCTATGAAGCCCTTTATTGTAACAGATACATATCACATGCATGCTGGTATGAATTTAGTAAATGAAAAATTTTGGGTCTTGAAATTGTCGAGGAAATGGTGGAAATTGTCAAGTTCATTCAGTAACACATCAGGGCTACTCAGAGCTGACAGAAGATTTTTGCTAACAATCATCGATGAGACCTATAGTTTGAGGTTACAGATAAGGTATCCCTATAAATTTCACTATGGAATAAATTCATGAGATTTGTAAATCATGGAAAGATTTTTCCAAGATGCATTGGTACCTTTGAGATCCTTGATCATATCAGATCAGTGGCCTGTCAACTATCACTCCTACCTAACCTATCTCAAGTACATTATGTGTTATAAGTATACCTATTGAGGAAGTACATACCAAACTCATCACATGTGTTGAATCCATAGGTGGTATTTTTGGATAATGATTTTCATTTGAAGAGCAATCGGTGAAGATCTTAGATCATAGAGACAAGGTTCTATGAAATAAGACAATAAACCTGGTCAAATTACTATAGAGAAACCACAAGTTTGAAGAAGTTAATTGGGAACTAAAGGATGTGATGAAACATAGTTACTCTCATCTTTTTAATTATATAAAATTAAAATTTCTAGGGTGAAATTTATAAATGGGGAGTATTGTAATGACCTAAACTTTTATAAATAAAATTACCTTTGTGATTGAATTAAATTCCCTATTATGGTTATAGAAAACACATACACTTACTTGGTTTTATTATATCCTATCCGATTTAAAATACCATTAATTATCATAATCATTAATAATATATCCATTGAATAGTGATCATATTATTAGTATAAATATAGGGTTATGATAAATCCAATGGACATAGACAAAAGAATCAATGGCTTTAACCAGTAGGACCATACCCTATGAATCCCATTTATTAGATCTTTCAAGGGAGATGTCATCACTAGAATTTTTCCTTGACCAAGACCAAGATTAGATCCAACAACTAAAGCATGAGTGAAACCATTTATGAGAGAATTTCCAGCACATCAAGATCACATCCCGATCCATGTACGTCAAACCACCCCATGAAAATATCACCACCATACACCTTACCCTTAGGTCATTTTCTAGTGTATAAAGTGATACATATCAAGACCCTAATAATATTATTATGTATATTATATGTAATAATGAATATATTTACTACTTATTTTTGTTTCTTTGTAAATGATTTTTATTTTCAAATGATAAAACACAAATCATATTTTTGTTTAATATGAAATTTCAATTAAGATATTCCTTTATGATGTAATCATGAATTTTAAAAATAAATGATATTTTAATAAAATAATACAATTTAAAAAAATATTAGATATAAATGATAATATAATTTTTCTTAAGTCAATTTTAATTTCTTCTAAGGGTTCGAAAAATGTTATTGTCAAAAAAACCCTACATTTAGAAATAAATGCTGATTCTTGTTTTAAAAGTAAAAATTAACACATTTAGAAAATTATTTTGATAAAATAAATGTTTTTTTTGAAACATCATGTCAAAATTATCCAACGGTGAATTTTTCATAATTTTCTGAGACATTCAAATTTTCAGGCAAAAATTAAATATGGCATAAATATAGGGTCTGTATTATGACAACATAATGACCCAAAAGTGATGTAATAAATTCTATGAAAGGTATAAACGACCAAATATATGTTTCCACCTAAAATAATTTGATTTTGAGATTATTTTATTAATTTTATAAAGCCTTTATGAAACCTCTAGAACCTATATTATATTTTAAGGTTTTAAAATCATTTATTTATGAACATGACTCACTTACACATCACCAAGGGAATCATTTTAATGAGTTAGTAATTTTTACTTATAAATTAATTAAAAATAATCCTATTTGGTATAAACCATGGGAATTTTTTTGGTTTTGATTACTTTATTATATAGTTTCCAAACCTAAGTTTGGGAAATAATAAAGAACTCCCCTCTTTTCCTATATAAACCCACCCAATATCCCCTTTCTATTCACTAAAAAACCTTATAGAATTTTCATAATACACCCACCCATATCTAGATCCATATCAAGGTTCCCCTAATCTCTCAATAATATCCTCACAAACTTTTGGAATCACCCTATCAAGGTAAGGGATCCTTTCCTTCTCTTCTTTATTCAAGTATCTTCTTCATGTTATGCCTTTTATTTCAAATTCATAATATTGGGATATGTGTTTACACATACCTATTACTTTAAATTTGATTTATAAATGGTTATATACCCCTTTCACTCTCATTAAAACATTTTATAAATCTTTTAGTACAGTCATTATGCTTCCAAAATTTCACTGTGATTTTTCCAGGCCAAACCTTTGTATTGTGAATACCATCTCTATTTACACTCAAGGGTATTCAACTAGGAATAACTATATTTATTTGATTTTTTAACTCATTGTATGTATTCCAAATTCCTTGATCGTGGAATTAAATGTGCTTAATGTGATACTATGTTTAACGATCTATGCAGAACATTTATGCATGTACATGATATGAAAGTGATGGGTGCACCCAAAATTATATAGTGATCTAATGAATTGGGAAATGTTTTAGTCTCATGACATTTCATGTAAGGTATTTGTGATTGAACCTAATCTATCACTAGAATTTTACACTGTGTTGTGATGTCTTGACTTTTATCCTTGTCCTATATTGATGATTTCTTATTTAAAGTTGTTTCCACTTTCCCATGTTGCCTTTATGTTATCATGTTATATCATGCCTATTTATTCATGTTTATGATTATCACCCCTTTTATATCCCATTAAAATTAATATTTTCTAACATGTAATACTTTATTCATGTTATTACATGTTTATTCCCTTACTGGGCTTTATAGATCACCCCTTTCTTATGTATGACCCCAGGTTATCCCATGTAGTTTTAAGAATGATGGAATATTTTCAGCATGTTAAGGATGTTTTCAATAATTCTGATATACCCCCTATATTAATTTGTTGTGTAATGTACCTAATTACCCAAAGAAACTATACTTATCAGTATTTTGGTTTGTATTATGTGTATTATCATGTAATAAATTATGAATTAATGTGTAATAAAGACAATGGTTGTTATATTGCACACAACAGAATTTTATCTCCATTCATTGTCTTCTCTTCCTCTCAAGAATGAGAAGTGCTAGAGATATTCCTTTAATATATAAGGAAATAAAATCGATAAACATGGACAATTAAATATAATTGATTCATCTTGATATTACCTAGAATTCAATTGGGGTCACTCATAGAACAAAGGAGCGCATGGGGATCACCGCTAGAGGGATTCAACACTTGGATCCTCCCAAATCAATGAACGTAATCCAAGAAGAGTTAGTGCACAATACACATAATCATTGAATAAATTTAATTTATGAGGTAACTTTTTATTCTGATCATAAAAAATTAATTATAAATTTATCCTGAAAAGATCCTCTCCCAATTTCAGGTTTCTTTATGTCAATATTTGGTGGAAAAATTTTGTGGGTCATGGCATTCACATCATGTACAATTTAAAAATTATACATGGAATTCATAAATCCTTTATGGTTAAATCATCCACCAAATCACTTTTTTTGTTCAAGGAACCTTCATATGTGGATTTTAGATTCTAATTTCTAGAAGAATTGAGTTTTACATGGTCCCTTGGTGAATACAAAATTTTAAATTCAGATGCGAAGTTGAATAAAGTCCATGTATTAGCTTTGAGCTTGAGTTGGTTTTTGTAACAAACCAAGTAATATTTATATTAAATCAAATTCATTCCTTATTAATATTCTTTAATTATATTTTATAAATTTATATTCATTACAAGAATATTATGTGATTTTTCAATCAAAAATGAAATATATTTATTCTTTCTAAATTTGCTTATATGTATTATATTTTTTTACTTAAAATATTAATTTATAAATTTTAGAATTTGAATTTGAAAAAAATGATATCATTTTTTATATCAGTTATTCAAAATTATCTTAGAGTGGATATTTTGGAATTCTGAAAAATTTAATTTTTTAGTGAATATTAGAAAATATTGATTTTAAAAAAAACTCTCTTTTCTTTTCAAGTATTTAAAAAGTCACATTATATTTTGGATTAAATTTAAAATATCATTAGTTCATTTTGATTAAAAATAATCCAATAGATTTAATTTTAAACAAAATTATACTTTAATTTTAATCAAAATTATACTTTAATTTGGTATAAAAACATTTTTATACTTAAAAAGACATTTTTCTAAAAAATCATTTTTCGTCACGTTTTGTGGGATTATTTTAAAAGTAATTTTTTCCAATTATAGAAATTTAATTTGATAAAATGGAATCAATATTTGTATTAATGATTTCCAAAAAACTTTTATGATTTTAATTTCATTTTTTTAATTATTAATGGTAACTTTGGTAAAAAAAAATAGTTACCACGGTAAGAGCTAAAATGGGTTAAATGGGAAAAAACTAAAAAGATAGGGGTTAAAATGTCCTAAAAACTTGTCCAAATCCTATTTCATGACCATATTTAGACAATATATAATCTAATATATATGAAAATATATATAATGGTATAATATATTTTATAAAAATATTTAGTAATGGTCTATTTTGGATATATTGTTCTTGAGTAATACATTAATATATTTTAATCTTTTGAAAAATTACAAGTCTATTCTCTCCCCACTTATAAAAGGACACCACCTATTCTATTTTCATAACACTTAAAGAGCCTATTATTTCATCCAAGAAATATGTAAATATCTTCATAACATCTCTAACTATATCCTAGAGTCCCTATTTTGATCATAATACCCACCTAAGGATGAAAAAGTTGTAAACCTATGGAGGTTGTCCAGTGAAGAGGTAAATCACCTAACAAAGTGTTTTTATTTTATTTCTTCTTTTATATACTTAAAACCTATATTAACCATTACAATATAATAGAATCAGTATATAAAATATAATTAGATATTATTTTTTTATTTCATAACCTTTATCGATCTCTTATTCTATAAAATAGAAATCGAAACCATCATTTGTGTGTATGGCGGATTACCACCTCATGAATCGATGTAATAAGTCTTCCATCACTGCCTATCAAATTTTGTTATAATGATGGATTTAATGTATATATATGATATTAATGACATAATTATCATTCAATAAAGATTATATATCACCTATTTTCTTACCTTTCCGTCTATTTAAAAAAGATAATGTCGTTCATGTGTATGTATTGATTACCACCTCCACGAAGTGTTGTGATTCATTTTTCATCATAGCCTCACATTGATGGTATATATAAGTGTATTTAAAGAAATAATATAATATTTATGATATAATAATCATTATATAATGATAAAATTACACTTTCGATATTTCTCTCTTGTTCTTTGAAAAATGGAAATACTACTCATGTGTACGTACGACCTATCATCCCCTTGATTGTAACATATTTTATTTGTCATAACCATAATACATAGTTAGTTATAAAAGTATTATTAAAACATATAAATTATAATTATAATATTATTAAGATTATTTAAATTATATAATCATTATGTATCGTATCAAATTCAACCAACTGAAGTAGTTTTAGACTTAAGAAACAAACATCATCAAAACAATCGAGGTAAACTTAATCAATTAATTAATTGAGTATAACATGAATTTAAGTGAAATAAAATATAAAATAAAATTTAAAAAGGGTTATTAATAAATTAAATAATTAATTTAATTTTATTATTTAGGACAAAAAGTAATGTATGTGACAAGTTGGACTTGGGGTAAGGGACACTTTACCTTAAAACATCATTTTAATTGTTTTAATGATTTATTTTCTAAATATTTTTCTTTTGTGTAAATATTATTAAAATTATTTTATTAATGTATTTATAAGGATATAAATAAATTATAAACGAAATTTTATGTATTTTTTTACTTTATTTCAAATATTTTCAAAAGGAATCTTTTTATATATTTTATATGGAATATTTTGAATTTCTTTACCAAAGGAAAAAAAGAAATGTTATATTTTAACATATATGACATCGATGGATTTTCCCACAAAAATAAAAAAAATTATGTTTTTATTTATTTGCAATATTACATGTTTTATTCAGATAAAAACCCTCATTATATTTTTTATAGGTATTTTATTTTTGAAAATGGGTTTTTAAAGGAAAGGGATATATGAATATTAAAAAATGATTTTCTTATGGGATCAAAAGTATATTTTTATGATTTTTTTATTTAAATGAAAGATTTTATGTGTTGAGTACATGTTATAGTCCTTGGTAATTTTTTATGATTATGTTTTTTCTTGATATAGCTCTCCAATAAATTGGGTAATGATTATGTTCTTCATATAATTATATTGGAATTAACCGTATAGGTTATTCCATTTATATGGGTTCTATGATGATTATGTCTCAAGGAACCAACATGATTTTTCTATGATTACTAATGATTCATATACATTTTTTTATTTCACAAGGTAAGATAATGATATTTTATTTTAAAAGAATTATTTTTCCATATTAGGGTAAAAAGTTATGTTTTTAAGAAATTGTTTTTTAGGGGTTATCATGTTTTCTAAGAAACCCTCATGATTATGATTTTACCTTTATGTTTTATTATAAAGTTTTTTATGAAAAAAATTATGTGGTAAATCTTATTTAATGTATAATTAAATGATTATTTGGGCTCAAATTTTATTATGTTAAAGGAAAAATCTCTTTTATAATGGTTTTAAAATGGAATAACAGGTTTATTTCTTCCTTTTTATATGTCCCTTGTTGAGATTTTTTAATCATACCATGTTTTCAAATGTTTTTCATAGGATTTAAGGATAACTAGTAAAAATGATAATATAAAGTTAAAAATCATGAATATTTGTCATGAAAAGAAAACATGTTTCATTTTAAAAGTATTGTATTATTATAAAAAAGGATACTTAGTGGAAGTGTCTGATTTGTAATGTATGGTTTTTTTATATAAGAGTTATGACCTAAATATATAAAACTCTAATCCTAAAAATATCTTTGGAAATTAAAATAATTGAATTCTTATTTAAAAAAATATTGGTTGAATAAGGATCAAGTCTTTATAGTTGGTATTAGAGAAAAGTTTTAGATAACTTGAGAGGTTGGGGTGATTCAGATGTGGATAGTTTAAAATTTCTAAATACCATTATGGGTTAATAAGTCTAAGTATAGGATAATATCCTAATGTTTTGGCAAAGAAAATATTGTGTGGTTTTCTTTGAAATTACATCCCTATCTGGATACTAGAAAGTGGATGCGGTTTTGATATAGATGAACCTAGAAGTAATAACTCTAAAAGGGGTATATTGGGTATTAACTCGATCGGAACCCAGTGAAGAATAAGTGGGACTAAGACTATAGATCTTTATAGATACTCATGGGGGATATTATTAGTTTAATTCACATATTTTCTATAACCATTATAAATGATTTAAATGTAATATCCCGGATCTAGATGCCGCTAAACTAATGCTATGTACCCGGTTGGTCACATGGCCTCAAGCGCATTTCCCCAAATGCTAGAGGCTACCAACTAGGAGTGAGGGCCTAGGGTGTGATAGTGGGGAAACTATGCCCTCATTGGTAGAGTGTAACACAACAGAGCAATGATATACAATATCAGATGTAGTAAATACCATACAAATGAAACTAATAGTGGAATACTGATAAGAAACCAAACATCATTCCATACAAAAGATGATGCAGCATGTTATGTTCTAAGAAAACATCAAAAACAGGTACACTGAAAAAATACACAATATATGTTTCAAAAGAACAAAATAACAAATGAATATAAGAATAATCACAAGCATCAGCTCGGTCCCATGATCTTCTACTCCTAAAAAGAAAATCATGTACCAGTAGAAGGGAAATTGACTTGATCAACACCTACAATCATATAATCTGTTTGGGCCCAAAAGCATGACCCAAATAGGGTGTGAGACTAAATCCCAGTAGCAAACCACTCAATATCTATTCCAATCTATCAGTGAATATATATATAATAGGAAGTGTACATTAATGAAAGTAGTAAATAGTAGGTACTCAAAAGTAAGTGAAACAGATGTCTCAGAAGACAATGTAATCAATTATGGGTGAAGAATGAATCCAAGATTGTGTTTTGTCTTGGAAGATGCATAATTATTAATTTCATTTCATTATTCAATTTATAACTAAGTCCAGTCCTAACATCTTAAAGTAGAATTCAAGTATCACTCCTGGTGTGTTTATCCCCAACCATATAACCATGGTATAATATAACAGAAAACTAAATAAAAATCAGATATATGAGCATTTCAATAGTCAATCAGGGTTGAAACGCAGTATATAATCATTTCATCATGTGCCAGGGTCAAAACCCTATATATGAGCATTTCAGCATGTATCAAGGCCAAGCCCAGTGTATAATAATTTCAGTATAAAACCAACACATGTAACTTACACTATTACATGGTTAAAAACATAAGCTCATGTGGGAATAAAATCATTCAATTAACCAATTCCATTTTAAATAACCCATAAAAGGAAATATAAGGCGTTCTCATAGTCATCCTAGGCGAAACGAATAAATGTTGTTCATCCAAGGGAAAATGCACCCACGGGGTGGCCCTCAATCAAGACTAGCAATCCCAAACATGCCTTATAATCATTTAATCAATTTCCTACTCAACATTAGGTAACAACATAGGTCAATATTCAATTAAGATACACCTGAATATGGGCGCATAGAACTATGGAATATATAATCAACTTGACAATCAACGAAAGGCACAAGACACCTACCTTGTACTTGTACGACTCTCCCCATCTAGTTTTGGGATTTGATTTGACCAAGAATAGAGTAAATCTACAAAATAAGAAAAAACAACAAACCTTTAATAACTCAATCAAGAGACAAAATTAAAAAGAAAGTCTCAATAGGAATTGAGTACACATCGAGAGGATTTCAACGGATCCAACAGTGTTTGAATCAGATATCGTACGATGAATTCGGTGTCAACCCATCATTCAGATTTTCTAAGCACATTGTATATCTAATGGGAGTCATTTATATCCATCTAATACAAAATCAATCTACTTCCCAATTTAATCAAAAAATAAATAAAATTACATAGCGTGTACTTGAAACTATATGTTATGTCCATACAGTTTCTGTCCAGACCATTACATGGTCATGTACTGGGATTACATGGCATGTAGACCTCCATACATGGCATGTACATAAAAGTACATGGCATGTAGGCCCCAATCACATCATGTAACAGGCCGGCAACTATCCCTTGACCTATTTTCCTCCATTTTCTTATGTATAAACTAAAAAGGAAATATTCTTACTTTAAAGAAAGAACTGGGTTCTTACAAAATTCCCCCTTAAAGCAATTCGTCCTTGAATTTCCATTCCAAGGGTAATGAAGAACTATCTGAGAACAAATCCATCCACTGGAATCATACGTCAGCCTCCCTCTCCCAAGTCTCATCCTACACTCGTCTGTTCTTATATAATATGTGTACCAAAGGTATGGACCATCCACATAGAACCTTCTTGTTGCGATCCACAATACGAATGGGTTTCTCCTCAAAGGACGCATCTTCCTACAACCCCACTTCATAGGAAAAAAAGGTGTGAGACAGGTCCAAAAAGTAACACCGCAACTAAGAAATGTGGAAGACGCTGTGAAAATCCTTGTACCTCTAAGGTAGCTACAATCTATAGGAAATTTTCCTGGCCCTCTCTATAATCTCAAACAGACCGATGTATGTCGACAAAAGCTTACCCTGTCTCCTGATCCTCTTGTGTCCCAACCTCGGTACGACATGTAGGAAAACACAATCCCCAACCTCAAAATATAAAGGTCATATATACTGATCGGCATAATATTTTTGATGATACTATGCAGTATTCATCTTCTTCCTAATCAATTAAACCTACTCAGTGGTCTTCTGAACAAGACAAGGTCCTAGCATAGTTTCCTCTCCTGCCTCCACCCAACACAGGGGTGATTGGCATGGTCTACTATAAAAATCCACATATGGTGCCATATAAATAGTATCCTAGAAGATATTATTGTAGGTGAACTCAACAAGGGGTATTTGTGTCTCCCAAGAACCCCCGAAATCCAGGATGCATACTTGAAGCATATCCTCCAGAACCTGAATCATGCGCTCTGGCTGGCCATCAGTATGGGGGTGGTAAGATGTGCTCAGAAGTACCTATGTACCCAAATCCCTTTGTATCCCTTTCCATAAATGAGATGTAAAATGGGAATCCCTATCTGAAATGATATAATGAGTAACCCTATGTAGTCGTACAATCTCCTGGATGTACAACCTTCCAAGGTCATCAATAATGAAGGTTTTCTTGATCGGTAAGAAATGTGAAACCTTTGTAAGCCTGTAAACCACAACCCATACTACATCATTACCTCAGGGATACCTCGATAAATCCATCACAAAATCCATCACAATTTTATTCCATTTCCACTCAGAAATGGGTAGCTACTACAAATGTCTTATGGGTCTTTCGTGTACCGCCTTCACCTATTGACAGGTGGAACATCTCATGAAAAAACCATATACATATCTCTTAATACCTCTCCAACAGTATTGAAGATGTAATACCTAGATTCACTACCCAAATTGAAGCATAAAAATCCCACATCAGCTCATTGTGCATGTCTGCTAACACCCATACACGACCATGTAACAGCAAAACCTCAACCACACCTATGGTCCAACCAGGACGAGGGTCCTCACCTACCACAATCTCTCATAGAAATAGGCCTTTGGAATCCTATAGCTACCTCATCATATATCTATACAGTATGGTAGAGTTAATATCTAAGGATGTAAGAAAATTATACCCCTGCCTTTGTGTACCTCCAAATGCGTCTCAAAGAAAAATGCCATCAGATACCACTCGCTATTATCCTTCTTCACTGCATGTATCTGATTCCTTATGCTCAGTTCATTGGATACTAAATTTCCTTTCCCATGTATTTATGCAATCTCAAAGTCAAAATACAGAAGGTATTACACCTACCTTTACTATCTTAAATTCAGATCACACTGAGTAAAGATGTACTTGAGACTTTTGTGGTTTGTGTACACCACAAAATGCTCCCCCAATAAGTAATGTATCCAACAACATAAGGCATGAACAACCATGGCTAAGTCAAGATCATGTGTTGCGTATTTCCTCTCATTTGGAATCAACTACCAAGACCCATACACAATGAATTGATCCCCCTACATAATCACTACTGCCATCCCAATACCTAATGCATCGTAGTACATAATATAACTCCTTCCCAAAGACAGAAAAATAAGTATTAGTGCTGATGTTAATCTCCCTTTCATCTTCTGAATGTCTATCTTACAAGAATATGACCATATGTACTTCACACCCTTCTTTTTCAAGCCTATAATCGTCACTACTAATTGTGAGAAGTCCTATATGAAATTATTGTAATAACTATCCAACCCTAGAAAACTCTACACCTCAAAGGTGTTTTTGGGATGATCCCAGGTAACTACTGCTCTCACCTTCTCTCAGACCACTGATACTTCTTTCGCTAAGATGGTGTGACCCAGGAAGTGAATCTGATCCATCCAAAAGTGGCACTTTGTGATCTTATCATATAACTAATGCTCTCTCAGTGTATTCAGAATGATCTCAAGATGGTTGTCAAGGTCATGTTGATTGTGAGAATACACCAAGATGTCTCCCACGAAAACCACCACAAAAGATTCCAAGTAAGGATGGAAAACTCGGTTATTCAACGCCATGAAAACCACTGGTGCATTCTTAAGAATGAACAACATAAATAGATACTAATATAGCCCATACCTAATACAAAAGTTTGTATGAGGTATTTCTGTAGGTCGGACACACATTTGGTGATATCCTAATCTCAAATCGATCTTCGAGAACACTCGGCCTCCTCAAAGCTGATCAAACAGTACATCTATCTATGGAAAGGGATATTGGTTTTTAACTGTCCACAAGTTCATCTTCTGATAGTCCACACGTAGCCTAAGGGTACCATATTCCATTTTTGTGAAAAGGACTAGTGAACACCATGGAGAAGTACTAGGTCTAATAAACCCCATCACCTCTAAGTCCTCTAACTACCGCTTGATCTCTTTTAACTCCATCATATCCATCCTATAAGGAGGAATGGATAATGATGCAGCTCCTGGCACTATATTGATATAGAAATCTACCTTTCTTACCGAAAGTAAACCTAAAAAGTCGTTTGGGAAGATGTCCCTAAAATGATCAACCACTGGAGGAAAATACATCTGATGTGTCCCCTAGTCATCCAGATATAAACTATAAATATATGTTGTCATCTTACTCAACCCATGATTCTTAAGTCCATCTTGTATTGCCTGGACATCCCAATCTCCCTTGTGTAAAAATGATTCGCCCTCTGGTGATGTGAAACTCACCTTACGGAGATAGTAATCAAAAAAGACCTAAAAGCAAACTAGCCAATGCATTCTGAGGATGATATAAAAGGATATCATTTATAATACATAGAGATCCCAAATGAAGTGACACTCACCAATCTCAAGGGGGCACTCCTTGCACTGTCACACACTTGTCGTTCTAATCACTAATGAAGTGTCTAGTTTCATAATGTCATTAGAAGTAAAAACAAAGATCCCTAGGCTATTCACAATAGGAAAGGATATGAAACTATGAGAATCCCCTATATAAAAAAGTGAAAAAGCTAAAACAAAGGATACTATAATAGTACCTATGATAGTAGAAGTTCTGGGATCCTTCTCCTACTGGGTCTTCTATACTACAAAATTATGGCCCATACTACGGCCCTGTGACATAGCCTAGATGCCCTGAGCTGATCCACTCTACTATATCTGAAAACCTGGAGTCTAGATACCTCGTCCATGACCACCACCTTGGCCTGAGTAGCTTGACATATTCCAGTTACCTTACTGGTGAGAAGCTGTTGGCCCTGCTCCGAAATGTGGAGTCTGTGCAGATCCTCCCTCATTAGTCATCAGCGGAAACATCCTACAGAATCATTATAGATGGCCCATATTGACACAAACTCGATATTCAACAGAGTCCATTAGGAAATAAGGTTTCGTGTGTCCAACTTTTCCACACTGGTATCACCTCACCTGGCTACCTAAAGAAATGTTCATACTATTAGATTCTCTACGAGTAAGCTTCAGAAGACACTTTATGCTACATATTGAGATAGTACCAGATCTCGATGTCAAACCACCCTTTCTCGCACCTCCAGATTCCCTCTGATTCTGCTTCGTAATTAATGTATTGTTCACTATTGAAGATATATTAGTTAGATGAAATATATTCACCTACAATCGCATGTCATACCTAATACCATCCTCAAATCGCCTAGCCTGTGAAAGATCGTCACCCATCAGAACAGGTGTGAAGCATTGGATCTCAGTAAAACAAGTTGAGTAATCCATAACTGATAGAGCGCCCTGCTCTATATGCATGAGCTCCCGGTCTTTGTCATCCCTTAATGTCCCAGGATAGAAGTAGTCATAGAAGACTCTAGAATTCTTCCCAAGGCATATCTCGATGATTCTCTATTAGAGTAACTACATTCCACCATCTCTTAGTAGAATCACATGGAATATAATTTATGAGCTTGACCCTCTACTCAGGAGTCATCTATAGATACTCAAATATAGATATCATGGCCTCTAGCCATGACTCTACAGCCCGCGGTCCCCTATCCCAAGAAAATGTGGAGTATGTTGCTGCTAAGATACTCTAGTCAGCTTATCCATATAAGTGGCAGGCTGAGGTGATCCCTATAAAGTCTACATAAATCATGAGAAGTTATTGCAGAACTGTGCATCATCACATGTGTCCAGAACAACCACTAGTTCCTTAGCTAGTATGACTAGAGGATCCACTAATATCCCATGGCCTACCACCTCTGGGGTATGCTCATCGCCACCCTCCTAGTGTGCTAATGGAGGTTGTTGTGGTGGAATTGTTCTGTAAGGCCTAGCACATACACCTCAATATAATATTATTCATCAAGGTATGTAGTTCAAGAGCACAATAACTAAATAGGATAAGAAAAGTCTCAAAACTTCACAAAATTTGGGTACATGGTGTGTATAACTTAAACACAGTGTGTCCCCTTAAACTCTCACATGGTCATGTAAGTCCTATTACCTTGGTCGTGTAAACATCCTAGGTACATGGTGTGTCATACTGACACACAGCATGTACTCAAGTTTTCCCTCCTCGATAGGTACTTCTACATGACTAGACTGACATGGTTTTTTCCTATGTAAAACTACATGGGGTGTACCTAACGCACACGACGTGTACTGATCAAGACCCAACATCTCATGTTTTCTCACACACAGTCACCTACCACATGGCATGTACTCTGATTACACAGCATGTACTTAATAAAAGTTCTCTCTTCCCGAACAAAAGAACACATGGCATGTGTTCATAGGACCACACACCGTGTTGTCTGGGTTTTCATCCAGTAAGCCTCAGAAACTTCCTCAGAACCCCTATTTTTGCAAAATAAGGCAACAGTGTGCCAAATTCTGATCTGTGGGGGGCCATACTCTCTGAAAATCAAATCTTATAATCCACGTATAGCACATATCAATACAATATATATATCATATCCAAAACATGATCCACCAAATTTCTATCCAAGAGGACCCATACTCCTCTGGGACCAAAGTTTGGCGTCCATCCAATTCAACCATGATACATACCAATACACCTATCACAACAGCAGGCATATCTATCATGGTACCTATCACAACAGCATGCATATCTAGAACATTATCAATCAAAACAACATGCAATCAGTAATGATCTATAAATGGCATGGTAAGAATGCATGACATGTGATTTATAATAAGTGCCTATATGATGCATGAGATGGCATGCCATCATCTCATTGGGTTGAAACAAACCAAACCAAAATGATATCAATAATAACATCATAATTACAAGTGGGTCACCCAATAGTGAAATCATATCAACTGTAATAGCTCAAAATCCAAAAATCACAATTCCATTTGAGGTAATTTGGATTTTCCATATACACAAGGTAGTTACTCTCAGGCACAGCTAATTACAACAATCCATTTCCTTCATATCCCTTTCTAATGTCTCCAAACATTATGACAACCCAGAAAATAAAACTTTTCTGATACCATTTTGTAACGTCCCAAATCTGGATGCCACTAAACTGGAGCTATGTACCCGATTGGTCGTATGGCCTCAAGCACATTTCCCCAAATTCTATAGGATTCTAACTATAAGTGAGGTCCTAGGGTGTGATAGTGGGGAAATTATGCCCTAATTAGCATATTATAACATATAGGAACAATAATATACAATAGAGGAAGCAATAAATACCATAAAATTTAAACTAATAGAGGGAGACTAATAAGAAACCAAACATCATTCCATACAAAAGATGATGCAACATGTTATGTTCTAAGAAAATAGCCAAAACTGGTACACTGTAGAAATCAACAATATATGTTCCAAAAGCACAAAAGATCAAAGGAATCTAAGAATAATCACAAGAATCAGCTCGATCTCATTCTCTCCTACCCCTAAATAGAAAATAAAGTTCTGGTAGAAGGGTGATTTCCCTGATCAAAAACTGCAATCATATAATTTTTTTGGTCCCAAAAGCATGACCCAAATAGGGTGTGAGACTAAATCCCAATAGGAAACCACCCAAGATCTATGTTGATCTGTTAGTGAATATATATATAATAGGCAGTGTATAATAATGAAAGCAGTAAATAGTAGGTACTCAAAATTAAGCACAACAGATGTCTTAGAAGACAATGTAATCAAGTATGGGTGAAGACCAAATACAAGCTTATGCTTTGGCTTGGTAGACGAATCATTAGTCATTTCATTTCGTTATTCAAATTAACTGAGTATGGTCCTGACATCCTAAAGTGGAATTCAAGTATCACTTCTGGTGTGTTTGACCCCAATCATATAACCATGGTATAACATAATACCAAACTGGATCAAAACTAGCTATATAAGCATTTCAGCAATCAATCAGGGTTAAAACCCGATATATAAGCATTTCATCATGTGCTAGGGTCAAAACCCAGTATATAAGAATTTTAGCATGTATTAGGTCCAAAACTGGTGTATAATCATTTCAGCATAAAAAAAACATGTAGCTTACACTATTACATGGTTAACAACATAAGCTCGCGCCTGCATAAAATCATTCAACTAACCAAATCCATTTTAAATAACCCATAAAAGGAAATCAAAGGAATGCCCATAGAAATCCTAGGACAAATGGCTAAACATTGGTCATCTAAGGGAAAATGCACCCACGGGGTGGCCCTCAATCAAGGCTAAAAATATCAAACATTCTTTATAATCATTTAATCAATTACCTAATCAACATTAGGTAACAACATAGATCAATATTCAATTAAGTGACACCCAAAAATGGGTGTGCATCACTCCGACATATATAATCAACTCAACAATCAACAAAAGTCATAATACCACCTACCTTGTACTTTTACAACTCTCCTTGTCCAGTTTCGGTCTTTGATTCGACCTAGAATGGAGTAGATCTACAAAATGAGAAAAAACAATCAACCTTTAATAACTCAATCGAGAGACAAAATCAGTAAGAAAGGCTCAAGAGGAATCAATTACTCGCCAATGGGATTCCAATGGATCTAATGGTGTTCGAATCAGAGATCATACGATGAATCAGGAGACAAACCCTCGTTCGGTTTTTTTGGGTGCGTCGTACATCAAAAGGGAGTTATTTCTGTCCATCTGACACAAAACGATGTTACTGCCCGATTTAATCAAAAAAAAGTATGTGACATGTACTTGAAACTAAACGCTTTGTCCTTATAGTTTCTAGTCATACCATTACATGCATGTGTACTAATATTACATGGAATTTATCCCTCCATACACAAGGTGTACATAAAAGTACATAGCATGTAGGCCCCAGTCATGTTGTGTAATAGGCATGCAGCCAGCCCTTGACCTCTTTTCCACCATTTTCTTAAGTATAAATAGAAAAGGAAAGATATTTACCTTAAAGGAAGAACCGGTTTCTTACATTAAACATAAATTTATAGAATTAAATTATGACCATGGATAACCTAGGTTAAATCTAAGGTGTTATACATTAAAAGGAAGGGTGTTATAAAGTAATAAATTTAAAATTTTATTTAGTTATTCAGTTCAATTTCCTTAATGAAATTATTTTATTTTGAATAAAAAATTTATTTAATCAGGGTAAAATATATTCTTTAAGATGGATGGATAAAAATAAAACACAAACCTCCTTTATATTCTATTGGATTCACTTGTAATAATAATTTCAAAATATCATGATTTAGAAACCATCTCAAGTATTCAACATACCTGCAAATCATTTTTTAATGTATCTCAATACTATTTTATACATTGATATCATAAAGGACCCTATGATACATTTGTCCATGTTTTAGAAAGAAAGTTATCTTATAATACCCATTTTATAAAATACCATAAGGGGATTTATCAAGTTTTTACAATGAATGACTCAAAAAAAGGGTTTTCAACCCTCTACTTAGCTATAATGGATGGTTACATTAAAGTAGCTTATGTATTTATCTTTTTATCTAAATTTTTTCATTTTTATAAACACAAACCCTTATTTGAAAAATTTAATTCAAACCATATCCTATAGTACTGTAGGAAAAAATTTCAAGATGATGTCTCAAAGATAGATATTCAAAACACATGATTTTTTATAAATTTAAATCTCTTTTAACATTAATTTAAATATTGATGTAATGATTTTACATAGATAAAGGAATTAGAGTAACTTGGAAAGGTTTTGAGGTATTCTATTTATGTGTGTACTCAACCTGTAGATCATGGGGTATCTGTCTTCAAAATTAGAATTGAAATGAATGGTGATATATATTTTAAAGGTATGTGTAATTTATGTTTAAAGTAAGAAACTTGAATATATTTATATTTATGAATCTTAAGACATGATTCATATTTTTTATGGTAGAAAGGAAGCATAAATATATAAGATAGAAATTATTGGGTAATGGATTATGAAGAACATTTAATGATTTAAAGTGACTACATATAGGGTTTCAAGAGTTATTATGTAATGGTATTTTATTTAATGGTTAATAAATTTAAGTATTATCATAAGTTTAAAATAATTAGTACATTTTGTGGTTTTATGTGATAATATTACTTTAAGAGATATTTATTGCATTTTCATAAATTTTTTAGGTATATGTAATGTTATATCTTATCTTTTTTATATAAGGTATGGATCCTTTAAATTTTGGTTAACTATTACTTAGTTTTTCTTTTTTTTACCCAAAAAAATTATTTTAGGCTGGCCAGTTTGTCTTTAGGAAGAAGGTAGCAAGGGGCTGGAGCATGGCTACCAAACCAATTCACGATGTGAATAGGTCTGGCCAAACCCTGTTCAGAATGAGAATTGGATTTTCTGAAGGGGGTAAACCCCAAGTTATTCATGATGTGAATCAAATTCAAATCATTAGTATATCAGGGCATATTTTTAAAAAAAACTATAACTTCATTCATTTATGTGAATGTTGGCATTGGAAAATGCGTCCATGTAATTCAACTAATTCTTCCATATATGATCCAGGAGCGTAGCTCGTTCTGCAAGCTCCGATTTGACTAGTCGTGGAGCCCAAATAGAGTTACGAATCAGAAGTTATGTTTGTTCAAAGTCAGGCTACTGGAAATGGCCATCCAGGATGGTTTTGGGGAAAAGTATGGATTTGTGCGCAAAAAATAGAATCTTGCACGTAAAAATGGAATCTTGCACGCAAAATAATTTTGTGCGGAAAATTGGGATGGAATTTTACATGCACCGACATTCAAGATTTTTCCTATAAATACAAGTGCACCCCCTTTGTAGCACCCCAAGATTCCATGGTATGCTTCTCTTTGAATAATACAATAGCGTTTGTTGTACGCAACTTCGAGTTCTAACACACCACAAACAACCAAACTAGCCGTTATGAATAGTAATACCCACTTTCTGAAATTTTATAAATTTTATCTTTAAAAATGGACTTCATTTTTGGATTCAGAATATCTAAATTATCTTAGGGTGAATTTTTTATATTTTTCTGAAAACTTTCAATTTTTGATGAATAGTGAAAAAACACTAAGTTATAGTTTAAAACCGAATTCTTATTTAAATAATTATTTATTTTATTTAAATTTATTTTAGGTAAAAATAGATACATAATACCTATATAATTTCAATGTAATTCATTGGAGTCAGTTTATAATAATTTTAGATATATAAAAATTGTATTGAACTTTTCACCGTCTTTTACCAACCTCCTAGGAGCATTTACAAATTTACATAAAACATAATTTTACCACTTTTGTGAGTTGAATTTCAAAAATCCGAGAGCCATGGTTGATATCATTAAGTAAAATGTGGTTCAATAAGATGAAAATAATTTTTGGTGAATAGTAACTTTTTACTTTTATTTTCCACGGTTAAAAGTAAATAGGGTAATTAAGGGTAAATATAATATTATTATTACCCTAACACATATCCTAATTCTATTGGATAAGTATAATTCGACCAAAAAACCCTTAGGAATAAAATATGAACCTCTTTGGTCCACTTGGATTAGATTAGGACATTTATTATTATTTAATTCAAAGAAGAGTTAAACGTGTTAAATTCAAAGATTAATAACTAAACCATTTTTAATATAGGGTTAAACATAAGATAAATTCTACTATAAATATTAATTGGAAATATAAAATGATTTCATACATAATTTTATTTTATTTATATTTTTTAGACATTAAATAATTAAATTTATTTATGACAATGATGATGCAGTAATTACCGTATTAATGAAAGATTAAAAATAATTGATATTATAAATATTCAAATAAATGTAATTTGAGACTTTTTATGAATTAAAATAATTTTCTATGTTAATATGAAATATTAGGGTTGGTTATATGAATTTTTTTGAAGTAATAATTTTGTTATGAATTTAGAAAAAACAAAATACCAAACAGTGTCAAAATTGACATAAAAGAGTTTTTAAAACAAATATTATATTATTAATTGATATTATATTCCTAAAAATATAAGGTTAAGACACAAGACTTATATAATGATAGTTGTATCATTAATGAACCACTTGGGGTTCTCTTGGAAGTATATAGTATGTTTATTAACCATATAATATAAAAATACAAAGAGACATGGTAAATGTTAAACTATTTAACTAAGAGTTAAATCTAAAAGATAAGGTTAATATAGTGACTCAAACCTGTATAAAACCAATTGTTTGAGTGTTTTTCGACCCATCCCCACCTTATCCTATAAATAATTCATTTTTTATCCATTATAAACTGAAAATGATTTTATTATAAAATAATATTTCTAGCTTTTCCTAAGGTGTCCCTCACCTCTCTTATAAAAGGGCACTCCCCCTTCTCTCTAATTCACACCTTCAAAGCCATTTGTATCAACCAAAACCTACCCAAATAACCTCTCAAATGTCCTAAATTCATCCTAGAGTCCTTAATTTAGTCATAAATCCAACCTAAGGAGCCCTTTTGATCAAATCAAAAGGATGAACCTGAAGAAGTGGTAAATATTTCATCACCGCTTTCAAGTTCCTTTCTTCTTCCACTTCCTTTTTCTTTGTTGTTTCAATTCTAAAATAATAACTCCAGTATATTCTATATATTGTGATGTTATTATAAATATGGTTCAACCATATTCGTTATTCTCTCCATCCTTTGAATGACATGTCACCATACGTGCGTACGTACGGATTACCGTCTCCACGTCGTGGTGTAATTGTTATTCAATACATTATTATTTGGATGGGTATAATAATGATGTGTAATTGATGTAAATAATAAATATAACATGATAATTATTCTTTATATATTATATAACATCCAATTATATATTATTTTAATATCAAAAGAATGATATTGTTGCTCATGCATACGTACGGATTGTTGTCTCCACGAACGCGATGAGATTCATTCCCCATCATAATACATTCAAGACTAATCTTCATTATATGATTAAAAATAATTTTTAAAGACATAATCTCATTATGAATATGAATAAGATACATCCTATCCATAACAAATATTACTTACGTAACAAAGAATATAAAGGAAAACGAATCTGTTAACACCCGAAACGACAATAATACTAAAATATTATTAACAAAGAAATATTAAAAGATCATATATGATATCATATTAATGTATATGATTATTTTATAATTTAATAACAATTATTTCAACATTATACAGTATGTTAACCTACCCTCAACCAAGTAAAAGTACAAGATAAGGGTTAATTCTACAATCTCTTCATTATCTGAGTTTGTTTATACGTAATTATCTACTGGGACCTCTTTATCATCCACATACATGTTTCTTAAAAATGTATTTCAAAAAATTATTACCATTTTATAGACTATGGTTTAAAGTCATTTATACCCTTGTTTTAATTTTATAAGATGTTTACAAATGAATCTTTCTGTCATTTTCCAAACAAGGTACTTTTTGACCTTTTCGACAAATTTAAGGTAAGAATGTTTTTTTAAATTATACAATGGGTGTGGCTATTTTCTGCCATTATAACATTGTCCAAGCTTCATTTACAAGATTATAAGAATATTTTCAAATATAAATGTTTTATTTTATAATTATGTGACCTTTAAATGATTTCAAAATAGAAAGAGATATTTCTCTAAAAAGGTATTGATTTAATATATGTCAACATACTTTGATGGATTTTAAGTATTTTTGAAGTTGATTTATTAGGATACAAAACTTCCATATTGTATTGAATTTTTTGTGATATGTTTGAATATGGATGTGTTATTTAATACCATTCATGGTTTATGGATTAAGTATTGACATTTCGTATGCCAGTTTTAATATGAATGCTTATGTTATGTTTAAATCTTTTCATATGAGGAATTCATTGGACTTAGTAAGTGAGTGATGGAGCCCACTATAGCTCCTCAATGAATCATTAGGTCTCATGAGACAAACTACTGTCTTGGCATAAGGACTTGACAAAATCTTATTTGTATTCTTGGCACAAGTCCTTGACTATGTGGTTATGAAATTCTGGCATTATGCATTCCATTATTATGAAAGTGGCTATTTATATTGCATGTTATTATTTGACTAGTAGAATATCCATGTGAGTAAGTAAATAGACTTATTTTGATTTATATTTTCCATATTATGATGAAGTTTATGTTGAAAATGCTTTTGTTTTAGTTTTATGCATTGCCTTAAATGTTTATGCTTATTTATGAATGTTTCCACTATATTGGTATCCTTACTGAGCATTTGAGTTCACCCCTTTATGTGTTTTATTTTTCCTAGGATGTGAAGAATTATATTATGAATGATCTGCAGGGATAGTCTATGGGATCTCAGTGTTGTGCATGGAAACAATGTTGTTGTAGTTTTCCATTTTATGATGTAATGTAAACCTTATGAATGTATCTATTACTTCCAGCACTACTAAACTAATCGGTCTTTTGATACTTGATCTTTTGTGATCATGCCAATGATACATAATAATGCAATGGCTCTGGGTAACTGGGGTTGGGGAGTTATAGTTGGTATCAGAGGAAGATTAGTACAAACCTCAAAATCTAGATTTAGGTAAACTCTGATTAGTGCAAATTACCCTAAGATAGACTTTGAGGATTAGTATAGATGAACTTCCTAGAATTTTAGTATTGTAAATGTTTTTTGAGTTTTCCAAGCAATACATCTCTATCTAGATACAAGTATGTAGAGGCGTCTCTAGCATAGATGTACCTAGGGGTAAAACCTGAAAACACTGCTTTGAGCTAGACTCGAACGAGAACTGGTGCATGACAACGGGCTTTGCTGCACTCTTGGTTACGACACTCCCGGGGTATATGCTTAGGAAAATTCTCATTTTCTTTATAAACCATTATGAAGGGTTTATGAGTATATACTTCCATAAAGAAAACATTTTTTATGATTATGGATTATATCCATAAACTGTTCAATTTATGTTTAGTGTTTTATAAGTTTGGAATTATGTATTTCGATTCATAAACTAATCTAGTTTAAGCCATTGTTTAGAAATGGCGCCTAGTGGAAGGAATGGAAACTGTATCAATGCACGCACTCCATGTAGGGATTTCCCTCCTACTCAAGATAATTATAGAGGAGCTGGTGAAGCAACTGGTGCTGATCAGCTTATCACTATACTAGGAAAACTCACTCAGATTATGAATAATAATCTTACCCGTATGGAGCACCCTAATCCACAAAGCGGAGGATCAATGTTATACCATTTCATGAGGAAACAACCATGAACATTCAATGGTATTAAAAATCCATTAGTATCTTAGCAATGGATAAATTCCTTAGAGAAAATATTTCATGCCTTGGGGAGTAGTGAAATGGAAAAAGTTTTCATAGCAGTTTACTACCTCACTAGAGATGCTAATAAATGGTGGTTATTGATTCAAAATACAAAGGAACATGATGAAGTATCAAACATGTAATGGAGGGATTTTAAAGATCTTTTCCTATAAAAATAATTTCCTCATTACCATCGAGCAGATATGGAAAGACAATTTTTGAGTCTGAGGAAAAAGTAGGATGAGAATGTCACAAAGTATGAGGACAAATTTAAAAGGTTAGTGAGGCATGCTGTAGATTATATACGTAACCCAAGAAGTAATATTGATAGTTTCTTTTATGGGTTAAAACCATTTCTCCGTCGAGTATTAGTATCACAATCCTTCTCATCGTATGAAGATATTGTCTCATGTGTTATCAAGACAGAAAAATAATTCTCTAAGTCTTATGACTTTAAAGAAAATAAATAAAAGAAGATATCTGATGAACACTCTAGAAATGGAAATAATTGGAAGAAGGGAAAAGTTGAATATCCATCCTGTAGTAAATGTGGGAAAAAACACCCCAGTACTTTCCTAAAGGGAATGGGAGTATGTTACAAGTGTGGTTAAAAAGGCCACCAAGCTCGTGATTGCAAGGGGAAGAAAGTGGTTGTCACAGTTTAATACTACAATTTTAGAGAAAGGGGGAATTATTCAAATTAATTGTAACACCCCAAGATTTCATTGTACTCTTCTCTTTCAATAATGCAATAGCTTTCATTGTATGCAAGTTTGAGATTCTAACACACCGTGACCAATCAAAGTAGACGTTATAAATAGTAATACCCACTTTTTGAAATTATATAAATTTTATATTTCAAAATGGACTTCATTTTTGGATTTGGAATATCTAAATTATCCTATGTTGAATTTTTTATTTTTCTGAGAACTTACAATTTTCGATGAATAGTAAAAAAATACTTAAAAACAACTTTTTAAATCAAAATAATTTATAGTGATAAATTATACTATTGAGTGGTTTTAAATTATAATTAGAATATACTTTTACCATTTTATCCAATGGTGGTCATTAGAATTAATTTCACTTTGAAATTGGACATAAACAATTGTCAATCTTTTGATAATATTGTTTCTTAAAAACACGCTATTTGTTTTGACAGCGGGTATAATTTTTAAATTAATTACTGAAATTTTTGTGTTTAAAATTTGGTAAAATTGATTCCATATTTGTAATCAGAACGTAAAAATTATTTAATTAAGACTCTTTTGTTTTTGGACATTATGAATAGTAACGACGACAATTATCTTTAATTATCATGATTAATTAGTAATCGGGTAGTTAAGGGTAATGAAATAATATCATAATAATATAAAATGACCCCAACATGTGTCCTAATTCTCTTGGTTGTTTCATGGCCAACCATGGGATTCCTTGTGCCAACTTAGGGACCCCATGGAATCACTTTTGTGTGATAGTGACATTTTATCATTTTATTTTTTTAAAGAAAGGAAAATATAACAAAAGTATGTAACACCTAAGTAAAATAATTTTTATTTTGTCTACATAAATGATATCTTAGACTATAAATAGTCATTGGAAAGATAAAACGATTTCCTATATCATGGTATTTTTTTAATAATTTTGAGACATTAAATAAATAAATTTATTTATGACACCATGATGATGTAGTGATTACCTCATTAATGAACGATTTAAATAAAATGAAAAGATAAGGTAAAATATAAGACTTACAATTGTCTAAATCATATTGTATGGATTTATTTCGAACCCTTATCACCTTAGCCTTGAAATATATCATTGTGGGACCTTTAAAATCTGAAAAATCATTTCATAATAAAGAAACATTTTAATCTCTCCAAAAGAGCCTCTCCTCTCCTCTTATAAAAGACCCCCACCTTTACCACCTTATTCACACATTCAAAGCCATTTGGCTCAGACAAACACTGCCCAAATACCCTATCAACTTTCCTAACTTCATCTTATAAGCCTTAACATTGGCATAAATCTCTTCAATAAACCCTTTTGGTTCAAACCAATGGGAGTTACCCGATATAAAGGTAATGTCTTCTCATATATTTTTTGTTTTATTTTGCTTCTCCAACCCCCTAAACTCTTTTTATTATTTTCTTTTGTAACAAAACCAGTATCCTAAATATACTTGGATGTTTCTATGAGAATTATTCGAACTACACTTACACACACCTTCACCTAATGGTTAAAGAACATACTGTTTCTGTGGGAGGCGAATTACTGCCTTATGAAACGATGATTGTTCAATCTTCTTTTAAAACCTCTCATGGTGGCCATTAAGATGTAACTATATTTATATATGATATATAGTATTTTTATGTTTTCCTTATGCTTTTGTATTTTTCATTTATAGAATACCTTTATGATTTCTATTATGGGTAAACGCGATAATTTCATTTTAGGAAGTGCGGACTACCGCCCCCTCAAAGTGATTTGAATCGTTAATGACATATGTGGGATGTATAAAGGATGGATTTAATGATATTATATATGATATTATATTGGAATTATAATATACCTTTATATAATTATGATTTCATTCCATTAAATATGAAATAGAAATGAAATTAGCGTTCATGCGTATGTACGGCTTACCGTCTCCATGAACGGTGAATTTAATTTCTTACCTCTAAATGTTATGTAATATTATAAATTCATGTATATACTTGATATATATGATATATATGATATCTACATCATGAATATAATTTTGGAGATGATGGTTATTTTACCACCTAAACAACTTGTAATTATAAGAAGTTTATTTTTTGACTCAAGTACCAAGGATCGACAAAACGACCGTTATTAAATTAAATGATTTCATAATGTTCATAACATGGTAATAAGTGATATAAAAGGAATAATGAACTTGAAAAGGGTTCTTAAGAAAATATAAATTAACTATATTTTATTATTCAGGAGACTAAATAATGATCGAGTCAAGTCGGACATGAGGTAAGGGACTTCGTCTCAATCTCCTTTCATTGAGGCATATTTTGTTTTATACACAACTTTATTTTATACGGTGCATAAACCCCTTTGACTTTTAATTTTATTCAAAATTAATATTTTTATATGAATCATTTTTACTAAAAAACAAAAGGAATGTTTTTTCTTACGTATGCGGCGACAACGACTACTCTGCCACCGTGACCCTTATTTGAGTTTTGGCTTCCTCTACAAGCCATAACTTTTTTTAAAATGAAAAGTAAATACCATGTTTTACTTTTCTTTTATTTTGGTATTGAAAATGGTTTTGATAATGTTTTTATTATATCAATGTGTTGTATTGATATCTTGTGATTGAAATATGGAAATGTTATGTTTCCTTTATGCATGTTTAATCTGATATGATTATGTTATGGTTCTTGGGCATTGTTTATGATATGTTTAAACCTTTTTATATAAGGAATTCATTGGACTTAGTAAGTGACAGGTGGATCCCACTCTAGCTCCTCGATGCATCGATAGGTCTCATGAGACAAAATAGTGTCTTGGTACAAGGCCTTGACAAAATCTTATTTGTAGTCTTGGAAAAAGGCCTTGACTATGTGGTTATGATAGTCTGGCATTATGCATTCCATCATTATGAAAGTGGTTATTGATATTGCATGTGATTATTCAACTAGTATAATATCCATGTGAATAAGTAAATAGAATTATTCCATTTTATCTTTTTCATATTATGCTGGAGTTCAAGTTTAAAAGGCTTTGGTTTTAGTTATACAATACCTTAAATGTTTATGTTTATTTATGAAAGTTTCTGCTATATTGTTATCCTTACTGAGCATCTGATCTCACCCCTTTTAATGTTTTAATTTTTCCAAGGATGTGAAGAAGTATTTTATGAATGACCTGCAGGGATAATATGAGGGGATATGAAGAAAAGATGTTTTTGTAGTTTTTTTTCACTTTATGATATAATGTAATACTTATGAATATATCTAGTGTTTCCAAGGCTACTAAACTAATCGGTCTTTCGAGACTTGATCTTTTGTGATCATGCCAATTTTATGTAATAATGCACCAACTCTGGGTAACTGGGGTCGAGGAGTTATAGTTGGTATCAGAGGAAGTTTAGTACTAACCTTGGAAGCTAGATTTAGATAAACTCTGATTAGAGCACATAGCCCTAAGATAGACTTTGAGGATTAGTATAGAAGAACTTCCTAAAATTTTATTATTGTAGATATTTTGTGAGTTTTCCAAGAAATACATCCCTATATGGATACGAGCAGGTAGAGTCGGCTCTGGCATAGATGTACCTAGGGGTAAAACCTGAAAACACCGCTTTGAGCTAGACTCGAACAGGAACTGGTGCACGACAACAGGTCTTGCTGCACTCTTGGTTACGACACTCCCAGGGGATATGCTTAGGATAATTCTCATTTTATTTACAAACCATTATGAAGGGTTTATTAGTATATAATTCCTCAAAGAAAACATTTCTTTTTATGATTATGGATTATATCCATAAATAGTTCAATTTATGTTAAGTTTTTTACAAGTATGGAATTATGTATTTTGATTCATGAACTGATCTAGTTTATGCCATTGTTTAGAAATGGAACCTAGTGGAATGAATGGAAATTGTATCAATGCATGCACTCCATGTAGGGAGTTCCTTCAAGATCAATATAATTATAGTGGAGCTGGTGATACAACTAGTGTTGATTAGCTTATCACCATACTGGGACAACTCACTCAGGTTATGAATAATAACCATACTCATATGGATCACCCTAATCCGAAACGTGGAGGATCAATGTTAGATCGCTTCATGAGGAAACAACCACTAATATTTAATGGGGTAAAAATCCAGTAGTAGCTGAGAAATGGATAAATTCCCTTGAGAAAATATTTCGGGCTTTAGGGAGTAGTGAAAGGGAAAAAGTTGTCATGGCAGTTTACCACCTCACTGGAGATGCTGATCAATGGTGGTTATTGATTCAAAATAAAAAGGAAGATGAATAAGTATCAAGTATGGAATGGAGAGAGTTTAAAGATATTTTCTTAGAAAAATACTTTCCTCATGACCATTGAGTGGATATGGAAAGACAATTTCTGAGTCTGAGGAAAATGGAGGACGAGAATGTTGCAAAGTATGAGTCTAACTTTACAAGGTTAGCGAGGCATGATGTAGATTATATACATAACCCAAGAAGTAATATTGATCGTTTCTTTGATGGGTTAAAACCATTTCTATTTAGAGATTTATTATCACTATACTTCTCAACGTACGAAGATATTGTCTCATGTCCTATCAAGACATAAAAGGAATTCTCTAAGTCTTATGACAACAAAGTAAAGTAATAGAAGAAGATAATGGTGGAACAAGAGACAGATAAAGGTAAAAAGGGAAATAACGATTTTCCATTATGTGATAATTGTGGTAAGAAACACCCTGGTACTTGCCTAAAAGGAATGGGAGTTTGTTACAAATGTGGAGAAAAAGGTCACCAGACTCGTGATTGCAAGGGAAAGAAAGAGGTTGTCAATGTTAAATGCTACAATTGTAGAGAAATGGGGAATTATACAAATTAATTCCCTAAGTTCCAAGGAAACTTACCTCAGAAAAGTCCAAGGGAGAAAGGCCAAGCTTATGCTATTACTATAGATGAAGTTGAATAATTATTTTATTTATGTTTTTGGACTCAAGAACTATATTATGGTTATAAGAATAATTTGATATATATAAGGATTGTACTGCAGTACTTGTTTTTTTCATTAAGGTTTTAATATGATGAAGGTAATCATATTTTTAGTATGTTACAATAAGAGAAAATTTACTTTGTTTGGGGAATCTAATGTTACAATTGATTTTGGAATTTAGAGACCTTATAGAGAAAGTCTGGACAGAAGTATTTTGGATAACAATAAAGGTTGGAATGGATTAAGTTGAACTTTGTATGGTATTGTTTAAGATTAAAAAATTTCTGAATATTATTTTTGGAATATTATAATACTATAGTTTTAGGAAAAGGACAACCTGCAGGTCGGGGGATAACCCATCGTGTCGGACAAAGCTGTAGGAATCGAACCCACAACCATAGTGCGACAGGCCTTTATTACCTACCACTAGCCTACAGGAAGTCCTTGGTTATTACAAAATAGTTTTCCTAATCTAAATGTTATGTGTTAATATTTGGAACCTTTTACGATTAGGATAAATATAACATTTTTGAGTTCTATTATCTTTTTGAGTGAAAGATGAGTTTGTGGTTGAAATTAGTTGAAGGTTGGAACTTTACTTGTCAAGTATATATATATATACTTCTCTATTTTTCTATGAATAAATTAATTCTTAAACTTTAGGAAAGGGATATTAAAACAAAAAATGTGTTATCCTAATACCTTATGTTTTGTTGAACTGATGATATTTTAAATCACCATAGATTGAAGGCTTTGAGGCCCTCAATTTTACACTTTTTTGTGATTGATTACCTCAATCACTCCCTACAAATATTTACTTTTTCCCTCCAATTATGTGTCTCTAATTTCCTCCAATGTTCTCCTAATTGAGATCATAATTTGGTGGTGACTTTTTCATTTCCCTTTCCCGCTTATTAAGGCTAAATTTTATTAACCTTATTTCCATTGTGGGTTTTCCAAAAAGGTATTTTCTATTTTCAACCTTCTATTTTCGAAGAATGATTTCAAATTGCAAGGATGCAATTTATTTAAAGAGGGTAGAATGTAACACCCCAAGCTTCCATGGTACGCTTCTCTTTCAATAATGCAATAGCTTGCATTGTACGCAAGTTCGAGATTCTAACACACTGCGACCAATCAAAGTAGTCGTTATGAATATTAATACCCACATTTTGAAATTATATAAATTTTATATTTCAAAATGGACTTCATTTTTTGGATTCAGAATATCGAAATTATCCTATGTTGAATTTTTTGTATTTTTCTGAGAACTTCTAATTTTGGATGAATAGTAAAAAAATACTTAAAAACAAATTTTTTAATCAAAATAATTTATAGTGATAAATTATACTATTGAGTGGTTTTAAAGTATAATTAGAATATAATTTTACCATTTTATCCAATTGTGGTCATTATAATTAATTTCACTTTGAAATTGGACATAAACAATTGTCAATCTTTTGATAAATATTGTTTCTTAAAAACACGCTATTTGTTTTGACAGCGGGAATAAATTTTAAATTAATTACTGCAATTTCTATGTTTATAATTTATTAAAATGGATTCCATATTTGGAATCATAATTTCCAAATTATGTAATGAATACTCTTTTGTTTTTGGACATTATGAATAGTAACAACGACAATTATCTTTAATTATCATGATTAATTAGTAATCGGGTAGTTAAGGGTAATGAAATAATATCATAATAATATAAAATGATCCCAACATGTGTCCTAATTCTATTGTTTGTGTCATGGAAGACCATTTTATTCCTTGTGCCAACTTAGGGACCCCATGGAATCACTTTTGTGTGATAGTGACATTTTATCATTTTATTTTTTTTAAGAAAGGAAAATATAACAAAAGTATGTAACACCTAAGTAAAACAATTTTAATTTTGTCTAAATAAATGATATATTAGACTATAAATATTCATTTTAAAGATAAAACAATTTCCTACATCATGGTATTTTTTTTATAATTTTTGACATTAAATAAATAAATTTATTTATGACACCATGATGATGCAGTGATTACCTCATTAATGAATGATTTAAATAAAATGAAAAGATAAGGTACAATATAAGACTTAGACTTGTCTAAAAACTATTGGATGGGTTTATTTCGAAACCTTATCACCTTATCCTAAAAATATAACATTTTGGGACCTTTAAAATCTAAAAATCATTTCATAATAAAGTAAGATTTCAATCTTTCCAAAAGAGACCCTCCTCTCCTCTTATAAAAGGCCCCCACCTCTACCACCTTATTCACACCTTCCAAGCCATTTTTCTCGGACAAACACTACCTAAATACCCTATAAACTTTCCTCCCTTCATCCTAGAAGCCTTAACTTAGGAATAAATCTCTTCAAGAAATCATTTTGTTTCAAACCAATGGGAGTTACCCGATTTAAAGGTAATGTATTCTCTTATGTTCTTTTGTTTTATTTTTCTTCTCCAATCCCCTAAACTCCTTTTATTATTTTCTTTTGTAAAAAAACCAGTATCCTCAATATAATTTTATGTTTTTATGAGAATTATTCGAACTACACTTACACACACCTCCATCTAATGGTTAAAGAACATACTGTTTCTGTGGGTGGCGAATTACTACCTCATGAAACGATGATTGTTCAATATTATTTTAACACCTATCATGGTGGACATTAAGATGTCACTATATTTATATATGATAAATATTATGTTTATGTTTTCCTTATGCTTCTGTATTTTTCATTTATTTAATACCTTTATGATTTCCATTATGGATAAACGCGATAATTTCATTTTAGGAAGTGCGGACTACCACCCCCTCAAAGTGATTTGAATCGTTAATGCCATATGTGGGATGTATAAAGGATGGAGTTAATGATATTATATATGATATTATACTATAATTATAATATACCTTTATATAATTATGATTTCATTCCATTAAATAAGAAATATAAATGAATGTAGCATTCATACGTACGTACAGCTTACCGTCTCCATGAACGGTGCATTTCATTTCTTACCTCTAAATGTTTTGTAATATTATAAATTCATGTATATATTGCATATATATGAAATATATGATATCTACATCATGAATATCATTCTGGAGATGATGGATATGTTACAACATAAACAACTTGTAATTATAAGAAGTTTATTTTTGCCTCAAGTACCAAGGATCGACAAAATGATCGTTATTAAATTAAATGATTGCATAATGTTAATAACATGGTAATAAGTGATGTAAAAGGAATAATGAACTTTAAAAAGGTTCTTAAGCAAATAGAAATTAACTATAGTTTATTATTCAGAAGATTAAAGAACGATCGATTCAAGTCGGACACGAGGTAAGGGACTTCGTCTCAATGTCCTTTCATTGAGGCATATTTTGTTTTATACACAACTTTATTTTATACGGTGTATAAACCCCTTTGACTTTTACTTTTATTCAAAATGAATATTTTTATATGAAACTTTTTTACTAAACAAAAAAATTAATGTTTTGTCTTACGTATGCGGCGACAACGACTGCTCTGCCGTCATGACCATTATTTGAGTTTCGGCTTCCTCTACAAGCAATAACTTTTTTTAAAATGAAAAATAAATACCATGTTTTACTTTTATTTTATTTTGGTATTGAAAATGGTTTTTATAATGTTTTGATTATATCAATGTTTTATATTGATATCTTGTGATTGAAATGTGGAAATTTTATGTATCCTTTATGCATGTTTAATGTGATACGATTATGTTATGGTTTTTGGGAATTGTTTATGATATATTTAAACCTTTTCATATAAGGAATGCATTGGACTTAGTAAGTGACGGGTGGAGCCCGCTATAGCTCCTCGATGCATCGGTAGGTCTCATGAGACAAACTAGTGTCTTAGCACAAGGCCTTGACAAAATCTTATTTGTAGTCTTGGCACAAGGCCTTGACTATGTGGTTGTAATAGTCTGAAATTATGAATTCCATCATTATGAAAGTGGTTATTGATTTTTCATGTGATTATTCGAGTAGTAAAATATCCATGTGAATAAGTAAATGGCATTATTTCATTTTATCTTTGCCATATTATGCTGGAGTTCAAGTTTAAAAGGCTTTGGTTTTAGTTATACATTGACTTAAATGTTTATGTTTATTTATGAAAGTTTCTGCTATATTGTTATCCTTACTGAGCATCTGAGCTCACCCCTTTCAATGTTTTAATTTTTCCCAAGATGTGAAGAAGTATTTTATGAATGACCTACAGGGATAGTATGAGGGGATATGAAGACAAGATGTTTTTTTAGTTTTTTTACTTTATGATGTAATGTAAGACTTATGAATATATCTAGTGTTTCCAAGGCTACTAAACTAATCGGTCTTTCAAGACATGATCTTTTGTGATCATGCCAATATTATGTAATAATGCACCAACTCTGGGTAACTGGGGTCTGGGTGTTCCATTAATTTCCTAAGCGTCAGGGGAACTTACCTCAGAAAAGGCCAAGGGATTAAGGCCAAGCTTATGCTATCACTAATGCTGAGGTTGAAGCTCTGAAAGACGTGGTGGAAGGTAATTTAATGGTTTCCTCAAGTTTAGAAAATTCTTTATTTGATTTTGGATCATCGCATTGTTTCATATCTTCCTAGTTTATTAAGAAAAGTAGATATTTCAAATTTGATTTAATAAGGGAGTTTTCAGTCAAAACTCTTAAGGGAAGTATCATCGCAACAAAGTTTTGTGAATCAATTCCCATTAGGGCATATAAATTTTCTTTATCTGCTGATCTCATCATCATACCCATGATTTAATTTTATATAATCCTCGGTATGAATTGTCTTTTGGACCATGATGCGAAAATTTATTATAAGAAGAAGGAGTTTACGATTTTTGAAGATGATGATAAAGAACACCTTATCTTTAGAGAAGAATCGTCACCACCTAATTCTTATCTAGATCCATCCCATATGGCTCAACTAAATTCAATTATTGGGGAGGAATAGAATGAAATAACTTTGGGTGAGGAAAATAATTTTCAAATAGAGGATGTACTTATTGTGAAAGAATATGTTGATGCGTTTCCAGAATATTTACCTAGATATCCTCCAGAATGAGAAATTGAGTTTTCCATTGATTTAATTCATAGATCAAGGCCCATATTGAATACCCCTTATAGAATGGACACTGTGGAATTAGTGGAACTAAAGAAACAACTAGAGGAATTGAGTAATAAGGGATTTATTCACCCTAGTGTTTCTTCATGAGGAGCCCCTGTTCTTTTTGTTAAAAAGAAAGATGGATCTATGAGGTTATGTATCGACTACAAGGAAATCAATGATATAACAATAAAGAAAAAGTATCCCCTAGCTTGAATTGATGATTTATTTGACCAACTGCATGGAGCTCAATACTTTTCAAAGATTTACGTTCGATATGGATACCATCATTTGTGTGTGAAGAAGGAAGACATTCTGAAAAAAAAATCATTTTGAACTAGGTATGGGCATTATGAGTTTACAATAATGCATTTTGGGCTGACTAATACACCCTCATTTTTCATGGATCTAATGAACATAGTTTTCAAGGAATATCTTGATGATTTTTAGTGGTATTTATTAATGATATCTTGGTATAATCCAAAAGCAACGAAGATCATGAAAATCACTTGCGCATTATCCTGAAGACTCTTAGAAGACATGAATTATATGGGAAGTTTAGAAAGTGTGAATTCTGGCTTCATAAGATTTCTTTTCTTGGACATATTTTCTCCAAGGATGGAATCTCTGATTATCCTTCTAAGACCAAGGCAATCCAAAAATGGCCAGCACTAATGAGTATAACTGAGGTACGTAGTTTTATTGGTTTATCAGGTTATTATCGGCGTTTCGTCCAGAATTTTGCCCGATCGGCTAACCCATTAACCAAGATCACACGTAAAGAGGTTAAATTTGTTTGGAAAAAAGAGTGTGAAAATTTTTTTGAAGAATTGAAGAGAATATTAGTCAATACTCCTATCTTGACTCTACCATCAGGGAATGATTTGTTTGTTATTTATAGTGATGCATCAAAGAAAGGACTTGGTTGTGTCTTTATGCAGAATGATAGGGTTATTTCCTATACATCATGACAGCTAAAAATTCATGATAAAAACTATCCTACTCATGATATTGAGTTATCAATTGTAATCTTTACTTTGAATATTTGGAGACACTATCTCTATGGTGAAAATTTGAGATATATACTGATCACAAGAGTTTAAAGTATATTTTCTCACAGAAAGAACTCAACATGAGGCAAAGGAGGTGGCTTGAACTACTCAAGGATTATGATTTCACTATACACTACCACCCGGGGAAGGAAAATAATGTATAATATGCTATGAGTAGAAAGTATCGTGGAGTTTTGAACAATATGAGAGTTTAAAATGATCCTATATACATGGATCTAGTAAAGATGGATATGGGAATCGCCATGGAAGTTGAAACATAAATACTTTTTAAATGGTTTCCAAACCATCTTTACTAGAAAGGATAAAGAGTTCTCAGACCAGTGATGAATAGTTTCAAAAGAATATTAAAGCTGTGAATGATGGGAGATTGAGTGACATTATGTATGAAGATGAAATTTTGAAATTTGGGAAGAGAATTTGTGTTCCTGATATACCTGATCTAAAAAGGGAATTGTTAGATGATGCTCATAGTTCTAATTTTTCTAGACACCCTGGGAGCACCAAAATGTATTAATATTTGAAGGAACATTTTTTGGTTGGACAATATGAAGAGGGATATTTCTGATTTTGTGTCAAGATGTATATTTTGTCAACAAGTGAAGCTGGAAGGCAACAGTCTTGAGGAGTCATGCAACATCTTCCCATACCTGAGTGGAAATGGGATGATATCACGATGTACTTTGTCATGGGGCTACCAAATACTCCTAGAAGGAATGATGCAATATGGGTCATTCACTACTGAAAATATGACTTTTCCCAAAGCTTCTATACCAAAAGTTTGTAAAAACTGTTGGTATAGGTTCCCTTTCCCAACGGTTTGGCCAAACCATTGGAAAAGCTCACTTTGAGGCCACTTTTCCCAACGGTTTGGCCAAACCGTTGGGAAAGGGTATGGCTTTCCCAACAGTTTGGCCAAACCGTTGGGAAAAGTCCACTTTGTGGCCACCTTTCCCAAGGGTTTGGACAAACCGTTGGGATAGGTCCCCCATGGATCAACCTTCACCCAGAATAAAAATCCAGGCTCAAAATCTATACCAACGGTTGTCAAAGCCGTTGGTATAGACCTATACCAACGGTTTTGACAACCGTTGGTATAGATCCTTTGATTTTTTATCAGTTCTTCTTACCGAGAACATTATATAAATCAAAATTTAAAATAATTATGAGAATACATATATATATTTTTGTAATTATGTTCAAAAAAGTCATGTTAGGTTAGTGGTTAAGTCGTTAAATGATAAACTAGGGGTCCTGAGATCAAATCCCAGCGAATATTTTTCTTTTGAAATACATATACCAACGGTTCCATAACCGTTGGTATATATTTTCATAGTACTTATACCAACGGTTTCCAAAACCGTTGGTATAGGTCTATACCAATGGTTTTCCCAAAACCGTTGGTATAGACCTATCCCAACGGCTTACTTGGAAACGGTTCTCCAAACCATTGGTATAGGCTATACCAATGGTTTGGAGGCCTATACCAACGGTTCCAAACCATTGGTATAGATTAGTTTTCTAGTAGTGATTGTTGATTGTCTTACCAATTCAGCACATTTTCTTGCTATAAGAGAAGATTTACCACTTGAACATCTAGAAAGACTATATATTAATGAAGTTGTGAGACTTCATGGAGTACCCCTATCGATTATTTCTGATTGTGATCCATGTTTTACATCAATATTCTGGAAAATTCTTCAGAAATCCCTGGATACTGGACTTCGTTTGAGCACTGCCTACCACCCCCAAACTGATGGACAATCAGAACAGACTATTAAAACCTTAGAATACATGTTGAGATCATGCTCACTTGACTTTCAAGGTATGTGGGATCAATATTTACCTATGGTGAAATTTTTCTATAACAATAGCTTCCATTCAAGTATTCAGATAGCACCATATGAAGCGTTATATGGAAAGAGATGTCGTACACCAACCTGTTGGGATGATGTTTGTGAAAGAAAACTCGTAGGCCCAGAACTGGTGGAGGAGACAATGGAAAAGGTGAAGGTAATCCAAAACCACATCAAATCAGCTCAAAGTAGACAGAAGATCTATGCTGATAACCGAAGGAAGGATTTCGAATTTTAGGTAGGAGATCATGCTTTCTTGAAGGTATCTCCATGGAAGGGTGTTATAAATTTCAGTAAGAAGGTAAAATTAAGTCCTAGGTACATCAAACCTTTTGACATTTTAGAACGAATTGGGGTTGTAGCTTACCGTTTGGCAATGCCAGTTCACGATGTGATCCACGTATCATTGTTGACAAAATACATGCCTGACCCAACGCATGTACTCACTTATGGGGAATTAGAACTAGAAATCTATTTGTCTTATTGTGAAGATCATGTCAAGGTTCTTGATACAATAGAAAAAGTGCTAAGAAACTGGATGACTCATCAGGTAAAATTTCTATGGAGAAACCATAAGATGGAAGAGGCAACGTGGGAACCCAAGGAACTTATGATGAAGAACCACTTGAGTCTTTTTTTGCAGTAATATTCTAGAAATTTCGAGGATTAAATTATTTAAATTTGGGTAGAATGTAACACCCTAAGCTTCCACGATACGCTTCTCTTTGAATAATACAATAGCGTGTGTTGTACGCAACTTCAAGTTATAACACACCACAACCAATCAAACTAGCCGTTATGAATAGTAATACCCACTTTTTGAAATTTTATAAATTTTATCTTTCAAAATGGACTTCATTTTTGGATTAGGAATATCGAAATTAGCTTAGGGTGATTTTTTGGTATTTTTCTGAAAACTTTCAATTTTTGATGAATAGTGAAAAACACTGAGTTATAGTTTAAAACTGAATTTTTATTTAAATAATTATTTATTTTATTTAAATTTATTTTAGGAAAAAATAGATAAATAATACCTATATAAGTTCAATGTAATTCATTGGAGTTGGTTTATAATAATTTTATATGTATAAAAATTTTATTGAACTTTTTACCGTCTTTTACCCACCTCTTAGGAGCATTTACAAATTTATATAAAACTTAATTTTACAACTTTTGTGAGTTGAATTTCAAAAATCTTAGAGACACGGTTGATATCATTAAGTAAAATGTGGTTCAATAAGATGAAAATAATTTTTTGTGAATAGTAACTTTTTACTTTTATTTACCACGGTTAAAAGTAAATAGGGTAATTAAGGGTAAATATGATATTATTATTACCCTAACACATGTCCTAATTCTATTGGATAATTATAATTCAACCAAAAACAACCTTAGGAATAAAATATGAATCTCTTTGGTCCACTTGGATTAGATTAGGACACTTATTATTATTTAATTCAAAGAAGAGTTAAAAGTGTTAAATTCAATGTTTAATAACTAAACCATTTTTAATATAGGGTTACACATAAGATAAATTCTACTATAAATATTCATTGAAAATATAAAAATATTTCCTACATAATGATATTTTATTTATATTTTTTAGACATTAAATAATTAAATTTATTTATGACATAATGATGATGCAGTAATTACCGTATTAATGAAAGATTAAAAATAATTGATATTATAAATATTCAAATAAATGTAATTTGAGACTTTTTATGAACTAAAATAATTTTATAGGTTAATATGACATATTAGGGTTGGTTAGATGAATTTTTTTCGAAGTAATAATTATGTTATTAATTTAGCAAAAACAAAATACCAAATAGTGTCAAAATTGACATAAAAGAGTTTTTAAAACAAATATTATATTATTAATTGATATTCTATTCCTAAAAATCTAAGGATTGTCCAGAAGACTTATATAATGATAGGTGTATCATTAATGAACCACTTTTGGTTCTCTTGGAATTATATAGTAAGTTTATTAACCATATAATATAAAAATACAAAGAGACATGGTAAATGTAAAACTATTTAACTAAGAGTTAAATCTAAAAGATAAGGTTAATATAGTGACCCAAACCTGTATAAAACAAATTGTTTGAGTGGTTTTAAACCCATCCTCACCTTATACTATAAATAATTTATTTTGGATCCATTAGAAACTGAAAATTATTTTATTATAAAATAATGTTTCTAGTGTTTCCTATGGTGCCCCTCACCCCTCTTATAAAAGGGCACTCCCCCTTCTCTCTAATTAACACCTTCAAAGCCATTTGGCTCAGCCAAACCCTACCCAAATAACCTTTCAACGGTCCTCCATTAATCCTAGAGTCATTACTTTAGTCATAAATCCAACCTAATGATCCCTTTTGATCAAATCAAAAGGAAGAACCCGAAAAGAGGTAAATATTTCATCACCTCTTTCAAGTTCCTTTCTTCTTCCACTTCCTTTTTCTTTGTTGTTTCCATTCTAAAATAATAACTACAGTATCTTATATATACTATGATTTTATTATAAATATTTTAATACCATATTTATTATTCTTTCCATCCTTTGAATGACATCTCACCATACGTGCGTACGTACGGCTTACCGTCTTCATGTTGTGGTGTAATTGTTATTCAATACATTATTATTTGGATGGGTATAATAATGATCTATAATTGATGTAAATAATAAATATAACATGATAATTATTCTTTATATATGATATAACATCCAATTATATATTATTTTAATATCAAAAGAATTATATTCTCGCCCGTGCGTACGTACAGATTACCGTCTCAACGAACGCGATGAGATTCATTCCCCATCGTAATCCATTCAAGACTAATTTTTATTCGATGATTAAAAATAATGTTTAAAGACATAATATAATTATTAATATGAATAAGGTACATCCTATCCATAAAAAACATTACTTATGTAACAAATCATATAAAGGAAAATGAATCAGTTAACACCAGAAACGAAGATAATACTAAAATATTATTAACAAAGCAATATTAAAAGATCATATATGATATCATATTAATGTATACGATTATTTTATAATTTAATAACAATTATTTCACTATTATACAGGAGGTTAACCTACCCTCGACCAAGGAAAATTACAAGGTAAGGGTTAATTCTACAATCTCTTCATTATCTGAGGTTGTTTATACGTAGTTATCTACTAGGACCTCTTTATCATCCACATCCATGTTTCTTAAAAATGTATTTCAAAACATTATTACTATTTTATAGACTATGGTTTAAATTCATTTATACCCTTGTTTTACTTTTATAAGATCTTTACAAAGAAATCTTTTCGTTGTTTTCCAAACAAGGTACTTTTTTACCTTTTTGAAAAATTTAAGGTAAGAATGTTTTTTTAACTTATACGGTGGGTGTGGATATTTTCCACCATTATAACATTGTTGAAGCTTACCTTACAAGCTTATAAGAATATTTTCAAATATAAATGCTTCCTTTTATAATTACGTGACCTTTAAATGATTTCAAAATAGAAAGAGATATTTCTCTAAAAAGGTTTTGATTTCATCTATGTCAACATCCTTTAATGGATTTTAAGTTTGTTTGAAGTTGATTTATTATGATATAAAACTTCCATATTGTATTGAAGTTTTTGTGATATGTTTGAATTTGGATGTGTTATTTCATACCATTCATGGTTTATGGATAAAGTATTGACATTTCTTATGCCAGTTTTAATACGAATGTTTATGTTATGTTTAAACCTTTTCATATGAGGAATGCATTGGAATTTGTAAGTGATGGAGCCCGCTATTGCTCCTCGATGCATCGATAGGCCTCGTGAGACAAACTAGTGTCTTTCCACACAAGGTATTTACAAAATCTTATTTGTATTCTTGGCACAAGGCCTTGACTATGTGGTTATGTAAGTTTGGAATTATGCATTCCATCATTATAGAAGTGTCTATTTATATTGCATGTGATTATTCGACTAGTATAATATCCATGTGAGTAAGTAAATAGAGTTATTTTGATTTATATTTTCCATATTATGATGAAGTTTATGTTGAAAATTCTTTTGTTTTAGTTTTATACATTTCCTTAAATGTTTATGATTATTTATGAATGTTTCCACTATATTTTTATCCTTTCTGAGCATTTGAGCTCACACCTTTCTATGTTTTATTTTTTCCAGTATGCAAAGAAGTATATTATGAGTAACCTACAAGGATAGTCTATGGGATATCAGTGTTTTCCATGGAAACAATGTTGTTGTAGTTTTCCATTTTATGATGTAATGTAAACCTTATGAATGTATCTAGTACTTCCAAGGCTACTAAACTAATCAGTCTTTCGAGACTTGATCTTTTGTGATCATGCCAATGATACGTAATAATGTACTGAATCTAGGTAATTTGGGTCGGGGCATTACACCCTTATTCCTAGAAGGCCTTAGAGGTCGGTCGCCACTTTAATGCGTGTAAGTTTGCATTTTTCATTCCTGTGCGTAAAACCCCCCTCTTGCGCGCAAAACATCACTTTTCTGTGCAAAAGATCCGACATGCACAATTTTGTGCGCAAAGCATAATTTTTGCATGCAATAGTGCCACTATGCCCAATTTTTCATGCACCAGTGTTGCACCTATCCAATTGCACGCACACCTTCCCAATTGCACGCAAACTCCTCATATTGCGTGCAATTTCATCCCTATTGGGAACACAGCTCCCCTATTGCGCGCAAAGATCCCCTATTGCATGCCAACCTCCCCTATTGTGTGCAATTCCTTCCCTATTGCATGCATGTCCCCCTATTGTGTACACATCTCCCATATTGCGTGCACACATCCCCTATTACGCGCAATCCTTCCCTCTTGCACGCAAATATTTTCCTATTGCATGCCAACCTTCCCTATTACATGCAATAGTTCCACGATGCCCAATCTTTTGCACACCTATACTGCATAGTGAAATATTGCATGCAGCCTATCCTACATGTAGTGCAATTTATGCACAACAGTATACAGGCCTGTGCCCACTGGTCCATACCACGAGGGTTGCGCCCCTGCACCTAAAAAATGGAGGGTCACACCGTGAAGTTTTTAGGTCGGGATGCTGACATTTTCCATTGCACCCTTATGCGTATCTACCATCCACCTATAGAATACTGTGATTTGAGATACTCCTCTGCACACCATGAAACACCTTGAGTCGGCATATTCTTCTTGGTTCGTTTCTCATGTTGTGAGTTGATATTCTCATCATCAATTCCTCAGGTACCTTGAGTCGAACCATTCCTCAAGCAACTCATCCAAACCCCATCACCTGACTCCTATGCCAGGTTGAACCAGAAAGGGTCTCTCTCACGTAAGCCCCAAAACCAGCCATTTCTAGGAGCCTTATGCCTAATAGTCCTCTCTACATTACTATAAACTGTAGCACACCCTATGTTCCAAACATAGGATGCCTCTTGCTCTAAATAAGAGATGCCTTATGTAATAAGCATAAGATGCCAATAGTCCTCTCTACATGACTATAAAGTGTAGTACACCCTCTTAATCAATAATATGATGCCTCTTGTTCCAAATAAGATATGTCTTATGTGCCAAGCATAAGATGCCAACAGTCCTCTCTACATGACTATAAACTATAGTACACCCTATTATTCAATAATAGGATTCCTCTTGTTCCAAATAAGAGATTCCTTATGCACCAAGCATAAGATGCCAACAGTTTTCTCTACATGACTATAAACTATAGTGTATCCTATCATTCAATGATAGGATGCCTTTTATTCTAAATAAGATATTCCTTATGTGTTAAGAATAAGATGCCTCATGTCATGATTACAGTGGCATAATTTCATGAGTGTTGGAATCCATTCAAGCATTCCATGTAACACCCCGAGATTTTATGAAAAATATTCTTTTAATTTCATTAATGTCTTGTGTTGTATGCTACACCAAGATTACCTTGCGCTATACGCAACACCATATTAGCTTGCAGTATACGCAACACTATTCTTGGATCGTGTTACACACAATTTTGATAATAGTTATTCTACGCAACATTGAGTATATATATATATATATTCAATGTATAAATGAAATATGGTTGGATTATGATATACAAAACAATGAAAGATTCTTGCATAGCACGCAACCCTGACTTGGCTTGCATTACACGCAATCGCGACCTTCCTCGATAGCGTGTGTTGTACGCAATATCGGGTTTTACTAAACAACGATATATTATTATAATATTATTATGAACTAGACTTTATGAATAGTATTAACTAAATTTTGAATCTTATAACATTATTATTCTTCTTACACATTTTATAAAACATGGTATAAGAACAAAATAAATTTTTCGGGTAAAATAAGTATTTTTCAAAAAATGCAGTTTTGCCGCCTTTTGATGGCGCACCCACTTTAAATCTAGTTTTTGACATGTTTATAAGTTCAATTTGACAAAATAAAATTCTTATTTTGAATCAGGATATAAAAATTTACATTAGATAAAGTTTTGATATTTTTCCGATAACTTTCATATTTTAATGAATAGTAAAAACACGCTATATTTTAATTAAAAACAACTTTTTTCATCGTAATATCTTATGTGGTTAAATTATAATATTTAATGGTTTTAAAGTATAAAGAGAATATATTTTTACCATTTAATATAATGTATGTCATTAGCATTTATTTTACCTTGAATTCGTAGGTTAAATCAATTCAATCTTTTGCAATGTTTTAAAGAAAAACTCGTTTTCTTTCGACAACGGGATTAATTTTAATTTAATTTCTGCATCTTTTGTGTATTCAATTTGGAAAAATGGATTCCATATTTGGAATCAGTGGGTTCAAATTATGTTAATAAGATACTTTTTATTTTTGGGCATTGTGAATAGTAACTACGGTAAATTTTATTTACTATAGTTAAAGGTAAATCGGGTAATTAAGGGTTAATATAAGATTATAAAATTAACCTAACACTTGGAGAAATCCTATTGGATGGATAAAAGTAGACCCATATAACCTAAGGGTCGGATTAGATTCATTTTATGGACTTTTGTCCATGAAAATAATTTAATTATTATTAAAACCAAAGAATGTGACAACATGTTACTTTCTTAAATATTATAAGTATAATAATTTTAATTTAGTGATAAACTTCATGAAACTTCGAACATGAATAGTATCCAGAAAGATAATACAATTATCTACATCATAGAAATTCATTTAGAATTTTTAGGGATTAAATAATTATCATTTCTTATGACACAAAGATGATGCAGTAATTGTCTTATTAATGAAATATTGACATAATTGATGTTATAAATGCCCAAATAAATGAAATTTGAGACTTTTTATGACTTAAATTAATTTTATAGGTTAACATGACATGTTATTGTTGATATAAGTAACTTGGTTCGAACTTATCATTCTGTTATGAATTTTATAAAAATCATGTACCAAATAGTGTCAAAATTGACATAAATTAGTTTTTAAAACAAATATTATATTATTAGTTGTTATTTAATTCTTAAAAATATAATGATCGGCCAAATGACTTAGATAGGGACATATATATTAATAATAAACAACTTGGGGTTTGTTTGTCTTGTTATGGTAAGTTTATTAACAATATAGTGTAAGAAAACAAAAAGACACAGTAAAAGTTAAATTATTTAACTTAGAGTTAAATCTAATTGATAAGGTTAAAATAATAACCTAAACTTGTATAAATCCTATTGTATGAGAGGATTTCGACCCATCCCCACTTTATCTTAGAAATAAGACCCTTTGTAACCATTATAAACCGAATTTGACCTTAATATAAAATAATATTTTGAGATTTTCCTAAGGTGCCCCTCTCCTCCCTTATAAAAGGACACCTCCTCCCTCTCTTCCTCACACCACATTGAGCCTTCATGCTCGGCCAACCCCTGCCAAATTCTCTTATACACTCCCCTAGTATCATCCTAGAGGTCATGGTCTTCTTCAAAGACCATCCTTAGTTCTTTAAGTGGAGGTTAAGAAAAGGCGCGTCAAAAAGAGGTAATATCCATTACCGATCTTTTTCAATTTCTTTCTTCTTCAACTTCTTATTCTTTAGTTTTTTCATGATAAAGTAATAACATAAGTATTTATTATATACTGATATGTTATTATAAATATGAAACAACTCTAATTAACCTTCTATCCATCCTACGGAAAAAGGAAATCACCGCGCGTGCGTACGTACGGAATACCATCTCCACGCCGTGGTGTAATCTATTTTCCGCCACCACCTTAATTGGATGGATATAATGGTGTAATGAGTAACTATATATGATTATTATAAAGTGATATTGATACTTAAATAGTATACATACACTTCAACACAAGTTCACGATCATGAGAATGATATCATCACTCATGCGTACGTACGGACTACCGTCTCCACGACGCGATGAGATTCATTCTCCACATTAACCATTCATGAATGATTATAAAGTATATATAATGAATAATAATGAAATATATGACATGTTAAATCTACTTTATTTATGTATATATATATATGTATGTCATCTACTTACTTCCATTCCAGACAATAAGGAAAGGAAAACAGCGTTCATGCGTACGTACGGACTACCGTCTCCATGAACGGTGTGTTTCATTTCATTTATCTATATATTATATATATATATACTGAATATATATGATATATAAATCATTTTTTATATTCTGGAAGTAAGTAAATCATGATATAAGTAATAATAATGTCAAGAACAACAAGTCCAAACACCTACGATAAATGAAACGATTTTACCCAAAATGCTTCTTTAACATGGAATTTACAAAAGAATGGGTAATATAAAGTCATAAGTGAACCATATATGATATCATAACAATGAATATGATTATTTAATAAGTTAATGACATTATTTAAATTATTATACATGAGTTTCGGATACGTACAAAGCATATCGGACATAAGGTAAGGGAAATATCACAATCTCATTTTTATCCGAGATTGTTTATACTTTGGTATTTACTGGGGTGTATTTTATCATCCACATCCATGTTTCCTCAACATGTAATATTTATATCCTTATAAAATAGTTTATATCCAATTTTACCCTTTGGTTAGTTTTTAGTAAAAGATATGAAAGGAATCTTTTGTCATTTTTCGTACGAGGTACTTTTTGACTTTTCCGACAAAAGTACGAGAAGAATGTTTTTTTTAACTTATACGGTATGAATGTATTTTTAAAACATTATTTCCAAGAAGATTACTTTAAAAGTTTTCAAGAATATTTTTAATCAACTTATTTTAGTTTAAAATTGTATGACATGTTATGAAAGGAAAAATGTTTTTGAAGTAGAAAGGATATTTTCCTCAATAATGGAGTTCAAGTGTTTTATCCAAATTATCTTCCATCTAAGATAATAAAGGGTTCTGTTTTTATCCCTATTATTACATTGATTTGATTATGTTGTGATGGAATTATTTTTATGAAATCCTTTATCTTATTGTTTTATGATGTCATGATGTTTAAGATTCCCATTTTTATTACATGGGTTATGCAATGATGTATGAGTTATGATTTTGTGGCACACATAAGAATGGTATCATTATGAGATGGGTGGGACCTATATCTCCCTCCAATGCATTGGGTAAAGATTTTATATCTCATGAGATAGACATGGCTGGAACAGTAGGTTATACCGGTTTAGTGAAATAGGACTGAAACGAGGGTGACTCGGTTCAGAAATGGACTTTGTCCACTAAGATAGTCTTGGCAATGAGTCTTGACTAATAAGATATGATTCTCTATGATTATGTGTGTATGCCACAAAGTTTCATGTTTTAAGTTATGATTATTGGGATTTCATTTCACTACTATGATTTGTTGGTCAGAGTGGTTTACTCAAGAGGGGGGGTGAATTGAGTACCAATTAAAATTTCTGTATTTAAAAAACAGTGTCTTAAAGACCCCCAAATAAAATAATAAATTAAACTGTAGTGAATTTATATTAAAGTAGAGCTTCTGTCAGATTCTCAAGGGATTGATTAATTCCCAGTTAATCAACACAGGAGTGTGTGATTATCTTTTGAAACTAACTTACTAATCTACACTTAACATAAACACTTGCTAATTTAATTATCAAAGTAACTTTAAAAACAGTATTGGTTTTAAAGTGATCAGCAGCGGAATAAAACTTTGAAAGAGATGGCACAACAATGTAACCAAGAGGTTCAGTCTCAAGCCGAGACTTAGTCCTCTCAAAAGTTTATATAAAAATGATCCACACCCTAGATCGGGGTTCAACAGTTTACAACTGTCCAGGTCCAAGACCTCTACCACTATTCTTCATGGGAAACAGTACAACAGCAACTAGCTGTCCAGGTCACACACGACCTCTACCACTGTTATTCGTGGGAAAGAAAGAATGAAAGAGTTTGGTAAGGATTTACAAATCCTTCAGTTTGAGTACAGGAGACAGTGTATGTGTTAGATTCAGCAGATAACACACACTGCTCGAAAAGAGTAATAATAAATCACAGAACAAGAGATGTAGAGTTTAGAAGTGGTTCTGGTGATTTCAGTGCAGCTCTGGACTCCTTTGGATTTGACTAGAAGTGAGTTTGAGTCCTCTTCTCGTTTCTGTTTGAGAAACAGAGTGTCGTATACTCCAGGTTCGTAGGTAGTGAGATGTAGTCGATGAAGCTCTTCGATATTCTTTTGAGTACACAGAACTCTTCTTGAGTAGCCTTGATTGTATATGTGATTCTGTCTTGCTTGGTTCTTCTTGTATGCATAGAGCTTTTCTTGAGTATGTCATATGTATTCCTTGTCTCTGTCTGTGTTGTCTCACTCATCTCTTCAGCAGAGTCTTCTTGTATTTATGTCACGTGCAACAGGAGACAGAAAAGATTTCCTTTCTGCAGGTACGAGGTACGGGTTCCTGACATCCGACAACCTTTATCAGATATTTGACAAATCATTAAAATGTACATGATATGACCGTTGGATAGATTAAATATAGGAAATAAAGAAATTCAAACAGTGTGTCGAGTGATCAGTAGGTGATCAGCATCGGTAGCTTGAACATCGGTAGCTTGAACATCGGTAGCTCAATGTCATTAGTTGCTTTGACTCTATCGGTGGCTCTATGCGTCGGTTGGTACATGCTTGTATCGGTGACTTTGTTTATCGGTAGCTCCATGCATCGGTAGGTACATGCATCGGTAGCTCCATGCATCGGTAGGTACATGCATCGGTAGCTCCATGCGTCGGTAGGTACATGCATCGGTAGGTACATGCATCGGTAGCTGTGAGTCTGTCAGTAGATTCGTCCATCGGTGACTCTTATTCCATCGGTAGCTACTTATACTTACACCGGTAGCTCTATGTTTGTATCGGTAGCTGTCTGTAAGACAGTAGCTTACATTTATAAGCACATCGGTAGCTGTGTGTTAAGTCTATCGGTAGCTGTCTGTCGGTAGACTAAGTCTATCGGTAGACTGGTTACCGGTAGCTCTTTATCAGTAGCTATAGACAGATTACTTATCTGTTTTATGCAGAACACATCCGATTCTGTTAGAATCAATTTATAACTTGTATGAACATGGATAAATGAGGATTAACATATTCCAAAGACTATTTTAAAAATTATTATTGGTTTGATCATAGATTTGAAAGAATTAAAGTATAGATCAATGATACTTAAAGATATCATAGAGAATGAAAACATAATTGGGATTTTCAACACATATGAATACATGATTGAGATTATCAAAACAGGTGAGGTCAACAATCTCCCCCTTTTTGATAATCACAATTTATGATATGGGCATTTAACATAGTGAAAATATAATGGTAAAGAGTATAATATTGAATTCAATTTTCTTATTGAAAATAGCATCAGAGATAATAGAAATAGTATGATATAGACATAAGTTATCAGAGGTAACAATCATAAGGTACTAAATAGACATAAAGTATCAGAGGGAAAAAAATGAAAAGAAGGGTAAAGTGTCTCCCCTTATTCCTTATTTTTCTCCATTGAAAATATTTTTCATTCTCTTTGTTCTCCCCCTTATTCTCTAATTTTGTTCTCCCCCTTATTCTCCTTATTATTCTCCTTATTATTCTCCCCCTTTGTGATAATCAAAAAGTGGGAAAGCATATATATATAGGAGACAAATAAAACATGAGAAGTAAAAGGAGTTCTTCTGTATTAGAGTAGTCAAAAAGTACAGAAACAGAATACAAAGGAATTCCTATCAAAAATCCTAGCCACTGGATCATTCCACCTCTTCCACGTGAGATTTTCCTTTGGGATCAGAAGAAGGCTCGGGTGGTGAGGATACAGGTGAAGGTTTTGGAATGCCAGAAAAGATCAAAGGAGGCTGGGCCACTGACACAGAGTCAGGCCTGTAGGTTGAATATCTCTGGGTGATCATTGGTGTGAGGCTGCGAATAGCTTGAGCAGGAGTCAGCTGGACTGTGGAAGCAGCTGAGGAAGAAGCAGGCAAAGCAGGAGGGATGATGACTGGTCTGGCATCAACATGCAAGAAGGGCAGCAGCAGATTTCTAAAATCCATAATAATTCCTCCTCTTTCCATGGCAGAGATGAAATCATCTTTGTTCTCCATGAATTTCTCTAAGGCAGGAGTCAGTTCTCTTAGATTTCTCACTTGTTCTCTGAACGCTTGAGTGACTGGTGGTAGCTTCATGTTTTCCAACATCATCTTGAAGTGGTGTTCGAGTTGATGCTTGGTGAAAATTTTGGTGAAGTAGTAGTCCACTTTTCTCTTTATGGATTCCTGAGAGGAAGAGGCTTCTCTCATATAGTCTTGAACAATCTTCATTATTTCTCTGGCAGAATCTCTTGTAGAAAGCACCACTCGGCTCAACTCTGATGAGTCCACAGAGCCACTGGTTGAAATAGAGCCAATCTCCTCCTTCAACATTGCTCGAACTTGATTCAGATCAACTGAAAGTTTGGATGTGAGAGGGCCAAGAGAGAAGGAAACAGTTTCTTTGAAACTCTTAGACAAACCACTGATTAGGCTTTGAACTTGAGAGTCTTGTAACTGAACATGATCCTTCACTGAGGTTTTGAAACTTTCAAACACTGAGACAAACTGGCTTACTACACTCTTCACATAAGCTAGGTCCTTGTCAGCTTGAGACTTGGAGCTCATATAAGAATCCAAAGCAGCAACTGATGTCTTGAGAGCTTCCAGATCTGATTCGATTCTTGAAGACTGAGTCTGGCACTCTTTCACTTCTTCCATAATCTCAGACATAAAAGAAGATAGATTACAAGCCAAAGATAGCTAGAAAGATCTCTCTAACATTTTCATTTCTTCATAAAAGCTTTGCTTCATCTCAGCAACTGATACACTGAATGATTCTTTCAGCTCATTCTTCATGGATTCAAGATCATATTTAGAGACAAAATCATTTGGGACAACTGCAGCAGATCCCCTTGCTGAGGTCAAACTAACTACAGAAGCAGTCATTATTGAATTAATTGAGGAAGCAAGAGAGGTTTCCATTAACTTCACTTCTTCAACAAAAATGGTTTTGAGGTCCTCTTTCAGCTTATTCAAATCATGAAATCTGACCACATCATCTGGAAACATCTCAGAAGCAAGATCATAATTGGTCTTCGGTCTATTCACAGACACCTCATTATCTGAATCCGGATAATCCAATCCACAGACTATAAACCCTGGGTCTTCTACCCAGTCTCCAAGCTCAATAGCTACTATAACTTTTCCAAGCACAGCCTGATGCTCCCCCTCAATGGGTGCATTCTCATGTATCACAACAGCATTTTCTACTGGCCTTTCTTCATCAGAATCTTCCACAACAACTTCCATCTCAACAGCAGTAAGGAGGTTTTCTGAAACAGGTACAGTTTCTTCTGTATCTTTTTCTACTTCAGCAGAAGGCATAGCTGAGCTTCCAATCAAAGGGCTCATACTTAAACTACCAGAAGCAGACAATTCAGATACATTTTCCTTTTCCTCTTCTTCTTGGTGAGGTACAGACTGGTCTTCCTCATGAGTAGATACAATTTCCTCTACCTTTCATTTCCTAGAATAAACCAATTCTGCAACAGGACTTGGGGGCAAGTCTGGATCTCCTCCAACATCCATAGGAGTTTCTTCTTCTTCTTCTGTTTCATCACTATAAACAGGTTCCTCTTCATCAGATCTCAGACTCGGATCTCTCATATCCTTTGGTCTTGAGGGATGATCCACAGGATTAAACCTATCATATACCTTCTGATCATCACTGACCCATTCTCCCTTCCATGGGTTCCAGTTAATTTTCATGTACTTACACACAGTCGAGGTGATGCAGAAATTTTTCTTGACTACAACCGTATCATCCTGAGACTCAGCTATTCCTTTCACTTTTATCATTACTGAAATCATCTTGGCAAAGAACAAAGCATTAGTCTTTGACTTTGGTCTAATCATGTCTTCCATTTGAAGCATTAACAGTCTGCACAGATTGATCTTCACACCATGTCTTAGAAATGAAGAAGATAGATATCTTGATATCTCAGATTTGCAAAATCTCCTCGCCTCGGTATCAACACATGCTGAACAAACTTGAAAATCAGTCGATTCTCTCCATCCATTTCAGCAGCAACCACTTGCCTTTGATTTCCATTACCAGTCACCTCTTTTAAGGCGGTTTCATAATCAAAGATGTCACTGCTAGGTGGCATTGCTCTTGATACATACCCAGAGACACCTTCATGTGGTACTTTTAAACTCTCAGCCCACTCTACTGAAGAAAAAGACATTTTTTTTCCATTTACAAAAGAGCTTACCCGATTCTCATTCTCAGACTTCTCGAAGGTTATAAACTCATAGAACTGTTTTACCAACTTCGGGTAGTATGGGCCATTGTTATTAGAGAAACAATCCACCCATTTCTGGTCTTCTAGAATCTCGAGTACTAAGGATTTGCTAGGCAGTAGCCATTCCACGCACAGTTCCTTTTCGATTACTATGTCTCTATTCTGCAAGTGAGGATTCACTGGTCGCCTTCCCGATCTAGTTCTGACTTCACTAACACTGGTTTTATGCTGAGTCTTCTGCTTCTTAGCGTTTGGTTCTGCACTTTCATCTCTGACGATAGGAAGCTTGGTTTTTGCCATCGCGGGTTTAGGGTTCTTGGCCGATTTGAGAGCTAAGGTTCGAAGGTGAGGGATTTTGAGCTCGGTGAGGTAAGAAGTGGCTTAGACTTAGTTTTATCATTTAGGAATTCCAAATAAACGACTAAAATATAGTAATAAAAATAATATAAAATGATTCGTATTCTTGGCGGCAGACAGAAGTTTTAAAACCTTGCATCGGTGTGAGTTAATCATCGGTGAGAAAAACAAACCGGTGAGAATTGTACATCGGTGAGGATTTTCACATCGGTGAGAATGTCACATCGGTGAGAATTTTCACATCAGTGAGGATTTTCACATCGGTGAGAATGTCACATCGGTGAGAATTTTCACATCAGTGAGGATTTTCACATCGGTTGTGATTAAACATTCCCAATTCGTGTCTTATATAACTTAGCCTATCCGGACTTAAAGGTTTAGTGAAAATATCAGCCAATTGATGTTTGTTGCCAATAAATTCAAGAGAAATATCACCTTTTTGATAGTGATCTCTTAGGAAATGGTGTCTTACATCTATGTGTTTGGTTCTAGAGTGAGATACAGGATTCTTAGAGATGTTTATTGCACTGGTGTTATCACACTTGATTGAAACATGTTTAAAAACATATCCATAGTCCAAAAGAGTGTGTTTCATCCACAGAATTTGTGCACAGCAACTACCAGCAGCTATATATTCTGCTTCGGCAGTAGATAATGCAACTGAGTTCTGTTTCTTACTACACCAAGAAACTAAGGATTTTCCAAGCAAATGACATGTTCCTGATGTGCTTTTTCTATCTAACTTACAACCAGCAAAGTCAACATCTGAATAACTCATTAACTCAAAGGATTGTCCTTTTGGGTAAAACAAACCTAAGTTAACCGTGTGTTTGAGATATTTAAAAATTCTTTTAACAGCAAGCAAATGAGATTCTTTTGGATTAGCTTGAAATCTGGCACACATACACACACTAAACATAATATCAAGTCGATTAGCAGTAAGATAAAGTAAACTACCAATCATACCTCTGTAATTTGTTTGATCAACTGGTTTCCCAGTTTCATCTGCATCCAATTTACAGGTAGTACTCATAGGAGTTTCACTTCCCTTGATACTATCCAGACCAAAACGTTTTAAAAGATCCTTTTTATATTTACTTTGATTCAAAATAATACCATTTTCATTTTGAAATACTTGAAATCCAAGAAAGTACTTAAGCTCTCCCATTAAGCTCATTTCAAATTCATTTTGCATACTTTTTGAAAAATCAGTACATAAAGAGTGTTTAGAAGATCCAAAAATAATATCATCAACATATATTTGTACAACTAAAAAATCTTTAAAAATTCTTTTAATGAAAAGAGTTGGATCAGCAATCCCTTTAGTAAAACCTTTTGAAATAAGGAAATTGCTAAGTCTATCATACCAAGATCTTGGAGCTTGTTTTAAACCATACAAAGCTTTAGAAAGTTTAAAAACTTGATTTGGAAAATGGGGGTTAGTAAATCCAGGTGGTTGTTCTACAAAAACATCTTCAATTATAAAACCATTTAGAAATGCACTTTTCACATCCATTTGATATAACTTGAAATCCAGATGTGCAGCATATGCAAGTAAGATCCTAATGGCTTCTAGTCTAGCTACAGGTGCAAAAGTTTCCTCATAGTCTATACCTTCTTCTTGAGTATATCCTTGTGCAACTAGTCTAGCTTTGTTTCTAACTATATTTCCAGATTCATCTACTTTATTTCTAAAAACCCATTTTGTGCCTATTGTCAAAGTGTCCTTAGGTCTGTCAACTAATTCCCAGACTTTGTTTCTTTCAAACTGATTTAATTCTTCTTGCATAGCCATTACCCAGAATTCATCATTGATAGCATCATTGATATTTTTGGGTTCTAGCTGTGAAATAAAGGCTTGATGTTCAACCTGGTTTCTTAGAGAAGCTCTAGTTTGTGTTCCTCTATCAAGATTACCAACAACAGCTTCTAAAGGATGATTCTTTAGAATCCTTGTTGATCTGGTAAAGGTTGGACTAGAAATTTCAGGTTCATCTATAGGTTCGGGTTCAACAGAAGCAGATTCTGGAAAAAGTCCAGAACTGGATGCTTTTATAACAGGTTCTTTAGATTTATCATTAAGGTCCAGAATAGACAAATCTTCTTCAAGATTCTCAAGAGAGGTTTTAGGCTCATGTGGATCAGTTTCATCAAACTTGATGTGAACAGATTCTTCCACACATTTGGTTTTCTTATTGAATACTCTATAGGCTTTACTTGAAATAGAGTAACCCAGAAAAATTCCTTCATCACTTTTGGAAGCAAACTTATCCAGATTATCTTTAGTATTCAGAATAAATACTTTGCAGCCAAAAACTTTAAAGTAATTAACCTTAGGCTTTCTATTGTTCCACAATTCATAAGGGGTTTTCTTAAGAACAGGTCTAATTAAGACTCTATTAATGACATAGCAAGCTGTATTTACAGCTTCAGCCCAAAAATAAATAGGCAGGTCATATTCATTGAGCATGGTTCTAGAAATTTCTTGAAGGGTTCGGTTTCTTCTTTCTACTACACCATTCTGTTGGGGTGTTCTAGGAGCAGAAAAGTTATGAGTATATCCATTGTGTGAGCAATAAGATTCAAAATCTTGATTTTCAAACTCACGACCATGATCACTTCTCAAATTTTTAATCTTAAGTCCACTAAGGTTCTCTACAGATTTAGAGTATTTAACAAAGTAAGAACAAGCTTCACTATTGTGAGCTAGAAAATATACCCAAGTATATCTAGAAAAGTCATCTAAAAGAACATAAACATAGTGCTTCCCATTTAAACTAGAAACTCTTGATGGTCCAAACAAGTCCATGTGAACCAATTCAAGTGGTTGAGAAGTCGAAACTTCTTTCTTTGATTTAAAAGAAACTTTGTGTTGTTTTCCCTTTTGATAGGGGTTACACACTCTATCATTTGGGAATTCTAATTTAGGTAGGTCTCTAACTAGGTTTTTCCTAGAAAGTTTTCTAAGTGAGTGAATTTTTCAATGTCCTAATCTTCTGTGCCATAGCCAAGATTCTTTATGAAAAGCATTCAAACAAGTAATATTCTGCTTAGCTAAAGAATTCAGATTAACAGCATAAACATTCTCATTTCTTAAGGCAGAAAATACCAAAACATTCTTAGAATTAAAAAATTTGCAAGAATCATTTTCAAATTTAACATGAAAACCATCATCACATAACTGAGAAATACTTAATAAATTGTATTTAAGGCCATCAACAAATAAAACTTTAGAGATCAAAATTGAATCAGTGTTATCAATCTGGCCTAGGCCGATGATCTTCCCTTTTGAATTATCACCAAAGGTGACAAAGACTCCATCAACTTTTATTATACTTTTGAAACAAGAGAAGTCTCCTGACATATGTCTTGAACATCCACTGTCCAAATACCAGGTCTCTTTACAGGAGCTCTTCAAGCAAGTTCCCTACAGAACAGATTTAGATGGGAGATGATTTTGGTACCCAGATTTTCTTGGGTCCAGACAGGTTAGCCAATAACACTTTAGGTACCCATATTTGTCTAATGGGTCTCAAATAATTTGTAGAATTGACATGCTTTGAAAGATAAACTTTATTAGATCCATAGCTATGTATATAACTGGTTGAAGCATAAGAGGTTCCAGAATTACCTTCATTCTGTCCAGATTTAGAAATGAATCTAGTTTTGGCAATTTTCCTTTGTCCAGGTTGGTATCCTATACCAGTAGTATATTTAGGTGATACTTGCTTTCCTAGCATCTGTGTTAGAGTATTCTTTCCATTTGTGAACTTCTCTAAGTCTTTTCTGAGTTTTTCATTAGACAATTTTAGTTCAGTATTTTCTTTAAGCAACTGAGCATTTTTCTCTTTTTCAATAGTGAGTTCGGTTTTAACTGTAGTGGTGAGAGCATGCTGTTTCTTTAATGACTTGTATTTATCCTTAAGTTCATTACATGTCTCTTCCAGCATATCACAGTACTCAAACAATTCATTTTTAGACATTGTTCCAGAATCAGAGTCAGATTCTGCATTATCTCCAGAGTAATAATTTAAAGCAGGAGTTTCAGCAGTTACCTGAGAAGTGTTTGTCATAAAGCACATGTTGGCTCGATTCCTTTCAGAGTCTGAAGATTCAGCTTCACTTGTGCTGTCTTCTGAAGCACTCGAAGTAGCCTTCATGGCTTTCTTAAACTTATTGTCCTTATATTCATATTTCTTTTTATACTTCATCTTTGGACAGTCGGCTTTAATGTGTCCTTTTCTCTTGCACTCATAGCAGACAACATCATCTGATTTGTCATTCTTCTTCCAATCCTTTTTCCATTTACCTTGGTGATCATACTTACCCTTATAATTTGTTTTTCTGAAGAACTTATTTTTCCTATAAAATTTCTTAAATCTTCTAGCAATGTGAGCCATCTCAGCATCACTGTCAGAATCACTTCCACTGTCTTCACAGCTTGAACTTTCAACTACAGCTTGAAGCTTTTCTTTGTCCTTATTCTTTGAAGTTGAGGATTTGAAAGCGACAGACTTTCTTGCAGGTTCATTTTATTCCTCTTTGTTCACTTTAAGCTCTTCTTCATACATCATCAGCTTTCCAATTAGTTCCTTGACAGGTAGAGCAGCAATGTCACATGATTCTATGATTGATACAGATGTGCCTCTCCATCTATCAGGTAGACATCTCAAAATTCTCATAATTTGTTCCTTCGATGAGACATCTTTTCCCAGCGAGATCATTGTATTGACAATTTCATTGAACCTGAGATACATGTCAGAAATGGGTTCATCAGGCTTCATTTTAAAATTATCATACTTGATAGTATAAGTGTTCAATCTCATTTCTTTAACATTAGTTGTTCCTTCATGAGAAACAGCTAAGGTATCCCAAATTTCATAAGCAGTTTTACAAGAAGAAATTCTATTAAACTCTTCATCTCCTAGAGCACAGTACAAGGCATTCATAGCTTTACAATTGTTATTGTAAGCAGTCTTTGTAGGTTCATCCCAAGTAGATCTAGCAGTAGTAGGCATTTTGTATTCTGATTCAATAGCAGTCCAAATATCAAAACCTATGCTTTCTAGATGAATTTTCATTTTCAGTTTCCACTGAGCATAATTAGTTCCATTGAAGAAAGGTGGCCGGTTAGTATCAGCACCCTCAAGTCTATTGTCCATGATGAGAAAATTTTAAAGAGATAAAAATTTAGATATAACAGAAATTTTAAGATCTTTAAAATACAACTAAAATCACAGTTCAAAAGCAGAGTACTTTTAGAAAGTATTTTCAATCCTCTGATACCAAGTGTTGGTCGGAGTGGTTTACTCAAGAGGGGGGGTGAATTGAGTACCAATTAAAATTTCTGTATTTAAAAAACAGTGTCTTAAAGACCCCCAAATAAAATAATAAATTAAACTGTAGTGAATTTATATTAAAGTAGAGGTTCTGTCAGATTCTCAAGGGATTGATTAATTCCCAGTTAATCAACACAGGAGTGTGTGATTATCTTTTGAAACTAACTTACTAATCTACACTTAACATAAACACTTGCTAATTTAATTATCAAAGTAACTTTAAAAACAGTATTGGTTTTAAAGTGATCAGCAGCGGAATAAAACTTTGAAAGAGATGGCACAACAATGTAACCAAGAGGTTCAGTCTCAAGCCGAGACTTAGTCCACTCAAAAGTTTATATAAAAATGATCCACACCCTGGATCGGGGTTCAACAGTTTACAACTGTCCAGGTCCAAGACCTCTACCACTGTTCTTTGTGGGAAACAGTACAACAGCAACCAGCTGTCCAGGTCACACACGACCTCTACCACTGTTATTCGTGTGAAAGAAAGAATGAAAGAGTTTGGTAAGGATTTACAAATCCTTCAGTTTGAGTACAGGAGACAGTGTATGTGTTAGATTCAGCAGATAACACACACTGCTCAAAAAGAGTAATAATAAATCACAGAATAAGAGATGTAGAGTTTAGAAGTGGTTCTGGTGATTTCAGTGCAGCTCTGGACTCCTTTGGATTTGAATAGAAGTGAGTTTGAGTCCTCTTCTCGTTTCTGTTTGAGAAACAGAGTGTCGTATGCTCCAGGTTCGTAGGTAGTGAGATGTAGTCGATGAAGCTCTTCGATATTCTTTTGAGTACACAGAACTCTTCTTGAGTAGCCTTGATTGTATATGTGATTCTGTCTTGCATGGTTCTTCTTGTATGCACAGAGCTTTTCTTGAGTATGTCGTATGTATTCCTTGTCTCTGTGTGTGTTGTCTCGCTCATCTCTTCAGCAGATTCTTCTTGTATTTATGTCACGTGCAACAGGAGACAGAAAAGATTTCCTTTCTGCAGGTACGAGGTACGGGTTCCTGACATCCGACAACCTTTATCAGATATTTGACAAATCATTAAAATGTACATGATATGACCGTTGGATAGATTAAATATAGGAAATAAAGAAATTCAAACAGTGCGTCGAGTGATCGGTAGGTGATCAGCATCGGTAGCTTGAACATCGGTAGCTTGAACATCGGTAGCTCAATGTCATTAGTTGCTTTGACTCTATCGGTGGCTCTATGCGTCGGTTGGTACATGCTTGTATCGGTGACTTTGTTTATCGGTAGCTCCATGCGTCGGTAGGTACATGCATCGGTAGCTCCATGCATCGGTAGGTACATGCATCGGTAGCTCCATGCGTCGGTAGGTACATGCATCGGTAGGTACATGCATCGGTAGCTGTGAGTCTGTCAGTAGCTTCGTCCATCGGTGACTCTTATTCCATCGGTAGCTACTTATACTTACACCGGTAGCTCTATGTTTGTATCGGTAGCTGTCTGTAAGACAGTAGCTTACATTTATAAGCACATCGGTAGCTGTGTGTTAAGTCTATCGGTAGCTGTCTGTCGGTAGACTAAGTCTATCGGTAGACTGGTTACCAGTAGCTCTTTATCAGTAGCTATAGACAGATTACTTATCTGTTTTATGCAGAACACATCCGATTGTGTTAGAATCAATTTATAACTTGTATGAACATGGATAAATGAGGATTAACATATTCCAAAGACTATTTTAAAAATTATTATTGGTTTGATCATAGATTTGAAAGAATTAAAGTATAGATCAATGATACTTAAAGATATCATAGAGAATGAAAACATAATTGGGATTTTCAACACATATGAATACATGATTGAGATTATCAAAACAGGTGAGGTCAACATGATTTATCCCATGTTATGAAATTATGCTCTCTTTTGCAGGTTAAGATTTCCAAAATGTTATGTTCTTATGAATATGATGTGATTGATATTTCTTTTTCTTACCCTTACTGAGAATTTTAGATCACCCTTTTATGTTTTCTTTTCCCCAGGATATAAAGAAAGGTTTTAGGTAAAAAAAAGGAAGATCTTTATGGGAGATGTTGAAGATCTTTCACCACGATTAGAAGATTATATTCTGAGTTTCCAAAGACACTAAACTATTACGATCCTTGTGTGTGTGTTTTTGTTATGTACTAAGTATTCCGCAAAAGTAATGTAATGTCCATGTACGTCAGGCTTCGGGTCTCTACAGTTGGTATCAGAGCAATGGTGTAGTCAACCTTTGGAAACTAGGATGCGAAAACATTAGTGAGATCCCTAGAGATATTTCTAAGGTATGTATAGGGATGTCCCTAAGGATAAGTATACATGTAGGATACAATCCTAGAACTATGGTAACGATCATAGAATTTAACCTAAGATGTTAGATATTAAGGGTACTCCCCCTTTATTATGTTGTTTTCTCTAGCATGATTTTTGCCTCTCACAATATTCTTTTTGGGTTTTAGACGATGGTTGGAACCCGAAGGAACCGTGTTGATCAATGTAATGGACAATGCAATGATTGTCCTCTTGAACAAACAAATGTTATGGGAGATGGAGTGCAAAATCTTATTTCTATACTTACACAAGCTATGAATCATTCTGGACTTCCAAATGAGCAGAGAAGGGAACAATATTCTATTGAGTCCTTTATGAGGCAACGTCCACCTTCTTTCAGTGGGTCTTCTGATCCACTTGTTGCTGAACAATGGATCAGTACCACTGAAAAGATATTTTCAGTTCTTCAATGTTCTGAACATGATAAAGTCATCTTAGCAGTATATCATTTGGAAGGTGAAGCTGATCGATGGTGGAATCTTATCAATAATACGAGGCCAAGAGATGAAATTGAGTCCATGGAATGGGACAAGTTCAAGAACTTGTTTTTCAGTAAGTACTTCCCTCGTATTCTTCGAACAAAGATGGAAAAGGAATTTCTTGAGATGAAGCAGAAGGATGATAAATCTGTTGGAATATACGAAGCGAATTTTACAAGACTTGCAAGGTATGCATCTGGCATTATCATCCAACCTGAAAGTAAAGTTGATCAATTTTTCAGTGGCTTAAAACCAAGTCTTCGAAGGGAATTATCTATAAGAGACTTCAGTAGCTATGAAGAAATTGTGCGTTGTGCTATCAAGGTAGAAATGGAAGTTGGTGTTACATATCCATCTCATGGTTTTGACAAGAAACGAAAGATGGAGTTCAAGGAGAAATCTCAGAATAATGGTGAAAAGAAGATGAATGTTTCCTTATGCACAAAGTGTGGAAAGAATCATGGTGTAGATTGTCTTAAAGGGACTAGAAAATGTTTTAAGTGTGGAAAAGAAGGTCATCGAGCAGCTGAGTGTCGAAGTGATGGAAAAAGGGTTTCTAATGATGTGAATAAAGCAAAGACTGCAGAGAACGTACCACCAACACTCCAATGCTTCAAGTGCAAGGAAATGGGGCATTATGCTAATAAATGCCCTAATCCAAGGGTTAGTGATGATCGACATGAGCAACCGCTTAAGGAAAAGGACAAAGGGAAGTCACATGCGATCACTATTAGCGATGTTGAATATGACAACGATGTAGTGGAATGATTAAGTGTTTATGTAATGGGATTTCAAAATAGTATCATGGAATCTCATTTATGGTATTGTGGAATTTCGGAATATCTATGTATTGGTTTTCAATAATTATATGATACTGGTAACCAGGAAAAAAAAGTGATTGAAATATTTTTGGAAAGTAGATGATATGCGCATAATGAAGGGACAAGAAGATAATGAGATGTTTGATTGTATTCATGAGATCATGATTGATATAAGGACTAAGTATATAGAATTTTGAGGATTTTGGTATGTGGAAAGAGTTATCTTTTTACAGCACTCATGTTTTTACTAATATTCAATGGGTATTCATTTTTCAAGAGATTAAATGATTATGGTATTCACATGACTGGAATGTGACGAACTATATATATGAGGGATAAATGATGGCATTCACGTGATCATTTTCTCTATACTATGAGCTTGGAACGAAGTATTTTAGATAAGCCTAAAGATTAGAATGGATTATGTTGGACATATGCTAAGTATTGTTTAAGGATAGAACTTTTTTCGATATTAGTGATGGGATTTTATAGTAATGTAGTTTTAGAAAAAGGACAACCTGCAGGACGGGCGACAGCCCATCGCGTCGGACAAGGCTGTGGGAATCGAACCCACAACCGAAGTGCGACTGGCCTTTTTCGCCTACCACAGGCCTACAGGAAGTCCCTGTTTAGTAGAAACTAGTTTTATTATATTAAGCAGTATAAGTCCATTTTAGGAACTATTTAAGATTAATCTCACTATAGATGGACTTATGTATTTTTTTAATAACTTTTCTAACCTTTTGTTTGAGACAGATGGAATGACCCATCATTCTATCACATGATCTGCTATCACATCATGAATGACAAATTCAACTTCATTTCTTTAAGAGATGAAGTGGAAATTTTCCAAAGAACGACAAACGGTGAGAATATACCAAAATCACGAAAGTATTTCTTCTAATTCCAATTTCATCAACTTTAGGGAAATGATCTTGAAAACCAAAAATGTTGTCCTAGTGCTCTTATATCTGATGAATCAGATGGTACCTTAGATCATCACAAATTTATGGCTTTTTGATTACTGGCTTTTCCATAGCCATGTTTTCTACCACTCTCCATCAGAACATGATGGTTTGATTTATCATCCATATCCATATTTTCACCTATGTGGAAACCCAGTGATTAGTTTATTTGGGTAACCGTTACGTTTCATACTTTTGTTTATAAAGATTGGTTTTGGTATTCCTTTTTACTATGTGGGTTTCTATTAAAGAAACTTTTGAATAGTAAACCATTTATAACCCCGAAGAATTTCGAGGGCGAAATTCATTTTAAGGGGGGTAGAATGTAACACCCCAAGATTTTATGAAAAATATTCTTTTAATTTCATTAATGTCTTGTGTTTTATGCTACACCAAGATTAACTTGCGCTATACGTAACACCATATTAGCTTGCAGTATACGCAACACTATTCTTGGATCGTGTTAGACACAATTTTGATAATAGTTATTCTACGCAACATTGAGTATATATATATATTCAATGTATAAATTAAATATGGTTGGATTATGATATACGAAACAACGAAGGATTCTTGCACAGCACGCAACCCTGACTTGGCTTGCATTACACGCAATCGCGACCTTCCTCGATAGTGTGTGTTGTACGCAATACCGGGTTTTACTAAACAACGATATATTATTATAATATTATTATGAACTAGCCTTTATGAATAGTATTAACTAAATTTTGAATCTTATAACATTATTATTCTTCTTACACATTTTCTAAATCATGGTATAAGAACAAAATAAATTTTTCGGGTAAAATAAGTATTTTTCAAAAAATGCAGTTTTGCCGCCTTTTGATGGCGCACCCACTTTAAATCTAGTTTTTGACATGTTTATAAGTTCAATTTGACAAAATAAAATTCTTCTTTTGAATCAGGATATAAAAATTTACATTAGATAAAATTTTGATATTTTTCCGATAACTTTCATATTTTAATGAATAGTAAAAACACGCTATATTTTAATTAAAAACAACTTTTTTCATCGTAATATATTATGTGGTTAAATTATAATATTGAATGGTTTTGAAGTATAAATAGAATATATTTTTACCATTTAATATAATGTATGTCATTAGCATTGATTTTACCTTAAATTCGTAGGTTAAATCAATTCAATCTTTTTCAATGTTTTAAAGAAAAACCTGTTTTCTTTCGACAACGGGATTAATTTTAATTTAATTTCTGCATCTTTTTTGTATTGAATTTGGAAAAAGGGATTCCATATTTGGAATCCGTGGGTCCAAATTATTTTAATAAGATACTTTTTATTTTTGGGCATTGTGAATAGTAACTACGGTAAATTTTATTTACTATAGTTAAAGGTAAATCGGGTAATTAAGGGTAAATATAAGATTATAAAATTACCCTAACACTTAAAACAATCCTATTGGATGGAAAAAAGTAGACCCATATAACCTAAGGGTCGGATTAGATTCATTTTATGGACTTTTGTCCATGAAAATAATTTAATTATTATTAAAACCAAAGAATGTGACAACATGTCACTTTCTTAAATAATATAAGTATAATAATTTTAATTTAGTGATAAACTTCATGCAACTTCGAAAATGAATAGTCTCCAGAAATATAATACAATTATATACATCATATAAATTTATTTAGAATTTTTAGGGATTAAATAATTATCATTTATTATGATACAATGATGATACAGTAATTGTCTTATTAATGAAATATTGACATAATTGATGTTATAAATGCCCAAATAAATGTAATTTGAGACTTTTTATGACTTAAATTAATTTTCTAGGTTAATATGACATGTTATTTTTGATATAAGTAACTTGGTTAGAACTTATCATTCTGTTATGAATTTTATAAAAATCATGTACCAAATAGTGTCAAAATTGACATAAATTAGTTTTTAAAACAAATATTATATTATTAGTTGTTATTTAATTCTTAAAAATCTAAGGATCGGCCAAATGACTTAGATAAGGATAGATATATTAATAATAAACAACTTGGGGTTCGTTTGGCTTTTTATGGTAAGTTTATTAACCATATAGTGTAAGAAAACAAAAAGACACGGTAAAAGTTAAATTATTTAACATAGAGGTAAATCTAATTGATAAGGTTAAAATAATAACCTAAACTTGTCTAAATACTATTGTATGAGAGGATTTCGACCCATCCCCACTTTATCTTCGAAATAAGACCCTTTGGAACCATTATAAACCGAATTTTACCTTAATATAAAATAATATTTTGAGATTTTCCTAAGGTGCCCCTCTCCTCCCTTATAAAAGGACACCTCCTCCCTCTCTTCCTCACACCAAATTGAGCCTTCATGATAAGCCAACTCCTGCCAAATTATCTTCTCCACTCCCCTAGTATCATTCTAGAGGTCCTGGTCCTCTTCAAAGACCATCCTTAGTTCTTTAAGTGGAGGTTAAGAAAAGGAGCGTCAAAAAGAGGTAATATCCATTACCGATCTTTTTCAATTTCTTTCTTCTTCAACTTATTCTTATTTAGTTGTTTCATGATAAAGTAATAACATAAGTATTTATTATATACTGATAAGTTATTATAAATATGAAACAACTCTAATTAACCTTCTATCCATCCTACGGAAAAAGGAAATCACCGCGCGTGCGTACGTACGGAATACCGTCTCCACGCCGTGGTGTAATCTATTTCCCGCCACCACCTTAATTGGATGGATATAATGGTGTAATGAGTAACTATATATGATTACTATAAAGTGATATTGATACTGAAATAGTATACATACACTTCAACACAAGTTCACGATCATGAGAATGATATCATCGCTCGTGCGTACGTACGGACTACCGTCTCCACGACGCGATGAGATTCATTCTCCACATTAACCATTAATGAATGATTATAAAGTATATATAATTAATAATATTGAAATATATGACATGTTAAATCTACTGGATTTATTTATATATATATATGTATGTCATCTACTTACTTCCATTCCAGACAATAAGGAAAGGAAAACAGCGTTCATGCGTACGTACGGACTACCGTCTCCATGAACGGTGTGTTTCATTTCATTTATCTATCTATTATATATATATATACTGAATATATATGATATATAAATCATGTTTTATATTCTGTAAGTAAGTAAATCATGATATAAGTAATAATAATGTCAAGAATAACAAGTCCAAACACCTACGATAAATGAAACGATTTTACCCAAAACGCTTCTTTAACATGGAATTTACAAAAGAACGGGTAATATAAAGTAATAAGTGAACCATATATGATATCATAACAATGAATATGATTCTGTAATAAGTTAATGACATTATTTAAATCATTATACAAGAGGTTCGGATACGTACAAATCATATCGGACATAAGGTAAGAGAAATATCACAATCTCATTTTTATCCGAGATTGTTTATACTTTGGTATTTACTGGGGTGTATTTTATCATCCACATCCATGTTTCCTCAACATGTAATATTTATATCCTTCTATAATAGTTTATATCCAATTTTACCCTTTGGTGAGTTTTTAGTAAAAGATATGAAAGGAATCTTTTGTCATTTTTCGTACGAGGTACTTTTTGACTTTTCCGACAAAAGTACGAGAAGAATGTTTTTTTTAACTTATACGACATGAATGTATTTTTAAAACATTATTTCCAAGAAGCTTACTTTACAAGTTTTCATGTATATTTTTAATCAACTTATTTTAGTTTAAAATTGTATGACATGTTATGAAAGGAAAAATGTTTTTGAAGTAGAAAGGATATTTTCCTCAAGAATGGAGTTCAAGTGTTTTATCAAAATTATCTTCCATCTAAGATAATAAAGGGTTCTGTTTTTATCCCTATTATTACATTGATTTGATTATGTTGTGATGGAATTATTTTTATGAATTCCTTTATCTTATTTTTTTATGATGTCATGATGTTTAAGATTCCCATTTTTATTACATGGGTTATGCAATGATGTATGAGTTATGATTTTGTGGCACACATAAGAATGGTATCATTATGAGATGGGTGGGACCTATATCTCCCTCCAATGCATTGGGTAAAGATTTTATATCTCATGAGATAGACATGGCTAGAACAATAGGTTATACCGGTTCAGTGAAACAGGACTGAAAAGAGGGTGACTTGGTTCAAAAATGGACTTTGTACACTAAGATAGTCTTGGAAATGAGTCTTGACTAATAAGATATGATTCTCTATGATTATGTGTGTATGCCACAAAGTTTCATGTTTTAAGTTATGATTATTGGGATTTCATTTCACTACTATGATTTATCCCATGTTATGAAATTATGCTCTCTTTTGCAGGTTAAGATTTCCAAAATGTTATGTTCTTATGAATATGATGTGATTGATATTTCTTTTTCTTACCCTTACTGAGCATTTGAGCTCACCATTTTATGTTTTCTTTTCCCCAGGATATAAAGAAAGGTTTTAGGTAAAAAAAAGGAAGATCTTTATGGGAGATGTTGAAGATCTTTCACCATGATTAGAAGATTATATTCCGAGTTTCCAAAGACACTAAACTATTACAATCCTTGTGTGTGTGTTTTTGTTATGTACTAAGTATTCTGCAAAAGTAATGTAATTTCCATGTATGTCAGGATTCAGGTCTCTACATTCCACCACTCTACCCCATGATTTGTGTGTCCTTCATTCAAATCTTCATCCTATTTCATGTCTTAAGGGACCCCCTAATGGCCTGGTCTCATGCTGCATCAGCTCACCTACCGTCATGGGCCAACACCCTGTAAGACTTAGGACGACACTTTGAGTTAGGTCCTGTGTTTCAAACATGGTCAACAGTTGACCCCCATTTGTTTGTCCCCAATTCATGATAATGAGGTATGTATGATGTGTTTTGAACATGGTCAATATTTATCCTCCATCGTCACACCACCCTCACCACGTTCCGAATGGTGGGCATGTGATTCACACTTTTCATCCCCCTTTGTTTGGACTGATTCCAGCATCCTTGATGTTATCCTGCTTGTCCACTAGCGCATAGGTGTAGGACTCAATTATATGCCTCAACCCACCAGTGAGTTTGGATGACCACATGGTCATACATGAGGAAGACATACGGGAAGCTTCCATGTGTAATCCCCATTCACCATTACCACTCCATAGCGGCACCCGGGCAGCTTCCTTGCGTAAGCCCCATTCACCATTGCTACTCCATAGTGGCACCCGGGCAGTTTCCTTGCGTAATCCCCATTCACCATTGTCACTTTATAGCGGTACTTGGGAAACTTCCTTACATAATCCCCATCCACCATTGCCTCTCCTTAGCATCACCCAAGCAGCTTCCATGTGTAAGCCCCATCCACCATTTTCGCTCCTTATCCGTACTCGGGCTGCTTCCATGCATAAGACCTATCTGTCATTTCCACTCCTTAGTGGCACCTAGGCATGCTAATGGATATTTCTTCTTTGCATAGCCATGATAATGTGGACCCCTCAATGGATCACTCTATAACACCCCCGTTCCATGGCATTGCTAATGCCTTCCCCTCCTCAAGGGTGGGCGAGTATTAGTTATGTAAGTCCTAGGGGTGCGGAGTGAACCCACCTCATCCGAGCTGCAGGACGTTAAACTGCCAAGAACCATCTTCCTCGGTACATGACATTAAACTGTGACCTCTCCTTATGCATCATACATGCGGTTCCCCCTCTTGGACATTCTACATGCCCACTGGTCTCCATGGGAGTGAAATCATTCCTCACATGGAATGAGATTCTCTTTATTGGAGTGGCGACTATCAATGGGGAAAGGGAAACCACCTTGGTGTAATCCCCTATCCTTTCTTGCGGGAAGCATCATCCCCGCTCCTCCTATATTCTTCTTGGATGAATATCATAGAGGGGGGATAGGCAATGGATACCTCCTTTATTCGGTGCCAAATCCCTCTCCCTTTGGGCTTTGTCACCATTGGGCCTTCATTCTGGAGTAAGTCCCAATCTCTGTATCCTTGGGCTGCTAATCACGCATAAGACCATGTTTCCTCTTTGGTTCGCTAACCATGTGTAAGCCCTATTCCACTTCCCATGGACACATCTATTGCGACAGGATCGCCAGGTCTTTGGTGCCTCTTGTTTCTCACACCGAGCATGACTTGTGGGCTTAGAGTAAGAATCGACTATGACATCCTCTAGGCTACCTAGATTGTAAGTCTCAAACCTCATTCTAAACTACGTGGTCGGTGATCCTTGCTAAGGAATGGTACATAGGAAACCTCCCTGAGGTTAAAGCCCACCATCTATTGGTCCCGACCACCTTTACATTGGTTCACCAACCTTATTCTGAACTACATGGTCTTTGATCCTTTCTAATGCAAGGTACATAGGAAGCCTCCCTAAGGTTCAATCCCACCATCTATTGGTCCCGACCACCTTCACGTCGGTTCACCAAACCCATCCTGAACTACATGGACTTTGAACCTTACCAAGGAAAGGTATGTAGGAATCCTCCCTGAGGTTCAAGCCCAACAACCATTGGTTATGACCCCCTTCACGTCAGACCACCTTTGTCCCACATGACGTTAAACTGCATCCCCTTTTCATCCTACATGATGCTAAGTTGCATCCACCCTCCCAAACTATGTGGGATTTGATCCTTATCTCCTAGACAGGGTACGTAGGAAGCCTCCATGAGGTTCAACCCCATCTAACAGTAATTTTTTGTGACCCCATCCAGCGGTAAGTCATTGTTCCCCCATCTAGCGGTAAGTCATTGTGCCTCCATCTAATGGTAAGACATTATTCCCCAATCCAATGGTAATCTGTTATCGTCCCTTACATTATGACCCATAACGTTGGTCTATCCCGGTGATGTAAGACCAACATCAGGATGCTAACCACACATAAGCCTCCGTATATCATCGGCTCATTGTCCTCTACGTACACCCCGATTCTATTCCCCTATCATGAACTACATGGACATTGATCCTTTCCAAGGCAGGACACATAAGAAGCCTTCATGAGGTTCAATCCCATCACCCATGTCTCATCCTGGTCTTTTCCTCGAGCCTATGTTCTTTGGGAAGATCATGCTCTAACCCAAAGGTTCCACTTCCTCTGAGTCTCATTCACGCATCCTTTCTCACGGGCCGCCTCCTCAGGTGTCCCATCGCCCCACCGAACTACGCAGACTTTGATTCCATACCACGGGGATATGTAGGAGTTATCTTCAAGGCTCAAGCCCAAAATCACCATCACCCATGAGTTGACTCCATATCATTCTCCATCCACTTCACTTGACCATCCATTATCCATATTGATTCTTACCCGGGCCACCACATCCCAATGAAATCATGAAAATTCACCTCTTCACTACCCCTAGTAGTAATCAGGTAACTAACCATGCATTAGCACCAACATTAGTGTTCCCTCCAAGGGTTTCACCCATTTTATCCACTCTAGTCAGTGTTCTGATCAGTCTGATCTGTCTCCGCTATACGTTAAACTCATGGCATACCCTGTGTTAGACATGGGAAGTTGAGGAAAAACTCAGATACATGCCTATGGAATATAATTCCCCACATTCTACATGGTATTCCTTGATCTTCTTCACCCTTGAGATTCCATATAATAAGGGGAAGAAACCCAGATGCACTAGTGTTCCAACATCCAGACATGCCAGTGATGTCCAATGGGACTACTCCCCCGACCGAAGGTTGCTGCCCTGATCAGACCCCTTGGAATGTCCTGACAGAAGCAGTGTAATTAACTGGCATCCATGAAGACATGGCACTGAGAAGATTTTCACAAACAATGTCTTATTCTATAAGGGAGACCTGGACTAGGTGATGAGTTCCGAGGAGGAATCCATGAAAGGAAGAACCGAAATCCCATCATCCCATTTTGATCAAGGAGCAAATGTCCCTGAATAAGTGATGGATGATGCCCACCTTTGGAAAGTGGGAATGCGGAGCAACAACTGTGCGTCCTCCATAGACGAATGCTTGCACCCCGGTGAAAGCGTCGGAAATAGTGAACCTTCTTTCTTCTTCACAAAAGTATCACACTAAGAGATCCTCTCCTCCTCACCATGCTTCCTTTAATTATACATCATATGGGCTCTAATATAGTAGTCATTTATCGCATTGGATTCATCCTGATAAGATTTTCAATCTCTTACCTTATTTTCTTAGTTTATATCTCCTTATTTAGAGTTATATTAGTGCGAGGTAATATGCCATATTTTTAGGTTGTTTGTCTGTTTTTCCGATTTCATCTATTCTAGGATGAGTCAGATGTTGATACAAGATGAGTACTCCTCTATAACAATAAGGTAGGTGGTATAGTAATTATACCTCAAGTATTTTTTCTTTATATTATGTTTTGTGATATTGCAAACTGTATTTTACATGAATTTCCATAAAAATACACTTTTCCCTAAATTAATTTTTATCCTTGATAGAAATGAGCTTATGCCTCCTTATTCTTGTTAGAATAGAACCCCATAGACTAATGCCACCCTTTTTGGTGTGCTTATGGAATTTTACCTTGATATTATAAATTCTTGTGTGATAAAACCACCTTGTAAGTGGTTTTGTATTAGCATCTAGATGAAATGAATATAATGAATTAAATGGAAAGTGTGTGGTAAGACCACATCATGAAATTTTACATTAAAAATGGTTACACACATGTTTAAGTAGAATTCTAATGAATTATAAAACATTTATTGTCTCATAATAAATCCTATTTTACTACTTTTTTCTTGTGATGATTAGTCATGGCATCCCTAATGATATTATACTTAGGCATGGAATCTCGTATACCTATGATAATTGGGAATGGAATCTCTACCGATATGATACTTGGGTAAGGAATCACATATACCTATTATACTTAATCATGGTGTTAGTTTGGAATATACAAAGTATCATAAGAGGGGGTTGAATTGTGTCTTTTCAAAAATCTTCCACAATTATAGATTTTGACACCCTCTATGATTTATGCAGATAATCAGGGTTTTATTCTATACAAAAATGAATATGCAGTAGATAAATAAAAATAAAGAACACGTATTTTTTATAGTGGTTTAGGGCACAAGGATACCCTAGTCCACTCTACCAATCACTCTCTTTGAGAGCTTGGTAAATTTCACTAGAATGGTCCTCTTATCACAAGACGATGAATTCACAACTGAGTGCAGGTAGTTTACACATTTACAACAAAACTAATAACAAATTATTCTTGTTATTTAATAGAGAATCAGTTATTCACAACTTAGATTGAGAAGATGATACTCTACCACAACGGAGTATGAGTAGTTGAAACTCTAATAAATCAAAAGAGTTTGATTTGTTGATTCAAGTTTTTCTTAATAGTTGCAATAGCAGTAACTGATAGTAGATGGATATTCTTATTTATAAAATAATATCTTCAAGAATGAAACCGTATGAATTGATCCTTATTGAAATATTATCTTCAATAAGGTAGAAACTAAATAGAAGTAGTAATATTATAGAAGTAAAAGATTGAAAATGTATATCTCCAAAGTGTAACTTCTTTTAGAATAGATCATTCATTGTAGCAGCACTGTAAGATAATTCCAATAACACAGTCATATATGTGAATCACTTATCACACATATATTTTTAAATATATACTCTGAAGAAATATATAGAAAATATATCTTGCTTAGGTATTCTAAATCCAAAATAATAGCCTAATTGATCATGGAAATTAAAATTCCAATTGAATAGGGGAGTCATAACATACCTTAGAAACAATAGTGGCTTTCTTCGATGAAAATGGTTCTTTAAAATATTCATAGCAGTCCTTGAATCGGTCTTCAATTATGACTCAATAATTGTAGCAATATCGAGTTGAAAACATGGATTAAAAACTTCTCTATTGAAAACACAACATAGGGTTGAACTGTGTAACATAGGTTTCCTTCACGTAGCGTAGGGTTCCTTCACATAGTGTAGGGTTCCTTAGCATGGTGTAGGGTTCCTTAGCATGGTGTAGGGTTCCTACCAATATATGGTTCCTTAACCATACTTTCATATTCACGTTAGATAGGGGAAAAGTATCATAGGGATGATAATCCACAAATTCACATTTTTAGCATAATATCACTAATGTAGCATTGATTTACCATACATTCAATTTCCCAAACATAGGGTTGATGAATAGTAAAACTAACTTCCAACATAGGGTTTCTGATCTATACACTTTTCAGTCCTCCAAACATAAAGATGCTGATCCAAATGAAAAAAAATTAGCATAATGTAGGGTTGATACCATACGCAGGTGTTTCACTATTCTAGTGTAACATAGGGTTGATACCATACGTTCATTTACTGAACATAGGGTTTGAAATAGTGTTTCCAGAGTAATTACTATAACTTTAAATTACATTAACCCAAATATAAATTCCTAAAAACTCACTCAAGAAAACTTCATTAGAAAACAATCAAGATTGTTTTTGAGCATCAAAAATCATCATAAATTATAGAGTATTGTTGAGACAATACATGCCCAACTATCTCACCCTTTTTTATGATCACAAAACCCATAAAATAATCCATAACAAAATTTAAAGAAAATATAGTATTTGTAAACATACAAAAATAGATATAGAAAATATTTTGATATTTTTATTTCACAATATTATTTCGATAAAGGAAAATGGATACTTGTAAATTAAATATTTTCTCTAATGAAATGCTGTGATTTGAAAATATTCCCCCCATAGATATTCTCTTTTTACTTAAAAATTATCCCCCTTTTTATGATATCAAAAATAAGATTTGAAAGAATAAATGATATAAACCATAGTTAATGTGGCACTAAACTATATATGAGTAGTTATAAAAATTGATAAGAGAAATAAATTTAGGATTTTCAGTTAATTATTGTAAATAAAATAAAATAAATATCAATAAGAATAAAATAAATTAACTTTAAAATTTATTTAATTTTTTTGAAAATAGAGTAAAATCCACATCCAATGAAAGGTTTGTCTTAAAAATGAGTGGCTATGATCAGAATTTCAAGTGGTAGTGGCTTAATTAGGATAAGGAATGGCTTGGATATCACCATTGATATCAATGAGATTCAACAGAAATCTCTAGAAATGGTTGTTGAATACTTCTGACCACTGTTGAAGAACCTTCTTTGAATCTTTACCAACTTTTATATTATCAACCAAATTAACCTTCATAAACTCATTCATATCTTCCAATGACTAAATGAATAAAGTCAACCTATCTTTAACTTGATTAATCACTAATCCTAACTAGGATTCATTTGAATTAAGTTGACTAAATAGATGTATTTTATTGTCTAATAGAACACTTAAAGAAGTATTGTCACATTAAAGATTGTGCATTCTATCATTGAAATCAGTCAACACTGAAGTAATTGCTTCAAATATTCTGATCATATCTAGAGGTTTCTATTGATATTAGGTTGATTCTTGATTACTTTCCCTTAAATATTGAAATTATATCCCTATCATCAACTTTAACTCATCAAAATATGACTTCTTCACAAATTCATATCTTAATAAATTGAACTCTCTAGACATTTTGTTGATAAAATCTTGAAGGTCTCCAGCAGAAATAATATTGACTTTGAATTGTCTTAGATGGATCTTCTAAGCCTCGGAATTTAATCTCAGCACTATAGTACTTTTGAACTCTTCAAACTTCTTTTTTCCAGCTTCCAATTGTTTTCTAAGAAACAAGTTCTGAGCCTCCAATAGATTTAACTTTATAACTAAGGCTTTAGCATGAGAATCATAATATTCAAGAGATTGAGTACTAGGTTCAAGGATATCTTCCCTGTTATGAACTTCTATCAAGTCCAAACATAGCTCTTTATTACCAATTGATCTATCTCTTAAGGAATATCCTCCAGCAGCTTCAGAATTAGGAACAATAAGAGATATATTTACAGGATCAGGGACATCTTTCCTTTGATTTTCTTGATAGTGATCCTCTTTCTCAAAATTCTCATTCACTAGAGCTTCACACTCATCTACTCCCAGTGCTTCATCCACAATATGTATAATTTCAACTATAATTCTTATTCATTATACAAGATTTCCTTATGAAATATATTTATCCTCTTTATTAGGTCTCTGTCTAACAAAGCCAACCGAAGGAATCATCCTTTTCTCCCCCTGAGTAGCTATCAACAACCTATGTTGTTGTTCTGCACCAACTGGTAGAATACTGTTGCAATAATTACTCCAAAAAAATCATAACTTCTTAATAATCACAACATTTAAGATATTGTGATGTCATGTTTTTTCAAAAAAACCATATTGACTATTTTTCCTTTTCTTTGCAGTAAAAAGGAAATAATCCTTCCATAGGTATAATGTCTCATCTTGGCATCCTTGTGGAAAAATATTTTAGATACCTTATCATAAACTGACATAAATTGAATTTCATGTGATTCAAAAACAAAAGAAAATGACATACATGTTAGGATATATAAATTTCTCTAGCTTATCAGTCCTTGGAAAAATCCCAGATTGAATGAATTTCATCATAACTTGGAGGTTAGGAGTAAGTTCTTTAATCATTACATTATTGATAGTTCTCATTCCAAATAATGAAAACATAATGTCCTATAACAAATGTTATCCATTACCTATATTTCTTAAATCAAACTAAAACTCCCCATCATAGGTAAAGGTAACAAATCAACCATTTTAACAGAAGAAATAGAAAATTCAGAATTATTAATCTTAGAGACAACAGTATCTTCATCGAATTTGAGACTGAATGAATCATTTCAAAAAAAATCATTTACAACAATGTCATAAAATATAGGTGTGTTATCTTCACCAAAACCATAATACAGACCTTGAAATCTCATTTCTTCCTTGAGAAAAAATATTTTTAGAATCTAAATAATCAAAATTGATTACATTTCCTTAGAGAACTTTGCAAGATTTCTCTGACACAAAAGTAACCACATCCAACTCAGCATATTTATATCTTTGAGAGGTTTCTATATCTGAATTTTTATAGATTGAAGGGATTTAAGGTTTATGGTTTCAAAAAATGTGAATCAAAAGAGTGAGAGAGATACTCTATAAACTGAAGGGACGTGTAGAAGAGGATAAAGAGAGTGAGAGAAGCCGAACGATTTTCTCGTGCCAATTGATAATGTACTCATTACATTTTAAATTTTAAAAAAATCTTTTAAAATATAATTAACACGTAATTAAATAAAATAAAGAATAATAAAAGTTTATATAAAACATTAAGGTACTTAAAATATAAATAGAAATATTAAAATAAATTAAATTAAATAAATCATTCGATTGAAATTAAATAATCCTAAATCCCCCTTAATAAAATCAAAACTTACACTGGGAAGTGGTTTAGTAAAAATATCGACTAATTTACATTCGGTATTAAAAAATTATAATGATATATATTTTTTAAGGACATGATATATAAGAAAATTATGCCTTATATCAATTTACTTAGTCCTTGAATGACTTATAGTTTTTTTTTTGAAATATTTATTGCACTATTATTATCACATAAAATAGGTATAATATTAAAATTTAATCCAAAGTCTAGTAGAGTGTTTTTCATCCACAAAACTTGTGCACAGTAACTACCAGGAGACACATATTCTGCTTTAGTAGTTGATGGGAAAATTGAGTTTTGTTTCTTACTAGACCATGATACTAAATATTTTCCAAAAAAGTGATAGGTTCCTGATGTGATTTTTCTATATAATCTACAACCTCCAAAATCATCATATAAATATTAAATTAAATTAAAATCATAAGTTTTCAGATAAATAATAGATTGAAAATAGTTCCTTTTAAATATCTAAAAATTATTTTAACAGTAGTAAGATGGGATACCTTTGGATTTGATTGAAATCATGCATAAATACATACAGAAAATATAATGGTTGGCCTGCTAGTAGTAAGATATAACAAACTTCCAAACATATCTCTATATAACTTGTTGTCTACTGGTTTTCCAACTTCATCCAAATAAAGTTTTATATTGGTACACATGGGAGTTATATATGTCTTGATGTTTATAAGTTCAAACTTTTTCAGTAAATCAATAATATATTTACTTTGATTTAAAACATTTCCATAATATTTTGATAAATCTGAACTCCTAAAAAAAATTAGTTCTCCCATCGTACTCATTTCAAATTATTTTTGAAATAATTTTGAAAAATCATTAAAATATTTTTATTAGTTGAACCAAAAATAACATCATCAACATAAATATGAACTAATAAAATATTAGAACAAATTGTTTTCTTAAAAAGTGTTGGATCTTCCAATCCAATAGTAAATCCATTTTTCAAAATAAAAGAACTCAATCTTTCGTACCAATCTCTATGTGGTTTTTTAAGGCCATAGAGAGATTTAATAAGTTTAAAAATAGAGTTTGGTATCTGAGTATTTTTAAAATCAGGAGGTTGTTCAACATAAACTTCCTCCATTAAATAACCATTTAAAATGGTGGACTTGGCATCCATATGATATAATTTAAAATTCATATGAGATACATAATATAAAAGGATTCTTATGGATTCTAGTCTAGATACAGGTACAAAGGTCTCATCATAATCTATACATTCTTCATAATTATATCTTTTAGCTACAAATATAGATTTATTTCTTGTTATGATCTCTTGATCATCCTGTTTATTTCTAAAGACCCACTAGGTTCCTATAACTTGATAATTGGATGGTATTTCTACTAGTTCCCAAACTTCATTCCTTTTGAATTGGTTTATCTCTTCCTACATTTCTAGTATCCAACTCTCATCTTCTAAGTCTTCTTCAATAACCATAGGTTCTAACTGAAATATAAATGTAGAAAATTCTACTAGTTTTCCTACATTTATTCTAGTTCTAATTCCTATGTCTAAGGCTCCTATAATAGTTTCTAGAGGATGGTTCGTTAAAGTTCTATCCTGACTAAGAAAGACACTTTCAGGATCTTTAGTTTCAGGTTCTTTTGAAATGGACTGAATTTTATTAATATTATTTTAAAAATAATTTTTATTGGTTTCAAGTCTCATATTGAAAAAGAGTCGGTGACTTTATCTACTTGATCTTTTTCTTTAATAAAAGGGTCAGTTTTATCAAACTTCACATGAACTGATTCATTAATAATCCTTGAATTTTTATTAAACTCTCTATAAGCTTTACAGGTAGCATAATATCCCAAAAATATTTCTTCATTAGCTTTTGGATCAAACTTAACAAGGTTGTCCTTAGTATTCAAGATATAAACCTTGCATCTAAATAATTTAAAGTGATTTACTTTAGGTTTTCTATTATTCCAAAGTTTATAGGGTATCTTTTTGAAATTTGGCCTTATTAAAATTCTATTCATGATATATCAAGCTATGCTTACAGCTTCTTCCCAAAGATAGGTAGCAAGATTGTATTCATTTAACAAAGTCCTTTCCATGTCTTAAATAGTTCTATTTCTCCTTTCACCAATTCTATTTTGAAGAGGTAATATTGGTGTAGAGAATTTGTGTTTAATACCTATATTTGAGAAAAAATAATTGAATTCTTGATTCTAAAATTTTCCACCATGATCACTTCTCAATAAAATTATTTTAAAAAAAAATTTATTTTGAAAAATTTTACAAAAACTATCAAAAATAGTGAATACTTCACTTTTGAGTTTTATAAAATAAATCTAAGTAAATCTAGAATAGGCATCTACTAAAACATAAACATATAATTTTCCATACAAATTTTCTACTCTAGATTGTCCAAAAAAATCATATGGATAATTTCTAAAGGTTTAGATGTAGCAATTTTTTTATTATATTTGAAATAAGATTTGTGTTGTTTTCCATTTTAGCATGCATCACAGAATTTTTCATTTTCAAACTTAAAACTAAGAATATCATAAACTAACTATTTCTTAGATAATTTATGTAATGAATATATATTATAGTGTCCAAGTATTTTATGCCAAATCAATGACTCATTTGTCTTAGTAGTTAAACAAATCAATTTCTGTTTACACAAGGAATTTAAATCCAAAGTATAAACATTATCAGTTCTAGGTGCTCTAAATTTAAGAAACATATCTTGAAAGGCATAGCATGAATCTTTATAAAAAGTAATAAAAAATCCATCATCATAGAGTTGATAGATACTTATCATATTGTGCTTTAACCATTTCATATACAGTACTTTGTTGATTAAGATAGTCTTTGGATCTCCAATAGTTCTAAATCCAACAATTTTTCCTTTGGCATGTCACCAAAAGTGACTAGTCATCCATCCATTTTATTTGGTGTATGAAAGTTTGTTGATTTTCCACTCATGTGGTCTGGAATAGCCACTTTCCATATACCATATAGAATTTTTGTTCTTGTGGCTTGTTACCTGCAAAAGAAATTAAACATGTGTTTGTTTTGGTACTCATATCTTCTTGGGTCTAGCAGTGTTAGCAAGTAATGATCTATGAATCCAGATCTGCTTTATTTTTCCATAATTTATGATCCTAACTTTAGAAAAACTTTTAGAAACAAAATCTTTTTTAATACCACTAACTTAAGGATTTATCAAATAACAGTTAGCAGTGAAATGAAATTTTGTTCCACAATAATAACTGGTGGTATTTTTTGAGTTAGGCACAAAATAATTTTTAGACAATTTTGATTTCTCACCCTTACTTCCTATTAAAAATATTTCCCTTTTAATGATATTATTTCCAAGAATCTCATTTAAGATATTTTATGATTTTTTAAAAATAATAGAAGCACTTTTATAATATTTCACTTCATCCTATAATTCCTTGATTTTATTTTCATGATTGATACTTTTTGATGTGGAGGAATTGAATTATTCAAGTAGATCCTGATGTTGTTTTAGCATGGTATCTCTTTCACCTAAAACATCATTATGAATGTTTTTAAAATATTTATGCTTCTTTAATAAGGAATCGTATTTTTCTTATAGCATAGAACAGTAAGAAGCTAATTTTTCATTTGATAAAATACTAGAATCAAAATCAGAAGAGTAATAAGTGTGTACCTTTTCTTCTTTTTCCATAAAGCACATGTTGGATTTTAGATTTGTTTTCTCTTTTTCCGAATCAAACTTTGAAGAGTTGTTTGAGTATTCAGATACACTTCATGTAGCTTTCATTACTCTTTTCCTTTTATCTCATAATCGTCATTTTTATGATATCTATTTTCTAGCCTTTTTCTTTCATCTTTCAGTTGAGGACAATCAGGTCTGATATAACCCAATTTCTTACATTTATAGCATCAAACTTATCTTAGTTCTTTTTCATCCTTCCTAAATTATTTTCTAAATCCTCTTTCCTTCTTGTAAAATTTGTTGAACTTTTTAGCTAGATGAGCCAGTTCCATTTCAGAATCTAAGGAATATTAATTCTTTTCTAATTTTTCTTCTTTCTTTGTTCTTTAGTTATGCTTCTAAGATGTCAAATTCAAAGAAGTATTTTCCATCTTCACTATAATTTTATGATCTTCAAATTCAGCTTGTATTTATGCTTCATACATCATCAATTTCCCAATTAATTCTTTCATTGTCAGATCCTTGATTGGTGATGATTGTTGAATAGTAACAGATATGTCATTCCATTTAAAGGGTCATACTCTCAGTACTTTCAAAGATTGATTAGATTGTTTTATGGGTTCACTTAAGCCTGTAATATTGTTGACAATTTATGTATGCCTTCCATTCATCTGTGTGATTCTTTCACCATCAAACATTCTAAATGTTTCGAACATTATCTTAGTTATAGCATATCTCATCTGTTTAACATTTTTTTTCCTTCATAAGTAACTACAATAGTTTTCCACATCTCATAGGTAGTTGTACATTGTGATACACGATTGAATTCATTTGTTCCAAGACCACAAATAATAGAATTCATTACTTTAGAATTGATATCATACTTTTATTCTATTTCAACAGTCCAAATTTCTGGTTTTCCAAGAATATTATAAGGAGTAATGATTTTTTAGTAGATTTTGAATCCAAGATTTTTCATATACATAATCATTTGAGATTTCCGGCATCCATAATTTTCACCATTGAAATATGAAGTATGTACCATTGGAATTCCTCCTCTCGGATCATCTATTTCCATGTTTCTATAGACCTTAACTTTTATCATGATATAGATTTATTCAAAAATATCTCATATGATACCAATTGTTAGGTCAGAATATATAAAGTAACACAAGAGGGGGTGAATTGTGTCTTTTAAAAAATCTTCCACAATTCAGGCTTTTGACACCCTTTATGATTTATACAGATAAGCGGTGTTTTCTTCTTGTACAAAAATAAATATGCAACAGATAAACAGAAATAAAGAACATAGATTTTTATAGTGGTTTGGGGCACAAATACCCCCTATAGTCCACTCTACCAATCACCCTCTCTACGATCTCGGTAAATGTCACTAGAATGGTCCTCTTATCACAAGACCATGAATTCACAACTGAGTGTAGGCAGTTGACACATTTACAACAAGACTAATAACAAATTCTTATGGTTCTTTAATAAAGAACTGATTATCCATATCTTATATTGAGAAGTTGATACTCCACCACAACTGAGTACAAGAAGTTGAAACTCCAATAAATCAAAAGAGTTTTATTTTTTCATTCGAGTTTTTCTTCATACTTGCAATTTCATAAACTGATAGTATATTCATATTCTTCTTCAGAAAAGAATATATTAAAGAATTAAATAGTCTGAAGTGATCCTTGTTACAAAATTATCTTTAATAAGGTAGCAACTAAGCAGTAGTAGTAATCTTACAGTAGTAAAATATTGAACAATTATATCTCCAAAGTTTAGATTTTTTCAAAATCGGTCATTCGTTTCAGCAGCACTGTAAAATATAATTTCAATAATATAGTAACATATGTGAATCACTTATCACACATATATTTTTGAAGATATACTCTGAAGAAATATATAGAAAATATAGCTTTATTCAATATTCCATGTCCAAAATAATAACTTGATTGATCGTAGAAATTCAAATCCCAATTGACTAGGGGATTCATAACTTTCCTTAGAAACAAGTGTCATTTTCTTCGATGAAAATGGTTCTTCGAAACAATCATAACAATCCTTTAATAATTCTTAAATTATGAATTGATCGTAGCATCAATCTTGGATTGAAAATGCGACTTAAAAACTTTGTTGTTGAAAACACAACGTAGGGTTGAACTACATAGCATATGGTTCCTTCATGTAGCGTAGGGTTTCTTCGCATAGTGTAGGGTTCCTTCGTGTAGCATAGGGTTACTTAACTTAGAATAGGTTTATTACCAACATATTGTTCCTTAACTATACTTTCATCTTCACATAATGTAGGTAAAAAAAGAAATGTAGGGATGATAATCCATATGTTCACATTTTTTATCATAATATCCTGAACGTAGAATTGATTAACCATACGTTCAATTTCCCAAACATAGTGTTGAGGAATAATAAAACCAACTTCCAGTGTAGGTTTTCTAATCTATATTCTTGTCAATCCTTTGAACATAAGGATTATAATCCAAACACAAATTGTTTAGTGTAATGTAGGGTTGATACCATACACAAGCGTTTCACTTTTCCAGTGTAACAAAGGGTTGATACCATATGTTCATTTACCAAATGTTGGGTTTTAAATAATGTTTCTAGAGTAATTCTCATAACATTAAATTAATTTAATATGTATATAAATTCCTAAAAACTTAATCAATAAATCTTCATTAGAAAAAAACAAGGGTATTTGTGAGCATCAAAAATCATCATAAATTATAGATTGTTGTTGAGACAATACATGACCAACACATGGAATCCCTACTGATATGATACTCAGGTCTTGTATCCCATATACCAATGATACTCGGGCATGGAATACCATATACCAATGATAATTTGTCATGGATACCCTTATGATGTATGATACTTATGAACAACATCCCCTGCTACTTTGCAAGACTCTAGTGACTAGACATGGATGCCTAAGTTACGCCTTGGGTGCTGGAAATCACTATGTATCTATATATATGTGGCTATAAAAATCATTATTTATATAGTGCATATATATATAAATGCATATATATATATGTGTGTGTGTGTGTGTGTGTGTGTGTGTGTGTGTGTGTTCATGATGATATCTGTTCAGAGGTTTCCCAGCATGGGCCGAAGTAGGTAGTGTCATCCTAGTGTCCTTCAAGAACCAAAGCTAACAATTTATAGTTTACATTATTTCTTTACCATTACAATATCTTCACACTACTTATATTATATGAAATGGATGGATATTTTAGACATCATTGGTTATGGTCTATTGAGTATATCTCACATCTTGTTTGGGCTACTAATAGTACCCAAATAGACTTCATGATTTTAGGTATGGAAAAATTGAATCACCCATATTATGATGATTGATTCTCAGTATTAGGATAGAGTATAGGATTATAGGATCGATAACATTATTGTGATTCCATTGGAGATATTTTTTGGCCTTTTGGTATTTTTATTATAGCATATTTTACCTTAATACTTCCATGTATTCCCATTTTTCTCATTTTTTATATAATACAGACATGAAATCATTTTTTATATGAAACTGGTTATGGTTTATGCCTTTATTTTATGTGATTGGATGATTTACCTATTCCTTATTGTTTCTTCTTTAGTATTAGGACTTTATTGCTTATGTCATCAGTTATACTTGTATTCTACTCTAACATTAGAGGGTATATTCTTCCCACTGTATCTTCATAGACCCTCACTGCTAGTCGGCATCCTCTTATGTACAAGGAGGAGTGCTTGAGATCATGTGGCCCACCAATTCAGATACTGTTTTCAATTAAGTCGAGTCGGGACATCATAAATTGGTATCAGATGTTTTTTATCTTACTTATTGTTTTGGGATGGTATAAATGAGACTAGGACATGTTGTAATTTGTTAATTAGAGTGCGCTTAGGAGTAGCTAACCCACTTATAGAGTAAAGTCGAATTACCAGGGATAGGAATTTCTATTTTTGAATTTCTCTCATTAAATTTATTTTGATTTCACTGTTGGGTGATTCACATGAGATGTGATGTTTATTAATATTATGATTTTAGATTCCATTTTACCCTTTTCCTAATATGTAAAGGAATTGTTGACTCATGCATTATCATAGGCACGTAGATATTCACATTTCTTGCATTATGATATGCCAAATAGGTTCATCTCATTGCTTGTATTGCATATGGTTTCTATAAGTTCCTTGATTTATATATATGGAATTGTTCTACAATTTCTTATAGGGTAATAAGAAACATAATTAGTTACTCAAAATTCTTGCATCAACCTAACAGTTGTTTTCTTAATATCTTGATGTTAATACCTTAAGTAGTCAATTATGGCACATTGAGTCATGGACCATTGGTTTCATGAGAAATAATGTGTTTATGGTTATGATTAAATGGACTCCACATTTTAATTTATAAAGTATATGAGCCTTTATAAATTGGAAATGGTGGTCTATATAATTCAACCATTTAAAAAATATTTTCTATATAAATGATTAAAAACTTAAATGAATTTAAATTATGAAATAAAATGGTCATCATTAAATGGGGATTCCAATTGAAATTTAAAGGGTGTTTTCTTATATAACTTTTAATTGAAACTCTGTGTACCGAGACCCCTGACTTATAGTAAGTAACTTAACCCTAGCTCAATCTTGGTAGTGGGATATAGTCGGTGTCTCATACATTTCTTATGATATATACGTCACTTATACCTGGCTTCAAAAGTAGGCAAAGGGGTATGAATTTTATATAGAAAGGTTTTGTACCTATTCTGTTCTTATAATTGTGGATTGTTCCAATACCAAATCATGTTTTGAGGTGTGTGTTTAGAAATTGTGGAGTTATTCTACCAAAAAATCCTTGGTTTGAGCACTAGGAAGGTGGTGATAACCATACTCCAAAGATAGTGGGACCTAACCCACTAATAGTTCCACCTGTGGCACCTTCTATTATACCCAACTTGGGAACTGATGCCCAGTTCAGAGAGGGATTATTGAGGCTCATGAAATCCATTTAAGGAGGCCTATGACCTACCCATACTATAGAAAAATTAAGATGATAATTTTAGTAGCATCATTCACCTACATTTTTGGGGGATAACATCCCTCAAGTTGCAAAGTCATGGTTATAGGCCATGTTGACTAACTTTGAGCACCTTGAGATACCTCCTAAGAGGAGAGTGAGCCTTCCTACATATATGCTTCAAGATTATACCAAGTGATGGTGGGATGTTATCACCCAGGAAGATGGTCATTAGGGTGTGTCATGGGGAGGATTTTAGATAGTCTTCTATGAATATTTCTTTCCCCAGATACTGAGATCAGACCAAGATAGAGAGTTTATACATCTACAGCAGGGTATGATATCTTTGATGGACTATTATACTTAGTTTATAGAGCTCCAACACTTCACACGAACTATTTCTATTGATGAGAATATGACAATGAGACATTTTTAGGATGGGCTCATATAATCCATCCAATCTCAGGTGAATATCTTTTGGTTGACCACCATCTCAGAAATAGTAAACCAAGACTTAATCACTGAGAAGGACCTGAGGGAAGCTTATAGTCTGGGCTAGGGTGGTTCAGAATGAAGACATGGAAGTGGTTCGACTAGAGGCTGGAAATGTCACTTTAAGAATGCATGTAGGGGAAGCAGCATCTGGATGAAACCCACTAATAGTTACATAGTTTTTCACCAGTGTAGAAAGTTAAGGCATAAGAATCCCTAGTTTCTCAAAGACCTCTTTATGTGCCTATAATGTGGAAGGTTTGGGAATATTTAGTATTTTGCAGGACCTTACCATATATACCTAGTGGGAGAGGTTCTATATCGGCTCCTCCTTCCAGAGTGAGATCAGTAAAAACATGCCAGGAAAGTAGCTAGAGTACTAACAGTCATTTAGAAAGAGGCAGTGGTCATGTAAGTGGTATCCAAGATTCATATGTATAGTGAAAGTAAGGCAGACCTACCTAGGGAAGTTAGGTTGTATCTCTGGTCCATGGATCTTTCCATATCTATGTAGTGCAGCCTTTTCTGGAGGATAAGAGTTTTAGTCTATCTACATTTTGAGGTGTTATTATAGTATCCTCTACTTTAGTTTATGCCTTATTTGAAACTGTCACTTCACATTATTTCATATATATGGAAATCATGGAAAGTATCAAACTTAAAATTTAGTACTTTGGTGGGGTGGTGAACCTTGACACTACTTTGGGTATAAGTTTAGATAGTGTACGCCAGTTTAAGGAGTAACCCCTTAAGATAGGCATCCATCATTTTATATGGAACCTCTTCATCATCAATATGGATGGTTTATACATAATTCTTGGGATGAAATGGTTGGTTTATTACCATTCCTACATGGATTTATATCATCATAGGGTTTTCTTTATATCACCATAAGGTGGTAGTTATATACTTAAGTGTGAATGGGATGTCTAGGTGATTTAAGATGGACTAGATCATTGTGGACTGAGTAGAGTGATAGTCCAGATTTCTAGCCATTTTCTAGATGATCAGGGAGTACTTCAAGCTAATTTCTCTCTGGTAGTTGATTTCTTCAGAGACATTTTTTCTGATAAAATTTTCAGACTCCCTTCTGAGAGATAGTTAGATTTTTCTATTGAACTAGTTCCATGAACTACACCAATATCCATTATTCCTTATAGGATGGATACTACTGAGATGTTGGATCTTAAGAGGAAGCTAGATGATTTAGCGGGTGAGGGTTTTATATGACCCAGCAATTCACCATGGGGTTCACCTATCCTTTTCACCAATAAGATGGATGATACCATCAGAAGTTTTTTGGATTATCATTAGTTTAACTAGATTATAGTTAATAACTAGTATCTACTACCTCGCATCGATGATCACTTCAACCAGCTTTGAGGAGAAAGGTTTTTCTCTAAGATCGATTTGAGTTTGGGCTACCATCAGGTACGAGTATTACCTTCAGATATAAAACTTATGGATTTCCAAATTTGGTACAGTTTGTATGAGTATCTAGTCATATCATTCATTCTCATAAATGCACCTACAGTCTTTATAGCCTTGATAAATCAAGTTTTCCACCCATATCTATATTTTTTTGTGGAAGTCTTTTTGGATGATATCTTGGTGTATTCACATACTCAAATTGTTCATTCCAAACATATTGATATCATATTGAATGCACTATGATAGAACTATATGTATGATAATCTCAATAAATTTCACTTCTGGATCAATAAATATCACTTTTTGGGTCATATTATCCCAGAAATAGTATTATCAATTGACCTAGATAAGGTGAGTGTTGTTGTTTCTTAGAAACATCCCAAGAGCGTATTTGACTTACAGAGTTTGTTGGGGCTAGATTAATATTTTAGGTTCTTTATAAATTACTGTTCATGCATTTATACACCTCTTACTGGCTAGAATAAAAAGGGTGTGAAGTTCTTGTGGTCTAAAGTGTGTGATAAGGCCTTTTAGGAGTTGAAAGGGGGGTTTACTTCGATGATGATTCTAATTTTTTCAAAGTAGGAAAGAGGTTATATGGTGTTTTGTGATGCATCAGTTATTGAGCTGAGAATAGTTCTAAGATAGGAAGATTGTATCGTTGTGTATAAGGATCATCAGTTGATGCCTCTCAAGATGAATTACCTGATGCATGATATCTATCTAGTAGTTTTCATTCATGATTTTCATTTTTTAAGTCATTACTTATTAGGAGAGAGTTTTTTGGTGTTTATGAACCACAAAAGCCTAAAATATATCTTTACACATAGTGACTTGAACCTCATACAGAGAAGGTGGGTTGAATACCTTTAGTCATTCAACTTTGATCTTTCTTGTATGTCTGGGAAGGGAAACAAGGTTTCCGGTGATCTGACCCAAAAGACTCGGATGCAAACTATTTAGGAAGCTAATGATGAATGGAGGTTGATGTATCTTATTTATAAGAAGAATCTATAGCTTTAGGAGAGTCACAATTATCCTTTCCTTATATTCTTATCAGTAACCTCGTCACTTCTAGAAAGAGTAAAGAGGATATAGTTCTTTAATCCTGAGGGCTTAGTCCTAAGGGAGAGACTTTCATGTGGGGATCCACACCTGGGTAGGTCTACCAATAAATATGAGATACCACTTTTTATGTTAATGTCTAAGTGCCTACATACATTTGATAGTAACTGATTCCATGATCTCTTGATTCACAATGGGAAATACACCTAGTTATTTCTAAGATGTATCGAGACACGCGCCACCAGTATTGGTGGCTTGGGATGAAACATCAAATCATAAGATTTATCATTAGGCGTTCCACATGTCAATAGGTGAAGGTTGAGCACCAGTGGTCTTCTAGCTTGTTAAATTCTTTTCTGGTCCCAGAATGGAAATATTATAATGTCTCTATGGATTTTGTAACTGGTTTTCCTAGGTTTCCTTGAGGTTGCGATGCAGTTTGGGTAGTTTTGGACAATATGAAAAAATTCACCAATTTTATTCTTATAATGTTTAACTTCTCAATGGATGATCTTGGGAGACTATATGTACAAGATATTATATGAATACACAGGGTCCCATGTACCATCATTTTAGATAGGTATGCTCATTTTACATTGATGTTTTGGAAGGGTTTTTAGAAGGCTCTCGAGATATGGGTGTTTCTGAGAGCAACCTTTCACCCATAGACTGATGGACAATTAGAATAGATGATAAAGATACTATAGGACATACTTTGGGCATGTGTCCTTGATTTTTAAGGTTCTTGGGAGAAACATATACCTCTATTTGAGTTTTCCTGTAATAATAACTTCCATAGTACTATACAGATGGATCCTTATGAGGCTCTCTATAGTAGGTCATTCCATTCACCCATGTACTTGCTAGAGGTGGGAGAGACAATTCTACTAGGACCTCGTATTATTAAAGATACATTAGAGTGGGTATATATTATTAGAAATCAGATGGTTTCAGCTTATTCTGGACATAATTCTTATACCGACTAATATCTCTAAACTCTGGAGTTCAAGGTAGGGAATTGAGTTTTCTTCATTGTTTTTCCAAGAATCGGGCATAGATGGATTTGAAGATAGGGAAAGTTATCACCTGGTTATGTTAATAATTTCAAGATATTAGAGAGAGTAGGGCTGGTATCCTATCAGATAGCTCTTCCTCATAGGTACTAAGACATGCACAACGTCTTACATATATCATAGTTTCATCAATGTCTTGTAAATCTTTCATATAATTTTGATCTTATAGATGTTAAATTGGAGGATGATGCTTCTTTTGAGGAGTACCAAATTTTTATTGTTTATCATAGAATAAAGACCCTTTGAAGTAGGTATATCCCTCTAGTACGAGTGTTATGAAAGCGTTTTGTGTATAGTATGAGACTTGGGAGAGATAAACTAACGTACGTACTCAGTGGTCAGAGTTTTTCTCAGAAAAATATTTACTACCCTTGGAAGGGAAACTTAGGGAAGATTTTTTTAAGGGCGGAAGACTGTAGGATCTTAGATTTTTCATATGAGGTATAGATCCTTCAAATTTCAATAAACCCTTATTAACTTTGTCTTTTTTATCTTAGACCAGGAAAACATTCCTTTAGGCCAATCAATTTGTTTTTGGTAAGAAAGTATTAGAGAGATGTATCCTGAATCCCAAACCAATTCACGACATGAATGCAATTCATAGCATGAATTGGTCTTTCCAGACCCCATTCAGGACGTGAATTGGTTTTTCTTAGAGGGGGGAAACCCGATTTACTCATGACATGAATCAAATTCACATCATGAATATGGAATGGACCTTTTTTTAAAAAGGGGAAGATGTAACACCCCGAGATTTTATGGTATGTCTCTTTTAAATTTAACATCTTTGATAGCTTATACGTAACACTGAGTTTAAAACCACAATATACTATTTAAAATGCAACCGTAATAACCTAGTCATTAAAATGGTGGGAATTAATAGTATTAAAAAATTATGAAAATTATATATTATATATTCAATAAAATATTTCTATATTAATACAAATGATTTTTATAGGTATAATATAATAACAAATCAATTTTATTCATAAAAGGTTATATTTTTCTAAATACAGTTTTACAGCGTTTTAATGGAACACTTATTTTAAAACTAAATTTTAAAACTTTTATAAATTATATTGAACAAAATAAACTTATTTTTTAAAATTTTAATGTAAAACTTATCTTAGGGTGAAATTTTGGTATTTTATGAAAATGTTTATTTTCCCATGAATAGTGAAAAATACTGATTTTTATAAAACTATCAATTTCATTATATTAAAATTATATTTATGATTTGAATTTGATATAAATGTAACTTAAATAACCTTTATTTAAAAATAATCTAATTTATTTCATCATTATTTCTTATTTTGGTAGAAGTATATTTTTGGGCTTAATAATGCATTTTCAAAAAAAATGTTTTTAGTTGAATTTTATCGGTTTAATTTTAAATTAAATTCTGTCAATTATGTGTTTTGAATTTTAAAAAATGGATTCTTTATTTAAAATCATAATTTCCAAATTTATTCAATACAATCCATTTATTTTTTGTCAACATGAATAGTAACTTTGTTAATTTTTGTTGTTGCGGTTAAAGGGTAAATTTGGAAATCTAGGCTAAAAATAAAAAGATAAGGATTAGAAAATTACCCAAAAGAATTAAAAAAATTATTATATGATTTATATTAAATCCTTAACACCTAATTTTCAAATTTTATTTATTTATTGGACACTTTTTCATGAGAATGACTTTTATATTATTTAAATTAAAGAAAATCACAAATGTCACTTTCTTTTTCTTATATACCTCTTATGTGTCCACATGGATAAAAAGGTTTCTTTTGAATAAATATAAGTCTAAATTTTGAACTTAATAAACTTAATATCATAATATAAATTTATTTGAAAATTTTGGAAACCATTTGGATGAGGTTATGATATTCATAATATTTTATTTGAGGAAAAGACAAAAATGTCACATTCATATTTTAATAACTATATTATTTTAAATATGGTGTTCCTAATAATATATCTTAAAATGTATATATTATTTTCAAATATAATAGATTTATTAATATCATGGTATTTTATTTTTAATTTTTAGGGAAGAAATAATTATATTAAATAATTATACAATGATGATGCAATAATTATTTTATTAATGAAGCAATCAAATAAATGATATTAAAAATATTAAAATAAATATAATTTGAATTAATTAAGGTTCTACAAGAATTTTTTTGGATGATTATGACATATTAGGGGTGTATTAAATATTTTTTTTTTCAAAGTTATCTTGCTTTATTATTTTCCTTAAGGCCAAAGTAATGAATAGTGTCAAAATTGAAACTAATGATGTTTTATCAAAATAATATTTCATTAATTTATTTAGAAATCACAAAAAATATTTAAAAATAAATATTTATATTTATTTGGTCTCAAATATCGTAAATTATTCATTTATGGTCTAATTTACATTTTATATATTAAAAATTACCACCTTTTAATATTAAATTAATTGTTACTATAATTAAAATAAAATTATGTTAAATAAAGTCAATCAAAATGATAAGGTCTAAAGAAAAAAATAGAACATGTAAAAAATTATTAGATGATGGTATTAAAACCTTATCTCATCCTATATTCTAATCCATGGAATTTTATTGTATCTAGATCAAAAATTAATTTATTATAATTTAATATTTTGAGGATTTTAAAGGGTGCCCCTCACCTCAATTATAGAAGGGCACTCTTTACTTGGATTTATTTCACCACCTTGAGCCTCTTATATTGACCAATTTTTTCCCATTTCTCCTAATAACATCTTTATATAAGTTATGGAGGTCCTGGATTTCCAAAAATATCATATCTAGATCCCTTAAGAAGAGATCTAAAGAAAGCCCACCGAAGAAGAGGTAATCATTTTTACCAACTCATTCAAATTCATTTATTCTTTTACTTTCTTTTGATGTGTTGTTTCCATTATAAAATAATAACACCAATATCATATATATATTGATATTTTATTATGATTATGAAACAACCATATTCTACCTTTTATCCATCTTACACAAAATGAAAGCATCGCACGTGGGTATGTACGGCTTACCATCTCTATGTAGCGGTGTAATTAGTTTTATATGTTAAACATTAAAGAATAGTTTTAAAAATGTATTTAATTATTAAATATGATATTTATGACATTAATTTCATTCTTTAAATTTTTTATTTATACCCTATTTAATATAACCAAGACTTTTATGTTTAAAAAATCATGAGAAACAATGCAATTAACACTCAAAATAGTGAAATGAATAAATATTATTAATAAACGAGTGGTAAAACATTATAAGAGACGAATATAAGATATAATAAATATTAATATGATTATATTATAAGTTAATAATATGTTTAAAACCACTATACATGAGGTTCATATGCATTTAATAGAAGTCATACCTGAGGTAATGGTTTTCTCGTATCACTTTTATTTCAGTGATATATGTCTTATTCACCACTGATTTTTTGTGTGTAGTGTATTTGTACTACCATTTGATGTATCATATCATGAATTTATTTATTATAATAATATTTAATGTTTTATTAAATTTTATTCCTTCATGGGGATTACGATTCAAATGTTTCAAAGGGGTATGGGACACTTTCGAATGTTTAAATATTATCTACCTCAAGAATGTTCTTAATGATATTTTAATGGTATTTCTATTATTTGGGTTAAAATTTTACTCCATTTATTATGTCGTTCTATAATTATGTGTAAAATTAATTTTTATTATATTAAGTTCAATTTCCACTTAATTTATGTTTATTTACTCCTGATACACATAATTGATTCATTTTGTTAACACTCACACTTCCTTTTAAAAATACTCTTTTAAATGTTTTTTTATTTAAAAGAAATGTTTTTTTTTACTTATAAGGCATGAACATATTTTTACACTTTCATGAAACATTTATATCTTGAGGAGTCCTTTATAATTTTACAAGTTTATTTCCAAATAAAATTTTTTATTTTATAATTGTGTGGCTTTTTGGATAAATTATTCCAAAGTAAAAAAAAGGTATTTGTATCAATAAATTTTTAATGATTTTTTTAGAGTATTTTCATCTATGTCAACACCCTTTGTTGAATATTATGCTTAATTGAGTTTGATCTCTTATGTTAATTTCTACCATATTTTATTAAATGGTTTATGATTATTATTATTTTGGGATGTACTATATTGATACCATTCTTCATATTACTCTATATGATTTATGATTGTGTTTATTATTTGGGGAAAGTTATTAATATTTCATATACTAGTTTAAATATGAATGTATATGTTTATTATGTTCCACCCCTTTCATATAAGGAATGAATTGGACTTATTAAGTGATGGGAGGGGCCCTCTATAGCCCCTCAATACATCGGTAGGTCTCATGAGACAAACTAGATCGAGTTTTTTACCCATTTATGTATGGTGTCTTGGCCAAAGACTTGACAATTTGTTTATGATGTACCAAATTATGAATTCCCTAATTATGATATTAGTTATTGATATTCCATGTGATCATTCTACTAGTATAATATCCATGGTTAAGTTTCATTCTCATGTAATTATTTATATGGAATTATTGGATCATATTTTATTCCTTCTATATTATGCTCATGTTTATGTTTTAATGGAATGTTTTTTTAGTTATTTACTTTGTCTTATTATTTATTTATTTTTTTTATAGATTCTGTTTTATTTCTTACCCTTACTGATAATATTATCTCACCCCTTTCTTATGTATTATTTTTTTGCAGGATAACAAGATACATATTATGATTGAAATTAAAGGATAATCTAAGAGACTATGGATGATTAAAAGAGAGTTTCTATGTTGTATTTATTTTTATATTGTAATGTAAAACTTATGTTTGTATCAAGTTTTCCAAAGCTACTAACCTATTTGTTCCTTTGGGATATGATCTCTTGTTCATAGTACCAATTTTATAAATCAAGACATCATCTCCTGTATACTGGGGTCAAGCTCTTTACAATTAGTATCATAGAAAGTTTAGTAGGAACTTTGGAAACTATATTTAGGAAATACTAGATTAGAGAACATAACCCTAAGATAGAATTTTAGGATAACTATAAAAGAACATCTCAAACAAATAATGTTTATGAGATTAGTTATGCATATATTTTTCAATTTATGTTACGTATTTCACAAGTATTGAGATTATACATAGTTACATAACATAATATAGTGTATGTATTCATTTAAAAATGGTTCCAGTTAGAAGGAATGGGAATTTACTCAATTAACATGATCCAAAGAGTAAGAAAGATCATATCTTTTATGGTCTTATATCAATCTTTTGTAGGTAAATAGTCTCACGATCATTCTCATTATACAAGGATATAATATTATTTTACATCAAGGTGGAGAAAGAATTTTCTAATCCATATGACTTTGAAATTAAGCTAGAGAAGAAGGGGATAGAAGAAAAAATGATGGATAAAGGGAATAGGGGAAATAATAATTTTCCCACATGTGGTAATTGTAGAAGAAAAAACTCTGGTACTTTCTTAAAGGAATGGAAGTTTACTAAAATTGAGGTGAGAAAGGCCACCATTCTTGTGATTTTAATAGTATGAAAAATGTTTACAACATACAATGCTACAACTTCAAGGATATGGGACACTATGAAAATCAATGTCTCTAGTGTCAAAGTAATATAACCCTAAAGAGGATAATGGATCGTGGTAAAGCTTATGCTACTGCTTCAGATAAAGATAAATTATTAATATACCTAATTTTGGATTAAATAATTATGTTATTTGAGTATTTTATTAATAATTTTCTGGTTATAAGGATTGTACTACAATACTTATTCTTTAAGAAATTGGAAGCATGTGATTTATAGCATTGGTAACCAAGAGAAGTTATTCTATTGTAAGTAGATCTTTTGAAAAACACATGATTTGGTAAAGATATACCCAAATATGTGCTTAATATTGAGATAATAATAAATAGATTTTTATGGGATAGTATTTATAACCATGAATGTGGTTAGTAATCTGATGGTTTATACTAGAATTATTAGATGTTTGGATTTAAGGAATATATTTAACAACCTGAGATTATACTATTGGAAGCATGAATGTTTTCATAAATTTTTAAATTATATTAAGGTATTTATATATTTAGGTAAATATTATGATAAGTTGATTTTAGAAATTTAGTGACCTTCCTTTTAAATTTTTTGTACAGACATGTTTTGGATCAGTCTTATGATTAACTACTTGGAGAATGGATCAAGTTAAAATTTGGAAATTCTGTTTTTTTGATAACATGTGATAAAAAAATTTGCTTCATTAAAAAATTAAAGGTTTTAGGAATTAATTAAGGACCATATGATTCTTTAAAAGTACTTCAGTTATGAAAAAATCATCTTGAATATATTTCTCCTCGAGTATGAAATAAAGTGGAAATAGATCAAAGTACAACCAAAGGATGAAATTATGCTTATAACATGGAAATAAATCAACTAATTTTATTTTCTAAAGTGTCTATTAATATAGTAAAATAATCCCTCAACTTTAGGAAAATTATTTTGGAACAAAAAAGTTATCTGTTTACTTTTCTTTATGATAAATCAATGGTCTTTTAACTGATCATAGATTTACGATCTTGTGATGGTTAAGTTTCTAATGACCATATTCTCTATCACCCTCCATCAGAACTTGATAGTTAGATTTATTTTCCATGCCCATTTTTTAACTTCCCACTAATGTTCTCCTATAAGGAGACCTAGTTTTTTTGTGACCATAACATTGTCTTTTCCCTTTTTTCAAGAGGAAGTTTTATTAAGACTTTTTATGATGTGGGATTTCCACAAGGGTATTTCTAAATGAAAAATCCATGATTACCAATAACAAGTTTAAATTGTGAGGACTCAATTTATTGAAGGATTTTATAATGTAACACCCTGATATTTTATGGCATGTCTCTTTTAAATTTATTATCTTTGATATCTTATACGAAACACCAAGTTTAAAACCATGATATACTATTTAAAATGTGTCTGTTATAACCTAGATGTTAAATTAGTGGTAATGAATAGTATTAACCACATTATAAAAATTTTATATTATATATTCAATAAAATATTTTTATATTCATCCAAATGATTTTTATAGTCATAATATAAGAATAAATCAATTTTATGCATAAAAGGTTATATTTTTCTAAAGGTAGTTTTATCGCCTTTTAATGATGCGCTTATTTTAAAACTAAATTTTGAAACTTTTATAAATTATATTGAAATAAATAAAATTCACTTTTAAAATCATAATTTAAAAATTATTTTATGGTAAATTTCGGTATTTTTCAGAAAATATTTATTTTCTAGTGAATAGTGAAAAATACTGATTTTTATAAAACTGTCAATTTTATTATATTAAAATTATATATATGATTTTAATTTGATATCAATTTAACTTAAATACCATTTATTTATAAATAATATAATTTATTTCATCATTATACCTTATTTTGGTAGAAGTACATTTTGGGCTTAATAGGGCATTTAAAAAACTACTCTTAAATGCATTTTATCATTTTAATTTTCAATTAAATTATGTTACTTATGTGTTTATAATTTTAAAAAATGGATTTTATATTTTTAATAATAAGTAAAAAAATTATTAAATAGACTCCATTTATTTTTGTTCAATATGAATAGTAACTTTAGTAATTTTTATTACCATGGTTAAAGGGTAAATTTGGAAATTTAGGCTAAAAATAAAAAGATAAGGATTATAAAATTACCCAAAAAATTCAAAAAAAATATTATATGATTTATATTTAAAACTAAAATCCTAAGGTTTTAATTTGATTTATTTATTAGACACTTCTCCATGATAATTACTTTTATATTATTTAAATTAAAGAAAAACACAATTGTCACTTTCTTTGTCTTATATACCTCTTTTGTGTCCACATGGGAACAAAGGTTGGTTTTAAACAAATGTAAGTATAAATTATTAACTTAATAAACTTATTGTCATGATATAAATTTATTTTTAATTTTTGGGAACCATTTGGATGAGGAAATGATATTTATAATATTTTATTTAAGAAAAATACAAAAATGTCACATTCATATTTTAATAACTATATTATTTTTACTATGGTCTTACCTAGAAGATATATTCAAATATAGATATTATTTTGAAATATAACAGATTTATCTACATCATGGTATTTTTTTTTAAATTTTTAGGGAAAAAATAATTACCGTAAACAATTATACAATGATGATGAAATAATTATTTTATTAATGAAGCAGTCAAATAAATGATATTAGAAATGTTAAAATAGATATAATTTGAATTAATTACGGTTATAAAATACTTTTATGGATTATTATGACATATTAGAAGTGAATTAAATATATATTTTTGATGTTTCTTGCTTTATTTTTTTCCTTAAGGACAAAGTAATGAATAGTGTCAAAATTTACACTAATGATATTTTATCAAAATAATATTTTATTAAATTATTTAAAAACATGAAAAAAATATTAAAAAATAAAAAATTATTATTATTTAGTCTAAAATTTCATAAATTATTCATTTATGGTCCAATTTACATTCTATATATTGAAAATTTCCACCTTTAAATATTAAATTAATTATTACCATAATTAAAATTAAATTATGTTAACTAAATTCAGTCAAAATGATAAGTTTTAAAGAAAAACCAAAACATGTAAAAAAATTATTGTATTATGAGATAACAAACTTATCTCATCTTATATTTTAATACATTTCAATTTTGTTGTATTTGGATAGAAAATGAATTTATTATAATTTAATATTTTGAAGATTTCCAAGGGTGCCCCTCACCTCAGTTATAAAATAGAACTCCTTACTTTATTTTATTTCACCACATTGAACCTATTATATTAACTAATTCCTACCCATTTCTCTTAGTAACATCCATAACCATGTTTTTAAGATTCTGCATTTCCAAAAATACCATCTTTATATCCCTTAAGAAGAGAACTAAAGGAAGTTCACTGAAGAAGATGTAATCATTTTTACCAACTCATTCAAATTCATTTCTTCTTTTACTTCCTATTTATGTGTTGTTTATCTTATAAAATAATAAATCCAGTATCATATATATACTGAGATTTTATTATGATTATGAAACAACCATATTCTACCTTTTATCCATCTTACAAAAATTGAAAGCACAACACATGCATACATACGGCTTACCATCACTACGTAGCAGTGTAATTAGTTTTCTATGTTAAACATTCAAGAATATTTCTAAAAATGTATTTAGTGATTAAATATGATATTTATGACATTAATTTTATTCTGTAAATTTTTTATCTATACCCTATTCAGTAGATTTAAGACTTTTATGACAAAACAAGCATGAGAAACAATGCAATTAACACCAAAAATAGTAAAATGAATAAATATTATTAATAAAAGAGTGGTAAAACATTATAAATGGATCATATAAGATATCATAAATATTAATATGATTCTTTTATAAGTTAATAATATGTTTAAAACCACTATACATGATTTTTTAAAACATTTAAAGTAAGTCAAACCTGAGGTAAGGGTTTTCTCATCTCACTTTTATTTTTGTGAGATATGCCTTATTCACCACTTATTTCTTATGTGTGGTGTATTTTTACTAACCTTTGATATATCATATCATGATTTTATTTATTCCCATGTTATTTAATTTTTTATTGAATGTTATTTCTTTATGGGTATTATGATTCAAATGTTTTAAAGTGGTATAGGATGCATTGGAATGTTTAAATATTATCTTCCTCAAGAATGTTCTTAATGATATTTTAATGGTATTTATATTATTTGGGTTAAAATTATACTCCATTGATTATTTCATTATATTATTATGTGTCAAATGAATTTTTATTATATTAAGTTCTATTTCCGCTTGTTTTATGTTTATTTACACTTGATACACATAATCAATTCATTTGGTTAACACTCACACTTTCTTTTAAAAATAATATTTTAAATGTTTTCTAAAATTTAAAAGAAATGTTTTTTTACTTATAAGGAATTATCATCTTTTTACACTTTCATGAAACCATAATATCATGAGTAATCCTTTACAATTTTACATGGTTATTTCCAAAGAAAATGTTTTCTTTTATAATTTCATGTATTTTTAAATAAATGATTCCAAAGTAAAAAATTGGTACTTATCTCAAGAAATTTTCAATGATTTTGTTAGATTATTTTCATCTATTTCAACACCCTCTGTTTAATCGTATGCTTAATTTAGGATTATCTTATATGTTACCATATAACATATTTTATTGAATGGTTTATGATTATATTTTGGGGGGTGTACTATCTTGATACCATTCTCCATATTACTCTAGATAGTTTATGATTATGTTTATTGATTGGAGAAAGTTATTAATATTTAATATACTAGTTTCAACAAGAATGTATATGTTGATTATTTTACACCCCTTTCATATGAGGAATTCATTAGACTTAGTAAGTGATGGGTGAGGCCCGCTATATCCCCTTGATGCATTAGTATGTCTCACGAGAAAAGATAGAACAATTTTTTTTACCCATTTATGTATGGTGTCTTGGCCGAATCCTTGAAGGTATGTTTATGATGTCCTGTATTATGTATTCCCTCATTAAGAGGCTATTTATTGATATTACATGTTATTATTCAACTAGTATATTATCCATGGTTAAGTTTCATTCTTATGTGATTATTTATATGGCATTATTTGATCAGCTTTTATTTCTATCATATTATGCTCATGTTTATGTTTTAATGGAATTTTTTTTTAGTTATTCACCTTGTCTTATTATTTATGTTTATTTTTTATATCTTCCTCCATATTTCTTACTATTAATGAGCATCTAAGATCACCCATTTCTTATGTTTTATTTTTTTATAGGATGCCAAGATGTATATTATGATTGATATGCAGGGATAATCTAGGAGAATAGGGATGATTCCATTATAGTTTTTATGTTATATTTCTTTTTAAGTTATAATGTGAAACTTACGTTTGTATCTAGTTTTCAAAAGCTACTAAACTATTTGGTCCTTTGGTATGTGATCACTTATTCATAGTACCAATGTAATAAAGTAAGGCATTGGCTTTGGGATATTATGTTCAAGGTATTTACAGAAGATCCTCATTCATTTATGTGAACCTATCTTCTTTCACACAGTAGTATCACATAGAGAGATCCTCCTCACCTAGGTTCATTTGGTTCTCCCTCATCCAGACTCTGATCTAGCCACCATTTCTTGGTTGGATTACTCCTGGTAAGGGCTTCAATCTATTACCTTATTTTCTTGGTTTATCTTACCTTCTTTAGAGTTATTTTGGTTCAAGATAATATGACCTATTTTTAGGGTGTTTTTCTGGTTTACTAATTTCTTTCATTCTAAGCTAAATCGGAATTCGATACTGGATGAGTACTCCTCTACCACTATAATGTAGGTTTTCTGGTAATTATACCTCAAGTATTAATGATTTATATTATGTTTTATGATAACACATGCCATATTTTCTATACATTTCCATAAAAATACACTTTTCCATTAATTAATTTGTTAGACTTGATAGAAATGAACTTATATATCCTTGTTATTATTAGAATAGGTATTCATCGACTAATGCCACCACTTGAGGTATATTTATGAAATTTAACCTTGATATTAAAAATTATTATATAACCAATCTACCTATAAAGTAGTTTTTTATTGGAATATATATGAAATGGCTATAATGAATTAAATGTAAAGTGAGTGGTATGACTATATCACATGATTTTAAATAAAAAATGGTTATTCCCTTATTTAAGTGGAACTCTAATGAATTATAAACTATATATTGGCTCATACTAAATCCTATTTGATTACTTATTGCTTGTGATACTTTGGAATGGTGTCCATACTATTATGATACTTGGGCATGACGTCCCATATACCTATGATACTCAGGCATGGCATGTCTACTAATATGATACTCGGGCATGGCATCCCATATATCTCTGATACTTGAGCAAGGAGTCCCTATTGATATCATACTCATAAATGGTGTCCCATATACTAGTGATACTCGGGAATTGCATCCCATATACCTATAATACTTGGGAATGTAGACCCTTATAATGTATGATACTCTAACATGGTTTCCCCTACTACTTTATAAGACTCTAGTGACTAGACATGGATGCTTGAGTTACACCACTTGTCCTGGATAACATTATGGATCTATATATGTGGATATAAATGTCATTACATATATAGTTCATATATATACTTACATGAATGTGTGTGTGTATTCATAGTAAAATCTATTCAGAGGTTTCTCAGTATTGGCCAAAGCAGTTAGTGTCAACCTGGTGTCCTTTCGGAACTAGAGATGACCCTTTATAGTTTACATTACTACTTTACCATTAATATATATATAGATTGGTCATATTATATGAACTATATGGATAGTTCAAGACACTTTTGGTGGTGTCCTATTGAGTATATCTCACATCCTGTTCTGGCCACTGATGGTACCTGAACAGACTTCACGATTTCAAGTATAGACAAAGGGAAGAACCCGACTTCTGATGCTTGATTCTCAATATTAGTATAGAGTACTGAAGTAGAGGAATAAGAGAATTATAATTATTCCATTTGAGATAGTTTTTTTCATTTTTGATATTTTTAGTATAGAATGGTGTACCTTCCTGCAGCAATGTATTCATTTTTTTCACTTTTTTATATCATATAGACATGAAATCATTTTGTATATGAAACTAGTTATGTTTTCTGCCTTTCTTTTATATTATTGGGTGATTTAACTATTCTACACTATTTATTCTTTATTATAATGACTCAAATTCTTATTTCACTAATTATACCATTATGTTACTCTGACAAAAGAGGGTATAGTCTCCCCACTATGTCTTCACAGACCCTCACTTCTAGTCAGCTGCCTCAAGCATATGGGGAGGTGTTATTTAGTCCATGTGTCCCACTGGTTCAACTATCATTATCAAGTGAGATGAACCAGTATGTCACATGTAACCCTTATGTTTAACTTGTGTTCTTATTAAAATTTTATTTGAGGAAGAATGATTTTATATTTTTTAGAAAAAAATTGAAGTGTATTGATAACCATTAGGTTTAATATGATCATTGATATTGAGGTAACTATGGTTAATTGGGATAAAAGGATTATTACCTTTAGGTATCATATTTTTATCATATATATAACCATGGGATTAAAATTATATTTGGTTACTAAGTGATTAAAATTATTTTTAAAGAAGTTCATTATTTTTTAGAAACATTATTTGATTAAGGTAAATGGAAATACTTTTATTAATATGAGTTTATATTTTATGAATTAATATTGAATTATATTTTAGAATTATATATGATTATATTTTAAATTTATGGTAATTTAGGTTACTTATGGAAAATATTAGTATATTTTGGAGATTATAGGATTAGGGAATATGCATTTTTGGTATATAAATTTATGAGTGATTTGGATATAATTGTTAAGTTTATCATGGAATAATATAAGATCAAATTATTATAATATTTGGATTTCATTTTTTTAGGCATATTTTGAAGATTTTTAAGGTTATATATTTATAGAATGATTTAAGTTAAAATTTGGGTGTTTTTATTAAGGTGTTGAAGATTAATATATTCATATAAAGGTTTATAAATATTGAATATTATCTTTCCTTATGCTAACCATTTTAGTTTTTATTAATGAATAAATATAGGAGGAATAAATTACTATTCTTTTTGGATCTTTGGATTCATTGTAAGTTTATTTTAGTGCTTCAGACATGAAAAAATCATCTTGAATATTCATTGCTTGGAGTAAGAGAAGATATAAAAGTGGAAAATTCTTAAAACATAAACAAAGGAATAAATTATGCATAAGGAATAAAAATAAATCAAGTATATTTTATTATGTTTTCTATATTTATATTAAAATAATCCCTCAACTCTAATAAAAGGATCTTGAAATAAAAATGTTATCCTATTACCTTTTTTTATGATAAATTGATGATCTACTTAATTACCTAATGATTTATAGTTTTTTTATAATTAACTTTATTATAACCATGATCTATATCACTCTCTATTATTCCTTGGATGTTATTTTCTCCTTAATGTCCACATTTTCACTTCCCTTCATTATTCTCCTTATCTGGGAACCCGATTGTGTGTTATTTCAGGTGACCTTCATGTTTCCCTTTTCTGATTTTTAAAAGGATTGTTTATTATTCCTTTTTACAATGTGATTTTTCAACAAAGGTATTTTTAAATATTAAAAAAAATATTTCATGATCATATGTTTTATCATCCACTACCTAGAATTTTGAATTTCGGTGGAGGTTTGGTTTGAACTCGGTTGGATGTTGCATGTGAGGTTCCCACTTAGCCATAAAGTGGTTTTTGAAAATACAAAAAAAAATAGATTTGGAGGAGAAGGTAACAACCCAAGAATTTTTTATAGTATATAAATTTCATTCCTTATTAATATTCATGAATTTTATTTTATTAAGTTATATTCATTATAATAATATTAAGTAATTTTTCAATCAAAAGGAAATAGTTTTAATCATACTAAATTTGTTTATATGTATTAAATGATTTTATTTAAAATATTAATTTCTAAATTTTATAATTTTAATTTGAAAAAAATGATATAATTTTTTATATTAGTAAGTAAAAATTATATTAGAGTGATTTTTTTGGGAATTTTCTAAAAAAGTTATCTTTTTGGTGCACAGTAGAAAATACTGATTTTTAAGAAAATTGTCTTTTCTTTTCAATTATTTACAAAGTAACATTTGATTTTTTATTAGTTTTAAATTTTAATTAGTTATTTTTTATTAAAAATAATATAATGGATTTCATTTTAATCAACATTATACTTTAATTTCATATAAAAACATTTTTGTTCTTAAAAAGCCACTTCTAAAAAATCATTTTTAATCAGGTTTTGCATGTTTATTTTAAAATTAATTTCTAACACTTATAGAAATTGAATTTAATAAAATGGAATCCATATATATAATAAATTTAAAAATAATAATTAGTCTACTTTCATTTTTCATCATTATGAATAGTAATTTTGCTAAAAACAATTAGTTATCGTGGTAACAGTTAAAATGTGTTAAAAGGGTTAAAACTAAAAATATAAGGGTTAAAATGACCTAGAAAATTATATTAATCATATATTATGGTCATATTTAGAACCTATATCATCTAATATTAATAAATAGATCATTTTTTAGCCATTTTTTATTATTAATACATTAATATATTTTAGTCTTATGAAAAAATTCAAGTGTGTTCTCTCCCTCACTTATAAAAGGACACCCCCTATTGTCTTTTATTAATACTTCAAGAGCCTCTTATTTCAGAAAATACCTACCAAAATACCTTCCTTGAATATCTAACCACATCTTAGAGGCACTAGTTTGATCAAAATACCCACCTTAGGAGGAAAAAGGTGTAAATCTATGCAAGTTTCCTGAAGAAGAGGTAAATCACTTAACTAAGTGTTTTTATTTTATTTATCATTTTATATCCTTAAAACCTCTCTTAACCATTAAAATATTATAAAAACATTATCCCCCATATACTTCTTATTTATTATGTTGATTTCATAACCTTTATCAATCTCCTCTTCCATCAAATGGGAAATGAACCCATCGTTCGTGTGTACGGCAGACTACAACCTCGTGAACCGACGTAATTATTTTTCCATCATTACCTCTCACGGATGGTCATAATGAAGGATTTAATGTATATATATGATATTAATTACTTAATTATCATTATATAAAGATAATATATCATATATTTTCCCATATTTCTATCTATTGAAAAATGATAAGGTCGTTAGTGCATACATGTGGATTACCACCTCCACAAAGAGATGTGATTATTTTTTCATCACAACCTCACACGGATGGTATATATAATTGTATTTAAAGATATGATATTATATTTATGATATAATTATAATTATATAAATATAAAATGATACTTAACTTATTTCCCTTTTATTTTTTAAAAAATGGATATGTTACTCACGCGTAAGTACGATCAACCGTCTCTATGATTGCAATGTAATTCATTTTTCATACCCATATTACATAATAATAAAATTATAATTAATGTATTGTAAATGATATAATCATGATCTATTTGACCAAAGTCATGTTGGACTTATGAACCAAACATCCCCAAAATGTTCGAGGTAAACTTAATCAATTAATTAATTATGTATAACATGGATATAAGTGAAATAACAGGGATTATAAACTTGAAACAATTTATTAATAAAGTAAATAATTAATATAATTTTATTATTTAGGAAGTTAAAGAACATACGTAACAATTCAGACTCAAGGTTAGAGACGCTTTACCTTAAAACCCTCATTTTAAATGTTTTAAAGATTTATTTTCTAAATATTTTTATTTCATATGCATATTCTTGAAATTATTTTATGAATGTATTTATATATAAAGAAATAAATTATAATGGAAATTTTATGACTCTTTTTAATTTATTTAAAATGTTTTTAAAAGGAATATTTTAATGCATTTTATACAGAATATTTTGACTTTCTTTACAAAAGTAAAAAAAGAATGTTCTATTTTATTGCATACAAAGTTGGTGGATTTTCCCACCATCATAATCATTATTTTATGTTTGGATTAATTTATAATATTATATTTTTTCTTCAAATAAAAACCCACCTTCCCTTTATTCTAGGTATTTTAGTTTTTAAAATAGGGTTTAAAACGAAAGGGATATATCAATATATTAAATTGTTTTTCTTATGGGTTAAAAAGTATATATTAATGAGTTTATTAATGAAAATTAAATATTTTATGTGTTTTTTGCATGTTGTGGTATTTAAATATTGTTTATGGTTATGGGTGATCCTGATATAGTTCTTCAAGGCATTGGTTAATGATTATGTTCTCTAAAAAAATTATATTAGAATTTATCATATAGGTTATTCCATTTTTAAGGGTTCTTATAAGGGTTATTATAATGGTTCTGTGAAAATGATTTCCTAAGGAACCTACATGAATTTTCTATAATTTCTAATAATTTTCATGGAAATATTTTTATTTCTCAATGTAAGCTAATGATATTGTTTTTAAGGAATGATTATTCCCTTTTATAGTAAAAATTTATTTTTTTAATAAATTGTTTTTCAAGGGTTCTCATGTTTTCTAAGAAACCCTCATGATTATAATTTTTACTTTATAATTTCTTATAAATTCTCTTATGAAAAAACTTTTAGTAGTAAAGTTCATTTCATGTATAATTAAACTATTATTCAAGCTCAAAGTTTATTATATTAAAGGAAAACTCTCTTTTATGATATCATGATTTTGAAATGGACTAAAGGGTTTCTTTATTCATTTTTATATGTATCTTACTGAGATATTTGTTCTCATTCCATGTTTTCAAATGTTTTTCATAAGTTTTAAGGATGACTAAGAATAATGATGAAGTAAAGTTGAAAATCAAAAATATTTTTCATGAAAAGAAAACATGTTTCATTTTAAAAGTATTGTATTTTGAAAAAAAATGGATACTAGTAGAAGTGTCCAAATTATAATGTATGGGTTTGTTATGTAAGATTTATGACCTAATTCTATATAACTATAAACCTAAATATATCTTCAGTAATGCAAAAAAAATGAATTCTTATTTAAAAAATTAAATTATTGGTTGAATAAGGATCGGGTCCTTATAGTTTTGATGGGATATGAGTGTGTGTTAGGTCGGTGATGTTTTAGTGATTAGAGTGAGACCATGGTATATAGTTTGATTGTTTTAGGATCCAATCATGTAATTACAATTAGAGTTGTCTTTAAACTTAGATGTGCATTTTTTGATGATCTTGGGTTGCCTTCAGAAGTTATTTCATTAGAATCTGGTGATGAGATAGTAGGTCAGTGGGTGTGACTGAGTGTTTTCAAGAATAGTTAGTAAGGGGAGGACTAAATGTTATTATGGCATATAGTTTGATGTGTTTTGTTAGGACCCACATCAATAATGCTTCATCAGGTATGATGTATATATTTTTAGGATAAAAAAAGTTGGTGTATCTTGGCCTTGTACTTGGGAAATGGAGGCTCATTTGATTCAGTTCAAGATTAAGGATGAGGAGTTGTATTAGATTTTGATAAATTTTTTCTTCATATGATTGGGTGTGATAAGGTAGAAACTACACGGAGTGTGTCATTATACCACTGATAATGTTTTTTCAGTTGATGATTATGATGGTGGAGAGCGTTATGGCTCAGAATTGACTATTATGAGATAAAACTTATGTTGGGGAGCACTATGATATTGGGAATGAAGTAATGAAAGAAATTTTCATGTATCAGGATATATGGGTGTAGGTGAGTGTCATATTGGTGATTTGATGATGATGATGATGATGAGTGGTAGCTTAGTTTCTGATGAATACTGTATCTCATTTTTATAGTTGCGCAACAAAATATTGATTTTCATTTATGGGTAAAACATGATGATATAATTATGAATTGATTTTTGGGATAGTTCAAGGTTGATGGTTAAAATAACACTAATACTTATCAAGGATGATAATTTTTGTGGTGGTGTGATTGTAAAACCTCACTCCTTTATGAGTTGTGAATTTCAAAGAGAATTTGAATTTTTGAATTTTGGAGCAAAGGTCATTCCAAGAATTGATATTCATATTTGAATCATAATATTTGGAGACTCTTAAGAATATTTTTTTGGATATGGATCAATTATCAGGATATATATTGGAAGCTCTTGAATGTCTTGGTAGCTTCAAGTTAAAATTCAGAAATTTTATAAAGGGTTTTCCCCAAGCATGGTCGATGCATGGTTAGAGGAAACCATGTGGGATAACCATGCATGTTGGTTTTGTCTTGGGGAATAGTGAACAATTAGTGAATAGTTTCAAAGAAACCCTGAAAATACTTCAATTCAAGTTTCATATGTGTTTTCAAGGTTGGCGCACAATTTGGTAAACCGTACAGCCAAACCATACTAAGAGAACAGCTTGAGACAGTGACAACCACATGGTTGGTGTACAGTTTGGAAATCCAAACCTCCAAACCCTATGGTTTCCCATAATTTCTAAAAGCGTGGAATATTTTTATTCCCCCCCCCCTCAAATTTTTAAGAGGGGTGGCCTCCTTTTTTCTCCCTCATGTACGGATAAAACCAGGGGGTCCTTTCTCCCTCTTCTTCCTTCAATCCCCATTGATTAAGGGTGGTTCTTAGTGGTTTCCTTCATAAATTCCAAGGTGGTATATCTTCTTCCTCTCTCATTGAATCTATTACATTATTCTCATTGATTCATGATACCTCCATCTTGGGTTCTTAAGTAGTGATTCCACCTAATCATGGTGGAATCAACTCAAATTATGGGGATTTTACTCAGCATATATAGAGCATGTATCAAGAGGGTGATCTCATATATTTTCACATCATTTCGATGAAGTTACATTGCTCAGTGAATTGGTCTAGTTTTTTTAGTTTAAATTGGATAAATTTGGTATTGATCCGGTGTTGGTTAATAGGGATTTTTTGTATGGCCATAGCATTAAAAATTACATATTCTTGTGTTTTTAAACTATAATTCTGATTCTTAACATTCCAAGTATATTTTATATTAAGAGTTTTATATAATTAGAAAAAACTATTACAAATTATACCCATACATTAAAGGTGTAAACATATACTCAATATCCATTTTTTCACAATATAAAACTCTTTAAAATAAAACATGATTTATATTTATGAAAAAAAAATCACAATTATCTCATTGATCTCATCCTTGTCTCTATTCCCCCTTAAACCCTGTGAAATACACTTTAAAAACTTTGTATGATCATAAAATATCAATAATGGATATAAAAATAATGAAAGAAACCGTTAGTCTTTGAATACTTATAAACCCATGAAAACATTTTAACAAAGTTATAATTTTAACCCATAAAACATAAGATTTTTGGCTTACCTCATGAAATCATAAGTTTTATATAAAACTCCATATAAAAAACTAAACATAAAGGTAACTTGTGGAATCAATGCCATATCACTCTTACATTTACTATATCTCTCATGGATACATAGGGAGTAACCTTCATGGTTACAATTGGAATACCCGGCACAGTATATTCCCTTAATCTCTTAAGAGAAACCCTACTAGTTAACTCCATATCATTACTCAATGAATTGGAGAGATGTAATGGGATCAACCTACCTTGATTTATCATGGAACCACCCATACTCATAAAAAATCCCAAATAACCATAACATAATCATAACACATCAATCTTTTATAAAATAAAAATAACTTTTCCGCTTTGAAATCACTTTTTAATTTTACAAAGGCATGCACACATTATTTGAAAACAAAATTGTAAACATGTAAAGGAAGAATAAAAATATTAAAGATACCTGAAATCAATAAATTCCTTCCATTTTATATGTTTTAAAAACATTACTTTTGGATTTTGTAAAAATAGTTGAAAAAGTAACATTGAAAGAGGTTTTTTAAAATAAAGTCCCTTATCTTGAGTCTGACTCATCATGTACTGTCACGACCCATCCTTGGGGCCCATGTAGTGACTACCCCAAGCCCGCCTTCCATAGGCCAGGGGCTGACGACTAGCACCAAAGGCATAATCCCTATAAAAAGGGAAGGCATTGTCTTTTAACCTGTAACTCACACACAGCCTGAACGCAAGCATCAGAGTACGCAACTGAAAGTAAACACTAAGTAAAACTATATACAAAAGTAAGTTTCTGAAAGGAAAGGGGATGGAAATAAAATCCCAACAGTAAAGTACAACAACTGTAAAGTTGGTACAACTTCAGAAAGGTAAACAGCAACTACTAAGTAGTCCTCTAGGAATCCCACCTGAAGGGTGGGTACATATGGCCTCCTCAGCACCCCGGGTCCGTCCGTCCGCTCCGATAATGTCTCGCCAAGTGATCCACCTCTGGGTACCGTCCGGCTCTATAAATCTCTGCCTCGATCAGTTTTGTTCATCGTATGCAACCAACACAATGATGTGCGGGAATAGCCCATGCAAGGGTGAGTATAACAATACTCAGTAGGGGACCCTGAGACCCCTGAAGGTCTCCCAAACTCCACAAAGGATAAACCACAGTAGAAAGATACAATCACGAAGTATCAACCAACCCTACTTAGGTATATGCCCATGCATATACCTAAGTTACCAGTCAAATCCCAGCTCCAACTCTCGATCCCAATCACAACCCAGTCCACACAGTAAGTAAAGTCTACTACATCGATAATAATGATTGAAAGACAAGACTCATCTCACACAGGTATACATCTTTCGTATAGCGATAGAGATGATCAGATGTAGTCACTGATTCATCTAAGCTATCAGATCCACATAGGATACAAGACCAACTAAGTTTTCGAAACCACCTAGGATATAGGACCAGCTACTCTGTCAGACCCACATAGGATACAGGAACAGAAGTCAGAATTTTCGGACCCACGGAGGATCCTGGTACAGTAGTCATCGTTGTGGAACCCATGGAGGATTCCAGTTCAGTAATCATCGCTGTCAAACCCACATAGGATTCCAGTGCAGTATTCTTCTTAGTCGAACCCATGTATTATTCTAGTTCAGTAATCATCGCTATCGAACCCACGTAGGATTCCGGTACAGTAGTTGTCATAACCAGCTCTAGGGTTCCCGCACACAGCACGCTTGATTCCAGGAGGATCCGCTCCTCGAGCCAAGTTAAGATACATCAACTACCACTAATTCCTGATTTGATGTATCTTGTAGTTCATACTTATCATAAGGAACCCAATGCGATAGACGACGCGTCAATCGAACGCCCGGTCTGAGAGTTATTAGCATTTCCATTCCAGGGGCCCGGTTGGATTTACGCTCATACCAAACCCAGTAATTTTCCAAAGTTGTCCAAAACTCACTTAGATTATCTTAAAATGACCGCCTTGTCGCGAGGGTCCTAGTGCCATAGACGGCGCGTTGATCAGACACGAGGTCTAGGAGATATTCACGTTTAACTGAAGACGGGCCCGGCCCGTCAAGCCCAGTGGGCTAGCGGGTCGGCCCGACCCGATTCGGTAGGTCCAACCCAGCTGGGGGTTGTCCCGGCCTGGTAGATCATGGCCCACACTCCAACCCGGCCCAGCGGGTCCGACCCAGTTGGGGGGTCAGCCCAGCCGGGTGGGGTGCGACCTACCCGCGGACCCGGCCCGGGCTGTGGGCCGGTTCAGTTCGCCCAGCGGCGCCAAGCGGCGCCTCCCCTCCTCTGCCCGGCCGGCCATAGTCGGCCAGTTCTGTCTGGCATGAGTGGCCCACAAAGCAGGCCACGGTTCTCCCCATGCGGTGTCGTGGTCTTCCAGCCCAGCCGGCAGGCGGCCGGCCGCTTTGCCCAGCAGAGCGGCCCATACAGTGGGTCGCGGTCCTTCAGCCCGGCCGACAGGCAGCCGGCCAGTTCCTCCAGCCGAGCGGCCCGTGGTTGTGGGCCAAGGTCTCCCTCCACAAGGTACCTACAGGCGTCGTGATCTTCCAACGGGCCAGCTGGATTGGCCGGTCAGTCGTCCCGCAGACCGGCTCCACGGTGGCCGGTTTAGCCGGCTGCCTCCGCACCTCCACCACGGCGCGACGACGCCATGGTCATGCTGCTCTCTACGCAGTGCGACGGCTCCGTGCCACCTCCACTGTCGCGGTTCTTCTCCGACACGGTGCGACGGCACTGATCCATTTTGGCTACGCCTCTGATGTCAACCAAACGAGATTCAACGGAGGGTCGTCGGGCCGTGTTTGTTCGGACCACACCCTCCGTGTTAGGTAATATCAATTTGCCACTGTCGAACCAAAGTAAACATCGAATAATCGAGGATATAATTTTATTCATTTAAAATTAAAAAAATCCCCCTACCTCGATTCAAGAATGTTGTCGAAGTCACGGAAGACGGTGTCGCGGAAGACGGACATCGTTCCGTCAACGTTGGAGGGAGAGTCATTGTCGTTGGTGACATTCTTCGTGGGCAGCGTCTTCCCTTGCTTTCCCCGATTGTAAAGGAAGGAGACGCGTCGTCATTCTACGGTGGAGACGGCGTTCTTTGTTGGAAGAAAGCTCTCCCTATTTCTCCAAGGCTCCACCAATACTCCCAAGCTCTCCAACGATTATGCCAACCCCGAATAAAAGAATAACTTCACTTATTTAAAGTTGGCATAATGTTTCCAAAATTCAAACACTCAAATTAATTAATTAATTATGGAGTTCAATTAATTAATCAATGGTGTTGGAAAATTAATGAGAGAAAGTGGGAGGTGGAGAGTTTTCAAAATTTAAAAGGGAGGTGGAAAGTGGAGGGTTTAACCCACATCAATGGGGGGTTTCAAGAGTTTCAAGGGGGAGTTGAGTAGTTTGTGTTCGTGTGGGCCCCATCACACAATATCCTCCTATGGGAGGTTATGTGGGGGGTGGAACTCACTTTCAACTTACCTTTGGTGTATTTAACCACCACCCACATAAAAATATGTGAATCGTATTTTTATTTATTTAAATTAGAAAACCCCCAAAAATAACTTGCAACCTATATAAAATGCAACTGCGGTAAAGGTCTCCTTAAGCGAATACTGGTGTTGTGAGTTCATCGGTGTCCTTGGATTTCAATTCTGAGCACCGGTTCAAAAGATATAAAATCTTGCTCATACGTCTACTCAATGTACCCGAAAAAAACTTCAGAAAATTATTCCGGGCACACCGGGCCTCAGAATCAGGTGCCGTCAAAAACTGCGGACTCGTAAAATTCCTATGTATTTAAGAAAAAAATTCCACAGGATTTCCGGGTCTTTACATTCTCCCCACCTCAGGGCTTTATGCCCCCGTAAACTACAAAACACACTAAAGGAATAAATGGGGGTACTGAGCATGCATCTGAGCCTCTTGCTCCCATGTGCTCTCCTGGAGGTTCCCATGCTGCCAGCGAATGCGCACCAGAGGAATCGACCATCCTCGTAGGACCCGCTCTTGTCGACCCTTGATCTCCACTAGGACCTCCGTGAATGTCGACCCGTCATCAATGTCCATCTCCCCATGGTCGATGATGTGGGACGGGTCGTGCACGTATCTCCTTAGCTGAGATACATGGAAGACGTCGTGCACCCGATGCAACTGAGGTAGAAGGGCCAAGCAGTAAGACACCTCACCTACTCTGTTGACGACCTGGAATGGTCTAATGAACCACGAAGATAACTTGCCGCCTTAGCCAAATCTTCATAGACCTCGTCGATTTGAGACTCGTAAGAAGATGTGGTCACCATCCTTGAACTCTAGTGGTCTCTATCTTCTATCAGCATAAGACTTCTGTCTGCTCTGTGTAGTCTTCATCTGCTCCTGGATGATCTGCACCTTCTCTGTCATAGCTTGAACCATCTATGGTCCTACAAGTGCTGACTCCCTGTAACGCCCGAGACTTTTATGAGAAATATTTTGTTTTTATGTTATATAAATCATCAAAGGAATCTTTCACACAACACTAGCTTGCTTTACACGCAACCGCGGCCTTCCACAATAGCTTGCATCGTACGCAATACCGAGTTTCACTAAACAACGATATGCTATTAAAATATTATTAAAACTAGCCGTTATGAATAGTAATAACCAATTTTTGAAATTTTGTAAATTTTATTTTTCAAAATGGACTTCATTTTTGGATTCTTAATATAGAAATTAGCTTAGGATGAAATTTTGGTACTTTTCGGATAACTTTCATATTCTGATGAATAGTGAAAATTAGTAAATTTTAATTAAAAACAACTTTTTTAATCGAAATAATTAATAGTGATAAATTATTAATTTGAGTGGTTTTAAAGTATATTTAGAATATATTTTTACAATTTAATACAATGTTGTTTATTGGATGTAATTTCACATTTAAACCAGACATAAACAAGTGTCAATCTTTTGATAGTTATTATCTCTTAAAAACACGCTATTTGTTTTGACGAAGGGAATTAATTTTTAAATTAGTTAATGTAAATGATATGTTTTGAATTTGGTAAAATAAACATCATTTTTTAATTCATAATATCAAATATAGATTAGGCCTAATTTTTGGTATTTTTCTGGAAACTTTCTTTTTTTGATGAATAGTGAAACCACTAAGTGATAGTTAAAAAAACTGAATTTTTCATAAAACTTAATTTTACCGCTTCTGTGAGTAGAATTTCAAAAATATGAGAGAAACGGTTAATATCAAGGACTAAAATGTGGTTCAATGAGATTAAAATAATTTTTGGTGAATAGTAACTTTTTACTTTTTTTTACCACGGTTAAAAGTAAATAGGGTAATTAAGGGTAAAAGTGTTATTATTATTACACTAACACATGTACTAATTCTATTGGATAAGTGTAATTTGACCAAAAACAACCTTAGGAATAAAATATGACCATTTAGGCCCACTTGGATTAGATTAGGACATTTATTATCAGTTTATTTAAAGAAGGGTTAAAATAGTTAAAATCAAATGTTAATAACTAAATCATTTTTAATATAGGGTTATACATAAGATAAATTCGACTATAAATATTAATTATAAATCTAAAAATATTTCCTACATAATGGTATTTTATTTGTAATTTTTAGACAATAAATAATTTAATTTATTTATGACACAATGATGATGCAGTAATTATCTTATTAATGAAATATTGACATAATTGATGTTATAAATACCCAAATAAATTTAATTTGAAACTTTTTATGAATTAACATAATTTTCTAGGTTAATATGAAATGTTATTATTGATATAATTAACTTTTTTCGAACTAATAATTCTGTTATGAGTTTCAAAAAAATCAATTACCAAATAGTGTCAAAATTGACATAAAATAGTTTTTAAAACAAATATTATATTATTAATTTTTATTTTATTCCTAAAAATATAAGGTTCGTCCAAATGACTTAGATAAGGTTATATATATTAATAATAAACAACTTGGGGGTCGCTTGGATGTATATGGTAAGTTTATTAACTATATAATATAAAAATACAAAGTGACATGGTAAATGTCAATCTAATTAACTAAGAGTTAAAACAAAAAGATAAGGTTAATATATGACCTAAACTTGTATAAATTTTATTGTATGAGAGGATTTAGACCCATCCCCACCTTATTTTCTAAATAAATCAATTTGGAGCTATTAAAAACTGAATATGGCTTTATAATAAAATAATATTTTTTAGTTATTCCAAAGGTGCCCCTCTCCTCCCTTATAAAAGGGCACCTCCTCCCTCTCTTACTCACACCACTTTGAGCCTTAAAGCTCAGCCAAACCCTACCAATTTATCCTCTCCACTTCCCTAGAAACATCCTAGAGGTCCTGGTCTTCTTCAAAGACCAATTTTAGTGCCCTAAAAGGAGGTATCAAAGAAGCGCTTCAAAGAAGAGGTAATGTATGTTACCGATTTTTTCAACTTTATTTCTTCTTACACTTATTCTTCTTTAGTTGTTTCATTATGAAGTAATAACATAAGTATCACTCATATAATTATATGTTATTATAATTATGAAACAACCCTATTTCACTATCTATCCATCCTACGGAAAACGAAATCACCGCGCGTGCGTACGTACGGAATACCGTCTCCACGCCGTGGTGTAAACTATTTTCCACCACCACCTTACTTGGATGGGTATAATGGTGTAAATAATGACTATATATGATTATTGTAAAGTTATATTGATTCTGAAATAGTATACATACACTCTAATACAATTCCACGATCATGGGAACGATATCAGCGCTAGTGCGTACGTACGGAATACTGTCTCCACGATGTGATGTGACTCGTTCTACACGATCTTCATTACATAATGATTATATAAATGAATTGAATGAATTAATATGATATATATTACACTAATACCATTCTTGAAATGTGGTATCTATAACCTAAAAATAAAAATAATAATTTATTCGACAAAACACGCATAAGAACAAAAAGTAATAAACACTCGAATAACAAGTAGTAATGAAATATTACTAATAAGAAGATAAGAATATGACCATATATGATATCATAAAAATACTTATGATTCTGGAATAAGTCAATAACATTATTTAAATCATTATACAGGAGTTTTGGACACTTACGAAGCAAATCGGACCTAAGGTAAGGGAAATATCACAATCTCATTTTTATCCGAGATTGTTTATACTTTGGAATTTACTGGGGTGTATTTTATCATCCACATCCATGTTTCCTCAATATGTAATATTTATATCCTTCTACAATAGTTTATATCCAATTTTACCCTTCGGTGAGTTTTTAGTAAAAGATATGAAAGGAATCTTTTGTCGTTTTTCGTACGAGGTACTTTTTGACTTTTCTGATAAAAGTACGAGAAGAATGTTTTTTTTAACTTATACGGCATGAATTGATTTTTAAAACATTATTTCCAAGAATATTCCCTTAAAAGTTTTCAAGTTTATTTTTAATCAACTTCTTTTAGTTTAAAATTGTACGAAATGTTAAGAAAGGAAAATTGTTTTTGAAGTAGAAAGGATATTTTCCTCAAGAATGGAGTTCAAGTGTTTTATCAAAATTATTTTCCATATAAGATAATAAAGGGTTTTTTTTCTATCCCTATTATTACATTAATTTGATTATGTTGTGATGTAATTATTTTTATGAATTCCTTTATCTTATATGAATTTTTTTATGATGTCACGATGTTTAAGATTCCCATTTTTATTACATGGGTTATGCAATGATGTATGATTTATGATTTTGTGGTACACATAAGAATGGTATCATTATGAGATGGGTGGGACCTATATCTCCCTCCAATTAATTGGTTAAAGATTTTATATCTCATGAGATAGACATGGCCGGAACGGCAGGTTAAACCGGTTCAGTGAAACAGGACTGAAACGAGGAGTGAACTCGGTTCAGAAATGGACTTTGTCCACTAAGATAGTCTTGGCAATGAGTCTTGACTAATAAGAAATGATTCTTTATGATTATGTGTGTATTACACAAAGTTTCATGTTTTAAGTTATGATTATTGGGATTACATTTCACCACTATGATTTATCCCATGTTATGAAATTATGATCTCTTTTGCAGGTTAAGATTTCCAAAAGTTATGTTCTTATGTATATGATGTGATTGATATTTCTTTTGTTTACCCTTACTGAGCATTTGAGCTCACCCTTTTGTATGTTTTATTTCCCCAGGTCAGGAAGAAGGTTATTAATTAAGATATTCCAAAAAGGGACTATAGATATGATGAAACAAATGGGAGACAGTGTAGATGTTTTATGAACCAGTTATTTATGTTTCCTAGTTTCTAAAGACATTATACCTATACGGTCCTTTCATGGTTTTGTTATATGTTGTAATAAGTATGCTTCAATTTTGAAGTATTAACCATGTATGTAAAGTATGGGTCGTTATAGTTGGTATCAGAGGAAAGGTATAGTCAACCTTTGGAAACTAGGATGTGAAAGCCTTAGTAAGAACCCTAAGGATAAGTCTAAGCATAGAACACAATCTTAGTGTTTTAGAAATGGCCATGAATAACCTATGGTAAGACCTTAAGTGTGAAATTTTATTCTTTATTTTGTGGTTTTCCTATTATAATTAGTGTTCCTCACACTATTCTTCTTGGTTTTTGTCAATGGCTGGAACTCGAAGGAACCGTGTTAATGCGGAATGCGATGGGCAATGCAATTATTTTCCCCCTGAGCAACCAAACGTTATGGGAGCTGGAATGCAAAATCTTGTAGCCATTCTCACACAACTTTCTCAAGCTATGAATCATGCAGGACTTCCAAACGAGCAAAGAAAGGAGAAACATTCAGTTGAATCCTTAATGAGGCAGCGTCCAGCTTCATTCAGCGGGTCTACTGATCCATTAGTTGTTGAACAATGGATTAGTACTACTGAAAAGATATTTTCAGTTCTTCAATGTTCTGAACATGATAAAGTCATCCTAGCAGTGTATCGTTTGGAAGGAGATGTTGATCAATGGTGTAATATTATTAAGAATACGAGGCAAAGGGATGAAATTGAGTCCATGGAATGGGACGAGTTCAAGAACTTATTTTTCAATAAGTACTTCCCTCGTATTCTCCGAACAAATATGGAGAAATAGTTTCTTAAACTGAAGCAAAAGGATGATGAATCTATTGGTACCTATGAAGAAAATTTTATAAGACTTGCAAGGTACGCTTCTGGTATTATTATCCAACCTGAGAGTAAGATCGATCGATTCTTTAGTGGATTAAAACCAAGTCTTTGAAGGGCGTTAGCCATAAGGGACTTCAATAGATACGAGGAAATCGTTCGATGTGCTTTCAAAGTTGATATGAAGATTGGAGTAACCCATCAGTCATATGGGTTTGATAAGAAGAGGAAAATGGAATTCAAAGGAAAATCTAAAGAGCACACTGAAAAGAAGATGGGATTTCCCTTATTCTCAAAGTGTGGAAAGAAACATGGAGGGAGTTGTCTTAAAGTGACAAGTAAATGTTTCAAATGTGGAAAGGAAGGTCATCAGGCATTTGAATGCCACAATGATGGGAAGAATATGTATAATGATGCAAACAAAGGAAGGGATACACAGAATGAACCTACTACACTTCAATGTTTCAAGTGCATGGAGATGGGGCATTATGCCAATCAATGCCCAAATCCAAGGGTTGATGATGATGGTCGACGTCAACAAACTCTTAAGGATAAAGACAAAGGAAAGTCACATGCAATTTCTATCAGCGATGTGGAGTACGATAACGATGTGGTGAAAGGTACACTTACTATCCACTCTAAAGTATCAAATGTTTTATTTGATTCTGGATCCACCCACTCTTTTATTTCTGAAGAATTTTTTAAGAGTATCACCGTATTACTTCAACAATTAGATGTTGAGTTAGTTGTGACAACCCCTAATGGCACAACAGTCGCATCAAAAGTTTATAATTCTTCCCCGATTGAAGTTTGTGGGAAAGTGCTTCCTACAAATCTTGTGATCCTTCCTATAGTGGAATTTGATGTGATTCTTGGCATGGATTGGCTTTCTTTATATGGATCTCATATCAATTGCCAAATAAGGGAAGTCACATTTCATATTCCAGATCAATCTATGATCGTCTATCGATGCAAGGATGAACATAACCTTCCAGTGGAAATTTCTTCCATCTTATGGGTCTTGATTCCACTAAATGAGGGTTATTTATCTCAAATGGCTGGAGAGAAACTCACGATTAAGAATATTTCTGTTGTACGGGAGTTTGATGATGTCTTTCTAGAGGAATTTCCGGGTCTTCCACCAAATTGTGAAGTTGAGTTTTCAATAGAACTCGTATTGGGTGCTTTACCTATTTCAAAGACACCTTATAGAATGGCCCTAATTGAGTTGTAGGAATTGAAGAAGCAACTCCAAGAGAATCTTGATAAGGGATTCATACGCCCTAGTGCGTCACCTTGGGGAGCACCTGTTCTGTTTGTTAAGAAGAAATATGGATCAATGAGACTCTGCATTGATTATCGATAACTTAACAAGATCGCTATCAATAACAAATATCCTCTCCCGCGCATTGATGACTTATTTGACCAACTACGAGGAGCTCAATACTTTTCCAAGATTGATCTTCGTTCAGGGTATCATCAATTAAGGGTCAAAAGGGAGGATATACCAAAGACAGCTTTACGTACAAGGTATGGACACTATGAATTTATATTGATGCCATTTGGTCTTACTAATGCCCCTACTATCTTCATGGATCTGATGAATAGAGTCTTTAGAGACTATCTTGATCAGTTTGTGGTAGTCTTTATAGACGATATTCTTGTATATTCAAAGAGAAAGGAAGAACATGAAGATCACTTGAGAATTATATTGAAGACCCTGAGAAAGGATAATCTTTATGCCAAATTTACCAAGTGTGAATTTTGGCTTCAAAAAATTTCATTTTTGGGTCACATAATCTCAAAAGAGGGGATATCTATGGATCCAGCAAAAACAGAGGTTATCGAAAGATGGTCGAGACCAACAACAGTAACTGAGATCTGAAGTTTTCTTGGTTTGGATGGATATTATTGAAGTTTTGTGAAATATTTCTCACAATTATCTAATCCACTCACCAAGTTGACTCGGAAAGGAGTTAAGTTTGTTTGGACAGAGGAATGTGAAGAGAATTTCAAGGAGTTGAAAAGAAGGTTATCCAGTGCACCTGTGCTCACACTGCCTTGTAGTGGAGAAAGGTTTGTGATCTACAGCGATGCATCCAAGAAGGGATTGGGGTGTGTTCTTATGCAAAATGATATGGTGATAGCTTATGCCTCACGACAATTGAAAATACATGAGCAAAATTAACCAACTCATGATTTGGAGTTAGCTATGGAAATTTTTTCATTAAAGATTTGGAGGAATTATCTTTATGGAGAAAGGTGTAATATTTATACTGATCATAAAAGTTTAAAGTATATTTTCACACAAAAGGAGCTGAATATACGCCAAAGAAGATGTTTGGAGCTTGTTAAGGATTACGACTGCTCAATTCATTACCACCCTGGGAAAGCAAACAAGGTGGCAGATGCATTAAGTCGACAAGACCATGCTAGTTTATCCATGATGAGGATCACAAAAGATCCAATATTTATGGATTTACAAAGGATGGATCTTGGAATTATAATGGAAGGGGAAAATCTTATCTTTCTCAAATGAATGTTCAACCATCTATACATGTGAATATTAAAGAGGCACAGAAAGAAGATGTAGAGTTACAAAAGAAGGTGAGAAATGTACCTGAATTCAACCTTGATTGTGATAGGATAATAAAGTTCTGGAATCAGGTTTGTGTTCCTCCCATCCCAGAATTAAAGACGGAGCTACTGGATGAGGCTCATAGTTCTTCATTCTCTATTCATCCTGGAAGCACGAAGATGTATAGGGATCTGAAAGAGTACTTCTAATGGGATGGCATGAAAAGAGATGTTTCTGAATATGTCTCTCGATGGTTGGTTTTTTAGCAAGTTAAAGCTGAGATACAGAAGTCTAAGGGGATGTTACAACCATTACCTATACCAGAATGGAAATGGGAAAACATCACTATGGACTTTGTCACAGGACTTCCTAAAACATCCAAAGGCAATAATGTTATCTGGTTCATAGTTGATCATCTTACAAAGTCTGCACACTTCATTTATATTAGAGAGTATTTCTATCTGGATCAGCTTGCCAGGATATATGTAAAGGAAGTGGTAAGATTGCATGGAGTACTACTTTCTATTATATCTAATCGGGATCCGAGGTTTACCTCAAAGTTCTGGCGAAGTCTTCAGCATACTCTGGATACAGAGTTGAGTTTCATCATTGCTTATCATCCTCGGACAGACGGTCAGTCTGAGAGAACAATTCAAACTCTAGAAGATATATTGAGAGCTTGTTCTATGGATTTAAAATGTGGTTGGGATCAACACCTACCTTTGGTGGAATTTTCTTATAATAATAGCTTTCACTCCAGTATTCAGATGGCTCCTTATGAAGCTCTCTATGGAAAGAAATGCAGGACTCCAACTTGCTGGGATGAAGTTGGGTAAAGAAAGCTATTAGGACCTGATCTTGTTGATGAGATGGAAGAAAAGGTCCGATCTATTCAAAAACACATAAGAGCAGCTCAGAGTCGACAGAAAAGTTATGCCGACAACCGAAGAAAATACCTAGAGTTTTAAGTGGTTGAAAAAGTGTTCTTATGAATATCTCTCTGGAATAGGGTCATGAGATTTGGAAAGAAGGGAAAGTTGAGCCCTAAATATATCGGTCCTTTCGAAATACTGGATCGTGTTGGGAAAGTAGCTTACCGATTGGAGCTTCCACTGAATCTCTCTCAAGTTCACGATGTGTTCCATGTATCTCTCTTGAGAAAGTACATACCTGATCCTTCACATGTACTTAGCTCAGAAGTTGTACCGCTGGAACAAGATCTTTCTTATGAAGAATAGCCGATAGAGATTCTCGATCGTAGTGAAAAAGTCCTACGGAACAAGACCACTCGCTTGGTGAAAGTTTTATGGAGGAACCACCAATTATAATAAGCTACATGGGAGCTTGAGGATATTATGAGGGAAAGGTATCCTCATCTGTTTGTTACAAAGTGACGAATTTTGAGGGAGAAATTCATTTTAAGGGGGGTAGAATGTAACGCCCGAGACTTTTATGAGAAATATTTTGTTTTTATGTTATATAAATCATCAAAGGAATATTTCACACAACACTATCTTGCTTTACACACAACCACGGCCTTCCTCAATAGCTTGTGTCGTACGCAATACCGAGTTTCACTAAACAATGATATGCTATTAAAATATTATTAAAACTAGCCGTTATGAATAGTAATAACCACTTTTTGAAATTTTGTAAATTTTATTTTTCAAAATGGACTTCATTTTTGGATTTGGAATATCGAAATTATATTAGGGTGAAATTTTGGTACTTTTCGGATAACTTTCATATTCTGATGAATAGTGAAAATTACTAAATTTTAATTAAAAACAACTTTTTTAATCGAAATAATTAATAGTGATAAATTATTAATTTGAGTGGTTTTAAAGTATATTTAGAATATATTTTTACAATTTAATACAATGTTGTTCATTGGACGTAATTTCACATTTAAACTAGACATAAACAAGTGTCAATCTTTTGATAGTTATTATCTCTTAAAAACACGTTATTTGTTTTGACGACAGGAATTAATTTTTAAATTAGTTAATTTAACTGATATGTTTTGAATTTGGTAAAAATAAACATCATTTTTGAATTCATAATATCAAATATAGCTTAGGCCTAATTTTTGGTATTTTTCTGGAAACTTTCATTTTTTGATGAATAGTGAAACCACTAAGTGGTAGTTAAAAAAACTGAATTTTTCATAAAACTTAATTTTACTGCTTCTGTGAGTAGAATTTCGAAAATCCGAGAGACATGTTTAATATCAAGGACTAAAATGTGGTTCAATGAGATTAAAATAATTTTTGGTGAATAGTAACTTTTTACTTTTTTTTACCACGGTTAGAAGTAAATAGGGTAATTAAGGGTAAAAGTGTTATTATTATTACCCTAACACATGTCCTAATTCTATTGGATAAGTTTAATTCAACCAAAAACAACCTTATGAATAAAATATGACCATTTAGGCCCACTTGGATTAGATTAGGACATTTATTATCAATTTATTTAAAGAAGGGTTAAAATAGTTAAAATCAAAGTTTAATAACTAAATCATTTTTAATATAGGGTTATACATAAGATATATTCTACTATAAATATTCATTATAAATATAAAAATATTTCCTACATAATGGTATTTTATTTGTAATTTTTAGAAAATAATTAATTTAATTTATTTATGACACAATGATGATGCAGTAATTATCTTATTAATGAAATATTGACATAATTGATGTTATAAATACCCAGATAAATGTAATTTGAAACTTTTTATGAATTAAAATACTTTTCTAGGTTAATATGACATGTTATTATTTATTTAATTAACTTTGTTCGAACTAATCATTCTGTTATTATTTTCACAAAAATCAATTACCAAATAGTGTCAAAATTGACATAAAATAGTTTTTAAAAAAAATATTGTATTATTAATTGTTATTTTATTCCTAAAAATCTAAGGTTCGGCCAAATGAATTAGATAAAGTTATATATATTAATAATAAACAACTTGTGGGTCTCTTGGATGTATATGGTAAGTTTATTAACTATATAATATAAAAATACAAAGTGACGTGGTAAATGTCAATCTAATTAACTAAGAGTTAAAACTAAACGATAAGGTTAATATAATGACCTAAACTTGTCTAAATTATATTGTATGAGATTATTTCGACCCATACCCAACTTAGATTCAAAATAAATCAATTTTGAGCTATTAAAACCCGAATATGGATTTATAATAAAAAAATATTTTTAGTTATTCCAAAGGTGCCCCTCTCCTCCCTTATAAAAGGGAACCTCCTCCCTCTCTTCCTCACACCACTTTGAGTCTTCAATATCTCCCAAACCCTACCAATTTATCCTCTCCACTTCCCTAGAAACATCCTATAGGTCCTGGTCTTCTTCTAAGACCAATTTTAGTGCCCTAAAAGGAGGTATCAAAGAAGCGCTTCAAAGAAGAGGTAATGTCTATTACCGATTCTTTCAACATTATTTATTCTTCCACTTCTTCTTATTTAGTTGTTTCATTATGAAGTAATAACATAAGTATCACTCATATACTGATATGTTATTATAATTATGAAACAACCCTATTTCATCATCTATCAATCCTACGGAAAACGAAATCACCGTGCGTGCGTACGTACGGAATACCGTTTCCACGCCGTGGTGTAAACTATTTTCCACCACCACCTTACTTGTATGGGTATAATGGTGTAAATAATGACTATATATGATTATTGTAAAGTGATATTGATTCTGAAATAGTATACATACACTCCAATAGAATTCCACGATCATGGGAACGATATCATCGCTCGTGCGTACGTACGGAATACCGTCTCCACGATGTGATGTGACTCGTTCTACATGATATTCATCGCATAATGATTATATAAATGAATTGAATGAATTAATATGATATATATTACACTAATACAATTCTGGAAATGAGGTATCTATAACCTAAAAAGAAAAATAGGAATTTATTCGACAAAACACGCATAAGAACAAAAAGTAATAAACACCCGAATAACAAGTAGTAATGAAATATTACTAATAAGAAGCTAACAATATGACCATATATGATATCATAAAAATACTTATGATTCTGGAATAAATAAATAACATTATTTAAATCATTATACATGGGTTTCGGACACTTACGAAGAAAATCGGACCTAAGGTAAGGGAAATATCACAATCTCATTTTTATCCAATATTGTTTATACTTTGGAATTTACTGGGGTGTATTTTATCATCTACATCCACGGTTCCTCAATATGTAATATTTATATCCTTATACAATAGTTTATATCCAATTTTACCCTTCGGTGAGTTTTTATTAAAAGATATGAAAGGAATCTTTTGTCATTTTTCGTACGAGGTACTTTTTGACTTTTCCGATAAAAGTACGAGAAGAATGTTTTTTTTTAACATATACGGCATGAATGGATTTTTAAAACATTATTTACAAGAAGCTTACCTTACAAGTTTTCAAGTTTATTTTTAATCAACTTCTTTTAGTTTAGAATTGTATGACATGTTAAGAAAGGAAAAGTGTTTTTGAAGTAGAAAGGATATTTTCCTCAAGAATGGAGTTCAAGTGTTTTATCAAAATTATTTTCCATATAAGATAATAAAGGGTTCTGTTTCTATCCCTATTATTACATTGATTTGATTATGTTGTGATGGAATTATTTTTATGAATTATTTTATCTTATATGAATTGTTTTATGATGTCACGATGTTTAAGATTCCAATTTTTATTACATGGGTTATGCAAAGATGTATGATTTATGATTTTGTGGCACACATAAGAATGGTATAATTATGAGATGGGTGGGACCTATATCTCCCTCCAATGCATTGGGTAAAGATTTTATATCTCATGAGATAGACATGGCTGGAACGGCAGGTTAAACCGGTTCAGTGAAACAGGACTGAAACGAGGAGTGAACTCGGTTCAGAAATGGACTTTGTCCACTAAGATAGTCTTGGAAATGAGTATTGACTAATAATAAATGATTCTCTATGATTATGTGTGTATGCCACAAAGTTTCATGTTTTAAGTTATGATTATTGGGATTACATTTTACCACTATGATTTATCCCATGTTATGAAATTATGATCTCTTTTGCAGGTTAAGATTTCCAAAAGTTATGTTCTTATGTATATGATGTGATTGATATTTCTTTTGTTTATCATTACTGAGCATTTGAGCTCACCCTTTTGTATGTTTTATTTCCCCAGGTTAGGAAGAAGATTATTAAGTAAGATATGCCAAAAAGGGACTATAGATATGATGAAATAAATGGGAGACAGTGTAGATGCTTTATGAACCAGTTGTTTATGTTTCCCAGTTTCTAAAGTCACTATACCTATACGGTCCTTTCATGGTTTTGTTATATGTTGTAATAAGTATGATTCAATTTTGAATTATTAACCATGTATGTAAAGTATGGGTTGTTATACTTTCCTAGGTCAATCCATTACAGAGGCAATCTGCAAGGTCGACCGTACAGTGCCTCATAAGGTGTCATCCCGATGGTGGAGTGGTAGTTGTTGTTGTATGAAAACTCCACCAAGGTTAAGTGATCCTCACAACTACAACCAAAGTCAAGGACACAATCATGGAGCATGCCCTTGAGTGTTTGGGTGGTCCGCTCAGTTTGGCCATCCGTCTAAGGATGGAAGGCGGTGCTCAAGCGAAGTTGCATCCCAAAAGCCTCCTACAACCCCTTCCAAAGCCAGAAAGTAAAGCGTGTGTCACGGTCGGAGAAAATAAAAGAAGGTACTACATTTAAATGTACAATCTCCTGCACGTAAATGTGTCCCAAGATCTCTACTAAACCCTGCTCTCTGGTCGGTAGGAAGTGGGCCGACTTGGTGAGTCAGTCAACGATCACCCAGATAGAGTCATGTCCTCTGGATGTACATGGAAGTCCCATCACGAAATCCATGGATATCCCATCCCACTTCCACTCTGGGACCTATAAGGGTTGTACCAACCCTGCTATTACCTAGTAATCCACCTTCACTTACTGACTAGTGAGGCATCATGAGAATTACTCTGCTACCACTTTCTTCATACCCGGCCACCAGTATTGTCGTCTGAGGTCCTGATACATCTTCGACACTCCTGGATGTGCCTCTAGAGGGGAAGTGTGGAACTCCCTCAACACCTCCTCTTGTAGTGAAACAAGTACCATGGTACATCCTCTGAAGAGGATGACATGATCCCCACCTTCAGAAAATCCATCAGGTGCCTGCCCTGAGGATATTTGAGAACGTCACGTCTCACAGTCAATGTCCCCACACTGTGCCTCCTAGACTCACTGAAGGAGTGGAGGAGTGACTATGAGAGACTGCAGAAAGGTAGTTCCATCTCTATCCACAAAGGATATCTATAATGCGGCCAGCTGCTCTATCGCCTCTCCTAGCAGTTGAATGCCTGATCTCCTACTGAGATCATTTGTTACAACGTTCCCCTTCCCAGGAGTATAGACTATCTAGAAGTCATAGTCCTGGAGGAACTTCAGCCATCGCCGCTATCTCAGGTTCAGGTCCTTCTGTGAGAAGCTGTACTTGAGACTCTGGTGGTCAGAATAGACTGTAAAACGCTCACCCATCAGATAGTGCCACCACATCTTCAAGGTAAAGACCACTGCTGCTAACTCCAGGTCATGGGTAGTGTATTTCTGTTCGTGTTGTCTCAAATGTCGTGAACCATATGCGATCACTACTCTCTCCTGCATCAGGACACACCCAAGTCCGGTCCCTGATGCGTCTTAGTAAACTACGTACCCTATGCCCTCCTTCGGTAGCCTCAAGATGGGCGCACTAGTCAACCTCTGCCTCAGCTCTTGAAAGATCTGCTGGCATCTATCTGACCACACGAAGGGTTTCCTCTTCTTCGTCAATGATAAAAGTGGTGCTGCAACTCTAGAGAAGTCTGGCACAAATCTCCTATAGTACCCAGCTAGTCCCAAGAAAACTACGAAACTCCGTCACACTCCTGGGTGGCTCCCAAGCACGTACTGCCTCGATCTTCGCTGGATCCACTGCAACTCCAGCCTCCGAGATGATGTGTCCCAGAAAATTGAACCTCTCGAATCCAGAACTGTAACTTCGAGATCTTACCATAAAGTTGGTGCTCTCAGAGTGTATCCAGTACTACCCATAAATGGTAGGTGTGCTCCTCCTCATTAGTCAAGTAAATCAGTATATAGTCGATGAAGACTACGACAAAATGATCGAGATAAGGCTGGAAGATCTTGTTCATGAGACTCATGAACACTGGTGGTGTGTTGGTTACACCAAAGGGCATAACCAAGAACTCGTAGTGGCCATACCGACACCTGAAGGCCATCTTCTGCACATCCTCGTCTCTAACTCTGAGCTGGTGATAGCCTGACCAGAGGTCTATATTTGAGAACCATTGTGCTCCCTTGAGCTGATCAAAGGGGTCTTCAATCCTTGAGAGTGGGTACTTGTTCTTCACGGTCACCTGATTCAGGCGACAATAGTCAACACACAGTTGTAAGCTCCCATCCACCTTCTTGGCGAAAAAAATCGGTGATGCCCAGGGTGAAACACTGGGTCGGATAAATCCCTTCCCCTGTAAGTCCTCCAGCTATACTCGCAGCTCACGAATCTTGGCAGGAGCCATCCGATATGCTGGAGTAGATATCGGTGTTGTCCTAGGGTACAGGTCAATGTAGAAGTCTACCTCTCTATGAGGAGGTAGTCCTGGAATGTCTTCAGGAAAAACATCCGCATACTAATCCACCATTATAGGAAAACTCGAACTCCGCACATCAACCACTCTGAGGATGAGACTATCCAACTGATGTGTGATCAGTTTCCCCCTCCTCTGTGTAAGTCCATCATGTGCTGCAAAGGCTCCCTTCTCACCAGTGAAGGTGAACCTAGTCCTATCCATGTGGATACACTGCACTTTGTACCTAATACAGTCAATTTGAGCAAGAACTGTAGATAACCATTCCATACCCAAGATAATGTCATAAGGCCTCGACGCCACTAGAAGAAGATCTCAGCTGAAGCTCTTGCCTCCTAGAGTAATCTTGCACTGCCGGCACCAGTGCATAATCATTGAGTCTACTCCCATAAGAGTCACTAGCCGTAAGGATTGAGCCAACGGCTCCGTCAGAATCCCTGAGCTCCAAATGAGGGCAGTGGAAATAAAAGAATGACTTGAACCTGTGTTTATAAGTACTACAGCAAGGGTGGAGTAGACACAGATAGTACCTCGAATCATCTCAGGTGCACCATGGTCATAGGCCTCGACTTCCTGGAGCTGAGCCCGCCTCTGTCCGCCAGCTCCCTGTGGTCGGGGTGGACCTCCTGGTGGTGGTGGTGGTAGAGCCTCAAAACGTCGTCCACCACCCGCTGCTCGGCCAAATCCTCTGCCACGTCCGCCTGCTCCCTGCGAACCACCACGGTCAAACCTTTACCTCTGCTTGGGAGGTCCCTCTACTGTCTGATGCTCATCTTCATGGTGGGTCAGGCAGTCTCGAGCCATGTGGCCCTGCCCGCCCCATGCATAGCACTGCCTGCTCCTCGTATAGCTGGCTCTGTCTCGTGTGCCCCGCACAACCGAACCTGTATCCTGGGGTCTCCCACCTAATGGCCTAGTCTGCTTGGACCTCTGCGTCATTTGTCTATTTCTGACTCTAGAAGACTTCACTACGTGTTGCCCTGTGGTGGGTCTCGCCGCTGGTGACTGCTCAGCGAGAAAACTCTCCACCAGAAGGGCTCTCTCCAGCACCCCCGCCTGCATCGGAATGCTGAGGGGAATCATCGAAGCCCTGATCTCATGCCTGATTCCATGCTCAAAGGTTCGGGCCCTGAAGAACGGGTCCCATACCATATCTGTGGAGTAGCGCTAGAAGTCAATGAACCTCGCTGAGTACCAAGCTACTGTCATGCTGCCCTGCTACAGATGAAGTAACTCCTGAATCCGCACCGCACGAAGGGTGGCTGGAACAAACTCTGAGTGAAAGAGACTCTTGAAGTCTGTCCAAATTAATGATGCCTAGTCATGATCCTGAAGCATCAGGATCCACCATCTACCTGCTGCTACATGCAGGAGACTCGCGGCAAGGATCACCATGAGGACAACTGGCGTCCCTATCTGAAAACTCTCACGACAGCCTTTAGAAAATCCTCATATGCCTATGGGTATGTCTCTCCCTGGAACCTGGGCGGCCTCTAGAACTGGAACTCGTACAATGCACTCAGGTGGCGTGCACTCTCTGCTGCTGGAGTTGGTGGTATCGGTGGCCCAGCGGGTAGTGGTACCGCTGGTACCTCCACTATGATGGGGCCCTGCACTGAGGCCTCGTCGCTCGATGGGCTACCATATCGTACATAACTCAGAACCCTAGATGGATGCCTTCATGGGGCCATCCTGAAAAGAAACAGGTGCACCATGGTTAAAACAGTATACCTGGTGAGCTGACACAAAGTAATCACAAAGAAAACTTTTCAAAGGAAACACACACGTAATCAGTGTTTCATGCACTGGGTCGGAGATCAAAAGTAAGAGTCCTAGTGTATGGATACGTCGGTCGCCGCACCAACACCAGTTTCCCTAAACCCATAACCCACAGGTCGGAGGATCGAAACCTCCCTCTGATACCAATTTGTCACAACCCATCCTTAGGGCCCGTTCCGTGACTACCCTAAGCCCGCCTTCCATAGGCCAGGGGATAACGACTAGCACCAAAGGCATAATACCTATAAAAAGGGAAGGAATTGCCTTTTAACCTGTAACTCACACACAGCCTGAACACAAGCAGCAGAGTATTCAATTGAAAGTAAACACTAAGTAAAACTGTATACAAAAGTAAGTGCTGAAAGGAAAGGGGACGGAAATATAATCCCAACAGTAAAGTACAACAATTGTAAAGCTGGTACAACTGTAGAAAGGTAAACAGTAACTACTAAGTCATCTTCCGAGAATCCCACCTAAAGGGTGGGTAAAAATGGCCTCTTCAGCACCCCAGGTTTGTTCGTCCGCTCCGAGTACGTCTCGCCAAGTGGTATACCTCCGGGTACCGTCCATCTCTACAACTCTCTACCTCAATCAGTGATGTTCATCGTCTGCAACCAACACAACGATGTACAGGCATAGCCCGTGCAGGGGTGAGTATAACAATACTCAGTAGGGGACCCCAAGACCCCTAAAGGTCTCCCAAAATCCAAAAAAGATAAACCACGGTATAAAGATACAATCATGAAGTATTAACCAACCCTACTTAGGTATATGTCCATACATATACCTAAGTTACCAGTCACAGCCCAGCTCCAACTCTCGAGCCCAATCACAACCCAGTCCACATAGGAAGTAAAGTCTATCGCATCGATGATAATGATTGAAATACAAGACTCATCTCACATAGGTATACATCTTTCGTATATCGATAGAGATGATCAGATGTAGTCATTGATTCATCTAAGCTGTCGGACCCACAAAGGATACAGGATCAGATAAGCTGTCGGACCCACATAGGATACAGGACCAGCTACTCTGTCAGACCCACACAAGATACAAGAACAGAAGTCATAACTATCGGACCCACGGAGGATACCGGTACAGTAGTCATCGTTGTCGAACCCACGGAGGATTTCGGTTTAGTAATCATCGTTGTTGAACCCATGTAGGATTCTGGTACAGTAGTCATCACTGTCAAACCCACGTAGGATTCCAGTTTAGTAATCATCCCTATCGAACCCACGTACGATTCTGGTACAGTAGTCGCCGCAGCAAGCTCTAGGGTTCCCGCACACAGCACGCTCGATTCTAGGAGGGTCTGCTCCTCGATCCAAGTGACGATACATCAACTACCACGAAGTCATGAGTTGATGTATCCTGTAGTTCTGTCTTATCATAAGGAACCCAATGTGATAGATGGTACATCAATCGGACGCCTGGTCTGAGAGTTATTAGTATTTTTGTTCCAAGGGCCCGGTTGGATTTATGCTCGTTCAAAACCCGGTCGTTTTCCAAAGTTGTACAAAACTCACTTAGAGTATCGCAAAAGGACCGCCTTGTCGTGAGGGTCCCAGTTCCATAGACGGCAGGTCAATCGGACGCACGGTCTAGGAGATATTCGTGTTTAAGAGAAGACGGGTCCGGCCCATTAAGCCCAGTGGGCTGGCGGGTCAGCCTGACCCGGTTCGGCAGGTCCGAACCGGCTGGGGGTCAGCCCAGCCCGGTGGAACGCGGCCCACCCGCGGACCCGTCTCAGTGGGTCCGACCCGATTGGGGGGTTGGCCCGGCCCGGTGGGGCGCGGCCTACCCGCGGACCCGGCCCGCGTTGCAGGCCGGTTCGGTTCGCCCGGTGGTGCCAAGCGGCGCCACCCAACCTCTGCTCGGTCAGCCATAGTCGGCCGGTTCTGTCTGGTGCGAACGGCCCGCACAGTGGGCCGTGGTTCTCCCCACGCGGCGCCAAGAGGCACCGCAGTCTTCCAAACTAGTCGGCAGGCGGCCGAACGGTTCACCCAGCAGAGCGGCCCGTACAACAGGCCGCAGTCTTCTCCGTACGGTGCCTATGGGCGCTGCAGTCCTTTAGCCCGGCCGGCAGGTGGCCGGCCAGTTCCTCCAGCCTAGCGGCCTGCAGTTGCGGGCCGCGGTCTCCCTCCACGTGGTGCCTACGGGCGTCGCGATCTCCATCCACATGGTGCCTACGGGCATCGCGGTCTTCCAGTGGACCGGCCGAATTGGCCGGTTGGTTGTCCCGCAGACCGGCTCCACGGCGGCCGGTTTATCCGGCCACCTCCGCACCTCCACCGCGGCGCGACGGCGTCGTGGTCCTGCTTCTCTCTACACGGTGCGCCGCCTCCGCCGTCGCAGTTCTTCTCTGGCATGGTGTGATAGCACCGCACCCTTTCGGCTCTGCCTCTGATGTCAACTAAACGAGATTCAACAGAGGGTCATCGGGCCTCAGGCCTCGGAATCAGGTGCTGTTAGAAACTACGGACTCGTAAAATTCCATTGTATTTGAGAAAAAACTTTCCACTGGATTTCCGGGTCTTTACATGTACAATCTTTATCTTTATAAATAATAAACATAGGATAATTATATAATTTATGGGAACCTTTTTAAATTTTATTATTCCTTTTATATCACTTATTATCACGTTATAATAATTTCTTAAATATTTAAGTACATGTCGGACGTTTTGTCGATATTCGATATTTGAGCCCAAAATGAATTTGGTATGATGGAAATAGTCAAATTAGTCATAATTACATCATCTACATAATAATATTCATGAAATTATTATCATTTTTATATATCAATTTTACTTTTAAATCAAACCATGAAGTGTGGTTATGAAAAATAAACTATGTTATAATCATGGAGGTGGTAAGTCATACGTACGCATGAGTAACATTTCCATTTTTCAATGATAATTATGAAAAGATGGTAAGTAATATTTTATATTTACAGAATTATAATAATATAATTAATATCATATTAATTATTTAAATATACTTATATATATCATCCATGAGATGGGGTGATGAGAAAGTAATCACATCGCTTCGTGGAGGTGATAGTTCACACGTACGCACGAACGACATTAAATGATATATTATTCTTTTATAATGATAAATATTCATTAATATCATATATAAACTTTAATTCCATCATTATAACCAATATTGAGATACGGTTATGGAAAACGAATTATATGGGTTTGTGAGGTGGTAGTTATCTGTACACACAAACACTAATTCTTTTCCCATTTGATGGAAGTGGAGATGAATTTAGCTGATGATATTAACATAATAAAATATCAGTATATTTATGATAATTGATTTATTATTTCATCAAGGTTTAATAAGATTTTAGGGATGTGTAATAATAAATAAAATAGAAACACTTAATTAAAAATGATACCTCTTCTTTGGACGATCTCCTTTAATTAACACCTTAACACCTCTAAAGAGGGTTTTCTACCTAAACTAAGTCCCCTATAATGTGGGGAGTGATTCTAGGAATGGATTTGGACTGATTATGGTTAAACCAAATAGGTTTTTATATTTAAATAAAAGAGAATAATAGGCTCCTTTTTATAAGAGATGAGAGGGGCACTCTTGGAATTCTTCAAAATATTAAATTAATATAAATTAATTTTATATTAAAAATGACTCTAAAATGATTTATTTAAAATATAGGATGATTATGGGTCAAAATACACTCATCCAATGAAAATTAAACAAATTATTATTATTATTTAATCATTATCATTTGGGTCTTAACCCTTATTTAACCCTTATTTAACCCATTTAACTCTTACTATGATATCATGTAATTTACACTTTGAGGTTTAATATAATTACTATAAAATTTAAAACAACCATTTAATGAGTCATTTATGACATTTTAAGACTTATCCAAATAATTTGACTAAATTTTATTTTATTTTATAAATTTTATGTCATTTAATAAAATATTATTTATTTTAAAATATCTTTAATGTCAATTTTGACACTATTGATTACTTTATCTTTTACAAAAATAGAAAAAAGATAAATTCAAACCAAGAATTTTAAAATGTCACTATAATTTTAAATTCATATAAAAAAATAATTTATAACATTAATTACATAAAATTTATTTATTTTAATATTTTTAATAACATTTATTTGATATTTTCATTAATTAAACAATTAATACACCTTCATTGTGCAAGCATTTAATTTAATTATTTCTTTCATAAAAATTAAAAATAAATTATCATGATAAATATAAAAATTTTATCTTTATAAATACTATTTATAGTCAAACTTATCCCCTATATAAACCTATATTAAAAGTATTTCTCTTGTTAAAAACAAAAGTATAACAAAAATTACTTTTCTTTGAATAAAATACTATAAATGGATTATAGTCATCAAAGTGGCGCTAGAAGCTCATAAAATCATCCCACGGATGGTTTTGGTCGAAATTAACTCATCTAATAAAATTAGTACAATTTTTAGAGTAATTTTATATTATTAATAATATTTCTTTTACCCATAATTACCCGATCTTTAACTGTGGTAATAAAAATTACCAAAGTTATTATTCATATTGTCCAAAAATAAAAGGTGTATATTTAATAAATTTGGACCTTATGATTAAAAATATGCAATTCATTTTTCAAAATTAAAAACACATAATTTTCTAAAATTAATTTAAAATCAATCTCATTGATAGAATGAGAAAACGAGTTTTTAAAGTGAAAATGTTCAAAAGATTGAAATGTTTTTATATCCAAATTCAATATGAAATTGATTATAATGACCTATATTAGATTAAATGATATAAAATTTATCAAATTATATTTTAAAACTAATTTAAAATAAAATATAACTATATAAACAAATTAGAAAAAAAAAGAAGTTTTCAATTAAAATGCAGTATTTTTCACTATTCATTAAAGCATGAAACTTATCAGAAAAATATCAAAAATTCAACCAAAGTAAATTTCTATATTACTAATTCAAAGAATAATTTTATTTATTTAAATATAATTTATAAAATTTTCAAAAACTAGATTTAAAACAAGTACTCCATCAAAAGGTGGAAAAACTATATTTTTATAAAAAATACATATTTTATGTGTAAAATTAGATTGTTCTTATATACTATCTAGAAAACACATAATATGAATGTTAAAAATTATATTATATATAAATTTTAGTAATATAATCCAAAAAGTGTTATTTTTTTATTTATTGGTATAAAACACACTTGTGTACATTTAAATAGTTTTTTAGGAAAAAATCTTTTTATTTTAAAAAGGATTTTATTTTCATTTATAATTATTTGGTCACTAATGAATTAATTATATATACAAGTTTAAACCATATTTTCATAATTAAGTTAATCATGTTCATTCTCGCCATTCTAATGGATAGGTTATAATGGAAATATTTAAATAATAATATTTAGTTGTTCATTTAAGCTCGATGTGGTGTATTATGTAAGCTATTGAACATAGTGTTTCCTTTAAAAAACTCAGGATGCTATGTTTTTTTTTTTGAGATAGTTTCAGTAGTTCACCAAAATCCTTTTTTGGTTGGTTGGTCAAGTTTTTGGTGTGAAGAGGTTTCTCGATGAGATTCCATGAATTTATGACTATTTAAAATTAAATTATACTAAATCGTGAATTTAATTATGATTGTTATAAATAAATTATTTAAAGTTTTTGTCTTCAAATAGGGCCTCATGATGATGAGAGATGGTCGGTTGTACTTGGATGAGTATGATCATGGATGGATGATCTACTTTAAATGAAATTTCATGATTGATATTGGTGGTCCTTGGAGTATACCCCTTTGGTAAATTTATTTTATTTATGTATGCATGTGATGTGTGGTCTTGCCACTGAGGGAGAGCGCCATTTTTTTCAAATAATTTTTTTTATTAAAATTAGAATTCTTGTGAACTGAATAAAGTTCCAAGTTCCATGATGGACCTTTTTTCACTGACATGATGCCTCGATTATCAATGGTTGAGGCCTTGATCATAAATCTAAGTCTGTGGTAAACAGACCCGAAGGGGAGATACTTAATTGAATTAAGTGAACATAATGGACCTGGATAGGTTCCCTAAGATCCCTTTAGTATAGGTGTGTGATTAAATGGGATGGATAATCTGTATAATCTATATGAGAACCTTGATATTCCTTAAATCCTTTATACTAATTGAGATGAACATGGAGCAGTTGTTCCTCCCCCACTGAGATATGAGTACGTGGGTGGGTAAACCTGTAACGACTCAGAATTTTATCAATGGAAATTACCTTCTAATATTTATGTCATGTTTTATAAGTCACATAAAATCACATAGATAAAATAATATAAACTTTATAAATTAACAATGAATGAAATAAGATGTATTTTTATAAGTTAAGGAACATATAGCAATGGAATAGTAACTTGACCATTGGAATGGTAATATGACCATTAGGAATAGTAATATGACCAATAGAATAGTAAACTTACCTATGAAAGTGTAAATAAAATTTTTGTATCTTATAAATGAAAATATGATATATTTATATTTTGGTATTAAGTAAATAAATATTTTAAAATTGATAAATTAAGTGTTGATATTTTTCTAAAACGTAAATTTTTATTTACAATTTTATAATTAATATAATGTTTTAAAAGAAAATTTATTTTCATAAATAGATTTATAAATTAATATTTTGTTGTATAATTATTATAATATAACTTTATGAGACCTTAATTAATTTTTCAAAGTGTCATAAAATCGGTTATAATATTAAAATCAGTATTTTTCTAATAAATGATTATTTTAATCAAACCAAATTCACATATTTAGAAATTTATTTTCTTAAAATGGACCCAATTTTTTTAATCTACATATAAATAAATTGTTAGGGTGATTTTTTTTATTTTTATAAAATATTTGAATTTTTAGTTAATGGTAAAATATGGTCATTTACGGTATTTAACATAATAAGTAGATGAATGAATTTTTTAGTCATGGATGAGTCATTGATGATGTAAGTGACCATTATCTAGAAATATCCTTAATTATTTAATATATTTATTGATAAGGTTCAACATTATTGATAGTCTTGAGCCAAAATAATAAAATAATGAATATAATAATAATAAACACCCTTCCTCTCCCCTATAAATACCACCCCTCACCACCTATTCTCCTCACACCTCCAATGCCTTGAATCTTATCCAAATTCTACCCAATACTCTTCCCAATTCTCTCCCCCAAATCCATGAGTATTTTTTATAAACAAAATACCAAACCCATTTCCCTAAGGAGGTTCTCAAGGAGAAGAAATTCAAGAGGTAAAATCCTATTTCGTTTTCTTTTAATTTCTTTTCAATTTCTTTTCTTTTATTATCCTCTCCTCACCTACCCTTATCAAAGTGACATGATAACTCCATTATATTATATATACTATAATTTTATTTTTTTTAATGGAATATCCATCATCAAACATATTCCCCTATCTCTTTTATTCTAAAATTGAAAACGTCGTCTGTGATGTGTCGATTTACCGTCATCATAGATGATGCATTTTCATTTTCCATTACCACCTTCAATTATGGTAATGAAACCATAAATATGGTTAAATTATATTTTATTATACATATTATAATTCATATAATGTTTTGGAACCAATATATAAACATGATATTAAATAAAATTATATAAGTTTGTGATGGTCATAAAAACCACCAAAATAAATTAAATCATTTTCATTAATGAATCATCCTCATACCATATAACAAAATGATATATCAGACCATTTGAACTTATTTAAGTTCATTAATAACATAAAATTTCAATTTTGGATAATTATTCTCATTTTACATGAACTTCCATACTTGTATACAAGTGAACCGATCATGAAATCCATGAAAGGAATGCTCCTGGAACGAAAAAATTAAACACTATAACTCAGATAAATGTCCATTAATAAACCTAATAAAATTTTAATAAATAAAATAAATGTATAATATGTTATTAATTAATTAATATATTTAATTTTACTATCCCAAGCATTAAGTACAAGTACAGAACACTTTCAGACATAAGGAAATGGATTCTCTCTAAACCTCCCATTTATCTTTGGGTTATGATTCCTCTCTATTTAAACCAATTTAATTATTAATTATTATTATATAATTCTTCCATATTATATTTATATATTCCAAAATTATGTATCTATATCTATTCATCCTTATTTTATGTGGAAATACATGTTTTATAAAGTTCCCTTCTCAATTCCTCCCGATAAGCAAACCTGATTAAAGGAAACTTCCCAATTTCTTATCCATTCTCAAGTACCATACATAATATATTTTAATCCAAAAATATTTTTATAAATTAAATATTTTTATCATGAAAATCTATATTTGTTAATTTCTGGTTTTATGCAAACATTTATTCCTTATTCCTCTTTAAAGACTCTTTTATATTTTCCCTTAAACCGCACTGAAGTGGATCATTTATAAAGTTTCTTAAACACTCTTTTTACATGTTTTCATTTTTGATAGTCATAATTTATCATGATATATTCCTATTTTTATTTTTAATGTCCATTTATTATTTAAATCTATTCTTTTATAGACACCATTATGATATTCCCATTGGTTATGCTTTATGACATGATTGTGATACCCATTTCTTTTTATGGGTAACCCTTATGTTTATTACTTATGTATGATTCTTAATGTGATGAAAATATTAATTAACATGTCAAAATGGGTGTTCCTATATATCACTCTAATGCATTGAGTAATTTTTTGGTCTCATGAGCTGTCATATTGGGATAGGGAGTGAACCTGATTCCTTTATGGGACTTTGTCTTCCATGTGCAATATTCTTGGCAGTTAGCCTTGACTCGTGCTTATGTCATGTTATATGTTGTATCCATATTCATATTATTCCATGATTACATGATACCATGTTCTAAATTTTATTATTCCTTATGTTTATTCATGTTCCATGACTTTTTATGTCATCATGTTATACCTTCTAACCCATGTGTTATTCTTTATTCCTATGTTTATTCCCTTACTGGGATTTGTAGCTCATATATTTAGTTCATGTATCCCCCAGGTTATCCTATTCATATTTAAGAGTTAAAATGAACTTAGGAGATCATTATGGTGTTTAAATTAAAGATGTTTTTATTTTGGTTTCATTTTGTCTAATTATGTACCTAATCTTCCAAAGACACTAGACTTTAGGATCCTTGGCATGTAATTGATGGTTAATTATACTTAAAATAATGTAATAATATGTGTAAAATGATAGGATCATATCAGATAAAGTTATTATTATTTTATGTGATTAGTACTATATCTATTTAGTAAGAACCCTATGGATAATTCTATCACCACGGATAACCTAGATTAAAACTTAAGAAATGAAAAGTTAGGATATACTTTTTATTTAAAAGTTTATCCTTCTATGTTCAAAGTTTCCTTTTTATATTCTCGTTAGCTAAGTATTAAAAACCCATAATTTTTTTTTATAGTTAATGGCTGGAAATATAATGAATACCCTCACTTTTTTTTACCTTAGTTTGTAAAATGAAATTTTGAGGGTGAAATTTCATAAAGGGGGAAGAATGTAACAACCCAGAATTTTATTAATGGAAATTCCCTTTTTATAATTATTTCATATAGTATAAATCAAATAAAATCACATAGTGAACACAATAAAAACCTTATAAATAAAGAATGAATTAAATAATAGGTATTTATAGAAGTTAAGGAACCTATACCAATATAATAGTAACTTGACCATTGGAATAGTATTGTGACCATTAGGAATAGTAATCTGACCAATAAAATAGTAACCTCGCCTATAAAAGTGTAAATAAAATTTTGGTATCTTATAAATGAAAATTTAAGATATTTATATCTTGATATAATTAAATAAATGTTTTAAAAATAATAAATTAAGTGTTGGTATTTTTGTAAAGCATAAAAGTTTATTTAAATTTTATAATTAATATAATGTTTTAAAAGAAAATTTATTTTCATAAATTGATTTATTAATTAATATTTTGTTGTATTATGATTATAATATAATTTTATGAGACCTCTATTAATTTTTCAAAGTTTCATAAAATCGATTATAATATTAAAATTGGTACTTTTTGAATAAATGATGATTTTAATTAAAAATTAAATTTATCATATTTAGAAAATTATTTTCCTAAAATTGATTCTATTTTTTAAATCTAGTCATAGATGATTTAAGTTCCCATTATATATAAATATACTTAATTATTTAATATATTTAGTGATAAGTTTCAACACTATTGATATTCTTGATCCAAAATAATAAAATAATGAATATAATAAAAAACACTCCTCTCATCCCCTATAAATATCATCCCTCACCACCTTTTTTTCTCACACATAAAAATCCTTTAATAATGTCTAAATTCTACCCAATAATATTATCAAGTATCTCCCCCACATCTAGTATCCTTTGTTCTCAACAAAATACAAAACCCAATTGCCCTAAGGAGGTTCTCAAGGAAAATAAGTTCAAATTCTCTTTTGTTTTCTTTTAATTTATTTTCAATTTATTTTATTTTTTATCCTCTCCTAACCTCACCTTATCCAAGTGACATGATAACTCCAATATTTTATATATAATGAAATTTTATTATGTCAATGTAAGATCTGTCATCAAACCTCTTCTCCTCTCCCTTTTATTCTAAAAATGAAAACATCATCTATGATGTGTTGATTTACCATCATCGTGGACGATGCATTTTAATTTTCCATTAACACCTTCAAGGCTTGTAATAAAACCATAATTATGTTTAAATAATATTTTATTATACATATTATAAGTCATATAATGTTATGGAACCAATATATAAACATGATATTAAATAAAATGACATAAGTTCTCGATGGTCGTAAAAACCATCAAAATAAATTAAATCATTTTAATTAATGAATCATCATCATACCATATAACCAAATGATATATCAGACCATTTAAACTTATATAAGTTAATTAATAAAATATAATTTCAATTTTGGAAAATTATTCTTAATTTACATGAACTTTCATACTTGTATAAAAGCGAGTCGATCATGAAATCCATGAAATAAACGCTATCAGAACGAAAAAATTAAACAATATAACCCAAAAAAATTCCATGAATGAATATAAAAAAATTATAATAAATAAAATAAATTTATAATATTTTATGAATTAATTAATTAATTATTATATTTAAAATTATTATATAGGACATTAAGTACAAGTGCATAACACTTTTAGACATAAGGTAAGTGATTCTCTCTGAACCTCTCAATTATCTTTGGGTTATGCTTCCTCTATATTTACACCAATTTAATTCTTAATTATTCTTATATAATTATTCCATATTATATTTATATGTTTTAAACTTATGTTTCCAGATCCATTAATCCTTATTTTATAGGGAAATACATGTTTTATAAAGTTCCCTTCTCAATTCCTCCTGATAAGCAAACCTTATTAAAGGTAACTTCCCAATTTCTTACCCATTATCATGTACCATCCATAATATATTTTAAGCCACAAATATTTTTATAAAATCAATATTTTTATTATGAAAAACTATCTTAGTTCATTTTTGGTTTTATGAAAACATTTATTCATTTATCCTCTTTAAAGACTCCTTTATATTTTCCCTTAAACTACACTGAAGTAGCTCATTTTTAAAGTTTCTTAAACTCTATTTTTACATGTTTTCATTTCCTATGTTCATAATTTATCATTATATATACCTATTTTTCCTTATTAATTTCCATGTATGATTTAAATCCATTCTTTCATGGACACCATTATGATATTCCCATTGGTTATGCTTTATGACATGATTATGATACCCATTTATTTCCAAGGGTAACCCTTATGTTTATCCATTATGTATGATTCTTCATGTGGAACACATATTCATGAACATGTTATTATGGGTGTTCCCAAATAGTGTTCCAATGCATTGGCTAATTTTTTAGTCTCATGAGATGTCATGTTGGGATAGGGAGTGAACATGCTTCCTTTATGGGAATTTGTCTTCCATCTACAATAGTATTTGCAGTTAGCCTCGATTCATGATTATATTATGTTGTATGTTGTTTACACATTTCTATTATTATATGGTTACATGATCCCATGTTCTATATGTTATTCTTCCTTCTATTTATTCATGTTCTATTCCTTTTTATGTCATCATGTTATGCCTTCTAGCCCATGTGTTATGCTTTATTCATATGTTTATTCCCTTACTTAGCTCTGTAGCTTATCCATTTTGTTCTTATATTTCCAAGATTATACTATGAAGATTTAATAGCTCAAAGTAATTTAGGATATCATTATGGATTTTAAATACAATATATTTTTATTTTGGTTTCATGTTTTCAAATTATATACCTAATCTTCCAAAGACACTGCACTTTATGATCTTTGGCTTGTAGTTAATGGTTAATTGTACTTAAAATCATGTAATAATATATTTAAAAGGATAGTTTAATTATAAAACAATGGTTAGATTAATTAAAGTTTGGGTGTGTGAGGACCAACCTAGGATATCATTGGGTAGAGAGGTGGTCTTGTGTTGTCTCTCCAAAGTTGTGCTAGAATAACCTTTCCTAAGAACCTAGTGAGTCCATGGTATGATTTTGATGAGTATAAGGGACTATATAATCTCATAGTGATAGGTGTTGTCCTTAGGTATGATATGTATATCAAAGAACTCATGTTTGGTGTTCATGTTATGGATACTTAGGTAACCTTAGTGGGTGCCCTGGTGTTGAGTTAACCCTTGAGAGGTTTAGTGTGGGAATGGGTATTATTGACTTTCAGTGTCACCATGGAACCTAAAGGTCAATAGTGTGAGCCTAGAATATCTATGAGAATCAAGATGGGTCTGTGAGACCTTAGTGGATTCCCTTATAGGTATTTAAAATGCACTAATGGGTTCAACATGATGTGTGTGTGCTATGTGATATGATCCCAAGGAGATAGCATGTCCCTAATGACTATGTGATATGATCTCAGGGAGAGATAATGCCCCGCTAACTATGTTATGTGATCTAGGGGAGAGTGTGTGACCCTGATGACTATGTGACATAATCCCTAGGAGAGATAATGCCCCTGATGACTGTGTTATGTGATCCCCAGGTGAGATTTACCCCCCCCCCCCCAATGACTATGTGATGTGATACCAAGGAGTGAGCATGCCCCTGATGGTTATGTGGTACTTATTTCATGATAGGGGGAGTTTTTAACCTAGGTTACAGATCATGTTTTTCCTGGGTGGGGAGTGTCTGACCCCCCAAGTTCCAGATTAGGTTCTTATTCCTATAAGGGTGCATGTACGCCTCTCGATTTGTGTATAAGGGTATCATGTTTAGAGACACTCCAGCACTAGCCGAAGCTGGTATAGTCAATCTCAAGGGTAATGTTAGAACCCAAAGGTCTATGATGGTTATTTATTTATGATTATATCTTATTTATTAATTATGATCATATCACATGTACATACAATGCATTACTAGTTATGTATAGGGTCGTATTTGTGGCACCCTACTAAGTTATACTCACACCCTACCTGAGAGTACATGACACTTGTGTACATGAGTACTGATTACAGGTTTAGGTAGGGAAAATTCCCAATGTTTCATGATCCAGTAGAATAGATTGGAAATGAGTACAGATTTGGATATAGGTACTGATTGGGGATAAAAATAGAGACATTTGTATTTTATTTATTTTATTTATTTGTATTTTAAATCATCCTAGTGGGTGATCTGTTGATGTGTGTTGGAATGATAATGAGTCTATATGATTATATGATTCCACATTCATTATTACTGAGGATTCTTTTTTTATTATTATTGTGTACTCTTATGGATGTTTATAGATGTATCTTGGTTATTTTTCTATTGAATTTACTTTGATGTAAGGGTTTAATCTCCCCATGACAACACCCTATCCCCTCGCTGCTAGTTGGAAACCTTTAGCATATAGGGAGGTGAGCTTGAGGTCACATGGAGTCAATGGTTCATACATTGATTAGTGTTCTTGGGTAGGGAAACACCACATTATCCATCATTTTATTAATAACCACAATATGTATTTTAGTAATTCCTTAATATTTTCTTGTATAAATATTCATAAAATTGGCCACTAGTCATATTTTCCTACAAACTAAAATTTTTTAGTTTCACTACAACATTTCATGATATCTCTTAAATCACTTAAGAATAATTAACAAGATAGTATATGGGTTTTATGTGATGCATTAATGGTAAATTAAAATGATCCATGACCATTGTTTTGATATTTTTAAATATCATTAAACTAAAATTTTACTCAAATAAAAAGTATAATCTATAGTGCCTTCTAGAGTCTATATGGATATTAATAATGCATTTATTATTATTTATAGTTCCTATAATGATTTTTCTTATAAATGTTTCTTATGTTTAAGATAGTGAGTTTATACAGAGATCTATTAATTGTCATGTCAAATTAAGATGTTTGTTTTACTCTAAGGTTAAAGGTGTGGTTTGGAAAGAAAAGTTATTTTTTTTAGTGTCTTTTGGAGATTTTGAGATTATGGATCTGGTTAAGAGGTGGTTTACATCATGATGTTATCATCTCATCAAGAATATTTATGTGACATATTTGACATATTAGTCATTGAAGTAGCTACTTATCCCTTCCATGTGGTGGCATATAATGAGTGGGGTTTAGAGTAGGATTAAATGTACATGGATAAACCATAACTACTACTAACCATTGGGAGTATTTTATGATGGATAGGATGATTGCATTGGTTCTAGTCTGATAGATTAATGAATATTATGGTTTATAATTGGTTCATGATTTGTTAACTTTGTTAAATTATGTCAAATTTTGGTTTCGGACTTATGCAGAAGCGGCCCAAGGAACTTGGAAGGAATATGGATTCCCATGATAAATTATACCCTACTAGGAATTTGGCTCAGTTTGGGTGTTGGGTTTAGACATTAAGGAGGTTTCCTATATATCCCATTTGGATGGAAATCAAATTCCATGTAGTTCAGTTGTGAGGACCCATGCCTATGAGGGACATGAGGTTTTTATCACAGAAGAGTATGGCCCTTTGAGAGGATTAAGTTGGGGATTATTCCTAAAAAGTATTCCCTATGAAAGGGTCCATGAGATATGTCTTGACTCATGATTATTTGGAGTCTTGTTTGAAGCTTACACCTAAGGAGGAGTCCCATGGATGAGAATGATGATATGGTTGGGGCATATACTAAGTAGTATGTCCATGTGATATTTTGGGGCTTATACCAAGTAAGAGTCCCATGGATTGGATTTCAAGGCTTATTCCTAAGGAGGATTCCCTATGGTTTAGTTTTTGGGGATTATTATTGAAGATGATTCCCTATGGTTCAGTTGGGACTTAAACATGGAATGATTCCCAATAGATTGTTTTGGGTGCTTATTCCTGAGGAGGACGCCCTATGGTTTAGATTTTGGGGATTATTCTAGAGGAGGATTCTCTATATATTAATTGAGAATTACACTTAAAATTATACCCAAATAGGTTTAGAATCATGTAGATTTCATGATCACCACCAACCCCTAAGCCCATGTGAGTCATGGTCTGTGTGAGAAACAAGAGGAAGGGTAAGATTAGAGAAACCAAAAAATACTCCTTCCACTGGTGGAAGAGGATAGGGGTATGAGAGAAGAATAAAGTAATTTTATGCACCCATTCCCTTTCTCGTTGCATATCAAGGATAGTCACATCAGACTATCCATCCAGGTACGACCCCAGAGGTGAAGAGGAGCAAGAGTGAAACCTCATGCGAGAAAGGCTAGGGGATTAATCCAAGAGGGATACCCTATGGTTCGGTTTTTTGAGATTATTCCTAAGTAGGACTCCCTATGGTTTGTTTGGGACTTACACTTGTAATTATGCCCACTAGATTGGATTTTGGGGCTTATTCCTGAGGAGTAAAACCTATGGTTTGGATTTTGGGGCTTATTTTTGAGGATGACACCCTATGGATCATTTGGGACTTATAATTGGAATGATTCCCAAAGAGGTTCAAGATCATACAGATTTCATGATCACCACCAACATCTGAGCTCTTATGAGTCATGATCAGTGTGAGAAAAAATAGGAAGCAAGAAATATGAGAAACCACACAATCCCCCTTTCGCTAGTGGTAGAGGTCAAGGTATGGGAGAAGAAGAAAGGAATTTGATGCACCCATTACTTTTCCTATTTCATATCCTGGATAATCACATCAGACTATCCATCCAGGTAAGAGCCTAAAGGTGAAGAGGATCAAGAGTAAAAACTCCCACAAGAAATTCTTGGGGCATAATCATGAGGGTATGCCCTAAAATTAGTTCTGGGGGGAAGATCCCATTCCTTATCAAATGGAAAGACAAGTGTTATCCTCAACCTCCCCACCTAGAACCGAAGGCTTCGAGTCTTAAAAATGAATGGGGATGGACATGGTCCCAACCCTAGTATCCAGGACTAGGAGTTCCCTGACACTGCCCCAGGGTCAGGGTCCTCATGACCTTAGGAATGCATACTCACATGCTCCATGAGGACCCTACCTATTATGTATGGAAAGTGCAGGAAACATATGACCGTATGAATGTATAACCAAATGGAATACACACTGGTATTCCTCTCTACATGGTTTCAAAAGTAAGGAGGCTTCACTGGTGGTTTCAATTTGGTCCCCCGTTGATGAAGGATCTAAAGGAAGATAGGCCCTACCATGGGTGGCTTGGAAGGGGGCCTAAGAATTGGATTTCACAAGGTGTAGTCTTAGGTGATCCAATTGAGGCTCACATAGGTTTTCCTGGGTAAGCTAAGGGATTATCATGTAGGTTATGCCTATGCTACTGGTATTTCTTCGTGCCGGTAAGTATGTATGAGTTGAAGGTAATTTGGGTGACAGACCACCTAGAAAACAACACTTGTGCTAGGATTTCCTCAATCCTTCAAGGTCTATACAGGTGTTCCCAAAAGTGCCTCATTAAATTCCCTATTTAGGGAAGGGGACCTCAATCTAGTGTTTATTAACCATGGGGTAAATGTTTTCTCATGCATGTGGTATGTATTCTAAACCTAGGGAATATTGTGGTTCCACTACTCCCCCCCCCCAATTCCTTCTTATTCAGGTTTTAGAGGGCCACCTGGAAGTTTTCAAAGGGCCTAGGCAAAGTAATAGGGTGAGAAGAGTGTCATGAGTTATTAAAGAATTTTAATCCATGCAAATGAAGAGCCCCAAGTTCTTATTTATAAGAAAATATGGGACCTTAGTCGAAGGTGATATCTCGCGCAAGTGTATCGCATAGGTTGATGTGCAGGTCCATCACGTAGGCTGATGCATAGGTACCCTATGCACCGATGCTGCCTAGGGGTGCCTATGTGGAAGACCTTTACTGAAGGGGTATGTCATTGGGCCTTCTTTGATTTTATTCTTTTCTTCTCCTTGGTTTTTTTCTTTAATGCCTTTTCATCCATGTGACTAAATGGAGTGTCAATAAAAATAGGAGGGTCTAAGCCTATGGTAAAGGGATGAAAAAGGTGGATGGATTATAGGGGTCATCTATACAGGTCATCCACACGGGTCATCTAGCTAGGTTAGCCACATAGGTTGTCCAAACATAGGGACTTCCACGTCTATAAATAGGTCTACTGTTTCAATGGACAATCACCACACCTCGATATTTCTGGTCTCTCAACACTAGTGTTCTGAGGAGACCTTCCGATTAAGCTACTTCACTAAAGCATTGTTCGTGTATACAAGGTATGAACCTGAATATATGATAATGATGTCTGTGATAGTGATCTATTCAAGGCCTCTTGGGAGAGGGACCTATGTGAGATCACTTTCATGGGTACCCTGCGCGAGCTTTTCCATTTTACAAATTTTCATCTTTCTACAAATTTTTTGAAATGAACATAATTTTAATGAAAATATCGGTTCTTCTTTACAGGTTCAATGTCCACTCTAAAGACTAGTTTTTTATGAATAAGAATAAAAATCACATTGATGAGATGGTAAAATCTGTAGGGACTAACTACTATGATTTTCATGATATGACTTTACCAGATCTAGCAGGACATCTAAATAAGTATCATCACGACAACACTAAGAGTAATTATCTGCCACTTTATGTCCATAGTCATCTCAAAGAGGTACTCATACCAAATTTGAAGAATTATACTCCTATTTTCTGGTTTCAAGACTACAAGAACTTTAATACTATTATTGTTTCAAGAATGGGTGCATATATTAATGTCGGGACATCATCCGCATCTTATGTTATGCATCACAACCAGTGTGATCCAACTTTGAAGCCGCACATGTCTGAATTGAAGGTGCACTGTAATCTATCTATATTCTATGATTCAAAGAAATACCATTCAAAGTGATGGAAGGTAGATTGGGACCTCCACCCAAGATGGGTTATTAGGACTGAGTAGATGTTAGAATACTAGGTGTGCTAGATGGTTGATGACTTTGTAACTGAGTTGAAATAAATGGGAATCTATGAAGTCCTATGGGTGGCCCAAACATATGTAAACAAGAATGTTGAATTCATCCTTAAGCTATTAAGATGATGGAGTCTAAAAATTAACTCTTTCCACCAAATGTATGGAGAATTTGGTATCAACTTGTGGGATGTTCACAAGATCTCTAGGGATCGTATCCATGGAGATATGTATGAAGAGTTCATCCCTATGAGAGTAATTTGGGATGATACTAAAAGGACACCTACTCTGGTGCACAAGCTACTGAAATAACTCAGTATATTAAGAACTAAGACCCCCACCCATGGGGGGATATCCATCCCAAAGTGTGGATGAGTGCCTTACTAGAGCCAAAGGGGAAATCCCCACTTGAAAATTCCCAACAGGGTGTCCCATGATGGTGAAGCGGAGTGCTCCTTGTACATTTTGGCCAAATTTGTAAAAGGGGGAGTACAACCAGTGGGGGTACAAGCCTAAGTCTAGTGTACCTACGAAGACACATCTCATGAGATTTTTAGTCATGTGGATAAGCGTCTACCTATTATTTTTCTATGATTCCAATGGCTGTGTGAGGCTGGAAACATTTGTCATAGTGGCCAATCTAGAAGAGAAGAAGCACGTAGGGTTAAAAATCCCCATCTTAGAAAAAAATCACTGATGTTTGATGCATATTCATGTAGGTAAGTCCCCTTTCAGAATTTTAGGACCATTCCATGTACTTTGGGGATGAGTTTCATCCCACTTTAGATCCTACACCATGTTATGTGGGGTTGATATTCATAGGGGTTGGTTTCGATAATTTGTTCAGGCCATTTCTAGTATTCATCCCTTATCCCTATATCCTAGTGAGACCCTGATGAGGATAAACCTATTCAAGGAGTTCAATTTCTTCCCATATGGGGACCCACATATTGGGAGATTTACCAATGAAGTAAAGGCTAGTAATGAGATAAAATCATAAATGATTTCATTTAGGGATGGCATGTTTGAGACCTATATCGATGGAGAGGTTATATGTGATTCCTATGATCTATATATATTTGTACTCCAATTAAAGTTCCTACAAAAAAACTACCATATCTCCTCCCATGAATGTCCAATAAGAAAATCATTCAATGGAATCCTGACAACTATGGATGCTTACGGCGATAGAGTTAACTTAAGTAGCAATCAACCTACCTACAGCAGATGCATCCACTTGATTTACCTCTTGGTATGTCAAGGCTTGGATTGCATCATATCTCAAGGGAGTGTTAGCATAATTCGTCCCGCGATTCAGGACTAGAACAACTACGAGACATGGAAAGCGAGGTAGAAAGGATCCTTCTCCTACAAAAGTTGTTTCATCTCCTATGGAGGATACTTTGTCCCCTTTGGAAGGTGTGGATGATTAGGTCCCAAGTTCTCCCAAATGACCTCATGAATAGTTCACTCTACCGATTAGAATCAAAAGGGATACGCTAATTGAGGCTAAGACCAGATATTCTATTCTTTTCCATTAAGAAGAGACCTAGGTTCAGTTTTCCCATCCTTCGTCTATGATGGAGAGAGTCGGGAAGCTTGTAAAATAAAATATTATCAAATTGGATTCACGATAGGTTGGAATAGCCTATGAATATGTGCAAATAAGGGAATTACAATTTTTGTAGGACATTACTTTTAATGTTTAATTCATATTGTCACTTATTTATGTTGGGCTTCATATTCAAAACATAGAAGATGCTTGATCCCCACCCAATATTTCTTTTGAGGACAATATCACTGATGTGGGGATTTATATCCAATAACTAGAGATTCTCATTTATGTAACTAAAAACTAGATCCCTACTATGAGACAGGTGGAGGAAATACCGATATGGGGTGTCATTGAAGGGTTTGACCACCTGTCTTCTAGGGAATGGTTTGACTATGTTGATCCTGAGGATGTAAGTTCTCCTTTTCTTTTATTTTATTCTATTATTTCTTTCCTTCATCTCAAAAAAAGTATTGTTGATAAGGGGAAAGGTCATCTTAATTTTCAGCGGTCCAAGGGGAAATCAGTTAATATTCCATTACTAAAATATGGCCTAAATGGAACCCCACTCAGAACCAATGAATCGTCTCCTGAACTGGGAGATATGTCCCCAGGTCAGTAGATAATGGAGGCTGAGATGGCGAGATAACATCCAATGTTGCCTATAATACTTGTCTTTTAGGATATCAGTGCAAGACTTCCTCTATAAAAAAAGAAAAAACATTGGATAATAAAATATTTTTCTAAGCATCTCATCGATGAAGGTAAGTCTCCATGGTATTATTTATCTATGCTCTATAGAGAAAAAAATGTTTAACCATGTATGTGGTTGTAGAATATTCTTCCCTTTCCTCTATTAAGTGGATTAAAAACAAGCCTTCAAGAACTGAGGAGGATTATATAGACCAAACATGGATTCTCTCTAGTGATTCATCTCTCTTTATAGAAGAATTTTTGAGGGTTTAGGATACATTATCTGCTCCTGTCACGACTCATGTCACTGATCCTATCATGGTAGATAAGTCAGATGATTCTGGTAATGTTAAATGTATATCATAAGGTGTCATATGTAGGCTTCTGACTTTTATTCCTTATGATATTTTAGGTTCATCTCATGCACTATAGTACCCTAAAATGACCGATGATGACCTTACGACTGTCTCTGGGGAAGCATTTTAGGGTCCCAAGTCATCAGAAGAGGGTTCCATATTGGGTCCCATGCCAAATATTTTGGGCATCCCCATGGGTTAGACTACCACGAGGCTAGGGACATTAATACACACATTGATAAATCATGACACGGCAGTTGAAGAAATTTTGGAATATATTAAACTTCCCACCACCTTAGAATAGTTTGAGGAATTTAATAGGGAATTGAATGGGTGTGAGTATTTGTATTTATGAAACCAATTTTCATGCCTGATGTTTTGATCATGACTGGTTGAATTGTACAGCTCCATCTATGGATATTTTTGTCGTGTCAGTGCACAAACAAGGTTCCAAAGTATCCCCCACTCCCACTATTGAGGTATCACCAATTCAAGGGGGTCCTGAAGTGGGGTATCTTCATAAGATTCTCCTAGAGAGCTATAGGTATACTTAGGAGAGTTCCCCTTATCAATAGGTTCCATATAAAACTATTGAGGTTAGGAATTCCATGTAGGAATCCACACAATCCAATGACCTATTACTAGGTGGTTATTACCAACTACTTTAATCATCCATTGTTTCTCTCATCTGTTATCCTTTTGAGTATAACAATAAATATTATTTGTTGTCTAGTTCCATCAACTTATGCATCCAAGTATGAGAGTGGATCCTCTACACCAATGCAACCAATGCTGGAAGGTGAATCGGATAATTTCCCAAAGGGATCAAGGCAGTGTGGCTCATTGATTGCTCTGATGCCAAAATACATTTCTCCCCATGACAGTTGTTCTAAGTTAGATTTGGAGACACAGAATGCCCTTCACATCACACATTGTGCAGCTTGGCGGGGAATCTAGAAAATAATCTCCAGGATGCCTTTTAAAGACCTTCCTTTATGATTATATCAACTTATATTCCTTTTTGTTATGATTGGATATAGTGTATTTGATTACCACCCAATTCATACTATCATGAAGGAGATCATTTTCAAACGGGAGCGAAAACATGAACTTCAATAAGACCTCATAAAGGAAAAGATTCTTGTCAACACTAATGATATCCAAGATGCATTATCCCAAGTAGAGGACAACAATGCTAATAATCTATAGGAATTTAAATAATGTATCAATGAGAAGAACATTCAAATATCACACCTTCAGTAAGAATTGGATGCCACTCAGGGGGAGCTCGTACAACTTCACCATTCTCTAGAAGGATCCCAAATCGAATGGTCAACTACTATTGAAACCACGATGGAGGAACTTCTCTGAGCTAAGAAGACCAAAGTTTTTTAGTTGTTTGGAATTTAAAAAACTATTTAGGGGATTGGGAGTCTATTCAACAAATGAAGAGTTATGTTTACGGTCTTTTATAAAGTTTGATGGAGAGACTATATCTTATGAATGCTCCTCCGATTTTTTTTTCACATAAATGAAAAGAATTTTGTTTCTAATCATATATGTATTCATCCCTATTTTAATCTTGTGATCACAACATAACATTGAAACTAATTTTCATAGAAAAACATCTTTGTATCATCTAGTTATAACCACAATGATAGGTATGGGAAGTTGATCTAATTTTTTCCTAATCCATGGGGCCTAGTGAGCGTAGTTTGACCATTGATAGGGCTATATAGAAAACCCTATAAACTTTGTGACTTTTGTGTCATCACACTAATTTTTTTCTTAAGTCATTATGAAGACTTGGTAGGAAAGACTTGGATTTTCCTTAGGCCACCCTTAGTGGGTTTTCATCCTAAAAATTTTTGTGCCTATTTATTTTTATTAATTTATTTTTTCCTAAACCACATGGATTGTGGGTCTAGAGAGCTGAGACTCAACTTATTTCTAGAGTTCCCTTTACAGATTTTCAGTATGATGAGTATTGTGTCTCTTTTTATAGGAAGTTTAAAGTCATGCTATCTAGACTAGTGAGACCGATATTTTAGATTGAATAGTTTTGATGATGAGTATTGGGATGATGTCCCAAATAAGATTTGTTGGACAAGAATGTTCTGATATTCTTCAGATACCTAATGTGGAATTTTGAGCTACTATTTTGTGGTTCTTGAATATAAAACATGACATTCGAGAATAGAGGATTTTTCTCCAGAGGAAAAATTTGCCACTAATTGAAAAACTTATTCTATTGGAGACTCTATACAAATCCAACGGGAGCATGTTACTACATAGTCAAATAGTGGAATCCTTTGGCTGACAGGTTCTGAAATTTGTGAGAAACTTATGAAAATCCATCTAGAAAATGTTACAACATAGTTATTTAAAGGAGTTCTTAGGAATTATGACATTTTATTACTGATGAACAAAGGAAGTTTATGAAGATTCATATTTCTCAAGACCATGATGGGTGGTTTTTTTGAGGTAATATTTCTTATAATGAAGAGAGAATTTTTATTATCATTGGCCATGAATGGGAAACTTATCTAACGTGAATTTGGCTTGTGTGAGGGAGGATGAATTTGTTAAATGACCAATGTTAGTGGGGAAGGACCCTTTATGAAAAGGGTTAAAGCATCCTACAATTTAATTTCATGTAACTAGGACATTGACTGTGTAGTTTAACATCTAATGGAAAGGATATTTTTGTATAGTTTAATGTCTTATGACTAGGACATTATGTTATGGAGTTTAATTTCCTAAAATAAGGAAATTATGCTATGCAGTTTAAATTAACTCAATAAGGACATTGAGGGGGTTATAGTTTAAGGTCTTTATATTTGACTGTAAGGTTAATAATTCTCCCCTTTTATGGTACTCTATCTGAGAATACACCCTCACTTCCAGTTATGAGGAGGAGAATGTTGTAAACTATAATATGGGGATCTTCTGATCTAAATAGTGGTATGGAGAAAATGGGTTATGGAAATAGAGAAGGTACCTCCTGAGAACTAAGTTATCGCTAGCTAAAAAACCATTTTGTGGGATACATTATGAAAATCCAAGTGGGTTGTGTTACTACATAGTTAATCAGTGGAATCCTTTGGATGATAGTCTAGGAAATTTGGTGGGAGACTTATTTAAAGCCAATTGAGGCATTTTACAGCATAGTCAGGAAAAGGAGTTCTCAGGAATTCTGAAATTATATTATTAATGGTTGAAGGAAGTTTATAAAGATTCATATTTCCCCAGACTGAGAGTCTTTCTTGTGGAAGGAAAGTACTTTAATATGAAAGGGTCATTTCAGTTCAAATTTACCAAATAATTGAACAAATAAGTTCCCTTCACAGGCCTAACCCAAGCGTGGGAAATATGGTGCCTGTAGTTTTAGGTCCTATGACTGGGACCAAATAATTATGGAAAATATATGTGATACATGGACTATCAGACCAAGATTTTTTCTGTATACTTTGGAAATGATGGGGGAATTATAAACCATGGTCTTGGGGGTTTTGAAATTATAAGAAATGATATGGGAAAAATATGAGAAATATGACTGTAAATAGAATTTAAATCATAGGTTCCAACATAATTTCATCGAATTTTATAAGGAAAAAAGAGGCTTCTCCTAAGGGAGAATTTACCACTGGTTTCCAAACTAGTTTTGTGGGATGATTTATAAAAATCCAATTGGGTCATGTTACTGCATGGTCAAATAATGTCATTCCTTGGCTGAAGAGCCCATTTTATGGGTTACTTATGCAAAGAAAACTAGGGCATGTTACAACATAGTTGGGAAAAGAAGTACACCATTGCACAAATGAAGAAATATTATGGAGAAAGATTATGGAGATCTGAAAGTTCTCAAGATTAGGATTATTACGTGTGGAAGGAATATGTATGAGTACAAATGAAATGTTTGTATCGATATTGGACATGAAGTGTAGAGTCCCTTACATAGATCTGACTCATATGTAGAAGGGGGAATCTCTATTTCCTTGGTGGACCCCCTGATGAGGGGACCCAAATTAAAATCTCTTGCATAGTTCTTTATTTGTATATGGGAGAGGGGGAATTTTTTTTACCCCATGGTTGGGACTAGGGCATGAGGCCTATATGTTACTATGTATCTCACTAGAATGAGAATCAAGCCACATATATTTCTTAAGGTACCATGTAGTTTAAATTCATGTGGTGAGGACATTAGTCATGCAGTTTAAAGTCATGAAGTAAGGTCGTAGGTGACTTGACATAAAAAAAAGGAATATTATGGATGGACTAGGGTATAGGTCTCACATGTCACTATGTATCTTATTGGATCAATAATAAAGTCACATGTATTTCTAGAAAGGATTCCCCATATGGTTTGAATTCATGTATGGATAAAAAAGGGGGTTGGAATATGGGATCACACATGGGGTGAGACGGCATATTGAATCTTATTATGTAGATACGACTCATACATATGATAGTGGGGCCATTTTCCATATTATTTTGAGGCTGGGTCTAGGATTTAAGATATGTAAGTCACTAAGTATCTCATTGTAATGAGAATCAAGGCACACATAGTTCTTAAGGAAATCATACAGTTTATTATCATGTGATGAGGATATATGGTGTGCCTTTTAAAGTCTTATAGTCAAGACCATGATAACCCCAATGCAAATTGATATGTCTTACTCATTAATGTAACTTCCTTACCAAAACTCTTAACCACACATGATATATGCTCGATCTGAGAAACAAGGAGTGGTAAAAGCTTATTCCATGGCACAAAGGCAACACAAGCAAAGGAAAGGGGCACTTAGACTCTATGGTGTCTGGTCCATGAGGTATTATCTATGCATAACTACATATCTCATTAGGATAATCCATATGTATTTATTGAAATCATTTAACGTCATGTGGTGAGGATGAATATGAACTGAAATGAGAGAGATTAAATGTTGTGGTTGGGCCCAAGGATGGAAATTTGGGTGTCACTACGTACCCTATGAGGGTAGGAATCAAGACACACAAAGTTATTAGAAGGCTCCCCATATAGGTATGATTTTTACACAATGAGTGGGGATTTTTTTTATTGTGGCTATACCCAAGATTTAGGATCTATGCATCACTACATATTTCATTGGAAGGAGAATCAAGCCATATATACTTATAGAAATATCATGTAGTTTATCATCATACAGTGATGATGTTGGTCGTTCATTTAACATATTGAGGTAATTACATGGTTCAATCAATGTGGAAAGGAATATTATAACTATACTAGGGGATATGACATGGGCATCGCTATATATCTTGTTGAATCAAGAATCAAGCCACATGTAGTTCTTAAGAAAATAATTCCTCGCATCAATCAGGTTTTGATGTAGGGGAAAAGGGGGATTTAAAATTTTCTAAAATTATAGGGGGGCTAAGACATGATATCTAGGAATCACTAGGAATCTCTTCAATATGAGAATCAAGCCACACATGGTTCTAAAAAAATTCCCTGTGCAGGTTTGACTTGTACACATAGGGAGTAGAGGGTTTTTTTATTTTCACGACTGGACCTGGGATTGGAGATTCGGTAATCACTATGTATCTCATTTTAATGAGAATAAATCCACATGTATTTCTGTAATAAAGGTGTGGTAGGGTAACCACCACTAAATATTATGATCCTCTCAAACATGGATCGAAATGTTGTGTGGATTTACATCATGCAAAAAGGATGTGAACCATGTATTTTAACATATTACAGTTAATATGTGATAATGTTGGGGATTATACCTATATGGGGGGGTCCAAGTTCCAATATGAAGTGAAAATTATTTTAGTGTGGCATATGCATGGGATCTGCTCATCCTTTCCTCCTCATGTATGGCCAAGAGGGAATCTCTACCCGCTAAGGGGTTAGAGGGAAGTAATTAAGACCTACACCTGAGATGGAGGCCCATATTTTAGGGATCATGAGAAGTGTGTTTTTCTAATGTTATTTTATGGGTTTCTTAATGTTATATAATAGTTATGTTAACCATTTAGTTTAATGTCATGTGATAAGGACAAATAGTGTCTTGTAGTTTTGGGTCATACAGCTAAGACCATATGTCGTATAGTTTATCATCATGCAACAAGGACAATGATGCCACGTAGTTTAGCATCATGAAGCATGGATGGTATTTCATGCCTTTTATGGTCATGCGACAAAGACCAAATACACAATTTAACATCCTTCAGCTAAGACGATCACTATGTGATTAAACAAAATATTTCTTCAGGAGCCTTGCATTGGTTGGGGTCGTAATGAGATCTCCATCCATTAAGATCAAGGAATAAGCTCATTTAGAGTGGACCTTATGTATGGATTAAGGTCTCTCCCACTTTGGTTCAAGATTTGGAGGCTTCTTTCCTAGTATAATTAGATTCCTGAGGAGCATCACCAATTCCCCATATAGGAACAAGGCAAACCTTCTTGTTAAAAGCTCATGCCATCAAATTTTGATAGACCTATAAGTGATGAAAGGTGTGAAATATCTTTTCATCTAGTTTCTCCAATTCATATATTTGTTTCTAGGAGTGATCATTTATGGATATCTAGTCGCAGATGTAAATACAGAGCGATGGAAATTAAACCTCAATGGGCAGGGCTGCTTCTATTATGTATACCAGTGAGTATGGGGTTGTCCGTATAGCAGTACATATTGTAGTCTGGTAAGACCATAAGAAATGAAAAATCTTGTAGGGATGATAATTTTTATATTTATCCACCATCTTCTAGAGTATTATCGATGGGTTATTATTGAATACCTCTATATTTCCATTAGCCACTGCATGATAGTGGGATGAATGGTTGGATTTGAGATGTATTGCCTCATCCCATTTGGAGAAGAAATCGGTATCAGTTAATATGTATTTAAACTGCTTGGTCATAGTTGGATGGTATGGACCATAATATTCATTCCCCATTTTTATAATATCCAATATTATTTGTATGTATGTATCACCTTCGGGGATTGATGGAAGAAGTTGTCATGCACTTGGTGGGAATGAAACTTCTTGGTAAATTTTGTGCAATCATGTGTCATTGAGGGCCAGAAGTATTTGAGCCTTTGGATTTGGTTGGAAAGATTATATCCTGAATGGTGGGCACTACAAGATCCTAAGTGAACTTATTTCATGATAGAAGTGGTTTATTATCCATTAATGTATCTAATAAGGACTCCATCAAAGCCCCATTTATAGATGACTTTTTTGGTGATTTCTTCCATCATAAAGAGTGAAGTTGGCTGCTCACTGTTGGATTTTATCTTTCTAAGCTCTATCTGGTGGGAGTACATCATATTGAAGGTATTCCATGATTAGAATCATCCACCCATTGGTGGGACCATATGGCTCATAGATAGGACTAACTTCATTAATCTCTTCTATTCTGACTTAAACAAAAGGTGAGACCATTCAGTGATGGGAAATGCTGATGAATGTTTCATCCCAGTTTGGATCCTTCAATGATGTATTTTCATTCACCAATTCATATTACTGGTTATTTTTTTATCATGGGATGTGATTCAATGTTGTATCCTAGGGTAATTCATCTATTAACCCTAGAACAGAGTCAATCAGGGGGATTAGATCTTCTTTTTGATGGCATAGTCCCTGTTGATATGTTTGTTTGCTAACTCTGAGTCGCCTTTCACCTTCAGGTGGTCCACTGGTATTTGGAGTGTCAGTTCCAGGCCTTTAATGAGAGCCTAATATTCCACTTCATTATTAGTAAAACCTTCTGATGACAAGAAGGAGTAAGGAAAGACTACTTTTTCTAGAGAGATAAGCATGATCCCTAACCCAACTTTATTGAGCTTAGGGTCTTCCATTCTCCTCCCTGTTGGGATTATATATGTTCCATCAAAATAAATTTACTATGTTTGGGGGATATCTTGAATAGATAATATCTATTCATCTAGAAATTTAGTATTTAACAGTTTTTTTTATTTATATGGGTGTTCTGTAAGGAAATATTCCAAGGTATTGCCTTTCACTACTTTCTGAGACATGAATTGTATATAAAACTACTTTAGAATAACTTTCCAGCATTTTAGATGTCCCATTGGTATAGGGAAGCTAAGGATGTATTTGAGTGGGTTATTGTGAGAGACCAATTATACCTCATAGTGTTGTAGGTATTGTTTTAGTTTTTGAACCATGAAGATTAATTCTAGATAGCTCTTCTCAATATCTGAATAATGAGTCTCAGTTTCAAGCATGGTTTGACTAAGATAATAAAGGTTGTTTTCATTTCCAATTTCATTATTTTGCACAAGGAACCTAGTGATTGTTCTGGGGATGTTATATATAGAATGAGTAGATTTCCCTCGATATGTGGAATTAATATTGTTAGGCCCAAGAGGTATTTATTGAGGTTATAAAATGGTTCCTGATAGTCATTGGTCCACTGATATGTGACCCCCTTCTTCATCAGTTTACTAAAGAGAAGACACTTGTCTGCAAGGTTTTATATAAAGCGTTGGATGTAGGCTAGGTTTCATTGAATTCACCTCAACTCTTTAAGGTTTCTAGGAGGTTACATTCTAAGGATAGCTTTTTTATTAGGTTTGACTTGATTTCATGATGGCATATGACGAATCCAAGAAATTTTCCCAAGGTTTCCTTGAAAACATGTTTTAAGGGGTTCATATTTAAGAAATATTTTCATATCTTGTTGAAGATGGTCTCCATGTCAGCTAGGTGGTCAGAAAATTTTTGAGACTTGAACACTTGATCTTCAAGGTATAATTACACAAACTTCCCCAAAATGGTTTGAAGATTCAATGAATGGCATGTTGATATGTTTCGTTGACAGAATACTCTCTAGGGGTGAATCTAGTGGATTCTTTATCTTTTGGGTCCATATGAATTTGGTTGTACCCTAAATATGCATCCATTAAGGTGAGGACTTGATAACCAGTCATTGAATCAATCAATAGTTCTGTGATTGGAATTGGGAAGTCAGATTTCAGATAGTGCCAGCTAAGATCTCTAAAGTCAATGAAAACTCTGATTTGATCATTCTTCTTCTTCAAAAGGACAATATTGGATATCCATTTTGGATATTTTACCTCCCGGATAAAATCATCCTTGATAAGATTTTCAACTTCAGCCTCAATTTTGGAGGCGTGAGTTGGGTGTGTCTATTTGGTTTCCTGTTTGTATCCCTGATGTTTTTATGGAAAACCCAAGTGATGGGTGGCCACCTTGAGATCGAGTCCTGGAATATCTATGTAATTATAGGAAAAATCATGATTTTTCTTCATGAATGAAGTATATACCTTCTATTCTTTTGAATTCATGGCCGCACTGATCAAAGTGGGTCATGGATCATCATCTGTACCCAGATTGATTTCTCTGAGTTCGTCAATGATGGTAGAAACACCTTCCTCAAATGTCGAAGGGTAATCCTTGAGGTCTTCCTTCTCTTATTATCCCTCATTCTTTACCTCTTACTCCTCTGCCTGGGACGTAAGTGATGAAGAAAATTTCTCAGAGTTAGGGGAGGATTCTACATTTGGACATTCAGAAGAAGAAGAAACTACTTTCAGCTCGATTGATGGTGTAGGGTCTTTTTGGAACTCCAAAGGGGAGATGAGAAATTGATAATGAGAATCTTCATTTTACCCCATTGACATGACAACTTATTCTATCCTAGTTGATGGAAAATGGATTTTTTGAAACTCAGGGGATGAAATAAAGATATTTTCATCCATGCATTCAATACTTCTCAGAGAGTTGACAACTTCACCATTATTTTCAGGTTCAGTTGACATGACTGACATCACAGAAGTTGTTGGATGTGTGCCTGAATTCTAACCCATCTCTTTGATTTGATTGATGGTCAGTACATACTCTGCACTTATCTGTTTGAAAGTTTTATCCAAAATCATCTCCAGGCCATTCAAGGCATTAATTTTTGTGACATTGTCAATCATGGACTGTTTCCTTTCCCATTGGTAGAATCCTACACCAATATATTGTGAATCATATGATTTAAATGGGGATTTGTCACCATAAAATGTCATGATATAGTATTTGATGCATTGGTGGTATGACAACGGGATAGCCACATGCTGATGTATCTAAGGTCTTCTCATAAGAATGTTGAAGTCTATATCCTACCGAACAACCATGAATTCTAATTCAAACACAAGATCCCTGAACTGGGTTCTATGTTTGATTTCTCCAAGATGATTTTTCTCATTATTTTTCATAACCCTATAACATTACAGTGTAGGGGGACAAGTGTGATATGTTGAAACCCAATTGAAGAAGTGTTCGAATTGGAATGAGGTTGAATCCTAATCTATTTTCAATTAAGGATTGTCAGATATCAATGTCATTTATCTTGTCAGATATATACAAGGGTATGATGTGTCCCTGTATGATGGAATCCATATCCTAATTAGTGAAAAATATGACCATGTGGCATTCTGTAGGATCATTCTTAGCATGATATACTTTGACAATAGAAACCTCAACTACAAATTATTGAGGTCTTAACAAGGCCTATATGAGTGATTTTTAGAGGTCTTTTGATAGACTCAAAGCATCAAGGACTGACAACTTGGTTAGCACCAGGTCTAACTGCTTCAAAACATCATAATTTTGGTCCAAAGGTCTATACTTCCCAATATGAGGATGCTCTTTTATAGGTTCTTTAAGAGTTGAAGTACTTGATGTGGACACATTAGCCCTTAAAATGGGATCTGAAGGTGGTTATACCCTCAGTGGGTTAAGTTGAATAGGTTTTCCTACATATTGAGGTAGATTAGGAGATTATGTATCCTCTAACCAATCTTTCAGGATGATCATGTCAGGGAAGACCCTGTGATAACCCTATGAGCGTCGTTAATTTTATTCAGGTTACCGAATTTAGAAATTTATAACATGAATAAAACAAATCACTAAACTACATGGTAGTACAGGAATTGTAAGTCCAAGTTCGAACCCATAGATATAGGGTTGGTGAAAATATTAATTAATAAAATAAACCTGAACTAATTTTGAATTTTAGAAATAAAATCTAAGCTGCTAAGCATGTGATTAATTTAGAATGTGGGAGAAGAAAATATAAAATGGGTTCCAAGAAGCAATGAATCCAGGTTTATGGGTTGACGAGGTATGAAATAATTAATTAACAATCATGCAATTTTTGGAATCGAGTCCTAGAAAATCCAATGGTCGTGATAAATACACTTCATCCCAAACCCTCCTTTTTTCGTGGTCAAGTACTTTGGATTGTAAGGAATGGGTAACCTGAAACCAAGTTTAAATATAGGGAAATGATAAATCCAATGGTCATGGTGGAAGTAAAAAAACATATATCTCATATTAAAAAATTGCATTCAATCAACTCAAGCAATGGTCATGCTCAAAGAAAGAAAGAAATTAAACCTTATCCCTAACCTTGCTCACAATGTTCATGCAAGAAGAAATTAGGGGAAGGATGGAATTTAATAAAAAATATGAAATCCCAACATGAATTGAATTAAAATATAAAATACCTCATATATTCAATCTGCATTCATCATGCATGCCACAACACAAAGAAATCACCCACTCATGCTAACCATGAGTAGGTGCAGGAAATAAATAAAGAAAATCCTACAAAAAGTGGAGAAGTAGAGCTCTACATAAGGTTGGTGCATCTCACCAACATCCTTCAACGGTCCTCCATCTGATATTTTCCTCCCCATGTGCGACTGAGGGGTGATTTTATAGGGGTTTTGGTTCAACCCATCAGCGCCAGCATTAAAGATCATATTATGTGAATCTTATTTTTTTTCTATTTTCTGAGACCGAAATGATGTGTAAATAGATTACGCATTGTGTAATCCTGATCTGAGTTTTCCTCCATATTTTTTGAATCTGCATGAATCTCATGAGAATCTCGTATGTAAATTTGAAACTTTGACTCCTTTCATGATGTGTAATTGGGACTCAAGACTTTTAATTGGTTTTCACAGCATCTAACCTCTTCACAACTTGTCCTGTGTAGTGATTCATCTCTTGATAAAGTCACAACATGTAATTTTGTTACATAATGTGTAATCATTATTCTCCCAATTTCAAACTTCCTCAAAAATCTGGTGTCGTGCTGCTTCGCTTCGCTCATGGCATGAAGTGTCTTTTTGCTCCAATTTCCACCTTTTTTCATTCATTTTTCAAATATTCACTGCTTCCTACCATAAAATATAAAACAATTCAAATCTCTCAAAAATTGGCAATAATATTCGATTAAATTCACAAATTAATACATTAAAACACCAAAAAATGTATGAATTAAATACACTTATCAAATACCCCCACACTTGAATTCATACTTGTCCTCAAGGATGTAATCTCAATATACTACAAATGGTTTTCACCTTACCATTCTTTAAATTTAATTTTAATAAAATCAATTGATCAAATAGAAAATTAAATGTTTGAGCATCACACAGGAAAATTCATCAACACCTCAATTTTTAAAGAAACAAATCAACCAATAATTTTACTTTTCCTCTTTTGAGATAACCAAGTTCCTTTATTCATCCATTTTCATTTTTCAATCCATTATCTATATGTATGAAATTTGAATTTTACCTCACATGAATTTTTCTTCTCTTCATTAGGATATAAATTAATAGAGTGATTCGCATACCTTAATAACATGTAACTTACCATAGCCTTTCAAGGCATCTAGCATCCCCATCGTGTAAAGATAGAGATCATAATTAATCATGAGGGCTTCACTGTTAAGGTTCAAATGAATCTGAGGCTTAAGGGTGGGTGGGTAAATGATGCAAAAAGGAAGGATCAAAAATGAGTTTTAACTCTAAATCATTTTTTATGATAATTAAAAACAGTTCAATGAAAGTATCCTTTTTATAAATTTCATTTCTCTCTCCCCCAAAAATTCTCTAAGTGGACTCATGATACATGTAATCATAATGAATTAATCAACCTATCTTGCTCTTTTTTCCTTATTTTTTTATTTTTCAAAATCTATGATTTGTAAAAATATCACATCCATCACCTAACCACATACAATAATAAATCATCAGTCTGGAAAATGGTGATTTTTTATCCTCCCAAACATAGCATAATTTTTTTATTTTTATTATTTATTTTTTTTAAATGTTTTTTCATTTAAAAAGAGGGGTGAATAATATAATACAATAAAAGATACATATCCTCCCCTGTATCATAATAAAAAATCCCCTAAAAATATCCAAAATTAAGTACATCCCAGTACATTCTATAATGTTCCTCCCCCACACTTCTTCTTTTAAATATCATGAAAAACATTTAAATGAAGGTAGAAATGGATAATATAGTCTTGTAACATGGCTCATTTCCTAATAAGTTTGTTCATGGATTCTACAGGCTTAGAAAGGATTAATGCAAGGTGGGTACATGGATAAGGGTTAATAAAAAATAATGCCTCAATCATTTTAAAGGTGGATTTTTTCAGTCATATCTTCAATAAGATGCAAATAAAGTTATTGAAGAAAACATGCCAGAGTTTCTCAAGAAATATACTATATAAAGAATAGAAAATATTAGGCTCAATGGATCTCTCAGGAATGAGATTAATGGTTGGTAAAATCACTCATGGTAATTTATATGAATAATTAAATCAATTAATACAAATATTATAAATTCAAAGAAATTCCAAATCTCTATAAAATTTCATTTACAATGATCAACATGATTCCCTAAATTATGATTTATTAAATACTAATCCACATGCTTATCTCTACTAATTTTTTTCTTATTTTTCTCATTCAAATTTATTTAAAAAGAAATTTAAAATTCATGGCATGGTAATTATCCTAGGTAGTTTATGTCTCCTAGTTCATTTGAGTAAATAATAAATCAAATGTGAGGCATGCAATTGGAAGTTAAATCTAAAAACAATTTTTAATGTGAGGAATACATTAGAAAAATTATGAATTTAAATGCTTACTGCCCTTTCAAATTGATGCTTCAAATATGGGATAAGTGGGTTCTACCTACACCTTTTCATGATGTGTAATTTCTCTTCACGGTGTGTAATTTTCCTATAGCTTATTTTTCATTTTGCCTACTACTACTTGCCACTAAGTGTTTATTCCTTTGTATTGGACCTAAAAAAATAAAAAAATTATGAAATTATAGTTCCATGTAATATTATCAAAAATAATATTGGAATTAAAATTAAATCCTAATATAAAATTAAATTCTAAGAAAGAAATAAATCTAAAATACTAGAAAATAATAAAAAATTAGGTTGCCTCCCAGTAGCTACTCTTTTTTAATGGTTGTTTATCTCGACTATACCTTGGTTATCTGATTGGAGTGTGGTATAGGGATAACCGTTTCATTTTCACACAATTATGGTTTTGAAATCCACCTAGTTCATCTTGAATTATCCTCAATGGAATTGGCGTGGACCTTGTAGGTGGTGACCAGAGTTTGAACAGCATGAGTATGACTAGAAGGAACTCAACATCAGTTCATACATGGTAAAATTCATCTTTTTAAATGGTTAGTTGCATGAATTGGAATTATTCAATGATCTCTTCAGGTTCTATATCTAGATCCTTAATTTCTTCTTTTTTTGCTGCTTCTTTTTATTTCTATGCATAGTCAGTGCGGTGTACAGCTAGTTCTTATTCTTCTTATTATGGAACAATTAGATTTTCTAAAAAAATGATAAATGTGGCAACTGTTATCTCCTCCTCCTCCTCTTAATATTCCTCTTCCTTCAACTTGGTCCGAGTTTGGTGAGGATTTTTTTGGATGCCTTCTTTCGAATGGTTGGGGCCGCTTGTTCGGGGAAGTTTTTTTCATGGATAGGGGTTTGTTCCTGTCTCAGAGTGGCCATTGGGATGGGATGATTATATCCTATTGGAACGAGTGTGTGTTTCTGATCCAGTTGTTCATATATTGTGGGGGACTCTTCCCCACGAACCTCCTGGACAAGAGCAGAGGTGCGTGTATACTTTGGGGTGACATGCTAACGAGCCACCCCATTTATGGGGATAAAGCTGTGTGTTTGTCCCTTTGACACTATTATTGTCACCATTGTGAAATCCAAGTAGGTCTGTAGGATGTGATTAGGAATATTCATCTTTCCTTTCACTATTTTTAGAATATGCTTGGTGAATTCAATGACTGGAATGGGGATATACGCCCATTCCATATCTAGAGGAGGGGTATGTGTCTACTCCTATCCTCCCTTTCCTTCCATTGGATACTAAAAATACTCATGTGTGGGGGTAGAGAGTTGGGTCTTCCACCTATTCTTCATTGGTACGTTATGGATGACTTCTCCAAGCACTTCCAGATAAAACCACTAGTAGGCTTGATGAATGCAGGCAGATGTGTGTGTCTGCTTGCGGTTTACCACCAAACTTGATCGTCGGGTTTCTTTGAATACTACCAGATGAATCTACTAGAAGGTTTGGTGGGTTCAGGTAGGTATATATTCCTTCTCATGGTGTGCCACCAGATTTAAACAGCGGGCTTCCTTGGATGATGTCAGGTGAGTCTGCTGGATATCTAAATTATGATGGGTGTGTGTATGTTTCCACTCATAGATTTCCACCAAATTTGATTATTAGGCTTCTCTGAAGGGGATAGAGGTGTGACCCTTCTCCCTAATGATCATTTTCTTCCCCTAGTGGGCCGTCTTACATGTATGGGTCTAGATTACTTGGGCTAGACTATAAGGATGGAACCCTCATCATGTTGAGGGTTCACTGCCGCATAGTGTTGGTGGTGGTGATTATTGGTAGGATCCCTTTAGAAGGACCCCTATTTCTTATCAATGAGTTTTAATGTAGCCTCTTGATCCACCTCCCTAAGATAAGGTAAGGACTTTTTAATTCATTCTAGGGATAATCTCCCAGAACATTTGAAGTTGGTGGTAAGTGTCACCTACTTCTAAACCACCGATCATCGCTGACTAGATGATCGGTGGGGGTTTGCGAGCTAGAGGTCATGTCGGGTAGACTCCAGGTTTGGGATAGTACTATTCTGATGATACTCCTGAACCAGTGCATTTGAGACCCAGCATTGAAGATGTTGGGTTGGTTACAGCATCCTTTTTTCGGATAAATACCCTGCATAGACTATAGCCAGGGCATAAATTTTCAGAAAGTAGATGGATTCCAATGGATTTAAGGGAGTTATGAGAGATTTTATTTGGAATATATATCACAAACACAAATAAGAAAACCTCATCAAAGAAGCATTGAATTTGAACAAACACATTCATGGTTGATTTTCTTATTTGGACCTATTTAATTTTGAGAGATAAAGGGTCCTGAAAAGTGGGTGACACTATCATCTTGGTTAAGGATTCATGTCGGGTTAACCATTTTTGTTTCTGATAAAAAATTGGGTTTTCCAGATGGTTGATTATAGGGGGTTGAACTTTGTGAAATCATCCACATCAATTTCACTATTTATGAACGGTTTCCAACATTTTTTATTCATAGAGTCAGAAACACCCAGTGGTTCTATATCTGTGAGGGACCTACTTTTCAAATGCAGGTTCTTGTTGGGGATTTTGGAAAATAGTACTTAAGAACTCACATTTGTTGATTGGATTAGAGGTCAATATCATCACACCCTTTTGGGGGGAATTTTTTCCTGCTCCAGGACTCTCTTATTTATTTAAGATATGTTCACAAATCCCTCATTAATTCACAAGTATGACATGGGTCACCCTTGAATTAAAAATCAATTATTAGCATGTATGGAACTTAGAATCATTTGTATGTATCTAAGTTTCTTCATCAATAGAGATATTTGTATGTATCTGAGGTTATCCATCAATTTTATCCTCTTATGTAGTGATTAGAGTTCTTTGGTCATTATTACGATGGTGCTTATTTTCAGCCTCACAGTGGGGTTCTCTAGAGTGTATCATTATCTAGGGATATGGGAGTTGTTTTGATGTTGGGATCAGACCCATTAATGGGATTCCCATGTATCCTTATGAATGGAATCAGAACCCATGTAGTTCAGTGCTACTTAATGGGGCACATCATACCTTTTAAGGTCATGTGATATGGACCTAACTGTATAGTTTAACATCATGTGGAAAGGACACCTAAGTGAAATGTTCCTAGTCAAAGTTTAGTGTGGGACTTATACTAGAGAGGCCTAGGGAACTTGAAGGAATATGGATTCCCAGTATAACCTACTAGGAATGTGGCCCAGGGAGAATAGGGTCGATTTTTAGTGTTGGGCTTGGACCTAAAGGAGGATTCCTACATATCCCATTTGGATGGAAATCAAAGTCCATGTAGTTTTGTTGTGAGGACCCACACCTATGGGGGCCCTCAATTTTGTCTCGCAGGAGAGAATAACCCTTTGAGAGGATTAAGTTGGGGCTTATTCTAGGAAAGGATTCCCTATAAAAGGGCCCATTAGGGATGTCTCGTCTCATGATGATTTTGAGGCTTTTTCAGGGCTTATACCTAAGGAGGAGTCCCATGGATGAGTATGATGATATGGTTGGGTCTTATACCGAGTAGGAGGCCCATGTGAGATGTTGGGGATTATACAAAGAAGGATACCCATGGATTGGATTTTGGGGCTTATTCCTGAGGAAGATCCCCTATGGTTTGGTTCTCAGGGCTTATTCCTAAGGAGGACTCCCTATGGTTCGGTTGGCACTTAAACTTGGAATGATGACCAATGGGTTGGATCTCATGGATTATTCAAGAGGATAATTCCCTATGGTTTGGATTTCAGGTCTTATTCCTAATGAGAATAACCTATGTATTTTTTGGGTCTTACACTAGTAATAATGCCCAAAGAGGTTTGGGATCATGTGGATTTCATGATAACCACCAACCTCTAAGCCCAGGTGAGTCATGCTTAGTGTAATACACAAGAGGAAGTGTAAGATCTGAGAAACCACACAATCTACCTTATAATAGTAGAAGAGGTCAGGGTATGGGAGAATAAGAAAGGACTTTAATGAACTCATTCCCTTTCCTGTTTCATATCTAGGATATTCACATCAAACTATCCATTTAGGTATGACCCCAGAGGTGAAGAGGATCAAGAGTGAAAGCTCTGAAAAGAAATTATAGGGGTTTACTCCAAAGGTATTCCCTATGGTTCGGTTTTGGGGGCTTATTCCTGAGGAAGACACCCTACGGTTCAGTTAGGGCTTACACTTGGAATGATTCCCAATGGATTGGATTTCGAGGCTTATTCCTGAGGAAGGCACCCTATGGTTTGGATTTCAAGGATTATTCCTAAGGAGGATGCCCTATGGATTGGTTGGGACTTACACTCGGAATGATTCCCAAAGAGGTTCAAGATCTTATGGATGTTATGATCATCACCAACCTCTAAGACCACATGATTCATTCTCATTTTGAGAAATAAGAGGAAGCTGAAGATCTGAGAAACCACACAATCCCCCTTCCACTGGCGAAAGGGGCTAAGGGTATTGGAGAAGAAGAAAGGACTTTGATGTGTCTGTTACCTTTCCCATTTCATATTCAGGATAGTCACATCAGAAAATCTATCCAAGTATGACCCCATAGGTGAAGAGTAACTATAGTGGAACCTCCCATGAGAAATTCTAGAGGATTACTCTATAGGGATAACCTAAAATTGGTTCCGGGGGGAGATATCATTCCTTATAGAAGGGAAAGGAAAGTGTGATCCTTACCCTCCCTACCTAGAACCGGAGGATCCAGGTCTTAGAGACGACTAGGGAAGGATATAGTCCTAACCCTAGTATCTGATATTGGGAGTTCCCTAACACCACCCTCAGGGTTGGGGTCCTCATAACCATGGGAATGCATACTCACATGCACCCTGAGTACATACTCTTCATGTAGGAAAATTACGGGAAACCTCTGACCATAAGAATGCATACCCAAATGGGAGACACATTGGTATGCCTTTTTCCATGGTTTTTTAAGTCTAGAGTCTTCAGTGGAGGTTTCAATTTGGACCCCATCATATGAAGGATACAAAGGAAAATAGGACTTGTCGTGGTGGCTTGTAATAGGCCTTGAGAAGTGGGTTGTGCATTGTGGAGGCTTAAGAGTGTTGAGCGAGGCTCGTGCAGGTAGGCCTAGGTGTTCTTAGGGAGTCCTTCACAGGGTATTCATGTTCTGTTGGGAGTGCTTCTCATAGCTAGACTGGCATGATATGAAGGTAATTTGGGTGATGGACCACCTAGAAAACTACACTTGGTAGGGGCTTTACTCAAGGCTTCAAGGGTCTCCACAGGTGTTCCCAGATGTGTCTCTCATAGGTCCCTGATTTGGAAAGTGGGCCCCACACTAGTGTTCATTAACCATGGGTGATAGAGCTCCTCACATATGTGTTATGTATTCTAGACCCTAGAATACTTTGGTTCTAGTACCCCCCCCCCCACACACACACACACCTAATTCCATCTTCTTCAGGTTTTGGAGGGATACCTACAAGTTTTTGGAGGGCCTGGATGAAGTACTAGGGTGATCATAGCATCAGGAGTTCTTTAGAAATTTTCATGTGTATAAATAAAGAGACACAAGGTCCTATTTATAGGAAAATATGAGACCCTGGAGAAGGTGTTGGCTCACACAACTGTATTGTGTAGGCTAATGCATAGGTCCATCATGCAGGATGATGCGTAGGTACCCTACTCATCGATGCTTCTTAGGGGCACCTGTGTATAAGGCCTTTTCCAAAGGGGTGTAGCCTTTGTCCTTATTCTCTTGTCTTATTTTCTTCTCCTTAAGGTTTTTTCTTTAACACTTTTTTATCCATGTGACAAAACAAAGTGTCAAGAACCTCTGGCATAATTATTGAATGTTTTTTTGAGTTTGGGATGTGTTGTTTATCCCTATGGTGATAGTTTGATATTTTTTAGAGAATATATTTTTTAATAGGTTTTAGTAAAATTTAATTTTTTAAAATTGTGGGATAAAATTATTTTTTTAGAGGAAAATAAGGAAATATCTTAAATAGGGCCTCATATTGAAATTTTTATATCATATATATTTGTTAGGAATGTGATGTTTCTTTTAGTGGTGATATAATTTTATGGTGATATTCAAACATGTATTGGCCTCATTTTTCTTGAAATATTTATGTTCTCTCATCTAAAACTATTCAGAATGTGAATTAAGGTGAACAACATAGAGAATTTTATAGAATAGTCAAATTATCCCCTAGAGGTAGGGTCTTGTATAATTTTTTCAATATAATTTATTCATTAGAATAAAATAAATAATTTTAATTCATAATTTTAATTTATTAATCATGAAATTAAACCTATTTTGAATTATATTTATTATTGGATTTTCATTCGTCATTAATCCTTTATGGATGATTATTCCAAACCTTTAATTGTTTATCTCTCCATACTCATAACTATTTTTTTATGTATGTATGAAAACCATTATAGTGTTGGACTTGGTACCCTATAACCAACTTATGTATACTTTATAATTACATTTATTCATAGTTTTGAATATTAATAAACTACTTATCACATCATGATTATTCTTCTGTGTAACATAGTATGTGATAATGCCCTAAAAGTAGTTGTCGCGCTAAAAGTTCATAGCAGTTTCCCACTATGGTGAGAACCTATAAGTGTTATGAAACTATTCATAAATATATATTCTATATCCATATGATGCCATTTAAAATAAATAAGTGATGCAGGCTATTAGGGGTAGAGACTCATAGGACTTTGAGTCACCTTCTCATGGTGTACACTCATGGTAATATCTAGTGTAGGATATTATGACAATAAGACCCACTAGTTAGAAATCCACATTTATATGTGTCATTGTATGTTCCTATCTACAAACATGTGTATTGATCCTTATACTTTAAGATTATTATTAATGAGTATTATGAGTTGTGTACTTTGATGTAATGACGAAGACTATGATGACATATGTTCGCGATGAGGTAAGATATATTAAGTGTGTCATGAGTAATGTTGCATTAATGAATAATGTGAGAAAGGATTTTTCCCTTATGTCCTTTAACAAAATTTGATATCTAAGGACCATTGATGGAAATGATATGTCCTAAATAAATCCATGGTAATGGTGTTCTATAGGCAAGTTCATTTTTTGAGAAGTCAAAAAAAGAGACATCGAGCACATAGGTTGATGACACTAGCATGCAGCCTGTTTTATTAGAGATATCATGATAAAGGGACTATATTACACAATAAAAATCTGTATGAGGTATTATATTGTTGTGGAGTTAACTTCTTTCTCTATGGGTTCCTTGGTGTGTTGCTAGATGCTAACCTTGAACTTTAGGCTTCTTCACCAAATGTCACTGAGAAAGAGGCCTAAAGGGTCACACACTAAGTGTATCCAAAATCCTAGTTAAATAATATTATTATAATTTATTATTTAACAAGTTCAAAAAATATTATTCCCACATGTGATTTAATAATTATTCATGTTTAATTGATCACATATATTTCATCACTAGTTATTTGAGATAATATAATGTGTCCAGAATATTTAATAAATATTTATTTTTTATTTAGTAAATATGATATTTATTTATTTATTGGTGAATAATGTAGTGATATTTATTTAGGAAATAAATACTCATTATTCAAGTCCCAGTAAATATTATGGAGTAATATTAGACCGAGTTTAATGGTCTAGTGAGAAATAATAAATAATAAATATTATTTGATTAAATAATATTTAATTTAATTCTCAAGTTAAGTGCAAGTTGAGAAATAATATTGTTGTTATTATTATTTGACATGGGGTTCTGTAGGGATTAAATAAATAATAAAGGGAACTTGTGAAATTATTTTATTTTAACCCTAGTAGTATATAAACCCAATTATATTATTTTCTAAGAGATCCAATTCATTTTTTTGGTTATGCACAACAAATTTAAAGAATCCACTCAAGCCCTAGAGAGCTCCCTTATGCAAGAACGCTCCCAAGAACGGAGAGCGATCTTCCTCCTCATCCCACTCTCAAGTCAAGATAGATCAAGGATAACACTTTGGAAGCAATTCTCAATATGATCAAAGGCGGACAACGTGAGTGATAGGATCTATCATGTTAGCACCTGAAGATTCCTACGACGGTGTTTGGGGATTTGTGGAACATGTGTGGATCACTGATAGAGGGAATATACTATTGATTCCTACAACACAATAATAATACAATGTAGATCTACTTTCATATCCATTAATGAATAAATAATTCCAACAAGGTATTTTTTTAATTAATTAAATTGATTATAAATAATATGTTTGGTCCTCTCTCTAGTTCTGGTGTTTTATCCCTTGTCCATATTCTTTGATTTAATTTCATATATCATGATGTTTATCATTGTGTAAATATTAGATTGATCATTGACCATGAAGAAAATAAAAGTTGGGCATGACCCATCGCATGTTTTTTTTTTCAGGAACCTTCAAGTGGTATCAGAGCGGTCACATAATTATTTATAATTATTTAAATATCATTGATGATTTATGCATTTATCATTTAGATTTTAATTAAAGTTTAATCTTTCTTTTAATATGAATTGTGAGATCTAATTATTCCACCTTCATTTTATGTACATATAATCAAAATGGTTAATTTTATGAATGAAATAAAATCGAAGATCTCATTCGGAGGTGCCGAGGATTTTGGCCGGATAACATAAGAGTACACTCCATGTAACCAGAGTTACACATTGTGTACTTGTGTTCAATGCATCATGAATTAATTCAAAAATTAATTCAAATAGTGTGCATTAATGACACATTGTGCATTTATTTATTACACCACATGTTGACTAGGACAGCATGGCACATGGTCAACCAGAGTACATGCCATGTAGACCACATACATAGCATTTAGTCCCTTTAAGTCACATAAAGGTCATGTATTACCCATACATGGACTACCTAACTAGTGACCATGTAACTTAGAGACCACACACCATGTAGTTGCTCATACATGTCATGTACTTCAATTTTTGGAGGCATGGTTTACACACTGATTCCCTAGATGTGTGCATCAGATAGACGGTGAGAGACTTACATGCCATGTAGATTCATGTACATGTCATGTACTTATACCAAATTACACAGATTAAAAATTTATTTATTATATTGTGTAAACCTTATCAACATGTGCTTGTGTGTGTTCATTAAGTTGATAGGACACACTGTGTGATAGGTTTTAATATATATATATATATATATATATGTGTGTGTGTTTAATTAATATCTAAGTAATGTTCATATCTTCATATCATGTATGATTTGTTTTATAGTTGTTACTCTATGTGCATTGAAGCATAACATGTGACCAAAAAAATCATATAATTCATGTAATCATTAAGTTGATAGTACACATCATGAAAGTATGTGATAATTCGTGTATTCTATATGTCACAATAATAAAAAATATATGATTATAATGCATGTTGGGTGGATTTAGATGGGTATTCACCATTTTTCCTCCAAGTTTCATTCATATACACAATTAATTTAAATTAAATTTTTTAAATTTTTTAAAATTATAATGGATGAGAATCTCAAGAAAAATTGGATGGGAATTAAGATAAAAGAATTGATTAATTAAAGAAGATAATTAATTGATTTGAGCATGATTTATATTAAATAAGAACGAATAATAATTGAATGCTAGTTTTATTAAATACATAATTCTATACATGCATGTAGATGATAATGATCATAGACCAGACCTTTGTATGAGATTGGTTTCATTTAATTTATTATTAAATTAAATTATTGGCCCACACACCTTCTCTCCTCTTATTATGTAAGGGTATAAGTACCCATGGTTTCTTTTATGTAAACCCCTTTTTTCCCTCACCTACATGTGAATAAAAGCATATGTAATGGATAGAGATCCCTAGCTAGTGGAGACAACTCAAGTTTGGATCTGAGATGAAACCAATCCAAGAGAGATACATAAATGGATAGGTGGAAAGCTGTAATATGAACCTTAATTGGTTCAAGGTGTTTTTTCCCATAGGTAAATGGTTAGTTTATCAACTACTAGATAAACTAACCATTAGTAAAATCTCATTATCATACCACTTTATTATTTTATTTTATTCAAGTTGCATCGTTATTTCATTATAGATGTTTTTTTGTGATCGCATGAATTAATGAAATTAATGAGCATGAAAGATAGAACTAAAATAAATTGTATTATGAGTATATATTTTCTAAGACATGGTTAATCACTTAAGTAAAACCACTTAATATTAAAAATAATGTAATAAAGATAATAATTTTCATTTTATTCATAAAAGGATAAAATCGCTCAATTATATATATTATGTCGGTATAGCCTTCCACTAATTCAATTAAAATCGAATCATAGTTCAAAGTGCTTGACCATCCAAATTTGGGGTGCTTTCAATTATTGAGGAATTATAACTTGAAGTTTTGGTTGGACTTAACTTAGTACACATAAAGGGTTGACTACCAAAGTGAGAATCGATGCAACTGAGAGGCAAGGGTTGAGGAAATCCAATTTAAGGATTTTAGGATTGGGGAGTCCACTCAAAAGAACAAGGAACTATGAGTTAATACAGTTGGAATTTGGAATGCCTACCTAAAACCATATGATTTTCTTGACAAAAAAATGTTGGGATAATGAGAAGGGGAATGTGAATCATTCCCACTAGAATTTCCAAGAAATAGGATATTCTGAATCTAATGGTGAGGGCTATTGGGTTTCGATAAAATGGTGGGAGATTAATAAATATAATATTTATTTATTTGTCTAAATTTTATCAAATAAAGTACTAAAATTATGCTCATATTATTTTGTAGAAATAGTATTATAATTAATTCAAACATATCAATGTGATGCATACTTTATAAGGATAACCTTCTCACCAGTACAAATTTCCAAGAGTGGTAAAGGCAATTAAGTGTTATCCTTCACCATGAAAGGAAATTGTATGTGCTGGAAGAACTTATTCTTGATGCACTTGGTAATGAGGCAAGTGATGAAGATTTATCACTCTATGAGAAACATTTTAATGACTCCATAGATGTTAAAATTTTCATGTTATCAACCATGTACAATGATATTTTGAAGCAATATGAGGGCATTGATGTGTATAGCATGATGCCTCACCTTCAGGATCTCTATTAAGAGAAGGTGAGACAATAGAGGTTCGAGATCTCCAATGCATTTTTTACAAATAATATCGGAGATTTTTTGCCAATTGGTCTTCATATAATAAATATTATTGGATAAATTGAATTATTAGATATCTTAGGGATTAAATTCTCAGATGATTTGCATACAAATCTCATACTTTCATCACTTCCCAAGACCTTCTCCAGTTTTATTGTTAATTACAATATAGCCAATAATGAGAAGTGTCTTTTGGAACTTCTTAATTTAATTATACAAGTGGATAAGGACATGGGTCATGATAGAATTGTGTTCCTTATGGTGAAAAAGAAAATTAAGAACAAGGAAAAGGGATCCAAGACTCATAATAAGTCTAAAGCTCCCGAGCACCGTCCTTACAAGAAGAGGAAGATCCATAGGTAGGGAAAGTAAAAGGAGGTAGTATGTTTTTCATGTGGCAATCTAGACCACTGTAAGATAAGCTGCACCCAAAAGAAAGTAGAATCTAAAGGTTCATTAGTTATCAAGTGTAATCTTTCAATATCTACACATTGGGTATTAGATACAGCTTGTGGTGCTCACATCTATATCCAAATGCAAGAACCAAGTAGATTCTGAAATATTGTTGGAGAGGTAGATATGTGAGCTTATAGTGGTGTGAGGTTGGATGCTCTAGCCATTAGTGACTACCACCTTTCATTGCCAGCAAGAAAGATTTTGGTTTTAAAATATTGTTATTATATACCTAGAGTTACCAATAACATAATTTTTGTATCATGCCTAGATACATATGGGTTTATTTTAAAGTTTGGAAATAAAACTTTTTTCTTTTACAAATACAACATATGTTATGGTATGAAACATTTAAATAATGATCTTTATGTTTTAAATTATGTAAACCAAGTATTGTTAATTGATAATGAATCATGTTCACATGACTCATATAACACCAAACTATGGCATCATCATCTTGGATATGTAAACAAGAAGCGTTTGACAAATCTCTGTCAAGATGGTTATTTAAACTCTTCTAATATAAAACCACTTGAAATGTGTCATGCTTGTTTACAAGGAAAAATGACCAAATCAACATCTGGTGGACAGGGTGAAAGGTCCATAGAACTTTTTGGATTGGTACACATTGATTTGTGTGGACCATTTCCAGTAGAAGCTGTAGGTGGATATTCTTACTTCATAACTTTTACTGATGACTTGATTAGATATGGATATGTCTACTTAGTGAGGTATAAGTCTAAGTCCTTTGATAAATTCAAAGAATTCAAGAATGAAGTAGAGGATCAACTTGGTAAGAAGATAAAGAAGCTTCAATCAGATCGATGTAGTGAATATCTTAACCAATAGTTTATTGAATTCTTATAAGATTTTGGGATTCTATCTCAACTCACTCCACCTTATACACCATAGTGGAATGGTGTTAGTGAAAGTATGAACCATTGCATATTAGACATAGTAAGGTTGATAATAATCCATTCAGATATTCCATTATCCTTTTGGGGATATGAATTACAAACTAAGGTATACACATTAAACTTAGTACCAACTAAAGTGGAAAATGAAATTCCATTCGAGTTATGGAGTGGAAAGAAACTCGTTTTGTCTCATACACATATATGGAGTTGTGAGGCATTTTTTAAGGCCTTATTAGGAAAAAAACTAGCACCCCGTGGCACAGAGTGTATCTTTATATGGTATCCCAAGGAAACAAAGGGATGCTACTTATACAACACCTTAGACAAGAAAGTGATTGTTGCTAGACAAGTCATATTTCTTGAGAGGGAACACATCCTCAAAAAGGATAGTGGGGGAAAATTGACTTAGATGAAGTTGATGCTAAAGATACACAAGAGTTGGTATAAGAATAGGTTCTATAGATCCCTGTGGAAGAATAAGTTCCTAAAACACAAGTACTGCATAGGAGAGCAAGAGAGTTAACATAACCAGAGAGATATGGTTTTTTAGTCACCGAAGATGGTGACTCATTATTTTTATAATGATGAATCTCTCTCCTGTAAAGAGGAGGTAGAGAGCTCAGAATCTGCAAGATAGAAAGAATCCTTGAATTATGAAATGGATTCCATGTATTGGAAGCATGTTTGGGTTCTGGTTGATGTGCCAGTTGATGTAAATCCCATTGAGTGAAAATGGGTATTCAAAAGAAAAATTGACATGGAAGGTAAAGTAAATACCTATAAAGTTGGGCTAGTGGATAAAGGTTTTAAATAGTGTCAAGGAATTGACTACAATGAAACCTTTTCACCAGTTTCCATGTTTAAATCCATCAGAATTCTAATTGCTATAGCAGCTTACGCTGACTATGATATTTAGAAGATGGATTTCAAAACTACATTCCTTAATGGGAAGATTTATAACAATGTCTATATTACAAAACTAAAATGGTTTGTGACTCCAAGTGATGCCAAAAGGATTTTAAATTTTTATAGATCCATTTATGGATTGAAGTAAGCATCAAGGTCATGGAACATTTGATTCAATGAAGCTATAAAATAATTTTGTTTCATTAAGAATGAATGTGATCCATGTGTTTATAAGAGGTTTAGTGGAAATGCAGTCGTTATCCTAGTAGTATATGTTGATGACATATTACTTATTGGAAATGACATACAAGTCTTATAGTCTATTAAGGACTGGTTAAATAAGTGTTTCTCCATGAATTAATTAGGTGAAGCAGCCTATATTCTATCGATCAAGATCATTAGTGATAGATCTAAGAGGCTTCTTGGACTAAGTCAAAGTACATATGTTACCTAGATACTAAATAAATTTAGTATAGAACAATCCAATTTGGGATTGGTTCCAGTGTCACATGGTTTACATATTTCTAATGAAATGTATCCCCATATATAATAGGAGAAAGAGAGAATGAGTAAGATCTCATACGCTTTAGCAATAGGATCAATAATGCATGTCATGTTATGTACTAGACTTGATGTTGCCTATGCATTGATCATGGTAGGAAGATATTAAGAAGATCTAAAAGAACAACATTGGTCTACTATTAAGGCTATCCTTAAGTATTTGAGAAGAACTAAGGATATTCTCCTAGTGTATGGAGGAGACAGGGAGCTGGTCATCATGGTATATATTGATGCTAGTTTTCAAACAAATAAGGATGATCTAAAGTCGCAATCATGATATTTTTTCTATCTTAGTGGAGCAGCTGCAAGATAGAAGAGTTCAAAGAAGTTAGTTTTTACTGATTCTACAGCAGAGTTTGAGTATATAGAGGCTTTTGATACAGCCAAGGAATCCATTTGTATATTGAATTTTGTCTAGGAGCTTGATTTAGTACCTAGTAGTAAATACCCTATCACATTTTATTGTGATAATACAACATCAGTGGCTCTTGCAAAATATCTAAGGACACACCAATAGAAAAAGAATATACTCTGAAAGTATCACCTATTGAGAGATTTTTATTAGAGGGGTGAAGTTTCAATAAGTAGAGTACCCAAAAAAGAGAATTCAGAGGGCCCCTTGACTAAAGGCCTATCTTGGTAGAATATTGAGTATCATGTGAGAGCTAGCATACTTAAGGTTGTTAGTAGTTGAATCTAGTTCAAGTGGGAGTCTGTTGGAGTTTATTCCCTAGAACTAACTTATGTGTAATTTATAATGATTTATATTAATAGTTTTGAATATTAATAAATTAATTATCACAACATTATTGTTATTATGTGTAACACAATATGTGATAATGTTCTAAGAGTAGTTGTCGCGCTAAAAGGTCATAGTAGTTCCCCTCTATGATGAGAACCTAGAATTTTTATGACACTATTCTTAAATATATGTTCTATAGCTAGATTGTATCATTTTAGGGACACAAGTGATACAGGATATCAAGGGTGGAGACTCGTAGGAATTTGAGGCACTTTCTCATGGTGCACACCCTTGGTAATATCTAGTGTAGGATATTATGAGAACAAGACCCGCCAGTAGGAAATCCACATATATATGTGTCATTAGATGTTACTATATGAGGACATGTGTATTGATCCTTAGACTTTAAGAATATTATTAATGAGTATTATGAGTTGTGTACTTTGATGTATTGATGAAAATTGTGATGACATGTGTTTTTGGTGAGGTAGGATACATTTGGTGTGTCACAAGTAATATTTCATTAATGAATAATGTGAGAAATAATTTTTATTTTTTTTTATTTAATAGAATTTGATACCTTAGGCCCTTTGATGAAAATGATATAGCCTAAATAAATCCATGTCCATGGTGTTCTATAGGTAATTTCTTTTTCTAAGAAGTCAAAGAAAGTGACATAAAGCACATAGGTTGATGGCACCAGTATGAAACCTGCTTGATTAGAGATATCATGATAAAGGGATTATATTACATAGTAAGCTTCTGTATGAGGTATTATTTTATTTTGTAATTAAATTATTTCTCTATGGGTTCCTTGACATGTTTCTAGATTCTAATCTTGGAATTTAGGATACTTCACCTAATTCCAATGAGAAAGAGGCCTAGAGGGTCACACACTAAGTGTATCTAGAATCTTAGTTAAATAATATTATTATTATTTATTATTTAATAGGTTGAATATATATTATTCCTGCATGTGGTTTAATAATTATTCATGTTTAATTGATCACATATATTCTGTCACTAGTTATTCGAGAGAATATATTGTGTGCAGAATATTTATTAAATATTTATTTGTTATTTAGTGAATATTTTATTTATTTATTTATTGGTGAATAATGAAGTGATATTTATTTAACAAATAAATAGTCATTATTCAAGGTCTAATAAATATTATAGAGGAATGGCAGACTACATTTAATGGTCCAATGAGACATAATAGATATTGAATATTATTTGATTAAATAATATTTAATTTAATTCACAAGTTAAGTGCATGTCGAGAAATAATATTATTATTAATTGACACAGTGTTCTATAGGGATTAAATAAATAATAAAGGGAACTTGTGTAATTATTCTATTTTAACCCTGGTAGTATATAAACCCAATTATATTATTTTCTAAGAGAGACAATTAATTTGTTTGGTTGTGCACAATAGATTTGGAGAATCCTCTCAAGCCCTAGAGAGCTCCCTTCTCCAAGAATGATCTCAAGAATGGAGAGAGATCTTCCTCCACCTCCCACTCTCAAGTCAAGATAGATCATGGAGAATGCTTTGGAATTGGTTCTCAAGGCGATCAAAGTCAGATGACGCAAGCGATAGGATCTATTGTGCTAGCACCTAGAGATTTCTATGAAGATATTCAAATATTTTTGGAACACGTGTGGATCACCACTAGAGGGAATATGCTCTTGATTCCAACAACATAGCAACAGTACAATGCATTTTTATTGTTAGATCCATCAATGAAGAAATAATTCCAACATGATAATTCTTTAATTAATTAAATTGATTATAAATAATATGTGATGATACTCTCTCTAGTTTCGGTGTTCTATCCCTTTTCTATATTATTTGATTCAATTTTATAGATCGTGACATTTATTTTTGTGTAAATATCAGATTGATCATCGATCATGATAAAAAAGTAATGTTGGTAATGAACCATCGCACGCTTACTCTATGTCATGAACCTTCATATAACAGTTATCCATGACTATCACTGGGTACCTAAAATACATTTATCGATTATTATGGAATCCAAAGGAATTATTGATATAGATAGGGGGAGAAAAGTTTGTTCAGGGTTTATTTTTTGTCACATGGTCATCCTAATAGTGTAAATTTTCTTTTTTAGGATTTCAAGATCGATATAGGTGAGCCAATCATAGGGTTTTTATATTTGCATGGTGTGGTCAACAATAGAATGAGGGATGATAGATCTAGTGAGGGTATTAAGATTTAGTGAGGTGATGTAGTAGTTAGGTTAATAATAGAGAGAGTTAGGGATAATGGATTGGGAGGATAAAGATAAGGCACAATGATATAGTGATTGTGGGATAATATGTGTGAAGTGTGGTTATTTTGATGCAATGGTTGGGCATGGTATGTTGAAACAGCTAGGCTTATGTAATTAGGGTCAGAAGTGGGGCTTGGATGGGGAAAGGAATGGGGTATCTAATTAATCAAATGTATAGGGTGAAATATTCTTATAACTTATGTCATGGGCTAGAGGCGGGGATTGATCAATCCACATGGGGTTATAAGTTTATTGAGAAGAGGCCTGACCACATTAACCAGGTGGTTTGAAGCATTTTATTGGATAGACTGACCTGGACTATACATCTAACATGAAAGGTTAAGGAACATGAGGCCTACATGACAAGTGGCCTTAACCCATATTTTATTATTAAATTCAATTATTTTTAATGTCTAAATATAGGTGGAAATAATTATTTTCAACACCATGTCCCTTTTAGTAAAATAAATATTTGATTTTACTAGTTTTTCAATAAATATCATGATATTGAGGTTACTTGGGACAATTGAGATCATTTAAGAACCATTTTTTGTATTTTAAATTTCCAGTCACATAACATTATGATAACTGTAACATCCTACCCTAACTCACTATAAATAGTAACCAGATCGGTGGAGCTACTGTAGGGTGCATCGGCCTGACCAGTGGCCATGTTCTGACTAGTCGATGGGATTTTTTAGGGACAAAATTACAATTCTTCTCCCTCAATATTTTAAAAGGGGGAACCCTATTTTCTCCCCCTATTTTGGGGAACATGGTCAAGAATCCCCTCCCCTTTCCCTCCTTCCTTCTCCCTTGAAGATGAGTGATTTTTAGTGGCTTTCAGTAATGACCCAAGGTAAATCCATCCATACTTATTTTATTCTTGGATCACCCTTTGATCGCTGTTGTTTTCTTCCATTTCTATTTAGGATTTTTAAAATGATTACACTAAAGCATAGTGGAATCATTTTAAAGAAAAGGGGATTCTATTCTACTTAGAAATTGGGAATCCTAGGATGAAATTTTCATGTCGTTGCTTAGTGATTCTTTTGAGATATATTGCACCACCAATTTATTTATAGTTTTCCTCATGATTAAGTTAAATTTAATATTAAATGGTCATCACATGTTATGGATTTGAAATGGTATATTATAAGAATCCATTATGGACCTATCATAGGTGGTTGGTCACAATTTTTAATACAACGGTGGTACCCAATGAGTTTTTGGTGTTTATTCCTAATTTAAATTAAATTGATCAATTAATTATAATATTTATAGTTAATTGATTTTGATTTTTTGGAATGATTTAGGGGACCGAGTGATTATAAAAGATTAATTTGATCCTAGATGAGACCTAGTGACCTAGGCAAAGCTGACGGCTTAGAGAATTAAAAGGGAAAAGCTTGAAATGATGTGGGTGGTCCTTAATACTCTCTATGTTGTATTATGTGTTTTTTTTATGATGCATGGATTTGTGGTTGCACTATTGAGATGCTGACCTTAAGGGAAGTGATGATTGAATTATTTAATTTAAATTAAGATGTTTAATCTAAATGAATTGTCTTATTAAACTTAAATTCCATTTATTAGGATGTACAAAGTTCCAAGGCCTCGATGGACTTTAGGAACTGGATGGTTTTCCTCAGTCATCAATGAATGAGGCCTTGATTTTTATGATATTACTTATGACGTGCGGACTTTGAGGGGTATACACTATGTGTTATTTAATGAACATGATGTAGTGACCCTAGTGGTAGGAGCCTTAGAGGCCTCTAGTTAGAGGATAATTATGATATGGTGTGAATGGCCTAGGGAATGACCATGTGAGACCTAAGATATTCCATTAAGACTTTGGTCAAGTGATATAGTCAAGGTTCATTCTTCCCCCCTAAGACATGGTGGACCGGGTGGGTAGACCTTGATGGGATGAATAGATATGTTGGGTGTTTGGGAAAACCTAGAGTGGTTTGGAAAAGTGGATGGGCACAAGACCACCCCCTTTTGAGATTTTCTAGAAGGCCATTAAGGCCTTGATGAGACATTGACGATGTTGAGTGACATTATGAAATTGGAATGATAGGTTTTTACATGAGAGGTGAGTTAGGGATTGAGGGACCCTTATAAGGTGTCTGGGCTATGTTGATACCCATAGGGACCTAGTGGGTTCCCTAGAGATATGGGGTCCTAGTAAGAGGTAATGTATGAAAATGGATAGTGATGATCAAGGGTGTAACCTCAGAACTCGGATCAATGTTCTAGTCATGTTCAAAAATGATGTTTAGGGTCATGCTCTCAAGGGGATGACATCATTTATTCATTTCAGGTTTGGGCATGAAACCAACCAATGCTTCCTTTATTTCTATAGATGATATAGAAAACACCCTATGAGGTGGTCATGATGCAATCAACATATGACTTGTAGGTGGTTGTGATGAAACATTTAATACCCCCTCATGAAGGTTATGTTTGATGCATATAGAAAATGTTCTAAGGAAAGTATTTTATTATAAATGGAAAGCACCCTTGTAGGGTCATTGGTGATACTCAAGAAAACACCCCTTATAGGGTGGTTGATGATACTAAAAATGGGGTTTCCATGGATTTGGATCAAGGGTTATTAGTTTAAGGTAAAAGAGAGAGTTCCTACCATGCTCTATTTTTCAAGGGCTTGTGGGGTCTTCAATGGGTGTGGCCAAGTCTCTCACACTATTGAATATTTGTTTTCAAGAACCATTGTATATTGGGATAGAGAATTCCCCAAGTTTTTATTATGGGATTGAGTATTCTTCAAGTCGTTATACTATATACTGGGGTGGATCGGGCCCCCATTTCATTATATATATATCGGGGTGAAAGACCCCTAGGTCATTATTATGGTTTTCATGGTCATCATGACATTCTCATAGACACTCTGACATTGGTCAGAGTAGGTATGTTTGATTAGGGATGTGGTCCCTAGTATCAACAATGTTTATCATTTACTCCCATGGGGTGGAGTTAGGTTACTATGGTTGGAAAAATTATGTGACTTTCTCAGAGACATCTGGAACTAGCCTAAGCAGGTATAACCAACATCAAGTTTCACCATGGGACCCAAGTACCAACATTGTTATTTATTTATTACTCAATATTTTATTTATTTATATGAGCATGTCACATACACATATCATTGCATTATAAGTTATGTAATGAATCGCGTTGTTGGTGCCTTGCTAAGTTTTTTACTCACACCTTTCTCAAGCAGCCATTGGACTTAGGTACTCAAGCAGCCCTCACTTTTCACAGGTTTAGTTTGGTCTGATGCTTGATACTTCATGATCGAGTGGGAACAAATTGAGTGGAATAGGATATTGGGATGTGGTATGGCTCGGTGACGTATTTAGGGATTCATTGTATTTTATTTATTTATTTTATTCTATATATGATATCGGTCTAGTGAGATATCCCTCTTCTATATTTTATGAACACTCAGGTCTTTTATGTTGTAATCCATTTTTTATATCTTGTTCTCATTTATTACTTTTGTTTATACTATTTTTTTTATTGTGAATGATACCTAATTATTTTATTTTTGATTGTTCACTCTAATATATGGGATATATTCTCCTCAAGGTACTACCTTAGACCCCCACTACTAGTCGATAGCCTCTAGCGTATGGAGAGGTTCACATTAGGCCACATAATTATGTCGGTCTTGTTACTATTCATAGTGAGTCGAGGTAGTACATTACAATGACTCTACTCAAGAATATTTCATGGGCATTTTTTCCCTCATTTTCTCATGTATAACACAAAAATTCCTTTCATTGATTCATTTAGAGCTCCTAAAATATTTTTTTTTTGAAAATAATATTTCATATCCAGACATTTACATGCACAATTTATCAAAAAAATTATGTGTATATGGGACATAAGGGGTCCTATTGGGACCCATGATCATGAGTATGACTATTGTAATCCATTAAGATCAATTTTTTATCTTAACATAATGTTTTTTTATATTCATAATACAAAGTGTATCATGACATAACATTGATGGGATTTCTGAGCTATGGTCTCCCAATGAGGTTTTATTAAGTATTGAAGTTCTAGTTATGAGCATTTGAGGGTAATTTTATAGACTAAAAAATGAATCTATGGTGTTTTCATTAAGATACTAGCCAGAGTTGATATTAATAGTTGGGTAATGGTATCAAACACTACTATAGAAATAGATTTTAAAAGTGCTAGAAAAATCCTTCATTAGAACTAAAAAAGTGATATCGATCTAATAGTCATTAAAAGGGGGGGACATTTTATCAGTGCTAACAAAAGTGCTGATAAAGGCCCATTTTATCAATGTTAAAAAAATATCTGATAAAAGGGTTCTTTTATCTGCACTAAAAAATGTTGATAAAAGACCAATTTTATCATCGTTAAAGAAAGCGCTAATAAAAGTTAAGAAAAAAATTTAAAAAAATCTATGAATTCGGAGGGGCGGACCCCCCCCCCCCCCCCAATTTTATCAGCACTCAATTAGTACTTTCATATCCCTCCCATACCCTTTTATTAGTCCTAGAGGCCCCTTCCCCCTTTTATCAGCATTAGAGAACCTACTGCCCACCCACGCATGCCCCTACTTTCACTTAGTTTTGAACCTGAGATCTCCCCCTCATGGATCTATGACTTTACCACTCTTTTATATTGTTTTGTTCTCTATTTTTTGATATATTTATTTATTTATATATATATATTTCATTACATTTTTTATCCATATATTTATATATATTTATATAATTATTTTTAAATTCATTTATAAAATGTGTTTTGTGTGTGTGTGTTTATAAATACATACATACTTACTTATATATATATATATGTGTGTGTGTGTGTGTGTGTTGATAAATATAACTATAAATATTTATATTTACTTACATATATTATATATTAATATTTATATACATATATAATAATATATATATTAATATATTTTTTGTTAATGCGCACACACACACAAATATATTTATATATAAATATATAAACATTATATAAACATTGTATAGGTATATAAAATATTCAAACATTTTTATTTTAAGTAAAATGGACATTATTTTTTATTTATATATGGTTTATATATTTAGAAATATGTTTTATATGTTAATATGTTTACATATTTATTTATAAAATTAAATTTTTATGTGTAAATATATACAAATATGTATATATGTCTATATATTTAATTATAAATAATATTATGATATGAAAAATGATAAAATTTTAATTTCATAATATTTATATGAGTGTAATACTTAAGAATAAATTGAATCACCACAAAAAAAATATATATGAAGACTCCTTTAAATGAGGATAAAATCCCATCAAATGTTAAGAAATGGAGTTACCCTGACAAAAAACTCAGTTTTGGATAACTTTCAAGCCTTTTTTGACCCCTAAAAATGATTACTATGGTTCCCCCAAGTCAACACAGTGTAGATATTTTCACAAGCTTTGATTTTATATGTGGTAGAGCTCAAACAGACACTTGGATCAAAAGTAATGGTCGTTTGAAGTTTGAGTCATTTTTTCATCCTATTTTAGTTCATTTATTCATTTATTGAATTTTTCTATCATTAAATTGATATTAAATTACTATTACTCAATAATAAATAGTAAATTTTTAATTAATTTTATTTTTTAATAATTTTATAAACAATTTTTCACTAAATATTTTATATATTAAGTATGATTACATATTTTGTATTATATAAATCATATTTTATAAAATATATTATATTTATACCAATATAAATATATTAATATATTAATATATGTTTTTTAATTATATATAACTTTTTTATGAAATATATCTTTTATCAGTGCTAAAAAATCATTTTAACAGTGATAAAAGTACCCTTTATCAGTACTAAAAAATGTTGATAAAGGAGGTACTTTTATCAGCACTTTTTTTAGTGTTGATAAAGTATAACACTGGATAAATCCAAATATGTGGTAGTGAAATGGTACTTGGTTTGGAAATGTTTGGAAACCTAGGTAAATTTTCTCACTTGTCTCAGAGTCATATTGAATTTTCGTTGGTCATATTTTCATTGGAATATATGTAGATGGATGAAGGCAAGGTTTAGATCGGTCAATAGAACCGACTTTGGTTTCTGAAAGATGCAAATAGAGGATTATCTCATCCATAAGGATCTAGAAATTTTATTGGGTGAGAAACCCAACAAGATGGAGAAAGTTGAATGAGAAGAGTTGTATTGAAAAGCACTTGGCTTGGTGATGATAATGTCGGCATGGAACGTGACCTTTAACATCTAGGATAAGATGACCACAACGGCATTTATGGTGGCCTTGGAGGATATGTATGAAAAATAGATATCCTTAAACAAATTTCTCAATATGAGGAATGATTATCTCCTAAAATAGTCTAATATTCATTGTTATAATATATAATTTTTATGTGTTTCATTATTTATAAACACCATTTTAGTGCATTTTACAATTTGAACATTATTTCATATTATGATTGTAATTTCTTCTTAAAATGCACTATTACATGGTAAATTTTTTAACACCTCCTAAAAACCAATGACATTGATTTTATTTTCATATTTTATTTTCAGGTATCCCATTATATGAGGAACATTCTATCATTCTAGAGATATTGAAGATTAAATTGGGAAGATAATCAAAGTGGGAATCGAACCGAGAACATTCTGGGTGAAGTGAACTAGACAATAGCTCAATAAAATAATTTTAGTGGCCAAGATCCAAGAAAATTTATTCTTAACTTTAAAATGGAGATAGAGTACATTATGGGGAACATTTAAAAGATATGAGTCCTCTGAATGGGAATCGGCCACACAAGATGATGATGGACCTGATGGTGAGTATGGAGATGGGAATGGGTTTGATGTGATGTAATCTCTCTGTTTTTCTTTGTCCTGAACTTTTCTTTTTTTTAATAATATTTTGGGAGATCAGACGTTTGTCTGATCTGTGCCTTCCGGATTAATTCAACAGTGACCAGAGCTAATCCTTATGTTTGAAGGGAGTTTCAAGCGGCCCAAGTTGAAGATGAAATTCTAGGCCAGATTACATTGGCCATAAAAACAACCCACCATTTTGATCATATTTCGAAAAAAAATACAATTAGGATGAAATTTTATAGTATTTTAAGATACATTCAAGTATTAATTTTCTTCTTCTATAACCCACCCAAATTCGGAAATCTGGATGCTTGTTTAGACACATATATTGGAGGCATGCAAGATAACTCCCATTTTGGGTCAACAGAGTAAAATTCCACATTCCACAAACTTTCCACCACCCTAGTCCTACCATAATCAAGTGGGAAGACTTGGAATGTTAGGAGACTGACCCAATCCTCTTTAAATTCCTATTTAAGTTAGCTGTGGTGAAGGATTTAAAAATTCATGGTATTTTCTTCATTGTAGTGTAATTATGCCGCTTTTTCTTTGTAATTTCATTTCTTTCTAATGTAAGTTGTTTGAATCACATTATTTTTTAATAAAAGTTCTTAATTTTCTATTATTTTATTATTCCTATATAATTTTGATACCATTACCTCAAGGAGTGATTTTATTCACAATTTTTTGTGAAATTATTCACACAATGGTGAAGTGATCATTATTTCACTTTTCTTCTTCTTCAATTCCACCCTCATGAGTCTACTTCCCACTTACATTGAGATCATATAATTAATGGAGGGATAAACCTCTTATGGGTTTATCTAAGGGAGTAGCAAGGGGTGGTATTGGATTTTATTTCTAATTCTACTAATGTTTAATTGCTTCTTTTAATTGATAATTTCATTTGATGATCTTGCTAATTATTCTTCCATGTTGGATTTTAAGGTCTTACACTTCAAGTGATAATATGAACCTTTACCTTGGAGTGCTCATATAAATGATCCTCCAAGTGTATAGGTGATTATAACTAGGTTTTTCTTTTGTATTAAAATAATAAGCAATGAATATGTTTTGATCTCTTTAAATGATTCACTCTTGAGTCTAAGAAATTTAAATCATTAAAGAGGAATTCATCAAAACCACTCCAAGCGATAACCTAGGATCAAATAATTCTCTCAAATTGAATTCACTTAGGACTCATAGTGTTAATTTAAACCATCTCAAATCAAACTCAGGTTTTCCACTTCATATTCAAAAATAATCCATAGATTGTACATTTCTTTAGGTTTATTCTTAGGTCTATGAGGATTCTACAACCCAAGACACACTACAAGTGACCGCTTCAACCCTAAACTTGGGTAAAGTTGGATGAGACCAAATTTTGACATCATTTTCTAGGACTCAAGTAATTCATCTCAAAACTCATTATATTCTCCCCCATTTCTCTTTTCTCAATTAAATTTCTCTTATATTTTCCTCTTTATTTTTTTCACTTTTCTGGGTACATGTTTTCTTATACCTGTGACCAATAAAACCATCTAGTTAGGGTGGATAGTCCCAGGGTTGGGTAGTCAAGCACACCTAGGAGTCTATTTACATTAGATCATGGTCTTCTTAATACTCTAGATTCAAAAATTAATCTCATTATAATGGATTTTCTTCAAAGAAACCAACTTATAAACCCAACAGGAACCAAAATAGAAATCCAAATGAGGTAGCCCCAAACTTGGGGAATGCCATCAATCAAACCATGAATGTCTACCTCACACCTTCCTGGAAAAATACACCCTCTTACATTATACATGCTTCCCAAGGAGAATCTCACTATGTATTCCAACCTCATCTCCTAAAACACCTTCCAACATTCCATGGGTTGGAGTTATAAATTCCTTACCTTCATGTCAAGGAGTTAAAAAACATTGTTGAAACCATGTTCCCACCACATTAACTTGAGTTGGTTAAGATGAGGCTCTTTCTTTTCTTACTGAAGGATCAATCCAAGAATTGGTAAAAAAATCTGAGACCTGCATCAATCCACTCATGGGACCAATTACAAATAGAAAACTATAAAAATTACTTCCCCCATCACAAAACAATTTCACTAAAAAAGAGCATCCAATTTTTTTTTTGAAAAATAAGGGGAGTCATTTAATGAAACATGGGAAAGGTTCAAATACATGCTCAAAATGGAAACTAACCATGAATTTTCAATCCCAGAAAAAGTTTGAATCTTCTATGAAGGGTTTGGTCTAGGAAACAAACAATTCATTAACATGAAGTGTAACAAAACCTTAAAAAAAAGCCCCAAATGATTCTTATGAGTATCTAGAAGGTTTTTCTGAACAAAAAAATACAAGTAATGTCACCTTACTATGAAAATCCACCCAAATATAGTGGAATTAACACCCTTAGGGATGAATAAATTCTTTGGAAAAAAATTTCTAAACTCACTATTAAGGATGAGGAGATCAACCTTAGGATGGTCCAAGAAAATTATTGACCCTATTTGAAAAATTTGTGACAAACATGACCACAAGACTGAAAACTGCCCAAGCATTCCTTCAATAAAGGATGTTCTTTTAGGAGGGCCACTAGAAATGTTCAATGAACTAAAATTTAAGAATCCATATCACCAAAACACATTTAATCCAAAGTATAATGACCATCCAGGATTCCATTGGAAAGATAACTAACAACCCAGTCAACCATAAGGACCAAAATCCTACCATCCAAAAAATTTTCAAACCCATAATCAGTTCAAACCGTAGCTGGTCCAATACCAACATCATCTTGTCCAATACCAACAACCCATCCAACAACCTATTCAACATCCAATCCAATGACCAAAGTATCCTCCTGGGATAAACCAACTAGTGCAAGACCTTACCCAATATATTCTTCTCTCAATCCTTGAACAGATGTGTAAACAAATGCATAAAATTAACTTAGAAGTCTCATTGCTTAAACGTGAATTGAAAACCATTAAAACCATAAATTCACCCATGCCTAATAAAGAGGTAACATCCTTAACCTTAAGGGGAGAATCTATTTACTCACAAACCTTTCATGAATAAATAAAATCAATGACTATCTTAAGAAGTGGTAAATCCATTTAAAACCTGAAAAAACAATTCATGAACAATTAAAAGCATTAAAATCATATAAAAATGAGGAAGAACCACCCTTAGGTTCTGGAAAATACAATGAGAATATAAAGACACCACAACCACACCAAATAATCAAACAATCTGCTCCCTTCCCTCAATGCACAAGAGAAAAATCTAAACCAGGACTGAGTGAAACTTTAAGGGAAATATTCTCCCAGGTTAAGTTGAACATTACCCTTATCAATTTAATCCAAACTATACATGCATACTCCAAGTACCTAAAGGACCTATGTAACTTCAAAATAAAGTTCTCACACCAAAACCAAGTCCTTTTGTCTATTAATATGGGCCCCACCATCCAAGGAACCATTTATCCTAAGTTAAAAGACCCTGGTTGTCCATAAATAAATGTCAATATAGGAGATAAAAGGTTTCCAAAGACCTTTGTGATCTAAGATCTAATGTTAAACTCATTCTAAATGCCATGTATTGGTAGTTAGAGCTCAAGGAACTCCAACCCACATCTGTCACTTTTCAACTTGTTAATTGATGTGTTTGAGTTCCTAAGGGGATCTTAAAGGATGTTTTGGTGAAAGTTAAAATTTTCATTTACCATGATGAATTCATTGTCCTTGAAAATCACCCAAACTTAGGCCCTAGGGAAAAAACCCCATTATCCTTAGTCATACCTTCTTAGTAGTAATCAACTTAGCTATCCAAGTTAGGAATAGGAACATGATAATAACCATTGGAAACATGAGATTCGATCTGACATTTATAATTAAAACTCTTAAATTAGGGATGATGAAGAGATCCATGAGATCAATTGGATAGGTAGTGTTGATAGTGAACCAGAGGAACATCAAAGAATTTTTTAAGGATGTTTAAGTCAAAATTATATTGATTTCTTTTGTTCACATTAGGGAAATTTGGATCCTTGGATTGAATCTCTTTCAGACAACTCCTTTGATGATTTTTAGGATCATCAATAAATCATACCATTGGAGAAATAAAAAAATAGAGTCTATACCCATTCATGGAACTGATCTGGCCAATTTAGTGGATAAAACTTCTATTCAAAAAGAACTAATCCAGTCAAGAAATTTGAAAAAATAAATTGAGTTCAATGCAAAGTCTCATACTTCTTTTAAAAGTGTTAACCAACCTAATATTGAATTTAAGTTACTACCTTCATCACTAATGTATGAATTCTTAGGGGAAAATTAAACCTTCACTATTGTTATTTCTTGTTCTCTTAAAGCCAATAAAGAGAGGATGCTTTTGGATGTACTGGGAAAGCATAAGAAAGCAAATGTATGGACCTTATCTGATATTCCTAGGATTAGACCACTCATTGAAACTCGTAGGAATGTTCTAGAATATGACTCCAAACCATGTAATAAACCTTAGAGGAGACTCAATCCCAATCTTATAGAAGTGGTAAGGAAATAACTTCTTAAGTTGTTGAAAGCAGGTATCATCTACCCCATTGTAGAGAGTGATTGGATAATCCCAATTCAAGTTGTTCTAAATAAGGCTAGAATCACTATGATTACCAATGATGATGGTGATCTTCTCCCCACAAGGGTCAATAGTGGATGGATAGTGTGCATTAACTATAGGAAGTTAAACTCGTGCCAAACGAAAGATTATTTCCCATTACCCTTTATTGATCAAGTCCTCGAGCGAGTGGCATGTAATTAGTTCTAATACTTCCTAGATGGATTCTCTAGATACAATAAAATTGAGGTATCCATAGAAGATCAAGGGGGAAAACCTTCACCTATTAATTTGGAACTTTTTCCTTCAAATGCATGCCCTTTGGGTTATGTAATGCCCCTAGTACCTTCTAATGGTGCATGATGGGGATCTTCTCTAACGTGGTGGGGGATTTTTTATAGGTATTTATGGATGACTTCTCCATATTTGGAGATACATTTTAGGGATGCATTTTAAATTTTGAAAGGGTTTTTTCTAGATTTGAGGATAATAATATCATTATAAACTAGTAAAAATACCATTTCATAGTAAAGGAAGGACTTATTCTGGGACATCTAGTCCTTAGTATTGGGATTGAAGTTAATGAAGATAACGTTGATATCATTTTTCACCTTCACTATCCAAAAAATTCAAGTAATTAAGGTCCTTATTAGGACATTCTAGTTTCTATAGATGGTTCATTAGAAATTTCAACTCTATTTCTTGACCAATTTTTGCTCTTATAGTGAAAGATGCTTTATTTATATGAATATAAAGTTGTGAGGAATCATTATCAACACTCAAGTCATCTTTTATCTCTCCAACCATCATGAAAACTCCCAATTGTATACTTCCATTAGAACTCATGTGTGATATTAGTGACTTTTCCATTGGAGTTTTCTTAGGAAAACATTGTGATAAAACTCCTTGTGTCATTTTTTTAAAGAAGATGGTGGCATGAATTGGTTTCCCAATTCATGACCCCGAAGGAATTTATTAAAAATAAGAGTAGCATTACAGACTCGAGGTGTAAATGGATTAGACCAGTAGGGAATAAAAGATACAACATATAAAGAAGTCAAGACAAACCAATAGCAATATGAATCAAGCCAAGATCAAATCCAGCCTTCGTCAACAACAATTATGGAACTTAATGAGGATGGAGAGAAAATTTAGGGAGGTAGAAATGAATCTGGCCTCCTCACAAGTCAGCAAGCCAGCAAAACAGAGAAAAATAACCAGATCAAAAGTACACTCAAGCCAGAAAAACAGTGAATGAAAACAGAATCAACTTCGTTTTAAAGAGAGGAAAAACTGTAAACCGAGAGCAGGAAAAATGTGCTAAGATGAGTAGCATATATCACAAAAGAATCGCCACTGAAATCCAAAAAGCCATTCTACTAAACAGTCTCATAACCAGCATAAAAAACCATAACCAATGCAGCAAAATCCTTCAAATCCAGTAGGGACCAGAAAATGAAAACAGCTGCATCAATACACTCATTGACCTTCATCCATTAGTGGTAACAAAATTCCAAACAACTGGAAAGATTTTAGGAACCAAACCAGAGGCATAAAAAAACCATGTAAAGGAGTTCATAAGCTCTAAAGTCGCAATTTCAAATCCCGAATAAGAAAAGAGAAGGAGACTGAAGATAAAGTCCAAAATTCTGAATGAGAGGTCCAAGAGTAATAAGGTTTCTAGAGAAGGAGGTAAAAACAAATCCAGATGGAATACAGTTTCTAATCAACAGTAAAAAGCAAATAAAAATCCCAAACTGAACAGAAAACTAAAAAAACTCGAAATAACCAGTAGACAGAAGTCATTACCAAGGTATGTCCTTAAAATAAAAGTTTGGGTCTTTCTTAAATTCCTCATCCACTTTGATAAACATCCTTTTTCTAATATCCAGATAAGCATCTGTAGTCATTTCATCATTTTTATATTTTTGGAAGGTAGTTGTGTCATTTTCTACAAACCAGGAGTCAAGTTCTTTTGAGAAATCCAATTTCTCCTTATATTGATAGGCATCCCTAAATGAAGGATCATTTTCATCATCCTCACTTGAGAAAGCTTATGAGTCAAAACAATCAGAGGATTGTGAGGATTCAGTTAAGGGTTCAATAGGGACAGGTTGTAGAGGGACCTCATTTTCAATAATATTGGCAGATAATGATCTAGTGATAATAGTCCTCTCACTACTGACATTTTCCCTATATTTTCGAGTTTTCCTGGGATTCGGGGTGATGAACCCATCAGGGTCAACAATAGCCTTTTTTATTTCCGATCTTTCAAATGAAATTCTTCCTCCACTTGGGATATCTTATCAGCATCTTCTTGAAAAGACTCATTAGCTTCCAGTTGTGCAGCCTCATTAGTCTCATGACCCTCTTCCTTAGTCTCATGGCCCTCTGGAATAAAACTCCTTATATCATTGCTTATGCAAGTAAATCATTAAATGATGCTAAAATCAACTAAAATTCCTCTAATAAAGAGTTTATTTCTGTTGTCTTTACCTTAGAAAAATTCAAGTCCTATCTCTTAGGATCTCCCATCATTGTCTTCATAGATCATTCGGCTCAAAAATATCTTTACCAAAAACAAGATGCCAAGGCTAGATTGATTATGTGGGTCCTTATTCTTAAAGAGTTTTATATAACCATTAAGGATAAAAATGGTGTTGAAAATTTTGTAGTTGATCACCTCTCTAGGATGGAATTAAAAGACAACTTACATCACTTTTATGTGTTTGATTAATTTCTCGATGAGCACCTCTATTCTGTGAGTGATTTCCCATGGTATGCTGACATAGAAACCACTTGGTTACAGGTTTCATTACAAAATTCCTTGGGAACAAAGATAAGAGAAAATTAATTTTTGATTCCAAAAACTATGTTTTTGATCATCCATACCTCTTCAAGTTCTATCCTAGTCAATTCATTATAATACGTGTCTCTGAGTCTGAGTAAGAGTCCATTCTTAAATTTTGTCATGGAGAGGCATGTGGATACAACTTTTCCAAAAATAAAATCACTTTAAAAGTCCTCCAAAGTGGTTTTTTCTAGACTAATATTAGTAAGGATACCTACACATTCTTCCAAAGTTATCATCAGTGTCAACAATCAGGATCTATAACCAAAAGGAATCAAATTCCCCTTACTCCCATTCTGGTCATCGAAATATTTGATTATTGGGGAATTGATTTCATGGGACCCTTACCAAACTCTAGGGGTATATTTTCATCCTCTTATCTATTTATTATGTCTCAAAATGGGTTAAGGCCATTCCCATCAAGTCCAATGACCATCATGTTGTGATCATATTTCTAAAAGAGCACATATTTTCTAGATTTAGAATTCTTAGGGATATCATCAGTGATCATGGAACCCATTTATGCAACTGTCCCTTCTCCACACTCATGTCTAAGTATGGTATTTCTCACACAGTTTCCACTACCTACCATCCTCAAACCAATGGCCAAGTCGAGTTGGTAAATAGGAAAATTAAGCAAATTCTTGAAAAAATTGGCAATCCCTCCAGGAAATATTGGTCTGAGAAACTCTTGGATTCCCTTTGGTAATATATTAATCCATTAAAACCCATATTAGGAATATCAACATATAGTTTGGTTTGTAGAAAATAATTCCATTTACCTATTTAAATTGAACATAAGGTCTTTTGGGAAATCAAAAAAATGAACTTTTGCATTTATTTGGCCAAAACAAAGAATAAATTAGACCTTAATTAACATGAGGAACTTAGGATATATGATTATGAAAATTCAAGGATCAATAAAGCTAGAGTTCAATCATACCAATCTAGGGGTATAAAAGTCAAACACTTTGAACCGTGAAAATTTGTGCTCTTGTATAGTTCCAAACATCATTTACACTCGGGAAAGTTAAGCTCTAGATGGTTAGGTCCTTACACAGTGAATCATGTATACCCTCATGGGGTAGTATAGATTCATGATCCCACTAGTGGTCATGTCTTCAAATTCAATGGTCATAGGTTAAAACCATTCATTTAATCATTCAATAAACAAGAAACAAAGGAGGTGTTAATTGATCTAACCCATGAACTAGACAAAATTTGATAGATTTAGGATCTATGTCGAGCTAAAAACATCAAAAAAAAGAACTTTCCTGGAGGAAACCTGACCTTTACCTGTATATTGACTCAAATTTTGGAGTTTCAAAATAAACAGGTATGTTATTTTTTATCCTTTCCTTTTGTCTTTTTTTATTTTTAGTTAAGGGAACCTCTCGAGGTTTCTATGGTTTCTAATTTGGTTTGTGTGTGAGAAGTAGGGGATGTTGTGGTCAAAGTTTTTTTAAGGAAATAACCTACATCCAGAAATTCTACACCATTATACCATCCACTACAGGGATTTCATGAGTGTTATGGGGATTCAAGGATCAATTTTTTATGGCATGACCTTCATCAGTATACCACTAGCTAACATTATTCAATAACTCGTTTTCAAATTTTAATTTTGGAAATACACTCCTCTTCCTCTACCCCTTGTAAATTTTCTTTTCTTTAAACACTGAGGACATTTTTATTCTAAGTTGGGGGTGAAATAAAAAAAATATATTTTTGTGTGCATAAAAAAACAAAAAAAAAATAAAAAGATTTAAACTAAAAAAAATGTTAGTTAATGGAGGGGAAATTTTTCTTTAACCTTAAACATGATAATACACATTGCAAACTTTGAAACCGAATATCAAATAAATTTTCAGCCCTCAATTCTGAGTTCAATCCATGTATAAGTTCATGAGAATATATTTTGGAAAGTGTGGCTATCCAATGTGATTTTTCACCATTTATATTTTCATCCATTTAATAAAAAAATCAAAATGTAAGTCATTTGGATTGTGGGGTATTAGTTTGAGTTATTGGATTCCCATAATAAATAGCATATGTTTGGTGATCATTTTAATTTTAACATGAGTATTCAAAAAAATAAAAATAATAATAATAATAATAATACAATTGCACGTAGATCAATGGATTGACCTAATGCATGGATTTCAAAACTTGGGGATCGTGACTCCATAGTTTTCTGGTCCATAGTTGGGAATTTTATCTCTATTTATGGTAATTTTAATTTGTTATTGATTGAGTTAACTCGAGACGATGCCCAAGTATGTGAGCTTCACTTGGTGACCTAAGGTCTTTGAGTCTGGGAGTCATAGGAAAATTCTTTCTATAGGGGTTAACTAGATTGAGTGCAATTTCAGTTACTATGGAAAATTGAAGAAAAAATAAATAAATAATACTCATCTTAATATTAAAATGTGATTCCACCTAACACTTCCATATTTTTTCCCTTGAATAAAAATGAACCCCCATGTCTATTGTGATGCACAACACATCAACACACTTTATTGAAATTGTATTTTTAACACCCCAAACTTCCATGGTACGCTTCTCTTTGAATAATACAGTAGCGTGTGTTTTACGCAACTTCGAGTTCTAACACACACCACAACCAATCAAACTAGCTGTTATGAATAGTAATACCCACTTTTTAAAATTTTATAAATTTTATCTTTTAAAATGGACTTCATTTTTGGATTTAGAATATCTAAATTAGCCTAGGGTGAATTTTTTGTATTTTTCTGAAAACTTTCAATTTTTGATGAATAGTGAAAAACACTGAGTTATTGGTTAAAACCGACTTTTTATTTAAATAAGTATTTACTTCATTTAAATTTATTTTAGGTCAAAATAGATACTTAATACCTATATATGTTCAATTTAATTCATTGGATTCAGTTTATAATAATTTTATACATATAAAAATTTTATTGAACTTTTCACCGTCTTTTACCCATCTCCTAGGAGAATTTTCAAATTCACATAAAACTTAATTTTACCGCTTTTGTGAGTGGAATTTCGAAAATCCGAGAGACATGGTTAATATCAAGGAGTAAAATGTGGTTCAATGAGATGAAAATAATTTTTGGTGAATAGTAACTTTTTACTTTTTTTTACCACGGTTAAAAGTAAATAGGGTAATTAAAGGTAAAAATGATATTAATATTACCCTAACACATGTCCTAATTCTATTGGACAAGTTTATCTCGACCAAAAACATCCTTAGGAATAAAATATTATCATTTAGGTCCACTTGGATTAGATTAGGACATTAATTATTATTTAATTCAAAGAAGAGTTAAAAGAGTTAAAATCAAATTTTATTAACTAAAACATTTTTAATATAGGGTTTTACATAAGATAAATTCAATTATAAATATTAATTAGAAATATAAAAAGATTTACTACATAATGGTATTTTATTTAAAATTTTTAGACATTAAATAATTTAAATTATTTATGACACAATGATGATACAGTAATTACCGTATTAATGAAAGATTAAGATAATTGATATTATAAATACCCAAATAAATGTAATTTGAGACTTTTTATAAATTAAAATAATTTTATAGGTTAATATGACATATTAGTATTTTTTATATAAATTTTTTTTTGAAGTAATAATGCTATTATGAATTTATCAAAAACAAAATACCCAATAGTGTCAAAATTGACATAAAAGAGTTTTTAAAAAAAATATTATATTATTAATTGATATTAAATTTCTAAAAAACTAAGGTTAGGTCAAGAGACTTATATAATGATAGTTGTATAATTAATAGACCACTTGGGGGGTCTCTTGGATGTATATAGTAATTTTATTAACTATATAATATAAAAATACAAAGTGACATGGTAAATGTGAAACTAATTAACTAAGAGTTAAAACTAAAAGATAAGGTTAATATAGTGACCCAAACCCGTCTAAAACCTATTGGTTGAATGGTTTTCGACATATACCCACCTTAAAATTTAAATAATCCACTTTTGAGCCATTATAAACCAAATATGAATTTATTATAAAATAATATTTCTAGCTTTTCCAAAGGTTCCCCTCACCCCTCTTATAAAAGGGCACTACCCCTTCTCACTAATTCACACATTCAAAGCCTTTTGGCTCAGCCAAAATCTGCCCAAATACCCTCTAAAATATCCTCCCTTAATCATAGAATCCTTCATTTAGTCATAAACCCAACCTAAGGAGCCCTTTTGATCAAATCAAAAGGAAGAACCCAAAGAAGAGGTAATGTTTTCACCACCCTCTTTCAAATTCCTTTCTTCTTCCACTTTTTCTTTCTTTGTTATTTACATTATAAAACAATAACTCCAGTATATTATATATACTTTGATTTTATTATAAATATGGTACAACCATATTCAGTATTCTATCCATCCTTTTAATGACATATCACCATACGTGCGTACGTACGGCTTACCGTCTCCATGTCGTGTTGTAATTGTTATTCAATACACTATTATTTGGATGGGTATAATAATGATGTGTAATTCATGAAAATAATAAATATAACATGATAATGATTCTGTATATATGATATACCATCCAATTATATATTATTATAATATCAAAATATTAATATTGTCGCTCGTGCGTACGTACGGACTACCGTCTCCATGAACGCGGTGAGATTCATTCTCCATCGTATCCATTCAAGTATAATTCTCATTTTATGATTAAAAATAATGTTTAATGACTTTATATAATTATGGATATGAATAAGATACAACCTATCCATAACAAACATGGCTTATGTAACAAAACATATAAAAGAAAATGAGTAAGTTAACACCCGAAACAAAGATAATACTAAGATAATACTAACAAAGCAATGTTAAAAGATAATATATGATATCATATTAATTTAAATGATTATTTTATAATTTAATAACAATTATTTCACCATTATACAGGAGTTTAACCTACCCCCAACCAAGAAAAAGTACAAGGTAAGGGTTTATTTCGCAATCTCTTCATTATCTGAGGTTGTTTATACGTAATAATCTACTGGGACTTCTTTATCATACACATCCATGTTTCTTAAAAATGTATTTCAAAACATTTTTAATATTTACTAGAATATGGGTTAAAGTAATTTATACCCTTGTTTGAATTTTTATAAGAGGTTTATAAAGGAATTTTTCCGTCATTTTCCAAACAAGATCATTTTTAACCTTTTCGACAGAATTAAGGTAAGAATGCCTTTTTTTAACTTATACGGCGGGTGCGGATATTTTCTGCTGTTATAAAATCTTTGAAGCTTCCATTACAAGCTTATAAGGATATTTTCAATGTAAATGTTTTATTTTATAATTATGTAACTTTTAAATGATTTCAAAAAAAAGAGATATTTCTATCAAATAGTTTTGATTTCATCTATGTCAACATCCTTTGATGGATTTTAAGCTTATTTGAAGTTGATTTATTATGATACAAAACTTCAATATTATATTGAAGGTTTTGTGATATGTTTGACTGTGGATGTGTTATTTTTATACCATTCATGGTTTATGGAGAATGTATTGACATTTCGTATGCTATTTTTAATAAGAATGTTTATGTTATGTTTAAACCTGTTCATGTGAGGAATGCATTGGACTTAATAAGTTACGGGTGGAGCCTGCTATAGCTCCTCCATCGTTAGGTCTCATGAGACAATATAGTGTCTTGTTACAAGTCCTTGACAAAATCTTATTTGTATTCTTGGCACGAGGCCTTGACTATGTGGTTATGATAGTCTAGCATTATGCATTCCATCATTATGAAAGTGGTTATTGATATTCCATGTGTTTATTCGATTAGTATAATATCCATGTGAATAAGTAAATGGAATTATTTCATTTTATTTCTTACATATTATGTTGAAGTTGATGTTTAAAAGACTTTTTTTTTAGTTATACATTGCCTTAAATGTTTATGCTTATTTATGAAAGTTTCTGATATATTGTTATCCTTACTGAGCATCTGAGCTCACCCCTTTCAATGTTTTATTTTTCCCAGGATGTGAAGAAGTAATTTATGAATGACCTACAGGGATAGTATAAGGGGATATGAATACAAGATGTTGGTGTAGTAGTTTTCACTTTATGATGTAATGTAAACTTTATGAATGTATCTAGTTATTCCAAGGCTACTAAACTAATCAGTCTTTCGAGATTTGATCTTTCTTGTGATCATGCCAATGTTATGTAATAATGCACCGACTCTAGATAACTAGGGTTGGGGTGTTAAAGTTGGTATTAGAGTAATTTTAGTACAAACCTTGGAATCTAGATTTAGATAAACTCTGATTAGAGTACATAGCCCTAAGATGTACTTTAAGGATGAGTATAGAAGAACTTCCTAGAATTTTGGTATTGTAGAGATTTTGTGAGTTTTTTGAGCAATACATCCATGTCTGGATACGAGCAGGTAGAGGTGGCTCTGGCACAGATGTACCTAGGGGTAAGACCCGAAAACACCGCTTTGAGCTAGACTCAAACGGGAACTAGTGCACGACAACGGGCCTTACTGCACTCTCGGTTACGACACTCCCGGGGGATATGCTTAGGATAATTCTCATTTTCTTTACAAACCATTATGAAGGGTTTATGAGTATATACTTCCTCAAATAAAACATTTTTATGATTATTGATTATATCCATAAATAGTTCAATTTATGTTAATTTTTTTATAAGTATGGAATTATTTATTTTGATTCATAAACTGATTTAGTTTATGCCATTGTTTAGAAATGGTGCCTAGTGGAAGAAATGGAAACCGTATTAATGCACGCACTCCATGTAGGGATTACCCTCCTTCTCAAGATAATTATAGTGGAGCTGGTGATACAACTGGTGTTGATCATCTTATCACCATACTGGTACAACTCACTCAAGTTATGAATAATAACATTACCCGTATGGAGCACCCTGATCCAAAATGTGGAGGATCAATGTTAGATCGCTTCATGAGGAAACAACCACCAACATTCAATGGGAGTACAAATCCATGGGTAGCAGAGAAATGGATAAGTTCCCTAGAGAAAATATTTCAGGCTTTGGGGAGTAGTGAAAGGGAAAAAGTTATCATGGCAGTTTATCGCCTCACTGGAGATGTTGATCAATGGTGTTCATTGATTCAAAACACGAAGGAAGATGATGAAGTATCAGATATGGAATGGAGGGAGTTCAAAGATCTGTTTTTAGAAAAATACTTTCCTCGTGACCATCGAGCAGATATGGAAAGGCAATTTCTGAGTCTGAGACAAAAGGAGGATGAGAATGTTGCAAAGTATGAGGCTAACTTTACAAGGTTAGCAAGGTATGCTGGAGATTATATACGTAACCCAATAAGTAAGATTGATCGTTTCTTTGATGGGTTAAAACCATTTCTCCGTCGATCATTAGTCTCGAAATCCTTCTCGTCGTACGAAGACATTGTCCCATGTGCTATCAAGACAGAAAAGTAATTCTTTAAGTCTTATGACTTTAAAGAAAAGCAAGAGAAGAAGAGATCTGCTGATCAATCTAGGAATAGAAAAAAGGGGAAGGAGGGAAACGTTGAATATCCATCCTGTAGTAAATGTGGGAAGAAACACCCTGGTACTTGCTTAAAAGGAATGGGAGTCTGTTACAAGTGTGGTGAAAAAGGCCACCGAGCTCGTGATTGCAAGGGGAAGAAGGAAGATACCGATGTCCAATGCTACAATTGCAGGGATATGGGACATTATGAAAATGAATTTCCTAATCATCAGGGGAACTTACCTCAGAAAAGGACAAGGGATCAAGGCCAATCATATGTTATCACTACTACTGAGGTAGAAGCTCTGAAGGACGTGGTGGCAGGTAATTTAATGGTTTCCTCAAGTTTAGCCAATGATTTATTTGATTCTGGATCATCACATTGTTTCATATCTTCCCAGTTTGCTAAGAAAATTAGATATTTCCAATTTGATTTAACAAGGGAGTTGTCAGTTAAAACTCCTAAGTGAAGTATCATTGCAACAAAGTTTTGTGAATCAGTCCCTATTAGAGCACATAAATGTTCTTTATCCACTGATCTCATCGTCATACCTATGATTGAGTTTGATATAATCCCCGTTATGGATTGGATTTTGGACCATGATGAGAAGATTTATTGTAAGAAGAAGGAGGTTACGATTTTTGATGATGATGATAAGGAACACCTTATCTTTAGAGCAGAATCGTCACCACCAAATTCTTATCTAGATCCACCCCCAGTAGATCAACTAAATTCAATTATTAGGGAGGAAGAGAATGAAATGACTGTGGGTGAGGAAAGGAATGTTCAAATAGAGGATGTACCTATTGTGAAAGAATATGTAGATGTGTTTCCGGAAGATTTACCTAGACATCCTCTAGAACGAGAAGTTGAGTTTTCCATTGATTTAATTCCTGGATCAAGGCCTATATCGAAGACCCCTTATAGAATGGCCACTGTAGAATTAGTGGAACTAAAGAAACAACTAGAGGAATTGAGTAATAAGGGATTTATTCGCCCTAGTGTTTCTCCATGGGGAGCCCCTGTTCTTTTTGTTAAAAAGAAAAATGGATCTATGAGGTTATGTATCGACTATAGGGAAATCAATGATATAACAATAAAGAACAAGTATCCTCTAGCTTGCATTAATGATTTATTTGACCAACTGCATGGAGCTCAATACTTTTAAAAGATTTACCTTCGATATGGATACTATTAGTTGTGAGTGAAGAAGGAAGACATTCTGAAGACAGCATTTTGAACCAGGTACGGGCATTACGAGTTTATAGTAATGCCTTTTGGGCTGAATAATGCACCCTATGTATTCATGGATCTAATGAATAGATTTTTCAAGGAATATCTCGATGATTTTATGGTGGTATTTATTGATGATATCCTGGTATACTCCAAAAGCTACAAAGATCATGAAAATAACTTGCGCATTATCCTGAAGACTCTGAGAAGACATGAATTATATGGGAAGTTTAGCAAGTGTGAATTCTAGATTCAGGAGATTTATTTTCTTGGCCATATTGTATTTAAATATGGAATCTCTGTTGATCCTTCTAAGACCAAGGCAATCCAAGAATATCCTTCACCGACGAGTATAACTGAGGTACGCAGTTTTATTGGCTTAGCAGGTTATTATCGGCGTTTCATCCAGAATTTTGCCCGATTGGCTAACCCATTAACAAAGCTCACAAGTAAAGGGGTTAAATTTGTATGGACAAAAGAGTGTGAAGAATGTTTCAAATAATTGAAGATAAGATTAGTCAATGCTCCTATATTTACTCTACCATCGGGGAATAATGGGTTCGTTATTTATAGTGATGCATCGAATAAAGGACTTGGTTGTGTCCTTATGCAGAATGATAGGGTTATTGCCTATGCATCATGACAGTTGAAAATTCATGAGAAAAACTATCTTACTCATGATCTCGAGTTAGCAGCTGTGATATTTTCTTTGAAGATATGGAGACACTACCTCTATGGTGAAAAATGTGAGATTTATACTGATCACAAGAGTTTGAAGTATATTTTCTCACAAAAAGAACTCAGCATGAGGCAAAGGAGATGGCTTGAATTACTCAAGGATTATGATTGCACGATACACTACCACCCAGGGAAGGAAAATAATGTGGCAGATGCTTTGATAAAAAAATATCATGGAGTTTTGAACAATATGAGAATTGAAAGGGATCCAATTTTCATGGATCTAGTGAAGATGGACATGGGAATAACCATGGAAGGTGAAACATCGATGCTTTTTCAAATGGTTTCCAAACCATATTTACTAGAAAGGATTAAGAGTTCTCAGACCAATGATGAAGAATTCAAAAAGAAGATTAAAGTAGTTAATGATGGGAGATTGAGTGACTTTGTGTATGAAGATGGAATTTTGAAATTCAGGAAGAGACTTTGTGTTCCTGATATACCTGGTCTAAAAAGGGAATTGTTGGATGATGCTCATAGTTCCAATTTCTCTATACACCCTGGGATAACCAAAATGTATAGAGATTTGAAGGAACATTTTTGGTGGGACAACATGAAGAGGGAGATTGCTAATTTTGTGTCAAGATGTATGGTTTGTCAACAAGTGAAAGTAGGAAGGCAACAGCCTGGAGGAGTCATGCAACCTCTTCCCATACCTGAGTGGAAATGGGATAATATCACGATGGACTTTTTCATGGGACTACCAAAGACTCCTAGAAGGAATAATGCAATATGGGTTATTATTGATCGTCTTACAAAGTCAGCACATTTTCTTTCTATAAGATAAGATCTACCACTTGAACATTTAGCAAGACTATATATTAATGAATTTGTGAGACTTCATGGAGTACCCCTATCAATTTTTTCTGATCTTGATCCTCGTTTTACTTCAAGATTCTGGAAAAGTCTTCAGAAAGCCTTGGATACTGAACTTCGTTTGAGCACTGCCTACCACCCTCAAATAGATGGACAATCAGAATGGACTATTCAAACCTTAAAAGACATGTTGAGATCCTGCTCAATTGACTTTCAGGGTATGTGGGATCAATATTTACCTCTGGTAGAATTTTCCTATAACAATAGCTTCCATTTGAGTATTCAGATGGCACCATATGAAGCGTTATACGGAAAGAGATGTCGCACACCAACCTGTTGGGATGACGTTGGTGAAAGAAAACTTTTAGGCCCAGAACTGGTGGAGGAAATTATGGAGAAGGTAAAGGTAATCCAAAACCACATCAAAGCAGCTCAAAGTAGGCAGAAGAGCTATGCCAATAACAGAAGGAAGTATTTGGAATTTCAGGTAGGAGATCATGTTTTCTTGAAGGTATCTACATGGAAGGGAGTTATACGTTTCGGTAAGAAAGGTAAATTTAGTCCCAAGTACATCAGACCTTTCGAAATTCTAGAATGAATTGGTTTTATAGCTTACCGTTTGGAAATGCCGCCAAATCTCTCCAAAGTTCACGATGTGTTCCACGTATCACTGTTGAGGAAATACATGCCTGACCCAACGCATGTACTCACCTATGAGGAATTAGAACTGGAACCCGATCTATCTTATTGAGAAGATCTTGTCAGGATTCTTGATACGAGAGAACAAGTGCTGAGAAACCGGACGACTCATCTGGTAAAAGTTCTATGGAGAAACCATAAGATGGAAGAGGCAATGTGGGAACCCGAGGAACTTATGATGAAGAACCACCCGAGTCTTTTCATGCGATAGTATTTTAGAAATTTCGAGCACAAAATTATTTGAAAAAGTGGAGAATGTAACACCTCAAGCTTCCATAGTACGCTTCTCTTTGAATAATATAGTAGCGTGCGTTGTATACAACTTTGAGTTCTAACACACACCACAACCAATCAAACTAGCCGTTATGAATAGTAATACCCACTTTTTAAAATTTTATAAATTTTATCTTTCAAAATGGACTTCATTTTTGGATTCGGAATATCGAAATTATCCTAGGGTGAATTTTTGGTATTTTTCTGAAAACTTTCAATTTTTGATGAATAGTGAAAAACACTGAGTTATTGGTTAAAACCGACTTTTTATTTAAATAATTATTTACTTGATTTAAATTTATTTTAGGTCAAAATAGATACTTAATACCTATATATGTTCAATTTAATTCATTGGATTTAGTTTATAATAATTTTAGACATATAAAAATTTTATTGAACTTTTCACCGTCTTTTACCCATCTCCTAGGAGAATTTGCAAATTTACATAAAACGTAATTTTACCACTTCTGTGAGTGGAATTTAAAAAATTATAGAGACACAGTTAATATAAATGAGTAAAATTTGGTTCAATGAGATGAAAATAATTTTTGGTGAATAGTAACTTTTTACTTTTATTTACCACGGTTAAAAGTAAATAGGGTAATTAAGAGTAAAAATGATATTAATATTACCCTAACACATGTCCTAATTATATTGTACAAGTGTATCTCGAACAAAAACAACCTTAGGAATAAAATATTATCATTTAGGTCCACTTGTATTAGATTAGGACATTAATTATTATTTAATTCAAAGAAGAGTTAAAAGAGTTAAAATCAAAGTTTATTAACTAAAACATTTTTAATATAGGGGTTTATATAAGATAAATTCGATTATAAATATTCATTAGAAATATAAAAAGATTTACTACATAATGGTATTTTATTTATAATTTTTATACATTAAATAATTTAATTTATTTATGACACAATGATGATGCAGTAATTGCCGTATTAATGAAATATTAAGATAATTGATATTATAAATACCCAAATAAATGTAATTTGAGACTTTTTATAAATTAAATTAATTTTCTAGTTTAATATGACATATTATTATTGTTTATATAAATTTTTTTCGAAGTAATAATGTTGTTATGAATTTATCAAAAACAAAATACCCAATAGTTTCAAAATTGACATAAAAGAGTTTTTAAAACAAATATTATATTATTAATTGATATTAATTTTTTAAAAATCTAATGTTCGTCCAAGAGACTTATATAATTATATTTTTATCATTAATGGAACACTTGGGGGTCTCTTGGATGTATATAGTAAGTTTATTAACTATATAATATAAAAATAAAAAGTGACATGGTAAATGTGAAACTAATTAACTAAGAGTTAAAACTAAAAGATAAGGTTAATATAGTGACCCAAAACTGTCTAAAACCTATTGTTTGAATGGTTTTAGATATATCCCCACCTTAAAATTTAAATAATCCACTTTGGAGCCATTATAAACCGAATATGAATTTATTATAAAATAATATTTCTTGCTTTTCCAAAGGTGCCCCTCACCCCTCTTATAAAAGGGCACTCCCCCTTCTCACTAATTAACACATTAAAATCCTTTTATATCAGCCAACCTCTACCCAAATACCCTCTAAAATATCCTCCCTTCATCCTAGAATCCTTACTTTAGTCAGAAATCCAACCTAAGGAGCCCTTTTGATCAAATCAAAAGGAAGAACCCGAAGAAGAGGTAATGTTTTCACCACCCTCTTTCAAGTTCCTTTCTTCTTCCACTTATTCTTTCTTTGTTATTTCCAATATAAAATAATAACTCCAGTATCTTATATATACTATGATGTTATTATAAATATGTTACAACCATATTCAGTATTCTATCCATCCTTTGAATGACATATCACTATACGTGCGTACATACGGCTTACTGTCTCCACGTCATGGTGTAATTGTTATTCAATACACTATTATTTGGATGGGTATAATAATGATGTGTAATTCATGTAAATAATAAATATAACATGATAATGATTCTGTATATATGATATAACATCCAATTATATATTATTATAATATCAAAAGAATGATATTTTCGCTCGTGCGTACATACGGACTACCGTCTCCACGAACGCGATGAGATTCATTCTCCATCGTATACATTCAAGTATAATTCTCATTTGATGATTAAAAATAATGTTTAAGGACATGATATCATTATGGATATGAATAAGATACAACCTATCCATAACAAACACGGCTTATGTAACAAAACATATAAAATAAAATGAGTAAGTTAACACCCGAAACAACGATAATACTAAGATATTATTAACAAAGAAATGTTAAAAGATAATATATGATATCATATTAATTTAAATGATTCTTGTATAATTTATTAACAATTATTTCACCATTATATAGGATTTTAATCTACCCCCAACCAAGAAAAAGTACAAGGTAAGGGTTTATTTCGCAATCTCTTCATTATCCGAGGTTGTTTATACGTAATAATCTACTAGGACTTCTTTATCATCCACATCCATGTTTCTTAAAAATGTATTTCAAAACATTTTTACTATTTACTATAATATGGGTTAAAGTAATTTATACCCTTGTTTGACTTTTTATAAGAGGTTTATAAAGGAATCTTTCCGTCGTTTTCCAAACAAGGTCCTTTTTAACCTTTTCGACAGAATTAAGGTAAGAATGTCTTTTTTTAACTTATACGGCGGGTGTGGATATTTTCCACCATTATAAAATCTTAAAAGCATCCCTTACAATCTTATAAGGATATTTTCAAAGTAAATTTTTTATTTTATAATTATGTAACTTTTAAATCATTTCAAAAAGAGAGATATTTCTATCAAATAGTTTTGATTTCATCTATGTCAATATCCTTTGATGGATTTTAAGCTTATTTGAAGTTGATTTATTATGATACAAAACTTACATATTGTATTGAAGGTTTTCTGATATGTTTTATTGTGGATGTGTTATTTTTATGCCATTCATGGTTTATGGAGAATGTATTGACATTTCGTATGCTAGTTTTAATACTAATTTTTATGTTATGTTTAAACCTGTTCATATAAGGAATGCATTGGACTTAATAAGTGATGGGTGGAGCCCGCTATAGCTCCTCGATGCATTGGTAGGTCTCATGAGACAATCTAGTGTCTTGGAACAAGGTCTTGACAAAATCTTATTTGTAGTCTTGGCACGAGGCCTTGACTATGTGGTTATAATAGTCTGGAATTATGCATTCCATCATTATGAAAGTGGTTATTGACATTGCATGTGTTTATTCGATTAGTAGAATATCCATGTGAATAAGTAAATGACATTATTTCATTTTATTTCTACCATATTATGTTGAAGTTGAAGTTTAAAAGTCTTTTATTTTAGTTATACATTGCCTTAAATGTTTTTGCTTATTTATGAAAGTTTCTGCTATATTGTTATCATTACTGAGCATCTGAGCTCACCCCTTTCAATGTTTTATTTTTTCCAGGATGTGAAGAAGTAATTTATGAATGACCTGCAGGGATAGTATGAGGGGATATGAAGACAAGATGTTTTTGTAGTAGTTTTCACTTTATGATGTAATGTAAACTTTATAAATGTATCTAGTTATTCCAAGGATACTAAACTAATCAGTCTTTCGAGATTTGATCTTTCTTGTGATCTTGTCAATGTTATGTAATAATGCATTGACTCTGGGTAACTAGGGTCGGGGCATTACAAGATGAAATGTGGTGATAGATTTAAACAAAGGAATGGGCTTGGGAATGGGATATTCTTTTTAACCTACCTTATATTAAATTATTTTGATGAGTTTTATAATTTTTTATGAGTTCATTTGGTAAGTATTGTATATTAAAATGTTCTTGGAAAAGGGAATTCAATTTTTAATTTTTTGTGAGATACATTTTACTCGGGACTAGAAAAACTCATGTTGGGGTTTCATTAGCCATTGGAAGAGGTTAATATTCATTTTTATAATATATATTTTTTATGTTTTTTATTATTCATAAACACCATTTTTAGTGCATTTCACAATTTGAAAATTATATCACATTATGATTGTAATTCCTTCTTAAAATGCACTATTACATGGTGTATTTTTGAACATCTCCTAAAAAACTCAATGGAATTGATTTTATTTTCATATTTTATTTTAAAGTGTCCCATTATATGAGGAACATTCTATACTTATGGAGCTATTTAATATTAAATTAGGAAGATGATCAAAGTGGGCCTTGAACCAAGAACATTCTAGGAAAAGTGAATTGGATAACAGCCTAATTAAATGAATGTATCAGCCAATATCCAAGCTCAGTGATTCTCAAATTTGAATTGGAGATATATTAAATTAGGGTTAATATTTCATTAAATATTTTACAGAGCTAATTATTTTTTTTTTTGAAGGGAGTTCCAGGAGGCCCAAGTTGAAGATGAAATTATGGTTCAGATTCTGTGGCCTAGAAAAACATCCCACCATTTCGATCATATATTGAAAAAATTCAATTGGGATGAAATTTTATAGGGTGTTAGGAGAAATCAGGGTTTTTATTTTCTTCTTCTATGTACCACCCAAATTCTTCCATCTATATGCTTGTTTGGACACATCTTTTAGAGGTATGCAAGCTGGCTCTAATTTCGGGTCAAGGGTGGAAAACTCCACATTCCACAAACTTTCCACCACCCTAGGCCTTCCATAAGAAATTGGGAAGACTTTAACTATTGGTATGTCTTCCCAAGCCTCTTGAAATTACTATTTAATGTATTGATGGTTTAAGGATTTGAAAATTTCATGGTGTTTGTTTCATTGTAGTGTTATGTTGTCGCTTTGTCTTTGTAATCACATTTCTTTCTCATGTAAGTTGTTTGAATCAGCATAGTTTTTAATAAAAGTTATTCATTTTCTCTTATTATATTCTTCCTATATCACTTTGATACTATTTCCTCTATGAGTGATTTTATTCAAAAAAAAATTGTGAAATTATTCACACAATGGTGGAGTGATCATTATTTCACTTTTTTCTTCTTCAATTCTTCCCTCATGAGTCTACTTCCCACTTCCATTAAGAGCATAACATAAATGGAGGGATAAAACTCTTATGGGTTGATCCAAGGTAGTATCTAGGGGTTATATTGGATGTTATTTCTCACTCTATTAATGTTTAATCACTTCTTTTAATTGTTAATTTAATTTTATGATCTTACTAATTCTTCATCCTTATTGAATTTTAAGGCCATAAACTTCAAGTGATAATATAAAACTTTACCTTGGAGTGATCATAAAAATGATACTCCAAGTGTATAGGTGGTTATCATTAGGTTTTTGTTGGTATTAAACCAATAAGTGATGAAGATTTTTTAATCTTGTTAAATGAATCACTCTCGAGTCTAAGAAATTTAAATCATTAAAAAGGAATTCATCCAAACCACTCCAAATGATAACCTAGGATCAACTCATTCTATCAAATTAAATTCACTTATATATCTTAGTGTTAATTTAAATAATCTCAAATCAAACTCAATTTGGGGACTTCATATCCAAAAACAACCCATAGAATGTACATGTTTTTAGGTTTCTTCTTAGGTCTCTAAGGATTTGACAACCCAAGACACACTAAAAGTGACCACTTAGACCCTAAACTTGGGTGAATTTGGGAGAGACCAAGGCGTTTGTTTATCCCGAGTCTATCAGAAGGATGAAAGATTATGTTAATGATTTTAAAATGATTAGAAGTTATCTCTAATCAGTGAAATTGAATTTCATATATGATATGTGGGTTGTTCTACTACTTTTATCTTTAGCAGAATCTTGGGATAGAATGGTTGTGACAATAAGTAATTCCCATGGAAAGTCTAATCTTATATTTATCGATGTCTATAATTTGATTCCCAATGAGTAGATTAGGATAATATAGGTCCATATACCTTATGTTAGTGCTCTAAATACCAACATAAGGGTAGACTCACCTCATCAGAAGAATCGTCGACAATCAGAAGAAAAGAATAAAGAGAAGAGTTATGGAAAGTTGATTGGTCCAGGTCTTACCTGCCTGAATTGTGGTAAACAAGGACATCTTCATAGGAACTTCATACATTATAAGGGAGACACCATAATAACTACCACCAAAAGTTTAAAATTCATTAATGAAATAGAAGATAGTAGTGATATGCTTCACACTGTTCATAATCCAATGGAGTTAAGGGTGGTTGACTCTAGTGTATCCTTCTAGACAATAGAAGATCACAAATGCATGGAAAGATATGTATCTGGAATCTTGGGGAAGTACTTCTAGTATACAATGAAGTTTGGAAGTATTTGAAAAGAGAGATGTAAATATCGAGATGAAAAATGGGAGTATTCTTTGGTTGAAAGGAGTGAGACACATACTAGGTCTTAGGAAGAATCTCATTTAAGTGGGGCAGTTAGATGATAAAGGATTCAAAACTACTTTCAACAATGGAATCTGAAAAGTGACTCAGGATTATATAGTTGTGGAATAAGTAGTTAAGGACATGACCCTTTATCTTACCAAGAGTTCATATGATAGTGCAATTGATGAAATTTCAACCTTTGAAAATCTAGATGTATGGAATTATGGACTTGGTCACCTTAGTGATAGGAACATGAAGGTTATAGAAAAGAAAGGAATTTTATAGCTTGATCATACAGTTATTAGAAGTTGTGAGATCTATGCTCTTGGAAAGAAAAGGAGGGTTTCATTGAATTTGAATGGATGGAAGCCCAGAGCTTAGAAGCTAGAGCTTGTTCAAATGGATGTCTAGGGACCTTCTTTAGTTAAATATCATGGCAGGTCACATTACTTCATCACATTCATTGACGATGCCGTAAGGAAGGTATGAGTTTATTTTCTTAAAAATAAATATGATTTTTTTGATGCCTTTATATAGTGGAAATCCATGGTATTGTTGGAATGTTGATGAAAATTGAAGTGCTTAAGATCTGATAATGGTGGTGAATACAACAATAACAAATTCTAGAACTTCTGTTGGAAGAAGAGGATCAGACTTAAAAAAACTATACCCGAAACTCCACAATAAGATGGAATAGCAAAGAGGATAAACAAGACTTTAAGAAAAAGGTTACATGCATGTGTGTGCACTTCAATATTCCCAAGTCCATCTAGGTGGAAGTAGTTAACACAACATCACACTTAGTCAATAAAAGGGAAACATCTATAATAGAACAAAGTTTACCTAAATAAATTTGGTCTGATAAGCTACCAGAAGTTTCGAACCTCAAAATCATAAAATCCATTAATTATTCTCTTGTTGATGCAAAGGAAAGAGATAAGTTGGAGGTGAAGTTTAAAGATTTTTTCCTTGTAGGATATAATAATAAAGAATTTGGATAATAATTACAGAGTGATGATCAATGAAATATCATCAAAAGTCAAGATGTAATATTCAATGAGAAGATTCTATGGAAAGATCAGAACTTGGAAAAATCAAAATTTGATGAAAAGAGGTAAACTACTGATGTAAATGTTGGTCTAGATGAAAACACTAAAAATTCACAAATACAGGTGATACTAAACATCAGAATGAATGCACCAAAAATTCGACCAATGTAAGGTGTGCCAAAGTGGTCAAGAACTGCATAAGTCTGAGGAAAAGCTCTAATAGTATAATAATAAGCAACATTAACATTAGAAGTTTAAGCACCCGAACCTGAAGTTCTAGAGAATTCAAGAACATCTATGAGAATATCTTTTAAATTTAGATGACCAACCAAGTAGTATGGGGTCTATATGAGCTTCTTACTTCAAATAGATTCTAGGGAACCCAAATATCCAGAAGAGGCAAAAACCCTTAGTGACACAATGTAATGAGATTCAACCATGGAGGAAGAAATGAACTCCTTAAAGTTCAATGAAACATGGGAACTAACTAAGTTTAGAATGGGAACCGAGATCTAGATAATAATTGGGTTCACCATTTGAAATAAGAAGCTGAAAAAACAAAATATATAAGGCACAGTTGGTGATGAAATGATTTCAACAAAAGTAATGGATTTATTAAAGGTTTCGGGCGCAGCGGAAGCTCGTGGGTGGATGTGCCCACTTGGCTTTTTGTCATTAGCAATGATCAATCTGGGATCAATACGATGATAAACGCCAGTCTCCATAGATCGATTCACAGAAATAGACAAAGAAGAAGAAAAGTCTTGGAACCACAAAAGTGGATCTTCACAGGTTGATTATAATTAATTTAATTAATTGACAAGAAGTATATTTTGGGTGTTCTTTCTTCGTTGATATTCTTGATCACGTTCCGATGTGATTCCTCGTTGCATTGCAGAAGCCAAGTATAGACTTCCTCTAGCGGTGATCCACATGTGCACCTCGTATCTCTGGACGTCACCAAAGGAGTCTCTGAGTGCTATCATGGAGAAACCTTTGCTTGCGTTGTCCGCCTTAGATCGTCTTGATCTGATGGAAGAGGATCTATTTCGGTCTTGAGAGTGTTCTTGGAGGAAGAGGTTCTTTCGGCCTTGAAATAATTCTCCAGAATTGTTGTGCACAACGATTCTCTTGTAGGAAAAGAGTTGGGGTTGTGAGGATATTTATAATCGGGTTTGAGGTTGTAGAGTTATGACAATAAATAAACATGTTATGCGTTTTATTTATTTCATTGACTCTTATTAAAACCCCCCATGTCGAATAATTAATTCCTTGACATGCGCCCACGCTGATTATAATAAATATCATTTAATAAAACAATATTATGTCCTCAAAATCCCGATGGGAAAAACTACACGGCGTGTAATCATTAATACATGGCGTGTACTTGTTTTCCATAAAACTACACGGCATGTAATCATTAATACACAGCGTGTATATCTTTTTTTTTCATTTCCTTCTTCCTCCATCATTAAAATTATTTAGGCTTCCTTGAATAATTATTAAACCACATACGAGAATAATCTTTATTCTACTTGAGATACTTGGATACACTTAGTGTGTGACCCTATAGGCCTATTTCTCATTGGCATTAGGCGGGCTTGCCTAAAGTCCAAGATTACTATCTGGGAATGGGTCAAGGCACCCAAGATAAAGAAGTTGACGTCGCATTGACATGTCACCTCATACGAATGATTACCGTGTAATTTAATCCCTTTGTCTCAATATCTCATCAAGAAGGTTTCATAGAAGTGTCATAAACCTATATGCTTGATCTGTCGTTCTTTGACTACCTGGAATAAACTTGTCGTTTCACCATGGCCATGGAATTTCATGTGACAGTTCTATTTCAATCAAAGGGTTGAGATATCAACTTCCATAAATGGAAGGGACAAATCCTTCCTCAACTTATCCATTAACAACATGTCATTCGTGACGCACCCAACGTACCCTACTTTCCACCAACTGTCTTCATGATGGTTTTCGTCAGCAAATCTAAGTGCGCGAGTCATGACATGAGTTAATGATAATATTCCAGTCTAAGGACCATTACACACGCTTGCAGATAGCAATATCTAATGACACCAAAACATGCAGAATTACTACTGGCGGGTCTGTTCTCATAATCTCCCATCTTGGAGATTACCAAGTGTGAACTCCATGAGAGAGAGTCTCGTATTCTTACAAGTACTCACACATGACGATCTGTATACTATGTGTCCTATCATAGTATGTCATCCAACTGCAGAACTTTATTTGAGAATATTTGTTATAGCATTTCAACATTCTCATCATAGTGGGGATCTGCCATGACCTTATTAATGCAACAAATATTCCAGGACATTATTATATTATAGTCATGAAGAACAATGAACAATATATAATAAGTGAACATTCATGTAATTAAAGTAAAAAATAGTTGGTTCTTAGGACACCAACCCTTACAAACTCCCACTTGGACTAGAGCCAACTGCCTACGACTTTTAGTCCGCTAGACCTCACATGATGATCATGTTTCTGCTGAGTCAAGGCTTTATTCAAGGGGTCTTCCACATTGTCTTCCATGGAAATATTGTTCACTGCAACTTCACCTCTTTGAGAAAAATCCCTCAAGAGATGATACTTCTAAAGTATGTGCTTTGTCCGCTGATGTGACCTTGGCTCTTTTGCAAGTGCCACCGCTGTAGTATTATCACAATAGAGTGTGATAGGATCTTTACTGCTAGGTACTACATACATCTCTTGGATGAATCTTCACATCTATACTGCTTCTTTAGCTGCCTCATAAGCTGCGATATACTCGGACTCTGCTGTAGAATCTGCAACCACACCTTGCTTTGAGCTCTTCCAGCTCACTACACCTCCATTCAAACTGAAGATGTATCTAGTTTGCGACTTCATGTCATCTTGATCAGTCTAGAAACTATCATCTACATGTCCTCTGATGACCAGTTCCTCATCTCCTCCATAAACTAGGAACATATCCTTAGTACACCTCAGATACTTAAGGATAGTCTTGACTGCCGTCCAATGGTGGTCTCCTGGATCATCTTGATATCTGCCTACCGCACTCAATGTGTAAGCAACATCTAGCCTTGTACATATCATATCATACATGACTGACCTAATCGCTGATGCATAAGGTATCCTTTCCATTTTCTTTCTTTCCTCATGTGTCTGAGGACACATTTTCTTGGAAAGATGAATGACTTGTGACACTGGAAACAATCCCCTCTTGGACTGTTCCATACTGAATCTCTTCATTATCTTGTCAATGTATGTAATTTGACTTAGGCCCAAAATTCTCTTGGATCTATCATGATGGATATTGATCCTAAGAATATATGTTGCCTCGCCCAAGTCTTTCATATAGAAGCATGTATCCAACCATGCCTTAACTGATTGTAAGACAGGTACTTCGTTTCCAATTAGTAATATGTCATCAACATATACTATTAAGAAAACAACTGCACTTCCACTAAACCTTTTGTAGACACAAGGCTCTCATTCGTTCTTAATAAAGCCAAATTTTGTTACGGCTTCATCAAAATGAATGTTCCATGACCTTGATGCTTGCTTTAATCCATAAAAGGATTTCTGCAACTTGCATACCTTGTTGGCATTCTTTGGAGTCACAAACCCTTAAGGTTGTGTCATGTATATATCTTCCTGGAGGTTCCTGTTAAGGAATGCTATTTTGACATCCATTTTCCAAATTTCATAGTCACGGTAAGTGAAAATGGCCAATAGGATTCTGATGGATTTTAGCATCGCAAATGGTGAAAAGGTTTCATCATAGTCAATTCTTTGACACTGTCTAAAACCTTTTGCAACCATTCATGCCTTATAGGTGCTGACTTGACCCTCCATGTCCAGTTTCTTCTTGAATACCCATTTATTACCAATATTCTTTACATCAATTGGAGGATCTACCAAAATACAGACTTGGTTTTGGTACATGGAATCCATTTCAGAATTCATGGATTCTTGCCACTTGGTAGCATTTATTCCTTCAACTTCTTCCTTGTAGGTAAGAGGATCATAATTGTCAGCCAATAATGAGTCACCATCCTCGGTGACAAGAAAACCATATCATTCTGGTTCTCTCACCTCTCTCGTGCTCCTACATAGTTCTTGTGTCTCTGGAACAGATTGTTCTTCCACGGGGATTTGTGGAATCTATTCTTGTACCAACTCCTGTGTATCATGAGCCTCGACTTCATCAAAGTATATCTTGCTCCCACTATCTCTTTTGGATATGTGATCCCTCTCAAGGAATATGGCGTGTCTTGCCACTGTAACCTTTTTTTCTGAGGGGTTGTATAGGTAATATCTCCTTGTTTCCTTGGGATATCCTATAAAGATACAATTTGTGCCTCGGGGTGAAAGTTTGTTACCTGAAGAGGCCTTAACAAATTCTTCGCTAACCCACACATGTAAATTTGATAACATGGCTTTGCTTCCACTCCATAACTCTTATAGAATACCATTTATCGATTTATTTGGTACTTGGTTTAGTATGTGTGCTGCTGTTTGTAATGCATATCCCCAAAAGGATAATGGAAGACTTGCATGACTCATCATTGATCTCACCATGTCCAACATGGTGTGGTTCCTCCTTTCACTTACACCATTCCACTAAGGTGTATAAGGAGGAGTGAGTTGAGATAGAATCCCAAACTCCCATAAGACATCAATGAATCCCTGATTAAGATATTCTCCTCCTATTTCTGAGCAGAGTTTCTTAATCTTCTTACTAAGCTGGTTCTCTACTTCATTCTTGAATTTTTTGAACCGATCAAAAGAATCTGACTTATACCTCATTAAGTAAATATATCCATATCTACTAAAATCATCAGTAAAAGTTATGAAGTATGAGAACCCACCCCTTGCTTCAACTGGAAATGGTCCACACACATTAGTGTGAACTAATTCTAGAATCTCTTTAGCCATTTCACCTTTCCCACTAAATGGGGCTTTGGTCATTTTTCCTTGTAGACATGCATGACATACACCAAGTGGTTTTAGTTCGAAATAATCTAAATACCCATCTTGATGTAATTTTGTCAAACATTTCTCATTAACATGACCTAGTCGGTGATGCCAAAGTTGGGTGTGGTATGAGTCATGTGAATTAACTTTGTCATCGATTGACATTACTTGGTTTGTGTAGTCTAACACATAAAGGTCGTTATATAAATGTGCCCTACCAAAACAAATGCTATCTTTTTAAAAGTAGCAACACCCACTTCCAAACTTGAAGATGAATCCATCAGTATCTAATCTGGATACTGAAATAATGTTTTTGGTTGCAGAGGGTACATAATAACATCCTTTAAAAACCAAGACCATCCCAGTAGTCAATGTGAGGTGGTAGTCTCTGATAGCTACAACAGCAAGTCTGGCTCCGTTGGCTACTCGCAGATCCACCTCACCTCGATCAATCTTTCTGAATCTACTTGGTTCATGTATTTGGATACAGATGTGAGCACCAAAAGTAGTATCTAATACCCAATTGGTAGAAACAGATAGATTTCATTTGATAACAAATGTACCTGAAGCTTCCCCTTTCTTCCTTGGCTGGGTGCAGTTTTTCTTCCAGTGGCCCTTCTTGCCACATGCGAAACAAACAACCTCCTGTCCTCTTGCCTCCCCTTTGATCTTCTTTTTCTTGGAAGGCCTTGAAGAAGATTTGGGATTAAAACTCTTTTCCTTCCCTTTCCTTTTATTTACCATGAGGGCAAAAGGATTTTCACGCTTCATGTCATTTTCCACTTGGCGAATGAGGATAAGAAGATCAGACAGAGACTTCTCAATGTTGTTCATGTTGAAGTTCACAACAAATTTTGAGAAGCTCTGGGGAAGTGATGCAAGAATTAGATCGGTACCCAGTTTTTCAGGGAGTTTAAACCCTAGAACCTCCAAGCGCTCAATGTAGCCAATGATCTTGACTACATGAGGTCCATCTGGGGCACCCTCTCCAAGCTTTCTCTAGAATAGAGCCTTGGAGATCTCAAACCTTTCCTATCTTGCTCTCTCCTGGTATAGACCACGGAGGTGCTTGAGCATGCTATAGGTATCCATGTTTTCATGAGACTTCATGAGCTCACTAGACATTGATGATAGCATCAAACATTGAACGTCAAGTGAATCATTAAAATGTTGATCATAGACTAGGAAATCTTCATCACTTGCCCTTTGGGCGGGCGAATCAGTAAATGAGGACTCCAGCACGTAAAACTTCCATTCATGGTGTAGGATAACCTGAAGGCGCCTAAACCATTCCTGAAATTTACTGCCGATGAGAATATTGTCTTTATCTAGAATTGATCACAGAGAAAATGTGGTTGACGAGTTTTTCATTTTGATTCTACAAATTAAAAGAGCAGATTTATCAGTACTTTCTCAATTACATTTTATGAGAAATAATAAATTTTATTAAGTCTCCCACTATTTTATCAAGTCCGAATGGCCCTCACCATTGAACTCGGAATGTCAAGTTGCTTTGACATTCTAGTGGAAAGGATCCATATTCCCCTTTGCATAAACCCAACAAGGTTTGGTCAATCTATTTGAAGGTATTTAGGTAGGCAGGTATTTTCCAACTGTGAGCTTACAGTTCCTTGATCTGTTGAGTAGACTCCCCAATCCTGAAATCCTGACTTGGATTTCTTCAACACTTGCCTCCAATATTACACCAAGTCTAGTAAGGGATACTTCTCTTGATGCAATATGGTTAAGTCAACCTGAAACCTTTCATAAGGGCTTCCTTTATAAAAGTAAGTGTCCCAAAAAGGGTTGGTCAAACACATATTTTTATTGAGTCTTTCCCTTAATCAAGTAACAGAAGGTTTGGTCTGACTTAATATGGTATTGAGGGATTTTAATCCTTTATGCGTAGTTTTGTATTATCACATGCTTTTTAATATTAAGTGATGCTTTCTTAAGTGATTAACCATGTTCCGATAATGTTTACACATAGACCGGTTTTTATTTTATTCCATCTTTGCATGCTTGTTCATTTTATTAACTATGTGATCATGAAAACACATATATAATAAATAAACCATGCATTCAGATAGAAATAAAATAATATGGCATGATCATGAGCTTCTATTGGTTAGCTTATCTAGCGGTTTGATAATCTAACCCTGACCTGGGTAAAAACACCTTGAACCGATGGTTTTTGTTTTTCACCTCCCACCTGTCCACCTTTATATCTTCTTGGGTTGATTTCACCTCAGATTAGGGTTTTTAACCGTCTCCTATGGCTTGGGAGATCCTCCATTACATGGGATTTACATTAAAGAAACCATGGGCACGCAGACCCTACATTTTATTGGAAGAAGGCTCGTAGGCCAAAGAATTTAAATTAAACAAATTTAAATGAAACCAAACACGCATACAAAGGGTCTTTGGTCTAGCTCATGATCATCCATATCATGCAACGACATTTACACATATTTAGAATTCAAATTCTTTTAATCGTTCTATTATTTAAGATAAGTCGTGCTTGAAATTAATTAATTATGATCTTATAATTAATCAATTATTTATCTTAAATTCCTTTCTGAATTTCCTTGATATTCTTCTCATCCATATTCCTTGTACAGGTCTTTGTACTTTTGGAGGAAACCTGGTAAAATTCCATTTCTGGAAAGTACACAGCATGTAGTTTATATTTACATGGTGTGTATTTCTTTTCACCCTTTATCTAAAGTACACATCAGGGGATTTGGCGTGTTTTCTCTACTTTGGAAATTTTGGAGTACACGACGTGTAGATTAATCTAACATGGTGTGTACTTCGCTGTTACGCAGTTACCGGCTTGGAAATCTCGTGTAAGTGGAACACGACTTCTCCTTGTACATGGTTTCACTTGGATGGGATCGAACTACACGACGTGTTGATTCAACATACACTTCGTGTATTCCTGTTCCCACGCGCCGTTCATTTCTAGTCAACACGGGGTAATAAATACTTAGGTGTAATCAATTCACACGGCATGGTTTGGTGGACCAGTACCGGTTCGTTGAATCTAAATACACGGGGTGTAGTTTTCACTACATGCCGTGTATTCCTGTGTTGTACGGGCAGAAAGAACGGCTCCTCCAGATGAGATCCTCTTTTTAATTTAATCAAAATCAAAATCAAAATTTTGTTTTTGTGATGTGAATCGAGAAACGAACGAGGAAGAACAGATCTCGTTCATTCAGTTTAATAGAACGATTTATCACGAATTGAATCAAATATAAATGCGTAAATTATCAACGAAAATTAAATAACTATAATAAACATTGCAACCTCCCTCTAATACCAATTGAAGGTTCTGGGCGTAGCGAAATCTCATGGGTGGATGTGCCCACTTGGATTTTTTTCATTAGCAATGATCAATCTGGGATCAATACGACGATAAACGCCAGTCTCCACGAATCGATTCATAGAAATAGACAAAGAAGAATAAAAGTCTCGGAACCACAAAAGTGGATCATCACAGGTTGATTATAATTAATTTAATTAATTGAAAAGAAGTACCTTTTGGGTGTTCTTTCTTCGTTGATATTCTTGATCATGTTCCGATGTGATTCCCCATTGCGTTGCAGAATCCAAGTGTAGACTTCCTCTAGCGGTGATCCACATGTGCACCTCGTATCTCTAGATGTCGCCAAAGGAGTCTCCGAGTGCTAGTGTGGAGAAACCGTTGCTTGCGTTGTCTGCCTTAGATCGTCTTGATCCGATGGAAGAGGATCTCTCTCAGTCTTGAGAGCATTCTTGGAGGAAGACGTTCTTTCAGCCTTGAAATAATTCTCTAGAATTGTTGTGCACAACGATTCTCTTGTAGGAAAAGAGTTGGGGTTGTGAGGATATTTATAACCGGGTTTGAGGTTGTAGAGTTATGACAATAAATAAACATGTTACGCGTTTTATTTATTTCATTGAATCTTATTAAAAACCCTCATGTCGAATAATTAATTCCTTGAAATGCGCCCACACTGATTATAATAAATATCATTTAATAAAACAATATCATGTCCTCAAAATCCCGACTGGAAAAACTACACGGCGTGTAATCATTAATACACGGCGTGTATATCTTGTTTTTTTCATTTCCTTCTCCCTCCATCATTAAAACTATTTAGGCTTCCTTGAATAATTATTAAACCACATACGGGAATAATATTTATTCTACTTGAGATACTTGGATACACTTAGTGTGTGACCCTCTAGGCCTCTTTCTCGTTGGCATTAGGCGGGCTTGCCTAAAGTCCAAGATTACTGTCTAGCAACGGGTCAAGGCACCCAAGAGAAAGAATTTGACGCCGCATTGAAGTGTCACCTCATATGAATGATTACCGTGTAATTTAATCCCTTTGTCTCAATATCTCATCAAGAATGTTTCATAGAAGTGTCATAAACCTATATGCTTGATCTGTCATTCTTTGACTACCTGAAATAAACTCGTCATTTCACCATGGCCATGGAATTTCATGCGATAGTTCTATTTCAATCAAAGGGCCAAGATATCAACTTCCATAAATGGAAGGGACAAATCCTTCCTTGACTTGTCCATTAACAACATGTCATTCGTGACGCACCCAACGTACCCTACTTCCTGCCAATTGTTTTCGTGATGGTTTTCGTCAACAAATCTAAGTGTGTGAGTCATGACATGAGTTAATGATAATCTTCCAGTCTAAGGACCATTACACACGCTCGCAGATAGAAATATCCGATGACACTAAAACATGCAGAATTACTACTGGTGGGTCTGTTCTCATAATATCCCATCTTGGAGATTACCAAGTGCAAACTCCATGAGAGAGAGTCTCGTCTTTTTACGAGTACTCACACATGACGGTCTGTATACTATGTGTAACGACCCAAGAAAACCATGTTTTGATTTTTTGACAAGTTTGTTTTTCAATATCACCTGTTAAGTGAACCAAACAAACAACTAATAAGGTAACAATAATAAAATGCATCAAATGGATGAAAATTCCTTTTATTCAAATAAGAAACATTTTGGCTACAACATCCATTGACCAAACAAGAAGATAAACTAACCGAAAATCCCAACTAAGAACCCGATTACAATAATGGGGAGACCGCTTAAAACCACTAAGAGCCCAAGAATGCGGTAGGGGTTTCGAGCGTCCATCATAATAAACATGAGGATGGCTGAAGCCACTGCAACCGTGCTCAGCACCAAGGGGATCACACGAACCATCTTTCCTTTTCTCCTTCGGTCTCTTGGAGTAAGGGACACCCCGAGACCAGACCCTTTTATAAGCACCCTAATATGACCGTTGAACCCTAAACGGCTATAAATTTGACCGTTGGTTTTCCCAAGAATCTAATGTTTTATTTTGACCGTTGGTTTTTCTTATCTTCTAAGTTTTATTTTGACCGTTGGAAATAAAATGATTTACCCCAAAAGGATCGGAATGCTAAGTGTGTAATTTGCTTTAATGTTTAAAAGTGACATCAATGATAATTTAATCAATTTATGTCTTGTTTTCCCAAAAATGAGAATTATGCTTTATGAAAAATTAACATTATTATTCACTACACTTATTTTCTTGATTTGAGCAATTAAAATTTTATGTTGTAATTATATTAAAGCTAATGAGTTTATATTTTGTCTAAAAAAATGTATTAACCCTTGAGTTATATATATATATATATACATACTGCATCAAATTAAATAATTCTTTTTCTCCAAATTAAATTTAAGGGTTAATGTTAATACAAATGTTTATAAATTGGATAAGCAGTTTTGGAAACTACGTAAAATTATGGTTTCTTTTACTTATGTGTTTTGTGGTGATGATATTTATATCAACACACTTTTATGTGTGATAAAATGTAGTTATGTTTAATAATAATAATTAATTAAGAAAATTAAGGTATTTAACTAGTAAAGGAAATTAAAATATATATATGTGTTATGTTTTGATTACTCAATGTTCTTAATCTTTAATTTTCATAATGAAATATTAAGTAGTTAATAATTATGGTTTAATAATAATAATAATAATATGATAAAAATTATTGATGTTTTAAAAATAATATATATATATACATTTATATAATAATATGTTTCGATTGAATAAATATATTTTATTGACCAATGATTTTTTTTTAAATAATAAAAGTGGTTTAATAATTGAATTCATTAATAATAATAAAAAAAGGAAATCAATCAATGATTTAATAAATTAATAAGAATGTTAATAAAGCCTTTTTTTTAAAAACTGTTGAAGACCCGCGTTTTGTAAAGTGCTGCACTGCGCTTAGCCATACGATCTGGCATCCTCAAATCACAGCCGTCGGTTTCTTTTAATACCGCGCTGATCCTAAGACATCCGATCGACCAGCATTTGATCCTGGTCGTCCTTTCTGTTTTCGCGTTTTTCTCCTACCCTGCGCCCGTTGTTTTTCTTCTTCCTCATCGCGCCGCTGAACCAGTGGAGCGTAGGCCTCCGTTTTCTTCACCTAGGCCGGTGAGTAGACCCGAGCTGCTCCCTACTTTCCATGAGCTGACACCGACTCCCCTCCCTCGGATACTCTCCCTTGCATATGAGTCTTCATCTTCGTTTTTTTTAAACCTGGTTGCACCGAGGGCCGCAGAGTTTGCACCCGAAGCTCTTGGGTCTCAACCACCGGTCTGGCATCGCTGCTCTGTTCTCCTCTCCTCCTCTCTGAACTGGTAAGGGTCGTGTTTCTCTTTTTTTCTAAGATTGTGTAAACTCCGGGTTTTATATATAGATATATATACGTATATACATGTTATATGTATATATGTATATCTTCTGCGTTTATTCATTCGGTTCCTCCTGCCTTGCCAACTCCTCCTCTCCAAGCAAGGTATGAAGTAGGTTTATTTTGGTTTGTCTTCTTTTAAGCTTCATTTTAAATAAATGTGTATATATATATATACAAGTTATATATATTCTGGTGTGTGCGAAACTGGTGCAAACCTAGATCGTGAGATCTCCCTCTCGGCTTAAAGACCCGGTTAAGAGTAAGGGGGAAAACCTCTTCACCGTTTCCTACCATTTCTGTAAATTTTATGTAGTTTTATACACTTGTTGTATAATTGTGTATAAGTTTATACAGGACCATATAAACCTGTTTTATCTATTCCTAGAACCGATCTTGTCATCCTCTTTGTGAAAACCTAAAATTGGGGTAAGGGTTCGAAGGATCTGCTTTATTTGGGTGCGGGTTCTTGCATTTTACACCTTGTGTTTATATATGTGTATATAAATATACACTTTCATATACACATATGTATAAGATGATATACGCAAGTATACAACCTTTTCTCAATGTTTATAACCCTGATTTTATTTTCCTTTCGCCTATAAAAAAATGGAGATTTTGAGTAATTGAATGAATAGGTAAAATTATGCAAGTGAATGAAGTATATTGTTAATATGTATATACATTAATATGAACTTGGTGTCCATGTTTTGTAATTTATTACAATATAGCATGATGAAGTTTATGGGTTGGTTTGATTTCAAAATTATTCTTGCAAATTGAGAATTTTCATTTATCACTGCTCTGGATTAATCAGGATTTTTGCTTTGTGAAAATGGTTAGTATGGACTCCTTGAACTTTTACAAGTGCATACATGTATTCATAGGTAGGTACTCATGTTTATGAAACAACCTTATTGTATGCAAGGCTGACTTTTTGTCAATAAAGGTTTATGGAAATTATGTTCACCCCTTTTTTCTTCTTTTATGGAAAAGAACTCTGGATGTTTTTACCAAATATAAAATTTGTTTAAGAAATATTTTTGGAGTATGGTTTAATGTGATAAACCCATGAATATGTGTAGGTATATATATCATTATGATGTATTCAATTACGAGTTCTCTTTTGAATGTTTGAAAACTTTCTAAAGAAAAGGGGGAATGTTATTTAAAGTGCTAACAAAAGAGTTTACACAATTATATACATGATTTCCCCAAGATGGACTTGATTATGCACATTGTAACCTCAACTACCTGTATTAAACACTCATGATATCCATTTATTATCATATGTGTAAGTTATGAACGACCATGCTTTAACTGGGTATTATGATGTTATGGAATGTTAAGTGTTATGTTCATTTTCTTAAAACCCATGTTTTCAAATGTTAAGATAACTTTTTATGTGCACGGAGGTTTGGCATGCATGTCATAATGTTTTAATGATTAAATTGTCTTCATGTTATGAACACGTATGTGAAAACGAGGTTTAATTAAGAATGCATGAAACCCTATGAACGAATGACCATGTCAAGATATGTGAGGGATGTATAGGACTTACATGTGACGGGTGCGCCCAGAATTATATAGCGCAACAAGAATGATGTGACGGGTGCGCCCGGAATTATACAGCGCTCCAATGCATTGGGTAAAGTAGGAGTCTCATGAGACGATTATGTGCGACGGTCATGGCAGTTAGCCATGGCTCGAGCTATCAAGGAAACGGGGTGGACAGTGAGCCTTCACCCGTTAAGTATGTTATACGGTCTTGACAAAAGGTCTTGACAAAGTTCAGTATTATACATTCCCTCTGCATGTAATGATAAAGGTCAACCAGGGGTTAGTTCAACTAACAGGACAACCCCTAGTTGAAAACTCCCATGACTATGAAAATGTAAATCTTATGTCAAGAACTGTTTTTCATGTGGTAAACTGTTAGATGAACTGTATTTTCTCATGAACCATGATATGCACGTTTTCCCTGCTTAGTCACAGAATTTTTTTAGAATTTAATAACCTTGTTTGAATTTTATGCATTATTTATGTTGCGCTCTCTGATCATGTTTACTTTGAAGTTTATTTCATGTACATGCTTATTTATGCAAGTGGTTTTCAAAGAATGATGGATTTCATGTTTTAAGAAAAGATAATGTTTTGTTTTAGCAAAGTGTTTTATTCTCCTAAAAAGGACTTCTTTGAGAAAGGATTTTCTAAAAATGTTTTAAAACCCCTTACTGGGCATTTTTGCTCACCCTACGTTTTCGTTTAAAAATTTTCAGGCATGGTTGGTACTAATGAAGTCAATCAGAAGCAGCTGGTTTCCCAGAATCCTGAGCCTCGCGATCTTCTGTAGTAATGGGACATGATAGTTAATTTTTAATGATGTAATGTTAAGTATATCATGTCTCATTAAGCACCCTGGGTAACGGGGTCGCTACAGTTGGTATCAGAGGATGGGTTCAGGCAAATCTGGAAAACCAGGTGATATAAATGTATTGCTATGACTAACTAAGTAAAAATGTTATAACTTTCAGATGGCTGATGTACCTACCGACCTTTTGTCACTTCCCACTGAGGCTCTAGAGAACATTGTATCTCTAGCTAGCTGCGAGAACTTTCTAAACTATGCCCAAATTCGTATGATGTGTAAGCACCTGTACGACGTGTCAAACTCACCTAGGGTGCTTAGTCTCCACTGGGGATTGGGGATGGATTATCTCCTAATGATGATGACCCAATTTCCCTCTTATGCACGTCAAGGAAGGTATCACAAAGGACTCTTCCGAGTGTTCACAACTGGCGAGGAATTTGGCACAATGCTTGATAACCCTTTTCAAGAAGCTGTTGCTGCCGGAGACCTCCGAGCGGCTTACCTATGCCAGATTTTGCACTACGGCTTCTGAGGCCAGTTAATGGACTTTGGAGCATTGGAAAATGAGTCCACTCGTGTGTCTCTTAGACAAGAAGTGTACACCGATGTTTCCCAACTCCATACCCCCCACACTAAAATCAAGAGGCGTTATAAATGTTCCCATGAGTTTAGTCTTGTCTGTTCATCTTGTGTGTGGTTTGAAGAGTTAGGAAGTTTTGCCACTCTTTGTGGCGTACGTCTTGTAAACTCCGACTTTGCCATGTAAACTTTTTCATAAATGGAAGTTTCTTGTTTCCTTTCATGTCTCCACCTTATCAATGTTGTTAAGAGTTTCCCTTCGATGTTTGCTTTCAGATGGCTGGTCAAACGAACTTCTCATCCCTACCCGATGAGCTAGTAGAAGTCATCTTGATCAAGGCATGCATGGTGGATTATCCATCCTTTCTCCACCTGCGACGGTCCTTCCAGCATTTGCTCGATCTAGCAAACGGTCCAGAGATCCTTCATTTATGTTAAGAGGATGATCGTGTCTTTCACCTCGTTTCCACGACTCAACTCCCCTGCTACAGGCGAAGGGGAAGATACTTTGAGGGCCTGTTCCAGTGTTTCACTCTGGCATAGAACTTTTCTGCCAGAGCGTCCTTCCTCGTGGCTGCTCAGAATGGCCAGCTCAGTGCAGCCTACATGTTCCAAGTCTTGAATCTTAGTCTCCTCAACTGCGTCATCCCTCTCGACTACCTCGAGCATGATGTGGCCAGAAGAGTTATCAAGGAGTTTATCTACTCAGACGTTTCCGAGATTTGCATCGCACGAGCCTCCCTTTGGAAGACCGTGTGCAGTACGCATGAACAGGAGTTCAAGGAGTACTGTTCAAGGTGCATCTGGGCTAAGGAAATGGAAGAGTTGTGTGCCAACTTCGGTATCCCGTTAACCGAGCCAGATCCACTGTTTCAGTAGTGTTCTATGTTTGGGGTTTTAGTTTTTCTTTTTTTATGATAGAATTGTGAGGGCGCAATTCTTTGAAGGGGGAAGTAATGTAACGACCCGAGAAAACCATGTTTTGATTTTTGACAAGTTTGTTTTTCAATATCACCCGTTAAGTGAACCAAACAAACAACTAATAAGGTAACAATAATAAAATGCATCAAATAGATGAAAATTCCTTTTATTCAAATAAGAAACATTTTGGTTACAACATCCACTGACCAAACAAGAAGATAAAATAACTGAAAATCCCAACTAAGAACCCGATTACAATAATGGGGAGACCGCTTAAAACCACTAAGAGCCTAAGAATGCGGTAGGGGTTTCGAGCGTCCATCATAATAAACATGAGTATGGCTGAAGCCACTGCAACCGTGCTTAGCACCAAGGGGATCACACGAACCATCTTTCCTTTTCTCCTTCGGTCGCTTGGAGTAAGGGACACCCCGAGACCAGACCCTTTTATAAGCACCCTAATCTGACCGTTGAACCCCAAACGGCTATAAATTTGACCGTTGGTTTTCCCAAGAATCTAATGTTTTATTTTGACCGTTGGTTTTTCTTATCTTCTAAGTTTTATTTTGACCGTTGGAAATAAAATGATTTACCCCAAAAGGATCGGAATGCTAAGTGTGTAATTTTCTTTAATGTTTAAAAGTGACATCATTGATAATTTAATCAATTTATGTCTTGTTTTCCCAAAAATGTGAATTATGCTTTATGAAAAATTAACATTATTATTCACTACACTTATTTTCTTGATTTGAGCAATTAAAATTTTATGTTGTAATTATATTAAAGATGATGAGTTTTTATTTTGTCTAAAAAAAATGTATTAACCCTTGAGTTATATATATATATATATATATATATATATATATATATATACATACTGCATCAAATTAAATAATTCTTTTTCTCCAAATTAAATTTAAGGGTTAATGTTAATACAAATGTTTATAACTTGGATAAGCAGTTTTGGAAACTACGTCAAATTATGGTTTCTTTTACTTATGTGTTTCGTGGTGATGATATTTATATCAACACACTTTTATGTGTGATAAAATGTAGTTACGTTTAATAATAATAATTAATTAAGAAAATTAAGGTAGTTAACTAGTAAAGGAAATTAAAATATATATATGTGTTATGTTTTGATTACTCAATGTTCTTAATCTTTAATTTTCATAATGAAATATTAAGTAGTTAATAATTATGGTTTAATAATAATAATAATATGATAAAAATTATTGATGTTTTAAAAATAATATATATATATACATTTATATAATAATATGTTTCGATTGAATAAATATATTTTATTGACCAATGATTTTTTTTTAAATAATAAAAGTGGTTTAATAATTTAATTCATTAATAATAATAAAAAAAAGGAAATCAATCAATGATTTAATAAATTAATAAGAATGTTAATAAATATTTTTTTTAAACTGTTGAAGACCCGCGTTTTGTAAAGCGCCGCACTGCGCTTAGCCATCCGATCCGACATCCTCAAATCACAGCCGTCGGTTTCTTTTAATACCGCGCCGATCCTAAGCCATCCGATCGACCAGCGTTTGATCCTGGCCGTCCTTTCTGTTTTCGCGTTTTTCTCCTACCTCGCGCCCGCTGTTTTTCTTCTTCCTCATTGCGCCGCTGAACCAGTGGAGCGTAGGCCTCCGTTTTCTTCACCTAGGCCGGCGAGTGGACCCGAGCTGCTCCCTGCTTTCCACGAGCCGACACCGACCCCCCTCCCTCGGATACTCTCCCTTGCATATGAGTCTTCGTCTTCGTTTTTTTTAAAACCTGGTTGCACTGAGGGCCGCAGAGTTTGCACCCGAAGCTCTTGGGTCTCAACCACCAGTCCGTCATCGCTGCTCCGTTCTCCTCTCCTCCTCTCCGAACTGGTAAGGGTCGTGTTTCTCTTTTTTTCTAAGTTTGTGTAAACTCCGGGTTTTATATATAGATATATATACGTATATACATGTTATATGTATATATGTATATCTTCTGCGTTTATTCATTTGGTTCCTCCTGCCTTGCCAACTCCTCCTCTCCAAGCAAGGTATGAAGTAGGTTTATTTTGGTTTGTCTTCTTTTAAGATTCAGTTTAAATAAATGTGTATATATATATATACAAGTTATATATATCATGGTGTGTGCGAAACTGGTGCAAACCTATATCGTGAGATCTCCCTCTCAGCTTAAAGACTCGGTTAGGAGTAAGGGGGAAAACCTCTTCACCATTTACTACCATTTCTGTAAATTTTATGTAGTTTTATACACTTGTTGTATAATTGTGTATAAGTTTATACAGGACCATATAAACCTATTTTATCTATTCCTAGAACCGATCTTGTCAGCCTCTTTGTGAAAACCTAAAATTGGGGTAAGGGTTCAAAGGATCTGCTTTATTTGGGTGCGAGTTCTTGCATTTTACACCTTGTGTTTATATATGTGTATATAAATATACACTTTCATATACACATATGTATAAGATGATATACGCAAGTATACAACCTTTTCTCAATGTTTATAACCCTGATTTTATTTTCCTTTCGCCTATAAAAAAATGGAGATTTTGAGTAATTGAATGAATAGGTAAAATTATGCAAGTGAATGAAGTATATTGTTAATATGTATATACATTAATATGAACTTGGTGTCCATGTTTTGTAATTTATTACAATATATCATGATGAAGTTTATGGGTTGGTTTGATTTCAAAATTATTCTTGCAAATTGAGAATTTTCATTTATCACTACTCTGGATTAATCAGGATTTTTGCTTTGTGAAAATGGTTAGTATGGACTCCTTGAACTTTTACAAGTGAATACATGTATTCATAGGTAGGTACTCATGTTTATGAAACAACCTTGTTGTATGAAAGGCTGACTTTTTGTCAATAAAGGTTTATGGAAATTATGTTCACTCCTTTTTTCTTCTTTTATGGAAAAGAACTCCAGATGTTTTTACCAAATATAAAATTTGTTTAAGAAATATTTTTGGAGTATGGTTTAATGTGCTAAACCCATGCATTTGTGTAGGTATATATATCATTATGACGTCTTCAATTACGAGTTCTCTTTTGAATGTTTGAAAACTTTCTAAAGAAAAGGGGGCATGTTATTTAAAGTGCTAACAAAAGAGTTTACACAATTATATACATGATTTCCCCAAGATGGACTTGATTATGCACATTGTAACCTCAACTGCCTGTATTAAACACTCATGATATCCATTTATTATCATATGTGTAAGTTATGAACGACCATGCTTTAACTGGGTATTATGATGTTATGGAATGTTAAGTGTTATGTTCATTTTCTTAAAACCCATGTTTTCAAATGTTAAGATAACTTTTTATGTGCACGGAGCTTTGGCATGCATGTCATAATGTTTTAATGATTAAACTGTCTTCATGTTATGAACACGTATGTGAAAACGGGGTTTAATTAAGAATGCATGAAACCCTATGAACGAATGACCATGTCAAGATATGTGAGGGATGTATAGGACTTACATGTGACGGGTGCGCCCAGAATTATATAGCGCAACAAGAATGATGTGACGGGTGCGCCCGGAATTATACAGCGCTCCAATGCATTGGGTAAAGCAGGAGTCTCATGAGACGATTATGTGCGACGGTCTTGGCAGTTAGCCATGGCTTGAGCTATCAAGGAAACGGGGTGGGCAGTGAGCCTTGACCCATTAAGTATGTTATACGGTCTTGACGAAAGGTCTTGACAAAGTCCAGTATTATACATTCCCTCTGCATGTAATGATAAAGGTCAACCAGGGGTTAGTTCAACTAACAGGACAACCCCTAGTTGAAAGCTCCCATGACTATGAAAATGTAAATCTTATGTCAAGAACTGTTTTCATGTGGTAAACTGTTAGATGAACTGTATTTTCTCATGAACCATGATATGCACGTTTTCCCTGCTTAGTCACATAATTTTTTTTAGAATTTAAGTAACCTTGTTTGAATTTTATGCATTGTTTATGTTGCGCTCTCTGATCATGTTTACTTTGAAGTTTATTTCATATACATGCTTCTTTATGCAAGTGGTTTTCAAAGAATGATGGATTTCATGTTTTAAGAAAAGATAATGTTTTGTTTTAGCAAAGTGGTTTATTCTCCTCAAAAGGACTTCTTTGAGAAAGGATTTTCTAAAAAAAATTTAAAACCCCTTACTGGGCATTTTTTCTCACCCTACGTTTTCGTTTAAAATTTTTTAGGCATGGTTGGTACTAATGAAGTTAATCAGAAGCAGCTGGTTTCCTAGAATCCTGAGCCTCGCGATCTTCTGTAGTAATGGGACATGATAGTTAATTTGTAATGATGTAATGTTAAGTATATCATGTCTCATTAAGCACTCTGGGTAACGGGGTCGCTACACTATGTGTCCTATCATAGTATGTCATCCAACCACAGAACTTTATTTAAGAATATTTGTTATAGCATTTCAAGGTTCTCATCATAGCGGGGATCTTCCATGACCTTACTAATGAAACAAATATTCCAGGACATTATTATATTATAGTCATGCAGAACAATGAACAATATATAATAAGTGAACATTCATGTAATCAAAGTACAAAACAGTTGGTTCTCAGGACACCAACCCTTACATTTATTTCTTAGAATTTTTTGCATCGGTAGTTAAGCATACTACTATCAGAGCAGTGTGGAGCTTGTTGCATCTGATGGTTTACACTTGAAGTATATAGATGTAAAGACTTCCTTTTTTCATGGTGATTTGGACGAGGATATCTACATGAAGCATCCCAAAGGGTTTTAAGACCATTAGAATAAGGGTCTTGCTTTCAAACTAAAGAAAAACTTATAAGTCTTGAAACAGGAACCTTGGTGGTGGAATCAAAAGTTTGATGCTTTTATGGTTGAAGAACGTTTTGTGGGGAGTGTCTTTGATCACTATTATTATCAAAATATATGGAATGATGTGACTTATGTTCTACTGTTACTCTCTGTGGATGACATATTGTTGGTGGGTCCATAGATTCAACAGATTCAGGAGTTGAAGACTAGGTTGTCCAAAAGATTTGAAATGAAGGATCGTGGTCAAGCCAAGAAAATCTTGGGGAAGAGGATGGAGATGGATTGAAAATCTGGTACTCTGGTGTTATCTTAGAAGGACTACTTCAGAAGATCATTGAGATATTTGGTATGATCATATATAAATCTATTGGAACACCCCTCGCTAGACACTTCAAGTTATCCAAGGCACGTGGACCTTCAATAAAAGATGAGGTCCAGTACATAGTGAAACTTCCATATGCTTTATCTATCAGATGATTGATGTATGTAATGATATGTATACAACCAGACATTACCTTTACAATGGGAGTAGTGAGTCAATTCATGTCTAGCCCTTGGAAGAAGCATTAATAAGTTATGAAGTGGATCATCTGATACTTAAAGGGATTATTATATTTGGATTTATGCTTTGAGGAAGATGATCCTCTATAAGGTTTTGTTGATGCGGATTTTACTGGTGATTCTGAAACTCAGAAAAGCACAATGGTTTTTGTGTTTACATTTGGCAGAACGACGATCGATTGGAAGTCACGACTATAACTGATGATGAATTTTCTACAACTGAAGCAGAGTATGTTGCATCTACAAAATCTAGAAAGAAGTTTGTCTTGTTAAAGTTCTTGTTGAAGGAGTTGGGTAAAGAATCTGAAGGAGGAACATTATTCTGTGATAGTCAAAGTGTTATCCACCATGCCAAGAATCTGACATTTCAAGCAAGAACAAAACACACTGACTTGAAATTCCATTTTATCTGAAATATGTTGGAGGATAATGTGTTTGAGCTACAGAAGATCATAGGGAAGCAAAATCTACTCAACATGTTCACAAAGGTGTTAGTCCAAGAAAACTTGAGGCAACATTGTGCCTCACTGGGACTTGACTGGACGAGAGGAGGATGGAGAACACAATAATGAACGCAGAAGAAAAGAGTTGGTTTGCCCACAGTGTTAGAGGATGCCAATGGGGTTCCTTGAAGCAGTCTTCAAGTGAGATATTGTTGGGATCGTGAAGTTTCTTTAAGTCACTAAAAGTTTACTCACTGAATGTTTACTCACCAGAAGTTTATGCTTCGGTAGTTCACTTTGATCTTGTCGGAACAACGACAACGTGAACCTTCAGTATACTGGTTAGACTATTGGAAGTTTGCAAACATCTTATGGATGATGTGTAAATCGATCTTTGGGCATGGTGAATAGTGTACCGGCTAGGATGGTTGAGTCGGTAGAAATCTCAGCAGAACGGTGAAGCTATCAGATGATTGACTGTGGATTTCAGAGGTCGGTGTTACCTGTTTGATCAGTAATGAACCTCTATATAAGGAGGTGGGATCAACTGCCGAAGATTGTATTATATTGTATTACGATATGTGTTATGTTGGCTTATTAAGCTACAATGTTTGCAAATCTTGTACTTCCGGTAGCACAAAGAGTTTGTAGTGTTCTCCTATGGATATAGGACGAAAGTTTGAACCACGCAAAATCGGTGTTCCTTCTTTGTTTTCCCATTCTTTGAATGCTTGTGTGTGTGTGATTCGTCTTTTGAGCGGTGATTAGGATGCAACTTGACTTCCTAATTTCGATTCTCAAAGACAAAAAGGGAAGATCCAATAGTTGAAATTCTGTTTTGTTGAACTGTCGGTGGATAAGAGTTTCTAGTGAACCGAATGTTCAATCATCTGGTGATTGTATCAGCTTTTCAAGAGCCCTCCTTCCCCAAAAGTTTGTGGTGGACTTTGGGCTTGAGTATTGTACTATAATGCATCAACGAATGTTACGATACACATGTCCTTATTCTGTATTATGGGACAATAATGTATACAAAGTTTTGTTTAAGATTAGTTGGGTAATGTCCCATGATTTAAATCATAACCAAGATAGAGATATTTATATCCCCATATGCACATTGCACTAATAGCGTGGACTACTTTTATTGATGATGAGGATTTCATATGATCCTGATTTAGTTTTTTGAGTGGATACATAAACTTTTTACGGTAAGGAAGTAAAATTGTAACAGTAGAGGTGATGAAAACTTAATGTGATTATGAAATAGATTCATCGATGTGCAGTGTTATATGGAGACCCAATTAGCATGAGTGATATCACTTTGAGATATAATTACATCGGTTCGCGGTTCGGGGAGGGGGCAAACAAATAAAAAGCTACACCTAAATGCATCAAGGGAGGCTTGAACCCGAGACATCCCCCCAAGGCCCGAGGGATAGAACCACTCAACCAAGCCCCATGGAGGAAAACATAATATTGGGTTACGATGTATTGTCGAGCGCCACATCGTGCTTTTTTGGGGCCCTATCGAGCTCCTATGCGTTGTCTACCACTAACTAAATTCAAGCGTGATAGGACTTGAACCTACGTTAGTTTCGTTGTCAGGGCCGCCCTACACGACACCACTTGACCGAACCCGGTCGACTAAATAAGACGTCAAATGTTGAATATTCATTTAGTATGATAATGGTATTTATTTATGGATCAATTATAGAAAATAAAACATATATAAGTGATGGGAGTATATCTTTTGAAGTCGGGCCAAGCGGACGGACTCGATGCAACCGTTTGCCATGGCGAAAAAACGAAAGCATGATGTTGTGGAAGAGCCGCTGGCTGAAGTAGTGGTGGAACGGCGAGAAGCCGATGGACCATCAGAAGACGATGGGGAATCAGAGTCGGAGGATTCTTCTGAAGAGGAAGAGGTAGAAGAAGCCGAGGAGACGGAGGAGGAGGAGGAGGAGGAGGAGGAGGAGGAGGAGGAGGCAGGTGAAGGAGATGAAAAGGGGCAATCATCTTCACCTGAAGAATCGTCATCATCCTCATCAGATGAAGACGAAGATGAAGAACCCCAAGACGAGAATTCGAAGCGCGAGAAAATTCGGGAACTCCTCGAACCGTTCTCCAAAGATCAGCTCATTGAATTACTAAACGAAGCTTCGAATACCTGCCGCTCCGTCGTGTCTGATATCATCCATTCTGCCAAGGCCGATCGTGTGCACCGCAAGATCTTCGTCTACGGACTAGGGTGGGACGCTACCACTGCGGACCTGATCTCCTCCTTCAATCAGTTTGGCGAGCTAGAAGATTGCAAAGTTGTTACCGACAAGCTCACCAATCGGTCCAAAGGATACGGTTTTGTGATCTTCAAGACTCGATCCGGGGCTAAGAAAGCCTTGATGCAGCCGCATAAGATGATTGGGAAACGAATTGCGGGTTGCCAGCTTGCTGCCGCGGGATCTGTGGGGAGTAATTCTGCCAGTGATGTTGCTGCTCGGAGACTTTATGTTGGAAATGTTGGTCCGGAAATCAGTGTGGATAGGGTTCGAAATATGTTTGCGAAGTACGGAGAGATTGAAGAAGGCCCGTTTGGATACGATAGAGCAACTGGTAAATTTCGAGGGTTTGCGATGATTGTGTACAAGACAGTGGAGGGCTTCAAGAAAGCGCTGGAAGAGCCAGTTAAGATGCTTGACGGGCATAGATTGCAGTGTTCGAAAGCCATTGAAGGTGGGCGAGCTAGCAAAACCAATCCAGCGGGCACAGTGGTTGGCGGGTCTTCGGTTGCAGGTGCTTCCGCAAACGTGGTTACAGCATTTGCCCCAAGTAATATTGTGCTGCCAACATATCCCATGGGTTTGAACCAAGGGTTGATTGGGCAGAATCCAAACCAAGGCGCGGTCCTGGTTAATCAGAATCCTGGGCTGAATGTTCTGAGTCCAATGATGGGTATGGGTGGGTCGCTGCCTCAGACAGTGATGTCACCATCTCTTCCGGGCGGAATGTCGCAACATGTTAGCAGGGGTGTCAGTAATCCTATTGGCTCAAGTGCAGGATTTAGTGCACAAATGGGGATTAACAGTTTCAGTCCTAGCATGATTGGTAACTATGTTTCCCAGGCTGCTTTGCAAGGTTTAGGGGCATACCAGGGGTCTCAGACGGGCCAGTCTTCTGCATCGTCTCTTCCTGCAGCGGCCAGGGATGGTATTGGATCTGCCGGAGGCTTGCCATCATATATCAGGCATTAGGTTGCTGATTCATCAGAACCCGGCGGGAGTGGATTGCAGCCTTCCCCATTGGCAAGGTAGGAAAAATTGTGGGATTTTTGCTTCATTTGCACACTTGTACTCTGTTTTAAGATGCTGGGTGACTATTTTGAAACTTGTTACATGCATTGTTTTTTTTAATCCAAAAAATTGAGTGCTCAAGTTATGGGAGTACCTTTTGCTATACGACCACCACTTTGAGGATAGTTTTCTTGGATGCGACCCAACATCCAGTTAGTGAGAGAGTTAACTGGATGGCTAATTTAGTATAACCTCCCTCACCACACAGGTTGTTATGGATCTGATATTAAGCAGATTGGTTCTGGTAGTGATGTGGTTACGGTGGATGTGGTATGGTTATGATAGTGCACTGGTAAAAGGAGTTCAACATTAAGTATATGGGTATTAGCTAGTGGGACTGGTTTAAAAAGGCCCTTTTCTTTATTCTTGATGTTGTTTGTTATACTAGACACATTTTGTCATTTTGGTGGTTGATGCCTATGGTGAGCTTGGCCAATGGTTTCTCTAACGAGCTAAACTTATGAATTATGTCTTATGGTTTTTTGGAATGAGTTAAAATCAAGTGTAGTATCTCATGGGTCTTTGAGGATGTGTTAGTCTACTAACAGATTTTTAACATTGTATACCCTTTGATGGCGATGATGCGAATATGTATATTGATTTTACTCCATTGATTATTATGAATGTAGGATATTGGATCGGTTTTTCATAAATTTGGGATGACCTATATATATGTTGATGTACTAACTCATACTTTTATATAGGGTTACAGGACCATGTTTGTGGAGGTGCTGCGTTGTGTTTCAAATTTAGTTATTGTTTTCTGTAGAGGAATAAAAGAGAGAGACCCGAACCCCCAAGGTATCTCCTCTAAAGGAGCCCTTGGGGTGTATTTATAATGAATGTTAAAAACCACACCGGACCTCAAGTCCGATGTGGGATGCAGACTCCAACACTCCCCCTCAAGCTAGGTGTACCTAGCTTGGACACATAATGAAAAGAAAACAACAAAACAGACGCTAACACTCCCCCTCAAGCTGGACATGCCCAGCTTGATGACAAAACAAGATGAAATAAAATATTAAGCTGCTGCTGCTCCCCCTCACGATCGAAGCTCCCCCGCAGGATGATGGATGGAAGATGTTGCGGGCGCAGCAGATGACCACTCAGACCGGCCAGTTGACGGAATGCCAGGAATGCCGGACTAGTGGGGCCGGTCGATGAAACGCCCGGAAATCCAAACTAGCACCGGGAAAACCGCACTTGCGGGGCCGACGACGGGAGGCGGGGATTCCGCAGAAGTGTTGCGGGATCTGGTGGTGCCAAAGGGCTCGAATCCAAGACAATCAAGGTGCTGCGCCACGGTGGATGGAGCGTGAAGGTGTGCTGGCTGACAAAGAGGCGGCTGCCTGGAGTAGTCGGGAGAAGCCGACGAGGCGGGGATGCCGCAGGAGGTGTCGGAGAGCCGAATCTTGAAGTTGGGCAGCCGCAGGGAGAAACTGGAGCCGGCTGGCTGCCGGAAGAGGGGCGCAGGAGGAGGCCGGCGAGGGAGCAGGACAGTGGGAGGCGGCGCTGGAAGCCGGAGGAGGCCGCCGGTGTGGAGGGGCCGACAGAACTGGAGGCGCCGGCAGAGGAGGGGCCGCCGGGAAGGGGAGCCGTGCCTGGACGAGTGCGCCGGGAGCCAGGAGCCGGGGCGATGGCATCGCTGGGAGAGGGCTCCACTGGGGCGAGGGCTGGATGTCCGCACAGGAGCAGCGGGCCGCACGCAGGGAGGGAGACGGCGCCAGGGACTTCGCCGCAGCGCTGGATCGGGAGGGAGACGACGCCTGGGTCGGGAGCGGGAGGAGCGCCGGGGCAATTGCGGGAGCCGGAACGGCCGCCGAACCCGTCGCGCACAGGGAGGGGGGGGGGACGAGGAGACAATCGCGCGGGAGGGTCGGCTAGGGTAGGAGCGGCGCTGGAGGGGAGATTCGCCGGAAGGACGCGATCCGGGCAGAACCGGGAGGCCGGCGAGACGAGGCCGTCGCGCGGGGAGAAGCATTGCCGGGAGAAGAGGGAGAGCCGGCTGGAGTCGCGCGCAGGACGAAGCCGCCGGGAGGGAGGGCCACCGGGAGGAGACGCCGGGAGCCGGGGGGGCGACGCGACGAGAGGGCCACCGGACAGGGAGCCGACTGCTCGGGAGGGAGGGGAGGGGCGACGACAGACGGCAGGAGGCGCTGCGGGAAGGGGCGGCGATGAGCGGGCCGACGTGCGCAGGGAATAGGGCCATCGGTGGGGAGAGCCATCGGGAGGGAGAGCCGGCAGGAGCCACGGAGGGAGGGGGGGGGGGGCTATGTGGATTGGAGCCGCCGCCCCCCCGGACGGGGAAACCCTAAAGGAAGGGGGGAAAAAAACCAGGAGGGAGAGGTCGGGTTTAGCAAACCTCATTTGATACCATGTAGAGGAATAAAAGAGAGAGACCCGAACCCCCAAGGTATCTCCTCTAAAGGAGCCCTTGGGGTGTATTTATAATGAATGTTAAAAACCACATCGGACCTCAAGTCCGATGTGGGATGCAGACTCCAACATTTTTCATATATTCATTGAGTTACATTGGAGTTTTCATTTTGGGGATATTTATTTTCATTGTTGTGGTTGCATCATCGTAGTCAATCTCGGATTGCGGTACGACGCAACGGGGTCCTATAATGGGATAGTGGCGACGCGGATCGCGTCATGGCCGCTTTTTATAAAATTCAGCACATATATAAAACACAATAAAAATAAAACACAATAAATAAAAATATGATAAATAAAATATAAAACACAATAAAAAATATGATTAATAAAGTATAAAACAGAATAAAAATAGCAAAAGAAAAAAAATTTAAAAAGTCCCGCAGAATAGAAATTAACCAAAACACCTAAAAAAAAATAAAAACAAAAAATAAAAACAAAAAACGGGATATCAGACCAGCCTGGGGGGTGGCCGTAGTAATCTGCGTCGAGGGGTCGGCGGGGGCGGCGTAGGCTAGACTCGCCGGGGGCGCAGGCTAGACTCACCGGGGGCGCAGGTTAGACTTGAGGGGTTGGTGGGGGCGGCGCAGGCTAGACTCGGTGGGTGCGCATGTAATGGCCCGAACCCCACTTGGCCATTACTTTGACAAAAATAAGGCTCCACCAAGAACAGTGGCACCGTGTCCTCACTCAGCGTTTTCTTTTTTTCCAGTCCCGCTCCCGCAACGTAAGTTTTGACGTAAATAAATTCTTTTACCCTTTTTAAAGCCATTTAAAACCCATAATTAATTCCTAAAAATCCCGAGAAACCTCCCCGATGGGGGATATTAAATAACAACTTAATACCATCGTGCGTAACTGCCGAACCGCGTAGGAAACCGTGATCCAACTTTCCTGGCGTTCAAAATTCTCATATCCCGTAACAACGAGATCTTATCTATAAATCGCACGGGAAGTTCTTTTTCCTCTTCTTCCTTGGGCCGACTTCGTTCTTCCCCCTGGTGCGCCTGGAGTCCCTTCTTCTCGTGGCTTGTGGTGCGCCTCTGTTGGAGCTTTCTGCACCCCTTGGAGTCCACGAAACTCCTCCCCTGCAAGCCGCGCATCCCCTGTCCTTGGCGCGTGGAGAAAAACGTCGATCCTTGATCAATCAGGTAGGGATTTTTCCTTCGCCTCTCCTTTCTGTGTATCATGCGGGGTGGGTACGCTTTGTCTCTGTGGGAATTGACGAAACCAAACTTAATGAAGATAATGAACGGACCTTTAAAGAACGAGGGGGGGTGATCGATGTTCTGCTGTACTCTTTTTAATTGCTATATGTTGTGAACTGTATGAATTTATGCCTGTTGAAAATCATGGCCGTTGGTGGTCTTTTTCTGTGCACTAATAAACTCTTGTCTCCCGTGATGATTAAATGGCTGTAACATAGAAATCTGTTAATCACGTGAACTCGGTGGATTAAATGGATGCCCTGCAAACATATACCCTTGTGTGGTCACCCCGGTTAACTAACAGAAAGAGGAAATAGATAAATGTTGTGCTTGAACCTGGAAGTTTCTCTACTCTGTTTTGGTAGTAGGTGAATTGTTCTGTTTGTTTGCTCATGGGGTGATGTGGGTGAGGATGAGATCCTCTGATGTGGCACGGTTGCTGGTTGTGAACCTGGGGTTGTGGTTGCTCTGCTTATATCACGAATTGGGGTGGAATTCTCTTCTGTTCTGAAACCTTTTTATCCATAGTTCTGGGGATGTGGGGGCTGTATCTTGAAGCCTGTTTTGGTTCCAATACTTGGAGGGATCTCACTTGATGTGAATTTACAAGAGAACTGGGTGTGAATGTTTAAATTGATGTTGACTGTAACTTTTTCCCTTAGGCTTGTGCTTGTGCCTGTTAGTTGCCCAATAGTGCAGAATTCACCCAAATGGGATCACTTGAACATGAAAACAAGAATGGTTGAATGAGGATTTAGTTGGGAGTGAGTTGTGACTTGGCCGTGAGTGCCGGGGCGCCTTTTATGAATGAATAGTAACAAGGGTGTTTGTGCTTAGGTTTTGGAGCCCTAGGTTGGGATGAGTGCCTGTTACCTATACATATATTTCTTACGTTTCTTATTCGCGCTCCACCCAAGTTGAGCACTTAGTGCCGAACACCCCATTTCATGGGGAGAGTGTTTTTCCCAACACTCGTATGAGTGACTGGTTATTAGCTTCTTTTATGCTTCCTTTCCCGAATAGCCCAAAACTCTTCGGGCAGGCTGTGATGGCCTGAAGTCCATTATTAGCTCAAGAATCTTCGGGCAGGGTAGTTGTGGTGGTTGGCCCAGGTGTCTGCGGGCAGGTTGTTTCCCAAGTGCCTTTGGGATGAGGCCCAGGTGTCTTCGGGCGTGGCGGTAGTTGTTCTGGCCCAGGTGTCTTCGGGCGTGGCAGTAGTTGTTGTGGCCCAGGTGTGTGCGGGCGGGGTTTGGCAAGTGGGACTGCGGTGAGAATGGTGGGATTGGTTCGATACGTAGGATGTCTTTAATAACCAGTGAGAAAGTGGCGTGGGGTACCCAAATATCGATGTGCTATTACTATACTTTACTTACTTTGCGTTATTTGGGGAGTGTGCCTTGGTGAGATTTGGGTGGATAGTTTTCCTTACTAGGTGCTTTGGTTTTTTTTTTCTCACAGGTCATTAGAATGTCTTTTCACTTGTGCACGAGAGTCTTTGGTTTTCCCTACTGAGTGTACTTGTATGCTCACCCTATGTATATAAAACTGCTTTCAGGTTCCCAGGAGGATTTCAGGGATCGTGCGGGACCGTACTAGCTCGGACCTCGGGGCAGTTTCTGTTGTCGTTTTTCTTTTTCTTGGTACTTTACCTTTGGAGTTTTTGAGGCCTGTATTATTTGCTGTTGTACATGCATATGGGAATGAGTTACTTTGGCTTTGCCTTTACTTTCAGCTTTGGTATTGTTGGGGTTGCTATCTTATCTCTCGATCCCATAAAAATAAAAAGGGTAATGCCTTCCATTTTGTGTGAGATTCTATACCCTTGGTGCTAGTCGCCACTCCGGGACCTATTGAAGGCGGGTCTCGGGGGTCATTATCTCTCCTTCAACTTAAAGAAGGAAGAGTCTGACAATCTGTTGTCCCTTCCCTCCTTTTGGTGAAGGCGGGTCGTGACAGCGCAGGCTAGAGTCGGTGGGAGCGGCGGGGGCGTTGCAGGCGAGGGCGGCGACAGCGTCGCATGGTAGAGGCTGTGGGGACGACGGCGAGGTCGCAGTCGGGGGCGGCAGCAGCGTTGCAGGCGAGGGCAAAAAAAATGCATTTGGTTGGAGCTAAAACAGGGCGTGGCCGATCCCGCCGGGATCACGGCGAACCGCGACACCCAGGATCGCGGTGGACACGGCGTGATCGCGTTCCGCACGCGATCCAGCCACCAGAAGTGGAGGGCCGCAACTCCGCACCGCGGCGGCGAGATCACGGCCGAGACACTGCTTTTTGACAACTGTGGGTTGCATTTCCATGAATTTAATTTAATTGTATTTTAAGATGTTTTATGGAATTCTTTCATTTATCAAATTGATTATTTTTGGATTGATGCTGATCCATTGTTCATTGTCTGTGGTTTTAATTTTCTTTTATATCATTTCACTTTGTTTTTTAAAGAGTAATTCATTTCATTAGAGTATTAAAAACCCTTAACGCTAGTCGTCATACCACAATGTATTAATAGTAGGCTTGGGGTGGCACTCTCATTGTTATCACTGATGGAGGGAAGGGTCTCGTCGAGGATATGTAATGACCCGCACTATTGGGCTTCCGTGGAACTGGGAGATATTAAATTCTAGTGGAATCCAGAAGGAATTTGTAATTTTTTAGATCAAGTGGGAGGTTTTTTTTGGGTCTTACAAGATCATAAAGGAATGTTATTGATATGAAAGGATGTGAAAAAAAGTCTTGGGTTTTAATGGGCTGCTGCAGCACCCATTATGAACCTCATGGTGACCCATCAGGAATCCGGAGGGTTGGGTAGTGGGGCAGTCCCATTTCCACGGCCACTGGGACCTCGATGGCCCACTGGACTGGCCGTGGGGAAATTCTAAGTAATTTGTGTGTGTGCGGGGTGGGGTGGGGGGGCTAAACCACCCTTCGAACATTATTCTTCCAACTCACCTGAAAAGAGAGGAGTTTCTCCCCACACTACCTTCTTCATTTCATTCTTTCCCATTTTGTAGCGTCCACAACCTGATCATCATACATACAACCCGAACCAGAGAATTACATGGCCTCAAAAGCACTTCTCTGTATGCCAGAGGGTGCAGACTACTTGTGAGGGTTGGATACAATCAGGTGAAGAGAATATGTCCTCAGTTTCATCATTGAAAATAAACAATTAAAATAATGCAACATCCATAGACAAATATAATATCAAGGTACAATGGATGGATTTAGAGAGGAAAGCATATCATGATTGTTAGGTACGTGGAGGTGTGGGCTTCCAAAGCACAGTTTTGTATTTTTTTGGAGTTAAAAGTTGTTATGGCCAGCTGTAGCTTGTGGGGGCTGTTGGCTGGGTAGTTGGGCTATTAAATAGCGGAGTTAGTAGAAGGGGAGGGACACAAATGATATTTTTGGGGCATCTACCGCGTGGTCGCCTAGGCTCCTGGAGGCAGTCCTTCCATGAAGATTCTTCTTCTTTTTCGTCTTCTTCTAGAGATAACCAGTGCCGCCGTTTGTTCTTTTTCCTTCTACCTGTTTTCTACTTCTCTCTCACTCTCTTTCACTCATTATCCTAACAATTTGGCGACACCGTTAGGGAACCGTTCGGGCTGCTATGAGGTCGAACAGACGTCTGTTGGGGCGAACGGAGCTTGCCGATCGTTGAGAGGAAGGTGATAGGTGCGGACGGACGTTGTTTGTTCATCATTGGAGCAGTGAGACGCGACTGCTGTTGAGAAAGCGAACGCTGCTGGGGAACATGATCACGACAAAGAGACGCACGTTGGGGGACGCGTGAGAACTGGAGGACGAACAGAGCTGGCTTGTCACTGTGTAGAAGTCTGAAACTCCTTGCGTGCGAGTGAGAAGGTTCAGAAAACCGAACGAAGTGCGGAAGTTGTGTGACGTGGACGATTGGGTTGGATGAATGCAGTGAGCTGTAACGTGGGATGTTGACATGATCGCTGTAAGGCTGCTCAAAGTTTTTCTCAGTTGCCGTGTGGCAGTTCGAGCTTAGGCGTTCGCTGTGTGGCAGTTCTTGCTGGGCGTATGAGGATGGAGAGTAGAGCGGCTTCTGTTGAGACGACTATGGATAATATACAACGGATGTTAACGACTATGCAAGGTAGTCTATATAAGATGGAACATGCACAAACCGAGTACCTGCATTTTATGCATGATCAGGAGGAACAGGGTACTGATGCTGGAAAACAGAATATGGTTGTCGATGAGTTTCTGAGCTGTAGTGGGAACGGGAAAGCAGAGAACAACAGTCCTGGTGGAAGCTTGATTCCAGACGATCCTGCTCAACGAGTGGAGGTATGAAGGAAGTTGGATCATCTTCTGCTCCTTGTGAAGGGGAAAGTTGCCTTACCTTCCCAAGCTCGGGACGTGAATAGCATAGTGTGTCGGAAGTGGTTGCAACAACAAGTGGAGGCGCTGCTGTACATTTACCAGCAATGGGTGTATTGAGGAAGAAGCCGGAGGCTTCATGTGAGCTGAGTGAGTTGCTCAAAACATGAATTACAGATGCTGAGGTGAAAAGCAAGGAAACACAAGCAGCTCTACCAACTGCAATTGGGAAGGTAAGGACGTGAATAGCATAGTGTGTCGGAAGTGGTTGCAACAACGAGTGGAGGCGCTGCTGTACATTTACCAGCAATGGGTGTATTGAGGAAGAAGCCGGAGGCTTCATGCGAGCTGAGTGAGTTGCTCAAAACATGAATTACAGATGCTGAGGTGAAAAGCAAGGAAACACAAGCAGCTCTACCAACTGCAATAGGGAGTTTAGCAGGCAAGTCCTTTGGAACTGCTGTACATGCCTTGAATCCTGTTATCTCCTGGTTACATATGAGGAAGCTTGTTTTGGTGACGATGGAGCAAAGGCCTGTTCAGGTGAGGCCAGGGCCTCTTCCACAGAACAAGCAAACACAAGCTGAGCAGCTTGTGGCTGTGGTGACGGTGGAGATAGGCTACAGCAAGGGCAGTGTAGCAATCTGGCTGCCAAGGATGGGTGGATGACCTGCTGGTTCAGTGTTCAACACACACTGCCGAAATCACGTCCTTATGAAAATTACAGCGATTCTAAGGATTAGTTTGGAAGCATGGGGATCATCACTGTCTAGGGTTGTTTACGATCCCTTTAAGATGCTGCCATTTCACCAATATTTTGAGCTGAAAGTGAAGCAAAAGTGATTTGTGCTCAATACTCTTATAACACCTTGTGGCAAGCTTGTGGGATTTTTCGAGAGGTTTTTTGTGAGTTTATTTCTGCACATATCTAGACAGTTCAGGAAACACAAGTCTGGTGGAACAAAGTTTTCTGAGAATGGAGACCTAGTCACCTTGGTTGATGTTGTAGGCGTAGATGTGGCCAAGGAGGTGCTGGAGGAAATTGAGGATATTCTTAACAATTTCAACAAATATGTGAGATGGGGTGCCTGTCTTCCTCGCGGGGCTTGGTTGAATGATAAGGGGTTTTTTGAAGTGATTGGAACCAAATTCTCCTGCCATGCAGCACTTATAGTAGTACTGATGAAGTTCAAGGATATTATAAAAAGTCAAAATGAGAATGAAGATTATTGTTGCACAGGTAGTGTGGAAACTGTAAATCATTTGCATTTAAAGAGAGATGAAGAATTGTACATGAAGTGTGACTTTCTTAGATGTTGCTTATGATGTTCTTGCTGAATGAAAGTTGATGAGCCCTAACCAGCTTGCTGACCTGATTTTAGTTTACCAAACTAGAGAGAAGAAGAATCTCCGTGGAAGGACAACCTCCAGGAGCCTAGGCAACCATGCCCCAGCGACCACGCTGCAGATGTCCCAAAAATATCATCCATGTCCCTCCCCTTCCACTAACTCCTCTATTCAATAGCCCAATTATCCAGCCAACAACCCCCACAAGCTATAGCCGGCCATAATAACTTTTAACTCCAAAAAATACATAACTGCCCTTTGGCAGCCCACACCCCACGTACCTAACGTTTCCTTGAGGGTGGGGGTGCCAAGGGGAAGTTTCCCCCCTCCTCAAGGGGGGTGGGGGTGCCAAGGGAACTGTACTGACATTTTGCGGAGGCATTATTCTACTTGTTTCGCCCTTGATGCGAATTCTTGTTGGGATAAAGAAATTCCTCTTATTTTGGCTGTTGATTTGCAGCCCATGGTTTTTGTTGAAGGTGATAATCAAGTGCAGGGTGTCATCACATTGACTCGAACACTAGAAGTTGTTGTTAGGCACTTGGATGGGTGCAAGCAGCTGCATGAGTCAGAACTGTTCAAAAACTCATATCAGAATGGGTTGCTGAGGGCTGATTATTATTGCCAATAGTTTGTTGTTGACGTTGGTTTTTGTGTGTGGATAATTGTTGTTGCTGTGCATCTGAAGGAGATCTCCGTCGAGCATTTAGTGGAGGAGAAGCCACTCATTAGGAAATTGATATCTGCTCCCATGCAGCAGCTTGGAGATGTGGCAGATGAGGTTGCGGGATGGCATAAATTTCTACCGAGATCCACCTTGAGGGCAAGGTGGTTATTAAGGAGGGGGGAAATGTTAGGTACGTTGGGGTGTGGGCTGCCAAAGGGCAGTTTTGTATTTTTTGGAGTTAAAAGTTGTTATGGCCAGCCGTAGCTTGTGGGGGCTGTTAGCTGGGTAGTTGAGATATTAAATAGAGGAGTTAGTAGAAGGGGAGGGACACATGATATTTTTGGGGCATCTACAACGTGGTCGCTGGGGTGTGGTCGCCTAGGCTCCTGGAGGTGGTCCTTATATGAAGATTCTTTTTCGTCTTCTTCTGGAGATAACAATTGCCACTGTTTGTTCTATTTCCTTCTACCTATTTTCTGCTTCTCTCTCACTCTCTCTCATTCGTTGTCCTAACAATGATAAACAAACAAACACCATGCTTTATCCAAATATAATCATGTAAATCATATAGTTATACATCCCAGAAGATATGATCCAGTTGGATGATCATATATAATGCTGAAGAAAACTAAAAATAAAGAAAAATGGAATACCCAACCACCAATCATAGGCCCCACCCTAGACTTGTCTCCACAAACTCTCATATCTCCTCCAGCCCTCTCACCTTCAATAGAGCCCGTGCCCTGATCTGCTTGTCAACCATAAAGTCTACATCTCCACCACGGTGCACTTATAGGGTGTGCGCATAAAACCCAATAGGACACCACCAATGGTGTCCTTTACAATAAAAACATATATGTGCATGCATGAATTGAATGAAATGGGATCCATAAAATCAAGCACATGTATATAGTAGTTATACTGATGGGTGCTCAACAAGCCACCCTGACAGTCAACACAAACCTACTTCGGCCAGTGCCATGAATGGGGCGTGTACTCGAAAGAGAATAAACAGATCTTCCATTCAACGATAAACTCTCTGCAGGATGGGGTTTTTCAGTCTTAGAATATAGTCGTTATCATCTGCCCCTAGGAGTGACATCCCTGATCATTGGTTCAGTGTACTAATTATCATCAGGTCTAAGGGCGACACACCCCTGATAGAAGACTAGTGTACTAGTCATCATCTAGTCCTAGGGAGAAGTGCCCTTGATTGAAGGCTAGTTTAAAAAACATCATTTAGACCAAAGGAGAAGTACCCCTGATAACAGGACAAGTATAGTAAACATCATTTAGTCCCAGTGATGGGCATCCCTAATAATAAATTAGTTTACAAAGCATCATATAATCCCTGGGAACAGTGCCTCTGATAACAGACTAGTGTACAGATCAACATCTAGCTATATGAGTCATGACCTTGATAACTGGCTCAGAGAATCTATATAATAGTTTAGCCGCATCAAGCCCCAATAGATTATGTTTGATATGTTCTACTTCCATTTGGTTCTAGTTAGTTTTGTTCAGTTTGATTTGATTAAGTCAGGTTAAGTCATGTCATTTTGATTCAGTTCTGTTATACTCTATTTGGGTCAGGTCATTTTTTTTTTAGTTTTATTCCACTCGATTATCCTCTCTTATTTTTTATTTGATTTCATTTAGCTTGGTTTGATCTAGTTGGATCAGGTCATTTCTGTTCTATTTGGTTAGTTTTGTTTCAATTTGATCTAGTTCATCTCAGTTCATATTGGCTTTAGCTATGTTATGTTTGAACTTATATAATTATCGGGTTTTGATTCAATTTGATTTGTTTCTAGTGAGTTCAGTTCTTTTACATTCTATTTTATTTAGTTTTATTCATTTTTCTTCAATTTAGTTTAGTTCGGATTTGTTTGGGTTGAGTCAGGTGTGACGTTCAAGCTGGATTAGTCTAGTTTGATTCGGGTTGGTTTGATTCCATTCAATTTAGGTTGGGTTGATTTGATTCAGTTTTGTTCAAGTCAATTTTTTTTATTTTTTTTATTTTTTATTCTATTTAGTTTAATTTGCTTCGGTCTAGTTCATGTTTTTTTTTTTATTTGGTTTGTTTCAGTTTTGTTTGGTTCGTTGGGTTCCAATATTGTTTACTTCAGTTTTGTTATGTTCAATTTCATCTATTTGGTTCAATTTAGTATTGTTTGGTACAGTTAAGTTTTGTTAAGTTCAGTTTAATTCAATAAGTTTGGTTCGTTTCATTTTTTGTTTTATTTTGGCTAGTTCAGCTTGGGAAGGTTTATTTTAATTAGTTGTGGTCAGTTTAGAGGGCATTATCAGCACACTTTTCATGAATAAAGGGCTTCATCCAAACAACACAAGGCCATTTCTGGTGTACCCATACTGATTTCTCAAGAATGGATTCAAGGATTGATAAGCTGTCTCAAAATACGCAAGCTTGCACCAACAATTTTGAAGTTTAGGTTGAGCTACTTGCAAAGTAAAACAGTGAGAGGAGTCAAGGTATAATGTCAATCCAAGATAAAATTCATCCAATGGAATGTGTCGTGACCATCACTTCTATGAATGAAATGGATATTGAAGAAATCGGCCCCCAAGAGGTTCATGAAGGGCTGTTAGAGGCGGAAGGATTCACTAAAATTTTATAATTAAAGAAAGATGCAATTGAAAATGAGCATGATGAAAAGGCCACTTAACTTTCTGAAAGTGAATGATTTTATCATAAAAATGAAAATATAAAGGATAATGACTTTGAATGAATTTTCAAAACAAAAGATTGTTTGAAATGAAATACTTTTGTGAAATATTCTAAAAGAAGAATGGGTGATTTCTAAATAAGTTTTTCATTGATTTTTTTTTTAATAGGGCCTTGAGTGAGTAAAGCCAGCATGTGTAACACTTTTGGATAGTTTATAAAAAGGTGGTTGAGCAATGTTTTAAAGTAAAAGTAAAGGGATGTATTTTTGAGAAAGGGGTTGGTCTGATCGACCTAGATAGGAAATTCTATGTTTCAGTTGCTTGTATATTTTTATGTGCTCTCCTGATTGATGGACATCTTGTGCGACTTCTCTTGCTGTAATATGATGCATGATGTTTTGTGATGAATATATATAAACCTTTTTTTTTTGTGATGGTTTGTTTACAATAGACTAAGATGTCTAATGGGTGCGTTGATGACTGTACACTCATGAGAACTTGGTACCTTGAAAGTGATAGTGTCTGGCACCCTTGGTATCCTGGACCGTTTGGAGTTGAGCTGTGGTTTTGTGGTGAGACTTCTATGAGAAATCACATAGGTCTTGTGATCAGGGCATGTGACAACTCTTGGTATGGTGTATGACCCTTTTATTTACCATGTAATGGGTAATGGACTTTACTATCTAACTTGAGGATAGTGGTTCTATGTTATGGGTTGGAACCTTAGTGTGGTAAGAATTTTCCAGTGTCATACAGAGCGACTGGGGATGTTGCCTATGAGGAAGGGATGGGTTAGTGGTGAACCTTAGACATGGAGGGTGTTGTCTAGGATGACCTTAGTGATGATGATGCAACCTAGGTGGAGAGGTGACATCTAATATGACTTCCAGGATCATGATCAAACCATGTGAAGAGTTTCTTTTTTTCTTTGTGGTTCTGCACAAAGATGATAAGACGTTCAGTTGATGACAGTGCTTCTCTAGTTGTGCTCTTCCTTATTGGTGATTGTATAAACTATGACGATGAATTTGGATCTAACAGAGAGAGGGCGACACCATTGGGTGGATGCGATAGTGCCAAATATGACGGAGTTTTGTCTTCCCCATGGTTGAATTGATGATAAAATCATGGCTATGGCACACAGATATCTTAATGATGAATGTTGATGTTCAATTCATGGGATCAATGTGTAATCATAGAGTTATATGATCAGTTTGGGTGAGCTAATTCCAATAAAAATTTGTTATAAAAAGGATACTACTAGAGGCGCAACACATGTAGGCTATCCGATATACCTCCTATGAGGACCGGTGAGGTGAGATGGGGCATGGCGTGAAAGATATGATATTTTCTATTTTGTATGGTATTTTTATTCATATGTTTATCATGGTATTGATGTTATATTGTTATTTGTTTCCCTGGAACCTCATTTACTGTGGTTTTTGGTTTTCATTATTGGCTGTTGTTTGATATTGATGGTTAGGACCTATTTGATTTCCAATTATTGGATTTCATGCTACAATTATTGATTCCCATGATATTGCTACAGTTATATGGCGACGTGTCAGGTGTAACACTATTGAGCGAGTCACTGTGGATGTGAGGTAAAGTCTCTAGATGATAGTGTATTGTGTCATGAGAGTGTCCTTGTAGTATACCTCAAAGGGATATTAGGGTATGCATGTCTTCAGAACAAGTAGGTTGGACCTGACCTGTAGTTTGGTAATATTTTTATGTGCTTGTAGGGGTGCATGTTGCTTCTTCAACATGATGGCACACAACTATGATGATATTTCATGTGCACGCATGGGATGTATTTTGGATGGGTTGAGTAACACCCACCACAGAATTGAACCTGCATCCACTTAATCTCTAGTACATAGTGAGTTGATCCAAGTGTGGAAATCCAACTGGGTCATTGGACTCACACCCTATATGTGTACATGACATAATTGTTTATGGATATGGATAGATAAACATTCTTGTTTCATTTATGGTTCATGAATCACTGTGTAGATGGAGGGTGACGAGTCAGATGGTCATAATGTCAGTATTGGGCTGGATGATTGTGTACAAGACAGTGGAGGCCTTCAAGAAAGCACTGGAAGAGCCAGTTAAGAGGCTAGACGGGCACAGGTTGCAGTGCTCGAAAGCTATTGAAGGCGGGCGAGCTAGCATGATTGGTAACTATGTTTCCCAGGCTGCTTTGCAAGGTTTAGGGGCATACCAGGGGTCTCAGACGGGCCTGTCTTCTGCATCTTCTCTTCCTGCTGCAGCCAGGGATGGTGTTGGATCTGCTGGAGGCTTGCCATCGTATATCAGGCATTAGGTTGTTGATTCATCAGAACCGGGCGGGAGTGGATTGCAGCTTTCCCCACGGGCGAGGGAGGTAAAATCGTGGGATGTTTGCTTCATTTGCACACTCGTACTCTGTTTTAAGATGCTGGGTGACTGTTTTGAAACTTGTTACATGCATTGTTTTTTTTAATCCAAAAAATTAAGTGATGGGAGTACCATTTGCTATACGACCACCAGAGGATAGTTTTCTTGGATGCGACCCAACATCCAGTCAGCGGGAGAGTTGACTGGATGGCTAACTTGGTATAACCTCCCTCACCACACGGTTTGATCATCATCCGTACAACCCAAACTAAAGAATTACATGGCCTCAAACGCACCTGCAGACTACTTGTGAGGGTTGGATAAAATCTGGTGGAGAGGATATACCATCAGTATCATCATTGAAAATAAACAATTAAAATAATGTAACCTCTATGGACAAATATAACATCTGAGTACAACAAATGAATTTACGGTGGAAAGGATATAATGATAAACAAACACCATGCTTTATCTAAATACACTCCACCAAATTGTTAGAATGAAGGAGAGTGGATCCAATACTAAAGATGCTTGACTTGATTGTTATTTATAGTGAATAATAAAGATGATATGCTAAGTCCAATGTGGGACTTGACTTAACTTACCCACTAACACTTCTCAAGCTAGGTGTGTCTAACTTGGGTACAAAAAGAAACATCCCTGAACATTCCCCCTCAAGCTAGACATGCTCAACTTGCAATCCAATTTTTAAAAACTAAAAACTGAAAAAACACAATATCGAAGAAGCCTGACGGTAGTTTGGGCAACCCGATGAAGATCCGTGCAGTGAGGAAGAATCCCGATGGTGATACAAGCAGCCCGACGGTAATCCAGACAGTAATAAAGAAGCACGACGGTGATCTAGATAGCCCAACGGTAACCTGAGCAATGATGAAGAATCCTAACAGTAATTCGGGTAGTGAGGAAGAATCCCAATGACGATCCAGACAGCTCGACGTTGACCTAGGAAGTTCGATGGTAATCCGAGCAATGATGAAGAAGTTTGGCGATGATTTGGATAACTCGATAGTGATCTGAGCAATGACGAAGAAGCTCGACGGTAATCCTGGTGGTGATGAAGAAGGAAGAAAGGGCCATGGTCGACTGGTCAATAGAAGGGGCGCTCCCAGGGTTGGAATGCAGCAAGGAGGATGCGCCATTGTTTTCGACACTTTCATCGGGGCGTGCATTGTCGTGCTGCGACGCGTTGGTTGTTGCCCCACAGTCTCGCTTTCCAAAGGTGGGCGATATCCGTCGCTTATTCAAGGATGTTTGCTTCTTGATCGAAACATGATGATGTGATATCGGTCTCTACTTTCGTGGATTCCTCCTTGGAATTTGTCACCTAGTTCGAGTCTCCCTTAAAGATTAAGACGTTCGTGAAACTCTTTTCGGTGCCATATCTTTTTGGACGTCGGTTAATTACATTGTTTCTGTCAGGACATTCCATGGGGTCAAGTCAGGGCAGCGACCTTCGGTCAGGGGAGTAGTCACGTTGGACATTGCTGGCATGTCTGGGCGCTGAAACACTGGTACACCTGAATTTTCTTCCCCTTATGATAGGGCTTCTCGAGGGCGCGGTAGCCCAAAGCATCCCACGTCGAGTGCGGGGAACTATATGCCATATACATGTCTCCAAAGTTTTCCTCGGCTTCCCATGTTTAACACATGGTATGCCGCGAGTTTAACGTCTAGCAGAGACAGATCAGACTGATCGGAACACTTATGAGAATGGACCAGGTGGGTACATCCCTAGGAGGGAGCACCTGGTGTTGTACCTCTCGTACCCCTCGTGGTTTAATTTTCATGATCACAATCACTCTCTTATTTATCTAATCTTGTTTTAAGTGTTTTTGGATGATAGGCATGATTTCAGGTGGCCAAGGAATTGGGCCAAGAAAGCAAGAAGCCAAAGTGGACTGATTTTCAGTCCACCGGCCAACCGGTGGCTTCACCACCGGCCAGCCGATGGAACCCAGACAGAAGGCTGAGCCACTGCCTCAGCACCGGCCAACCGGTGGCCTCCTCACCGGCCAGCCGATGGAGCCTGAGCCCGAAGGCCTCTCATTTTCCAAACACCGGCCAACCGGTGGCTCTGCACCGGTCGGCCGGTGGAGCCAGTCAAACTAGCCGTTGGGCTTTGACCAGACCTGTCCACTTGCCTCCCAACGGCTCCGAAGGCCTCTCCAACGGCTCCGAAGCCTCCCAAAGGCCATTTGAGGGTTCCCCCTCTATAAATAAAGGACTAGGAAGCCCCGGAACACTAGCGAAACATACGGAAGCCCACGGGACACATTTTACATCATTTGGCTAACCTCCGACGGATTGCTTCAAAGAACCCCCAATTGCTCCAACACATTTCCACATCCAAGGAGCACCACCATAGAAGCTTGGGAGCGCTCTTCATCAACTTCATCAATCCATTGGCGCCCAAGGCTTCTCCCATTACGGTTTTTCATTATTTATTTATTTTGAGCATCAAATTGGGTTTGTGCCTACAAACCCCCAACTCTTTCTCTCATCCTCTCTTTTGGGTTTTCACACCACCTTCAAAGTGTGAAGAGGTTAGACAAGCCTTCCCTTTAAAAGGCTTGTGTCATAGGTGAGCTAGCCTTCACCTGTAAGAAGGCTAGTGGGTTCTTGCTCAACCAATAAAAGCAAGCTGTAATAGGTTCTAGACTAACCTTAAAGTCTAGTGGGTTTCTTGCTAAAACCATTAAAAAGCAAGCGGTAGTAAATCTCTCAACGGTTGAGTTGGGAGCGGAGACGTAGGCTTGGGTTTAAGCCGAACTCCGTTATCAAGTTGTGTGTTTTGCCTCTTTTATTTCCGCTGCACTTTCACTTTGATTTTAAATTGTTAATTAATTTTTAAAAGGCAATTCACCCCCCCTCTTGCCATCACTTCTTCTCTTCTCCGTCCAACACCTGGGACGTTTACTAGATCGGTGGATCGAGGTGCCCAATGAGGACAAATCCGAGGATGATTGAGTCCCAACAAAGGGGACACCAAGGTTTACCATTGGCTGAGATTGAAGCTCAGGAAGGCATCCTACGTATCCTGTATAGAAGACAGGGATCAAAACATACGTAGTTTGAGAGGGTGAGTCATGGGATCAGGGTGTACACAATGAACAACAACCCGAAGACATGCTAGGACTTATGCGTGGTTAGCAGCCCCAGTGCTATAAAGGAGAAATGAAATGAATGGGGCTTACACATGGTTAACTGCCTAGATGGATGACATGATTTCCCTAGGATGTGGCGGGCCAAGTAAAAAATCAGGATGTATGATGGATGGTTGAGTGAAGTGGATGGGAGGGACGAGATGCAACTGACGTGAAGATGACGATGATGTTGGGCTTGAACCTCAGAAAGGCTTCCTATGTATCCCCGTGTTAGGGAATCAATGTCCACATAGTTTGGTGGGGGCGATGGGACACCTGAGGAGGCAACCTGTGAGAATGAATGCATGGATGAGACCCGAAAAAAGTAGAACCTCTGGGTCGGGGCATGACCTTCCCGAAACACAAAGGCTCAAGGGAGAGATCAGGATGAGACATGAGTGATGGGCTTGAACCCTAGAGAGGCTTCCTACGTATCCCTATGGCAGGGAATCAAAGCCCATGTAGTTCAGGATGAGACATAGAGTTGGCGTGTACACAAAGGATAGCGACCCGAAGACATGCGTGGTTAACAACCCATCGCAAGAGGGACACTCTTGGTTGGAGTGTGAATTGAGTGTGGGGGCTTACGCATGGTTAGCTACTCGGAAACTGGTCTGATGCCACTAAGGGACGGACCAAGGATGTGGGTACTAACAAAGGGGACGCCGAAGTTTACCAGTGTTTGGAGTTGAACCTTAGGGAGACTTCCTACATACCCTTCCTAGGAGATAGGGATCAAAACCCACGTAGTTCGAATGTATACAGTTTAACGTCATGCAGGACGAAAGGGGCATAAGTTTAACGTCATGCAGGATGAGGATGAACTGACGTGAAATGGTCGGGACCGATGGGTAGTGGGCTTGAACCTCAGAGAGGCTTTCTACGTACCTTGCCTGGAAAGGGCAAAGATAAAAGTTCATGTAGTTCAGAAGAGAGGGTAATGGGGGCTTATGCATGGTTTGCGACCCAAAGGGGATTTCATGGTCGATGCTTACTCTAAGCCCACGTGAGTCATGCTCGGTGTGAGAAACAAGAGGCAACAAAGACCTGACGATCGCGTCGCGAAAGGTGCATCAATGAGGAATGGAGTAGGGCTTATGCATGGTCAGCGGCCCAGGGAGATGGAGATTGAGACTTATTCCAGAAGGGAGGCTCGATGGGAAAAGGAGGGTGTCCAGACGTACGAATAGGATATGGTCGTCATACCTGAACCGTCTCATCAGAGGGTGTCGGGGCTTACGTGGAGACTGCCTGAGGTGTGTGTGGCGACAAAGCTCATAGGGAGAGGGGAGTGAGATGGCGCTGGTGCCCATCCCCTTCATGGTCCTCTCTGGACTTATCGCTTCTGCGGTGATCACAGTTTAACGTCATGTGTTGGGGACGCGGGTGCTTGACAGTTTAACGTCCTGTAGCTCGGACGACGAGGATTCGCTCCTCACCCCTAGGACTTTCATAACCGGTGCGCTTTAACCCTTGGTGAAGGGAAGGCACCAGCAATGTCGTGGTGAGACGGGGTTGTGGATTGATCCATTGAGGGACTCATGTTAGTGTGGCTATGCGAAGAAGCAACAATCATTAGCATGCCTCTACGAAGAAGTATGAGGCAAAACAACGCAACATGAAGCACCACCCAAGGGACCTTGAAATCACTTCGTACAAACCTAAAGGGCCGTACGGGAGGAGTATGCGCAAGACAGGGGTGACATGCGTAAGAGGGGCTCAGATACGGTGCCTTAGGGTAAGGACGACACATGGAGCACACAAGGAGGGGCACATGCAAGATTGAAGGGGTGCACACAAGATAAGGGGATGCACGCAAGTTTGGGTGGTTGTGCAAAATGAGTGCCTGTGCGCAAGGGGAAACCCTGCGCGTAAGATTGACTCGACACAAGGGCAAACTTGCGCGCAAGAAGAATCTTTTGCGCGCAATTGCCTTAGAGTAAAAGGAAATGGGAGAGGGTCAAGCCCCGTTGGGCCAACCCGAAGGAGGACCCATGGGAGACCTGTCGCGCAAGATCCAAATACCTTGATGCCATGTATTTCGCGCGGTCGCGGAAGGGCTGTCTTTTGCGCAGCAGACCGTCAGTTCGTTTTCTATAACCGTCCCCCGAAGTGCGGGGGTACGTTTGTATTTATAGCAGGAAACTTTATCGGTGGCGCACAAGGTGAGTTGCGCGCAAGTGGCCTTTTGACGTCGCATTGGGCATGGAAGATCTTGCGTGCAAGTTTTCAATCTTGCGCGCTGGTGAATTTTCCTTCGTGCCACTGACTTGGCTGTTTTTCCGAGGTTGATGCGGAAGAATCCATTTGACGTTGCATTGGGCGCGCAAGATCTTGCTCGCGGTCCTTGAATCTTGCACGCACCTCCCTTGGGCATCTCGGGATTGTCTGCCGATTCAAGATATGCCTTTGGTTTGCTCAACAATGTTCATTCATGGCCTTACCCAAAATTTGGTGCCAACAAATGCCCCCTCTTAGAATCAGAGTTGAAGGGGGACTCGAAGGTCAGGTTCTGAGGTAAACGCCGAAGAGTATAATGCTTAATGGTTGGTGCACGCAAAAATTGTAACTCGATGCGCAAAACACTTCCGTGCACACAACAATGTAGGTCCATGCTTATAAATACACCGGGGAGGGGAGGGGGGGCAACGCTCCGTACATTGAATTTCCCACGCAACAAGTGATTTTCTCTCGTGCGTGAAAGATCGTCCTTTCTGCACGAAAGATCTTGGACTTGGTCGGCATCTTGCGCACAACCCCGTTCTCTTTTGCGCTGCTGCCAATTCTTGCGCGCATCCGACTTAGCCGGATTTTTGCGCGGCCTAAGCTCATTTTGCGCGCAACAGACTGTCTTGCACGCTGAAACACCATTCTTTCACGCAAGTCCCTTTGTGAGTTTTCAGACCCAACAAAAATAGCTTCTTAACAGACTGACGTTGAGAGGGAAGCTACCACTACTGTAAGGAGGACCCAAATGATCACAAACCCTCAGATTCTTCATGCAAGAATAGTCATGTCCGATAATCAGATGCTTTTTGGTATGCTGACGCAAGCTCAAAAGGATTACGTTCTGAGTGATAGTCTACCGATATGGAACTTCACTATTTTAGAGGAGGTCTTGATACCAGGCTTTGAGACCGATACGCCACGGTCATGGGTAACATGCGAGGATAGCCTTCCACAGTTCAACATTACGAGCAACGGTCACCCCACTAGGGAAACACAGAACATGGCCATTTACGTCCTGAATCCGAAGACCAGGACTGCTGTAGGGAGCGATCCAGCTCCTGAGGAATCTTCAGCTCATTATGCGAGCACCTTCAGAAGCAACATTACTGATGAGACCAAAGGTTGGAAGGAATGAGACTTTAGGTCCGGGGAAAATTTTACGAGTGAATGGGCATGGGCATACGGGGTACGCCGGACATGCGAGGAGTTTGGGGCGGAGCTGCGGTCTATTGGGCCTTTTGAAGCTGTGTGGACATCACAGTTTCACTTCTATCGTCTGCAAGACCTGGTACCAGAGTTGTTTAGTCGATGGTCTCCTAACACGACTACCTTCCACCTCCACCACGGGGAGGTAGAAATCAGTTTGTGGGACATTCATTGCATCGGGGGAATTTCCTTGGAAGGGTACCAATACAATGAGTTCCATCCAATAGAGAACGTTTGGGGGGATAGGACGCGCATCCCTATTCTGACATGGCATCTGTTGGAGCTGGCTAAGGAGAAGTTGAAAATAAAATATATTTTGAAGAACATATCCTATCTGGAATGGTTCAACCTTTTTCTGTAGCAGGGCAAAGCGGTGAAAATGCCAGGCCGAGGGAAGCAGTGCCTAGACGCGTCCCGGAGGGGTAAGGCAGGATCATATTGGATGATCCTGGAAGCAGGTGAGTACTGATCATGGGGCTTCTGCATAAATGAAAGTCAGGACCCAAATGTACGATATGTCGGGTTCCTTGCTGCATTTCTGAGCGGGTGGCTACTGCCGATGAGGGACATGGGGATGGGGGTTCGTCCAGGGACGCTAGTGATGGTCGGGATCATGGCGGCCAAGAACAAGGTTAATCTGGGGGTGCCTGTATTGGCCAAATTGTACAACATTCTGGGACACATCTCTAGGGGAAGCACGCCCAGGAGGATATGTGGACCGTTCTAGATTCTTCATGGTTGGGTTGCAGCTCATTGTGGTGGGTATGACTTCCCGAATGCCATCTGCCCTCCAGGTGACGGTCTGCGACCATCCTTATTGAACATTGCCGAAATTCACCCATTAACACTTAAAGAGGAAGGGATCAAACTCAAGATCAGCAACCACACAAACTTCAACTTTCATTCGTTTCGGACCTCAGCTGGCCAGATGGTAGATGACGGGCAAGGCCCATTGGAGCAGAGGGAGTACTTGCAAAGCATTTGGGGCAGTGTGCTGGTATCTCAGATCGATGGAAAATTCTTTTACGAACCATATGTGCCGACAATGTTTTCCAGGCAATTTAGATGCATGTAGAGGATGCCCAAGAAAGTATATACAGAGGTTCGGGAAGAGCGACATCCTTGCATCCTTCGCCAACTATGGCTCATGTTCACGACGGCAGGTTTCGGCGAGGTCATCACCCTTCCCCCTACTGATGTTAATGCCGACCTATCAACAAAGTATGCTGACCATTGGATAACAATAAACCCAGAGGTGATTCTGTAGAAACACATTCGACAAATCAAGGCAGCTAGCGTGGAGTCTAGAAAGCGGGGAAGCAGACGAGGCACTACTGGGGAGGTGAGATAGGGAATAAGCTAGGCAGTTGGAACGACGCAAGCTGGAACTTCATCGGCATGAGCGTCGCAAGGTGAGAATGCGCCTCTACCATATGAAGAGGGGTGGTTGCATGGGCGGCCTCGTGGGCCAGTTAGGGAACTCCTTGGGAAGCAATTAAGACATATTCTGAAGTTGACCGTCGATGCCATTTTCCTATCTCTATGGTCTTCCTGGAGAACGATGCGACAATTTATGTCTACTAAAGAGCTGTGGCAGAGACTGGTGTGCACTGGGCTTGACCTACCAGACATAGGGCACATTCAGGTGGCAGAGAGGGTGAGCTTTCACCGCCGACATGCGTACTTGACAACCATGGATATTTATGCATGCCAACAAGGGCAGTATGAAGAACCACATCTCCTAATGAAAGTGATGCTTGGCCAGGAGCCCGACCCGAAAAAGATACTGTCCAAGGATGATGACAACGAGGAAGAAGAAGAAGGGGAGGAAGAGGGGAAATAGGAAGAAGAGGAAGAAGAGGAAGAAGAGGAAGAGAGAGAAGAGGAAGAGGGAGAAAATGAGGTAGGGGGTGAAGGTCTCGGAGGTGAGGGACCTCTAGAAACAGCCGTCCGCCAAGGAAGCCCACGTGAGAGCGGTGAAATTGTAGGCTCTGACGTGGAACTGGCTGAACAACTCGAGGTGAGTCTCGAATTTTATCTCTATTGACATTTCTCTTTCCATAAATTGAATCCACTGACCAATCTTTTCCCTGTTCAGGAATACATCGATGATGATAGCCAGGAAGCTTCCCCTGTAGGGGATGAAAATGTACCCATGGATGTGGAAGAACATCCTCCTGAATTTGTATATGGGATTGAGAAGGGCGGGGGACCGACCACGGTTGAAGCGGTCGAAGAACCAGCCGCGATTGGAGTGGTCAACGATAAGTCAATAGGAGGGGTTGAAATGGCGGCCTTAGAGTCTCAAGCTATCTCCGTTGCTCAGGAGCCAGTGCCGATCATTGAATTAACAAGTGCCGAGGGATCTCCTATGTTGGAAGCTCTTATCGTGACTCAGGCACTGGACATCGCTACGCTTGGCTCTTGTAAGTTTCTACCTTTGTGGGCTCACATCCTTTAATGGGGAACTCAGATGACCAAAATGTTGGTTCCCAATGCAGTGACCATAATGCTAGAGGCTCAAAAAACTGATGAGTCGGAAATATCTGTGGGAGCTCTACCAGTGATTATACCAGTTCTCGTAGAGTCAATTATTCAAGCTGGTCCAGCCGTAGCACCCAATGAGCAATAAGCTACAATCATGGGTGATATTACTGCCAGAGTCGGGCTTCAGGCTGGCGGGGGTGAGGTCGTTGAAGGAGTGCCAGGAGAGGACCCTACCGCTGAGCTCCTGATTATTTTCCTGAGTACAGGCCTGCAGATCCCGAGGAAATGGATGATTTTGACCCTGATGCGGCCGAGGAGAGTCACATGATGCGACACAAGGTGTGGAAGTGCATCAAACACTTCCTCAGTGAATCACATGCAGAATGGTTGAGTCGGATGGGTCACTCCTCACATGGATACTCTTTTTATGCACCAGAGGGGTGGATGCTCACCGTCTTCACATGATAATTTGTGCTTTATACAGCTGAGAAGATACGAGAGAGTTCCCAACTCTTCGATATTGCCCAGTGTCAGAAGGAATCAGAGAATACCTAGAGGTTTCTTAAGGCTGAGCAGGAAGTCTGATGCCTCGAGGAGCGAGCAAACAAAAGAGTGACATTTATCGCGAGCCATTCTGAGCTTATTGAATGGTTGAAGGCACAGCTGGCGGATGCTCAGGAGCAAGCAGTGCAGGCAAGCCGTCAAATGATTGAGTTCCGAGCTGAGAAAGAATGAATGCAGGCCAAAGGTAATGAGCTCCGCTCCACAGATGCTGATGAAGAGAGGGAACTCAAGGAGCATGAAGCATCCCTGGAGGCTACAAACCAGAAAGTGGCAACACTGGAGCAATCCATCAAAGGGGCTAATCCATAAGGGCCGTGTTTTGGCCAAACCTATAGACATATCTTCCTTTGTTTTCCTATCCCGAACTGCATGCATGGACTTATTATTTGCTTGTTTTCTTATTTTAGTGCACCTCGACCATAGTGAAGTAATTAGCTATCAATCCCTAAGCTCACATGGACCATACCTGGTGTGAGAAACAAGAGAAGACTACATAATTACTCATTTTGTGTATGTGAGTGCCGACTAAACTTTTGAATACTTGGGGTCTGAATGACCACCTAAAGTTTTTGAAATAAAAGAGGGGTCTTGGCTGGAGAATAGGGCCCTTAGAACAACCAAAACGCTCTTCCCAACGTACTCCAATGCACGAGAGGAATGATGTTAGGGGCGTTGGAGTAGATCTGAAAAGGGGAATGAAGAATGTGAATTACGATACCCAAAATTTGGAACACGGTGAGGATGACATGACGACAAAGGATAGTTGTTGACCAAATTTGAAACACAACATCTACATCGTGTTAGCCTGAAATGGGAACAAATAAACGAGGGTCGACCACTGACCGCATTTGAAAACACGTGGCCAAACTCAAAGTGTCGTTCGATGTCCTCCAGAACGTTGGCCCAGGACGGTGGGCGAGCCTTAATGTCAAGCATCCTAACCATTAGGGGGTTCCTTCATACGTGAGAGGGAATGAGGATCCGAAATAGAGGGTATGCAAAGTGTGGTGATGGAATGATGGGATGTTTGGATTTAGTCCAACACACTTGAAATTACACCACTATGATGAAAGTACACTGGGTGAGCGTATTGGTTTGAATCGAGATCTGGCCTACTTCTGGGAGGGACCTCGTTGGTGAGGACCTAAGATGGTCTACAGTTTTACGTCGTGTAAATGGGGACGATAAGCATACAATTTAGCATCATATGTTGAAGACGATGCATGGAATAATTTAATGTTGTATAATCAGGATGCTGCACATGGTTTAAGGTCGTACCGTCTGGACCCTACTAAATAGTTTAAAGTCATGTTACACAGACTGGGGACTCCTGGTTTAGAGTCATAGATTTTGGACCATAATTAAGGGAAAAGAACCAGGAAAGTTAACGATCCTGGGGCTGGGCTTGTGGAGAAATGTCTGGGCATCGCTACGTATCCCATAATGATGAAAATCAAGCCAAACATAGTTCTTGAAATGCCATGCAGTTTAACGTCATGCGGTAAGGTTGCAAGGGATTTTAGTTTATGGTCATAGGGCTCGGACTGTAAATGCCCACTTTAATGTCATGTGCGTGGGACATGCCCGTGCAGTTTATTGTCATGTGGTAAGGACAGAGAAATTGAGAACTCTCGAGAGAGGTACGTGGCGTGGTTATTGAAAACCCGATGTGAATGAGGACATAAATCCACACCACACCACATGCTTCTGAGGAAACTCAGGTTGAAATATCACAAGAGGGTTCATTGTGATGCGGCTGGACCACATGCAAAAGTTTGGGCATCACTATGTATCCCATAAGAATGGAAATCAAGACACACGTAGTTCTTGAAGGTGGTACGACAGACGACCAATACCAAAAGGGGCAACGTCTTCTCGAGTGAAGACATCGTATGGCTGGGTAATTTATCATTACACATCCTGGGTGGAGGAGGCATAATTTAGTGTGAATAGAAGAACCTGAGGCTGGACCTGAAGACAAAATGTTTGGGCATTCCTACGTATCCCATGGGGATGGGAATCAAGCCAAACGTAGTTCTTGAAGGTCTGGTCCGTGGACCAAAAGAAGTGGCATTTGATGGATCTTGTTTGTTCTTTAATGTTGGTGTGTTTTTTTGGAGCAACAAACCCAAGATGGAGAATATGGGCATCGCCGCAGGAATCAATCCATATGTAGGCCTTGAAAAATGGCATGGTGGATGACCAATGCCAAACATGATATCCCCTCAAGCAAGGACACCACAATGCGGTGCCGTTTTTCGTCATGCGGCTAGGATGATAGTGTCACAATTTAAGATTGTATGACAGGACCATCCCATGCATTTTAACACTGTGCGACAAAGACACAACAGTTTAAAGTCATTTGGGACGAGGAAACATAGTTTAACATCATATGGTTTGGACGCATATGGAAGAACGAGGTTCTAAAGAGAATGCATTTGGCATGATAAAGCATACCCGACGTGAATAAGGACAAAGGCCCACACCACATGCACACACAATCCCTGGGGGAGGGGATCTCATGCTAAGGGGCCATAAAAGATCAAAGGACCTTGGGCTGGACCCAAAGATGAAATGTCCAGGCATTCCTACGTATCACATAAGGATGAGAATCAAGCCACACGTAGTTCTTGGAATGTCGTGCAGTTTAACGTGATGTAGTAAAGATAGAGATGGGAGGGACTAGCTCATAAGGGGAAGTACGTGGTGCAACTATCATAAACCTGACGTGAATGAGGACCTAAGTCCACATACGCCACACCACATAATCCCATAAGAATCAGGGCCAAAAGGCCGAACAGAAGAGATAATCAGTGGAGCCTGAGCCGGACCCAAAGACGAAATGTCCGGGCGTTCCTACATATCCCATAAGGACGAGAATCAAGCCGTACGTAGTTCTTAACATGCCATGCAGTTTAACGTCATGCATTAAAGATGGTGAGATCTTAGTTTAAGGTCGTAGAGTTCGGACCGAAAGAAGCGAGATTCTTCCAAGCTGGCGTACATCTTGGCCAAATCTCTAACCCCACATGAGCTATGCTCGATGTGGGAAATAAGGGTGGAGAAGATCTTCACAACACATGGAATACTGGAAGGGGAAAGGATGCAGAGTCAAGGATGACACCACGACGTCGATTTGTCCTCTTAACGTGCAAATGTGCACGAAGGGATATCACCAAGGGTGTCGAAATTCCACTTGAACATGATGTAGTGGAAAGCGACGTGAATCACGCAACAAATATTTAGTGTTTAATGAGGGTGGCATAACGATGGAGGATAACTGTTGACCGTATTTGAAACACAACATCCATATCATGTGACCTGAAATGGGAACAACAAACGAGGGTTGACTGCTGACCAAATTCGCTACACGGGACCTATCTCACAATGTTGTCCAAAATCCTTTGGGACGTTGGCCCAAAGCGGTAGGTGGGCCATAAGGCTGAGCATCCATACCATTTGGGGTTCCTTTCATATGTGAAAGAGATGGAAAACCCAAATAAAGGGACACATAGAGCATGGAAACAGATGAAAACATGTCCATGTAGAATCCAATACTCTAGGTCCTAAACCACAGTGCATCTAAGCACGTTGGTGAGGCATAATAGAGGTTGAGGGGCCCAATTGAGAGTAGACGACTTGAGGAGATGAGTGGAGGAAAAGGGGGATGGAGAGCTCAAGAGAGAGGTACATGACGTGGTTATTGCAAACCCGACGTGAATGAAGACATAAGTCCACATACCACCCCACATACCCTCGAGAGAACCTAGGCCAAGGGGCTGGAAGGAAGAGAAGGTTTCTAAAAAAACAGGGCTGGACTCGAAGACGAAATGTCCAGGCGTTCCTACGTATCCCATGAGTATGGGAAGAAAGTCATATGTAGTTCTAGAAATGACGTACAATTTAACGTCATGCGGTAAAGGGCAATGATGACGATGAAGGACGTTTTGGAAGGAGGGGAACATGGTGCGACCATTGTAAACCAAACATGAATGGGCACTAAGGAAATCCACATCACACCATATGAAACCCTCAAAGAGAACTAAACCCGAAGGGGGTGAAGAGATTTGTTGGGATGGACCCGAATACAAAATGTTTGGGTGTTCCTACATATCACATAAGGATGGGAATCAAGTCACATGTAGTTCTTGAAGTGTTGTGTAATTTAACGTCATGCGGTAATGATAGAGAAAGGAGGAGTGTCTTAAGGGGATGTGTGTGGTGTGGAAAAAAAAATAGCCTGACATGAATGAGGACATAGAGTCTGTACCACAATGCACAATCCTAAGAGAGAACTTGGGCCAAGAGCCCGAAAAGGTCAAGGGACCCGAGGCTAGGCCACATATGAAAGGTCTGGGTGTCGTTACGTATCCCACAAGGATGGAAATCAAGCCATACATAGTTCTAAAATTCCGTGCACTTTAACGTCATGGGACAAGGACGTAGATGACCTTAGTTTAAAGTCGCAGAGCTCAGACCATTTACAGTTTAATGTCTTGCAGGACGAGGATAAGCAGTTTAACGTCTGCTAAGGTGGAGATGAGCAGTTTAACATCTTGCAGGACGATAATACAATTTAACATCATGTGGGACGATGATTCCCTCACGCAAAGTACTGCTTGAGGAATTTGGCATTGGTGGGAGGAGTAATACACTCACTATTCATAGTGATCAGAGATTATGCACCATTGGGGTAAACCTTGTGAATGACGTAAGGTCCCTCCCATTTGGGCTCTAGCTTCGGTGTATTCCTACTTGGTATCATTGGCATTCTCAGATCCAATACTGTGCCATCTTGTAAGAAAGAGCGGAGGCAAAATTTCTTATTGAAAGCCCTGCCAATCTTGTTCTGATGCCTCTCTAGATTGTGCAAGGCACGAAGCCTATTCTCGTCAAGCGCTTCCAGTTCAACTAGAAGGATTTTGGCTACTTTATCTGGTTCCTGCTGATCATAGACGGCTATGCGTAATGAGGGTAATTGAATATAGATGGGCATGATTGCCTCTATCCCGTACACCAGGGAATATGGAGTCGCCTAGGTGGAATTATGCGTCGTCATTCGATAAGCCCAGAGAACGTTTGGAAGTTTGTCCGGCCAACTCTTCTTGTTCTGACCAACCATCTTCTGCAAGATGTTAGAGAGGGTTTTGTTGAATGCCTCAATCTGCCCATTTTCTTGTGCATGATAGCGAGAGGTATGATTAGAACGGATGTTGTACTTGGCGTACAATTTCTTTAGCTCGGTTGCTTGGAAGTTGGTGCCATTATCGGTGTGGACAGCGTGAGGGACTCAGAATCGATGGATAATATTAGAGCTCACAAAGTCAATGATGGAATGAGCCTTAACTTCCTTGAGCAAAATTTCCTCTTCCCACTTGGAAAATAAATCCTTAGGGGTCAGGATGAACTTGCACTGGCGAGCTGTTGCCGATGGATATGGTCTCACGACATCGATTCCCCAGACTACAAAGGGTCAAGAGTACTTGGTAGTATGAAGAGGCTCTGGCGGCCGATGCACGAAATTGGCATGGATATGGCACGCATGGCATCTCTTGGAAAACTCGATGCAGTCACGGATCATGGTGGGCCAAAAGTATCCCAATATATGGATCTAATGCGAAAGTTTCGACCCTGTCTGATGAGCGCCGCAAGAACCGACATGAACTTCCTGCATAACCTGAGAAATATCACCTCCTTGAATTCAATGGAGGAGAATCCCATCAAACCCACGTCTGTAGAGGATCTACTCAAGACTAGGACCACTCTGGAGGGTGAACTACACTGCGTGCCGTTGGATTCACTCAAGTTCGGCTCAGTCTGTCGGGAGATTACCGTACTGGAGATACTTGATAAAGGGAGTCGTCCAGTCAGGGGTCCCTTCCAACACTGCGGTGGGGGGACATGGAGGTCCCGATGTGGAGACATCGACGATAAGGTGGATTACCTGTGGGCTGTCATCATCGTCCAGAGTGATGAGAGTGGTGAATCTTCAATGCAGCACATGGATAATCAAATCATCCTGGTCAGGCTCTGCAAGAGATGCAGCAAGGCTAGCTAAGGCATCAACTCGGTTATTCTGTGATCGAGGGACATGAGTAACTTCTGGCCGAGAAGGGAACTAGGCCATCAACTGGCGAGTACGTTCTAACAGAGGTACAAGTTCCGACTTCCTGATGACGTAATCACCATTGATCTTCTTGATGACCAGTTCAGAGTCCCCTTTCACATGAAAATGGGGAACACCAATCTTGAGGGCCAGCTCGACGCCAGTGATAAGAGTCTGATACTCTGCCTTGTTGTTGGTGTAGCCTTCTGATAACAGGAACAAATAGGGTAGGATAACTTGTGCAGGCGTGATGAAGATGATACCTAGGCTTACTCTATTGAGTCTGGGATCATTGAGTCTCCTGCTAGTAGGGCTTCAGGAAGTGCCATCAAAGTGCATTTTCCAACACGGAGTAACTTGATCCACTTAGAGGATTTTCTCATCTGAAAAGTCAAGATCCAAAGACTGCTATACGGGGGATGGATGGGCGGCAAGAAATTCTTCCAATGCCTATCCCTTGATAGCCTTCTAGGGGACAAACTTTATGTTGAACTGTTGAAGGATCACTGCCCACCGAGCTAGACGACCTGTCAACATGGGGAGGTTTAGAATGTACTTCAGCAGATCCACTTGGGACACTAGATGTATCTCATGGTGTTGAAAGTAATGTCACAATTTCTACATTGTGAATACTAGCGCAAAGTAGCTCTTCTCGATAGGGGAATATATGGTCTTTGATCGAGGAGCATGTGACTGTGATAGTATAAACTGTTCTCTTTTCGCTTATTATTTTTATGGGTGATAAGGGTGCTGAGGGACTGTTCCAGAGCGGTCACATAGAGGACCATCGGCTTTTCAGAAATGGGTGATATCAAAACTGGAGGCTATAGCAGGTACTTCTTGATTTCCTCAAAAGCAGCTTGACACTCCTCATCCCACTAATAATCAACACCTTTCTTCATGATTTGGGAAAAGGGCTTACACTTGCCAGCCGGATTTGCGATGAATCAGCGTATGTAGGCTAAGTGGCCTTGAAAACCTTGGAGCTCCCGAATGTTTCTTGGATGAGACATATGATTGATGACCTTGATCTTTTCTAGATGGATTTCAACACCTATGTATCTGACAACGAAGCCGAGAAATTTTTTGGAGGTGACCCAAAGACACACTTCAAGGGGTTCATCTTCAGATGGCAGGAACGGAGGAAGCCGAACACTTTCTTGAGATCTCTAAGATGGTCTTGACGCTGGTGAGATTTAACCACCAGATCGTCCACGTAACATTCCACCAATGTCCTGAGAATCGGCTTGAACATGCGGTTCATGGCACGCTGATAGGTGACACCTGCATTCTTTAGACCGAAAGGCATTACCTAGTAGCAGAAAGTACCTTGTGGTTCCCTGAAGGTGGTAGACTCTTCATCCTCAGGGGACATTCAGATTTGATTATATCTGGAATACCCATCCATGAAGGAGAGAGCTTGGAACCCAGTAGTGGCGTCGATCAACAATTCTATCACAGGAAGGGGAAAATCATCCTTCGGACAGTGACAGTTGAGATCCCGAAAGTCGATGCAGACTCTGATCTATCTGTTTTTCTTCCTGACTGGCATAATGTTGGCTAACCACCTAGGGTGCTAGACTTCCTTGATGAAGTTGGCTTTGATGAGCTTATCAACCTCAGCCTCGACCATGACATTGTGAGAAGGGTGCATCTTTCTGGGAGGCTGTTTGAACCCATGATGATTTGTTGGGAGACCGAGATGCTGGACGGAGACTTGAGGATCTAGCCCCGACATCTCTTCATAACTCCAAGAGAATACATCACGATGTTGCCTTAGGAAATCCACGTATTGTTGTTGCTCTTCTGTAGGCATATCAGTGCTGATCAGTGTTGGCTTCATATCCCTATCGGTACCAAGGTTCACCTATACCAATTCATCGACTGTAGTGGAGACACCCTCTTTGAATGTGGCAGGGGCATCTATCAAATCCTCTTATTCATCCACGACGAGAGGATCATCAGCAGGAGGCAACTCCTCCGAGTCGACAGATCCTGAAGGGACGCTGGTGCCAGCCTGAGCGGCTATGGAAACCTCATTGGGGGACTCCCACACTGCTAAAACCATGGTGAAGAAAGCTATTGACCTAATCCCATATGTCCTTCAACCCAAGGGGCCACGTTTGATAATATCAAATCAATAGTGGCACGTTGACTTGAGTCGGTTTATCCCATCCCGGTGAAACCAGCAAGTATGACGTATCGCTGTTGCCATGGGGCGAACATCCTGATACCTTATATGAGTAGGGGCTCTGGGATCACCTGAGCCTAATTTGTGTAGGAATATGAGGCAATCTCATGACATTCTTTAGACTTGGGAACACACTTCCCCCTTGTTCCAAAGATAACAAAGCATTTCCCCAAGTCTGGGGTCGTAGCCTCCAATCGGTGAATCGGGAAAATGTAGGCACCATCTAGGTCTGTCCACAGGTCGGTCGTAGCCGTAGCATGTTCAACCTCATTAGCCTGAATCTGTTTGTCCTTGTTCTTGTAGTAGTCGACATCTAGGTAGTGGGCTTCACAAGAGGCAAATGGTGATGCATCACCTTGGAGTACACCTACTCGACTATTATGGGAGTACTTAAGGAATTGCTGATATGAGGACGGGACTGCCACATATAGGTGGAGCCATGGTCTACCCATCAACGCATTGTAAGTGGTGTCTTGTGAGACAACCATGAACATGGTGCCGGCAACTAGGCCACTAAACTGGGTCTTTAGGCAGATCTTGCCAACTGGTGTTTGCTCCATCCTGTCATAACCTTGAATTTTCAGGTTACAGGGACTTAGATCTATTTCAGACAACCCCATCTTACAGAGTGTCCGGGTCGGGATAAGGTTGATCCCTGAGCCCGTGTCGACAAGATAGTGACGAACCTCCACACCATTGAACTGGCCAGTGATGTACAACGGGCGGATGTGCCCCTGTATAAGAGATCCTTCATCTTCTCCAGAGAAAGAAATGATGGCCTGACATTTCGCATGCTCAACTGTCTCAACATAGAAGGCTTCTGCGACTGCTACCTCTGTCTCAAACTGGAGGGGGATTCTTAAAGTCTCTACAAGGGCTTCACGCATATCCACCGATAGGCGGAGAGCCTCGAGGATAGAGATCTTTACAAGAATGCTGGAAAGATTCTTAAGGACATCATATTTTCATGCTAGGTGTACACTTCTGCTGATAGGAGGTTGCTCCGTGGTAGGAGGTATGGTGGGTGCTGCTGGTTGAACCGACAGATTCTGGCTGGTGCTGGGAATGTCCCGTTGTTCACTAGTCGAACTATGTAGAGTGGCTACCAGCTGACAGCCAGATGACTTAGGCCCATCCACAACGGAAAGTGGATGATCATTGCACAGTCATGGTGGATCTGTTTGATCAAGGAGTACAAACGATGGTGGAGGTGGATTTGATTAAATTAGGTGAGAAGGCTACACATGATGAGCTCTGTGCTGGGCCCGTTATCTGGTCTCTGTGGCATGCACGGCTTGGCTGGAAGCACTGACCAATGCATTCTGGCGATTCACATACCCACGGCTCCATCGACGCTGGCGTCGATTGGGGACGTTGGGAGGGTCCGCCCGACACTCTTCGCCATCAGGAACCACGTAAGGGTTTACCAGCTCGACGGTATTGATCGAAGTGTACCCCTGATCATCACTTGAATAATCCTCCAATGTTGGGTGGATTATGGGGGAAATCCTCATCTCTGGGGGCATGAAGTCACCGAGAGTATGGGACAGATTTAGCAAAGGCGGAGGGCTTTGTCTTCCCTTGCGTCGCTGGTGCTTGCTCCCCTGAGAGGACGAAGACTGAGATGTTGATGCAGAGGCAGTAGCTGAAGGTAACAAAACAACTTCTGAAGGCTCGGGCTGATTCAAACGTGCATGGATAATACCATGGGCATGAGAGACTGCCTTGCGAGCCATGCAATCATCGTATTTTTGGGACCCGTGGTTAGAAACCTGCTTCCATTCACCCTCGCTGTCACTGTCAGTCTTTATAATCACACATGCCACGTGTGCCGAGGCCGAGCCCAACTTGACTATGTTGTTATCGACCTGGTCTTGGAGCCAATCTCTGAACATGTAGCATTGCTTGAGAGTGTGCCCAAGGAACCAGTGATAGGGGCAATAATTGGGGAGATCAGTGAGATCCGTCTCTTCGGGCCTCTTGCATTCCGACAATTGTAGGATTCTATGGTCCAAGGTGCTTCGGAAATAATCAGGAACCTAAGCCTCATTAAATAAGTAGGTACAGTTCCTCCGATTCAGGAAAGGAACTCTGGGAGCCTGGCCCTGACGAGGGGCTGGCAGAGCCTGTTGAGGAGGTGAAACCTGATTATCTCACCTAAGTGGCGGTGATGCATTACGTAGGGGCGCCTACCGATTCTGAGGCGGGCACTGCTGGGTCGGAGGCTGCGCCTGAGGTGGTGGACATCAACGAAGCTATGGAGGTGGCTCTGTCGGTAACAATTCCAGCTACTTGGGGGCCTCTATTTGTACTACTACAGCGGTCTCGGCCTTGGTATATCTTTTTGCAGGAGCTACAAGAGGTAATGGATGTGCCTGCTTGGCTTACTGCAAGTCTTCCTTTAAACATTGTGTTTTTTCAGAGAAATCCTAGAACCCACCTGGGAAGTTATAAGTTATGAGAGAAGGGATTGGTTCAGTCTTCACATTCACCACACACATCGTCAGCAACTACTCCTGGGTTAGTGGTATATCAATGGAATATGTGAGGGCCTTCCACCTAGAGACAAAGTTTGCGATGCACTCCTCAGGTCTCTTCTTGCACTTGAAGAGGTCAGTAATGCTTGTCTTCCGGGTCGTGGAACTGAAATGGTAGAGAAACTGCCTAGGAAGATCCTCCCAACCATCTATTGACCCAATGGGTAACTGGGTGTACCAAACAAACGCGGGCCCTTCTAGTGTCTGTACGAAACACCAAATTTTGGTGGTCTCCTGCTGCACTGGAGTTCCCAACATGGGTCCACACCTTGAAATAAAGTGGGCCAGATGCTGCAATGGATCGCCCATCCCGTTAAAGTGGGAGAATGTAGGATTTTCGAAACCCGGGGGTGCTAGCATATCATCCACCCATTTCGGATATGGCTTGTCATCAGGCGAGATTTCCACCTATCAAGTTTCTAGGGCCTCGAGGTGAACAATAAGTGCTGATATCAAATCATCTAGATGAGGATTATGATCTTGATGAGGGTTCCTGACCACCAACGCGTTGGAAGGTTCTTCAATGTGGTAATCGGGCCCAGTGTCTTGTGGAGCGGCTGGTGGGATGACTTGCAGGACTGCTGGGGGAGCGACCTATGAAGCGGTTGGGGGGACCTAGACTGGGTCCTAAGGAGGGTTATCACGCAACTCATGTGGACTCTGTGATGCATATTGCGCCCTCTTTCCATAAACTCTGGCCTCTACTCTGTCTATATGGGTAGGATGGTGGTCAAGGTCACTAAGAGGCAACTCGCTGGAGGGAGGCTGTACCTACCCCTACTGCCCCAGTCAAGGATTACCATAATCTGGTCTTCGTTCCACAGAACGCTCAGCTAGAAGGTCATTGACCATCTTTTTATGTTTCGCGATCTGTTGACACAACACAAACTTTTCAGGGACATCTTCTATTTTTTTTACTGATCCAAATGGGTCAGAGGGTTCAATAGTCCCAGCATGTTCTTTACCCTTATTGGGGTCCCGACTGAAGGACAATGACTCGAAAGGTGCAAGAAGGCCCAGTAAATTTCTCTACTTGTGAGTAACCCTTCCCAAAGGATCCAACAAGTGTGGCACCATCTCAGGGGGTAAGTTCTCTTCAATGAGTCCTAGCTCGGTTTCTTCCTCTGATAGGTCGACCATGTTAACTACGACTGTGCCTGGAGGAATATCCTTAATATCACATGGCAAGTTGGGATGGAACTGGATATGATTAAAATGAAGGAAAACATACTACCCCCAACCATGGATCTGGACATGGGGGGAAGCCTCCTCAATAACTCTGTAGAGAACTATAAAGCTCTGGACGCATCATTGCCGGAGGGTCTGATGATGACCGGGTGACTCAGGCCGCTGAGCCACGGGGAGCGCAACCAATTTGACTATGTGGCATTGCTGGCCGATGTTTTCTAAGTGTTTCTGGCTCTTGGGGTAAGATACCCGTTGATGATAGAGACGAAAGTGCTTCATCTAGAGAGTTTGGAGGAAGCACATGACCTTCTCTTGGGTGAGAGATTTCAGAATATTAAAACTTGTTATTGAAATGCTCCAGAACATATCAGAGAGATGATATGTGGAGAGCAGGTTCCACAAAATTCTCGACTCAGACTCGGGATTCGACCCCTGGTTTCCCCATTCATCGACTGGGGGCGGTTGAGGGACCGGTAACGACACTGACGCAGAGCGTTGCGACGGTGGACTGGTTAGTGGAGAATACAGTGCACGAGTTGACAAACCGCCGCATCTCAGGTTGTCTCCCAGGGACTGCACCGATTGTACCACCACTTCCCTATAAGACGGGGTACCGAACACTGTTTCCTACGCAGGGGTGGGGGTCATTGGCGGTGGATCAGGCTAGTGCTCATCATCGACCAGTACCCAGAACAATTCTCCATGGTCTCTCATCGAGGTAGAGAATGATCCTGGTGATGATAGTGATAATTGAACAACAAGATCCCGGATAGGGGCCAAATCCTCCTCCTCCTGTATGTACCTGCAGAGGGATTCAATAATTCGGTGGACCTCGCTTTCTGGGAGAATGAGGCTGATACGTCGAGTCCCTGCCCCAGACCCCGACATAGAGGATCGGGGTGAGGGTTCCATTATTGAGTCACACTCCACTTCAGATTCCGAAAAGAGAACATGTTTGATTTCGATATGAATATTCTTCCTTTGGCGGCGACGATACGCCCTCCTTCCTTGGGGTGGTTCTTTAGGACATGGTAGGTTTTTGACACGGGGAGGTCCTCCATGCATATTGGTGCTAGAGTGGGAAGGACCTCCTCCCGCATTGGATAGGATATGATGAGGGCCTTTATACCGGTTATTGCTAATGTGTGGAGGACCTCCACTCTGATGTGATGGGGTGCGAGGGGCACCCAAAAAAAGGTTGAATGGAACACAGGGATGATCTCCATGTTTGATAGTGCTGGAGTGGGGAGGGACTCTGCTGGAGCTGGTGAACACATGGGGAGGACCTTCATGGTGGCTATCTGTTGTGCGGGGAGGACCTTCGCGTCGATCGGCCCTGGTAGCAGCAGTACAAAGAGGGCCTTCGTACTAATTATATTGGACACGAGAAGGACCTCCATATTCACCATTGATGAAGCAGGGAGGGCCTTTGCTTTGGTGATTGCTGGCATGGGGAGGACCTCTACCAGAATCAATGAGCACATGGGGAGGGCCTCCCTGTTGTTGGGTGACTAGGCAAGGAAGAACCTCGTGTTGAGAACTTGGTATGTGAGGAAAATTTTCATACCTAAGATTGAAGGTACGGGGAAGAACTTCGTGTTGGGTGTCAACAAGATGAGGAGGGCCTCTGCTTGGGCTGATGAAAGTGGTATGGGGAGGGACTTTGTACTGAACATCACTATCGCGGGTTGTCCCACGATGACTACTACTTGCCCCGGTAACCGGGAGAGCCCGTTCAACCTGCTCACAGGTTGACTGGTGCTTCAACTTTGGTTGGGCTTGGAAGTGGACCTACTCTGTAACCGGGAGGTGCCCCTACCCAATAATAACAGGGGGATAATAGCTTGTGCTGGTGGTGGCTCGGGCCACTGAAGCCGCGAAAGATGATGCCCCTTGGCGGGCATACTCATGAGCTTGCACCTGGCGTTGACGTCGGGTTAGCCGGGCTAGGGCCAACTATGCAGGGGGATGAACCACCTACTCTTCAATCAGGTTACTCGACTCAAGTGGTGGTGTGTAAGAAATAATAAGAAAATATAATAAGTATATACTCACACAAAAATCTCAAACTGGTGTTAATAATCTAATAAACCCAAGGTATCATTCCATCTATCAGAATACTCTGAAGGAGCCCATATGCGACAGTAGTCCCAGGTGGTGAAGGTTCCTAAGGAGGAAGGGGCGAACACGCACCTATCGGGGTTCGAGGTCAGGTCACTGAGGTTGAAGGTGGCCCGATACTCATACAAGGGTTCATTCTATATTTCACAAACCATGTCTCGATACCCTAGGATGTTAACCCACTGCTGGTGGAAGTGAAACCGTTCCTGATGATCATGCCAAGAAGAAATGGAAACCAAGAGGGGGGAGTGGTTCGAAATACCTCAAGCAAGATGAAAAAATATGGTATTTGAGAATACATTAGTGGCTTCCATGTTGGCTAGACACCTATCCAATAGACTCCACAAGTGGTGATGGACCCTGCAGTTATTGCACCAGGTGAAACTGTCACCTGAGAAGCTGAGATCAATGAGGCCCTTTCCAGCCATGAACTGAACAAACTCCATGATGGCCTTCCTCTGGAATGGGCTTCTACCTTTACATTCCTTTGGGTTGGAAATGACATTAAAGTCACCCCCAACAAACAATGGATGGTGGCCGGGATCGAAGGTATTTTGTTCACTCCATAGATATTCCCTTTGAAGAGGGTCATAGCTTCCAAAGACAAAAGTCATAAGGAAGGAGGTTTCACCGTTGGACACCTTGGTAGTGATGAATTGATTGCAATCTTGAACAGTATCAACAACATATTTATTGTGCCAAAATACCCATTTGTGTCTGTTGGAGGGGTCAGAGTGTAGAAATCCATGCAACTTAATCTTCCAGGAGAATTCTATGATTATTATAGGGTTTTTGTGTTATTTGAAAACAATAACAATGACATTATTCTTTTTGATTTCTACGGTGAGGAAGTCCGATTTAACATGGGTACTAAGACCATGATCATTACATATGAAGATAATAATGATGGGTTGGACAGGGCTCTGTCATTGGATCTAGAGCTAGTAGCCTTATTGAAGTGGGAGGATGATCTCTCATTGAGGTCCCTTGATTTTGAACATGTTCATAATCCCTTCTGGTTGGTAAGATTCATATGAGTAGGAGATGAGGATCCAAAGGGGAAGGGGAAGGATGGGTAATGAAACTTGGGGGCTGGTGAGAGAGTTCTCTATGGATCCATAAGTATTTGGAGCTGGATGACAGGCTCGGAGCCAAGGGAGACAAAACAAACACTGCTAGGAAGGGGCCTGACCACTACAGAGAAGTAGTCAGTAACCTCAACGAGGGAGAAGGACAGAGATGGAGGTAGGGGTGGCAAGGCTAGAAAGCTTGGTGGTCTGGGCATCATTCCATACAAGTGAACAGCCAGACAAAGTCACTTGGAGAGCATGAAGGAAAGAAGGGGGTAACCCCTCGAAGAAAATAGGGTTCAAGCATTGGATGACCTAGAAATGCATCAGAACCGGGTGGTGTTGTCCTTAAAGAAAAAGGTTATTCTTCATTCCTTACTTTACAGTGACATGGTGTTGGATCTAAGGTAATCGATGATACCTAGGAGGAATCTAGTGAAATTGGAATCCAAGTGGGAAGGACCTTAAATTTTTCATAAACTTCACTCTGATAGTGTAAACTCATTGATCACCATTGATGATGAGCATATCAATCTTTCCACCAATACTAGGTTTCTCAAGAGATATTTCACATGAATAAACCATCCCTTTAGTTTGAGATATATGGATTTGAACTAAAAATCCAACATCCTAGTTATATGTTGTTTCGTGTGGTGTTGAGCCGCCACAAGCCCCTTCTCACATCAGGTCGTTATTCTTGCATGACACGCCAAAAATTTTGGGACACACCCCCTTTGGTCCATGAATCATGAACTTAAACCTTTTTCATCCTCTACCCATATTTCACATGGTGTAGGGACTTTATAGATGGAAAATTCACCTCACCCTCACTATATGTTCTAGTTGCATGATATGAAACCGTGTGACATTTTGGTAAAATATATTCAACCTTAAAATACATTATCATAATCCTAATCACAAGATATTAAAATTTGTGTCCAATGTTCTCATTGCATGAAGTTAAAAAACATGGTTCATGTCCCTATTGTATGATATAAAACTTTGAAATGAATTTATCCTTCAACCGAGAGGGCTCTCTCTTTCTGTTGCCATTCACTTACCGCACCATGTTGAAGAACTAAATAAGGATTGATTCCCATTTAATATCATGGGATATCAAGAGACTGAAAAATTATATATCATTGGCTCAACTCACTCATTGAACTACCTCAACACATCCATCATTGAAAACAAGTTTTTCTCTCACTCACAGATGCACTCCATCTAGGTGCGTTCCGACATGTGGTGGCAGAAAACCAAGGGTGTTGAACCTTCACTCAAACATTTCACAAACTCAACTTCATGATTTAATAATCCTTAAACATAGGTCCTCATAATTATAGAAGAGTATGTGTAATAGGGGAACAAAAAAACATTGCACACCTGGTCCAGCAACACGAAGATCGAGGGCGGTGGAGGTCCGGCAACGCAAAGATCGAGGGAGGCGGAGGTCCGGCACGTGAAGATCGGGGGCGGCGGAGGTCCAGAAACGCGAAGCTCGAGGGCGGCGGAGGTCTGGCAACGTGAAGCTCGGGGGGCAGCGGAGGGGAGTTGCAGGGTTACAGTACCGCGAGAGCTTTAGGTCGCGATAAAATGAGGGCACTGTGTGACCGACTTTATAAAATATGGGACTATGGTTTTATCAGTGCTTTTTTAGCACTGATAAAGGTCCTCTTTATCAGCGCTAAAATTTTAGCGCTGATACAGGGTTTCTTTATCAGCGGTTTTTTCTTAGCGTTGATATAAGGTTGCGCTTCCCTTGTCCGTTTTTGTAGTAGTGGGTAACGTTCTTCAACGATCATTTTTATTTTATTTATTCATTCACCTCCTTCAAATTGAAGTGCCCAGTGGATCATGTAGGTACACTGAGAGGGGGTGTGAATTAGTGTACACAAGTTTTACCAATTTTTCTTTTCTTTTATTTACCCCCCTTTAACTTGAACCTCTGCACTTATTAGAGTGGATGGATCTTCCATGTTGACAAACACAAATATACCACATACAATATAGAAAGTAAATGAAGCATAACACATAGTATTTTTACAAGGTTCACCCCTGATGTGGGTGACTACATCCTTGCTGGGTTTTGGTTGATCCAAGACACAGATTCTCCACTAAACATCAATCACAAATTACAAGTGGGATGGTTAAGTATCACCCTAAAACTAATATGGGGAGGTATCAACCAATTCCTGATACAATGTCTCTCGACAAAAGATTATACCGATTGACACTAGTTTACAAACAAAATACAACCACTCTGAGAAAGATTTCAATCTGCTCCTGCAATACAAAAATAATCTTTATTTTCAAGCCACTAAGTATAAACTGATTCTGCACTTTCTCACTTTAACCGAAACAATTCAACTGCCACTGAATTTGATCAACAACACTGTATGCAAGTCGGTTAAGTATACTCTTGAATTGTAAAAGATAATACTTTCAATTTAACTCACTGCTATATCAGAATGATCAACTGAAGATATCTCAAAGCTCTGCAAGTTGTCTTATAATATAATGCTTCGACTTAACTCTCAACTTTGTACTAATTCTAGACTAGTTCAAATATTTCTGATCACTGAATGTAATCAGCTATCTCAGTACAACACTGCTTAAGTAAGAATTCTTTCTTCTGCTGAAGACCTGACCTCACTTAACACTGAATACTCAGATAAAGAATTTATACTTAGTCACTGATATCAAAACTGTTCCGGCTTCAGTCTCAAAATACTACACATTGAATATGAAATATAAAATCCATGTGCACTTTTCAATCTTCACGAATGTAATTATAACACTGCATGGTCTTCTTTTTATTCCTTACACGTGTGTGTAAACATGCAATAATGCATGTAAGTGTATTTCATATGGATCTTCAACCACACAATGTTCAATTTTCTCACTTCACAATTCACACACACCATTCACTTCATTCTTCACACACAAAGGTATATGCATGAGATTTCACACAAGCATGTTTAGTTGATACATAGCACTATCTTCTCAGTGTGTGTGACCTTCCCAAATCATACACAACGAACTCCCTTTATGTATTCATGTATGTGTACACTTATTCTTATAGTTATGTATGCATAAACACGCATACATCCACAACGTTTTATGCAAAACTGAATGTCCATTGTTTACTCCTAACAGTGTATGTGTGCAAGCTCTTCTTCGCAAGTTGCAAGTTATCGGTTATAAACTGCACAACCTTTTGTATACTACTATTTCGTGCAACAGGTAAGTAGTACATCTCCTACGAGCGCAACACCAAACCCTCACTTGTGGAACAGTCACGAATATTCTTCTCCCTCGCATAAACAATAGTAGTGTAGAAACCTTCGCGAACCAAACGATTCATGACAATATTTCTCTCAAAACAAAGATTTCAAATGTGAGATAAACGCATCACACAAATGTCCTCGACATCCCATATTTATAGGCAACGAACCACATATAGAACTTTCTAGAATCACATAGATGACTTCTTTCCTCATCGGATCAAACACTGCTTCTGTTCTACGGTTTCTAGAATCACCATCTCCAAAATTTAAATCTTCTGCACATAGTGGAGTCTTGGTTTTTTCATCCTTATATTATGAAAACGAATTTGCATAAAATATTTCGATTATCCTCGGATCCTCATAACTATGAAACGATGTTTGGAGAGCTTGGATGGAGCTTTGGTCGATGCTGGAGTTTTTTTATACAGTTTTTCAAAAAAAAAAATTGAAAATACATCTAGGTTAAAAAAAATTATCTTTTTACCCCAAAAGGCGGCACCTGGTGTGCCGCCTTTGTGGGTTTTTCCGCCCAGGGCAAGGCGGCACATGGCGTGCCGCCTTTTCCAAAAAATTAACCGCAAAGGCCGCACACCAGGTGCCGCCTTTGCATAAATATTTTTTTTAAAAAAAATTAATTTAATTTAATTTTGTTTTGTTTTGTTATATATATATATATAACAAAACTTTTCTGCAGAATTTTTCTGCTATTTAATATCCAGCGGTTCTGCCATTACAGCAGTCTAGATTCTAACTGATACCCTCACCCAGGACTCCCTTTTATAAGGGGGTTTGCCCTGAAAACAATATTGCATTTCCGATGTGGGATTCTGGTTCTCCTTTTCCTGCACAGTACATTATGCGTTTCCGATGTGTGATTCTATTTCAAGTACGCGACTTTGAAAGACTATAAAACATAAACTATAAGACCAATATAAATGAAACTTTAAACACTGATTAAACATATAAGAAATAGTTGAAAACAAAAAAAATTCATAAAAAATGTTGATACGGATTAATTTATAAGCTTTCAAAACCACCTACTTGAAACTTAAACATATTTCAAGTACGTGACTTTGAAAGCTTATAAAAGATAAAATATAAGACCAATACAAATGAAACTTTAAAAATTGATTAAACATATAAGAAATAGTTGAAAACAAAAATAATTTCATAAAAAATGTTGACCAAAAACAATTTATAAGCTTTCAAAACCATCAACATGAAACTTAAAAATGTTTCAAGTTCCCGACTTTGAAAGACTATAAAACATAAACTATAAGACCAATAGAAATGAAACATTAAAAATTGATTAAACATATAAGAAATAGTTGAAAACAACAAAAACTTCCTAAAAATGTCCATAAAAATTAATTTATAATCTTTCAAAACCGTCTACTTGAAACTTAAAAATGTTTCAAGTACGCGAATTTGAAAGACTATAAAACATAAAATATAAGAACAACATAAATGAAACATTAAACATTGATTAAAACATTGCTACATATATCTTTGAAAAAGAAACATTTCTACATATAGCTTTGAAAAAGAAACAATGTTTGGTTAACATATGATGAAAATTCTTGGAAAAAATGCAACGTAAATCTATAGGAATTAGATTTTGTATCAAAACATGGCATTCATGTGAATTGAATCCTTTTAACTTCAGATAATTCATTGAAAAAATGTTATTTATATTTGATGAATACCCCTCTAGAACCTTTACATCATTGAACAAGTTGAAAAACAAATACATCTCTCCTCCCTAGAAAGAGTATAAGCAGCATGAGGAAGAAACATTGGATTTTCACCCTTCACAGGAGCCAACTCTTCTCGTATTCCCATGTCAACCATGTCTAACCTTGCCTCAATTCCATCCTTTGTTTTTTCAGGGGAATTTAGCAATGTTCCTATAACACTGTCACATACTTTCAATTTATACAACATCAGTATAGTTGAAAATGATGAATATTTACTGCAACCAGCATACAATGGCGTCTTTGCACAACTCTTTAACTTCTCAAACAATTTTTGGAAATCATGGAGTTTATCTTCAATTTTCTTTGTCATTTCCTCAATATGATCGTCATCATCATTGACATCTATAATCACATCCTCCATACGGTCTTCTTCATTATCCATATTTGTATTCATATCTGATGATACATAAAACGTAGTTTTATCCCAGCCAGTAACTATATTCTCTTTTTCTCTGTGTTTATTCCAACATTTATAACTCCGATCTATTCCGTGACATATAAAATGTTCTTCCAACTCCTATGGAGTAAGTAGTCTAGAATAACAACAATGTAAACATGGACAATGGATTTGAGAAGGATCCTTTGCGTGATCCTTTGAAAACATTATGAACTCTTTTACTCCGTTCTCATACACTATTGTCAAACGATTAGCATCCATCAAATCATTATTCATCTCCATCCTATTTGAATCTCAAATATTAGTATTTATGGTTCAAATACACAAAACAATACTTCCAAATATAGTAGAAGAGAACCACTTCCTTACAAAAATAGAGATTAATTGAGCCTAACCATTTCTAATAATGATTTGGAAATCAACAGAACCAGGATAGACCCCCCATAAAAATAAACACAGTTTCCAAACAAAAAGTGGTTTGTGGGGATAATCACTTGTGTCATAGATGGTAAAACTCACACGTCATCATCCTCTATGACTCATCCTCCTCTATTGGGTCAACCCTTCTATGGTCAACTAGTCCATCCTTTTATACCTCCCAAACCTAAAATACATATGGATGAAAACCAGTAGCCAACTCTATATGTAAAGAAAGGATTATCATAATCTCTATAATATGGAATTCAGAAAATATAATTACTGTAGATTCATTATAGTTTCCTCAAATCACCCTAGTCCAAACACAATAATAATCAAGAATGATAAATCTACCACTCCTAGGTCTCTGCCCTACATTCAATATAATCATGCCTAATATTTTTGGTAAGCTCAAGTTACTTACTTTAAATCACAGGGGGGGGTAATCACTTGTGTCATAGATGGTCTCCCATGTTATTCCATATGAAAATTTTAACAAATATTATTTACCTATCATCCCATTCTATCCTCATTAGTGTCTAATTACAAACTCCATATTAAGTGTAATATCAAATGAGTATATATTAATAAATCACCCTACATCCACTTCCCCACTAATATGGTCATTCTCACAATCTAATGGAATATTTATTATACTTAAACCCCTTCTATATAATCCCATAACCATATATCCACACATACACATGTCACAAACACATAAAAAACCATATCCACATAACAACCACACATCACATCCAAATCATAGTATGATATCGAGAACATGAAGGACATAAAAATCATACTCTCCTCCTACAATGCACAACCCCCACTATGTATCCACACCAAATACACATAATCATGTAAAAAAGAATATATATACACCAAAACCTAAAATCATTATAGGTCGTATATATACACCCACTGTGATCCATTACAACACATATTAAGTGTGAAGGGGGAAAGGGAATAAGGAGTGGTTCTATATGTGTTCCCTATATAACCTAGATATTGAGAAAAACACTCAGAACCAAAGTACCCATATGGATTTCAATCAGGTTTCTCGACTCAAGTGGTGGTGTGTAAGAAATAATAAGAAAATATAATAAGTATATAGTCACACATAAATCTTTCCTAAGGGTTTACACCAAACTAACACTCCAAACACCCTCGTCAATCATTGCCTTGTTACTACCACCCTCTTATAACCACTTCCATTATAATGACACAAATAATCCCCAAAAAATCACATAAGCATCCATATCAACATTACCAACTTCTCATTGCATTTAACATTATAATTTCTTGGATTTTTATTACCATATGCATTTCAATTGTTAACCATTTTAATGTAAAACCAATCATTAAATCACTACCCACTATAATCCATTCATTAATCATTAATAACATTTATTCTATCATTAACCATTTATTAAACATAGTTATTCCAATCATTATCATTAATCATTTAACAAACCATCATTTATCATTTCCAAAAAATCACCCATTACTATTTTCATTTATTCCAACCATATTCCATGCCAAAAGGAAACTATAACACCACCCAATAACAACTAAATTTTCATGACATAATATAAAACTAAACACATTATAAAATCCATAAAACCACTTTTTTTTGCCTAAATAGCCATATCATTGCTATCATAACCACACAGTAATCCATCCATTACTACTGTATTAATTACCACACCACATGCTCCCAACCACATCAATCAACGATCACCCTTATAATCATAGTGATAAATACCCCATACATAGTAGCATGAAAGGGAAAACATATAAGAAATTCACACTAAAAGTCCTATGTATGAAATTTAACCATTAAAACCATAACAAAGAAACACAAAAACCGAATAAGCATTGTTTTCACATCCTTCCTAAGAAGAAAGTTCATGAATATAATCAAGAACAAGAGAAAAGAAATTCACCTTAGAGGAGGATAAGTAGGGAACCTTCTGCGCTACGTCGGGAGGGGAAGGCACAACGGCCAGAGGTGGAGGTGCACGGGAGGAGCTTCCAACCATTGAAAAATAGAGGAGTAGGGTTTGCGGGGAGTAGGGTCGAGCGGAGAGGAGGAGAAGTAGGGATTGCAGGGAAGAGGATCCGCCGAAGGGATTCGAGGGGGAGGGTTAGGTGAAGGGCCAACGATGGAGGACTGACAACATGAAGATCGACGGGTAGTAGAGGTCTGGAAACGTGAAGATCAGGGGGGGGGGGGGTTGTGGAGGGAAGTCACAGGGTTATAGTACAACGAGAGCTTTAGGGTGTGATAAACCGAGGACACTGTGCGGCCGATTTTATAAAATATGGGACTATGGTTTTATCAGCACTAAAAAATCGCGCATAAATCCTTCCTGTATCAGCACTAACATTTTAGCATTGATACATGCCTTCTTTATCAGCACTTTTTTTGCATTGATAATGGGGCCTTTTATGAGCGCTTTTTCAGTGATGATAAAGATTACCCTACATCAGTGCTAAAATTTTAGCACTGATACATGACTTCTTTACCATCAGTTTTTGCTTAGCGATGATATAAAGTGGTGCTTCCCTTGCCCATTTTTGTAGTAGTGATAGCTTTGTCAAATGCTTCCCATTTACATGACTGAGATGGTGATTCCATAACTAGGTGTTGTATGAGTCAGTTGAGTTTGTTTCTTTATTGATTTTCAACACTTGGTTTTCATAATTTAATACATAAAAACTGTTATTTAAATGTCTCATATCATAACATACGTTGTTCTTATAAAAGAAACAACCCTTATTTCCAAACTTGAAAATAAATCCATCCATATCGAAACATGATACATAAATTATGTTCTTGGTAACACTAGGTACATAATAACAGTTATGTAAAACCAGAAGCATTCCAGTTGGCAATGAGAGATGGTAATCGCCAATGGCCAACGCAGCCAGCCCCGCGCCATTGGCAGCTTGAAGATCCACCACTCCTCTGGAAAAATTTCTAAATATACTTATTTACAAGATTTGAATAAAAATTTGATCCCTAAATGCTATATTTCTTATATGTTTAATCAATGTTTAACGTTTCATTTGTATTGGTCTTATAGTTTATGTTTTATAGTCTTTCAAAGTCAGGAACTTGAAACATTTTTAAGTTTCAAGTTGATGGTTTTGAAAGCTTATAAATTATTTTTGGTCAACATTTTTAATGAAATTATTTTTTTTTCAACTATTTATTATATGTTTAATAAATGTTTAAAGTTTCATTTATATTGGTCTTATATTTTATCTTTTATAAGCTTTCAAAGTCACGTACTTGAAATATGTTTAAGTTTCAAGTAGGTGGTTTTGAAAGCTTATAAATTAATTTGTATCAACATTTTTTATGAAATTATTTTTGTTTTAAACTATTTCTTATAATTTTAATCAGTGTTTAAAGTTTCATTTATATTGGTCTTATAATTTATGTTTTATAGTCTTTCAAAGTCGCGTACTTGAAACAGAATCACACATCGGAAACGCAGAATGTACTGCGCAGGAAAAGAAGAACCAGAATCCCACATCGGAAATGCAGTTTGGTTTTTAGGGAAAACCCCCTTATAAAAGGGAGTCTTGGTGAGGGTATCAGTCAGAATCCAGACTGCTGTAATGGCAGAACCGCTGAATATTAAATAGCAGAAAAATTCTGCTGAAAAGTTTTGTTATATATATATATATATATATATAAACAAAAAAAATAAAAAATTTTAAAAAAAATAATTATGCAAAGGCGGCACCTGGTGTGCCGCCTTTGCAGTTAATTTTTGGGCAAAGGCGGCACACCATGTGCCGCCTTGCCCTGGGCGGAAAAACCCCCAAAGGCGGCACACCAGGTGCCACCTTTGGGAGGTAAAAAAATAATTTTTTTACCCTGGTGGTATTTTAAAAAATATTTTTTTTGAAAAAATGTAAAAAAAAACTCGTCGATGCTGCCATGGAGATTTTAGTGAACAGGTACTCTCAGGATTTTTTTTACGGTTTTAAAACAAAATATTTTCCAGAAAACGCTTAGGGCAATTTTTTTTTTAAAATACACCTCAAAGGCGGCATCCCGGATGCCGCATTTGCATTTCGGGGGCAAGGCGGCATCCGCGATGCCGCCTTTCTCTTAAAAAAATCTTTTTTTTTGCAATTTTTTTTATTTTTTTTGTTTTGTTTATATATATATATATATACATAAACAAAACAAAAAATTTCAGCAGAATTTCTCTGCTATTAAAGATTCAGCGCTACAGCCATTACAGCAGTCTGGATTCTGACAGAAACTCTTACCCATGCCTCCCTTTTATAAGAGGGCTTGCCCTGAAAATCATTCTGCATTTTCGATGTGGGATTAAGGTTCTACCTTTACTGCGCAGTACATTCTGCATTTCCGATGTGAGATTCTGTTTCAAGTACGTGACTTTGAAATACAATAAAATATAAACTATAAGGCCAATATAAATGAAATTTTAAACATTGATTAAACATATAATAAATAGTTTAAAACAAAAAGAATTTCCTCAAAAATGTTGGTGAAAAATAATCTATAACCTTTCAAAAATGCCTACTTGAAACTTAAAAATGTTTCAAATACGTGAATTTAAAAGACTATAAAATATAAACTAGAAAACGAATATAATTGAAACTTTAAACATTGATTAAACATATAATAAATAGTTGAAAACAAAAGAAATTTCCAAAAAAATGTTGATGAAAAGTAATTTATAAGTTTTCAAAACCGCATACTTGAAACTTAAAATTTTTCAAGTACGTGACTTTGAAAGACTATAAAATATAAAATATAAGGCCAGTATAAATGAAACTTAAAACATGGATTAAACATATAAAAAATAGTTGAAAACAAAAAAAAATCATAAAAAATGATGATAAAAAATAATTTATAAGCTTTCAAAACCACTTACTTGAAACATAAGAAGTTTCAAGTATGTGATTTTGAAAGCTTATAAAATATAAATTATATGACCAATATAAATGAAACTTAATACATGAATTAAACATAAAACAAATATTTGAGAATAAAAATAATTTCGTAAAAAATATTGATGAAATATAATTTATAAGCTTTCAAAATGACCAACATGAAACTTAAAAATGTTTCAAGCACGTGACTTTGAAATCCTATAAAATATAAACCATAAGACCGATATAAATGAAACATAAAACACAGATTAAACATATAACAAATAGTCGAAAATAAAAAGAATTTCGTAAAAAATGTTCATGAAAAATAATTTATAAGCTTTCAAAACCACCTACTTAAAACTTAAAATGATTAAAGTATGCGGTTTTGAAAGACTAAAATATAAACTATAAGACCAATATAATTTAAAGTTAAAACATGGATTAAACATATAATAATTTATTTAACTATTAAATTAATATTATTAATAATTAATTATATAATAGTTAATTAGTAATATAATTATTCATTATAATTATTCATTAGTAATTATTAAAAATTATTATATAATAAATAAGTAGTTAATTAGTAATATATTTATTCATTATAATTATTCATTATAACTATTAATTATTAATTATTATTTATATAATACTTAATTAGTAATATCATTATTAATTATATAATAATTAATTAGTTAATTATAAATAAGATAATTAATTATAATAAGTAATTATAATTATTAATTAGTAATTATTAATAGATAATTATGTAAAAATTAATTAGTTAATTAGTAATATTATTATTAATTATATAATAATTAATTATTAAATTTGTAATATGATTTTTAATTATAATTATTCCTTATAATAATTAATTAGTAAATTTGTAATATGAATTTTAATTATAATTATCCATTATAATTATTAATTAGTAATTAATAATAATTAATTATATAAAAATTAGTTAGTTAATTTTTAATATTATTATTAATTATATAATAATAAATTACTAAAATAGTAAACTAATTATTTAATTACATTTATTCATTATAATTATTAATTATTAATTAGTAATTAGTAATTAGTAATTATTAATTATTAATTATTAATTAGTTAATTAGTAATATAAATATTAATTATAATTAGTCATTATAATTATTAATTATTAATTATTAATAATTAATTATATAATAGTTAGTTATTTCATTAGTTATATAATTATTAATTATATAACAATTAATTAGTAAATTAGTAATATAATTTTTAATTACATTTATTCATTATAATTTTTAATTTTTAATTAGTAATTATTAATAATTAAATATGTCATAATTAATTAGTTAATTAGTAATATTATCATTAATTATATAATAATTAATTAGTAATATAATTATTACATATATAATAAATATTTCGTTAATTAGAAATACAATTAATAATTATAACTAATTAATTAGTAATTAGTAATTAGTAATTATTAATTAGTTAATTAGTAATATAAATATTTATTATAATTATTCATTATAATTAGTAATCAGTAATTAATAATTATTAATAAGTAATTAGTAATTATTAATTAGTTAATTAGTAATATAAATATTAATTATAACTATTCATTAAATTATTAATTATTAATTATTAATTATTACTCATTAATTATTACTTATATAATAATTAATTAGTTAATTATTAATATAACAATTAATTAGTTAATTATTAATATAACAATTAATTATATAATAATTAATTAGTTAATTAGTAATATAATTATAATCTTTCAAAGTCATGTTCTTGAAACATTTTTAAGTTTCAAGTAGGCGGTTTTGAAAGCTTATAAATTATTTTTCATTAACATTTTTTTGGAAATTTCTTTTGTTTTCAACTATTTCTTATATTTTTAATCAATGTTTAACATTTCATTTATATTGGTCTTCTATTTTATGTTTTATGGTCTTTCCAATTCACACACTTGAAAAATTTTAAGTTTCAAGTATGCGGTTTTGAAAGCTTATAAATTACTTTTCATCAACATTTTTTGGAAATTTCTTTTGTTTTCAACTATTTATTATATGTTTAATCAATGTTTAAAGTTTCAATTATATTCATTTTATAGTTTATATTTTATAGTCTTTCAAATTCACGTATTTGAAACATTTTTAATTTTCAAGTAGGCTGTTTTGAAAGGTTATAGATTATTTTTCATCAACATTTTTGAGGAAATTCTTTTTGTTTTCAACTATTTATTATATGTTTAATCAATGTTTAAAATTTAATTTATATTGGCCTTATAGTTTATATTTTATTGCATTTCAAAGTCATGTACTTGAAACAGAATCCCACATCGGAAATGCAGAATGTACTGTGCAGTAAAGGTAGAACCTGAATCCCACATCGAAAATGTAGAATGATTTTCAGGGCAAGCCCTCTTATAAAAGGGAGGTCTGGGTAAGAGTTTCTATCAGAATCCAGACTGCTGTAATGGCTGTAGCACTGGATCTTTAATAGCAGAGAAATTCTGCTGATTTTTTTTGTTTTGTTTATATATATATATATATATATAAACAAAACAAAACAAAAAAAATAAAAATAAAAATTTTCAAAAAAAAAAAAGATTTTTTTAGGAGAAAGGCGGCATCGCGGATGCTGCCTTTCACCCGCAGCGCAAAGGCGGCATCGCAGATGCCTCCTTGCCCCCGAAATGCAAAGGCAGCATCTCGGATGCCGCCTTTGAGGTGCATTTTTAAATTTTTTTTCCCTAAGCGTTTTCTGGAAAATATTTTTTTTAAAAACGTAAAAAAAAAATCCGGTACTCTCAGGTTCATTCGGGGAAGAATACAACACTGCATGAAGATCGAATGACTCAGATTTAAGTTCAAGTTGATCGTACGATTGAATTTTAACCGGGATGATTGAATGGACATGATATTTCACCGTATAGATCCAATGGTGAAGATTCATTCCCCGCTAAAAATTACGATCCCACATCCAAATGGCTCAAGTTTTTCCACCTCCTTATAATATTCAATGCATCAACCACCGTTTAATAACTTCTCTTCCCTCTCTGGCATTGCATGTACCAGTTCTCTGCAGATACATTTCTGTGTTCATCTCCGCCGCCGTGCCACCCTACCTTTAGACACGTACGCACACCATGCCACCTCTTGGAACATGTTTTTATAACTTAAGAATAGTCATCACATTTATTGTTTCTTCCTCAAACAACTGTATTGACAATAATTAAAATTGATCTGCTTTGAGATAAAGAATGCATCACCTTTTTTAAAGTAATGAATCATCAATTAATCATCTGCATAGACTAACCAGGTGTAGAAAACAACAGTGATCAATTTAGACAACAAATCTTATCAATAAATTTTTGAAATATGATGCCATCACTAAAATCTTCTTTCAGAAATTATTCAAAAGATTTTTAACTAATCTTTTACATTTATCTCAACAAACAGTTTAGAAACATTCAACTAAAAGAATGTACTTCCCCTTTATCAATCCATTTTACTTTTTTCATCAAATTATCAGATTTTCCCCTTCTAATACATAATTTTCACTCATAAAGAGATTGGAGAACAAACCTTTTTTTATGACAAGCATCAATTTTCAGAATTTGAAATCAATAGATAAATCCCTTACCAGAACTTTTAATATTGAATGAAACTAGTAGAGATATTTAACTCTAATAGTTGTCCAACTTTTCTTCCCCTAGAGGGATAAGCTTCATTCATTTTATTCATCATGATAAACTTTATTCAGGAATGATCTTCAAAAACACTTATCTGTAATTGAAATAAAGAACTCCATGATGACTAGAGTCCAAAATACTATATAATATTTTCACAGTACTCATATCTTCAGGACTCCCCCTAAATATATGCTTCACCTTCAATTCCCAGCATAAAAGAAATAAACAGAAAATATACATGGGAATAAGGTGGTTCTTCAATGTTTTTTTAGTTAGAGCAATGGGGATGAGATTTATCTTTCAACCCAGAAACTCCTATCAATTCTTCTCAAGATTCGTGAAAAATCATCCTACTTGCTCCTTCTTTGACTTTATAATTTTTATCATTTAAGGAAAACATGGACTTATTGATTTCTTTAGATTTCATCTTTGATGGAATAGGCTTTTTCACATTAGCTAGTTATACACTTTCATTCTTCTGTTTCTATTCCAACTTTCTAGCCAATTCCAACTACTCTTGATATATGACTAAGCATTATTTTGGTGCATGATCAAACTTTTTCTTGTGTGTAGACTCCTTTACAATAACATTTTTATCACAAGAATCAATTGGTGCTTCTCCTTTGTTCTTCACTTGTTCTATATGTTCAGGAAACCATCTCATACATTTATCTTCAATATGCCCTGACATTTTTCACCTTCCACACAAATCTCTAGTAATCACAGGATTATCCTTTTTAGACAACCTCTCATGAAATTTGAGTTTTTCATCTTGATTGTCATGCACCAAATTAGCCATTTCATTTGATTTTGTGATTAATTTCTTGTTCTGCTTCATCTTGCATCCACCAACATTGTGTTTATGACCTATTTGCAAAAGTCTATGATATGAACTTTTCTTCCATAGTAGAAGAATATATTGATTGGTGTGATATTCAAATAATCATTCTTATTAGATGTATCTTGCTTCATAGTTTTCTTAACTTTCTTCTTATGCTCACATCCCAAGAAAGATTTATCTGTATTTATTCTTTGCCTCTACATTTGATGTAATCTCTTCTCTATATCAGCATATTCATAGTGAATGGTTGGTACATAATAACACTCATTATAGCTGTAACCACTTCTGTTGCAATAATCACAAAATTCTTCAAAACACTCAAATCTATTATTGATAGACATATTATTCTTCAACTGTGAATTATTCTTAAATTATGAAAGATTTTTCTTTAAATATGATCTTCTCTCCCTAAATGCTGACCTCCTATAATTATTATGTAGAGAAATATTATGCCAAAAATCAATAGCCCGATGCCCAAATTTCCAACAACACCAATAATAGCCAACAAATATTGATTTCTTCTTCTGTACTGTAACCTGGATAGTTTTGACATCTTGTTGTTTTTGGATAATATGATTATTCATCTGAGCTCTTTGCGGGGAATAAGAATTCATACGTTTCTTCATATACACCTTTGATGACATGGTGGATTTATCATCAATATTCTTCATCCATGTTGGTCCAAAATTCTTTTTGGAACCTATACTTGTAAATGAAATAGTATTAGTATAAACAAAATCTTTTGGATAAAGGATTACCAAATTCAATGATCCTGCATTAGATTTATCTTTAGATAATATCAAGATCTTCTTGCCACTTGAATGAGTCTTGTGAGAAGTAAGTCTCTTTTCAGAATTACTCTTTGTAGCTTTTGTGATCTTAGTATTTTGTGAAGATTCATCCTGAATGTTCTCAAGATTTCTGAACTTGAACTCCAACTCAAGATATTTCAGATTCAGAGAATTCTTATGATCTTAAAGTGATTTCACTATATCTTCACATTATTTATGGTAAGTAATTTATTGTGTTTCCTTCATATTTTTCAAATTAACTTCCATTTCACGACACTTCATGTTGAGGAAAATTTTCTCATCTTCAACAGTTTTGATTTTATCTTACCATTGACTTATCATTTTCTAAACTTGATCATCATGAATTTGACTAACTTCCAATATAGAATTATTCATCTCATTAATTCTATTTGTTTTAAACTCTAGTTGGTATTCTTTAACACTAATAGAGGTTTTGTGTAGTTTTTCTAATGCATGAATCACTTCTGTATAGACTTTTTCATTCACATCCTTCTCACAAACAGTCCTTTGTAATCCATCTTCAATCAAAGTTAATTTTTCATTACAGTGCAATATAGACTATTCTTTTGATTCTTCACCCACTTTGAATGTCTCATCCTTGTATTTAATTTCCAACTGACAATCCTTAATATTCATGGTAGCTTTATGAGATTCTTCAAGTTTAAGAATTATCTCTACAAGAACCTTCTCAGTAACTTATTTTTCACAAATTTTGTTGAAATTTTTCCTTCAAAGAGGAGAAATATTCAGTGTGAATTGATATAGTTTCTTCTTTGGAATCAACTTTTTTTTCAAAGAAGAAACTATATCACTTCACAATGAATATTTCTCCCCTGATGTGGGTGACTACATCCTTGCTGTGTTTGTGTTGATCTGAGCCACATATTCTCTACTAAAAACCAATCACAAATTACAAGTGGGATGGTCAAGTATCACCCTGAAACCAATATGGGTAGGTATCAACCAATTCCTGATAAAATGTATCCCAAAAAAAGATTATACCAATTCACACCAGTTTACAAACAAAATACAACCACTCAGAGAAAGATTTCAATCTTCTCCTGCAGTACAAAAATAATATTTCTCTTCGATCCACTAAGTATAAAATGATTCTGCAGGTACTCACTTTAACTGAAACAATTCGATTTCCACTGAATCTGATCAAAAACACTATATGTAAGTTAATTTAGTATACTCTTGAATTATAGAAGATAATACTTCCAATTCAACTCACTGCTATATCAGAATGATCAACTGAATTATTTCTTTTTCTAAAGACCTAATCTCACTTAACACTGAATAATCAGATATAGAATTTCTACTCAGTCACTGATATCAAAACTATTCCATCTTCAGTCTCAAAATACTGCACACTGAATATGCAATATAAAATCCATGTGCACTTTTCAATCTTCATGCATGTAATTATAACACTGCATGGTCTTATTTTTATTCCTCACATGTTCTTGTAAACATGTAATAATGCATGTAAGTGTATTTTATATGGATCCTCAAGCACACACTTTTCACTTTTCTCACTTCATAATTCACACACATCATTCACTTCATTCTTCATATACAAAGGTATATGCATGATATTTCACACAAGCATGTTTAGTTGATACATAGCACTTCCTTCTAAGTGCATGTGACCTTCCCAAATCATACACAATGAGATCCCTTTATGTATGAATGTATGTTTACAATTCTTCTTATACTTATGTATGCATAAACATGCATACATGTATAGACTTTTGTGAAAAAACTGAATGTCCACTGTTTACTCCTAAAAGTGTATGCACACAAGTTCTTCTTCGCAAGTTGTAAGTTATCCGTTATACACTGCACAACCTTTTTTATAATAATCTTTCGTTCAACAGGTAAGTAGTACATCTCCTATGCATGAAACACCAAACCCCCACTGTACAATGCATGTACAAATCTGAATGGGTATTATGCACGCATGTTCTTCTTCACATAATATAGTGTAATTATACACTATCCATGGTTGTTTCTCAAAAAAGTTTGTGCAAACAGTGAGATATGCAGAACTCAGTTTATCATGAGGCTATCTAAGTGTGTAAGGTACATGTCTAATAGGCAAACGATTCATGAAACTGTTTTTATCTAAAAACAGATCTCTCAGATGTGATAAAAATTCAACACGCAAATGAGCTTAACATCCCATATTTATAGGCAACAAACCACATCTCAGAACTTTCTAGAATCACAGAGACGACTTCTTTCCTCATTGGCTCAAACATTGCTTTTGTTCCGCTATTTCTAGAATCACCATCTCTAAAATTGAAATCTTATGCACATAGTGGAGTCTTGATTTTTTCATCCTTATATTATGTAAACAAAGTTACATAAAATATTATAATCATCCTCGGATATTAAAAAATAAGAAACAATGATGAGAGAGCTTGGATGGAGCTTCGATTGATGATTCCATGGAGATCCCGATGAACAGGTACTCTTAGGTTCATTCAGGGAAGAAGACAACACTGCATGGAGATCGAATGGCTTGGATATAAGATCAAGTTTATCATACGGATGAATTCTGGCTGGGATGATTGGACGGACATGGTATTTCACCAAACAGATCCAACAGTGGAGATTCATTCGCGATAAAAATTACAATCCCATATTGAAACAACTCATGTTTCGCCACCTCCTTATAAATTATAATACTCAATGCATCTAACACAGCTCAGTAAGTTCTCTTCTACCTCTCTAGTATCGTCCTGTACTGATTTTCTGCGGGTATGGTGGATACTCCATTGATGAAATTTTTTTGTATAATTTTTTTTGAGTCAAATTCCATTTAATAGCAAAGTCAAAATATTCAAGGATACAAAAGCCTCATACCACAATCAACATTAAAATATTTTCATGCAAATAAATCATTTTTTCATGGCATCTTCAAATTCTAACATTTCATCAACTTACTGATTGATAATAGTATGAAATGGTTTTTAACAAGTGTGATAGACAATTTGAATTCTCCCAATGCAACTGGAACATGTCTTTAGAACTTAAGAACAATTTTGCAATCGTCACATTTATTATTACTTTACTTAAAGAAAATTCTTCAAATAAAATCAAATCACCCTTGAAAATTTAATAATTCTTCATACTGATTCAATGACATAACCTCAACCTTCAGTTACTGACACATTGACTTTTTATCAAACAACTGTATTAACAACAATTACAACACAAATATACTTTCAATAAATTTTGGTTCTTCACGAATATGATTAGACCATGATAATATAATAACATCAGTATATTCTGTATACTAAGATTTTATTATATTATGGGAATGACCTACATCCATCTCCTCTTCCCTCAAATGGGAAACGATAACATTGCTCAAGTGTACGGCGGGCCACCGCTTCGCAAAGCGATGTGAGTCATTCTTCACGTATGTTTTAAATGGAAGGTAATAATGATAGGTTTAAATAAAAATATGTGATATATATGACATATCAATGATTTTTTAATTCTAATATACTATTTATCCTTCTTTATTTCAATCCATAGAAAAAATAGAAACAATGTTCATGCATACGTACCACCTACCGTCTCCATGAACAATGCATCTCATTTTTAACTCTAATTTTCATGGATTACTATAAATAAATATATAATGAATATATATGATATTTATATCATGGATAAAATTCTAGAGATTATGGAACCATTATTAAAGTAAGAGGAATGAAAATAAAAAATCAAAACTTACATGAAAAAAGGAGTTATTACCCATTACATGATTTTAACAAGGAATTGTTAATAAAAAGGTAATAAAAGGTCATAATTGAATCATATATGCTATGCAATATATAATTATGGTTCAATAATAGATTCATAATAAAATTATATTTATTATACAGGAGGTTTATATGTGTATGAAGGAAGTCGATACTTAAGGTAAGAGATTTTCATCTCACTTTTTACTTCGGTGAGATACACGTCATATTTACCACCTATTTCTTTTATGTGCTTTATATACTACCCATGAATGTATTTTGTGATTATTTTCCTGAAAATTATGGGGATTTACATATCTACTTTAATATCACTCTTTCATGGGGCTTATGATTCAAAGTTACCAAAGTGGTAAGGGTTTCATGATACAATCTCATAGTCTATCCGGATTGTTTATGTTTATGATTATGATGATGAAATATTATGATTGATCTCTCAAGAAACTGATTAATTTTATTCTCCTATGGTTATGTCATGAGAATACGAGTTTTCCCTTCATTTCTCTCTCTTTATGTATTTAGGAGTTTAAAAGAATGTTTTTAAGAAAAACCGACTTTATTTCTCTCTTCGGTCGAAAACCCCTTTTCTTCCATATACATGTTTTATAAAAATTATTTAAAAAAGGTTATAACATTTATAAAAGGATTTATTAAATAATTTTTACCCATGTTTGACATTTTAAAAAGTGTTTTAAAAGGAATCTTCATGTTGTTTTCAAAATAAGGCCCATTTGGATTTTACTAAAAATGTGAAATGAATCTTTTTTCAACATGTAAAAAATTTTACACGGTCATGACCAATTAATGTTTTAAAGATTAATTTATATGTTTCTAAGTTTATTTTCAAAGAAATGTATTTTAAAAATGTTTTATGTTTTAAAAAGTTTTTTTTTCAAAGCGAAAAGGCTATTTTCCTCAAGAAATGTTCTAAGTGATTTTTCAAAATCATTTTCTATCTAAGATGACATCATTTGATGTAACTTAAGATTTAGCGGGGATATGATCTAGTGATATCATATTTATTATTTATTTTGACGGTTCTTTGATTATGATGAAAAGATGTTTATGAAACCCAGTTGTTTCCACGATTTATACTATAATGAAATGTTTATAGAACCCGAACCCTTTTCATAGGTTATGATATGATGAAATTTTTATGATATTGTGGAACATAGATGTATAAATTATATAATGGGTGGGACTTATATCTCCCTCCAATACATTGGGTAAATATAGATAACTCATGAGTAAATTTGATAAGTTTGAACCTGATTATATGTTCACAATGTCATGCGTGACCCTGATGACATGTTCACAATATTATACGTGAAACTAATTACATGTTCATAGTGTTATGCATGGACCTAGATTTCATGTCCATAAGGTTATGCATGTACCTAGTTGAATATCCATAAACTTTTGCGAGGGCATGATTTCATGTCCTTAACTTAATGAGTGAACCTGTTTCTATTTATACATGTTCAAAATGTTAGAAGCTTATGTCTAGGCCACAAATCTATGTATTATGCTAGTATCATGTTCTCATGGCTCATGTTCTTTGATTCCATTATGATTTATGTCTTATGAACTACCAATATTTATGCAATGACACAAGATTTTGATCTTTGATATGTAGGGAATGATTTTCATATGTTATGATCATGTTCTCATACCCCTATACTCACATTATGTTTACGTATTTACCATGTTTACCCTTAGCGAGTATCTAATCTCACCCTTTCTTATTTTTCATTTCCCAGGTTATGAAGAAAGTTTTTAAGTAGGATATGTTTTTAAAGAGTACAAAGGGGTAAGATCCTTTTTGGGGATGTTTAAGATCTTTCACTAAATAAGAATATTGTGTTCCTAGTCTCAAAATGAACTAAAGCATTATAGTCCTGGGGCATGTATTTGTGAAATTTAATGAATATTCATATATTAATATGTGATATCCATGCATAATAGGTTTGGGTCTCTATAGTTGGTATCAAAGGAAAAGTTTATTTAACCTTTGGAAACTAGGATGAGAAAAATTTAGTAAGATCCCTAAGGATATGTCTAAGGATGAGTCAAAGTATAGGAAAATATATTGGAATTTTGGTAAAGGATATAACTAGTGGTTTCCAAGAAATTATATCTCTGTCTAGATACTACAAGTGGATACGACTCTAGAACATAAGTATCTAGGGGCACTAACTCTGAAAATGGTGAATTGAGTTGGACTCAATCGTCACCTGGTGCATGACAATGAGCCTTAATGCATACTTAGTTTCACACTCCCTGGGGATATACTTTGGAAATTTACAAACTATTCATGAACCATCATGAAAGATTTAAATAGATAGTGACTATGAATGAACTAGGATAAACCTAAGGTGTCATAGATTAAAAAAGAATGTAATACGATTTAGAAATCCTATAAGTGATTTTTTTCTTGATTATGTGGTTCCTCACTATGATTATTATTGTTTACACTATGATTTTTTAGTTTTAGTCAAAGGATGGAACCCAAAGAAATTGTGTTAATGCTAAGTGTGATGAAAAATGAAATTATTATCATCCTGAGCAACCAAAATTTATGAGATTTGGAATGAAAAATATTATTTCCATGCTCACACAACTTTCTCAAGCTATAAATCATGATGAACTTATAAATGATCAAGGGAGGGAAAAACATTATGTTGAGTCCTTCATGAGACAACATCCCCCTTCTTTTAGTGGTTCAGCTGATCCAATAGTTTATGAACAGTGGATCATTATAATTAAAAATATATTTTATATTCTCCAATGTTTGGATCATGAAGAAGTCATTTTGGCTGTCCACCATTTGGAAGGTGAGATAGATCAATGGTGGAATCTTATTAAGAATAAGAGGACATGATAATAAATTCACTCCATGTAGTGGGATGAGTTTAAGAGATTATTCTTAAACAAGTACTTTCCTTATATTATTCATATAAAAATGGAGAAGGAATTCTTAGAGCTTAAGTAGAAGGATGATGAATCTATTGGTAACTAAATTTTATAATACTTATGAGGTACTCTTCTGGTATTATCATTCAGCCTAAAAGTAAGGTTGATCGATTCATCAGTATCTTAAAACCAAATCTATGAAGGGAGTTATCCATAAGCTACTTTGAAAGCTATGAAGAAATCATTCTATGTGCACTAAAAGTGGAAATGGAAGTTGGAAACCCTCTTAGTGCAAGTGATAAGAAAAGTAAGATGGGGTTCCATAAAAGTTCTAATGATATTTCATATAGATGGAAGATAAAGTTTCAAAATCCTATCTTCCAAAACTATGGTAAAGAGAACTTAGGTGAGTGATTTAAAGGAACAAAAATGTGTTTCAAGTGTGGGAATCCTGGCGATCAAACAAAAGAATGTATAAGTGGTGTGAAGAATCCAGTCAAATGAAATAAATGGGGAGAGAGCTCAACATAATGCACCACCCACACTATAGTGTTTCAAATGAAAGGAGTATGGGAATTATGATATCTAGTGATCAAATCTGAAGATTAATGAAGGTGATTAATTCCTAAAACCTCTTAATTTGAGCGATAAAGAGAAATCTCATGCGATCACTAATTCTGACAAGGGGTATGATAACAATGTGGTGAAAGGTATACTTACCATCCACTCTAGAACTAATAATATCTTATTTTACTCTGGATCTATCCATTATTTTATATATAAATAATTTTCTAAGGGTATCAAGATTCCACCCAAATTATTAGATATAGAATTATAAGTGAAGAACACTAATGGTATGCTGATCACATCTTAATTATATTATTCCTCTTCAGTTGAAATTTGTGATAATGCAATTCTTTCAAATATTGTCATTCTTTATTTTGTTGAATTTGATGTTATCTTAGGAATATATTTTCTTTCATATATAAATACCAAATTAATGTTTAAGGAATGGAAATCATGTTTTATATTCCAAAACATCCTATGATCGTCTATCATTACGATGATAAATTTGAAATTCTGATGAAAATAACATCCATTGTATGGGTTTGATTCTTATTTAAAAGGGGAATTTATATCAGATGATAGAGGATAAAATAAATATTGATTATATGCCTATCGTGCAAGATTTTGTTGATGTATTTATAGGATAGTTTCCTAGTCTTCCATTGAAACATGAAGTTTAGTTCTCAATAGAACTCATACCTGGTGCCACATGCTATAGAATGACCCCAATTGGGTTACAAGAATTGATGAAGAAACTCCAGGAGAACCTTGAAAAGGGATTTATTCATTCAAGTGTGTCACCTTGGGGTGAACCTATTCTATTTGATAAAAGGAAATATGGATTGATGTGATTCTTTACTTATTATCAATATTAAAATAAGATCAGGATCAATAAAAAGTATCCTCTACCCCATATTGATGAACTATTTGATCAACTGTGTGGAGCTCAATAATTTTCCAAGATTGAACTTCATTATAGATATCATCAATTGAGGGTCAATAAGTATTATATATCTAAGACAATGCTCTGTACAAGGCATGGACACTATGAATATATATTAATTCCATTAGGTCTTACAAATTCACCCGCTATCTTCATAGATTTAATAAATACAACCTTTACAGAGTACCTTGATCAGTTTGTGGTAGTATTTATAGAAGATATCATGATTTATTCAAAGGTAAAGGAAGATTATAAATATCACTTGAGAATTATACTAAATACCCTAAGGAAGGAGAAACTATATGAAAAATTTACACAGTGTAAATTTTGGATATAAAAGGTTTCATTTTTGGTCCATATAATCTCAAGAAAGGGTATATCAGTGGATCCATCAAAGATAGAAGTTATTGAACATTGGCTCCGACCAAACAAAATGACTTAGATTTGAACTTTTCTTAGTTTAGATGGATATTATTAATGGCTTGTGGAGAATTTATCATGAATATCTAATTAACTCACCAAGTTAACTTGGATGGGATCTAAGTTCCTCTCGATAGATGAATGTGAGAAAAATTTCAAGGAACTAAAGAAAAGATTAGTCAGTGCACCTCTGCTCACTTTACCCTACAATGGAGAATTTTTTACAATCTATAGTGATGCATCCAAGAAGGGTTTGGAATATTTTTTTATGCCCAATGACATGGTTATAGCTTATGCCTCACAAAAAATCGAAGTTTCACGAGCAAAATTATCCAATTTATGATTTTAAGTTAACAGTAGTATTTTTTACATTAAAGACATGGAAGAATTATATTGATAGAGAAAAGTGTGACTTATATACTGATAAAAAAATATTAAAGTATATATTAACTCAGAAGGAGTTGAATATAAACCAAAGAAGATGGGTAGATCTGATTAAAGATCATGACTACTCAATACATTACCACTTTAGGAAAGAGATCAAGGTAACCAATGCTTTGAGTCGAAAGGATCATTATATCTTATATAGTATGAGGATAAAAAAGATCCAATATTTATGGATTTACAATGGATTGATATAGAAATCCTAAAGGAAGAGGAGAAATATTATCTTGTTCAATTGAATGTTCAATCATCTATCCAAGTGAATATTAAAGAGGCGTAAAAGGAAGATGTAGAGCTACAAAATAAGGTTAAAAATGCTCCTAAGTTTAACCTTGATCATGATGGAATAATAAGGTACAAGATACATGTATGTGTTCTATCCATACCAGATTTGAATAAGGTTTTTTTAGAGGAATCTCATAGTTCTTCATTCTATATTCATCGTGGAAGTGCGAAGATGTATATAGATTTGGAAGAGTATTTCTAATGGGATGACATGAAGATAGATATTGTAGAGTTTGTATCTCAATGATTGGTAGTTCATCAAGTTAAGACTAAGTGAAAAAATTATAAGGGGATGTTACATCCATTACCCATACCAGAATGGAAATTGGAAACTATCATAATAGATTTTATTATCGGACCCCCCAAAACGTCTAAAGGGAATAATGCTATATAGGCTGTAGTCGATCGCCTTAAAAATTCAGGACACTTCATCACTATTAGAGACGATTTATCTCTGGATCATCATTCCAAGATATACATTAAGGAAGTGGTAAGGTTTTATGGAGTACCAAATTCCATTATGTTTTATCCGGATTTGAGTTTTACCTCGATGTTTTGGTGAAGTCTCCAACAATATTTTAGTATAGAGTTGAGTTTTAGCACTGTGTATCACCCTTAAATAGATTATTAATTTGAAAGAACAATTAAAACCCTAGAGAAAATATTGAGATCTTGTTCTCTATATTTAAAAGGTGGTTGGGATCAACAAATTCCTCTAGTTGAGTTTTCATACAACAATATATTTCACTCAAGCATTCAGATGACATCTTATAAATCCCTCTATGGAAAGTAGGGTGGAAATCCAATGTGTCGGGATAAAGTTGGAGAAAGAAATCTATTGGGACCTAAGATAGCTAATGAAATGGAACACAAGGTTAGATATATTCAACAATACATAAGGGTGGAAGAAAGTTGACAGAAAAGTTATGGTAAAACCACCTATTTTAAGAAGATATGTAGGAACCTTAGGAAATGATGATACATGAGTATCCTCATTTGTTTATATCAGAGTGATGAATTTTAAGTATGAATTTAATTTTAAGGGTGGTAAAATGCAACACCTTGAGTTTTTATAAATTATTTTTTTCTAAATAAATTAAATTTCTTTAATATCCTACATTACATTCAACACTGAGTTTAGATTATGTTATACGTGATACCGAGTTTCAAAAAACCATGATATATTATCAATATTATTATTTAAACAAGACCATTATAACTGTTAGGTACCGGGACGGGTAGCGGAAGCTGATGGGCTAAGAAATTAAAATTTTTCGCATCACTAGAGAGACTTAACAATGTCTACTCTGGTGATTTTATCTCGGTACGGTCCGAGGACCAAGTGTAGATTTTATAGAGCAAAAAATTAAATTGAACATGTACCTTGTTCGGATTTGACATGTGAAAGTCCATCGCATGATGATGGCGACCATTTCTTGAAGACTTTGACGTTGAAGCCCTCTAGATCTTCCACACACGCCTCTTAAATATGCTCGCGTGTCATTTGTTGGAATCCTTGTGCTAGCGCGGAACACCAACGAGCTCTTTGACACAATGATTATCACCAAAAGCAAGTGTCTTCAATCCAAGAAGGATGATCTCGAAGATCTTCCTTTCTTGAGAGAATCTATCTCTAGAATCCAAGAATAGAGAGAGGCTCTCAATTCCAAAAAACGAATAGTTCCATGGAGAGATCCTCTCTATTACTTATATAGAGAATATCTAAAATACCTGGTATGGGTTCTCGACCCCTGTGTAATAGATATTCATAGTATAAGTATTATAAATATTTATTTACGAAAAATTAAATTATGCCATAAATAATATTTATAATTTTATCACCAACTACAATATATATTAAATATATATTTCATGATAATCTTGAGTCTATAACTCAACTCACGTCTCCTAAAAATATTAAACGAACTTGGGATATTAAAATCCATTTGAATAATATTTTATCTTTGTATTTACTTAATCACTTGTAAATACATGTTATAAATAAATTCAACAAATTATTCCAAGATTTAATAATTGAATAATTTATTTATTACTTGGTGATCCATAGAACTTGGATAATACTCGCACCCTGTGGAGGGGCTCACCAAGTTCTATATTCAAATTCATAGAATAGGGCAGATTCTCAAAGTACTATAGTGTGTGACCCTCTAGGCCCTTATCTCAATAGCTGTGAATAATATTCACCAACTAAGAGCGGGGTCTAGAAACCCATCGAGACCCCTATAGAGATACGGTAAAGTCAAAGAAAATATTACCATCCTACAAACATGGGATGTGTAATATAATCTCTTCGTTATTGATTTCTCAAAAAAGTAGAATTCACACTAGTTTCATCATCCTTTATCTTGCTTTATTTTATTTTTTGATTTTTCTGGATAGTCTTACCTTCCACTACCATGGACATGGATTTAATGAAGGTACAACCATCCTAATCAACCAGGCCCGAGATATCTCTTCCTCAACTCGGAAGTGAAAAATCCTATTTTGATCATTCAATCAATGTCATGTCACCAATGACCTACCCAACACAAACTACCTCGCCATGAATTCAATTCCATGGTTTTCACCTTACATAAAAGTACACAATTAAATGACATACATTGATAATGATCTCAAGTCTGTAGACCATTACACATGTCCGTAGATATGAATAACCAATGTCACCTGAAACATATGGTGTTCATATTATGTGGGTCTGTCCTCACGATCTCAATTACTAGATATCATCAAGTGTGAAATTTATGAGAATAAGTCTAAATGCTTATGATCCCCCGACACATGATAGTCACACATCATATGTGTCCTTTCAGAATGATGTAACTGGACCATATGAAATTACTTTAAGATTACTATCATGGCATCTCAGGGTTCTCATTATAGCCTAGGATCTGCTATACCCTATTAATATGACATGTAATATATAGAAATTACCATAAAAAAGTGGATGTAGAAGTATCTAGACTATTATGAAAATATAAACACATGTATATATAACAAACTGAATACATGTAGTGGTAATCAAAGTACAATACAAGTTGGGTCTAGGGCACCCACTTTCAATAATAACCTAGCCGTTAAAGTTAGTGATATTAATATTAATAACTAATTTTTAAATATTAAGTATAATATTTTTATATAAAGAATTTTTTTTTGATAAAAAGTACTTAATTTTTAGAAAAGTATTTATATGTTTCAAAAATACTATTTTCTCAAAAAATGTTTTTATTGCATTTTGTGAACAAATAAAAAAGTAATTTTTATCAGTTTTAGAAAATTTATTTGAAAAAATATACTTATTTTTTTGAAATATACATGTAAAAATTATCTTGGATTGAATTTTTAAGAATTTTCTAAAAAAAATAAAAATTTCAGTGAATAGTGGAAAATACTGGTTTTTATTAAGAATTGTATTTTCATTTATAGATTTTTAAAACATAAAAAATGTTTTAATATGGTTTTAAAAGTAAAATTAATTCAATTATATATCTATTAATTCAATTTAGGTCATTTAAATCAATTCAATATTGAATTGAGATACAAAAACTTTCTATACTTATGAGAATTTTCTCTTTGGAAAACCATTTTCTCACCTCTTCTATTGGTTTAATTTTAAAATAAATTATAACAATTATATGAATTGAATTTGAAAAAATGGATATAATATTTGGGATCAAAATAATTTATATTTTATAATAATTTTAACTTAAATTTTGACCATTATGAATAGTAAAATCATTAAAAATTAATTACCGCTATTAAGGTGAAAATGAGTTTACCAGGGGGTTAGACTAAAAATATATGGGGTTAAATGACCTATAATATTTTTCAAAACCAATTGGATGACCATATTTCTAACTTATCTCTTCTAGGATCCATAATGGTCCATTGTGGATCCTTGTGGAATGAGAAAAATGTGGTTACACCTTTTTATTTTTAAAAATTATTAGTGTGCCACTCACCTCACTTATAAAAGGAGACCCCCTATCCTTACTATTAACACTTAAAAAACCATTTGGTTTGGGAAATAAATACCCAAATACATTCTTTAAATCTCTCTTCTCATCCTATAATCCTTATTTTGATCATAAATTCAACCTAGGAAGGCTTTTGGTGTAAACCGAATAACCTTACCCAAAGAACATGTAATGTTTTTCAATGAGCGTTTTTATTTTATTTCTTCCTACACCTAATTAAAATATTATTAAACCATGATAATACAATAACATAATTATCTTCCATATATGGAGATGTTATTATGTTATAGTAATGACCTAAATCCATCTCCTCTTCCCTTAAATGGGAAACAATAACGTCTCTTGTGTGTACGACGGACTACCACCTTGCGAAGGGATGTGATTCATTTTTCATGTATGTTTTACATGGAGGGTAATAAATAAAGGTTTAAATAAACATATTTAATATATATTACATAAAAATTAATCTTTAATGGTAATATATTATTTATCCTTCTTTTAATTTTTCAATAAAATGGAAACAACGTTCATATGTATGCATGCCCCACTATCTCCATAAACAATGTATCTCATTTTCTATCTCAAAATTTTATAGATTACTATAAATACATATATAATTAATATATATGATATTTATATCATGGTTAAAATTCTGGAAATGATGGAACCATGATCAAAGTAAGAGGACTGAAAATAAAAAACCCAAACTTATATGAAAAGCAAAGCAGTTATTTCCTATAACGTGATTTTAACAAGGAATTGTTAATAAACGGATAATAAAATGTAATAATTAAATAATATATGGTATGATACATATATTTATGGTCCTATAATATATTTATAATAAACTTATATTTATTATATAGGAGTTTCAATCATGTATGAAGGTAGTCAAGACTTAAGGTAAGGGATTTCTGTCTCACTTTTTACTTCTGTGAGACACATGCCATATTCAAAACTTATTTATTTTATGTGGTGTATATACTGACCATTAATATATTTTATGATGATTTTCCAGAAAATTATTTTTATTTAAATATCCATTTTATGATATCTCTTTCATGGGGCTTACAAATCAAAGTTACCAAAGTGGAAAGATTTTTGTTATAAAATATCATCATCTATCGGGATTGTTTATGTTTATGATTTCGATGATAAAATATTATGATATATCTCTCAAGAAACTCATAAATTTTGTTCTTATTTGGTTATGACTATAGAATACATGTTTTCCCTTCGTTTTCCTCTCCTATGTATTCAAGAGTTCAAAATAATGCTTTTAAGAAAAACTGACTTTATTTATCTCTTCGGTCAAAAATCCCTTTTCTTCTATATCCATGTTTTCTAAAAATGTATTTAAAAACTTTTTAACATTCACTAAAGGATTTATTAAGGATTTTTTACCCATTTTTAATTTTTTTATGACGTGTTTTAAAAGGAATCTTTATGTTATTTTTTTAGTTTCCTAGTCAGGATTCAAGTATCACTGAGAGGGGGAGGGGGTGAATCGGTGATATATTTTTATTTTATGTTTCCTTACTTTTGAAAAAACCTTATCCTCTTGTTAAAGATTTATTTCCCTGATGAAAAAAATAAAAACACACATCCATAGGAACATAAAAATTTACAAGTTCCACTACTCAACATGAGTAGCTACGTCCTTGGTATGGTTTGGAAACAATAAAATACCACACAATCCACTAGAAAAAAATTATTTTATGAGGAATAAAATGAGTAAGATGTTACATTACATTCATGTAGCACTTTGAAAAAAAATACAATAGTGCGTGTGCTTCTCCTAGAACAAAATGATGCAATTCAATGTTACAGTGCTTCTTGATCAGCTTTCACAAATTTGATCTTTCAAAAAAATTCTTCTATTTCTCACCCAGAAACTTGTAGGAACATTATTTAGTCTTTCATGAACTATTATGATTCCTCCATGAACAGCCTGTGTCTTTCACAAACTGAGTTACACAGCATAGCACAAGTGATTTGCGGACAACCTCTTCTTCCATGAACAATCTCTATTCTATGGACTGTCACCTTTTCACATACCACCTCTACATACCACCTTTGTGTACCACCTTAGTGTACCACCTTAGTGTACCATGTCTGCATACCACCTCTGTGTACTGCTTCCTCATATAGCCTCTGATTCTGCGGAATTCTTTCTTCCTCGAACTACTTCTTTCTATTCTGTGAACCGTTTATTCTTTCAGGGATAACTTTTTCCTTCACAGAATCTTTACTTTGTGAACACTTCCAGAATTAGCCAAAATATTCTTCAGAGTGAATATTTCCTCTTATGAAAATTTATCTCTCTTAATTAAGGGATTAGGGTTCTTTATATAGGCAAATAGATATGAAAATATTACTAATCTGATTTCTCTAATTTTTCAATGTGGTACAGTCTTCACCGCATACCGTGCACATCCCTTGAACTATTTTCTCTACGTGGTCTGCATACTACCTTTGTTCCTTCATAATGACCTAAATCGCCACCTCCATTCTAAGAACATCAGAATTCACCATGAATTATTGACCTCCTGTGAACTACAAACCTCCCATGAACCATGATCCATCCACAAACCATTTCTTCTATACGGTCCACATACTGCGCTTCATGGAATTCTTCCTTTTCCAAATTTCCTTCGCCACTCCACATACCTCTTATGCATTCCATGAATTTTCCTTTGTGGTTCGTGAACTTTTATTCATGGAAATTATTCATTTTTGAAAAAACAAACCAAACTCTTGATTTTGAGGCCCAAAAATTTGGAAACAATGGGAAACAACATAACATTAAAATCATGCTTCGACAAACTCAAACCATACTGATTCACGGTCATATTATTTCATCATGAAATTCATTTATCATGATTCTTAATATTTGATCGATCATTTTTATCATCCTAATATTTTTGGAGGAAAGTATTGAAACTTCCTTGTCTTCCAGCAACATCTTTCTTCCCAATCAAACCTGAATATGACTGACAACAAATTTACTCCCCTTTTACATTATAAATCTTGCATCACAAGTTCTCAAAACAACTTATGATATTTGTGAAATAAAGACTAGTAAATCATCATCATATTTTACCAAGTATTTTACAAATTTAATTGATTTATCCCTTTTAACAACAAAATACAACACTCTTGAAAACAACCTTTTCTTACTTCCAAAAACTTCTCCATCCAACTTGGTCCCAATAATCTCCCCCTTTGGATTTTGTTTTGAAACAAGATTCATAAATAAATAAACTTTTTAACCTCAATATATGGATTAATTATCAACAATTATAATCCAATGAAATCTAACTCATTGTAGCAAATAAGAATTATTGACAGTAAAACCGTACAGTCCAAAAGTAGTGATTATGAAACCTATTCAACTTTCCTCATTAGCCTTTTCCAAAAAATCCTCATCTTTCTTACAAGACTTCTTCCTTAGAATTTTTACTTATTCATCATTTATAGAATACAAAAAAATTGTGTTTCCTACAACCACTTCAACAAACAGTTATAATATTTCACACACTTACATGATGGATTCACAGCTTACCCACAACCCCCCCTTTATGCATTCTTCCTTAAGGTTAGATTTATGAAATTATTCACCCACTTGAAAACACCATAAAAAGTTAATATGAGAGATGGGAAATACACAAATACCTCAAACTTTATGATAATGTGGTTGGATGCCCATGTTCAACCTCAATTTAGAAAATGGTTCCTTTGGTAAAGGTTTTGTGAATATGTCAGCAACTTGTTTCAATGTAGGAACATACTCCATATTCAGTTAATTCTTTTCTACATTATATTTGATTAAGTTGTAATTTATTTCAATATGTTTTGAAAGAAAATGTTTTACCAGAATCCGTGTAATATTTATTGCACTTTGATTATCACATCCCAAGATAAAGGGTAACTTTACTTCAAAAAGTAAGTCTTCCAACTAAGTTTTCATCCACATAAGTTGGGTAGAATTTTGAGTGGCATAAACATACTCAACTTTATCTATGCTAAGAGTTACCGAATTCTGTTTCTTTGTATTCCAACTAAAACAAATGTTCCCTAGAAAGAAAATTCCACCAAATGTGGATCTTCTACCATCAAAATTTCCTGCCCAATCAGTATCTAAATACCTAAACAAGTCAATATTTTCTGAGCTATCATACATGATTCCAAAAAATTTCATGAATTTGATATATTTGATAATTATTTTTCCAAAAATTAGATGTGATTCTTTGTGAGAACTCTTAAATATTACATATAATGTAATAACATAAACAATGTCAGGTCTTGAGGAAGTCAAGTATAACAAACTTATAATTAGCTTTCAAAACTCTTTTGATCAACTTCTTTGCCTTCACCATCTTTAGAAAACTTGGTTCCCATTGAAATCGGGGTGGAAACTAGTTTCAAATTTTCCATGCCAAACTTCTTAAGAAGCTCCTTAGTAAGATTTTCTTGAGAAAGAAAAATGTGGTTTTTCTTTTGTATAATTTGTAACCCAAGAAATTATTTCATTTCCCCCAGTATAGCCATATTAAATAACTTTTTCATCTCTTCATAAAATCTTTTACAATATCTTTCACCATTTTCAACAAAGATAATTTCATCAACATAAAAAATTAAAATGAGAGAAAACTCTTGACTTTATTTTATTTAGAGATTGCTATCAACTCTTCCTTTTTGGAAACACATCTTCCTTAATCAAGTATCCAATTTGGAATACCATGCTCTCAGAACTTGTTTTAGCACATACAAGGATTTATTTATCTTACACACATAACTTTCATCTTTATTAACAACAAAACCACAAGGTTGTTCAATTTAAACTTATTCATCAAGAATCGCATTCAAAAATGTAGAATTTACATCCATTTGAAAAATTTTGTAATCTCCTTCTACAGAAATAGAAAGAAAGATTCTGATTATTTCCAACCTTTCCACCGAAGAAAAATTCTCATCAAAATAAACACCTTCAATTTTTGAGTAACAATTTCTCACTAATCTTTCCTTGTTCCTTATCACTTCTCATTCTTCATTAAACTTGTTCCAGAAATCCCATTTTGTACCAATAATATTTTTGTTATCCAGATTGGGTACGAGTTCCCAAGTATCATTCTTTTCTATCTGATCAAGCTCTTCGTCCGTAGATTGAATCCATTTTGGATTCTCAAAATCTTAATTTGCATCATTCATCTTAACTTTTTAATATAAATAAGTGGGTGTAAAAACTTTTGAAGTTCTTCTGTTTTGAACCTTCTGATTTTGATTACTAATAATGTTATGAGTCTTCACTTGCTTCTTTATCCCAGGATGATCTATTTGAGTTTCATCCTCATCACTTAAAATAGCAGAGACTTATTCTTCTTCCTGAGTAGGATTACCAATATCAACATAATTATAAGAGTTGTTATAAAAACAATCTTTATCCTGCTCAACTTCCATATCAGTATAAGTCTAGTTTTCTTTCTCAACATTTTCAAAATCTTTCACATCAGTAGAATCAATAATTATTTCATTTTCCTTATTGAAACATCTATATCATCTTCCTTCTAGAGCATATCCAATAAAAATTCTATCTTCACCTCTTTTCTCAAACTTTCAAGGTTTCCACCTTTCTTATTTATGATGTATGGACTCCAAAAAACTCTTAAGTGTTTCAAACTTGAAGTTTTTCCATAAAACATTTCATATGGAGTCATATATGAACTTTTCCTATAGAAAAATTGGTTTTTAATACACACAACACTACTCATGGCTTATCTCCAATAGTAATGAGAGAGAGTATGTTCAAGCAACATAGTTCACGCCATTTCCACCGGACTTCTGTTCCTTATTTTAGTGACCCTATTTTGTTGTGGTGTGTATGTTGAAATGAACTCATGCCGAATTCCATGATTCTCAAGATAATTTTAAAATTATTAATTCTTATATTCACCACCATTGTTAGTTCTCAACTTCTTCATTGAATACTCATATTACTTCTCAGATTTCCTCCTAAATTTTTTAAAAAAATTCAGCACATCTGACTTATGTATCATGCACATAACACAAGTAATGTGAGTAAGGTCATAAATGAATGTGATGAAGTACTTATATCCACTGGTTGATTGTTTTATCATTTATCCATATATATATTAGAATGAATAATTTCTAGTGGTTATTTTGAACAAATTTCAAATTTATTATGCAATGAGTTTTTTAATTTTTCCTTTCTGAAAAATAGTACAACACCAATCTATTCTTCTTGAAATATCAAGAACATCTCAGCAACTATCTTGCTTTGATAACTTGATCGTGTTTCTCTGACACATTTTTCCCAGCCTTTTATGCCATAATTGTTTTTCTTCCACCATACCCATGTAACAATAGTTTTGTATTTCACCAACTTGGAACAAGTTCCCTTTTGTACATTAGCCTCTTGTAACTATCTTTCCATATTACTCACTTTTCACCACAAACCCATCTTTTATAAAGATAAATTTGTTACCCTCATCAAAAAGTTGTGAAACATTCAACAGGTTGTGTTTCATCCTATCAATATATAAAGTTTTCCTGGATTTCATCTTCTCATTCCCAATGATGGCTGATCCAACACCTTTGATCATTAGAATTCATCATTTCCAAATGTCACCATTCCTTATTTGAAGTCTTTCAAATTCCTCAACATCTTTAAGTCTCCTGTCATATGATAAGGACACCCACAATCAAGAATTCATGGTTGTTCTCCCTTTATAGCTTTCAAAGTAGTTTAAAAAATAAGAGTATTTTCTTCTTCCTTTTCTTTCTTCACCTATATATTTTGATCATTGTTACTAATAAATGTTTTTTGTGATAGTAACAAAATAAGACAATCTTTAGCAAGATGTCCAAGTTGTTCACATATTTCAAAAATATTTTTGAGTGGTTTAAACCTATTCTAAACTTTCATACCAACCTTCTCATATTTCTTTCTAACTTCCTTCTTAGACTTATTTTGATAGGATTGACTCCCACTCAAACCTTTCCTTCCACAACCCATGGAATATTAGTAATGTTGTGTAAGAACCCGGTTCTTCTCTTTGAGGTACGAGCTTCTTCTTTTCTCTTTTACTTAAGAGTTTTTAATAAAAATATGGAAAATGGGGAAAAATCCTAAATTTTGAAAGTACACGCCATGTACGTTTTCTACACGCCGTGTACTTCTAGCCGTGTGTGGGATGAGTACACAGGGCATGTAGCCTTGTCGGCGACAAAGGGTGTAGGAACTGACTACACACCGTGTAGTGGTCCTTTACACACTTTGTAGTTAGTCAGTAGGCCTAAAAAGTAAGGCGGTGGAAAGACCACCAGCTGGGCGACAGTACACGCCGTGTACTCAGAAGTACATGCCGTGTACTCATGTCGGCAAATGAACAGTGCCACGCTGGCCGGAAGCCTCCAGGTGAACAGTTAAATGAAGGGAGTACACGCTGTGTACTTTGGAAGTACACGCCGTGTACTTTGTTTTTTCAGCTTAAAATAAGAAGTAGCCTCCTCATTTGGCATAGGAGGCATTTGAGATGTTTTGGAGCCAAGGGAGGAGGCTGAACCTTTGAAGATCTGCCGGGTGTTCGTCTGGAATCGGTTTCCGCCTCGGACGATCTCGTTGGAACCGCACGGGTAAGCCCTCTCTTCTCCTAGAGTGTTGCTTACCAATTATTCTCCTAACGTAAGTTATTTACATTTGAGTGGGTTTCATTCTTTGTTAGATATACACCATTATTGGGCGTTTCTGGAGTCGGCATCCGGGTATAATGCTCGTTGGTGTTTAAGGTAGGTGGCTTGGTGTTTATTTTTCCAACTGCTGTGTGTTTTGTGCATTTTTGGGCCACGAACCCATGTTGGGGTGTCATGTGGATGAGGTCGTGGCTATATTAACTAACTAGAACTGTAAAGGTAATTGATTAATTTTTAAAAATTCTGGTTGGGATCATTTCTTGGATCTGGAACCACCCCGGGGGTGTGTTCCACTGTTTAGCCGTTTGGCCAGGGTACCCGAGGGTATGCCTTTAATGTAGTAACTGTAGAATTTCCTTGAGAGGAATTTCTTGTTTACTGTATTTTGACATATTGGGCATGACCCTGTTATCTGTTTAGAATGAGGGCATTGTTTTGATTAGCCTGAGGGCATTGTGCTATTTATCCTGAGGGCAGTAGTTATTTCGGCCTGAGGGAAAATTCTTCCGTGCCTGAGGGCAGTTGATTCTATGCTTGAGGGAGACACTATGTACTCCTGAGGGAAAACTCTGTTATGCCTGAGGGAAGATTCTTGTGTTGGATACTCTTTACCTGAGGATAGTAGCTTACGTGTTTGAGGACATTAGATGGTTATTTAGAATATTCACTGTGGTGGTAATTTAAATTTAATGGATTTAATGGATTATAAAATGGAAATATAACTGGTAATTAGTTACTTTTGAGTGCTGCTTACTTTATTTCATTTTACTACTGCACACTATTGATGCATGCTTACACGCAGTTGGGCACAGGCCTTTGGTGGGTGCCTACTGAGATATATTTCTCACACCCTGTTTGGGTAACGCTTTTTGGCCCAAACAGATTATGTTTCTACAGGTATGGATAAGGGAAAGAGTCCCTATATAGGTACTTGACTATTGCTGAGGAGTAGGAGGGCATGGGACCGAGCCTAGGCTCACGATTCCGCTGCCAACTGTTTTTCTTTGTTTTGCTGTACTCTGCTTTTGGTTGTACTGTATTGATGTATAACATGTTCTGGCTATTTTCTTAGAACTTGAGACATTTAGAATCATCATTTACATACCGTTGGTTATATTCAATGCTGTTGGTTATTTCAGTTGTGTATGGTTTACTACTTCCGCTATTGTTGTATGTATTATTTTGTATTCCGCTGATCTACACTTTGACAAATGAGGGAATAGTTTCCCCACTATCAGACCTGGGCCCTCGCTGCTAGTCGGAAGCCTCTGGCGTTTGGGGAAATGCGCTGAGGTCATGTGGCGAACTGGGTTCGAGGCACCCGTTGAGTGGCACCCAGAACCGGGATGTTACAAAGTAGTATCAGAGCCGCTTTCTTTTCTTTGACTTACTATTTGGAGCCGTAGTCAGGGATAGGATGGACCGGTAGTTGGTAATAAGCTGTGCCCGGGCGTAGCTAACCCGTGTACAGGAAAAAGCCAGTCTACCTCGTATTTTTTCAATTATTTCGGTTTTTCAAATTTTACAGTTGAAATGTTTTCACCGTTGGATGACGCACTTGTATTGTGCTATTTATCTTTTATTTGTGGGTTCTATTTAGTTGCGACCCGATGAGATGAGGGTATTCCATCTGATGCATCATTAAGGCACATGCTAGAATCACATGCCATGCATAGTTTCCATTCCATGTAGAAGCATTAGAAAATTTCATGTTGTTGTGATAGTTTCTATGCTAGAAAAGCATGCTGTTGTGATAGCTGCACTGATAAAATACCTGCTGTTTGATAGGATAATTTTTGTGCGATCTGTTCATAGAATGGATGCCAAAATTTGGTTTTTGGGGAGTATGGGCCCCAATTTACCGAAATTTGGTGGATCATTGACTGTTTATGAGTTATAACACAGATAAGATGTCAAACTTTGATTCGTGGGGAGTATGGGCCCTCACGAGTCGGAATTTGAAACTTAAGTGTTATTTTTTTGGTATTTTCTGGGTTCCGGGGAAGTTTCTGAGGCATACTATCCAGAAACCTAGTATACACGCCGTGTAGTATTTTTACACACACCGTGTATGGCCTTCTATTCAGGAAGAAAAATGAACTTTTTAAGTACATGCCATGTACTCTGAGTACACGCCGTGTAGTCTCTTCCTGTATCATAAACCGTGTGGGTGGTGACACGGGGTAGGGAAGGGCTTGGGTAAAACACGCCGTGTACCAGATATACACGCCGTGTAGTTTTGACCCGGAGTCCGTCTGTTTAACTAATAACACAGGTCAGTGAAATCCTGTACAGAACATGCCGTGTCAATGATGAACACGCCATGTAGTGTGACTTGGGGACTCGGCCGTGTAACTAACAACATAGGTCGATGTCACCATTCCTTGAACACGCCGTGTACCTTTGGGTACATGCCGTGTAGTCTTCTTCGAGGACAGACCGTGTAGACTTAGCCGAGTGGCTGGGGAAATGGGGTGATGTACACACCGCGTGCGGGTGTAACACGCCATGTAGTTTCAAGCCGAGTAGTCGGCCGTGTCACAAGCGACACAGGCAGTTGGAAAATAACACCATACACACCGTGTAGGTTAAGTACACGCTGTGTAGTTTTGTTTAACGGGAGCCATGTGGCTTAGCCATGTCGAAGGACCCGAGCAGGGGAAGGGAAGTCAAGTACACGCCGTGTAGTCAGTATACACGCCGTGTAGTCTTGTTTTTAAAATTTTGATATGCCTTCTTCCTCTTGTTACCTTTGTGGTTTCTTCATTTCATATTTAATAATATTGAATTAAGGCGTGCTTTTGACCTTGTAGTGTCATGCCGCCTAGACGACCGCGCGTTGTTCGCCAGGAGAACGGTGATGATTTTACTCCGGAGATGGTGGGCCATGGGCTACCAGTTGATCCTCCGAAAGGGCCAGATGCGGCACCAAAAACTATACCGGACACAGGCGTGGAGGCGCAGTTCCGTGAAGGCTTATTGTGGTTCATGCAGACCTTTCAGGGAGCACCGCAGGTTGGCACATCTATGGCCGAGCTGACACGTATCTTCCAGCATCAGCATCTGCCTACGTTATCAGGGGATGGTGGACCATAGGCTGTGGAGGCTTGGATGGGGTCGATGCAGAATATTTTCGAGCATCTGGAGACGCCTCTAGGGCGGAGGGTCAAGCTCACGACATATATGCTGTGTGATTCCGCCAAGAGGTGGTGGGATGTTACCACCCAGTCAGAGCATCACATGGACATGGCATGGGAAGACTTTCAGGTAGTCTTATATGACTTTTTCTTCCCAGATACACTGAGAGCAGATAGATCTCGAGAGTTCATGAATCTGCAGTAGGGCACTATGTTAGTGATGGACTATTCTACTCGTTTCACAGAGCTTCAGCTCTTTTCACCCGTGCTGGTGGGTGATGAGATGCTAAGAGCCAGATTTTTTGAGGATGGTCTTCGGTATGACATGCGAGCACTGGTGAATGTATTCAGGTTGACTACTGTACACAACATCATGAACCAGGATCTGATTATGGAGTGGAACCTTCGGGAATCTAGTGGTGTGGGCCAGGGCGGTTCAGCACCAGTTACTGGTACTATTTCTGCTGGCAAGAGGAAGAGACATATAGAATTCTCTCAGGGCAGCAGTACCAGTCATAAGAATGCTTCAGGTGTCCAGGTTGTGTGCTACCAGTGTGGTAGAGAGAGGAACAAGAGGCCACAATGTCCACGTGACCCAGTGGAGTGCCGAGCTTGCGGCAAGATGGGTCATCTGTAGTGATTTTGCAGGGCGTTTTTACCAGTGGCTAGTGAGAGGGGTTCTGTGCAGAATCTGCATGTGGGGGAAAGACCAGTGGCTTCTTACCAATTAGGGAACTGGAATACGTTAGGGCGTGCAGGTAGAGATGGTGGTCGTGGCCATGGTAGCTAGACACCAGGATCTCAGAGGCAGCAGGGCAGGACAACTCAGGGTAGCCAGTCTGTGTCGCAAGGCCGCAACACTAGGTAGACATATGTAGTGCGATAGACCCAGCAGGAGAAGGATCCCAGACCTTCTACAGTCAGAGGTACTATTTTAGTAGCTTCTGTCTTATCTTCAGTACTTTTTGATACGGTTTCTATGCATAGTTTTATATCTGTACCTGTTTTGGAGAGCCTTGGGCTCTGTGTTTCTACTTCTTCTGATATCATGACACTATATAATCTGTTGGGGACTAGAACGGCTGGTGTGTGTCAGTGCAAGGAGTGCCCCTTGAGGTTGGTGGATGCCACTTTCTATGGGACCTCTATTCCCTAGAGATGACGAGCTATGATGTCATTCTCAGGATGGACTGGTTGGTTACCTTTCGAGCCTTTGTAGACTGCTATCGTCGCAGGGTGCGTTTCACATCACCAGAGGGTGGAGAGTTTTTATACAAGGGTGAATGGGCTGTTCAGGCGAGTCGAGCTAGACCAGAGCATCATGGGTGAGGTGGAGTCACAGCCCAGATTGCGAGCTTATATCTGGATGACCAGGGGACTTGTCAGATGGATTTCCCTCCAGTGGTTGATCATTTCAAGGATGTCTTCCCAGACAACTTTTCAAGTCTACCTCCGGAGTGAGAGGTGGATTTCTCTATTGAGATTGTGCTAGGAGCAGCACCAGTGTCCATTCCTCCATATAGGATGGCTACACCTGAGTTTCAGGAGCTCAAGAGGCAGTTAGAGGAGTTACAAGCAAAGGGATTTATCTGACCCAGTACTTCTCCATGGGGATCACTGGTCTTTTTTACGAAAAAGGTGTACGGTACCCTCAGACTTTGTGTGGATTATCAGAAACTGAACTAGTTGATGGTTAAGAACCGATATCCCTTACCGAGGATTGATGATCGTTTTGATCAGCTTTGTGGAGCATGATTGTTCTTGAAGATTGACCTGAGATTAGGATATCATCAGCTACGCGTGAAACCAATTGATATACCTCTCACAACTTTCAGGAGTAGATATGGTCTATATGATTATACGGTTATGCCATTCCAACTCATGAACGCGCCAATAGTTTTCATGGCTCTGATGAATCATGTGTTCCATCCGTATCTTGATCCTTTTGTGGTAGTATTCATGGACGACATCTTGGTGTACTCTCACACTCGACAAGACCATACCATCCATCTTGAGATCATATTGAGTACACTGAGAGAGCATCAGATATATGCTAAGCTCTCAAAGTGCCACTTTTGGATGGACCAGATTCACTTCTTGGGTCATATCATCTTAGAGGTAGGAGTTTCAGTAGACCCAGAGAAGGTGAGAGAAGTAGTTTCCTGGGAGCAGCCTAAGAACGTGTTTGAGATACAGAGTTTCTTAGGGATGGATGGTTACTAAAGGAGTTTTATATAGGGATTCTCCCGCTTAGCAGCGCCATTGACGAGCTTGAATAATAAGGGTGTGAAGTTCGTAATGGTCGGAAGCTTGCGAGATAGCTTTTTAGGACCTGAAAGGAAGGTTGAAATTAGCACCGATCCTGATACTCCCAGATCAAGGGAAGAGCTATACAGTTTACTGTGATGTATCAGGTATTAGGCTGGGAGAAGTGTTGATGCAGGGAAATCGAGTTGTTGCGTACGGGTCTCAGCAGTTGAGGCCGCATGAGAGGAATTACCCGACGCATGATCTCAAGTTGGTAGTAGTTGTTCATGCGTTGCACTATTGGAGACATTATCTATTGGGGGAGCATTTTGTGGTTTTCCCCGACCACAAAAGACTCAAGTATATCTTTACTTAGCGTGACCTGAATTTGAGGCAGCAAAGGTGGGTCGAGTACCTACAGTCCTTCGATTTTGAGCTTGCCTATACACCTGGTAAAGGTAATGTAGTAGGTGATGCACTAAGCAGGAAGTCTCAGATACAGGCAGTGTAGGAGGCTAGTGGTGAGTGGGAGATCATGGATTTGTTCTCTGAGATGCATCTGGAGGTGCACGACAGTCAGGGGCAGACTTATCTTTCATCTTTAGCTGTGACTTATACCCTCCTGGATAGAGTGAGTAAGAGACAACTATCGGATTCAGAAGGCCTAGTTCTACAAGAGTCAGTGGCTAGTGGGGACCCTTCTCCTGGGTGGACGATAGGCGATGATGAGGTTTTGCTTTTCCATGGACGAGTGTGGGTTCCAGGGGATATACACGAGGAGCTGATGCGAGAGTTTCATGCTTCAACTTGGGCAGTTCATCCCGGGGTTACCAAGATGTACCGTGACTTGAGGCATCAGTACTGGTGGCCGAGTATGAAGAGAGATGTAGCTGGTTTTGTTACGAGGTGTTCCACCTATCAGCCGGTGAAGGCGGAGCATCAGAGACCAGCTGGGCTGTTACAGTAGTTACCCATTCCGGAGTAGAAATGGGACAATGTCGCGATGGATTTCGTGACTGATTTTCCGAGATCACCTCGTGGCAATGACGCCTTGTGGGTTGTTGTGGGCAAACTCACGAAGGTAGCTCACTTTCTGCCAATCAAGGAGACCTTCGGTGTTGACGAGCTCAGAAGGCTGTATATCCGAGAGATCGTACGTCTTCATGGGGTCCCTCGTTCTATAATTTATGATAGGGACACCCGCTTTACGTCTCATTTCTAGCAGAGTTTTCAGAGGGTGCAGGGTACACAGGTGCTTCTGAGCACAACATACCACCCTCAGACCGATGGACAGTCAGAGCGTACGATACAGGTGCTAGAGGACATGCTGCATGCATGCATCCTAGAATTTGCGGGATCTTGGGAGAAGCATATTCCCTTAGTCGAGTTTGCCTATAATAATATCTTCCAGGCAACTATTGATATGGCACCATATGAGGCTTTATATGGTAGGCCATGCCGATCACCTTTATACTGGTTAGAGGCAGGTGAGGCAGCTTTTCTGGGACCACGTCTCGTACATGATACATCTGAGCAGGTCTAGTTGATTCAGAAGCAGATGGCTACCACACAGTCTCATCATAAGTCATATGCTAATCGCCACAGACAACCTTTGGAGTTCGTGGTCGGGGATTAGTTTTTTCTACGTGTTTCACCGAGGCTGGGACAAAAGCAGATCAAGAGACAGGGTAAAATTTCACCACGGTATGTGGGGCTATTTGAGATTCTGGAAATGGTTGGGCTGATTTATTTTCGATTGCGGTTACCACAGTGGTACCGATCCATGCATGACGTCTTCCACATGTCTCAGTTGCGTCGCTATCATTTAGACCTGTCTCACGTCTTTCATCCCGAGGAGGTTGAGCTGGAGGCAGATGCGTCCTTTGAGGAGCATCCGATTCGTATCATTGATAGGAGCACAGAGGTTCTCTGAGGCCGGTTAGTTCCTCTCGTACGGGTGCTATGGAAGCATGGTCAAGTGCAGGACGAGACCTGGGAGCGGGAGGCTGACGTACGTGCTCAGTGGCCGGAGTTGTTCACGACTATATCTTCTCCACCCTTGGAAGGGAAATTCGGGGATGAATTTCTATAAGGGGGAAGTTTGTAAGAACATGGTTCTTCTCTTTGAGGTACGAGCTTATTCTTTTCTCTTTTCCTTAAGAGTTTTTAATAAAAATATGGAAAATGGGGAAAAATACTAAATTTTGAAAGTACACGCCGTGTACTTTTTCCACACGCCGTGTACTTCTGGACATGTGTGGGATGAGTACACGGGGCGTGTAGCCTTGTCGAAGACAAAGGGTGTAGGAACTGACTACACGCCGTGTAGTGGTCCTTTACATGCCGTGTAGTCAATCGGCAAGCCTAAATAGTAAGGCGGTGGAAAGGCCGCCAGCTGGGCAACAGTACACGGCATGTACTCAGGAGTACATGCCGTGTACTCATGTCAGCAAGTGAACAGTGCCATGCTGGCGGGAAGCCGCCAGGTGAACAGTTAAATGAAGGGAGTACACGCCGTGTACTTTGGAATTACACGCCATGTACTTTGTTTTTTAAGCTTAAAACAGGCATTAGCCTCCTCATTTGGCAGAGGAGGCATTTGAGCCATTTTGGAGCCAAGGGAGGAGGCTGAACCTTTGAAGATCTGCCGGGTGTTCGTCTGTAATCGGTTTCTGCCTCGGACGATCTCGTTGGAACTGAACGGGTAAGCCCTCTCTTCTCCTAGAGTGTTTCTTACCAATTCTTCTCCTAACGTAAGTTATTTATATTTGAGTGGGTTTCATTCTTTGTCAGATCTACGCCGTTCTTGGGCATTTCTGGAGTTGGCATCTGGGTATAACGCTCGTTGGTGTTTAAGGTAGGTGTCTTGGTGTTTATTTTTCCAACTACTATGTGTTTTGTGCATTTTTGGGCCACGAAACCATGTTGGGGTGTCGTGTGGCTGAGGCTGTGGCTATATTAACTACCTAGAACTGTAAAGGTAATTGATTAATTTGTAAAAATTCTGGTTGGGATCATTGCTTGGATTCGGAACCACCCCGGGGTTGTGTTCCACTATTTAGCCTTTTGGCCAGGGCACCTGAGGGTATGCCTTTAATGTAGTAATTATAGAATTTCCTTGAGATTAATTGCTTGTTTACTGCATTTTGACATATTGGGCATGGCCCGGTTATCTGTTTAGCCTGAGGGTGTTGTTATGATTAGCCTGAGGGCACTGTGCTATTTAGCCTAAGAGCAGTAGTTATTTCGGCCTGAGGGAAAATTCTTCCGTGCCTGAGGGCAGCTGATTCTGTGCCTGAGGGCGACACTACCTATGCCTGAGGGAAAACTCTGTTATGCCTGAGGGAAGATTCTTGTGTTGGATACTCTTTACCTGAGGGCAGAAGTTTACGTGTTTGAGGACATTAGCTGGTTATTTAGAATATTCACTGTGGTGGTATTTTAAATTTAATGGATTAAATGGATAATAAAATTGAAATATAACTGGTAATTAGTTACTTTTGAGTGCTACTTACTTTATTACATTTTACTACTACACACTATTGATGCATGATTACACGCAGTTGGGCACGGGCCTTTGGTGGGTGCCTACTGAGATATATTTCTCACACCCTGTTTGGGTCATGGTTTTCGGCCCAAACAGATTACGTTTCTGTAGGTATGGATAGGGGAAAGAGTCCTTATACAGGTACTTGACTGTTGCTGAGGAGTAGGAGGGCGTGGGACCGAGCCTAGGCTTGCGATGCCGCTGCCAGCTGTTTTGCTTTGTTTTGCTGTACTCTACTTTTGGTTGTACTGTATTGATGTATAACATGTTCTGGCTGTTTTCTTAGAACTTGAGACATATAGCATCATCATTTACATACTGTTGGTTATATTCACTGATGTTGGTTATTTCAGTTTTGTATGGTTTACTGCTTCCGCTGTTGTTGTATGTTTTATTTTGTATTCCATTGCACTACACTTTGATAAATGAGGGCATAGTTTCCCCACTATCAGACCTGGGCCATCGCTACTAGTTGGCAGCCTCTGACATTTGGGGAAATGCACTTGAGGTCATGTGGCGAACCGGGTTCGGGGCACCCGTTGAGTGGCACCCAGAACCGGGATGATACATGTTGCTGGTTGAACCAACACATGTTTTCAATATGTCTAAATCCACTACAATACCATCAGTAGCCATAGAAAAGATATTTCCTTCAAAAGCTTCCATATTGGCTAGAGTTGTGAGCATGCTTCTCAACAACATTCTTAATAGAAATTTATTGATGATAAAACTTTCTATTTTCAAATGTGACTTTCTTATTCAGTTTAGATTTCTTTCCAAAATTATCAAAACCTGAATAATAGAAGTTTTTCCTGAATTAGGATTTATAGAAACTTCTAATTTTTCAGCATTGTTAACTTTTTCCACATACATAAATTTATTAGCTTTATTCTTCTCAGAACCAATTCTAACTTTCTTATCAACCTTTGAAGGTAAAATTTTTCAATCCTTATTAGCTTCATTCTTACCAAAAAATTATACAACTTATGAGATAGAGTTTTTGAAACTTATATTCCTTTCTTTAGCTTTAGAAAGTTTTTGTTGGACAAGTTACAACTCTTCTTCCTTTGCATTCAGCTTTACTTCTAGATATTTATTATGATTCTTTTCATTATCAAGATAATTCTTCAGATTATCAATATATTTTACCAACTTTACTTTCTCATTAGAAAAAAATTCTTGATTTTTTAATGAGTAATTCCCATTTATCAAATTTCTATTTTCCTTCTCAATAATTTTAATCTCTCATACATTATTTCAACTCTTCTTTCAGATGATATTCATGTTGAGTTTCTTCTTCTTCATAATTTCTACTACTGAAATCTTCATTATTTAGTACTATAATAAAGGTATTTTCTCTAGCTTTCTTAGAAAAATATTTTTCAGATTCAACCTCACTATCTTCTTATTTTTCATCTTTAGACAAAAAGATTATTCTTTTGGATTTAAATAACTTTTTATCTTTCCCTTTAGAAGATGATTTTTTATCACATTGTTTCTTCCATGACCTTCTTGCTTTCTTTATTCTTCATCACTATCTTCATCTTTATTTATTTGAGGGCAATTAGCCACAAAGTTCCCAATAACTCCGTATTCAAAACACTTCAAGGGAAGTTTTCCTTTATATTTACATGTACCTATTCTCACATTTTTATAAAATAAGGGTAAAATTTCCTCAAGATTTTTTACATACCTCATTTTTAGAGAAGAGTTAGCAACATCATCTTCTTCAAGAGCCTTATTAGATTTTTCTTTCTTGGCAGATTTGAAATACATCTCTCTATTATATTTTGTTTTTCTCTTTATAGTATTCTCCATTATCATTTCATAAGTGATAAGAGTGCTATGAAAATCATCTAGAGATAATGTTTCAGGGTCTCTATCTTCTAATGAAGAAATTTTAGCATCAATTTTTTTTATGTAAAATTATTAAGATCTTCTCAAAAATTGTATAATCCTAAAACTTTTCATCAAGACATATGATAGTACTAATAATTTCATTTAACCCAGTAAATAAGTCCCCAATAGATTTAAACTCTCCCATTTTCAAATCTTCATACTTAGTCTCCAGATTTTTAATTTTTCCTTCTCCACTTTTGTATTTTCTTCATAGATGTTTTTCAGCTTATCCTAGATACCTTTAGCTATATCAACACCTTTTAATCTTAAAAAATTAATTTCAGAATGTGATGGGAGTAAATAATTTTTAGCTCTTCCATCTTTCTCAATATTCTTCTTATTGATAGGTGTAAGAGGAACCTTGTCATTAATAGGAGGAAATACATCTTTTGTATCTTCAAGAACTTCATAACCAAGGGACATAAGGTAAGGAATCATTCTATATTTCCAGATATGATAATTATTTCCATAAAATATCAGAATCCTTTTACTGTTCATGAAATTCAAATTCTCCATCACAACATCTATTCAAAACATCAGTAAAGAATAAATGAAGGGAACCCCCTTTATACCAATTGAAGTTTCCCAATCAGGATTCAAATATCACTGAGAGGGGGAGGAGATGAATAAGTGATATCTTTTTATTTTATGTTTCCTTACTTTTGAAACAACCTTCACCTCCTGTTAAAGAGTTTTTTCCCTCCTAAACACAATCCGAACACACATCCATAAGAACTCAAGAATTTACAAGGTTCACTAATCAACAAGAGTAGCTATGTCCTTGGTATGGTTTGGAAACAATATAATACCACACAATCCACTAGAAAACAATCCTTTAATGTGAAATAAAACAAGTAGGATGTTCCCTTACACTCGTGAAACACTTTGAAAGAAATCCAAAAGTGCACATGCTTCTCCTAGCATAAAATGGTGCAATTCAATGTTATGGTGTTTCTTGATCAGCTTTCACAAATTTGATATTTCAAAACAAATTTTCTATTTCCTACTTAGAAGTTAGTAGGAGCTTCATTTAGTATTTTGTGAGCTGTTCTTCTTCCTCTGCAAACTGCCTATTTCCTTCACGAACTGAGTTTCACCACATAGTATAAGTGCTTTACAAACAACCTATTCTTCCACGAATTATCCCTGCTCTGTGGAATGTCGGGACTCCATGTACCACCTCCATGTGCCAACTCAGCGTACCAACTCCACGTACCACGTCCACATACCACCTCCATGTAATTCTTTTTCACACAACCTATGATTCCATGGAATTTCTTCTTCCTAGGACTACTTATTCCTATTCCACAAACCATTTCTTCTTATGTGGACAATTTTTTTCCTTTACAGAATCTTTCCTCTATGAACACCTACAGACTTAGACAAAATATTCCTTAGAGTGAAGATGTTCTATTATAAAAATAACTCTCTCTTAATGAAGGGATTAGGGTTATTTATATAGCTAAATAGATATGAAAATATTGCTAATATGATTTACCCAATTTTTCAATTTGGTACAGTTTTAACTGCGTACCATGCTCGTCCCATGAACTGTTTTCCCTACATTATCCACGTACCACATTTCTTTCTTTGTAACGACCTAAATCATCACCTATATTCTATAAACGATATCCTTATCCATTTACTATTGACCTCCCATGAACTGAAAACCTCCCACGAACCGTGATTCATCCATGAACCATTTCTCTTATGTAGTCCACATACCACGCTTTGTGGAATTATTCTTTTTCCAAATTTCCTTCGCTGCTCCATAGACTTCCTATGAATTCCATGAACTGTCCTTCATAGTCTATGAACTATTCTTTGTGGAAATTCTTCCTTTTCCAAAAAAACCTAACTCCCGATTTTGAGGCACAAAAATTTTGAAAACACTGGAACATGACACCACCTTAAGGAAAACTCCAACCATACTGATTAACAGTCATATGCTTTGATCAAAAACTTTATATATTGCAATTTTTGATCTTTGATTGAACATTTTTAGCATCTTCAGATTTTTGGAGGAAAGTATTGAAACTTACCTGTCTTCCAACAACATATTTATTTCCAATAAAACCTGAATATGACTAAAAACACCTTTACTCCCCCTTTACTTCATAAATATTAAATCACAAGTTCTCTAAAAAACTTATGATATTTGCAAAATATAGACCAATAAAACATTTTCATCTTTTACCAAGTCTTTTACAAAGTGAATTGATTTATCCTTTTTGAAAAAAAAGACAACACTATTGAAAACAACCTTTTCTTACTTCCAAAACATATCCATCCAACTTGGTCCCAATAGTTTTAAAAACAAGAACTATTTAGCATTTACTGAAAATATGAAAGGAATATTTATTTTACATGTGTAGTTTTTTACACCATCATGAGAACTCAATGTTTTAAAGCTTCCTTTATAAATTTTCAAAGTTATTTTCATTGAAAATGATTTTAAAAATGTTTTATGTTTTAAAAAGTGTTTTTCAAATTGGAAATTATATTTTCATCAATAAATTTTCTAAGTGATTTCTCAAAATCATTTTCCATCTAAGATGACATCCTTTGATGTTACTTAAGCTTTAATGGGGATATGATCCAATGATATCATCTTTATTATTTATTTGGATGGTTAATGGTCATGATGACAAGATGTTTATAAAATAATTTTCTTTTAATGAGTTATACTATATGAAATGTTTATAAAACCATACCCCTTTTCAATGGTTATGATATGATGAATGTTTTATGATCTTGTAGTACACAGATTTATGGATTATGTGATGGGTGGTACCTATATATCCCTCTAATTAATTGGGTAAATATGGATAACTCATGAGTAAGTATGATATGTGTAAACCTAATTACATGTTTACAATGTTATGTGTGAACCTGATTACATGTTTATGGTGTTATGCATGGACCTGACTTTCATTTCCATAAGGTTATGTGTGGACCTAGTTTCATTTCCATAAGTTTATGCAAGGTCCTGATTTCATGTACCTAACTTAATGATCAAACATGTTTCTATTTATACATGTTCACAATGTTATAAGCTTATGTGTATGCCCCAAATCTATGTCTTATACCAATTCTACATTCTCATGGATCAAGTTATTTGATTAAATTATGATTCAAGTCTTATGAACTACTAATATTTATATCATGACAAAAGATTATGATCTTTGATATGCAGGGTATGATTTTCATATATCATACTCATGTTCTCATACCATCATGCTCACTTTATAATTATATATTTCCTTTGTTTAACCTTACTGAGAATCTAAGCTCACCCTTTCTTATGTTTCATTTTCTAGGTTTTGAAGAATGGTTTTAAGTAGGGAATGTTTTTGAAAAGTACAAAAGAGGAAGATATTTATGGGATATGTTGAAGATCTTTCACTAAATAAGGAGACTGTGTACCTATTATCCAATGTTACTAAACCATTTTTGTCATTGGGAATGTATTTGTGAAATGTAATGAATATTTATCTATTAATATGTGATATTTAGAAGTTTGAGTCTCTACAGTTGGTATCATAGGAAAGTTTTAGTTAACCTTTGGAAACTGGGATGAGAAAAATTTTGTAAGATCCATAAGGATATGTCTAAGGATGACTAAATGTATATGAATATGTCTTAGAATTTTGGTAAAGGATGGAGAGATTGGTTTCTAATTGATTACATCCCTTTATGAATATCACAAGTAGATGTGGATCTATCCCAGAGGTACCTAGGGGTAATAACTCTGAAAAGGGTGCATTGAAATGGACTCGATCATTACTTGGTGAACGAAAAAGGGCATGTTGCACACCTAGTTTGACACCCTCGAGGGATATGCTTTGTAAATTTAAAAACTCTATACAAAACATCATGAAAGACTTAAATAGATGGTGACTATGATGACCTAGTATAAAACTAATGTGTCATAGATTAAAAAAGTAGGTTTCTTGATTTAGACTTCCTATAATTGATTTTTTCATGATTATGTGGTTCCCCACTATGATTACTGTTTCTTAAAATATGATTTTTTGTTTTATTCATTGTCTATAACATGAAGAAATTGTGTTAATACTAACTATGATGGACAATGCAATGATTTCCCTCCTAAGAAACCAAACTTTATTGGAGCTGAAATGAAAAATATCATTTCCATGCTCACACAACTTTCTCAATCTATTAATCATGATGGAATTCCAAATTATTAATGGAGGAAACAACGTTCTATTGATTCCTTTATGAGGAAACATCCACCTTCTTTTAGTGGTTGAACTAACCCACTATTTGCTGAACAATGGATCAATATCATTGAAAATATATTTTCTATTCTCTAGTATTTAAATCATGAAAAAGTCATTTTGGTTGTCTACTATTTGAAAGGTGAGGCAGATCAATGGTAAAATATTATTAAGAATATGATTCCGTGAGAAGAAATTGACTCCATAAAGTGGGATGAATTTAAGAGATTATTTTTCAATAAATACTTTACTCATATTCTTCTTACAAAAATAGAGAAGGAATTCATCATTCTTAATCAGAATGATGATGAATTTTTCGGTACCTATGAAGAAAATTTAATAGGACTTGTGAGGTACTCTTCTGGAATTATCATTCATCTTGAAAGTAAGGATGATCGATTCTTCAATGGATAAAAACCAAATCTCTGAAGGGTTTCAGCCATAAGGGACATTGTAAGCTATGAAGAAATCATTCTATGTGCACTAAAAGTGGAAATGGAAGATATAAAACCATTTAGTGATACTGATAAGAAATAGAATATGGGGTTCTAAGTTCCATTGACATGTCACATGGATGGAAGAAAAAATTTTCAAACTCCTACCTGACAAAACTATAGGAAGGAGCACTTAGGCGAGTTATTTAAAGGAATAAGAAGGTGATTTACATGTGGGAAGCCAGATATCAAGAAAAATAATGTATAATTGGCATGAATAATATCATAAATGAAATGAATGGATAGAGAGATTAATAAAATTCACCACCCACACTCCAGTGTTTCAAATGAAAGGAGTATGGGCATTATTCTAGCCAGTTCTAAATTTTGAAGGTTAATGAAGGTGATCAATGAAAAAAATCTCTTAGGCTGAGAGACAAAGGGAAATATCATGATATCATTATTTATGATTATGGGCACGATAACAACATGGTAAATGGTACACTTACCATCCACTCTAGAACTGCTAATGATTTATTTGACTATGGATCTACCTATTCTTTAATATCTAAAGAAATTTATAAGGGTATCAAGATTCCACCAAAACGATTAGATGTAGAATTATTAGTTAAGACCCCATAATGGTATGATGATCACATCTCAATTACATTATTCCTATCTAGATGATGTTTTTCATAATGTGCTTGCTAAAAATATTGTCATTCTTCCTCTGGTTGAATTTTATGTTATCTTAGGAATGGATTGGATTTCTATACATAAATCCCATATTAATTTCTTAGAAAGGGATTCCACATTAGATATTCCAAACTAACATATTATATTCTATCAGTATGATGATAAATATTAAATTTTGATGAAAATAACATCCATTATTTGGGTTTTGATTCATATTCAAAAGGGGTGTTTATCTTATATGGTTTGGGAGAAATTCAACATCGATGATATGCCTATTGTGTGAGAGTTTTTTGATGTATTTCTATAAGAGTTTGCTATTATTACACCAAAATGTGAATTAAATTTCTCAATAATACTCATATTTGGTTCCACACCTATTTCAAAGACTCCATATAAAATGGCCCTGATTGATTTGTAGGATTTTAAGAAGAAACTCAAAGAGAACCTTGATAAGGGATTCATTCGGACAAATGTTTCACCTTGGGGTGAAACTATTCTGTGTGTTAAAAAGAAATATGTTCTGATGTGACTCTGCATTGATTATTGAGAGTTGAATAAGATCATGATCATGAAAAAATATCATCTACCCCATATTAATGACCTCTTTGATCAACTGTGCAGATCTCAATACTTTTCCATGATTGAACTTTGTGTTGGATATCATCAATTGAGGATCAAGAATATGTATATACCCAATACAACATTTCATACAAGGTATGAACACTATGAGTATATATTAATTCCATTTGGTCTTACAAATGCACCCACTATATTTATTAATTTAATTAATAGAGTCTTTAGAGAGTTCCTTGATCAGTTTGTAGAAGTATTTAGAGATGAAATTATAATTTATTCAAAGGGAAAGTAAGAGCATGAAGATCACTTGAGAATTATACTAAATATCACAAGGAAGTATAAACTATATGAAAATTTTATTAAGTATAAATTTTAGCTGCAACATGTTTCATTTTTGGGTCATATAATCTCAAGTAAGGGTATATCGATGGATCCATCAAAGTTAGAAGTTATTGAATGTTAGACCAGGACAACCATGATGAATGAGATCCATAGTTTTCTTGGTTTAGTTGGATATTATTGATGGTTTGTGGATAATTTATCATGAATATCTAATCCACTCACTAGGTTAACTCGAAAGGTATCCAAGTTCCTCTAGACAGACGGATATGAGGAAAATTTCAAAGAACCGAAGAGAAGATTAGTCAACGCACCTGTTCTTACATTACCCTAAAGTATAGAAGGGTTTTTAATATGTATTTATGCATCCAAGAAGGGATTTGGATGATTTCTTATACAAAATGACATGGTTATAGACTATTCTTTACAAAAATTTAAGTTCATGAGAAAACTTACCCAATTCATGATTCAGAGTTAGCTTCAATAATTTTTACATTAAAGATATGAAGACATTATCTTTATGGAGAAAATTGTGATACATATACCGATAAAAAAAATTTAAAGTATATATTCACTCAGAAGGAGTTGAATATGCACTAGATAAGATGGTTAGATCTGATTAAATATTATGACCTCTTAATACATTACCACCCTGGTAAAGTGAACAAGGTGGCCAATGATTTGAGTTAAAAGAATCATGCTATATTATACAGGATGAGGATAAAAAAGATCTAATATTTCTATATTTTTAAAGGATGGATATAGAAACCATAAAGGAAGGGGTGAAATCTTATCTTGCTCAATTGAATATTCAACTATCTATCCACGTGAAGATTAAATAGGTGTAGAATGAAGATGTAAATATTCAAAAGAATGCTAAAAATGTTCCTAAGTTTAACCATGACCATTATAGAATAATAAGGTACAAGAAACACATATGTGTTTTTTACATACTAGATTTAAGGAAGGAATTGTTAGAGGAATATCATAGTTCTTTATTCTCTATTCATCCGGAAATTAAAAATATGTATAGAGATTTTAAAGAGTATTTCTGGTGAGATGGAATGAAGATGGATATCAAAAATTTTGTATCTCGGTTCTTGGTATTTTAGAAAGTTAGGGATGAGAGACAAAATTCTAAGGGGATGTTACATCTGTTACTCATACTATAATGGATATGGAAAAACATCACCATGTATTTTGTTATTAGACCCCTCAAAATGATTAAAGGGTATAATGCTATATGGGTTGTAGTCGATCACCTTACAAATTTAAAACACTTGATCAATACCACATAATATTTCTATCCAGATCAGATTTCTATGATAAAAGTTAATTAAGTGGTAAGGTTTCATGGAGAACTACATTCCATTTTTTTTGACTAGGATCTGAGTTTTACCTCAAAGTTTTGGAGAAGTCTCCAATAAGATCTTAATATAGAGATGTGTTCCAGCACTGTGTATCACCCTCAAACATATGGTTAGTCCAAGAGAATAATTAAAAGACAATAGGATATGTTGATATCTTGTTCTTTGGATTTCAAAGATGGTTGGGATCAACACATTCCACTAGTTGAGTTTTAATACAATAATAACTTTCACTTAAGCATTAAGATGGCACAATATGAAGCCCTATATAGAAAGAAGTGTTGAACTTGAATGTGATGGGGTGAAGTTGGATAAACAAAGCTATTAGAACCTGAGATAGATGAATAAATGACATATAAGTTTATATCAATTCAAAAAAACATAAGGGTAATACAAAGTTGACATAAATGTTATTATGAAAATCATTAATGTGATCTGGAATTTGAAGTTGGTGACCAGGTGTTTCTAAGAATTTATCCATGGAAGAAGGTTATGAGATTCGAGAATAAAGGGAAACTAATCCCTAGGTATATCAATCCCTTTTAAATTATTGATCATATACAGATGATAGCCTATCGGTTGTTGCTTCCACCAAACCTCTCTCAAGTTCACGATGTGTTCCATGTATTTCTCCTGAGGAAGTACATACCTGATCCATCACATGTACTAAAAAAAATTTGTACCACTGGAGCATGATATTTATCATGAGGAACAACTGGTGTAGATTCTAGATCTTACAGAGAAAGTTATACACAACACAACCACTCCCCTGGTCAAATTTTTGTGGATAAATCTCAATTTTGAAGAAGTAATGTGGGAACATGTAGAAATGATGAGGCAAAAGTATCCTCATTTGTTTGTATTAGAGTGATGAATTTTGAGGATGAAATTCATTTTAAACATTAATGCTATAACCTATCCATTAGACTTAGAAATAATAATAATAATAATTAATTTTTAAATATTAAGTATAATGGTTTTATATATAGAAAATATTTTGATAAAAACACTTAATTTTTAGAAAAGTCTATATGTTTCAAAAATACTATTTTCTTAAAAAATGTTTTTATTGCATTTTGTGAACAAAGAAAAAATGTAATTTTTACCAATTATAAAAAATTTATTTTACAAAATAAACTTATTTTTTTGGAAATATACATGTAAAAATCACCTTGGAGTGAATTTTTGCGAATTTTCTGTAAATATTAAAAATTTCAGTGAATAGTGAATAATATTGTCTTTTATTAAGAATTGTCTTTTCATTTACAACTTTTAAAAACTTCCAAATTGTTTTAATAAGATTTTAAAAGTAAAATTAGTAAAATTATATATTTATTAAATCAATTTATGTTATTGGAATCAATTCTATATTGAATTGTGATACAAAACATTTATATACATATGAGAATTTTCTCTTTAGAAAACTGTTTTATTATCGCATCTGCAGGTTTAATTTTAAATTAACTTCTTCCACTTTTGTGAATTGAATTTGAAAAAATAGATCCTATATTTGGATTCAAATAATTTATATTTTCTTGTATGATCAACTTAATTTTTTTCCTTTATGAATAGTAAAGGCTGTAAAAATTAATTACCGCAGTTAAGGTGAAAATGAGTTTACTAAGGGGTTAAACTAAAAATATTAGAGGTAAAATAATGTATAAACATGTCAAAAACCCATTTTTTTTTCATATTTCAACCTTATCTCTTATAGTCTTGAGAATGGTCAATTTGGAGGCTTGTGAAATGAGAAAAACATGGGTAGAACTTTTTTTTCAAGAAATCACAAGTGTTCTAGTCACCTCACTTACAAAAGGACGCCCACTATCCTCTCATATTCGTACATTCAAAATCCTTTTCACTTCTGGAATTTGAGGTATTTGCAACGGGATATTTGAAATTGGATCCCTTCACAAATGAGCTTTTGCGACGGGGTCCCATCGCAAATAGCCCGTTGTAGAAAACGGCGTTGCAAATAGTATTTTTTTGGGATGGACCCATTGCAAAAAATACTATTTGCGATGGGAAAACGTCCCATCAAAAATAGATCTCAAATTATATATAGAAAAATATTTTACGACAGGCCCATCGTCCCATCACAAATAGTTCTCTATTTATATATGTAATATATACCTAAATCTATTGCAATGGGTCCGTCACAAAATGGTATTTACAATGGGCCCTTTTGCCCGTCAAAAATACCTATTTAAAAAAAATATATAAATGATTTACGATGGGTCCCGTCACAAAAGGTCCCATCAGAAATACAGAATAAAATAAAAAAAATATTTAATAAAATTATGATTAATGAAAAAATAATATTAATATTATTAAAATAATAAAAAAATAAAAAATATTACAATTCTCAATATTCACAAAAAAATATAAAAAAATCACAAATTATTATTATTATTAGTAAAATAAAAAAACATTAAAAAATATAATACTAATAATATATAATAAAATAATAAAATATTTTAAAAAAAATTAAACTATGCAATATTAGCACCAATATAAAAGAAAAAAACTACAAATATGTCATATTACAACAAATCTTGAATTCAAATGCTTTTAACATAACAAAAAAATCACTAGGGGGGATAGTCTTCTGGAGGAGGTGGAGGAGCTAGAGGAGATGTTGGAGGAAACTCCATCCCTAAACTATGAGTCAGATGACTCATGTACTCCATATGCTCGTGCTGATGCTGCCACCATCGACGCATATCCTCCTTGTGTTGCTGCTACTGCCATCGACGCATATCATCCTCATACTATTGCTGTTGCTGCTAATGCATCTCTTCCTACTACTTCTGCAAACTCTCTATAAGCTTATTCTAAGTTCGTAACTACTCCTGATATTGTAAGCCAGAAGATGATGTCTCTCCAAGATCTCCTCTTGAGTTGGACGAAGACATCGCAACAGTACCATAATAAGTCCTAAGAATCAAATGAGAGCTGATACCAACTACTCAGCCCTTCTTGAAGGCATACTAGGTCACCTGCATCCATGTCGCCTCATTGAAATGGTGGGTGCTAGTCTGATCAACCGTCTCAGCCTGACTCTCAGCCTGTGTCTGAGAGGTTGTGGCCTTATATGACTCTTTCAGTTCCAATTTGAAATTAAAATAGTAAAAATATTATATGCAGTTAATTTTAAAACTGAAAATTAAATAATACTGACTATAATCCGATGCTAGCGATCACCTATAATCTATCCAGTGGTTGGATCACTATACATCATCCAATAAATGTCGTACTCCATAATATCAGGCTGATCAATTGCCTATATGAATATAAAATAAATTGTTTATATTTAATGTTATATAAAATATTTAAAAAAGATACTTACAAGATTCTCTCTATGCATACTGAATGTACGACTACTAGCTCGATGCATCACCTCCTGTCTCCCCCGTTTCTTCCATCCCAATGAAGATCTCCTCTAAAATCCACCACCCAACCAGTGTGAACATAATATATCGCAAATGTGAGATGAAATGTACTCTGGTTGGTGGGCTCTACAAGACTCATCAAATACTCTCACTCCTTTCTTAATGGCCGTTCTTCTCAAATTGTGCAAAAACTGATGGAAAAAGTCACACATTGACACCTCCCATGCCGCATGGATAACGTCACACATGCTATCATCAATGGGATACCATAAAACCTGCAAATAATTTATAATATCAAGTTATTAATGAAATAAATTTCAAAATAAATATTATTTATTTATTTACCAGCCAATGATTGAACATGCCGAGATGCACATCAACGGTAATATGTTCCCATGTGATCCATAGTTGAGAAAAATAATTACGTAAGATAGCGCTCCCCTTTCCAACAACTAAATTTAAAAAACTGTGAAAAAAATAAATAAACAAACAATTAGTATATAAATAAATTAATGAAAGCTAAATAAAATACACCGGTTATCATACCTCCACATGCATGGATCAGAGCCAAGATGTGGACATCGCTCAGGGATAGCATTAAGAATCATCAGTCATGTAAGACCGCACCCCCTATGCATACCCCCCTAAACTGCCAGTAGGATGAGGCTCATATGATCCCAAATCATCCTCATCCAAAGGTAGCTCAGCCTCCTGCAACTCACAAAGTAGATCAGGGTCCATCTGAAACACAAAATGATTATTGTCAGTAGATAGTTGAAAATAACTATTATATATAGATATATATTAATTATGATTATAACTAGCATTTCTCTATGTCAATTTTCACCTTCATCATTATATTCATATTCGATGATGTTAATGTCTTCATATTTATCCTCAACATAATTAATATCCATATGAGTTTCAGTTTCATCATCTCTTTCCATTTCAAAATCATTTGTAACATCATTAACACCATCGTCACCATCAACACTTAATTGTGGGGTGTCATCATTGATATTCATGTCTCTTTGTGAAGTAGATGAATTTTGAGTAGTCTCGTGAAAAATTTCAATTCCTTGCACTTCAGCGGAACCACATCCAGTTTGAGTAAACTGATTTTCCTGAGATTTCATTTTTATTATGCTCCACCAATCACTTAGGTCTCTTGAAGTAGCACAATAATTTTCATAATAAATTTTATGTTCCTGTTGATCCAGTAAAAATGGTTCATTTACTAAAAGAAGACATTTATATTTAATATTGTCGATTCCATGAGTCGAAGGAACATGCAAGCCTTTCTCAGTATTCAACCACCAATATTTAAACATCGTTATGCAATTTTTTCCTAGACAACATTGTTCAATAATTTCATCCAACATTCCGTAAAATCCAACTTCAGTTTCTCTATGATGTGATCCTCTCAAGAAAACTCCACCATTCATTTTTTTTGATTCCCCATATTCAAGTGTATGAAATCGAAAACCATTCACCACATATGCATTATAATATTTAACCATTTTGGGTGGTGGGTTACTCAATATACATAGTTGTTTATCAATTTTATCAGTATTTTGAGACACCTGAAAAATTGTAAAACAATTATCAATATAATAAATAATAAACTGAAGTGATATGTTAAAACATCAATAATTTATGTTACCAATTTTTGAAACCTTTGAGAAATTTTATTATCATATTTCTTTAAGAGTAGATGCTATAATTTGTAGAAGTTGTTTCTTGATATGATTATTATATAACCTATAAATAAAATAAGTTTACTTACTATAACATAAATTATAGAATAAGTGATAGAATCACTCATAATAAAAATTATGCCATTTCTTCACAGATGAGCAGAACATATGTATAATCTTTGTGATGTTCATCATCTGAAAGCCATCGTTCCTGAACTCCACTGAATCCAAGCTCCAACTGATTAAAAACTGATAATTGATTGTCCATTTCTTCATCAACATTCCCCTCATTCCATCCCATGTAGTTGTGTTTTGAGGGATATTCAGATTCAAAATAATGAGAGCAGAATAAAGCAATTTCCTATTGCAAATAAGCTTTAGTAATTGAGCCTTAAACTGATGCTTTGTTACATATTTTTTTTCAATTTCTGCATGCATATCTCGAATGGGTACATTCATCAAAACTATACCAGAACTCCACATTTAGCTTCATGTAGAAAATGTAATATTATATGTTCCATTGAGTCAAAGAAAGATAATGGGAATATTTTTTCCAGTTTACATATAATTAAAAAAAAATCTTCTTCTAGTTTTCTTAGTGCATCATAGTATGTTTTCATAGCAAAAATGTCTTGAAGAAAATAATATATGTCTGTTATCAAATCCCAAATCATATAATTAAACAAAAATCTGAATCCAATCAGCAAAATTCTTTCCATTATAATATGAAAATCACAACTTTTTAATATGGTAATATGACCATTTTTAACACATCTTCCCAAATTGAAATCATAAACATCTGGAAGTCTCAAATCTTCAATCCACTAACAAAATAATAAGAAAATATATTTGGATAATGTATAATCTAATTTTGGATTCATTAACCTCTATGATCTGACATTTTGAAACAGTTCAAGTTCCGGTTGCCTGTAAATTTTGGAAAGATCTAATCGTGCTTTTACATTATCTCTGGTCTTACCTGGTGTATCCAAAAATATATGAAATAAATTATAAAAATAGTTATTCTCAATATGCATTACATCCAACATGTGGCAGACCAACAAATCATACCAATATGGAAGATTTTAAAAAATGCTCCGTTTTATCCAATTGTGTTCTTTCCCAAAGCCATGAATTTTCTGTTAGTTTATTGTTGGCCCAAATGTTGTGGGAGGTAATGAAAATACAACTTATTTTAACTCTGAACCTAAGATTATTTTTGGAGTTTCATCCCTTTCAATTGTTCCTTTTCTAAAATTAGATTTTTTCCTTAAAAAAGGATGACCTATTGGAAGAAATCTATGATGACAGTCAAAATAGCTAGGTTTCTTTCCATTGATGAGCATAAATGATTTGTTGTCTTTCAGTTAGATAACATGCCATATACTAGGAAGTCACTAATTGTCCACATCAATGATGCTTTTAATATGAAATTTTGTTTTGTAGCAACATCATTTGTACTAACACCATTACTTCACAATGAATTTAACTCATCAATCAATGGTTTCAAATAAACATCAATATTCTTTTTTGGATGTCCTAAGATTAATAAGGTAAAAAAGATATAGAGATCCTTCATCAACATCCATAGAGGTTAATTGTAAAGAGTTATAAAAATAGGACAACATGAATACTGACTACCATAAGAACCAAAAGGAAAAAAACTATCAGTAGAAAGACCCAATCACATGTTCCAAGATTCTAAAGAAAAATATGGATGCAATCGGTAAAAATGTTTCCATGAATCACCATCAGATAGATGATTCAATATTTTATCAGTTGAAATATTGGTTTTGTTCCATGACATCATTGACGATGTGTTCTAAGACATAAATAAATGCTACAACCAAGGTGTAAGAGGGAAATATCTCAACTATTTTATAGGAATTGATCCAGACTTCCCTGGTTGAGCTTCTTTATACCTCGATTTTCCACATGTGGGAGAACTATCCAATGACTCATTTTTACCAGAATATAAGATGCAATCATTTTCACATGAATGAATCTTCTGATAACTAAGGCCCAAATTACGAACCAACCTTTTTCTCTCATATTAATTTGCAGGAAACACATTTATATCAAGTAATATTGTTTTAACCAAAGAAAATATCTGATCAAAACATTTTTTTGACATTACATAATCTGATTTAATAGCCATACATTTTGAAACTGATTCTAATTTTCTTATCTTGCAACTAGTATATAATGAATCCTCGGAAGACCTCAACAACTCATAAAATTCAGATGGTGCCAACTTAGAAGTTAAATCAACATCATCATGAGTTTCAATATGTTGAACAGATGGACCTGTAACATCATGTACTAAATTTTGAAACCATTATGGATCCAGAATCAAATTATTAGCATCTTTTCTGGAACTACGTTCTCTATTTTGATACCAAAAAACATAATCAGGTTGAAAATCAAAATGCAAGAGATGTCCCCCAACCTTATCAAATGTGTCAAACGTTCTCAGAGCACATTTTTTTACAAGGACACTTAATTATTCATTATGAAACAAATTCAAGTTTTGATTCTGGAAATGATAAGAAAACTTTAACACCCTCAATATATATAGGATTTAAACTAGAACCGTTTGTATTTCTACGCTGGTTTATCCAAGCGCGATCATCTAATAATGACTGTTGTCAACTTCCTTGTTCCATATTTTTCTACAAAATATAAAATCATTACCATTTTTGAATAATTTGAAATTATAAAAACACTATCGAAAAAAAGAAGATAAATAATTACAACTACTTAATAATTACCATTAATTATGGGTGACACAATTTCCAGTGGATTGACGACTACTCTTTTGTCTGATGAATCATTTACTTGCAACTTTCTCACACTAAAACCACAGTGAAGAATCTACTCAGAGATACGCATATCCATTCTCGTGCATACAAGAATGTATAAGCATACCTCTAAGCAGATTCTTCATTGTGATTTCAGTGTGAGAAAGATACAAGTAAATGTGCTGTTAGAAGAAAAGAGCACCCTTTTCATCGATGAATCATCTTCTAGCAACTGTCACCACCTAAAAAAATTATAAAAAATGTGGTCATATGAATGCATATCCAAATTCATGCATATGAGATTAGATATGCATACGTAGAAACATATTTTTCATAATGTTTTATGTTGGTGAGAGTTGAAAGGAGAAGATTTATCGAGCAAAAGGAGTGCCTCCAATCCACTGTAAATTGTGCCAAGTTATTATAAGTTATTACAATTTATTATAATTGATTTTATTCTTAATTATACCTAATTATACCTAATTATTCCTAATTATTCCTAATTATTTTTAATTATTCCTAATTATTCCTAATTATTCCTAATTATTGCTAATTATTTCTAATTATTGCTAATTATTTCTAATTATTCCTAATTATTGCTAATTATTCCTAATTATTGTTAATTTTTGCTAATTTTTTCTAATTTTTTCTATTTATTCCTAATTATTCCAAATTATTTCTAATTATTCCTAATTATTGTTAATTATTGCTAATTATTTCTAATTATTGCTAATTATTTCTAATTATTGCTAATTATTGCTAATTATTGCTAATTATTGCTAATTATTACTAATTACTAATAATTATTACTATTTATTACTATTTATTACTATTTATTACCATTTATTACTATTTATACTATTTATTACTAATTATTACTAATTATTACTAATTATTACTAATTATTACTAATTATTACTAATTATTACTAATTATTAGTATTTATTAGTATTTATTACTAATTATTACTAATTATTACTAATTATTACTAATTATTACTAATTATTATTATTTATTACTACTTGTTACTATTTATTACTATTTATTACTATTTATTGCTAATTATTACTAATTATTACTAATTATTACTAATTATTACTAATTATTACTAATTATTACTAATTATTACTAATTATTACTATTTGTTACTAATTATTACTAATTATTACTAATTGTTACTATTTATTACTATTTAGTACTATTTATTAATATTTATTACTATTTATTACAACTTATTACTAGTTATTACTACTTATTACTACTTATTACTATTTAATACTAATTATTAATATTTATTACTATTATTTATTACTAATTATTACTAATTATTACTAATTGTTACTAATTCTTACTAAGTATTAAGAATTATTACTATTATTTGTTACTATTTATTACTAATTATTACTAATTATTACTATTTATTACTAATTATTACTAATTATTACTAATTATTACTAATTATTACTAATTATTACTAATTATTACTAATTATTACTATTTATTACTTATTATTACTTATTATTACTATTTATTACTATTTATTACTATTTATTAATATTTATTACGAATTGTAAATATTTGTTACAAATTGTAAATATATTTTACTATTTTTCCCTAATTATATCTATTTTTTCTTAATTATTACTATTTACCGCTAATTATTACTATTTACCGCTAATTATTACTAATTACCCCTAATTATTACTAATTAGCATTAATAACTATTAATTACTGCAAATTACAGCTACTAATTACTAATTACCGCTAGTTATTTATATACATTACTAATTATCGTTAATAATTATTAATTACTACTAATTACTAAGAATTAGTATTAATAATTTCAATTTATTATTACAAATTAATACTGATGACGAAACAATTTAAATCTAATTTAATTACAACTAATCAACAATAATTATAATTAATATAAAAAATGAAATAAATACTAATTTAATTAAAACAAAAATACCTTTATACTTGATCTCTTATCGGTGTAGACGACTTCACAACTTCTTCGTAAAAAAACTAACTCAGAAAAATTTTCACTCTAAAATTAGAGTTTAGAGAGAGAGAAAGTTTGAATTGAGAGGAAGGAAAAAACGGATGGGGTGTATATATAGGTTATATTAGTTGCAACAGTACTATTTACAATGGGTATCCCATAAAAAATAGTACTTTTTGCGACGAGACCCATCACAAATACCTTGGGCCGCATTAATTATTGTTGGCGGTTAAAAGGGTATTTGCAACGGGTCCCGTTGCAAAAAGTGACCTTTTGACACACTATTTACAAAGGGACAACATCCTGTCTCAAATAGTATTTACCACTGCCGGGTATTTGCAACGGGTCCCATCGCAAATACCCTCCGGCGGATGCACTATTTGCGACAGGAGAATTACCCCGTCGCAAATAGTATTTACCGCCCCCCAGTATTTGTGACGGGAGGTGCCTCCCCATCACAAATACCCTTCCCATGGTTTGGCGTGCAAACCGCGCCTAACTTTTTGTGACGGGACCCCAAGTCCTGTCGCAAATAACTAATTATTTTCGACGGGTTAATGTGCCTATTGCAAATAACCTCTTCGATAGACTATTTGCGATGAGATTTATTTCTGTCGCAAATAACCCGTCATAAAAAGCCGTTTTCCCGTAGTGTTGGTTCAGAAAAACCCTGTCCAAATACATTACTTACTTCCCTCCTGTCATCCCTCAAGCATTATTTTGATTATAAATCCAACCTAGGAAGTCTTTTGGTGCAAACCCAAGGAGGTTACCTGAAGAAGAGGTAACATGCTTCAATGAGCGTTTTTATTTTATTTCTTACTCCCCCTTCTTCAAACATTATTAAACCATGATAATATAATAAACTCATTATCTTCCATATAATGAGATTTTATTATGTTATGTGCATTAACTCCATCCATCTCCTCTTCCCACAAATGTGAAATGATAACTTCGCTTGTGCGTACGGCGGACTACCGCCTCACGAAGCGATGTGATTCATTATTCACATAAGATTTACATAGAAGGCAATAAATATAGATTTGAATAAAAATATGTGATATATATGAAACAAATTTTTTTTTTAATAGTAATATATTATTTATTCTTTTTTTCTTTAAATCTGTCGAGAAAATAGAAACGACGTTCATGCATACACATGGCCTACCGTCTTTATGAACGGTGTATCTCATTTTCTTTTTCTAACTTTTATGGATTACTCTTAATACATATATACTGAATATATATTATATTTATATCATGATTAAAATTATGGATATGATGGAACCATTATCAAATTAAGAGAACTAAAAATAAAAAAAATCAAAACTTACATGAAAAACAAAGTAGTTATTACTTGTAATGTGATTTTAATAATAAATTGTTAATAAACAGGTAATAAAAGGTCATTAGTAAATAATATATGATATGATATATATAATTATGGTTTTATAATAGATTTATAATAAACTTATATTTATTATATTGGAGTTTCTAACATGTATGAAGGAAGTTTTAATTTATGGTAAGAGATTTCTATCTCACTTTTTACTTCTGTGGGACACATGCCTTATTCACCAACTATTTATTTTATGCGGTTTGTATACTACCTATGAATTTATTTTATGATTTTTTATTTAAAATTATGTAGATTTACATATCCATTTAAATATTTCCCTTTTATGGGTCTTACAATTCAAAGTTACCAAAGTGAAAAGGATTTCATGATATAATTTTATTTTCTATTGGGATTGTTTATATTTATGCTTCTGATGATGTAATCATATGATCTATCTCTAAAGAAAGTCATGAAATTTATTATCCTCTAGTTATGTAATGAGAATACATGTTTTTTCTTCATTTTCCTCTCTATGTATTCAAGAGTTCTGTAACACCCCGAGATTTTATGAGATATATTATTTTTAATTTCTTTGGTGTCTTGTGTTTTATGCTACACCAAGATTAACTTGCGCTATACGCAACACCGTATTAGCTTGCAGTATATGCAACACTATTCTTGTCTTGTGTTGCACATAATTTCAAGTTCTTTTGATATAATTAATTTCACGCAACACTGAGTATAGATTGTGTTCAATGAACTAAGTTTTGATTATGTTATACACAACACCAAAGGAATCATACACTACATGTAACATTGAATTGGCTTGCGTTACATGCAAGAGCGGACTTCATCGATAGCTTGCGTTGTATGCGATAACAAGTTTTACTAAACAATGATATATTATTATAATATTATTATGAACGAGCCGTTATGAATAGTATTAACCACATTTTTAATTTTATATAACATTAGAATTCATCTTACACAAGACATGAGAACAAAATCAATTTTTCAGATAAAAGAAGTATTTATAAATAAATGTAGTTTTACTGCCTTTTGATGGCACACCTATTTTAAATCTAGTTTTTGACACTTTTATAAGTTATATTTGAAAAGATAAGATTCTTCTTTGGAAGCAGGACATAAAAATTTACTTTGGATAAATTTTTGATATTTTTCTGATAACTTTCATATTTTGATAAATAGTGAAAATACACTAAATTTTATTTGAAAACAACTTTTTTCATCGAAATAATTTTTATGGTTAAAATATATTATTGAATGGGTTTAAAGTATAAATAGAATACATTTTTAATATTTAATATAATGTATGTCATTAGCATTAATTTTACATTGAATTCATAGATAAAAAAATTTCAATCTTTTGTAATGTTTTAACTTTTAAAACCCATTTTATCAGCAACAAGATTAATTTTAAATTAATTACTGCAACTTATGGGTTTTGAATTTGAAAAAATAGATTCCATATTCATTATGTCCAAATTCTGTAAATAGGTAACTTTTATTTTTAGACATTATGAATAGTAACTTTAGTAAATATTTTATTTACCATGGTTAAAGGGTAAATTTGGTAAATAAGGGTAAAAAATATTATTATAATTACCCTAACATGTGTCCTAACCCTATTTAATGATAGATGTCTAAACATGGGCATCCTTGAGTCAATTTTGGGACCCCATGGAGCCACTTGTAAGTGAAAATGACATTTAATTACTTTTAATTTAATGTTAAGGAAAATATAACCTAAACATATATATTTTACAAAAAAATTTTTTATATGGAGTTATATAAGTGATATCTTTGACTATAAATAGTCATTAGGAATTTAAAAGTATTTTCTACATCATGATATTTTATTTAAAATTTTTGGACATTAAATAAATAAATTTAATTATGACACAGGGATGATGCAACGATTGCTTCATTAATAAAGGATTCAAATAAATGAATTTATAAATATTAAACAAAATGTAATTTGGTTATTTTAATGTCATCCACAAATTTTCTGGATGATATTGACATATTATATTTGGTTTAATGCCTTATTTTCAAAGGAATTAGGTTGTTATGAATTTTTAAAAAATCCAAGTATGAATAGCATCCAAAATTGACACAATTCATAACTTTAAGAATAAAATAGTTTATTAAGTGATATCAAATTCCTAATGTAAGAACCAGGATCTTTATTTTCAGGTATGTACTTCTTTTCCTGGAGTTTTTGAGAAAAGGGAAATTTCTGGAAATTTTTTAAGTACACGCCATGTACTTTGTAAGTACACGCCGTGTACTCCCTTACCGTGCCAGGCTGTGTGCTGGCTGTGTCCGGGCTACACACATGGTGTGTAGGGGTAAAGTGGAGGCCACTTAAAGCGTAGTATGGAAAATTAGAGTACACACTATGTACTCAAGAAGTACACACCGTGTATTTTTTTTTCATTAAACGGACTGGGGTCGCGCCTAATCGAGAGAACCGTCTTCTTCTAGGTCCTGTTCCACCAAGATATGCCGTACGACCATAGAACTTCTTTGAATCCTCGATCCTTCATCCGTTCTCCGAATTGACCTCCATCTATTGCGTTGGAACCGCAATGATCTACACCGTTCTGAGGATAATCAAGCCTCGTGGTTCAAGTATATCGATCTCCTAGGATCGAGGTAGGTGGTTTATGCCTTACCTTTCGATGTATTTGAGTTTTATGTGCAAATTCCACCAATACCTGTGAACAAGGTATTGCGTGTTTACCTTTTTGACCTTGTGGTTATTCCTTCCTTTATTGCATGCTTGTGTAGAGGTAAATTGATCATGTTTGTGGATAATTATCATGCTTGGATTTTTTCCCATGCTTTGTTCTTGTTACGACCTTTGGGTCTTGTTAGCCTTTGGCTGTTGTACCTACTTCCATGTCATGTGATCGTAGTATGAAATGATGTTGTTAACATGCTTGTTGCCTATAGGCTGTTTAGATAAGTAGCTCTATAGGTGTACTTTGGTTAGCCAAGTAGCTCTATAGGTGTACTCTGGCCTTATAGCATTAATATGCAATGACTGTCATGGAACCGTGAGAACCCGGTGCTATAGACTGTAAGGGATAGACTGAGTGAGCTTCCCAGAGAGTCTTAGACATTATAGACTATACAGGGATAGACCGAGTGAGCTTCCTCATAGAGTCTTGGACATTATAGACTACAGGGGATAGACTGAGTGAGCTTCCCAGAGAGTCTTAGTTATTATAGACTACAGGAGGGTAGACCGAGTGAGCTTCCTCATAGAGTCTTTACCTTGTTTGAATGCCTTTAAAACCTTCCCAGGCTATAGGAGGAATTGACCTAGTGAGCTTCCTCAGAGAGTCTGTGGTGTACCTGAGGCTATAAGAGGATTGACCGAGTGAGCTTCCTCAGAGAATCTCTAGACCTTGGGGCCAAGAGGGTTAGAACGTGTGATCTCCCTCAAAGAGTCCCTGACTACCCTAGACTATAAGGGGAATTTACCGAGTGAGCTTACCCAGAGAGTCTTATAATTCATATAACCAAACCAGAGGGGTTAGGCAGAGTGCACTACCCAGAGGGTTGTGGTACTTCTTGGATAGGACCAGAGGGGATGGATGCAAGTACTTCCCAGAGGGTTTCCTGGTTGTGTGTTACCTGTTGCTTCACCTCTGCTTCTTGTTCTGTGGATTGATCACTATTGTATGTCATCCTGTTTACTTCTTACTGTTTACTGCCTGCTGTTGCTGCCACTGTTTACTAATTTATTGTACTATTACCTGCCATATACTCACTGACTGTTAGGCACAAATCTTCAGGTGTTTGCCTACTGGGATTTAGTCTCACACCCTATTTGGGTCATGCTCTTGGGCCCAAACAAACTAGGTTGTTGCAGGTATAGACAAGGGAAGGCACCCTTTGACTTCAGGTACTTGATTGCTTGGAGTAGGAGAGCATGAGACCAAGCTTTGGCTTGCGATGCTGAGGAGCTGTTTACTTTCTTTGTACTTGTTTTGGTACTATTGTATTTTTCATCATTGTGACTTGTTTGGATACTTTCCTAGATATGTATCAAGCATCATTTCATATATATATGTACATATGTGCTCCAGTTGTTTGCTGATTTAGCTTTCCTCTGTTTATTATTGTTGGTTATTTACTACTTCCGCTATTGCATGTTTATTTATTTCTGCTGCGTACTCTGCCAATGAGGGCATAGTTTCCCCACTATCACAACCAAGTACCTCGTTGCTAGTCGGAAACCTCTAGCATTTGGGGAAATGCGCTTGAGGCCATGCGACTAACCGGGTACAAGGCGCCTCTGGGTGGATTTCAGAACCAGAACGTTACAAAGTGGTATCCGATGAATTCTTTTCTCTTGATTTACTATTTGGAGCCTTTATCCAGGGATAGGACGGATTCGGTACTTGGTAATAAGCTGTCCCGGGAGTATCTAACCCATGTATAGGGAAAATACATACTACCTCATTTATTGCAGTTTTCTGGTTTTGAGATTTTACGGTTGATATGATTTCACCTAGAGTGATTCACATGACTTGTGTTGTTATTGTTGTCGCTATTATGGTTCTATTTCTGTCGTAACCCGATGAGATGAGGGTATGCCATCTCATGCATCATATAGGCACTTGTTAGAAATCACATGCCATGCATTCTTGCCATGCCATCTAGGGTGCATTAGTGATTGCATGTTGTTGTGATAGAATTTGTGTAGATTATGAATGCTGTTGTGATAGATGCCTTGATAGAATCTCTTCTGTTTGATAGATGACTATTTGTATTGTAATTTTCTTAAATAAACGCCAAATTTTGGTTCTTGACGTGTTATGGTCCCTCAAAGATCAGAATTTGGAACCTTCATGCCTTGTTTTTCTGTGTTTCTAGGCTTTGGTGCAGTTTCTGAGCTACTATCCAGAAAAACCCAGAATACATGACGTGTAATTTAGGACTACACGCCGTGTAGTTTCAGACCGTTTCACTGACTGTGTGAGCAGGAACATGGGGTTGAGGAAATGTATTTAGGAACATGCCGTGTAGTTTTTATATACTCTGTGTAGTATAGAGCCATATACCTAGCTGTGTCACTAACAACACAGGCTGGGGAAGCTCGAGTAGAACACACCGTGTTGGTAAAGAACACACTGTGTAGTCTTGTTCCAGGTACCCGGACATGTCACGAACAACACGGGTTAGTGTTATCTTCTCCTATACATGCTGTGTTTGTTTGGAACACACCATGTAAGGGTCATCCGTGTATCCGACCATGTGACTAACAACACGGGTTGCCAAAACCTTGTCCACTACACGCCGTGTCCATAGGGAACACGCCGTTTAGTTTCAGTTTAAGAAGACCGTGTGGGTTAGCTGTGTAAAGAGAATCATGTAGTGGAATAGAGTTCAAGTACACGCCGTGTGTGGGAACAACATGCCATGTAGTTTTGGGTGTTACACGACCATAGGTGGTAGGAGTACACGTCCATGTCTTTGGTTTAAGTGAACACCGTGTAGTTTTTATACACGTTGTGTAGTCGTGTTTTGTAAACTCGAATGTTTCATTCTTCTATTCCCGTTTTTTACTCTTGTGTTCTAAGTCTTTGATAATCATGATCTAAGGCGTGCTTTTTATATTTCAGAGATTTTCCTCCGAGACGTCTTTCGATTGTATGTCAGCTGCCAGACGGTGATCAGACACCGAATACGGTCGACCAGGGACCTCCTACAGATCCTTCTGCTGTGCCAACCTTGGCACCAGCAGTTATACTTGTCATAGGCGCCGATGCGCAATTCAGGTAGGATTTCCTAAGGATGATGTAGACCTTTTAGGGAGCACCGCCTCCTTCCCCGTAGATGGCTGAGTTGAAGCGAGTTTTCCAGTAGCAGCATCCTCATACTTTCTCAGGGGATGGAGGAACCCAGGATGCAAAGTCATTGTTAGAGGCCACACTGTCGATCCTTGAACATTTGGAGATACCCCCAGAGAAAAGGGTAAACATGGATACTTATATTCTCCAAGACACCTCCAAGAGGTGGTGGGAGGTGATCTCGCAGTCGGGGCACCAACAGAGTATTTCTTGGGACGAGTTTCGCCACACCTTCTATGACTACTTTTACCTAGAGACTTTTGAGGGCCGACCGAGCCCGGGAGTTTATGAGTCTGCAGCAGGGTACTCTTTCTGTTATGGAGTACTCGTCTCACTTTACCGAGCTGCAGTGCTTCATACCGATCCCAGTAGGTGATGAGTTGTTCCTTGCTAGGAAGTTTGAGGATGGTCTCAGGCAGGAGATCCATTCCCAGGTGAATATCTTCAGGTTGACTTCGATATCCTCTATCGTCAACTAGGCGCTGATCACTGAGCACAACCTGAGGGATTCTGGGGCAGTGATCCAGGGCGGTTTCACATCTAGAACTGGTGTTCCTCCTATGGATAGTAAGAAGCACCACAGAGAGTCTTCTCTAGGAGATCAGAACAGGCAGGATGTATATTCTGGCAGCCAGGTCATATGCTACCAGTGCAGTAGGAGTGGGCATACTAGGCCTCAGTGTCAGAGAGATCTGATGGAGTTCCAATCTTGCGACAAGATGGGCCATCTTTATCACTTTTGTCATATCTTCTCACCTTCAGCTGGTGGTAGGGGTTCTTCTATGACCCTATGTTCAGGAGATGCTTCGCCAGTTTCTCACCAGTCTGGGAACTGGATCTCTTTCAGCAGTTCGGGCTGAGGTGGAGGTCGCGACCATGGTGGTCAGTCACCAAGTTACCAGCGACAGTAGAGTGGATCAACTCATAGTGGTCAGCCAGGGGAATAGGGCTGCAGTACATGCTAGAATTTCACCATGGAGCAAACCTACCAAGAGCAGGATCCCAGCCCTTATACATTTCGAGGTATGATCCTAGTAGCCCCAGTTTTATCTTCATCCCTTTTCGATACTGGTGCTTCACATAGTTTTATCTCTATTGCTGTTGTGGAGATCCTTGGGCTCTATATCTTTTCGTCTGCCGATATGTTGACCCTTGACATGCCATTGGGAATGAAGAAATATAGTGTACGTTAGTGCATAGAGTATCCTCTTGAGGTTGCAGGGTGTCTTTTCTTATGGGATCTCTATATCCTAGAGATGATGGGCTATGATGTTATTCTCAGGATGGAGTGGTTGGTTCCCTTCCAAGCAGTCATCGATTGCTATCGCCGCAGGGTGAGTTTAGTATCACCATAGGGAATATCTTTCCTTCATAGAGGTGAGTGGGATGTCTAGGTGGGTAGAGATGGACCAGAGCATCATGGGATAGGAGGAGTTATAGCCCAGATTTCCAGTCTTTATCTGGATGACTAGGGGACTTCACAATTATACTTTCCTCCAGTGGTGGATCGTTTCAGGGATGTCTTTTCAGAGGATTTTTTAGGTTTACCTCCAGAGCGTGAGGTAGACTTCTCTATTGAGCTAGTGCCAGGAGTGACACCAGTGTCCATTCTTCCTTATAGGATGGCTACACCTGAGTTGCAGGAACTCAAGAAGTAGTTGGAAGAGTTGCAAGAAAAGGGTTTCATCCGACCTAGTACTTCTCCTTGGGGTTCTCCTGTCTTGTTTGCGAAGAAGGAAGACGGCACCCTTCGGCTTTGTGTGGATTATCAGAAGCTGAACCAGTTGACGGTCAAGAACTGATATCCCTTGCCGAGGATCGATGACCTCTTTGATTATCTTCGAGGAGCTCGGGTGTTCTCGAAGATTTATTTGAGGCCCGGTTATCATCAGTTGCACGTTAAACCATCAGATATACCTCTTACAGCCTTCAGGAGTAGGTATGGTCTATACAAGTATATAGTCATGCCGTTCGGTCTCACGAATGCACCAGCAGTTTTTATGGCACCGATGAACCGAGTGTTCCATCCGTACTTAGATTCCTTTGTGGTGGTTTTCGTGGACGGCATCTTGGTGTACTCTCACAATCGACACGACCATTCCACACATCTTGAGATCATTCTAAGTACACTGAGAGAGCATCAATTATATGATAAGCTTTCGAAATTCCACTTTTGGATGGATCAGATTCACTTCTTGGGTCATGTCATCTCAGAGACAGGAGTATTAGTGGACCCAGAGAAAGTGAAAGATGTAGTTTCCTGGGAGCAGCCGAAGAATGTCTTTGAGGTTTGGAGTTTTTTAGGGATGGTTGGATACTACATACATTTCATACAGGACTTTTCATGCCCAGCAGCACCGCTGATTGGTCTGATCAAGAAGGGGGAGAAGTTTTTGTGGTCAGATTCTTGTGAGTCAGCCTTTCAGGAGCTGAAGGGGAGGTTTACGTCAGCACCGATACTGCTCTTTCTAGAGCCGGTCAAGGGCTATACTATGTATTGTGATGCTTTACGTATCGGGCTGGGAGCTTTGCTTATGCAGGGAGATGGATTCGTTGCTTACAGGTCTTGACAGTTGAGGCCACACGAGAGGAACTACCCGACGCAAGATCTAGAGTTAGTAGCTGTTGTTCATTCCTTACGCTGTTGGAGACACTACCTTTTGGGAGAGTACTTTGTGGTTTTCACTGACCACAAGAGTCTCAAGTATATCTTCACTCTGCATGATCTGAATCTGAGACAACACAGGTGGTTTGAGTATCTTCAATCTTTCAACTTCGAGCTCTCCTATACGTCGGGAAAGGGAAACACAATGGCTGATGCGTTGAGTAGGAGAACTCAGATCCAAGAAATTCAGGAGGCCAGTAGTGAGTGGAAGCTTATGGCTCTGTTCTCTGAGATGCACTTGGAGGTGCACGACAGATAGGGACAAACTTTCCTATCTTCTGTAGCTGTTACCTCTTCTCTTCTTGATCGGGTACAGATGAGGTAGCTATCAGACACAAAAGGCTTAGTCCTATGGGAGAGTGTGTCAAGAAAGGACCCTCTTCTTGGATGGATATTGGGAGAGGATGAGATCTTGCGTTTACAGGGACATGTATGGGTGCCAGCAGATATACGCGAGGAGCTGATGCGGGATTTTCATTCCTCAGTTTGGGCAGTTCATCCTGGCATCACCAATATGTATCATGATCTACACCGCCAGTACTGGTGGCCAGGTATAAAGAGATATGTTTCTGGTTTTTTCATGAGATGTTCTACTTGTCAGCAGGTGAAAGCAGAGCATCAGTGAGAGGCAGGGCTGTTACAGCAGTTACCCATTCCCGAGTGGAAGTGGGACGATGTCGCGATGGACTTCATGACCGGGTTACCAATGTCACCTCGAGGAAGTGATGTTGTTTGGGTTGTCTTTGACAGGATTATGAAGGTCGCTCACTACTTCCCGATCAAGGAGACCTTCAGCGTTGATGAGCTGGGATGGTTGTACATCTGAGAGATTGTACGTCTACATGGAGTTCCACACTCCATTGTTTCAGATAGGGATGCGTTCTTTACTTCTCGATTTTGGCAGGGACTTTAGAAGGCTTTGTATACACAGGTAATTTTGAGTACAACATATCACCCCTAGAATGATGTCTAGTCCGAGCGTACGATCCAGGTGCTTGAGGATATTCTCTGAGCTTGCATTCTAGACTTTGGTGGTTCTTGGGAGAAGCATATTCCTCTTGTGGAGTTTTCCTATAACAACAGTTTTCAGGCGACTATTCAGATGGAACCTTACGAGGCTTTGTATGGTAGGCCATGCCGATCACCCTTATGTTGGATGGAGACAGGAGAGGCAGCTTTTTTGGGACCTCGTCTTGTTCAAGAGACCTCAGAGAAAATAGAGTTGATTTGGAAGAGGATGGATACAACATAGTCTTGACAGAAGTCTTATGTTGATCAGTGGAGATGACCTCTGGAGTTCGAGGTCAGGGATCGGGTTTTCCTGTGTGTCACACTAAGGTTGGGACACAAGAGGATTCAGAGATAGGGTAAGATTTCACCATGGTACGTCGGGCCGTTTGAGGTGTTGGAAAGAGTTGGGCCAGTTTCCTATCGGTTGCAGTTACCTCAGAGGTACCGGGATATGCATGACGTCTTCCACATTTCTCAGCTCCAATGTTACTTTTCAGACCCTTCTCATGTCTTTCAACCCGAGGAGGTTGAGCTTGAAGTGGATGCATTTTTTGAGGAGCATCCCATCCAGATTTTCAATCATAGTACGAAGGTTCTCCATGGCCGGTCTGTTCATCTAGTATGAGTGCTATGGCAGCACGGGTGAGTATAGGACAAGACTTGGGAGAGGGAGGCTAATGTACGATCGCAGTGGCCAGAGCTGTTCGGGGTTTATTCTTCTACAACTCACTAGGGAAATTCAGGGAAAAATTTATTTAAGGGGGGAAGTTTTTAAGAACCCGGATCTTCGTTTTCAGGTATGACTTTCTTTTCCTGGAGTTTTTGAGAAAAGGGAAATTTCTATAAATTTTTGAATTACATGCCGTGTACTTTATAAGTACACACCATGTACTCCCTTACCGCGCTAGGCCGTGTGCTGGCCGTGTCTGGGACACACACACAGTGTGTAGGGGTGAAGTGGTGGCCGCTTAAAGCAGAGTACAAAAAAAGTAGAGTATACACCGTGTACTCAAGAAGTACATGCCGTGTATTTTCTTTTTTTTCATTAAACAGACTGGGGTCACGCCTAATCGAGAGAACCGTCTTCTTCTAGGTCCCATTCGACCGAGAGACACCATACGACTGCAGAACTTCTCAGAATCCCCAAGCCTTCATCAATTCTACCAATCGACCTCCATCAATTGCGTTGGAACCGCAGCGATCTACGCCGTTCTGAGGAGAATCAATCCTCGTGGTTCAAGTATATCGATCTTTTAGGATCTAGGTAGGTGTTTTTTTCCTTACCTTTCTATGTCTTTGAGTTTTATGTGAAAATTCCACCAATACCCGTGAACGAGGTATTGCGTGTTTACCATTTTTCCCTTGTGGTTATTCCTTCATTTCTTGCATGCTTGTGTAGAGGTAAATTGATCATTTTTGTGGATAATTGTCGTTCTTGGATGTTTTGCCCATGATTTTCTCTTGTTACGAACTTTGGGTCTTTTTAGCCTTTGGCCGTTGTACCTGTTTCCATGCCTTGTGATTATAGGAGGAAATGATGTTGTTAACATGCTTGTTTCCTGTAGACTATTTAGCCAAGTAGCTCTATAAGTGTACTTTGGTTAGCCAAGTAGCTCTATAGGTGTACTCTGGCCTTATAACATTAATATTCACTAACTAGCATGGTAATGTGAGAACCTGGTGCTGTAGAATATAAGGGATAGACCGAGTGAGCTTCCCAGAGAGTCTTAGACATTATAGACTATATGGGGATATACCGAGTGAGCTTCCTTAGAGATTCTTGGACATTATAGAATACATGGGATAGACCGAGTGAGCTTCCAAGAGAGTATTAGTTATTATAGACTACAAGAGGGTAGACTGAGTGAGCTTCCTCATAGAGTATTTACCTTGTTTGAATGTCTTTAAAACCTTCCCAGGCTATAGGATGAATTGACCGAGTGAGCTTCCTCAGAGAGTCTGTGGTATACCTGAGGCTATAGGAGGATTGACCGAGTGAGATTCCTCAGAGAGTATCTAGAACTTGGGTCCAAGAGGGTTAGACTGCATGATCTCCCTCATAGAGTCTTTGAATACCCTAGACTATAAGGGGAATTGACTGAGTGAGCTTCCCCAGAGAGTCTTATAATTCGTATGACCAAACCAGAGGGGTTAGGCTGAGTGCACTACCCAGAGGGTTGTGTTACTTCTTGGATAGGACCAGAGGGGATGACTGCGAGTACTTCCCAGAGGGTTTCCTAGTTGTGTGTTAGCTTTTTCTTCACTGCTGCTTGTTGTTCTGTGGATTGATCATTGTTGTATGTCATCCTGTTTACTGCTTACTGATTACTGCCTGCTGTTGCTGCTACTGTTTATTGCTTTATTGTACTATTAACTTCCATATACTCACTGACTGTTAGGCACAGATCTTCGGGTGGTTGCCTACTAGGATTTAGTCTCACACCCTATTTGGGTCATGCTCTTGGGCCCAAACAGACTAGGTTGTTGCAGGTATAGACAAGGGCAAGTGCCCTTTGACTTCGGGTACTTGATTGCTTGGAGTAGGAGAGCATGGGACCAAACATTGGCTTGAGATACTGAGGAGCTGTTTACTTTCTTGGTACTTTTTTTGGTACTATTTTATTTTTCAGCATTGTGACTTCTTTGGATACTTTCCTAGATATGTATCATGCATCATTTCATATATATATACATATGTGCTCCAGTTGTTTGCTAATTTAGCTTTCCACTGTTTATTATTGTTGGTTATTTACTACTTCCACTATTGCCTGTTTATTTATTTCCACTGCATACTCTTCCAATGAGGGAATAGTTTCCCCACTATCGAACCCAAGTCCCTCACTTCTAGTCGGCAGCCTCTGGCGTTTGGGGAAATGTGCTTGAAGCCATGTGACTAACCGGGTACAGGGTGCCTCTGGGTGGCTTCCGGAACCTGGAGGTTACACCTAAAAAAATATAATATTCAGATAAATGGTTAATATAAGTCCAAATATGTCATAAATAAATTTTTTTGGGTCGTTTGATATGATATGGGAATTAAATTAACCCAAAATATGTAAATAACATGATATCACGGTAACATTAAAAAAGGTAAAATAAGGGTAAAACAAAAAAGATAAGGATAAAAAAATATTCAAAACTTTTCAAAAAATTACTGTATGATGGGTATTCTAACCAAAATCATCTTATATTATAATTAAATAAGTTTTTTAATATTTTAAATCGAAATTTAATTTATAATAAATTAATATTTTGGAACTTTCCTAAAGTGCCCCTCTCCTCTCTTATAAAAGGGAACCTCCTCCCTCTCATATTAACTCCATTTTAAGACTTAAAAATCAGCCAAAACCTTACTATTTCTCTTCTAAACTTCCCTAGATAAATTCTAGAGGTTTTGGTATTCTCAAAAGACCAACTCTAGTTCCCTAAGAAGAAATTTAAAGGAGGCACATCAAGGAAGAGGTAATCTCTTCTACAGGTTCTTTCAAATTTCTTTCTTCTTCTACTTCCTATTTTTTAGTTGTTTAATTATAAAGTAATAACATAAGTATCACTAATAAAATGATATGTTATTATAAATATGAAACAACCCTATTTCACCTTCTATCCATCCTACGAAAAGAGAAATCACCGCACATGCGTACATACAGATTACCATCTCCACACTGTGGTGTAATCTGTTTTTCACCACCACCTTACTTGGATGGGTATAATGGTGGAAATAATAACTATATATGATTATTATAACATTATAATAATTCTAATATATTATAAAACATCCACTTTAATATTGTTCAACAACTATGGGAACGATATCATCGCTCATGCGTACATACGACTTACCGTCTCCACGATGTGATGAGATTCATTCTCCATGTTAACCATTCAAGAATGATTATAAAGTATATAAAATAAATAATCATGAAATATATGACATGATAATTCTAATGTACTTATGTATATGTATATATGTCATTTAATTACTCCATTAAAATTTAATAAGGAAACGAAAACAATGTTCATGCGTACGTACGACCTACCATCTCCATGAACAGTGTATTCCATTTCATTTATCTATATATTATCTATATATTTATATAATGAATATATAAGATATATATAAATCATGTTTTACATTATTTAATTAACTAAATCATAATTTAATAAACCATATTAAGAATAACATGTCCAAACACGTACGATAAATGAAACAATTATTACCCAAAACGTTGCTTTAACATGGAATTGACAAATGAACAAGTAATATAAAGTCATAAGAGAATCATATATGATATCATAAATATTATTATGGTTCTGTTAAAAGTTCATAATATTTTTAAACCCACTATATATAAGTTTCAGACATATACATAAGAAATCATATTTACAGTAAGGGACAATTTTGCAATCTCATTTTTATTTGAGATTGTTTATACGTAAGTATTTTATGGGTATATATTTATCATCCATGTCCATGTTTTATAAAAATGTTTTGATAAAATGTTTAGTATTCTTCTATGTATGTTTAAAGTCATTTTTACCCATTTTTGACTTTTACTACATGGTATGGAAGGAATCTTTCTTTTGTTTACCATATGAGATACTTTTTGACTTTTTTGGTAAAAGTACGAGGAGAATGTTTTTTAACTTATACGACATGAAAATATTTTTACATATTCTTAATGAATTATTTCCATGAAGATTCCTCAACAAAATTTCAAGTTTATTTTCAACTAATTTTTTTTTTAAAATTACATGGCATTTTGAGAAAAGAAAATATTTTTAAATAAGAAAGGATATTTTCCTTAGGAATTAAGTTAAAGTGTTTTATCAAAATTATTTTCCATCTAAGATGACATAGGGTTTTGTTTTTATCCCTATTATTACTTTTATTTGATTATTTTTATGATGGAATTATTTTTTATGAAGTCCATTTATCTTATATGGATTATATTATGATGACATGATGCTTAAGAATTCCATTTTATTTCATGGGTTATGCTATGCTGAATGATTTATGTTTTTGTGGAACATATAAGAATGATTTTATTATGAGATAATTGTGACCTATATCTCCCTCCAATGCATTGAGTAAATATTTATATCTCATGAGATATACATGGATGGAATGACAAGTAAATCAGGTTCAGCAATATAGGGCTAGAACGACAAGTAAACCCAGTTCAGTAATGGACTTCGTCGACTATGATGGTCTTGGCAGCAATGCCTTGGCTACTATGGAAATCATATCATGTGCCTATTATTTTTCCACAATTTCATGTTTTATTATGATTATATTCTATCATGGTTAATGTTCCTTTATGATCTATGCCTTACGTACTGCCAAGATTTATCTCATGGCTCAATATTTTGATGTTTAAACATTATGTTTATGTTTTTATGTTCAAATGTATATGGTTTGTTTTATTTTCTCTATGTTTAACCTTACCAAGCATTTTAACTCACACTTTATATGTTTTATTTTCCCCAGGATATAAAGAAAGGTTTTAGGTAGGAAAACAAAATGGGAAGATCTTTGTGGGAGATGTTGAAGATCTTTCACCATGATTAGAAGATTATGTTCCGAGTTTTTAAAGACAATAAACTAATATGGTTGTAGATGCCAAAAAACGCTCAAGGGTGGAAAAAGGTTTGGGTGGGACAAAGCGAAGCCATATTTGGACCCAAACATACATTTCGGGGGGCTTGGAGGGGTCGCATGAAAAAAAATCAGCGGGGTACGGAAAATTGATCCCACATGAAAAACTCCAGGATTCGTGAAAGTTTTTCACGCGGGCGCAGAAATTTATGTGTCACCGCCCCGTGCAGTTGAAATTTTGTGATGCCGACGCCATCGTGCAATATTTCGTGTAGGCCTGTTTTCCGTGCGGATCCGTGATCCCGAGTGCCTATAAATAGAATGTCACCCCTTCGACTTTCGGGCTGAAGAATCTGAACCATCTCTCCGGTGCGAAATTCCCCTCTCGTGTGCGCAAAAGATGGCTCTCATGTACTTAATTTTTTGCGCCAGGTTGCTCGGGGGTCTGATTTTTCACGAGAACACTCGAGCTTAACCCTCGTCCAAATCCAATCGAGTCCCGTACCCCATGTGAAATTCCTTCCAATTTCACACAATCCTTTCTTATGCACACAATTCCTTCCAATTGCATGAAATACCTTCTTATTCATGTAATTCCTTTCAATTGTGCACAATCCTTTCTTCTGTGCACAATACCTTCCAAATTTCACGCCCTCCTATCCGCACTGTCCCATCCTTTTTTACGCATGCAATGCCATTTCTTACCAGCCTAGCATTTTCCCATGCCATTCCATTGCACGTTGGCCCGCCCTTTTTTACGCACACCACTCAATAGCGCACCGGCCCACACTTTTTCATGCACGCCGCTCAATTGCACCGCGGACCCTGCCCTTATTTTCACCGCTGTTCATTTTGCACGCAAACCTCCCTCCTTGTGTGCCCGTGATGTCCCTCTTCCGGGCATCATTTTTGGGCACCTACCACACCCCAAACACCTTCTCCATATACTATTTTCACATATGACTCTCTAGGTTCATGCGAAGTAACTTCAAAGTCCCTTGGATGACACTACCCGTTGTGTTGCTTCACCTCATGCTTCTTCACATAGGCACACTAATGGCTATTTCTTCTTTGCATAGCCACGCTAACATGGACCCCCAATGGATTGCTCCATGACACCCCCTAGCCACAACATTACCTATCCCATCTCTTCACCAAGGTGCAGAGGCTACCGATTATGTAAGTCCTAGGGGTGCGGAGTGAACCCACCTCGTCTGAGCTGCCAGATATTAAACTACCAAGAACCATCATCCTTAGCACATGACGTTAAACTGGGACTTCCCCCCATGCATCCTACCCGGGGAAAGGGAAAGCATCTTGGTGTAAGCCCGTAGCTTTTCTTGCAGGAGGTAGCATCCCTACTCCTCCTTTCTTCTTCAGTCCCAAGGACCAGAGGGGGGGGGGGATGGATGCCGGACCCCTCCTTTCTTTGGTGCCAAAACCCTCTCCCACTAGGATTTTTCACCACCAGACCTCCACCCTGGAGTAAGTCCCAATCTCCACCTCCCCAGGCTGCTAACCATGCATAAGCCCCTGTTTCCTCTTTGGGATGTGATCATGTGTAAGCCCTACTCCACTTCCCATTGACGCACCTTTCATGACGTGATCATCAGGCCTTTGTTGCCTCTTGTTTCTCACACTAATCATGACTCATGTGGGCTTAGAGTAAGCATTGACCATTACATCCTATCTGGGCAGCCTAGAGTGTAAGCCTCAAACACCACCATTAACTACAAGGTCTTTGATCCTTTCTAAGGTAAGGTATGTAGGAAGCCTCCAATGGGTTCAAGCCCACCGCCCCGGTCGTTCCGACCATCTTCACGTCGGTTCACCAACACTTTGGGCTGCCCCAGAGCGTAATCCCCAAATTCCCCCTTCTGAACTACATGGAATTTTATCCTTTCCAAGGAAAGGTACATAGGAAGCCTCCACGAGGTTCAATCCCAACACTCGGTCACTCTGACCATCTTCACATCGGTTCACCCCCATCCTGCATGATGTTAAACTGTGGACCCCAATTAGTGGTAAACCATTGTTTCCCTAGTCAGCGGTAAGCCATTGCACACAAATCCTACCCTGAACTACGTGTTCTTTGATCTTTTCCAAGTCAAGGTACGTAGGAAGCCTCCATGAGGTTCAAGCCCACCATCCACTTGGACCCCAGGTCCTTATTCACGTCGTTTCACCGACTCCTGCCCCATACCCGAACTATGTGGACTTTGATCCTTGCCAAGGCAGGGTACATAGGAAGCCTCTGTAAGGTTCAAGACCAACAACCAATGGTCCCAACCACTTCACATCGGTCCAAACCCATCCTGCATGACGTTAAACTGTATTTTACTTTTTTTCATCCTCTTTCAGTGGCAAGCCATTGCCACTCCATTCAGAGGTAATCCATTGTCAACCTCATTCAGTGGTAAGTCATTGTCACCCCTTTCAGCGGTAAGCCATTGTCAAGATGAACTACATTCACCGGACTACGCGGGCTTTGATTCCCTGCCACAGGGATATGTAGGAAGTCTCTTCGAGGCTCAAGACCAACTTCACTGTAGCCCTTGTGATGGTCCCATTTCATTCCCCCTACACTTCATCCATCCACCCATCATCCATCCCGATTCTTATCTGGGCTTCCACATCCTGGTGAAATCATGCCATCTCATTCCCCATTCCCCTCAACAATGATTGGGAAGTCAAACATATGTTGGCCCCAACATCAGTGTTACCTCCAGTGGTTGCACCCATCTGATCCACTCAAGTCAGTGTTCTGATTAGTCCGATCCATCTCCGCTGGACGTTAAACGTGCAGCATACCTTGTGTTAAACATGGGAAGCTGTGGAAAACATCAGATACATGCCCATGGCATATGATTCCCTAATTTTGATGTGGGATTCCTCGAGATTATACGCCCTCGAGAAGCCCTATAATAAGGGACATAAGACATACACACTAGTGTACCAGTGACTAGACACGCCAGTGATGCCCAACGTGACTACTCCCCTGACTGAAGGTTGCTTCCCTGACCAGACCCCTTGGAATGTCCTGACAGAAGAAATGTAATTAACTGGTTACCATGAAGATATGGCGCTAGGAAGAGTTTCACAAACACTGACTTAATATTTAAGGGAGACCCATACTAGGTAATAAGTTCCGAGGAGGAATCCAAGGAAGGAAGAAATGACATCCCATCATCCCATTTAAATCAAGGAGAAAACGTCCCTAAAAAAGTGACGGATGCCGCCCGTCTTTGGAAAGTGGGAATGCGGGCCGATAGTTGTGAATCCTCCACATACGGATGCGCGCACCCTGGTGAAAGTGTTAGAAATAGAAATGGTGAACCTGGCATGAAATTATTCTCCTCAACATGGAGATTAGTAGTGTTCTAGGCATCAATGGATTGACGTGCATCAGATCCAGTTATCCAGCACCAAGTCCCACCAAGAAAATAGCAGCCCTGGCGTGAAACTCAGCAGAAGTTGGGGCGGTAGAACATTGGACATCCTGTTCTATGACGTTGTCAGCGTGGATCCCTCTTACTAGTCACAGAAGACGGAATGGCGATGGGGCATTGGTCATCGATTCATTTTTCTTTCAGCACTGACGAGTTAATCTCCCTGCTTCTCAGGAATCATGTTGCTGCACTCAGAACGCGATCACCACCTACACACCGACACAGGGGTAGGGGCAGTGCCAACGTGACAGTCTCGTGCAGTTTCGCCTCTTCCGCAATGGCCTCTACACCCATGGCCCTGGGGAGATCACGACCCATCTCCCCATCTGAGGTCTTCCAACAAAGGGTGATCAATGACCTCATGCGCCGTTATGAGGAGGAGGGAAAAATCCCGACCCGGGATATGGCCCACCTAGATCTGGAGGTGTCTACACCTCATCTCCCACGCCACCCCTGAGGGCGGCGCATAGAGCTTCTACTCCCCAAACCGACATATAACCGTTTGGGAGCCTCTCCCCAGAACGCTTTGATGACTCCCTGCCTTATGCTAACGAGGCAGGTGACATTCGACCCAGCCCAGTCAGAGTCCCATTCCAGGGGCTCCCAGTGAGGGCTCCCACCCAGCCGCATCAGCGCCGCCGCCTGGTCTTGTTGGATGAAGAGTAGGTAAGCTACGTACCTGCACCACCCGCCCCGGTTCATCTAACCCAACACCAGCATCAGGCAAAATCTGAGGAGGATGCTCGCCAAGGGGCGTCAACGTCGATGACTATTGTGTCCCGAGCCACCACCGACGCATATCAACAGTTCCCTGTATACCTTGAGTAGGGGAACATATACACCCAACCTGGATCGAGGCCCCAACCACCCCACGGGTATGCTGGGTTGACTCTCTTAGTCACCGGAACATACAATGGCCACTGCGAACTAACCCACAGTAATTCCACCCAGTACAGAGGTCCTCCTCATACCGTTACCACGGAGAGGGAGGGCCTTCCCCACTTCGAGGCTCAGTATGGAGGTCCTCCCCATGCCACCCTCAATCCTAATGAGGGCCTTCCCCATGACGGTGACACTCGGTACGGAAGCCTCTCCCGTGCCCATTACACTAGGTATGGAGTCATTCCTCCTGCCCCCGACCGCTGGTGTAGGGACATTGCCCATCCGATCTCTCTTCAACGTGAAGATCCTCCATGTGTCCTCTTAGCAGCTGGTGAAGGTCCTCCTTGCCTCGAAAACCAGGGGGGTGAAGGCCATCCTCACCTCACTAGTACCCAACATGGAGGTCCTACCTGTGTTCAGCTAGACCAGTACAAGAAGCTTCCTCGTACTGAGGTCACTAGGGGAAACAAGCATGGAGGTCCTCCCCATGCTCCTTCCAGTTCTAGCGGAGGTCTTTCCCACTCCAGCGCTATCCTTGGAGGTCCCCCATGTCCCCTTTAACATTTTTCCCGGTGCTCCTCACACCCTATCTTACTCAGGTGGAAACCCTCTCCACCTCAGCACCACACTAATACAAAAATGGGATTTATCAGCACTCAAAACGGGTTTTATCAGCGCTAAAAAAGTGCTGTTAAGCTTAGTGCTGATAAAGGGGTACTTTATCAGCGCTAAAAAAGTGCTGATAAAATGCACATTTATTAGCGATTTTTTAGCACTGATAAAGGCTTCCATTATCAGTGCTTTTTAGTGCCAATAAATGTGGATTTTATCAACGCTTATTTAGTGATGATAAAGGCTTATTTTATCAGTGCTAAAAAAGTGCTGATAAATTCCCTATATGCTGCACAAAAAATTTCTACAACAGCACACCCAAATAACACTTGAAAAAAATTCAGCATCTCAATAAGTATATCCATACAAAATTAACACATAAATCATAATCTAATTACACCATGTATACCCATAAAACATTAACACATAATTCATAAGTTAATTAACTACATAAAGAATTCTATTCAGAATTCAAGGGGTTGGGGGGGGGGATGTTCAAGGGTTTGGGGTGGCTGTCCAAGGGGGGGTAGTGGTGTCTGGGGGGATGGGGGTGTCCGGGAGGAAAGGAGTGTTCAGGGGGGGTGGGGGGGGGAGGTCTAGGAGGTTGGGGGGCTGTCCAAGGAGGGTGGTGGTGTCCAGGGGGGGTGGTGTCTAGGAGGGGGGGTGTCCAGGTGAGGGGGGGGGGGGGGGGTGTCCATGGGGGTGTCCAGGGGGGGTGGACTGGTGTCCAGGGTGTCGGGGGGGGGGGGGGGGGGCTTTCCAGGGGGTGGGGGGGGGGGTTTCCTGGGTGTGGGGGTGGTCCGGGGGGTTGGTGGGGCTGTCCAAGGGGGGTGGGGTGGTTTCCAGAAGGGTGGGATGGGGGTGTCCGGGTGGATAGGGGTGTCCAGGGGGTGGGGGGTGTCCAGGGGGTGGGGGTGGTCCAGGGGTTGGTGGGGATATCCAAGGAGGGTGGGGTGGTGTCCAAGGAGGGGGGTATCCAGGTGGGCGGTGTCTAGGTGGGGGGGCTGTCGATGGGGCATCCATGGGGGTGGTCTGGTGTCCAGGGTGTCAGGGGGGATTTCTAGGGGGTCGGGGGGTGTTCGGGGGGGGGGGTCCAGGGGGTTGGTGGGGCTATCCAAGGGGGGTGTTATGGTGTCTGGGAGGGTGGGGGTGCCTATCTATGGGTGTGGGGGGTGTCTAAGGGGGTTGGGGGTATCCAGGTGGTGGGGTGGTGCCAAGGAGGGGTGGGGGTGCCGTCCAGGGGGGTGGGGGGGTGTCCGGGGGAGGGGGGGGGGGGGGTTGGGAGTGCTATTTGAGGTGGGGGGGGGTGTCCATGGGTGTGTCTAGGGGTTGGGGGTGTCCAGGGGGTTGAGGGGGCTTTCCAGGGGGTGGGGGGTGTCCAGAGGGGTGGGGGGTATCCAGAGGGTGGGTTGGTGTCCAGGGGGTGGGGGTCCAAGGGGTTGGTGGGGTTGACTTTTACATGTCACAAAGGACCCATGGATTGTTCTCATAAAATATCAAGACAATATGAATGCATTTGGTCATATTTCTGTAGGTTAGTTGTTGTTTTCACTTAAAATTGTGTCCATTTTAAACAAAAGAGAGACCCTTTGAGTGATATTGGCCACAACGTGCCTCAGATTGAAGAAATGATGACTTTTAAACATCACAAAGGACCCTAGGATCATTATCTTAAAGGATAAATACAATCCGAATGCGTTTGGTCAGATTTCCGTAGGTCAGTTGTTGTTTTCACTTAAAATTGTGTCCATTTTAAACAAAAGAGAGACCCTTTGAGTGATACCAGCCACACCGTGCCTCAGATTAAGGCAGGGATGACTCGTACACGTCCCAAAGGACCCTTGGATATTTATCTTAAAGGATAAATACAATCCGAATGCATTTGGTCAGATTTATGTAGGTCAGTTGTTGTTTTGACTTAAAATTGTGTCCATTTTAAACAAAAGAAAGACCCTTTGAGTGATACCGGCCACACTGTGCCTTAGATTGAGGCGGGGATGACTCTTACACATCACAAACGACCCATGGATCATTATAATAAAGGATCAATAAAATCCAAATGCGTTTGGTCAGATTTCCATAGGTCAGTTGTTGTTTTCACTTAAAATTGTGTCCATTTTAAATAAAAGAGAGACCCTTTGAGTGATACTGGCCACACTATGCCCCGGAATGAGGCGGGTATGACTCGTACACATTAAAAAGGACCCGTGGATCATTATCCTAAAGTATCAATACAATCTGAATGCGTTTGGTCGGATTTCCGTAGGTCAGTTGTTGTTTTCACTTAAAATTGTGTCAATTTTAAACAAAAGAGATTCCTTTGAGTGATACCAGCCACACCGTACCTCGGATTGAGGCGGGGATTACACGTACATGTCATAAAGGACCCTTGTATTGTTCTCCTAAAGATCAAAAAAATCTGAATGCGTTTGGTCGGATTTCCGTAGGTCAGTTGTTGTTTTCACTTAAAAATCTGTCCATTTTAAACAAAAGAGAGACCCCTTGAGTGGTACCAGCCACACCGTGCCTTAGATTGAGGCAGGGATGACTTTTACACATCAAAAAGGACCTGTGTATCGTTCTCCTAAAGTATCAATACAATCCGAATGCATTTGGTTAGATTTCCGTAGGTCAGTAGTTGTTTTCACTTACAATTGTGTCCATTTTAAACAAAAGAGAGACACTTTGAGTGGTACTGGCCACACTGTGCCTCGGATTGAGGCGGGGTTGACTCATACACATTCCCAACTCACCTGTGGATTGTTATTCTAAAGGATCAATACAATACGAATGCGTTTGGTCATATTTCCGTAGGTTAGTTGTTGTTTTCACTTAAAAATCTGTCCATTTTTAAAAAAAAAGAGACCCTTTGAGTGGTACCAGCCACACTGTGCCTTGGATTGAGGCAGGGATGACTCATACACATCAAAAAGGACCCGTGGATCGTTATAACAAAGTATCAATACAATATGAATGCATTTTCTTAGATTTCCGTAGGTTAGTTGTTGTTTTCACTTAAAATTGTGTCCATTTTAAACAAAAGAGAGACCCTTTGAGTGATACTGGCCACACCGTCCCTCATATTGAGGTGGGGATGACTTTTACACATCAAAAAGGGCCCGTGGATCATTCTAATAAAGGATAAATAAAATCTGAATGCATTTGTTTGGATTTCCATAGGTCAATTGTTGTTTTCACTTAAAATTGTGTCCATTCTAAACAAAGAAAGACCCTTTGAGTGGTACCGGCCACACCGTGCCTCGGATTTAGGTAGGGTTGACTCATAAACATCCCCAAAACACTCGTGTATATTTATCTTAAATGATCAACACAATATGAATGCGTTTTGTTGGATTTCCCTAGGTCATTTGTTGTTTTCACTTAAAAATCTGTCCATTTTAAACAAAAGAGAGACCCTTTGAGTGGTACCGGCCACACCGTGCCTCAGATTGAAGAGGGGATGACTCATACATGTCAAAAAGGACCCATGGATTGTTCTCATAAAGGATAAACACAATAAGAATGTGTCTGGTCATATTTATGTAGGTCAGTTGTTGTTTTCACTTAAAATTGTGTCCATTTTAAACAAAAGAGAGACACTTTGAGTGGTACCAGCCACACCGTTCCTCAGATTGAGGCAGGGTTGACTCGTACACATTTACAACGCACCCATGGATTGTTATCCTAAAGGATCAATACAATACTAAGGCGTTTATTCAGATTTCCATAGGTCAGTTGTTGTTTTTACTTAAAAATCTGTCCATTTTAAACAAAAGAGAGACCCTTTGAGTGGTACCAGCGACACCATGCCTCGGATTGAGGAATAGTTAAATCTTACACATCAAAAAGGACCCATGGATTGTTCTAATAAAGTATCAATACAATAAAAACCTGTTCGGTCAGATTTCCGTAGGTTAGTTGTTGTTTTTACTTAAAATTGTGTCCATTTTAAACAAAAGAGAGACTCTTTTAGTGATTCCAGCCACACCATGCCTTGGATTGATGTGGGGATGACACGTACACATAAAAAAGGACTAGTAGATCATTCTAATAAAGGATCAACACAATCTGAATGTGTTTGGTTGGATTTACATAGGTCAGTTTTTGTTTTCACTTAAAATTGTGTCCATTTTAAACAAAAGAGAGACCATTTGAGTGGTACCGGCCACAACGTGCCTCAGATTGTGGTAGGTTTGACTCGTACACATCTCCAATTCACCTTTGGATCATTATCTTAAAGGATAAATACAATCCGAATGCGTTTGGATGGATTTCCGTAGGTCAGTTGTTGTTTTCACTTAAAAATCTTTCCATTTTAAACAAAAGAGAGACGCTTTGAGTGGTACCAGCCACACTATGCCTCAGATTGAGGTGGGGACGACTATTACATGTCACAAAGGACCCTTTTATTGTTCTCCTAAAGGATCAACACAATCCTAATGTTTTTGGTTGGATTTCTGTCGGTCAGTTGTTGTTTTCACTTAAAATTGTGTCCATTTAAAAAAAAGTGAGACCCTTTGAGTGGTACCGGACACACCATGCCTCAAATTGAGGTGGGGATGACTTGTACACATCAAAAAGGACCCGTGGATTGTTCTCCTAAAGGAACAATACAATCCTAATGCATTTGGTGAGATTTTCATAGTTCAGTTCTTGTTTTGACTTAAAAATCTATCCATTTTAAACAAAAGAGAGAACCTTTGAGTGGTACCGGCCACACCGTTCCTTGGATTGAGGCAGGTTTGACTCTTACATGTCAAAAAGGACCATTGGATCGTTATACTATAGGATCAACACAATCTTAATTCATTTTGTCAGATTTCCGTAGGTCAGTTGTTGTTTTCACTTAAAATTGTGTCCATTTTAAACAAAAGAGAGACCCTCTGAGTGATATCGGACACACCGTGCCTCAGATTGAGGCGGGGATGAATCTTACACATCAAAAAGGACCCGTGGATCATTCTAATAAAGGATAAATACAATACTAAAGCATTTGGTTGGATTTCCCTAGGTCAGTTGTTGTTTTCACTTAAAAATCTGTCCATTTTAAACAAAAAAGAGACCCTTTGAGTGGTACCGGCCACACCGTGCCTCAGATTGTGGAGGGGATGACTCATACACGTCCAAAAGGACCCTTGGATCGTTCTAATAAAGTATCAACATAATAAAAATGCATTTTGTTGGATTTATGTCAGTCAGTTGTTGTTTTCACTTAAAATTGTGTCCATTTTAAACAAAAGAGAGACACTTTGAGTAGTACCGGCCACACCGTGCCTCAGATTGAGGTGGGGTTGAATTTTACACATCACCAACACACACTTGGATCGTTCTCCTAAAGTATTAATACAATCCTAATATGTTTGGTCGGATTTCCATAGTCCAGTTGTTGTTTTTACTTAAAAATCTATCCATTTTAAACAAAAGAGAGACCCTTTGAGTGGTATCGGCCACACCATGCCTCAAATTGAGGCAGGGTTGAATTTTACACGTCAAAAAGGACCCATGGATATTTATTTTAAAGGATCAATACAATTATAAAGTGTTTGGTTGGATTTCCGTAGGTCAGTTGTTGTTTTCATTTAAAATTGTGTCCATTTTAAACAAAAGAGAGACCCTTTGAGTGATACCGACCACACCATGCCTCAGATTGAGGTGGGGATAAATATTACACATCAAAAAGGACCCTTGTATTGTTATCATAAAGGATAAATACAATCCAAATGTGTTTTATTGGATTTCTGTAGGTCAGTTGTTGTTTTCACTTAAAATTGTGTCCATTTTAAACAAAAGAGAGACCCTTTGAGTGATATTGGCCACAACGTGCCTCATATGGAGGAAATGATGACTTTTAAACATCACAAAGGACCCTAGGATCATTATCTTAAAGGATAAATACAATCCTAATGCGTTTGGTCAGATTTCCATAGGTCAGTTGTTGTTTTCACTTAAAATTGTGTCCATTTTAAACAAAAGAGAGACCCTTTGAGTGATACCAGCCACACCGTGCCTCAGATTAATGCAGGGATGAATCGTACATGTCCCAAAGGACCCTTGGATATTTCTCTTAAAGGATCAATACAATCCGAATGCATTTGGTCATATTTATGTAGGTCAGTTGTTGTTTTGACTTAAAATTGTGTCCATTTTAAACAAAAGAAAGACCCTTTGAGTGATACCGGCCACACTATGCCTTAGATTGAGGCGGGGATGACTCTTACACATCATAAACGACCCATGGATCATTATAATAAAGGATCAATAAAATCCAAATGCGTTTGGTCAGATTTCCATAGGTCAGTTGTTGTTTTCACTTAAAATTGTGTCCATTTTAAATAAAAGAGAGACCCTTTGAGTGATACTGGCCACACTATGCCCCGGAATGAGGCGGGTATGACTCGTACACATTAAAAAGGACCCGTGGATCATTATCCTAAAGTATCAATACAATCTGAATGCGTTTGGTCGGATTTACGTAGGTCAGTTGTTGTTTTCACTTAAAATTGTGTCAATTTTAAACAAAAGAGATTCCTTTGAGTGATACCAGCCACACCGTACCTCGGATTGAGGCGGGGATTACACGTACATGTCATAAAGTACCCTTGGATAGTTCTCCTAAAGATCAAAAAAATCTGAATGCGTTTGGTCGGATTTCCGTAGGTCAGTTGTTGTTTTCACTTAAAAATCTGTCCATTTTAAACAAAAGAGAGACCCCTTGAGTGGTACCAGCCACACCGTGCCTTATATTGAGGCAGGGATGACTTTTACACATCAAAAAGGACCTGTGGATCGTTCTCCTAAAGTATCAATACAATCCGAATGCATTTGGTTAGATTTCCGTAGGTTAGTAGTTGTTTTCACTTACAATTGTGTCCATTTTAAACAAAAGAGAGACACTTTGAGTGGTACCGGCCACACTGTGCCTCAGATTGAGGCGGGGTTGACTCATAAACATTCCCAACTCACCTGTGGATTGTTATTCTAAAGGATCTATACAATACGAATGTGTTTGGTCAGATTTCCGTAGGTTAGTTGTTGTTTTCACTTAAAAATCTGTCAATTTTAAACAAAAGAGAGACCCTTTGAGTGGTACCAGCCACACTGTGCCTTGGATTGAGGAAGGGATGACTCATACACATCAAAAAGGACCCGTGGATCGTTATAACAAAGTATCAATACAATATGAATGCATTTGTTCAGATTTCCGTAGGTCAGTTGTTGTTTTCACTTAAAATTGTGTCCATTTTAAACAAAAGAGAGACCCTTTGAGTGATACCGGCCACACCGTCCCTCATATTGAGGTGGGGATGACTCTTACACATCAAAAAGGACCCGTGGATCATTCTAATAAAGGATAAATAAAATCTGAATGCATTTGTTTGGATTTCCATAGGTCAATTGTTGTTTTCACTTAAAATTGTGTCCATTCTAAACAAAGAAAGACCCTTTGAGTGGTACCGGCCACACCGTGCCTCGGATTTAGGTAGGGTTGACTCATAAACATCCCCAAAACACTCGTGTATATTTATCTTAAATGATCAACACAATATGAATGCGTTTTGTTGGATTTCCCTAGGTCATTTGTTGTTTTCCCTTAAAAATCTGTCCATTTTAAACAAAAGAGAGACCCTTTGAGTGGTACCGGCCACACCATTCCTCAGATTGAAGAGGGGATGACTAATACATGTCACAAAGGACCCATGAATTGTTCTCATAAAGGATAAACAAAATAATAATGTGTCTGGTCAGATTTCTATAGGTCAGTTGTTGTTTTCACTTAAAATTGTGTCCATTTTAAACAAAAGAGAGACACTTTGAGTGGTACCAGCCACACCGTTCCTCGGATTGAGGCGGGGTTGACTCGTACACATTTCCAACGCACCCATGGATTGTTATCCTAAAGGATCAATACAATCCTAAGGTGTTTATTCAGATTTCCATAGGTCAGTTGTTGTTTTTACTTAAAAATCTGTCCATTTTAAACAAAAGAGAGACCCTTTGAGTGGTACCAGCCACACCATGCCTCAGATTGAGGAATAGTTGACTCTTACACATCAAAAAGGACCCATGGATCGTTCTCATAAAGTATCAATACAATAAAAACATGTTCGGTCAGATTTCCGTAGGTTAGTTGTTGTTTTCACTTAAAATTGTGTCCATTTTAAACAAAAGAGAGACTCTTTTAGTGATTCCAGCCACACCATACCTTGGATTGATGTGGGGATGAATCGTACACATAAAAAAGGACTAGTGGATCATTCTAATAAAGGATCAACACAATCTGAATGTGTTTGGTTGGATTTACATAGGTCAGTTTTTGTTTTCACTTAAAATTGTGTCCATTTTAAACAAAAGAGAGACCATTTAAGTGGTACCGGCCACAACGTGCCTCATATTGTGGTAGGTTTGACTCATACACATCTCCAATGCACCTTTGGATCATTATCTTAAGGGATAAATACAATCCAAATGCGTTTGGTTAGATTTCCGTAGGTCAGTTGTTGTTTTCACTTAAAAATCTTTCCATTTTAAACAAAAGAGAGACGCTTTGAGTGGTACCAGCCACACTATGCCTCAGATTGAGGTGGGGACGACTATTACATGTCACAAAGGACCCTTTTATTGTTTTCCTAAAGGATCAACACAATCCTAATGTTTTTGGTTGGATTTCTGTCGGTCAGTTGTTGTTTTCACTTAAAATTGTGTCCATTTAAAAAAAAGTGAGACCCTTTGAGTGGTACCGGACAGACCATGCCTCAAATTGAGGCGGGGATGACTTGTACACATCAAAAAGGACCCGTGGATTGTTCTCCTAAAGGAACAATACAATCCGAATGCGTTTGGTCAGATTTTCATAGTTCAGTTCTTGTTTTCACTTAAAAATCTATCCATTTTAAACAAAAGAGAGAACCTTTGAGTGGTACCGGCCACACCGTTCCTTGGATTGAGGCAGGTTTGACTCTTACATGTCAAAAAGGACCATTGGATCGTTATACTATAGGATCAACACAATCTTAATTCATTTTGTCAGATTTCCGTAGGTCAGTTGTTGTTTTCACTTAAAATTGTGTCCATTTTAAACAAAAGAGAGACCCTCTGAGTGATATCGGACACACTGTGCCTCAGATTGAGGCGGGGATGACTCTTACACATCAAAAAGGACCCGTGGATCATTCTACTAAAGGATAAATACAATACTAAAGCATTTGGTTGGATTTCCCTAGGTCAGTTGTTGTTTTCACTTAAAAATCTGTCCATTTTAAACAAAAAAGAGACCCTTTGAGTGGTACCGGCCACACCGTGCCTCAGATTGTGGCGGGGATGACTCATACACGTCCAAAAGGACCCTTGGATCGTTATAATAAAGTATCAACACAATCAAAATGCATTTTGTTGGATTTATGTCAGTCAGTTGTTGTTTTCACTTAAAATTGTGTCCATTTTAAACAAAAGAGAGACACTTTGAGTAGTACCGGCCACACCGTGCCTCAGATTGAGGTGGGGTTGAATTTTACACATCACCAACACACACTTGGATCGTTCTCCTAAAGTATTAATACAATCCTAATATGTTTGGTCGGATTTCCATAGGCCAGTTGTTGTTTTTACTTAAAAATCTATCCATTTTAAACAAAAGAGAGACCCTTTGAGTGGTATCGGCCACACCATGCCTCAAATTGAGGCAGGGTTGAATTTTACACGTCAAAAAGGACCCATGTATATTTATTTTAAAGGATCAATACAATTATAAAGTGTTTGGTTGGATTTCCGTAGGTCAGTTGTTGTTTTCATTTAAAATTGTGTCCATTTTAAACAAAAGAGAGACCCTTTGAGTGATACCGACCACACCATGCCTCAGATTGAGGTGGGGATAAATATTACACATCAAAAAGGACCCTTGTATTGTTATCATAAAGGATAAATACAATCCAAATGTGTTTTATTGGATTTCTGTAGGTCAGTTGTTGTTTTCACTTAAAATTGTGTCCATTTTAAACAAAAGAGAGACCCTTTGAGTGATAACGGCCACAAAGTGCCTTATATTGAGGTGGGGATGACTCGTAAATGTTAAAAAGGACCCGTGTATTGTTCTCCTAAAGGATAAATACAATTAAATTGTGTTTGGTCATATTTCCGTAGGTTAGTTGTTGTTTTCACTTAAAATTGGGTCCATTTTAAACAAAAGAGAGACCCTTTGAGTGATATCGGCCACATTGTGCCTCAGATTGAGGCATGGATGACTCTTACATGTCAAAAAGTACCCTTGGATCATTCTACTAAAGGATCAATACAATACGAATGCATTTGGTCAGATTTCCCTTGGTCAGTTGTTGTTTTCACTTAAAATTGTGTCCATTTTAAACAAAAGAGATACCCTTTGAGTGGTACCGGTCACACCGTGCCTCATATTGAGTTAGGGTTGAATTTTACACAACCAAAAGGACCCATGTATCGTTCTCCTATATTATCAACACAATCCTAATGCGTTTGTTTGGATTTCTGTAGGCCAGTTGTTGTTTTCACTTAAAATTGGGTCCATTTTAAACAAAAGAGAGGCACTTTGAGTTGTACTGGAAACACCATGGCTAGGATTGAGGCAGGGTTGACTCTTACACATCCCCAAATCACCCGTGGATCATTCTACTAAATTATCAATACAATAAGAATGCATTTGGTTGGATTTCCGTATGTCAGTTGTTGTTTTCACTTAAAAATCTGCCCATTTTAAACAAAAGAGAAACACTTTGAGTTGTACCGGCCACACCGTGCCTTGGATTGAGACAGAGTTGACTCTTATACATCACAAAGGACCCATGGATCCTTATACTATTGGATCAACACAATCCTAATGTTTTTGGTTAGATTTCCGTAGTTCAGTTGTTGTGTTCACTTAAAATTGGGTTCATTTTAAACAAAAGAGAGACACTTTGAGTGGTACCAAACACACCGTGCCTCAAATTGAGGTGGGGTTGACTCATACATGTACCCAACACACCCGTGGATCATTATAATAAAGTATCAATACAATATGAATGCTTTTGGTTTGATTTTCGTACGTCAGTTGTTGTTTTCACTTAAAAATCTATCCATTTTAAACAAAAGAGAAACACTTTGAGTGGTACCGGCCACACCGTTCCTCAGATTGAGGAAGGGTTGAATCATAAACATCACAAAGGAACCATGAATCATTATCCTATAGGATCAACACAATCCTAATGTGTTTGGTCGGATTTCCGTAGGTTAGTTGTTGTTTTCACTTAAAATTGTGTCCATTTTAAACAAAAGAGAGGCACTTTGAGTGGTACCGGCTACACTGTGCCTCAGATTGAGGAGTGGTTGACACGTACACATTCCCAATGAACCCATGGATCATTCTCTTAAAGTATCAACACAATCTGAATGTGTTTGGTTGGATTTATGTATGTCAGTTGTTGTTTTCACTTAAAAATATGTCCATTTTAAACAAAAGAGAGACCCTTTGAGTGGTACCGACCACACCGTGACTCAGATTGAAGAATTTTTGACTCATACACATCAAAAATAACCCATGGATAGTTATCCTATAGTATCAACACAATCCGAATGCGTTTGGTTGGATTTCTATAGGTTAGTTGTTATTTTCACTTAAAATTGTGTCCATTTTAAACAAAAGAGAGACACTCTGAGTGGTACCGGCCACACCGTGCCTCATATTGAGGAAGGGTTGACTCGTACAAGTCCCCAACACACCCATTATCATTATCTTAAATGATCAACACAATATGAATTTGTTTGGTCAGATTTCCGTACGTCATTTTTTGTTTTCACTTAAAAATCTGTCCATTTTAAACAAAAGAGAGACCCTTTGAGTGGTACCAGCCACACCATGCCTCGGATTGAGGAAATGTTGACTTGTACATGTCACAAAGGAGCCATGGATCATTATACTATAGTATCAACAAAATTATAATGTGTTTTGTCGGATTTCTGTAGGTCAGTTGATGTTTTCACTTAAAATTGTGTCCATTTTAAACAAAAGAGAGACACTTTGAGTGGTACTGGCCACACTGTGCCTCATATTGAGGCAGGGTTGACTCATACACATCCCCAATGGAACCATGGATCACTCTCTTAAATGATAAACACAATATGAATTCGTTTGGTCAGATTTCTGTATGTTAGTTGTTGTTTTCACTTAAAAATATGTTCATTTTAAACCAAAGAGAAACACTTTGAGTGGTTCATCATTATTGCATGTTGTTGGTGCATATCATCTGTTAAAATGGGAAATTGAATCATTAGAGAAAGGATGTTTTATTTAATAATAATTAAAATTTTCCTACGAACATTTACATACAACAATGTGTCATCTTTTTATCCCCTTAACCCCTCTCAAAAATGATCGCCAATTGTACACATCCCCAAGTCAGATCTTCATGCTATTTGTGTATAATCTTCCATCAGGTATTCAGCCCAGTCATTTCTGAAAAAATTTCAATCATCTTGTGAGTATGAGGCTTTTCGACAATCAGAGTAGTATTGAAAAATATAAAAATAAATAAATAATAAATAAATTAAATTAACTAGTAGTTATTTTTGAAAAGACCTCTTTAGGGATGCTAGTTTGTTGATAAAAAATGACATCTTTCATAAATTTACAAACATAATAACCGCAATCATTATCGTTTGTTTGTTTTGGACACTAAAAAAAATTAATCATTAGGAGAATAATTAAATTGTGTTAAGATGTGTTTGGATAGTGAAATTTTATTATATATACCCTGATATTTGTCCAGACATAGTACTTTCTCACCTCCTTATGCTTAGCCTCTGTCCTCATTCCTTTTTTCTGGTTGCTTCAAAGCCGTTGATAATAGGTCTGCATCTTCTATAGGAGTATCTGATTCCTGTGACTGTCAGATATAGGAAAATAACTAATTATTTTTATGTAATAGCAATTTAAAACAAATATTTTCATCGTCATGTCATACTTACACAAATTTCCCACAATTTTGTGTGTCCTCATCTACTAGTTTCCCTTCCTTATCACACATGCCTCCTTCCAAAGCACATGACATGGGATGAAAGTATATTTGGTTTTAGACTCATCAATCTACATATAAACATAAAAAGATAATTATGATTTTGTTTATTCACACCTAACAATATTACTATAAATTTAAAATACATACCATTTTCTTTTCTAGTGAAGTGTACCCCATCCTTGCTTTACGATAGGGGTATGTTGGTTTTGATGCACGTTCCTTATTTTCATTACAGATTTTCTGTTTCATAAATGAAATATTGACAATCAAGGTGATGAATACACATATCCTCAAACAACGTATTATCACTCATAATGTACCTGAAACTTCTCATCCCCACGACGACCAATAAATGCATCCCATGCTTCTTGGGATATCAGGTGATCATAGAAAATGGGTGGGTGCAGGTTTATTTTACCTTTGGAATCTTTCAAGTTCCATCTTGTTAAAATAGTGCGAAAACCTTGATGAATCCTTCCTGCGAGCCTTAATACATAATCCTTGTGTGAATCGTCTACTATAAATGTACTCTTCAAGAGATTGAGAAGAGTAAGACATTGTTTCATTATTTATTTTCTAGTATATTAAAGATATAAATTCATAATGCGACCGTAATTTCTTCCCAGATCACAACCTGTATCCCAGACACAACATGGTGCCATGAATCTATGTCAATCAACACATGTTTCTGAGTGAGAACTCCAATGTAACTACTAAACATAGCCTTATTAAGATTCACATGTTCTCCTTGTGCATTCCATCCGACATAAAATTTGATACCTTTGTTTTTCACCTTAATAACTTTGGCTATCACTGTCAAACTATGACGCACTTGTGTTTTCTGCGACATCGGTCCTTCATTCCCGACCATTTCATCGATATCAACATCATATATATGTTCATCTGAAATTTTAGCAAAGAAATGTGATGATGGTTGTTGGACCTCAACACTAGGAGCAACAGGAGATTCAATAGTAGGAGCAGCAGCAGCCACAACAGGAGCAGCAGGAGCAGCAGGAGCCGCAGTAGGAGCAACAGCAGGAGCAGCAGCAGGAGCAGCAGGAGCCACAGCAATAGCAACTTGAGAGACTTGTTCAGCCTCAAGGTTAGGAGCACCAGAATGTACAAAAGTCATTATCTGCAAAAGTGGTTGAACAATTAATTTATATTACATAAATTCAGTAATGATAAGATAATAACATGAGATAACAATATCTATATTACAAACAAAATATAACCTGTTTATTGAACTCTCTTTCTTTTTTTCAAAGGATGAAGGGATTTGACACCTCTATCGATTATCCAAATCCTTTCATTGTGGTCTCCTCTAACCTAAAAACACTATCTACATTGGGACCGCTCCGAAATGATTGTGACATACCACTGAAAGGATCGTCCTCAACTGAATTTTCATCGGAACCTTCAGTAGTTTTGGATGATAACAGAACAATCGACCACTTTCGGTTTGCGGGATCTGGAACATAAAATACTTGTACCGCATGTGATGCCATTATAAACTATTATTTTTTGTACCCTTATTTACTAAAATCAACTTTCACAAATCCTCATTCATCTATTTTAACACCACTGTTGTTATCAACCCATTTGCATTGAAAAATCGGCCATTGAAATTTCATATAATCCATCTCTCATATTAGTTTGATAGTGCCAAAGTATGACATATTTGCATAAATTGGATTTCTATCCTTACTACCAGAAACATTCATCGCTTCATCTACTAGTGTAACTCCACTATTTTTCATGGTACTATCTTCATCATGTTCATCTATATAGAATGTATAACCATTAATTACATAAACACTGTAAGATAATACACACACTTGGTCCAATGGCTAGCCATAGAAGTCGTTCTGAAATTGAATTTGTATTTTCATCCAACTGCTTAAAAATATGGTCCTAAAACCATCCTATAAACTGGTGATTATGTGTATTTGATAACCATTTTTCAGCCCTTGACGGACTCAACTGCCTAAGAATTTCTTTGTGAGTTTCAATATATGGAGAAACCTCTCAACTATTATGAAAAACATAAAGGTGGGCCTACTCCTGATCTGTAATACTGATTGTCACAACATCTCTTCTAGAAAATTTCTCACCCTCAATGTGTCCAGTGTGATGAGATTTCGGGAGACCAATGCTTTCCACATCAAATATGTCACGAACCGGATCTGGTCACCACCATTAATGACACGAAACCTGGCCCATGGAAAGTCCCGAAGGGCATTCCATATCCCCATGGGCTGGCACAAGTGCCTGGGTATCATTAATTTAGGTTTGGGAATGATTTACCCGAGTATGAAAGCACAAAACATTAAAAACAATCCATAATATAAATCTGAAATTTTTGAGCCAAACAAGACTTAAGTAAAAAACAGAACTGAATAAATTGGTTTAAAGATAATACAAGTGGTTCAAATAAAAATAATTATATCATCAAGACATCCCCAAGGACTCCACACGACTAGGGGTCATCGCCCACAAGATGTCTCCACAACTCCGCACCAAGGATGGGAACTAACACCCTAAACCACCATCACCCTTAGAATTTCCTTTACCTGAATCAAACATAACCAAGTCTACTTACACCCAAGGGGTGTAATTAGGGTGTGAGCCTAATCCCAATAGGATACCACCCAATGATTCCAAGGATCATGAAATACAATGTGAAAAAGCAAGCAGTTTTCATACGCAAGGAAAAGTAGTGTTAAAATTTCAAGAAATGAAACCTCCAATTGAAAATAGTTTTCAATACAAAATTTTCAGAATATTAACACATTAAAATATAAATGTTATATACTATAATTTACTTCCAAACACACCCTAATACATGGGTAAATACTACAAATCCAATGAGCCACAACATTGGGAACACCCCTAGGCACTAGGTTGTCTTGGGCCCTATATACCTCGTACCTCGGTGTAAAGTAACCATAAAAAAATCTATTCTCGTGCACGAGCCACTAGTAGGGAACATAACCATAACCTAGTGGTCCCCAATCATCATCCACATAGTTTAGTTAGAGTTTTATTTATCCAAATTCTAAGTGAAACAGGGACAAAACCCATCCGGTCCACTAGCCGTACTAGTACAAATCCGCCCCACCTAGGTACCCGGGCTTACCCTTTTGTGATCAATCAATTTCATCATGAAACATAAATAAATTTTCATATAAAACACAATTACTGGTCAAACACAACCAATAAAGTATCTATCACATTTTATACCACTTAAAACACGCAACAAAACACTTAGATTTTTTATAAAACAATTCCTCAAAATCCCGTAGTGTTTCGGACACAAAACTCCTTATAAACCACACTTTCATACTATGTGCACATTTTTAAGTTTCAAAAACAGAAAGGGAAGCCTAATAAATTTTAGTGAAAACACAAAATCATTTTTAGGGCAGTCCCATATGGTTCAAGAAACGATATCCTTGCAAAATCTCCATTTTTACACAACACAGCTCTTAGAATTTCATGTGGTTCACAAACACCATTAAAACCAGATTTTGTAGCAACAAACACAAGGGATAATCATTAAAAACAGTATTTTTATCCCTATTATAGTTCAATAAAATCAACTAATTACTTATAGGGTAGTCCCAATTAAACTAATAAAACATTTCTACGAAGAAACCCCCAATTTCACATGAAATTGGCATTTAGGATTAATTTTGAATACAAACACCAATAAAACTATTTTTTTCAGAAATAATAAAATTAAATAAGTATGAAAATACCATAAACACAGTATCCAATTCAGAAATACTTCATACACAAAGGAATCACCCACCAAATTAAGGAAAACCCTTGAATCACCGTGCGGAAATTAATTCGAACCACCGCCACACCAATAAGGACCTAGAACAACCCCTAAAACCACAAGAATTAGAAAATAAAACCCAATTTTAAACTTTAGGTTTTAAACCCTACCGCCTGGTCATTTGGGACTTCAAGGAAGAGGGAAAAAACCCTAATAAAAACAAATAAAACCCTAAGCAATTTGAAAGAGGAAAGAAAAGGACTCACTTACTTGAAGTATCTTGAAGTAATCACTCTAAAACACTAGTAGATGAAATTTAAAACATCCACAACGTAGGTCTCGTTCGAATAAGAATTATAAGGTCATTTAGAAACTATAATGGAGGAAAAATATTAAGAATTGAGATAGTTATGAAATAATGAAGTTACCTCTTCAAATCTGAACGATTTGAGGAACCCTATAAAGTACGTCACCAATTCGCGAATAACCAGAGATCCAAAGAGGGGGGAGAGAGTTTAGACACGCGGTTGGGTATAATGGTCTTGGGTGAGACTTGAAATCACCAAAAAATCCCAAATATTTAATAAGTTATAACATAAACAAAATTCATTTTTAAAACTAGAATTGGGTTTTCGGGCAGGCCCAACCCCTTAGATAAAAACCCAAATAAGCCTTGTTTATTGATTTCTAAAGGCCCCAAATTAACTTGGTGGTGTTAATAGGTTAGGGGAGGCCAAGTAGTAATTTTAATGGATGAAAAATGTTGAAAAATTAAAATTTTATAAAATAAACAAAATTTATTTTTAATTCTGGAATTGAGCTCACGGTTTGGCCCAATTCATGAAAACTCATCTATTCCTCCATAAAACCGAGGGAAACCCCCAAATCAAAGCATGAATTGAAATTAAATGAAAAATATCTTTAAAATATTTCATTTATGTGAAAATATAGGTATTCGGTACAAAATTCAAGGGCTTCCTCAACAATATATCGCTCCACTATACAACCCTCTGGCCGACTTCGATTTTTGACATACCCTTTCAAAATCTTCATATAACGTTCAACAGGATACATCCATCTATAGTGAACAAGACCAAAAAGTTGAATCTCTCTCACCAAGTGAATCATCAAATGAACCATCACATCAAAGAACGTTTGCGGGAAGAACATTTCTAATTCACATAATATGATGACAATTTCTTTTTCCATAGCTGGAAATTTCACCAGGTTTAAAACTTTGCTACATATATATTTAAAAAAGAAACAAAGTGTGGTTAACGTATGATGAAAATTCTTGGAAAAAATGCAACATAAAGCTATAGGAATTAGATCTTGCATCAAAATATGGTAGTCATGTGATTTCAAACATTTTAACTTCAAATCAATCATTGAAACAATGTTCTTGATATTTGATGAATACCACTCTGGAACCTTTACATCATTGAAGAAGTTGCAAAACTAACATATCTCCTCCATAGAAAGAGTATAAGCAGATGGAAGAAGAAAAATTCGATTTTCACCCTTCACTGGAGCCAAATCTTCTCGTATTCCTGTGTCAATCATGTCCAACCTTGCCTTAATTCCATCCTTTGTTTTGCCAGGGGAATTTAGCAATGTTCTAATAACACTGTCACATGCATTTTTTTCCACATGAATCACGTCAAGAAAATATCTGACGTACAAACAATTCCAGTATGGTAATTAAAAAAAACTGATATCATTTTCCAACTGATTTTCATAAGTTTTTTCAAAAATGGTTTACCAAAAACAGTGTTCACATCTTTTACTTTCTCAAATAGCTGGTCACCTATTAGTGGAGACAATGTTGTGCGTTGTTCTTAACTTCCATTGAATGATGTCATCCAAGATCAGTACTTATTCCAACTAGGTAGAAATATACGATATCCTAGAAACACATATTTCGATGAATGTTTCAACCTAATTGATTATGTATCTTCTTCGCACATGGGACACCCTTGAGTTCCTTTAATTATATAGCCTGAAAAATTTCCATAAGTAGGGAAATAATTTATTGTCCCATACAACATCGCTCTCAACGTGAAGTATTAACTTTTATAAGCATCATACAACATAACACCTGAATCCCACAATAACTTCAAATCCTTGATCAAAGGATCGAGATAAACATCAATATGATTACCTGGTTGTTTTGGTCCTGATATAAGCATAGATAACATGATGATTTTCCGCTTCATGTATAACCAGGATGGCAAGTTATAATTTACCAACATAACAGGACATGTACTTTGAGTGCTGGTTTGAAAACCAAAAGGATTCAATCCATCTGTAGATAACACAAGATAAATGTTTCTCGGCTCTTTTCCAAATTGAGGATACTCATGATCAATTTTCTTCCATTGAGGGGAGTCGGCCAGATGACGTAATTTCCCATCTTTATTTATTTTATCTACATGCCATGACAATTGTCTTGCAATTTATTCACTTTCATATAGATGCCTAAACCTTGGAATTATTGGAAAGTACCATAAAAATTTCGTAGGATTGGATTCATCTTTCTTGTATCGAGAAGCACCACACTTTGGGCATTCTATAAGTGATTTGTTCTCCTTTAGAAACAATATACAGTCTTTCAGGCAGGCATGTATTCTTTCATAAATCATACCCATCGAGCGTAGCATTCTTTTAGCTTCATATGACCAGGTTGGGATCTTATTATCTTCTAGGATCATGTCATTCAAGAGAGCAAGTAGTTCCATAAAATTGAAATCGCTCCATCCGTTGCCTACTTTCAATTTATACAACTTCAGTACATCTGACAATGTTGTATACTTAGTGTAACCATCATACAATGACGTCTTTTCACAACTCTTTAACTTCTCAAACAATTTTGGGAAATCATGGAGTTCATATTCATTTGTCTTTTTAATTTCCTCAATAGGATCTTCATCATCATTGACATCTGTAATCACATCCTCCATACGATCTTCTTCATTATCCATATTTGTATTCATATATGATGATCCATAAAACACAGTTTTATCCCATCCAGTAGCTACATTCACTTTTTCTTTGTGTTTATTCCAACATTTATAACTTTGATCTATTCCATGACATAACCAAATGTTCTTACAACTCCTCTGGAGTAAGTAGTCTAGAATGACAACAACGTAAACATGTACAAAGGATTTGAGAAAGATCCTTTGCATGATCCTTTGTAAACTTGATGAACTCTTTCACTCCATTCTTGTACTCTAAGGTAAAATGATTAACATCCATCCAATATTTATTCATCTTCATCCCATTTGAATCTCAAATATTAGTATTTATGGTTCAAGTACACAAAACAAGACTTCCAAATACAGTAGAAGAGAACCACTTCCTTATAAAAATAGATATTAATAGAGCCTAACCATTTTTAATAAAGATTTGGAAATCAAAAGAACCAGGATAGAACCCCCATCAAAATCAACATAGTTTCCAAACACAAAGGGGTTCGCAGGGATAATCACCTGTGTCATAGATGGTGAAACTCACATGGCATCATCCGCTATGGCTCATCCTCCTCTACTGGGTCAAACCTTCCATGGTCAACTAGTCCATCCTTTTATACCTCACCAACCTAAAATACATATGGATGAAAACCAGTAGCCAACTCTATAAGTAAAAGGATTCTCATAATATCTTCAATATGGAATTCATTAAATATAATTACTTTAGATTCATTATAGTTTCCTAAAATCAACCCAGTCCAAACACAAGAATAATCAAGAATGATACATCTACCACTCCTAGGTCTCTGCCCTACATTCAATATCATCATGCCTAAATACCCATATATCCACACATACACATGTCACAAACACATAAAAAACCATATCCACATCAAAAACAAAGTACCCATATGGATTTCAATCAGGTTACTCGACTCAAGTGGCGGTGTGTAAGAAATAATAAGAAAATATAATAAGTATATAGTCACACATAAATCTGAAACTGGTGTTAATAATCCAATAAACCCAAGGTATCATTCCATCTATCAGAATACTCTGAAGGATACCATATGTGACTGTAGTCCCAGGTAGTGAAGGTTCATGAGGAGGAAGGGGCGAACACGCACCTATCAGGGTTTGAGGTCAGGTCACTAAGGTTGAAGGTGGCCCAATACTCCTACAAGGGTTCATTCCATATTTCACAAACCATGTCCTGTTACCCTAGGATGTTAACCCACTACTGGTGGAAGTGAAACCGTTCCTGATGATCATGCCAAGAAGAAATGGAAACCAAGAGAGGGGAGTGGTTCAGAATACCTCAATCAATATAGAAAAACATGGTATTTGAGAATAGTTTAGTGGCTTTCATGTTGGCTATACAACTATCCAATAGACTCCACAAGTAGTGATGGCCCCTGCAGTTATTACACCAGGTGAAACTGTCACCTGAGAAGATGAGATCAATGAGGCCCTTCCCAACCATGAACTGAACAAACTCCCTGATGGCCTTCCTCTGGAATGGGTTTCCACCTTTCCTTTCCTTTGGGTTGGAAATGACATTAAAGTCACCCTCAAAAAAAAATGGATGGTGGCTAGGATCTAAGGTATTTTGTTCACTCTATAGAGATTCCCTTTGAAGAGGGTCATAGCTTCCAAAAACAAAAGTCATAAGGAAGAAGGTGTCACCGTTGGACACCTTGGTAGTGATGAATTGATTGCAATATTAAACAGTGTCAACAACATATTTATTGTGCCAAAACACCCATTTCTGTCTGTTGGAGGGGTCAGAGTGTAGAAATCCATGAAACTTAATCTTCCAGGAGAATTATATGATTATTATAGGGTTTTTTGTGTTATTTGACAACACCAACGATGACATTATGATTTTTGATTTATATGGAGAGGAAGTCCGATTTAACATGGGCACTAAGACCTTGAGAATTACATATGAAGATAATAATGATGGGTAGGATAGGGATCTGGCATTGGATCTAGAGCTAGTAGCCTTATTGAAGTGGGAGGATGATCTCTCATTGAGGTCCCTTGATTTTGAACATGTTCATAATCCCTTCTGGTTGGTAAGATTCATATGAGTGGGAGATGAGGATCCAAAGGGGCAGGGGAAGGATGGGTAATAAAACTTAGGGGCTGGTGAGGGAGTTCTCTCTAGATCCATAAGTATTTGGACCTAGATGGAAGGCTTAGAGCCAAGGGAGACAAAACAAACACTGCTAGGAAGGGGCCTGACCACTTCAGAGAATCAGTTAGTAACCTCAGTGAGGGAGAAGGACAGAGATGGAGGTAGGGGTGGCAAGTCTAGAAAAATTGGTTGTCTGGGCATCATTCCATACAAGTGCACTTCCAGACAAAGTCACTTAGATATCATGAAGGAAAGAAGGGGGAACCCCTCAATGAAAATAGGGTTCAAGCATTGGATGACCTAGAAATGCATCAGAACCGAGTAGTGTTTTCCTTAAAGAAAAAGGTTATCCTTCATTCCTTACTTTAAGGTGACATGGTGTTGGATCTAAGGGAATCAATGATACCTAGGAGGAATCTACTGAAACTGGAATCCAAGTGGGAAGGACCTTAAATTTTTCATAAACTTCGCTCTGATAGTGTAAACTCATTGATCACCATTGATGATGAGAATATCAATCTTTCCACCAATACTAGGTTTCTCAAGAGATATTTCACATGAATAAACCATCCATTTAGTCTGAGATATATGGATTTGAACTAAAAATACAATATCCTAGTTATATGTTGTTAAATTATATGGTAACGTCTGCAGTGCATGATGTGAAACTATAGGCTTACCCTGTGTGATAAACACAAGATGTCTCATATGATAAATATAGGATGATTTATGTTAGAACTATGCATGTATTTATTCCAAACCACATTAGGATATTTAATGATGCGTTGACCCTTTTTCTTTAGCCCATGTAACAAATCCACCCCCCTATGTGACAAGCATATGATGCCTCCTATGAAATATAAGAAACACCCTATGCATTAATAATATTATTCATCATGATAAAATTATGCGATGATTCCGAAAAAACCCTATTTGTATCCTCATTTGGTGCAAGCCCCAATTGTATTGTTCCTAATATTGGGTTAAAAATATAAAATATATATATCTACCAATTCCAATCACACTCTTAGGGGGTGTAAATTCTAATAAAATTCCCATAGACCATTCATAGGTTGTGATTCCCACAGGTCCTGATATGAGAAAGATAGAATGGGAAGATCAGTAGACTGGTTTCATGTTCGAAATCCTCAAAACATGATGTTAAAATGTAGCCTTATCTAGTGTCATGTACATAATATGCCTCACATGATAAATATGATATGAAATTTAGTCCAATCTATATGAATTTAAAATATGAAGCTTTACATCGAAGTTTCTCGATGTGAAATTGTGTGAAATCTTTGTCAAATCTATTTGACCTTAGACTACAAAAACATCATCATAATCATAAGACATTCAAATGCATGTCCAAATTCCTTTCCACATGATGTTAACATACATGGTTAATGTCCCTATTGTATGATGTAAAACTATGTAATGCCTTTATCCCTCACTCGAGAGAGAACCCCCTCTTGGTGTTGGTTTCCAACCACACTTATTTTTATAACTACATATGAATTTATTCCCAATATTAGGAGATACACATGGATTATTTAAAGTAATATCTCAAAACCTACCAGTCCATTGATCATTTTTAGGGTTGTTCCCCTTTGGGATCATGTCCAACACCTTCTAAATGGTGCCCCTATTCAGTGCATTCAAACACATTATGGGATAACTATATATTTTTCAAATCAACCCTGAAAATATACTCATTAACTCCTTAAATCTTTGAGTTTCCCTAAATTTGGATCCTCATCATCCTATTGCATCTGAATGGGATCCCTATGGTAATGGTGTATGGCCTAAATAGGCTCACATCCCACCTAAGTGAAATCCCTGATGGACCCCCCTCAATAGATGGTGGTTCCCCTGTTTCAAACAAAGTGATGGAACATGGAAAAAATAGGATCTCCTACTACCTAGGCACACATATTGGAAGGGACATATTTGGAAGAATGGTTTTGGAACCAGTGTTTCGAACATGTTAAATGGTCATCCTCAATCCATATACCTCTACTCTTCAATCCAGACCATCAAGGACACGATTTACTTCTCTACGTTCTTTACCCACACAAGTGTAACTATAACACCATTGGTATTACACTTTCATGACCCATACACATCGATGAGACATATCAAATCCTTGGGATTAAATTACCATAGTTTCTAGAAGAGTATGTGTAATAGGGGACCAAAAAAACTTTGCACACCTAGTCTGGAAACGTGAAGATCGAGGGTGGAAGAGGTTCGACAACGCGAAGATAGAGGGCGGTGGAGGTCCAACAACATGAAGATCATGGGTGGCGGAGGTCCGACAATGCGAAGCTCGGGGGGCAGCGGAGCAGAGTCGCAGGGTTTCAGTACGGCGAGAGCTTTAGGTCGCAATAAAACGAGGACACTGTGTGACCGATTTTATAAAATATGGGACTACGGTTTTATCAGTTCTAAAAAAGTTCTGATAAAGGTCCTCTTTTTCAGCACTAAAAAAGCGCTGATAAATCCTTCCTGTATGAGTGCTAACATTTTAGCGCTGATACATGCCTTCTTTATCAGCTCATTTCTAGCACTGATAAAGGGTCTCTTTATGAGTGCTTTTTTAGCACTGATAAAGGTTACCCTGTATCAATGCTAGAAAAGTGTAGATAAAGAATCCCTGTATCAGGGCTAAAATTTTAGCACTGATACAGGGTTTCTTTATTAGTGGTTTTTTCTTAGCACTGATAGAAGGTGGCGCTTCCCTTGATCATTTTTTGTAGTGGTTCCAGTGCAACCGAAGGACCTTGTGTAAAAAATCAGCCCTACCCAGAGGATCCACCCTAGGGGAAAGAAGGCGGGTCGTCACTGCCATAAGAAACATTCTAGGAAGGTCTGGACAGAGATCAAACCAGTCTTCTTCTCAGACTCTGAAGCAGAATATGACTCAGCATGGGAACCCTCCTCTCGCTCATTTGAGTCAAGGGATGGGGTAGGAATGAGCCGCATAAACCTAGTGCTACCAGAATGTGTGGTCCATAGGATTCCTGCCTCCCTCTGTAGGTACATACAGGAGGATGGAAATATGGCAACCCCATAGGTTATGGTTGTCCAATCACCATCGTCGTCACCAGAAGCACTCTCTACCTCGACAAGAGATCATAGTGAACTATTCTGGGGACAGATGGTGGGTGAGCAGCAACGTGACTTATCACCAATATCCCTAGCCCCTGAGCTAGGAACTGCGTCCATCATCCCATCTTATCGCGATGTAGCTTCCTAGTCACTACACTCTTCGGAAGATAGCCCAAGATTCGACGGCCAGTCAGCCTGTTCGCTGTACTCTCCACCCGCTGACCTGTTGTCCCAGCGGTCCGCCTCAATACCACTACCAGTTCCTCAGCCTCATTTAGTTGACGAGTGGGGAAATAAAGGTCTAGAACCTGAACTTGAGCTAAGTAGCTTATGAAACATCCTCATGGTAGACCACTTCCCTGATATGTTCTGGCCTGTGGCAGCGCCAAATTTTCACGCACCGGAATCCCTCCCCCCAGAGGAGGTTGAATGTTTTGGACAAACCCTTTGGGCGATGAACTTTCACCTTAATCATCAGTGAGTGGTTTATCCCAGGAGCCAAGCACATTTTGAAGACATTGGCGAGCAAAGCCATCTAGTCGATCTGGCTGCGCTCCCTGTGGCCTAGCGCCCCGAGTCACCAGGCCACCGTAAGGCCCTCCAAGAGAAATGCATTCAGAGTTTCAAGATACTCCTCAAGATCATCAAGGAGGATTACCCCCATGTGCAAGTCTGTGGATGGGGGCAGTATGCTGCCCTCCTCTTCAGTCCTATTCGATAGCAGCCCGACTTGTTAGGCGATATCGAGGACATACCCCCGGGAAGGGTTATGGTCAACATGGCCAATATAGTGGATGAGGAGGATGAGTTGGAGCTTCTTGATGGGGACTTGCCCCCTGAGGGTGTGCCACCACTATTGGACCTATCGAGGAGGGTTACTTGCTAGCAGAGGAACCTGCTAGGTCTCCCAGCGCCCCCTGAGGCATTGGTACTCAGCCAGAATACCAGTAAAGGTAAAGAGAACATCGGAGTTTCCAAGCACTATGACCCATTCGCCTCAATGCAAAAGATAGAGGAAGACTCTGGGAAGGACACATTACACCAAGAACTTGACAAGCAGAAGAAGTTGGTCGATTACCTATTGGCTAAATGCACTGCAGAGCGATGGCCGGACTACAGTGACCCCAGGCCAGGGCAGTAGGGGCAGGAACAAGTTCCCCTCGGCGAGCTTCCTCCTAGAAACCTTGATCGTCCTTCCCCCACCGATAGGGTTGAGGCCGGAACTCATGGAAATAGGGCATGGTATGTCTCGCCAAACCCTCCCAAACAATGTGACAATACAAGGGACCCATCTTGGGCTCCCCCAGCCGCCCCGAGGGTCGTGCTGCCAGCCGCTCCACGAGCTTCTAGGCCTGCTTAATGTGTTAAAGAACCCACCAACGTGCTCGTGGTTAGGGATCCCCATCAACACAGGTACCCCCACCCAGATGATCCAATGGCAGCACTCATTTCCCGCCTTGAGGCATTGAAAACACGAAAGGTGGAAATCCCGCCTAATGGAAAGCCATACCTAGCATGGGTGGATGATATATCGGCACCTCCAGGTTTCAGGAATCCCACCTTCTCCCCCTTTAACGGGATGGAGGACCCACCACAGCACCTGGACCACTTCAATTCAAGGTGTGGGCCCATGTTAGGGACTCCAGCGCAACAGGAGGCTTCCAAGCTCCACTATTTTGTTCAAACATTGGAGGGTCCTACATTCGTCGGGTACAACCAGCTTCCCGTCGAATCTGTAACCAGCTGGGAGGAACTTTGTAGGCAATTCCTATGCCAGTTCAGCTCCACCACGTGGAAAATGAGCATCTCAGACCACTTCAAGTGAAAACAAAGGCTTAATGAGCGTGTCACAGACATTATCGCTCGGTGGAAGGGGCTTACATATTCCCTTGACATGCCACTGAATTGGGATAAATTACTAATGATGTGTGTAGGAAATGTCAAGACAGATTTGGTTCCCTCTCTGATAACTGAGAAATACCCCAGGGGATTTTGAGACTTCTCCGATATAGCCCAGCTCCTAGAAGAATCCCTATAACAGGCCAGCTAGGCATTTCCGTTGCCCCTGTAATTCATGCAAGGAGGGCTGCCAGAGCTGAGCCTGCCACGATGGCCCAAATAGAGGCCCCCAGATAGCTAGAATTATTACCAGTGAGGCCACATCCTTATCCTCGTAGAGACCCACCACCACAGGTGTAGCCTCCATCCCAGAAGTGGTTTCCTCATAATTGGAAATCTCATCTAGCTCCTCATCAGGGCCAGGCTCCAAGGCCCCTCTTTCCAGACAGAAGAAACCAGACCTACTAATTCAACGAGAATCAGGTCCCCGACTATTTACAAAGTACCTTGGAACAAGGGATTCTACATTTTCCTGAGTGTATAAGGCCAGAAGAGTCTTACCTCACTAATCGCCCCAACTACTACCCCTATCATTGGATCCTGGGGCTCACCCTCAAGCAATGATATGTGTTCAAAGACTGGCCTCAAGACCAAGTCAATAACAACATAGTCAGGCTGGTCCCAACCCCTACACAAGTGGCAGGTGTCTTCGTAAGGCCAGACAACAACAACAATAGTGAGGGCGAGTGGCAGCAGGTGTCTAACCGCGAGTCCCAGAAGTATGATGACTGTATGGCTCGCAAAATGATTCCTCATTCCCATGGTATCATTTGTGCATACCTGAATTAACTGGAGCCTTCAGAGGCTGCAACCTCCACTTATGCATCATCATCTCAGCCGACATCTTCCCAGAAGAGAAAACATCGGCGACGCAAGGGAAAGAAACACGCCCCCTGATGCCATCATCGTCCCACACTCTCGGTGACTTCATGCCTCTAGAGATGGGGATTCCTCTCAGAATCCTCCCAATAATGGATGACTCTTAAAGTGATAGTCAAGGGTATACTTCAGTTAATACTATGGAGTTGGTAAACCCCTATATGACTCTCGATGACAGGGAGTGCCAGGCGAAACTCCCCAACATCCCCAGCCGACGCCAACACCAGAGGAGTCGTGACCATATGGGTTGTTGAGGTACATTAGTTGGAATCTCCATCCAGGCCATGCATACCACCAAGACCATATAGCAGGCCTAGCGTAGAGCTCAGAACATGCAGCCTCTTTATCCAATGTCATCAGGCCCGCATCCACCGCCGTTTGTGTTGCTGGATCAGGCAGAGCCACTTTGACCATGATGCGACCAGCCTCACCCTACTATAGGCCGATCTATTTCATCCTGACATCATCTGATAGCTACTCTGTGGGCTTCGACTAGTGAGTAGCAGGATATGCCCAGCACTAGTCAGCCGTCGGCCCAGCCGGCAGGGCTCACCATGCCTCCTGTCATAGAACAACCTCCTGCAAGTAGAAGTTCGTGCCTGGAATAGAAGTACGATGTTCTCAAGCACCTTTCCAACATACCAACGAGGCTTTCCATCCTCAAGGACCTTATCCTATCATCAGATATGCGTGATGCTCTTTCTGGGGCTTTAAGAAGCCCCCTCCAGTTTGAGACGGAGGTAGTAGCTGTAGAAGACTTTCATGTTGAAGAGATCGAGAATACTGAATGTTAGGACATCATTTAATTCTATGGAGAGGATGAAGGCTCTCCCATACAGGGGTACATCCACCCACTTTACATCACTGGCCAATTTAACGGTATGGAGGTCCACCACTGTCTTGTTGACACCGGCTTCGGGATTAATCTTATCCCAACACGGACACTGAGGAAGCTGGGGTTATCTGAAGATGACCTTACTTCTTCCAATTTAAGAATCCAGGGATACGACAGGACAAAGAAAACCCCAGTTAGTAAGATCCATTTGAAGACCCAATTTGGTGGCCTAGTTTCCAGTACCGAGTTTATGGTTGTGTCCCAAGACACCGCGTACAATGCATTGATGGGTAGACCATGGCTCCACCTACACGTGGTGGTCCCCTAATCATATCACAAATGCCTCAAGTACTCCCTCAATGGTCGAGTAGGCATACTCCAAGGTGACACATCTCCTTTCACCTCTTGTGAAGCATGATCTATGGATGCTGACTATTACAAGAGAAAGGATAAGTAGATTCAGGCCAGTGAGGTCAAACCCGTCGCAATTGCAACAGACCCCTAGGAAGGTCTGGATGACACCTACATCTTCCCGATCCATCGATTGGAGGCCACAACCCCCGGCATGGGGGCAATGTTTTGTTTTCTTTGGTACAAGGGAGGGGAATATTCCCAAGTCCAAGTGACAATGGAAAATCACCTTGTACTCCTACACAAATCAGGCTCAGGTGATCCTGGAGCCTCCTAACCCCATACGGTATCGGGATGTCCACCCCATGGAAATAGCAGTACATAATACTTGCCTGTTTTGCCAGGCTGGAATTAACCGGCTCAAGACTATGCACCACTACTGCTTTGATATCATCAAGCATGGCCCCTTGGGACAAAGACCAGATGGAATCAGGTCGAAAGCTTTCATTGCTATGGTTTTGGCAGTACCGGAATCTCCCGATGTAGTGACCACTGCTGCTCAGGCTGGTACCAGCCTCCTGACGGAATATTCCAACCCAGAGGAAGCTTCTCCCACTAGGGATCCCTCCTCTGCAAGCGAAGAAGAGGATTTAGAGGACGATCCCCCACCTTTGAAGATGGAATCTCCTCCACAATCGATGAATTGGTATAGGTGAACTTCAGTAGCGAGGTAGACCTGAGACCCATGTTGATCAGTGAAACCATGCCCCTCGAAGAGTAGCAGTGGTACGTGGGATTACTTAAATATCACCATGAAGTGTTTGCATAGAGTTACAATGAGATTCCAGGACTAGATCCTCAGGTAGTCTTCACTAACCTTGGTCTTCTGGAAAATCATCACGGGTTCAAGCAGCCTCCCAGAAAGATGCACCCTTATCATGGTGCCATGGTTGAGGCCGAAATTGACAAGCTCATCAGAGCCAACTTCATCAAATAGGTCCAGTACCCCAAGCGGCTAGCCAAAATTGTGCCATTCAGGAAGAAGAATGGATAGATCAAGGTCTGCATCGACTTCCGAGATCTCAACCGTCAGTGCCTGAATGATGATTTTCCCTTTCTAGTGACAAAATTGTTGATCAATGCTACGACTGGGTTCCAAGACCTTTTCTTCATGGATGAGTACTCCAAATATAATCAGATCTGGATGGCCCCCCAGGATGAGGAGTCCACAGATTTCAGGGCACCACAAGGTATGTTTTGTTACCAGGTTATGCCCTTAAGCTTAAAGAATGCAGGTGCCACCTATCAGCGGGCCATGCATCACATATTCAAGACAATCCTCGGGACATTGGTGGAATTATATGTGGATGACTTGGTGGTCAAATCCCACCAATTCCAGGATAATCTCAAGGACCTTGAGAAAGTGTTTGGTTTCCTCCGTTCCCACCACCTGAAGATGAACCCGTTGAAATGTGCCTTTGAGGTATCCTTTGGGAAGTTCCTTGGCATTGTTGTCAGGTACCGGGGCATCAAGATCAATCCAGAAAAGATCAAGGCCATCAGTCAGATGCCTCCCCCAAGAAACATTCAGGAGCTTCGAGGTTTCCAAGGCCACTTAGCCTATATAAACCAATTCATTGCGAATCTGGCCAGCAAGTGTAAGCCCTCTTCCCAGCTTATAAAGAAATGCACCACCTACAAATGGGACGAAGAGTGCCAGATCGCATTTGAGGAAATCAAGCAGTATCTGCTCCATCCTCTAGTCTTGATGCCACTCATCTCCGAAAAGCTGCTGATCCTGTACGTGACTTCCCTGTAATGATCTCTTGGTGCCCTCCTCACCCAGAAGAACAATTAGGGGATAGAAAATAGACTCTACTACCTTAGTCATATGCTCATCGATGCAGAGACCAGATACTCCCCCATCGAAAAGAGATTCCTTGCACTGGTATTCACAGTAAAAAAATTGCGACACTACTTGCAGCACCATGAGGTATATATGGTGTCTCAGGTAGACCCTCTGAAGTACATTTTGAACCGTCCCATGTTAACCGGTCATCTAGAAAGGTGGGGAGTAATCCTCCAGTAGTTTGACATCAGGTTCTTGCCTCAGAAGGCTATCAAGGGACAAGTATTGGTAGAATTTTTTTGCTACCCATCCAACCCCCAAAGACCAGTCCTTGGATCTAGATTTTCCCAAAGAGGAAATCCTCTTGGTAGATCATTCCATCCCGTGTTGGTAGATGCACTTTGATGGTGCTTCCCGAATCCCCACCGATATGAGGCTTAGTGATCCCAGGCTCAACAGGGTGGGTCTGGGTATTGTCTTTATTACCCCAATGCAATACATTCTACCATACTCATTCCTATTATCATAAGGCTGCACCAACAATGAGCCGAGTATCAGGTTCTTATCACTATCCTCGAGTTGGTCCTTGAGATCGATGTGCCCCATTATCATGTGAAAGGGGATTCCAAACTAGTCATCAAGAAAATCAACGGTGACTATGTCATCAGAAAGCCAGAGCTCATACCATTTTTGGAGCACACCCTCTAGCTAATAGCCCAGTTTCCATCTTGTCCAGAAGTTCCTCATGTCCCTCGATCTCAGAACGATTGAATTGATGCCCTGGCTGGCCTGGCTGCATCACTTGCAAAACCTGAGCAGGATGATCTGATTATACACATGGGACATCAAAGAGTCATTTCTCCCGTCACCTCATATGATGATGATGGCCTGCGAGTAAGCCATATTACCACTGGGGCCTCCACATCAAGACCCCTAGGTTCCTCAGATGCAGTGGTTGAAGTGAACCCTGACTGGAGAGACCCCTTTGTCGAGTATCTTCAAAATGGTTTCCTCCCAGCTCATTGGGATGGGGGAGAGTGAATCTAATGCCACGCGCTGCAGTTTACCCCCCAGAGTGGTCCCAATATTGAGAATATCCTCTACAAGCGTAGGTTCGATGGTGTTCTCCTCCGTTGCATCCAAGGAGTCGAGATTTCTCATGTCATGCAGAAGGTTCACACCAGTTTCTATGGGGTTCACCAGACTGGGCTGAATCTGTCCCATCTGATCTGGAGACTGGGGTACTTCTGGACCTCCATGATCCATGATTGCATCAAGTTCTCCAAGAGATGTCACGTGTTCCAAATTCATGATAACTTCATGCATCATCCACTAGAACCTATCCACTCCACCAAGTACTCTTGGACATTTGTAGTGTGGGGACTCGATGTCGTGGGACCATATCCACCTGTGACAGCTCGCCAGTGCAGGTTCATCTAGACCACCACATACTTCTTTTCCAAGTGGGCAAAGGTAGTTCCGCTGAAGGAGGTCAAGGCCTGTTCTATCAATGACTTCGTGGGATCCAACATCATCTACTGGTTTGGAGTCCCTCACGTCGTCCTCACTGATAACAACACCAACTTCCAAGCAGTTGAGTTGAAAAAATTGTACACAAATTACAACATCCGTTCTAACCATACCTCCCACTATCATGCACAGGAAAATGGATAGATTGAGGCTTTCAATAAAAAACTCTCTAACATTTTGCATAAAATGGTTGGTCAGAACAAGAAGAGTTGGCTGGAGAAGCTCCTCAACACCCTCTGGGCTTATCGGATGACGACTCGTAATTCCACCCAGGTGACCCCATATTCCATGGTGTACGGAGCTGAGGTCGTCCTACCCATCAAGATCCAACTGCCTTCGTTACACACAGTGGTCTATGACTAGCAGGTGCTAGATAAGGTAGCCCAAATTTGTATGGATGAGTTGGAAGCACTTGACGAGAATAAGCTTCGTGCCCTACACAATCTGGAGAGGCATTAGAATAAGATAGATAGAGCCTTCCACAAGAAGGTTCGCCTCCACTATTTCCTGAAAGGCAACTTGGTATTGGCCCTATGGACACCAATGATCCCTAGTAGGAAACCACCCAAGTTGGAGCCCAAATGGGAAGGACCTTACATAATTCACAGGGTTTACCCCAATGGTATATACTCCTTGGTGACCATGGATGGTGAGCGTATAACTCCTCCCACCAATTCCAAGTTCCTTAAGCAATACTTTGCCTGAGCCCAGCAGTCCTGCATGACCTTAAACTGTTTGGTACTGCACGACCTTAAACTATTTGGTTATGCACAACCTTAAACTGTTTGGTCCTACATGACCTTAAACTGTTCGGTCCTGTATGACCTTAAACTATTTGGTCCTACAAGACCTTAAACTGGATGGTCTCGCATGACCATAAAATGCATACTAGTCCTGCACAACCTTAAACTGCATAACGGTCCCGCAAGACCCTAAACTGCATGATGGTCCTGCATGACCTTAAATTGTTCAGCCCCGCATGACCCTAAACTTCATGATGGTCCCACATGAACCTAAACTGATTCGTCTTTCATGAAGACAAAATGTATGTAGTCCTGCAATATGTTAAAATGCACCCTTAGAACTACGTGTGGCTTGATTCCCATCCGCATGGGATACATAGGAATGCTCAAACATTTCATCTTGAGACCAACCCCAAACTCTTTTCTTTAAATATCCACCTAGGTATAGTTCTCTTGGAGGATCCTTTTATGATATGGTGTAGGATTCCTTATCCCCACTCATGCCAGGATTACAACGGTCACACCATGTGCCCACTCCCCATTCTTCTATCCTCCCATGTCCTCACCGTACGATGCTAAACTGCATGGCCTTCAAGAAATACATACGGCTTGATTCCCATCCTTATGGGATATGTAGGAACACCTGGAAATTTCTTCTGTTGGCCCAACCCATATGCCAGAATCTCCCCTTGGGTCAAGACATATGGTGCGGTTCATTCTTTTTCCCCAATTCACATCGAGCTCATCTCGATCCCTCCATACGTCCCACTACCCGGAGGTGTCCACTTCTTTCATAGATGGGTACATCTATGCTTTACCCACTCCTTTTATTGGGACTCCATCATTTATCCCATCTAGAAGGGCCCCCGGATGGTAGGGATTCTAGGCTCAAGGGATATCCTACAACTTCGGGCCAACACCCTCGAGGATGTTGAAAAAAAATTGATGCAAGTTCTGCATTGTGAATATGGTCAGTGGTCTATGATCATTTATTGTTCCCAGTCTAGGTCACTATAGGGACGCTATGTTTCAAACATGGTCAATAGATATCCTTTGTCGTTTGAGCCACCCCACGATGTCCCAAACATTGAGTGTAGTGGTTCGTTCTGCCCCATTGTATCTCCAAGCGACGAAATCCCTTCAGGCGATGCCAGTTATTAGAACCCTACATGGCAGGGAGAGCCGAGTCCGGATCCTTGTTTCCCACACTGAGAACTGCTCACGTGGGATTAGGAGCTTTGATGAGGTGGTAACCGCACAAGAGGTCATGTGGCTACCATTGGCCGGGATGCCCAGCCTCAGGCCCCTTGGCCTTTTACGGCCCCTTGGCCCTTTCTGGCACTTGGCCCAAGTTCACATTTAGGGATGTGTGGTGTGGAGAAGACTTACGACCTCATTCAAATCAGGATATTTCTCCATGACACACATATCCCCTTGAGACATCCCTCTCGTAATTTATCATCAATACCGCAAGCACAAGACCTACTGTGCTTTGTGTGCTCAATTTCGGGCCCCTGGCCCAAGTCTTAACTCTTACGGGATTGTATGGTGTGGTAAGGGATTATTTTTTCATTTAAGTCGGGTTAGTCTCTGCGCTTCACACCTCCTTTTTTTGGGGTATCCTACCCCTTTCATCGTCCTCACTGCATGATGTTAAACTGCAAACTGGTCGGGCCTTTCCATCTGAGGCCCAGCCTCAGGCCCCATGGCCTTTTCAGGCCCCCGGACCAGGTTCTCACTTAGGGTTGTATGGTGTGGTATGGGATTATGTCCCTATTCACATCAGGTTACTCACTGCTCCGTACACCTCTTGTGCGTGGGGTATCTTGCCCATTTGCGTCCCTACTGCGTGACGAAAAACTGCACATTACTCCCTTCAAGAACTATGTGTGGCTTGATTCCCATCCTCATGGGATACATAGGACTGCCCGAACATCTATACTTCGGGTCCAGCCCCATCTCTTATAAATCTCCCTCCCATCTTGGCCCGTTGGCCTATATTCCCCCGAAGAGAGGAATATACAGTGTGGTATGGGACTACATTCTCACTCAGGTAAGGTGTTGTAATAACCACTCCATTTACCTCCTCCTGAGAGTTTTCCATCCCCTTGTGCTATACTCGTCTTTTCAAATTGGCCGCTCTCAAGATGATCCCCTCGGTCCTCTTCGGTGATTCACCAATGTGCCTAAGGGTACTCTGGTTTAGTACTTGGAATGTCAGACTATACTCAGACATGCTTTCACCCATTTTTTCAGGCTTCGTGTTCTCCTTAATTAGGGCTTCCATCACCTTTCACATCCAAAGGGACCCCCGAATGGCATGGATGATTGGCCCAAGGGACCTCCTACCATTATGGGACAATGCCCTCAAGGGTTCTGAGCAAAAAATTGATACAAGTCCCACATTGCAAATTTGGTCAGCGGTCGATGCTCATTTGTTGTTTCTATTCCAAGCTAACATGATATGGATGCTGTGTTTCAAACATAGTCAATAGTTATCCTCCATCATCATGAAAACCCCATTAATCCCAAAATGTTAGTTACATGACTCACACCCTTTTCCATCTCATCATGTCCAAGTAGAATTTTGAGACTCTTGGTACTATTCCTCAGTGCACATCTGCACGTTTGGAGGAAAAATCCGTGATAAGGAAATCATTCAGGGCTCCATCGATTTCCCCTTCGTATATATTTCACGTATTTAAAATACCTTATCCGCCCTTATTTCTTACACCGAGTTTGACTCATGTAGGATTAGGGACCAGATCAAGGTCCGCACTTACTTGGAATAGTCCCGCTTCTCTATTGTCCAAGTTCTAAGACCTTAAACTAAGATCTTTTTGTATTTCCCCTTTGTAGAACTATGTAAAGATTGATTCCCATTCCATGGGATACGTAGGAACACCCGGACACCTCATCTATGGGTCTAGATTAATTGAGAGCCAGTCTCCCCTACTTTCTACCCTCTTATCTCTTTTTGTCCCCTTGGCCCAAGGTTTCTTTCTCAGAATCACGCATGGTGTGGTATGAGATTATGTCATCATTAGAATCAGGTATGCTTTATTTCACCGTGCACATTCCCCCTTTAGCCTTGTCTCTACTATGTCTGTGCCGCACGACATTAAAGTTCTTGGTTGGTCCCGTAAAATGACCCTAAACCGTGATAGTATCATCCTGGCCACACGATGAAAAATGACACAACATTGTGGTGACCTAGCTCAAGGGACATCATGTTTAGTATCAGTCCAACACCATACCATTCGTCAATGCCTTCATTTGGCTTGATTATTGTTGCGATGCCTGAATTATCTATTCTAGGCCCATCGCCTCATAAAAAAGAACACCTCCATTCACCCTAAAGGACAAACAAGACTTATCAAATTCCACTTCTTTTGGTGCGAGGGCTAGACCCGCACACCCCTTTTTTATCCCTGGAACTGTTACCTTACCGTGCCACCTCTCAGAACTATGTATGGAATGATTCCCATTCTCATGGGATACATAGGAACGCCCAAGAATTTTTTGTCTCCGGGTCCAGCCCTAGGAATACAAAATCTTGTCACCTCTATTTCGGCCCCTCAGTCCGAACTCTCTGAGTAACATGTGATGTAGTGAGTACATTATGGGTCCTCATTCACGTCGGGTTTTTGGAAAGACCGCACCATGTTCCTTCTGCATCTTCTTCCCAGTGTGGTATGAGCTCTATGACCTTAAACTAAGATATCACTATGGGAACTGCGCATCATGTTTGGCTATTTCACCATCATGCGCACAACCCATTAGATCACCCCCCATAATGGTCCACCCTAGGACCTTAGGTTGAAGGCGTGTGACCCCAGGACCCTTTTCCTTGGGAGGGGACTCGACTCCCTCTTTTTGATATATCTCATTGTCGTACTCAGATGCATTCTGACAAGAACCCGAAGTGTGGGATTTTCATGGGGACACTCCCCTTGTTCTGTGTCTAATATTTGTGAGCCTGTTATTTAAATCCTCATCCTATTCCATATCTGAAGGGACCCCCTTCACGGCCTGGTCTCATGCCACCCCAGCTCACCTACTGTTTCGGGCTAACATCCCTAAAGACCCTGGATGACATTTGCGACAGGTCCTGTGTTCCGAACACAGTCAATAGTAGACCCTCATTTGTCTATCCCCATTCCAAGCTAACGCGATATGGATGCTGTGTTTCGAACATGGTCAACAACTACCCCCTATCATCACGCCACCATCATTACAGTCTAGATTTCAAGCATCATGATTCACATGTTTCCAATCCATTATGTTCAAGTGGAATTCCAACATACTAGGCTTTACTCTTCAATGCATATAGGTGAGTTATATAGGTGGGTCAACATCAATGGGATGTCAGTCATCTAATTCCCCATTGTCCCTAACATATGCCTCCCTATGCTAGGAAAGTCCCATCACTACTTCTTGTTTACTACATTGAGAATGACTCACATGGGATTAGTAGTTCTGGTAGTATGTGTACTGGCATAGCCATTGCCACACATGCCTTTCCTCATCCTGCATGACATTAAATTGCGCTCTCAGAACTACGTTCGTCTTGATTCCCATTTTCATGGGATACATAGGAACCCTTGACATCCTGCCCCCAGGTCCATCCTCGGGAACCATAATTCATGTTTCCCCCTCCTTTTACGGTCCCCTGACCTGAGATCTTTGGGGAACCACAGAATTGCGGCTTTACCCTGAACAAGTTCGGGATACCCCATGATAAACATTGGGAGCTAACAGTTTCCTCATCAGAGAGGTCCTATTCAGAAGTATGTTTGATCCCTGATCAGACTGGTGTATCCACCTAATGTGTTTCCACCATGGTGGCTTAATTTCAATAGTGTTGGACTCTAGTCAAACAACCCATCACTCCACTCTCCACGCTTTGCGTGCCCTATATTCAGACCATCATCCTCTCTCATGTCTAAAGAAACCCCCTAACAGTATATATGCTCAGCCTATGGCTTGCCTACTATCCTGGGCCAATGTTACAAAAGGCTAATCAATGACATTCTGAGTCAGGACCCGTGTTTCGAACATGTTCAGCGGTCAACCCTCATTTGTCATCCACATTTTAGGATAACACAATATAGATATTATGTTTTGAATGCAGTCAAAAATTATCTTTTATTATTGCACCATCCCAACAGTGTTCTGAATTTGGGGTATTTCAATTCACACTTTCCATTCCCTTATGTTCAGATTTATTCCAGCGCCCCTAGAGTTACCCTGCTCGTGCACAAGAGCACACTGGGAAAGGGGTAATTCGGCTGTTCTAAGATCTTTATTCTTCAATCGGGCCTCCCTATTCTCTTCTTGGAAATCCAGATTGACTATCCGAATATCAAATTCTCAAATCCTTATTGATGCTCCCATGATCAAACACAATAATAATACGAACATCCCTTGTTTCTCACATTAGGTACGACCCGCGTGATCATAGGAATGGATTGCTATTTATTTCAGTATTGTGGTTGAATGAATTAAACCAAATGAACAATTAAATAAATTTATCCATACATGCAGTTCAGAATAAGAAGTAGTAAGTAGAAATGAGTTTATGAGTTTGGCCAAAACAGGGCCCTTAGGGTTCAACTTCTTAGATGGATCATTCCAGCACCGCTACCTTTTGGATGGTGGCCTCTAGGATTGATTTCCACCCCCTGAGGACTCTCACTTAATTAGTGTCTATAGAGCATAGTCCACTGACCCTAGCCTGTGCTTGCACTTGTTCAATTTGAATTTCAATCATTTGGTGACCCGCTTCCACTAGTTTCTCTTGGGCATCTTCCAGCTGGGCCCTCAACTGCTCCACAAGATCAGAACAATTTGAAATTGATATCTCCTTTTCCTTCACCTATTATTTAAGGCATCAAACCTCTTGTTCTGCCTTTATGAAAGCTTGGGTACTCCCTGACTCCTCCTGAAACTGGGCAACATCGGAGCATCAGCTGATCTCGCGCAACTTCTTATCCATGTAGTCGCGGACTGTCGAATGAAGGCATTGAGAATCCACCCTTCTAGAATAGAGAAATCACATCCAGGTGTGGAGTGATCCCATCCATTTTAGACATTCCATATGAGGCTGAACGAGAAAGTGTTTGATGCACTTCCAACCTTTTCATCACATCATCCGGCTCTCCTCGTCCGCCTATGAGTCTGAATCATCAATATCCTTGGGATCTATGAGCCGATTGTCAGGGAAAACAACCAACAGGCTAGCAGTAGGGTCCTATTCGAGTGTTCCTCCCAACGGGTTAGGCTATTCAATGCCTGGGCGACCTTCCTCTCTATCCTTAGTCCCAGTAGTTTCTTTGTCCACTTCTGGCCCCGCCCCAACATTGGTACTTCTGATATCCACAGCCCTTTGGTCACTGAGCATTAGGGCCGACTTAATTTGAGAATTTTGTACTGAATGGAATGACACATTTGCAGTTGAATCAATCATGGATGACCTGGGTTTGGCTGCCCGACGAGCCTCCAAGGCTGTGATTACTACACAAACAATGAACACCCTGATCAACAGAGCTCTCCGACGGTAAATACCAGTGTTGAAGTAATGAACTTACAAGAGCCCAAAGCATCAGCCTCCAATGTTTTAACTGATATAGGAGCTTCCATTTTAGGGGATCCCTCAGCGCTCATCAGCTCAATAATGGGTGTCAGATCCCCACCTTGTTCTATTGGCGCCTCCTCCTCCCCTTTGGATGGAGCTTCTTGGTCGGTGCCAATATGCTCCTAAAGAGGATAAGGAGATCTGATTAAGGGCTAAACAAATGATGAGGGGAAAGGATAGGAAAGGGTTGAGATGTAATTCAAGTAGCTCAGTTGTATCTACATCAAAGACAATGATCTCTCCACTCTCCTAGAGACTCCCACGGTGGGATTCCCCCTGAGACCCTCCACCTTCAGGCTCCTCTTCTTCTTCACCCCCTCCTTCACCTTCTCCTTCTTCCTCCTCTTCTATCTCAGTTCCCTCTGGCTCATCGTCGCTATCATCATCCTATGACGTCATCTTTTCTGGATCATGCTCCTGGACGAGCATTAATTTCACCAAGAAAGATAGATCCTCACGCTGATCCTTTTGGCATGCATACACGTCCGTGGTCATCAGATATGCATGATGACGATGAAAGTTCACCCTGTCAACAATATTAATGAGTCTGACCTCTGGTAGCTGGATTCCGTCACACACTATCTTTTTCCAAAGAGATTCATTACCCATCAACTATCGCAGGTTCATTCAGGCTGACCACAGAGTCAGGAAGATTGCGTCATTAGAAGGATGAAGCAGATACCTTATCTACTTCCCAGGAAGATCCCTGACCGCTCCGTAAGCCCCTCTCCCCCTAGGCGAAGAGGGAACAGCTGCGCCATGCAACGTACCCACTACTGAAGTCCCGGCCTGTGCGGGCCTAGTTGCCTGACATACTTCCAACCTTTTCCCCCCAACATCACCCTATCTACTCTCTCGCCACCCAGGTTCTACACTGTCTACCTTGAATTTCCGAACTTTCTTCTGCAAAATCCCCTCAGGGTATTCTATGGCCCAATGTTCGACATATTCGGTTGAGAGGCCAACATCAACTCCGGTGGGAGGAAAGGTGATAACTTCGGCAAAGCCCTGGGTCGTGAACATCATCCACATTTGTTGAAGAATGCATGGATGTATTTCCTTCTAAACATCTATGTACACTTTCTTCGACATCTGTTGAAGGCATCCAACCTGCCTGACAAACTTGGACGACACATAGGGATAAAAAAAGATCTTCCCATCAATCCGGGTCACGAGAACCCCACCTCTGATGCTCTAGAAGTATTCCCTTTTCTTTAGTGAGCCTTTCCCATTATCTATCATCTGGCCAGTCGAGGTGGGGAATGAGCTGAAAGTGAAGTTGGTAAGATTTCTGATTCTGATCCTTACTCCCTCCTCATTAAGCGTCAATGACATGACCTCGATGATGTTTAGTAGGGAAGGTCGCAGGCCATTACCTAGAGGATGAATGGCATTCAGAAAGGTATACCCTTCATAATGAGCCGCAACCTAGCCATAAAATATCTAGAAGGGACCAAAAATCCTCCTCAACGCCCACCCTCTTGAAACATGTCCCAAAATTGCGTATAGACAAGCCAACATGGGGACTCCCAGATTGAATCTTTGATTAGAGGCCATGATGCCAGCCATCACCAGGGTCACTGGACAAACTCCCATCCTTGCGTCCCTCACTGGTAAGATCCACCCACTCAGGAATGTGGCAAGAAATCTAGCGTACTGAACGTTCGGGTCCCCACTCTCATTTATGCTGAAGCCCCATGACTGGTAGTCTCCCGCCTCTAGGATCATCCAGTATGATCCGCTTTTGTTCCTCTGTGCCGTAGTTAGACACCATCTCCCTCTCCCCGACATCTTGACTTCTGGATCTCTTTGTAGGAATAAGCTAAAAAATTTATTTTAAGCAATTTACTTAAAAAAATACTTGACCCCAACCCCTCCTTAGCCATCTCTATCAGGTTCCATGCCAGCATAGGGGTTCATGATCCATCTCCCCAGATGTTCCTTGGTGGGAGGAATTCATCGTATTGGTACCCATCCAAAGGGATACCCCTGATGTAATGAATGTCCCAAAGGCTAATACCAACTTCCCAATTATGAATATGGAAAGTATTGGTATCAGGGGACCATCAAGTAAAGAACTCTAGCCCGATCTCAAGCTGGTGATAGAAATGAAACTGCGAAATCTACACTACCTCGAATAAACCAATGTGCTATAGTTCGGCCCTAAACTAGTCACATGTCTAGAGAAACCAATATGCTCAGGCCCATTCACTCAAGAAATTTCCTCCAGACCACATGTCCCAATACTATAGCTAGCCTTTAGTCTTTTCAGTAACACTCTGATGGAAGGTGCTTGTGTAAAGGGTCGTAGAATTCTCCGTGACAGGGTCACTCCCCAAAATGGTCCTGGTTCTGGGATTTAGGACGTAAATGTCCATATGTCTGGTTTCTCTAGTAGGATGACCATTTTAGGTGATGTTATACCGAGGTAGGTCATCCTCGTGGGTCACCCATGACCATGGTTTGTCGACTTCAAATCATGGCACAGGTACCTCCTCCAAGACACTGAAGTCCCATATCAGCAGGTTGGAAGATAGTGCATACTGTTTCTGGGCTGGGGTCAACATGTTGAAAAGAGTATGGTTGCTGTATATGACCCTTTGGGCACCATAAACCTCAAGTTTGGTGACCATCTCATCCCTTTGAACAATGAATATGATTTCTCCCTCAACGTTAGCCTAATTAGTGGCCATCTTCTGCCGAAAAGGTTTTAAGAGGTTAGTGTGAAAAATGAGAGGTTGGCGCAAAAAATGAGAAGATAGCATGAAAAATGAGATACGGGTGCAAAAAATAAGAGGCTGGTGAAAAATATCATAAGTTGGCGTGAAAAATACCAGGTTTGCACATAAAATGATGGTGGAACTTAGTGAATTACATGGAACTAAAGTGTTTTTTTTGTATAGGGAAGAGGAATTTTTCGTGCGTGAGATCTCCTGGCTTATCGTGTGAAAAAATCCATACAAATTGAGAGACTCACGAGGCTTTTATAGGCCCGGAGATGGGTTTATGCGCGTGTGTGAAAAGCGGATTGCGCGCTCCCGGCCGGTTTTACACGTCGCTCCAGTTTTGAGCGGGCACAGGCCCCAGGAAGTCCTGCTTCTCAGTGTTTCCCTCAGAATCTAACCATTGTGGCCCCTCATCGATCTAATTCTGAGGGGGGGAATTTGTAGACGCCAAAAAACTCTCAAGGGTGGAAGAAGGTTTGGGCGTGACAAAGCGAAGCTATATTTGGACTGGGAGATCCATTCTAGGGGGCCTAGAGGGGCCGCGTGAAAAAAATTCAACAGGGCATGAAAATTCTATCCCGTGAAAAAAAATCTAGGATTCGTGAGAGTTTTTCACAAGGGCATGGAAATTTACGCGTCGATGCCCCACGTGGTTGAAATTTCGCGCTGCCGATGCCATCACGCTATATTTTGCACAGTCCTATTTTCCGCCTAGATCTGTGACCCTGAGCACCTATAAATAGAAGGTCACCCCTTCGACTTCTGGGCTGAAGAATCTGAACTATCTCTTCAGCACGAAATTACCCTCTCGTTCATGCAAAATATGGCTCTCAGGTACTTAATTTTTTGCGCCAGGTCTCTCGGGGGTCTGCTTTTGCGCGAGACCACTTGGGCTTAACTTTCATCCAAATCCCATCGAGTCCCTTCCCCCACATGCAATTCCTTCCAATTTTGATCAATCCTTTCTTCTGCACGCAATTCCTTCCAATTACACACAATCCCTTCTTCTACATGAAATTCCTTACAATTGCGTGCAATCCTTTCTTCTGTGTGAAATTCCTTCAAAATTGCACGCCCTCCTTTCCGTGCCACCTTGTCCTTTTTTGCAAACACAATGACATTGCGTGCCGACCTGATTTTTTTTTCACGCATGCCATTCCATTGCGCGCCGGCCTGACCATTTTCATGCACGCCGCTCAATTGCATGTCGGCCCGCCCTTTTTCGTGCATGATGCTCAATTGCGCACTGGCCCCTGCCCTTTTTGACACCGTTTTTCATTTTTCGTGAAAACCACCCTCCTTGTGCGCCCGTGATGTCCCTCTTCTGGGCATCATTTTCAGGCACTTCCTGCTCCCAAAGCACCTTTTCCATATACTCTTTTCTTGTACGACCCTCTAGGTTTGTTCAAAGTAACTTCAAAGTCCCTTGGATGATACTGCCAGTTGCATTTCTTTGCCTCATGCTTCTTCACATAGACATGCTAATGGCTATTGATTTTTCGCATAGACATGCTAACGTGGACCCCCAATGGTTCGCTCCATGAAACCCTCTAGCCACAACATTTCTTGTCCCCTCTCTTCACCAAGGTGCATAGGGTATCAGTTATGCACGTCCTAGGGGTGCAGAGTGAACCCACCTCGTCTAAGCTGTAGGACGTTAAACTGCCAAGCACTATCTTTGTAAGAACCCGGTTCTTATTCTTGAGGTATAGGTTTCTTCCTTTCTCTTTTCCTTAAGTGTTTTTGAGAAAACAAGGAAAATGGGGAAAAATCACTTTTTAGTGACTACACACTGTGTAATTTGGCCGTGTGGGATGAGTACACAGGGTATGTAGCTATGTCGACGAGGAAGGGTGTAAAAAAATGACTACACGCCGTGTAGTTTGTATTTACACGCCATGTAGTCATTCGACAGGCAAATAGTAAGGCGGTGGAAGCAGCTGCTCGCTGAGCAACAGTACATGCTATGTGATCAAGAATACACGCCGTATACTCATGTTGAAGGATGAACAGTGCAGTGGTGGGAAAGGTAGCCTCCAGAGGAAAAGTTAAATGAGAAAAGTACACGCCATGTAGTCAAATAGTACACACCTTGTAGTTTGTTTTTTTTTCTTAAAATGGGAAGTAGCCTCCCCTGTTCACAGGGAAGGCTTAGAACTGGAGGAGGGCTTGGGAGAGACGAACAGAGCTTGGGAGATCACCCGAGCAAGCACCAGGAATCCGATTCGGCCTCCTTTGATCTTGTTGGAACCCTATGGGTAAGCCCTTCTCCTGGAACCGTTCTTTTCCAATTATTCCTCTAAGGGAAGTTATTTATGTTTGAACGGGATTTTTCTTTCACCTCAGATCTATGTTGTTCTTGGATGATTCAAGGATCTTCGTTCGCGTATATAGATCAGGGGCAATCGAGGTAGGTGGATTGGTGTTTAAATTCCAATGGTTGTGCGTTTTTGTGTACCATTGTGCTACGAACCCACGTTGGGGTGTTGTGTGGCTAAGGCCTTGGCTGTATTGAATACCTAGAATTGTATAGGTAACTAAATGTGATAATAATTTGTTGTTTGGTATCGCTGCTTGGATCCAGGACCACCCTGGGGGTGCGTTCCTCTGTTTAGCCGTTTGGCCAGGATACCCGAGTGTATTCCATGTTTATTTTGTGCATTACTTTTGCCTTGAGAGGAATTTTATATAATTTTCATGTTAGTGCTTTGGGCTTGGCCCGGTTACTCAAGCCTGAGGGTGTGGTTATTATATATCCTAAGGGAAAGCCTGAGGGTGTGGTTATTATATAGCCTGAGGGAAATCCTGAGGGTGTGGTTATTATATAGCCTGAGGGCAAGCCTGAGGGCGTGGTTATTATATAGTCTAAGGGAAAGCCTAAGGGCGTGGTTATTATATAGCCTGAGGGAAAGCCTGAGGGTGTGGTTATTATATAGGCTGAGGGAAAGCCTGAGAGTGTGGTTTTACTATATTAGCCTGAGGGAAAGATTCTGATTGACCCGAGGTCTTGGTTTTGATGAACATAGAATGTTATTAAATTAAATGGTTAAAACAAAAATGGAAAAGAAACTAGTAGTGATAGTTACTTTTTAGTGCTTACTGGTTTACAACATCTAATTTTGCACACTGTAGTTGCATATTTTCACACAGTTGGGCACGGGCCTTTGGTGGGTGCCTACTGGGATTTATTTCTCACACCCTGTTTGGGGTCATGTATTCAGCCCCAAACAAATTACATTTCTGCAGGTGTGGATACGGGAAAGGGTCCCTATACAGGTACTTGATTGTTGCTGAGGAGTAGAGGAGCATGGGACCGAGATTAGGCTCGCGATGCTGCCGGCTATTCTATTTTGTTATGTTATACCTTTACTTTCTATTTTATTGTATTTTACTACTGTGTAACATGTTCTAGATATTTTTTAGAACTAGAGACATGTTGCATCATTATCTATACAACTGTTGGTTATCTATTACTGCAGTTGTTCATTATAATTTTGTATGGTTTATTGCTTCTGCTGCTGTTGTATGTTTGTATATTTTATTCCTCTATGCTACACTTTGAAAAATGAAGGCATAGTTTCCCCACTATCAGACCTGGGCCCTCACTGCTATTCGGCAACCTCTAGTGTTTGGGGAAATGCGCTTGAGGTCATCTGACCAACCAGGTCTGGGGCACCCGTTGAGTAGCTTCCAGATTCGGGACGTTACAAAGTGGTATCAAATGTGTTTCTTTTCTTTGACTTACTGTTTGGAGACTTATTCAGGGATAGGATGGAAACAGTAGTTGGTAATAATCTGTTACCGAGAGTATCTAATCCGTGTACAGGGAAAATCCAGTCTACCTCATATTTTTGCAATTATTCTAATTTTGCAATTTTACGGTTGATTTGATTTTCACAGATGGGTGACGCACTTGGGGTGTGCTGGTTATATTTTATCCATGGGTCCTATTTAGTTGCAACCCGATGAGATGAGGGTATGCCATCTCATGCATCATTTAGACACATGCTAGAAATCACATGCCATGCATAGTTCCATGTCATGTAGGCGCATTAGAAGTTGCATGTTGTTGTGATAGTTGTTTTGCTCAAAAATAATGTTGTTGTGATAGCTGCTTGATAATTACCTGCTATGTGATAGGGTATTTTTGTGTGTGTCTGTTGATAGAATGGATGCAAAACTTTGGTTTTTGGGGATTATGGGCCCTCAATGACCAGAATTTGGTGGATCATTGACTGCTTATCATGTTATAACACATATAAGATGCCAAACTTTGATTCACGGGGAGTATGGGCCCTCACGGGTCGGAATTTGGCACTTAGGTGTTGTTTTTCTATATTTAATGGGTACCAGAGTAGTTTTAGAGGCTTACTATCCAAAAAAACCAGTATACACGCCGTGTAGTTCCTCGGACACACGCCATGTGTTCTTCTATTCGGGAAGGAATGAAATTTTTTTGAGTACACACTGTGTACCCTCAGTACACGTAGTGTAGTCTCTTCCCGTGTCATAAACCATGTGGGAGGGAACATGGGGTAGGGAAATGCTTGGGGAAAACACGCTGTGTACTGGATGTACACGCCATGTAGTGTTGACCCGGAGTCCGCCCGTGTAACTAACAGCACAGACGGATGAGGCCTTAAGACATACACGCCGTGTCCACTGTGGAACACACCGTGTAGTCTGGCATGAGGACCCGACCGTGTAACTAACAAACACGGGTTGGTGTCACCTCTTCTTGAACACGCCGTGTACCTGTGGGACATGCCGTGTAGTCTTGGCCGGTGAGAGACCGTGTGGACTTGATCATGTGGCTGGGAATCAGGGTGGTGTACAGGCCGTGTGTTAGTGTAACACGCTGTGTAGTGTTAGCCGAGTAGTCAGCCATGTCACAAATGACACAGACAATTAGAAAAATTACACCATAGACGCCGCATAGATTATATAACATGCCGTGTAGTTTTGTTCTAAGGAAGTTGTAAGGCTTGGCTGTGTAGAAGGACCCGGGCAGGGGAATAAAAGTCAGGTACATGCCGTGTAGTCATTATACACGCCGTGTAGTCTTATTTTGAAAATCTAGAAATGCCTTCTTCCTCCTGTTCCCTTTTTGGTCCCTTCGTTTTTATTCTTTTATAATCTGGATCTAAGGTGTGCATTTGACCTTGTAGATTCATTCCACTAAGATGACCACATGTTGTTTTCTAGGAGAGCGACAACGATTATACTCTAAAGATGGTGGGTCATAGGCTACTAGTGGATCCTTCAGCAGAGGCAGATGTGGTGCCAACTGTTATACCAAACATAGGCATGGAGGCACAATTCCGTGAAGGATTCATGCGGTTCATGCAGACCTTTCAGAGAGCACCACCGGCTGCCACATTTATGGCTGAGCTGACTCGTATATTTCAACAGTATCATCCACCTACATTTTCAGGGGATGGTGGACCACATGCTACGGAGTCTTGGATGGGGTCTATGCAGACTATTTTTGAGTACCTTGAGACGCCTTTAGGGTGGAGGGTCAAGCTCGTGACTTATATGCTGCGTGATTCCGCCAAAAGGTGGTGTGATGTTACCACTCAGACAGATCATCACAAAGACATGGCGTGGGATGATTTTCAGGTAGTCTTCTATGACTTCTTCTTTCCTGAGACGTTGAGGGTAGATAGAGTTCAAGAGTTCATGAATCTACAGTAGGGCGCTATGCCGGTGATGGATTATTCTGCTCGTTTCAATGAACTTTAGCATTTTTCACCCGTTCTAGTGGGTAATGAGACGTTGAGGGCCAGCCACTTTGAGGATGGTCTTCAATATGACATCTGAGCACTGGTGAATTTTTTTAGGTTGCCTACAGTACATGCGATTGTGAACTAGGTGCTGATTACAAATAGGAACCTACTGGAATCTAGTGGTGTGGGACAGGGCGGTTCGACACCAATTTCTGGTACTATTTCTAACGGGAAGAGGAAGCGACAGATGAGTTTCTATCACGGTGGCGGTACTAGCTATCCCATTACTTCATGTGGCCCAATAATGTGCTATCAGTGTGGTAAAGAGGGGTACAAGAGACCCCAGTGTACTCGAGACTCGGTGGAGTGCCGAGCTTGCAACAAGATGGGTCATCTGCAGCGCTTTTGCAGGGCGTTTCTACCAGTGGCTAGTGAGAGGGGTTCTGTGCAGACTCCATGAGCAGGGGCAGGACCAGTAGCTTCTTACTAGTCAGGAAATGGGAATGCGTCAGGGTGTGCAGGCTGAGATGGTGGTCGTGGCCATGGTAGCCAGACACCAGGATCACAGAGGCAGTAGGGCGGGACAGCTTAGGGTAGCCAAGATGTGTCGTAGGGCCACGACACTGGGCAGACATATGTAGTGCAATAGACCCAACAAGAGTAGGATCCCAGACCTTATACTATCAGAGGTACTATTATAATATCTTCTGTTTTATCTTCAGTACTTTTCAATATGGGTGATACACATAGCTTTATATCTTTTCCCATTGTGGAGAGCCTTGGGCTCTGTGTTTATTTTTCTTCTGCTGTTATGACGCTAGACACTCCGTTGGGAACTAGAACGGATGGTGTGCATCAGTGAAAGGAGTTCCCCCTCGAGGTTGGCGGGTGTCACTTTCTATGGTACCTCTATGTCTTGGAGATGACGAGATATGATGTCATTCTTGGGATGGACTGGTTGGTTCCCTTTAGAGCCTTTGTAGACTGCAATCATCGCAGGGTGTGTTTCACATCACAAGAGGGCGGAGAGTTTCTATACAAGGGTGAATGGGATGTTCAGGCGAGTCGAGTTGGACCAGAGCATCGTGGGCAAGGTGGTTTCACAGCCCAGATTGCTAGTTTATATCTGGATGATCCGGAGACTTGTTAGATGGATTTCCCTCCAGTGGTTGATCGTTTTAGGTATGTCTTCCCGGATGAATTTTCGGGTCTACCTCTGGAACAAGAGGTAGATTTCTCTATTGATCTAGTGCCAGGTGCGGTGTCGGTATCCATTCCTACTTATAGGATGGCTACACCTGAGTTATAGGAGCTCAAGAGATAGTTAGAGGAGTTACAATGAAATGGTTTTATCTGACCCAATACTTCTCCATGGGGTTCGCCGATCCTTTTTGCGAAGATGGTGGACGGTACCCTCATACTCTGTGTGGATTATCGAAAGCTTAACCAGTTGATGGTTAAGAACTGATATCCCTTGCCGAGGATTGATGATCTTTTTGATCAACTTTGAGGGGAACGAGTGTTCTCAAAGATTGAATTAAGATCGAGATATCATCATTTACGCATTAGACCATCGGATATACCGCTTACAGGTTTTCGGGGAAGATATGGTCTATACGAGTACTTGGTTATACTGTTTGGACTCATGAACGTGCCATCAGTTTTCATAGATCTGATGAATCATGTGTTCCACCCTTATCTGGATTCTTTTGTGTTAGTATTTGTGGACGACATCTTGGTGTACTCTCACACTCAACACGATGATGCTACCCATCTTGAGATCGTTTTGAGTACACAGAGAGAGCATAGACTATATGCTAAGCTCTCAAAGTGCGACTTTTGGATGGACTAGATTCACTTCCTGGGTCATATCATCTTAGAGGAAGGAGTTACAGTATACCTAGAGAAGGTGAGAGCAGTAGTTTCCTAGGAGCAGCCTAAGAATGTGTTTGAGATACAGAGTTTCTTGGGGATGGCTAGTTACTACAATCATTTTATCCAGGACTTCTTCCGCTTAGCAGTTCCGTTGATGGGTTTGACTAAGAAGGGTGTGAAGTTCGTTTGGTCAGAAGCTTGCGAGATAACCTTTCAGGAGCTGAAGGGAAATTTGATATCAGCACCAATCCTGATACTCCCAGAGTAGGGAAAGAGCTATACAGTTTACTGTGATGCATCAGGTATTGGGCTGGGAGCTATGTTGATGCAGGGCGATCGAGTAGTTCCGTACGGGTCTCGGCAGTTGAGGCCACATGAGATGAATTACCAGATGTATGACCTCAAGTTGGCTGCAGTTGTTCATGCGTTATTCTATTGGAGACACTATCTCTTGGGAGAGAATTTTGTGGTTTTCACTGACCACAAAAGTCTCAAGTATATATTTACTCAGTGTGAATTGAATATGAGGCAATGAAGGTGGGTCGAATACCTTCAGTACTTTGATTTTTAGCTTGCCTATACACTTGGTAAGGGTAATGCAGTTGCTGATGCACTGAGCAGGAAGAATCAGATACAGGCAGTTCATGAGGCCAGTGGTGAATGACAGCTTATGGCTTTGTTCTTTGAGATGCATTTAGAGGTGCATGAAAGTCAGGGGAAAAACTATCTTTCATATTTAGCTGTGTCTTCTACCCTTCTAGATGGAGTGAGGATGAGGCAACTATTTGATTCGAAAGTCCTAGTTCTACGGGAGTCGGTGGAAAGTGAGGACCCTCCTCCTGGTAGGATAATAGGAAATGATGAGGTATTGCATTTCCTTGGATGAGTTTGGGTTCCAGGGGATATACGCGGTGATATGATGCAGGAGTTTCATGATTCAACTTGGGAAGTTCATCCTGGAGTTACCAAGATGTACCGTGACTTGAGATGTCAGTATTGGTGGCCGGGTATGAAGAGGGAGATAGCTGGTTTTGTTACAAGATGTTCCACCTGTCAGCAGGTGAAGGCAGCATCAGAGGCCTGCCGGACTATTACAGAAGTTACCCATTCCAGAGTGGAAATGGGATGATGTCGAGATGGAATTCGTGACTGGATTTCCGAGTTCACCTAGAGGCAATGATGGCGTGTGGGTTGTTGTGGATATAATCACAAAGGTAGCTCACTTTTTTCTGATCAAGGAGACCTTCGGAGTTGATGATCTAGGAAAGTTGTATATCTGAGAGATCATACATCTTCATGGGGTTACTCTTTATATTGTTTTAGATAGGGATGCCCATTTTACGTCTCATTTCTGGCAGGGTTTTCAGAGAGAACTGGGTACACAGGTGCTTTTGAGCACAACTTACCACCCTCAGACCAATGGTTAGTCAGAGCGTACGATACAGGTGCTAGAGGACATGCTGCATGCATGCATCCTAGACTTTGGGGGCTCTTGGGAGAAGCATATACCCCTAATAGAGTTTTCCTATAATAATAGTTTTCAGGAAACTATTGAGATGGAACCTTACAAGGATTTATATGGTAGGCCATTCTGGTCACCTTTGTGATGGATAAAGGTAGGTGAGGCAGCTCTACTAGGACCATGTCTCGTGTAGGAGACTTCCGAGCAGGTCTAGTTGATTCAGAAACGGATGGCTACCGCACAGTCTCATCAAAAATATAATACTGATCATCGGAGATGACCCTTGGAGTTTGCGGTCAGGGATAATGTTTTCTTTCATTTTTCACCGAGGTTGGGACACAAGTGGATCAGGAGATAGGGTAAACTTTCACCGAGGTATGTGGGGCCATTTGAGATTCTGGAGAGAGTCGGGTTGGTTGCCTATCGGTTGCAGTTACCACAGAGGTACCGAACCATGCACGATGTCTTCCATGTATCTTAGTTGCGCCGCTATTATTCAGACCCATCTCATGTCTTTCAACCAGAGGAGGTTGAGATTCAGACAGATGCATCCTTTGAGGAGCATCTAATTCGTATCGTGGATAGGAGCATGAAGGTTCTCCGAGGCTGGTTAGTTCCTCTCGTATGGGTGCTATGGTAGCATTGCCGAGTGCAGGAAGAAACCTGGGAGAGGGAGTCCGACGTATGTGGTCAGTGGCCTGAGTTGTTCTGAGTTTATATTCTCCACCCTTGGAAGGGAAATTTGGGGACAAATTACTTTAAGGGGGGAAGTTTGTAAGAACTCGGTTCTTATTCTTGAGGTACAAGTTTCTTCCTTTATCTTTTCCTTAAGTGTTTTTGAGAAAATAAGGAAAATGGGGACAAATAAATTTTTGGTGACTACACGCCATGTACTTGTCCACACGCCGTGTACTTTGGCTATGTGGGATGAGTACACAGGGTATGTAGCTATGTCGACAAGGAAGGGTGTAAAAACCAACTACATGCCATGTAGTTTGTATTTACATGCTGTGTAGTCAGTCAGAAAGCAAATTGTAAGGTGGTGGAAGCAGCCGCCAGCTGAGCGACAGTACACACCGTGTGATTAGGAATACACACTATGTACTCATGTCAAAAGATGAACATTGTGATGGTGGGAAATGTAGCCACTAGAGGAACAGTTAAATGAGAAAAGTACACGCCGTGTAGTCAAATAGTACATTCCATGTAGTTTGTTTTTTTCACTTAAAATGGGTAGTATCCCCCCTGTTCACAGGGAAGGCTTAGAACTGGAGGAGGGCTTGGGAGAGATGGCCAAAGATTGGGAGATCACCCAAGCAAGAACCAGGAATCCGATTCCACCTCTGTCGATCTCGTTGGAACCCTACGGGTAAGCCCTTCCTTCTCTTGGAACTCTTTTTGCCAATTCTTCCTCTAAGGGAAGTTATTTAAATTTGAACGAGAATTTTCTTTCACCTCAGATCTATGTCGTTCTTGGACGATTCAAGGATCTTCATTCACGTATACAGATCATGGGCGATCAAGGTAGGTGGCTTGGACTTTAAATTGAAACTATTGTGCATTTGTGTGTACCATTGTTCTACGAACCCACGTTGGGTTGTCGAGTGGATGAGGCCCTGGTTGTTTTGAATACCTATAATTTTATAGGTAATTAAATGTGATAATAAACTATTGTTTGGGGTCACTTATTGAATCCAGGACCACCCCGGGGGTGCGTTCCTCTGTCTAGCTATTTGTCTAGGATACCCGAGGGTATGCCATGTTTATTTTGTGCATTATTTTTGCCTTGAGAGGAATTTTATATAATTTTCATGTTTGTGCTTTGGGCTCGACCCGGTTACTCAAGCCTAAGGGTGTGGTTATTATATAGCCTGAGGGTAAGCCTGAGGGCATGGTTATTATAAAGCCTAAGGGAAAGCCTGAGGGTGTGGTTATTATATAGCCTGAGGGAAAGACTGAGGGCATGGTTATTATATAGGCTGAGGGAAAGCCTGAGGGCGTGGTTATTATATAGCCTGAGGGCAAGCCTGAGGGCATGGTTTTACTATATTAGCCCGAGGAAAAGATTTTGATTTTCCTGAGGGCTTGGTTCTGATGAACACAGGATGTTATTAAATTAAATGGTTAAGAAAAAAATTCCAAAGAAGATGACAGTGATAGTTACTTTTGAGTGCTTATTGGTTTACAACATTTACTTTTGCACACTGTAGTTGCATATTTTTACACAGTTGGATACATGCCTTTGGTGGGTGCCTACTAGGATTTATTTCTGACACCCTATTTGGGGTCATGTCTTCAGCCCCAAAAGATAACATTTTTGCAGGTGTGGATAAGGGAAAGGGTCCCTATACAAGTACTTGATTGTTGCCGAGGAGTAGAGGATCATGGGACTGAGCTTAGGCTTGCGATGCTGCCGGCAGTTCTATTTTGTTCTGTTGTACCTGTACTTTATATTGTATTGTATTGTACTGCTGTGTAACATGTTTCTGGATGTTTTATTAGAACTAGAGAGATGTTGCATCATTATCTATACAACTGTTGGTTATCTTTTACTGCAGTTGTTCATTATAAATTTGTATGGTTTATTGTTTCCGCTGCTGTTGTATGTTTGTATATTTTATTCCACTGTGCTACACTTTGACAAATGAAAGCATAGTTTCCCCACTATCATACCTAGGCCCTCACTACTAGTCGGTAGCCTCTGACATTTGGGGAAATGCGCTTGAGGTCGTGTGACCAACCGGGTCCGGGGCACCCATTGAGTAGCTTCCGGATTTGGGACGTTACAATCGTCCTCAGCACATGACGTTAAACTGTGACTTCCCCCCATGAATCCTATGCGGGGAAAGGGCAACCGTATCGGTATAAGCCTCTATCTTTTCTTGCAGGAGGCATAATCCATGCTTCTCCTTTCTTCTTCAGTCCCAAGGACTAGGGGGGATGGATGCCGGAGCCCTCCTTTCTTCAGTGCCAAAACCCTCTCCTGCTGGGCTTTGTCGCCACGGGGTCTCCACCCTAGAGTAAGTCCCAATCTCCACCTCCCTATGCTACTAATCACGCATAAGCCCATGTTTCCTCTTTGGGATACGATCACATGTAATCCCCACTCCACATCCCATGAACTCACCTTTCACGACGTGATCGTTAGGCCTTTGCTGCCTCTTGTTTCTCACACCAAGCATGACTCACATGGGCTTAGAGTAAGCATCGACCTTGAAATCCTATATGGGAAGCCTAGAGTGTAAGCCCCAAACACCACCATAAACTACGAGGTCTTTGATCCTTGCTAAGGAAAGGTACGTAGGAAGCCTCCATGGGGTTCAAGCCCACTGCCCCAGTCATTCCAACCATCTTCACGTCAGTTCACCAACACTTTGAGCATCTCCAAAGCGTAAGCCCAAAATACCCCCTTCCAAACTATGTGGAATTTGATCCTTGCTAAGGAAAGGTACTTAGGAAGCCTCCATGAGGTTCAATCCCAACACTCGGTCGCTCCAACCACCTTCACATCAGTTCACCCCCGTCCTTCATGACGTTAAACTATGGACCCCAAGCAGCGGTAAGCCGTTGTTTCCCCAGTCAGCGGTAAGCTGTTGCACAAAAATCCTACCCTAAACAATTTGGTCTTTGATCTTTTCCAAGGAAAGGTACGTAAGAAGCCTCCATGAGGTTCAATCCCACCATCCACCTGGACCCCGGGTTATTATTCACATCGGTTCACCGACTCCTACCCCATAACCGAACTACGTGGAATTTGAACCTTGCCAAGGCAGGGTACGTAGGAAGCCTCCCTGAGGTTCAAGCCCAACAACCAATGTTCCCAGCCACTTCACATCGGTCCACCCCTGTCCTGCATGACGTTAAACTGTATTCCACTTTTTTTCAGCCTCTTTCAGTGGAAAGAAGTTGCCACTCCATTTAGCGGTAAGCCATTGTCATCCTCATTCAGCGGTAATCCATTGTCGCCCATTTTAGTGGTAAGCCATTTTCAAGATGAAATACATTCACCTAACTATAAGGGATTTTATTCCCTACCACAAGGATACGTAGGAAGTCTCTTCGAGGCTCAAGACCAACTTCACCGTCGCCCTTGCGATGATCCCATTTCATTCCCCCTTTAATTCATCCATCCACCCATCATCCATCCTGATTCTTATCCGGGCCAACAAATCCTAGTGAAATCATTCCATCTCATTCCCCATTCCCCTCAACAGTGACCGAGAAGTCAACCATACGTTGGCCCCAACATCAGTGTTCCCTCCAGGGGTTGCACCTATCTGATCCACTCTAGTCAGTGTTCTGATTTGTCTGATCCATCTCTACTGGACTTTAAACTTACGGAATACCCTGTGTTAAACATGGGAAGCTGAGGAAAACCTCAGATAAATGCCCATGAAATATGATTCCCCACGTTTGATGTGGGATTCCTCAGGATTCTGCGCCCTCAAGAAGCCCTATAATAAGGGATAGAAGATAGACGCGCCAGTGTCGCAACGCCTAGCCATGCCAGTGATGCCCAACATGACTAATCCCCTGACTGAAGGTTGCTACCCTGACCGGACCCCTTGGAATTTCCCGACAGAAGCAGTTTAATTAACTAGTTCCCCTGAAGATATGTCACTATGAAGAGTTTCACGAACAACGATTTAATCTTTAAGGGAGACCCAAACTAGGTAACGAGTTCTGAGGAGGAATCCAAGGAAGGAAGAACTGACATCCCATCATCCCGTTTCAATCAAAGAGAAAACATCCCTGAAAAAGTGACGGATGCCGCCCGCCTTTGGAAAGAGGGAATGCGGGGCGACAGTTGCATATCCTCCACAGATGGATGTGCGCGCCCCAGTGAAAGCGTAAAAAACAATGGTATTTGGGTATCTATTTTTATTATATTCGGTTAAACCCCCTTTTTATTCTATAATCATATTTTCTAAAAATATTTTCAAAAATATTTTAACATTTCACAAAGGATTTAATAAATAATTTTTACTAATGTTTAAAATTTTAAAGTGTTTTTAAAGTAACATTCATGTCATTTTCAAAACAAGGCCCATTTGAATTTTATAGAAAATGTGAAAGAATTATTTATTTTATCATGTATGGATTTTTTTTTCATGAACACTCAAATGTGATGGATTATTACACTCATGAGACCTCATCCCACACACTTCCATATTTTCAAAAAAAAATCAACCATCATTGCTTCTTCGACTGGTCCCTCCTAGGCAAGGCCCTCTCCTCGAGTGACCTTCGATTCAGCTCTACCATGGACTAGTGGCTCTTTTTCTACCTGGATCTCTCTAGAGCCTTTTGAATTGTTTAAGGAGACTCTTTTTTTCTCTTCCCTGGATCGCCTCCCTGTTTTTCATAGCTTTTGGCTCCACTCCCAACTGCTGACCTATCTTCCTAGCTGGTTCTGGACATCCCTACCACAACCTTCTCTAAAGCCTTGGAGCATCTTTAATAGACCCTTATGGCAAGATTTGGTGCCAAAAAATCACCTTCCCCATCTTTAGGAACTTTGTGGATTCTTGGGGTTTATGGGATTTTTCCCAAGTTTTGTCGTTGAACTAGAAATCCTTTCGTGTGGTGATGGATTCAAAGGAGGAATTCATTCTCATTTGGTGCAATTATCCCAAATTTGTTAGTCAATGGAATCTCAATATCTCATATTGGGAGATGGTGATTCATTAAGGGCATGAGTGTTCTCCTACAACAGTGTGAATCAACCTTCCAGGAATTCCTCTTCTATTCCAGAATGCCTTCCTCCTGAATTCCATTGGTGATTCCATTGGTGTTTTTCTCTGTGTGGCCTCCTGTACTATGCATCTTGAAGACCCTTCAGTAGCTTGAATTTGTGTGGAACGAGATATTTCTCATCCAATTCCGAACCACATTTTCCTCAATGTGCAAGATTCATTTGTTTGGAATCAGGGAGTTCATGGTGCTCAGACCCCAATGCCACATGGAGTGGTCCTCAACTCCTTGGAATCTCCCTTTAATGATGAGTCAGGTCTATCTGGTAAGTTCTTGATTAACTCTAATTCTCCCTCCTCCCAAGGTGGTTCAGTTCCTATTTTCTCTTGCATGGCCTTAATGACATTTTCCCAATCAGCCCCCTCCTTTTTCTCCACCATTGTTCCTCAGGTGGTTCCCTCTTTATCCCCCTGTGATGCCCGTGGTAAAGATATTTCCAGAGCCCTCACCTTTCATGACCTCTCCCTGTGTGATCCAGGCCCCTCATTTCAACCGATTATTCCCATTCAAGCCTTTTTTATTGACCTAGTGCATGCCTGCTTATCTCTTGGCTCCTCAGAGGTCCCTCCCAAAGTATCCCATCTCTTGGTTTTGGCTTAGTCGAAGGCTTCCCATACATGTCATCTATCAGAACCAGATGTTAAGGAGCCCTCTCCTACTAAAATATATCATGTACCATTAGTAGGCTAGGGAAACTTGCTCCCTCCTGAGCTCATTTCAAGGAACTTGTGTTCCATTGTGGAACCCCTTATAGTCTTTCCAAGAGACTTACCTTTAAGTAAGATCCACCCTTTAACCCTACCAGTAGGTTAGTCTGTGAACTCAAAAGGGTCTCCATGACTATTTTGCCTCAATCTCCATGTAAAATCTCATCCAGGCAAAAAAATAATATTCATAGCTTCTCAAATCATCCTCCATCATCCTCCTCAACATATTTCATTGGTGTGAGGACAATATCCCATATGAAACATAATCATGGGTTCTTTTCTCTTCAAGACATTGAGGCTAATCAACCTGGGTTAAATGCCAGTTTACATCATCCTTAATGTCACCTCATCTGGAATGCCCAAGTCCTAGGTTCTCAGGTTACCTCATCATCAACAAGGATCAATCCTACAAGACATCTCTAGCTATAGTGATAGAACCCAAGAAACATTCTTATAAGATCAAAGAGTTTTCATGCAGAATCAATATGATAGGTTTCATGCATGCCGATCCTATTAACCCAACCATATGGATATTATGGAATTCATCTATCTCTATGGATTTGGTCCAAGATTCGGATCAGTGCATCACCACAAAAATTATGACTAACTCTTAAAACTTATTCTTCTCCTTTGTATATGGTATATGTGATCCTAAAAAAAGGGTTTCCTTGTGGCAAGAATTATAGTCCTTCGATCTGATGGGATTCTCTTGGCTAGTGGGGGGGACTTCAATGTGGTGGTAGATACAAGAGAAAAGAAAGGTAGGGGTCCCATTCCATGCAAGAAAAGTATATAATTTTCCCAATTCATGTCTTACAAAGGCCTGCTTGACCTTGGATACTCTGGAAGCTACATTTCTTGGTAAAATTACCAAATAGGAAACTTCGTACATGGTGTATACTAGACCATTTCCTTGAAAATGTCCATTCCATTTATACTTACTATAATTATAAAGTGTCTCATCTGGTTCGCAGTGTTTTAGATCACTCCCCTCCTGGTCATTCTCTCTAGCAGTTAGAAGATCTGAGAGTCTCATAGCTTCTCTCACTTGTGGATTGGATACCCAGATTATCATCAATTAGTGGATGAATCTTGGAGGAATCCAACTCATAGAGGTGCATGGGATAGTTTTTATAAAAAACTAAGGCATCTCAGGGAAGAACTTCAAGAGTGGGTTAGAGAAAATCCTCCTCCCACTCAAGACTTGGATGCTGTTAAGTAGAAGATTGAATGTATGGAATCTAACCTTGAATTTAATTGGATTGAAGATGTGTTTGGTGAGCTCTCGATCAAGAAGGGCTATATGGACAAGAAGCTACTAAGACATGAGCGTAATGATTAGGATCTTTCAAGAGTCAAATGGATGTGCAAGGGTGATCAGAACATAACTTGATTTTATGCATAAATTAAAGAAAAACAAAGGTTGTCTCAACCCAAAATTCAACTAAAGGATGGTTCTTACACTGATTATCGCAATGTTTTTGGAGGAATGAAAGATGTTTTTCTCAAGGACCTCCTTGCAGTCCTAAATCCTAGGATGATGGAGGGATATCCAAGGGGGAATGAAGATATTACCAATGGTATTCCTTTTATGGTGTCTAATCTTGAAAATGATAGATTTGTATCTATACCACTAGAGGTGTAGATTCTAGAGGTGGTGAAGGGCCTCAATATGAAAAGCGCCCCAGGCCCTGATAGGTTTCCTAGTTCTTTTTTCATAGCTTATTTGACTACGGTTAAAGTAGGCTTGGTGTTGGGTATACAAGACTTCTTTGGAGGTTGATTCCTTCCTTGTGAATATTGTGTTACCACCATGGTTATCATTCCAAATATCACGAACCCTACCCTTCTTCATCATTACTTCCCAGTGATCATGTGTAACTTCACGTACAAGGTGGTTTCTTCTATCCTTAATATAAGATTTCCCATTCGTCTCCCTCTCTGGATATCGATGGAACACCATGGTTTTGTTAAAGACATGTCCATCAAAGGGGAATTTGATCCTACTTAATAAGTCATAGGTGATCTCAACATCAAAGTTAATGGTTCCAAAATAGAACTCAAGCTATATATATAAAAGGCCTATGATAAGATCAAATGGAGCTTCATTATAAAAGTTTTACAAGTTATGGGTTTTTCTTCCTGGGCACCTGATTTTCTTTTTTGATGCTTCATCTCATCATGGTTAACAGTTTGCTTCATGAGAAAAAAATCATGCCTTCTTAAAGGATATTTGAGGGATGAGGTGAGGGGAATCTATATACCCAAGCATTTTTATCCTCTCCCAATACATTCTTAGTCAAATCATTAGCAAGGTTACCACACACTGTGAAATCATGCCTTATTATTGCAAATCCATTATTTTGGGTATTTCTCGTATCATGTTTGCAGATAACTTGATCATCTTCATGAATTCTGGTAAGAGGCCCGTTCTTGGGATTAACAAAAATCATCCATGAATACTTCCACTAGAGAGGATAGGTGTTAAACAAGAATAAAATACACTTCTTCATCTCTAAATAATGTCTAGAAAGAAGAATTATCTTACTAAGTAAAAGGGTGGGAATGTAGTGTGGGTATTTTCCCATGGAGTATCTAGGTGCCCTGGTCTCTCCTAGGAGGATGCACATTCATCACTTTGATCATATCATGGATAGGATCATATGATGCATTTTGAAATGGAAAAACCAGTTTATATATTTTGGGGGTAGGATCACATTAGAAAATAGCGTGATATCTTCTATTCCATGCCATGATATCTCCTCCACCAAAGTTCCCAAGGAATTGATTAACAGTATTGACATTATTCTATTTACTTTCATCTAGGATTCCCATGCGAATGGTAGGATGCATTGGGTCTCATGGGACATGCTTGCGTGACCTATTCAGGAAGGTGTCATCAACGTTAGAAGCATATCTAGTACATTTCATGGAATACAGACAAAGCTGGCTTGTGAGGTCGTTGAGGAATGGATTCTATAGGGAAAGTTTATGGTTGCCAAGTCCAAAACTAGTAGGAATGATACTTTCCAAAGTAAAGGGTCACTATGGTTTATCATTTCACCCTTATTTTATTCTCTCCAACCTCCTACTAGGTGGATCGTGGGATGAGGGTAGTTATCATTCTGGAACCACAACTAGGCTGGTCTGGACCTTGATTTTCAATACTGTCTAACCACAAACATTTCTTTTAGACAAGAAAGAATGTATCCGACATTCACCAATTTAGTGTTGGATAGTAATCAAAGAGCGGTGTTTGATATCATTGATCTTACGAATGATGCAGATAAATGTTTGTTTATAGCCTCAACATTAGGATCCTTTTCTATAAAATATTATCAGAGGGTTACAACTAGAATGGATCAACATGATTCTTGGGGTTTGTCACTATGGGTGAAGGAAATTCCAGTTTAACTTATCTTTCTAATATGGAGGATTAGAAACTGAATCCTACATGCGGATGAGAATATAAAATGAACTGGTTTAAATCTTGTTTCCAAATGCTTTTACTATAGGGTGTGCAAAGAGGAAAGATTGGAACACCTAATTTTTTCCAGTGACTGGGATTGCATTATGTGGAGGACCTTCAGGGATTTCATTGGTTTATCATCCTCAAAGTTAAGGGGTATCTATTTCATAAAATGATGTTTTCATGGGGTAGGGGAAGTTGTCCTAGAGAGGAAATATCGAGGAATTATTCTTGGAACTGGGAGTTGGTGTATTTGGAGTGCAAGGAATAAGGAAAAATATGAGGGTATTTGCAGATTAGGAAATTCTATGGTTTCTATAACAAAGTTCATGTTGACCGACATGGTCCACCTTCACAGAAAATGGTTCAACACTCCTCTAGGACAACTCCAGCTGGGTAATTATGCTGTCAAAATGAATAACCCCAGACACTAGGTTCACTGGTTTCCTCATCTGTTGGGCCCTAAGATTAATATTGACTGCTTCTATATTATGAATGACATGCTTGGTGGTGGTGTGGTGCAGGACTCGACGAGCCAAGTTTTACTTGAGTTTGCTGCTTACTTTGGTAGAGGCCTACTCAATGAAGCTCTTGCACTTCTTACTGGCCTCTAGCTTTACATAGAATGGAAGTTTTCTCTGGATACAATTGAGACAGACTCCAACATTATTTTAGATTACATGCATGTAAATACCAATATCATGTGGTCTATTTACTATGTTATAAGATGTTTTATGGGTTTTATCAACAACAATACATAACTATTACATATGTCGAGAGAGGAAAATATGGTAGCTGATCACCTCACCTACATGGAATCACACAGTCTTAAAATTTTATTCCCCTTAGATCTGAACTCCTTATCAGTTGTAGGTGATAATATCATTAGAGGGTACAATCATGGTCTCCATTACTTTATGCCTTCATAGTCCCATGTGGTATTTTCTTTTTTCCTTTTCTTTTGGTTTTGTTTTTCCTGCACTTTGTTTTTCTCTTTTCTTTATGACTTCTCTCTACATAAATAAAATATTTTGATTGATTGATTGACCACTAAATGTTTTAATATTACTTCATAAGTTTCCAATTCCATTTTCAAATAAAAGGATTTTTAAAATGTTTGATGTTTAACCAAGTTTTTTTTTCAAAGTGTAAAGACCATTTTCCTCAATAAATGTTATAATTGATTTTTAAAAATCATCTTCCACCTAAGATGTCATCCTTTGATGTTACTTAGGATTTACTAGTGATATGATCCAATGATATCATCTTTATTACTTCTTTGAATGATTTATGATTATGATGACACGATATTTATGAAACTCATTTCTTTCCACATGTTATACTATAATGAAATTTTTATGGAACCAGACCCATTTTCATAGGTTATGATATGAAGAATGTTTTATGATCTTGTGGAATAATGATGCATGGATTATGTGATGGGTAGGACCTATAAATCCCTCTAATATATTTGGTAAATATGGATAACTCATTAGTAAATATGATATGTGTAAACCTGATTACATGTTCACAATGTTATGTGTGAACCTAATGACATGTTCACAATGTTATGCATGAACATAATTACACATTCTAGGAGTTATGAATTGACTAGGATTTCATCTACATAATGTTATAAATGGAACTAGTTGCATGTCCATAAGTTTATATGAGGGTCTAATTTCATGTCCTTAACTTAATGAGTGAACCTATTTATATTTATATATGTTCACAATGTTATAATCTTATGTGTATGCCAAAAATCTATATCTTATGCCAATTTCATGTTTGCATCAATCATGATCTTTGATTCAATTATGATTCATGTCTTATGAACTTCCAATATTTATTCCATGACATAAGATTTTGATCTTTGATATGCAGGGTATGATTTTCATATGTTATGTTCATGTTTTCATACCATTATGCTCACATTATGTTTATATATTTCACATGTTTACCCTTACTGAGCATCAGAGATCACCCTGTATTATGTTTCCTTTACCATGTTATGAATAAAGGTTTTATGTATGGTATGATTTTGAAGAGTACAAATGGGGAAGATAATTATGGGAGATATTGAATATATTTCACAAAATAAGAAAATTGTGTACTTAGTATCCAAAGGAACTAAACCATTATGATCCCTGGGAAAGTATTTGTGAACTGCATTGAATATTCATCTATTAAGATGTGATATATATATATATGTATGAGAAGTTTGGGTCTCTAAAATGGTCTCCTTGTCGGCATGCTCTTTCTCATAGCTAGTTGTTGCCATCGCCCCCTATCGTTGTTGTTCGAGCTGTGACTCTTGTTTTACTAGAAACCACTCCCCTACCTCATCATTAATCTCCTGAAAGTGATACTGGTAGACCATCACATTGACATGCCGTACCTTCTATCGACCAGGGTCCCCTCCAGAGTGCCTCCTAGAATAAGCACCTTCCTACTCGTCACCATAGGCCCTCACTTCACTGGCCATCGCTAAGCCTTGCCGAGCTTCATCCTCCTGCATTATAATCCCCTCACCAGCAAAGCACACTCCATCATAAGAGCTCCTACATCCTGTAGCTAGATCTGGCCATCTCTATGGATCTCGTCCAGTTCTATTTGGCACCTCAATTTCACACCACAAGATTCACCACCGGTCAGACATCACCAGTCATGGGTTGAAACCCCCTTGCCATCACCCTTCCCAATCACCATGACATCCTAATGCATCATCCACTATGATTTTCCCCAAAATCAGTCAGATCCGGTAGGTCCTACTACCCAGTCTTCTCCAGATCCTGGTATCCTGCACAGGTAATCTACTAACCACCATGTTTGAGTGTCCTTCCATGATTCTCCTGACCCGAAATGGGGCGAGTGGGTCCTTAATAACCTAGAATGAGTCTGGTCAGGTTTTCCCAACCTAAAAATGACTAGAGTTTGTCATGTCTAACTCACCTGGACCTATCCTGGCTTGAAACCCCTTTCAAGGGATTTTTGGGTAGTGAGGGGCTCAGAAACACACACACACACACACACATATATACATATTTCAAAAATAATTTATATTTTGAAATTAAAAATAATTGGGATCATGTGATAAAATGAAAAATAAGTGAATTATATTTATTCATTTATTTCCCTCAACATATATTTATTACAAAAATAATTTTCATTATGTATTTTATATTGCGTGTCGACTGATCTTGGGTGTGACTAACAAATTTATGTCTAGGATTTTATATATTTAATTAATTATTTCAATTTCATGTGATGAATGTAATTAAGTATTTAAATAATACAGTCTTCACATCATTGGTTTTTCTCATTTAATATGTATAAGGGCCTGTCTACCCAGATAAAAGTGATTTATCTATATTTTTCACTTTCAAGACCCCTCACATGTGTGCGTGTATTTTTGGACTATTATGAGAATTATATATGACGCATACAATGCCAAGATGAGATGGTATCCCAGACAATAAATGAAAACATTAGATTGGGGAGCAATCTAGGATACGAGTCATGTCCCGACTCAGGTGTTATACCCCTTAGGTCATGGTTCATCCATTGAGTTTAAATGGACCAACCACCAATAGGTGCTCAAGATTAATCGATTAATTTATTTAATTTATAAATTGTTTTTTTATTTTATTGAATATATATGTTTACACAATCATATAAAATAATAAACATCATAGATTAAATTAATTTATAACATGATGATTGTTTTTCAATTTATCACATTGTTAGTTGTGAGTGCGATCACATAGTACATGCATGCCATAGAGAAAAATGATTTCATTAATTAATAAATAATTGAAAACCCTAAAATAATATTATGTCACAAACACCTTATATCATTTGAATTTGAACACAACTAGGTGTACGGGTGTGCTCACCATCCCTAGTTGAGGGTGCCTCCTACAACCGGGGAGTGGTATGCTCATCGTGGCACATCTAATTTAAAAAATTTATAACCCAATAGCCACTTAAGAAGTGATAATAAGGGTTAAACCAAAGAGAGAACGATATCTATCTAAAAAAAATTATCCATTTCAATAGAGTTCTAGAAAATGGTCCACTAATGGAATTCCAAATTATTTTAATTATTTTAATAAAACTAAAGAATAAGAAAGAGAACGACACAAAAATAAAATACCTTAGAAAAAATGATGATGAAATATGAGCCAAAAAATTGTGTTTGAGATACTCATGTCATAATAAAATTGCTACAAAACCATGAAAAATATTTTTTATATGATTAAATATTTATTTCGCATAATAATATCAAGGTCTAAAAATATAATACTTTTTTAGATGCTCATTTTAAATCTCCTAATTTATTTAAATTACTATTCTATGATGTTATAAATAAATTAGGAGACATGTTCAAGTACCAAATCAATTGGTGAAATGACACATCTCATTTCTCACAAAGCTACACCACTTATTTACACTACAATCAGTCAAAACAGTTAACTTTCTCAGTATCACTAAATTGACTAATAATTAAAATTGTTAGTTTTAATTTTAGAAATTATTTCAGCGAATATATATTTAAAATAGATAAAAATTCAAATGAAAATAAATTCAATTGAAAAATTAACCACAATATAAAAAGGTCAACATGACATGAACATTTGATTAAATTATCTAGTCTAACATCCCAACAAAATAAAATTTCCTCAACATCAGGATAGAAAAATACCAACAGTAATAAAATGATAAATCATGAAAAGCATACCCACGTTGTCGAAATAATGATCATGTTAGTCTACGCTCTCACCGCACAGTGCACTCACTTCCCATTGATCTCTAAATAAAAATCAATGATAATCCTTCACATGAAATGAAATCACATAGAAACACACAAACATGAAAAAAACCAATTGCGAACTTAGAATGGAAGAATCTTGTAAGGACCCCGACCCCAGTTGAATAGATCCAGTTCCTTATATTAATAAATTGGTATGTTTAGAAGGGCATCACATCCCGAAGAACCAATTTTTTTAGTAGTTTTGAAAAACCAGATACAAACATAAGATTTACATTACAAATTAAAAGCAAAAAAACATTGAAAATCCATTGGAAACACCCACAAAATCTTAGATTATTCCTACAAGTCATTCAAAATAATATTCATCTTTTCACCCTAAGAAAAAATAAAACATAAGAAAGTGGTGGTCTTAGGTGATCAATAAGGGTAAGTAATGTAGTGAAAGTTATCATAAACATAAACATTAGGCATGGTAAATAACTAAAAACACATGCCTTTAAAAATAAACTTGAGTATAATATGACATGAATGATGAGAAATTACATAAATCCATATAAATGATCATAAGATAATGAAAATTAACCATGAATATTATACTAGTCGAATAATCACATGGTTTATCAATTATATTTATCATAATGAGGTAATGCATAATGTCATACATTTGAAACATATTGTTAAGGCCTCGACCAAGACATCTAAAAATACTAGGGTAAGGCCTCGACCAAAACCCAATTATGTTTTGTCTCATGAGACCCACCGATACATCGAGGGGATATAGAAGGACCCACCCTCTAATTTCTAAGTCTAACACATTTCTTATATGAATGGGGATAAACATAAACGACATGAACATATGAAATAAATTTTCCCAATCAGTAGACATAATCACTCACCATTATTAGTAGTATGGTGAATGGTATCAAGAGAGCACATTCATAGTCAAAATGATCATAAAAAAATTGATAAAATATGGTAGATGATAATAATAATATTTTAATCCCAATAAAACATTACATTCAATAGGGGTTTTGAAATAGATGAACATTCTCTAATAAAATCATCAAATAATTCTTAAGAGTAATACTCTTTTACTTTGAAAAGAAGAGTTCTTCTAGAAAAATATTTTCATAAAACCTGAAATGAACTAAGATAGTTTTTTCTATGATAAAATGAGAGGTTTTACAAAAATAATGGTGGCTTAAAATAGAATATAGTGTGCACTTTAAAATAAGTAAGAAATTGGGAAGTTCCCTATAACTGAGTTTGCTTATCGTGAAGAATTTAGAATAGGACCATTTTAAAACATGTATTTTACACAAATGAAAGATGAAATGATAAGAATAAATGATTTTGGAAAATATAACCAGAATATAAAATATTTATATAAAATAAATGAATAATTACATTAGTTTATAGAGGAATAAATCACAACCCAAATGAAAATGGATGTTCGAGAAGAAAACCCTTACCTTATGTTCAAATGAGTTTTGCACTTGACCTTAACATCCTGGATAATCAAATTAAATATATTAATTAATTAAATTATAAAATTTTATATAAGTATTTTATTTATTATATTTTTTATTAAGGTCATTTATTTTCTTATTGATGAGTTATAGACTTTACTTTCATTGTTTGAGATCATTTATTTTCTTGGTTTTCATGATCGACTCACTTGTTTATAAGTAATGGAGTTCATGTAAAATGGGTATAATTCTACAAAATTGTAATTAAATGTTATTAATGAGAATAAATAATTTTAAATGGTTATATATATCATATGGTCATATGGTATGGATATGAATCATTAGATAATACATTTAGTGATAATCGTTTAGATTATTACGGTGGTATTTTGATCACTATGAAATAGTTTGTAATATGATTTAGTATTATGTATATATATTGGTTATTGAAAATTAAATAGGTTATAATACATATATTATAGTATTTTTTAACCATAAAAATTGTATCATGACCATCCTTGAGGAATAAATTGAACAACAAAAGTTCATTGTCTATGGAGGTTGTAAATTGGCACCTCTTGAACGTTGATTTCTTTTTTTAAAAAAGAGAGAGAGAGCAAGGATATTAATGATGGTTATTCCATTAACATGATATAATTATAGTATATAAATGATACATGAGTTATCATGATCATTTTTATAGATTAGGTGAGTAAATAATAATAAAATAAAGAACTTGAAAAGAAAATAAAAGGAAAAGGAATAGGATTTTACCTCTTGAATACTCCTCCTTGAGAATATTCTTAAGGAGATTGATTTTGTACTTTTGATGAGACAGAGAGATTTTGGAAGTGGGGGAGGATCTTGGGAATATTATTGGGTATAAATTTGATAAGGAAAAAATCTTGGAAGGTGTGAGGAGAAGAAGGGGTGAGGGTTGGTTTTTATAGCGGAGGAGAGGGGTAATTTCTCATTATTTTATTATTTCTCTCTATACGAGAAATAGTATTGATTATTCTGACTAAATAAATTAATAAGTTCATTTGAGTTCAAAACAAGGGTTCTTACATCATCCATGACTCAAAGAATAGTGTATTTAGCTTATAATATATTTATATCGTAAATTACTGTATTATACTATTCACTAAAAATTCAAGTATTTATGAAAAATCCAAAAAATTCACCCTAACCATTTTTTGATATTTAGAATTAAAAAAAGAACTCCATTTTATGAAAATAATTTTCTAAATATGAGATTTTTTTAATTAAAATCATTATTTACTCAAAAAATAAATTTTTTAAAGTTAAAATTGATTTTATAACACTCTAAAAATTTTAAAGGGTCTTATAAGAATATCCTAAAATCATAGGAAAATAAAATATTTATTTATGAATAAATTTTATGAAAATGAATTTTCTTTTAAATAAATTTATTAATTATAAAATTGTAAATAAATATTTATTACTAAAAAAACACCAACACTTAATTATTAATTTTTAAAATATTCACTTACTTATACTATGATATAATTATATCATAATTTAATTTATAAGGTGACTAAATTTTATTTATACTCTCATGGATGAGGTTACTATTTATTTGGCTGATATACATTTCATAAGAGTCATATTACTATTCACAAAAAAATTAAGTTGATCCTATCAGACTCTAAATATCTTACTGTTCACAATCATTTATGCCCATTTTTTGAAATTCAAAATACAAAAATAGAAAAATTATGTTTAATGGATAGGTTATAACTATCTTGTTTAAATAACTATAATAATAAAGTGTTTTTTCATAGAGACTCAGTATTGTATGCATTACATTCTGTATTAAATTTATTTTTAAATCCTTGGGGTGTTATATTTTCTCCTCCTTCATAATATTTATTCCTCTAAATTACTAGAATGTTACCTCATAAAAATATTTGGTTATATCTTCATCATGATTTCCTCAGACTCCCACATGCGCCGGGCCTAGAATGCACTTCCTTAATAAGGAGATGTGGAACACATTGTGTACCTTGGAAAGGCTAGGTGACATTTCCAAATGATAATACACAACTCCAATTCTATCTAGTATTTCGAAAGGACTAATGTACTTAGGGATCAGTTTCCCTTTTTTCTCAAATCTTATAACACCCTTTAATGGAGATACTTTCAAGAAAACATGATCTCCCACTTGAAATTCCAAATCCTTCCTTGATTATCGACATAGATATTTTTCCTTCTTTGAGATGCTTTGATAAGGGTTTGAATAGTCTTTAACTTCATTGTTGTTTCCTCTACAAGCTCTGGGACTACAAGATTCCTTTCACCAACTTTGTCCTAACATGTTGGCGTATGACATCTCTTTCCATACAACGCTTCATATGGTGCCATTTTAATACTTGAATGGAAACTATTATTGTAGGAAAACTATACCAAAGGAAAATATGGATCCCACATACCTTGAATGTCGAGGGAGAGTGATAGAAACTTGTCTTATAATATTTGAATGGTCTTTTCAGACTTCCTATCAGTTTGAGGGTGATAATAAGTACTTAAAAAAAATCCCAGTATCCAAATATTTTTGAAGAATTTTACATAATTTTGATGTAAATAATTGATCAAAATTAGACAAAATTTATAGAGGTACTCCATGAAGTCTTACAAATTCAATAATATAGAGTCGTGCAAGGCACTCCAATGGAAAATCCTCCCTTATAGTGAGGAAATGTGCATATTTGGTAAGTTGATCAACAATTACCCATATTGCATCATTCTTTCTTGGAGTTATAGGCAGTCTAATGACAAGATCCATCGTAATATCATCCCATTTCCATGTAGGAATAGGAAGAGGCTGCATGACTCCCCTAGGATGTTGTCTTTTAGCCTTCACCTATTGATAGACTAAACATCTTGATACATAATCTGTAATTTCATGCTTCATATCATCACACTATAAATGTTTATTCAAATCTTTACACATATTACTACTACCAAGGTGTATAGAGAAATTTGAGCTATGGGAATTATCCAATAACTCTCTTTTTAGCTCAAGTATAGAGGGAACACATAGCCTCCTCCCAAATTTCAGAAGTCCATATTCATACACAATGTTTTCCAAATTCCCATCAATCACAACATTTATTTTATTTTGAATATTATAATCATCAGGCTAATAACTTTTAATCCTTTCTAATAAAGTTGGTTGGGAAACCAGTTGAAAAAGTAATGAAGTTTTACCTTATTTGATAATTCCCATATCCATATTTACTATATCCATAAACATAGGATCCCTTTCAACACTCATTTTGTTTAGAAATCCATGATCCTTCCTGCTCAATGCATATGCCACATTACTTTCATTCCCTAGGTGGTAGTGTATGGAACAATCATAATCCTTGAGTAGCTCGAGATATCACCTTTTCCTCATGTTCAGTTATTTATATGAGAAGATATATTTTAAGATCTTGTGATCTGTATATATCTTACATCTTTCACCATAAAGATAGTGTCTCCATATCTTCATGGAAATTATTATAGCTGCTAACTCAATATCATGAGTTGAATAGTATTTTTCATTAATTTTTTACTACCTTGATGCATAGGCAATAACTCTATCATTTTGCATGAGGAAAAATCCAAGTCCTTTCTTGGATTCATCACTATAAATAAAAAATCAACCATTTCTCAAGTGTAGAATTAGGATCAGAGAATTCACTAATATCCTCTTAAATTCTTCAAAAGATTCATCACATTCTTTAGTACATACGAACTTAAACCCTTTATGAGTAAGCTTAGTTAACATGTTAGCTAATTGGGTGAAGTTATGAAATAAATGCCGATAATAACCTGATAAACCAACAAAACTATGTACCTTGGTTATGTTCATTGGAGTAGGACATTCTTGAATTACCTTTGTATTTGAATGATCAACTAATATTCCATCCTTAGAGAAAATATAGCCATGAAAAGAAACTGTTTGAAGCCATAATTCACAATTTTTAAAATTCATATATAACTTGTTTCTTTTAAGAGTCTTTAGAATAATACGCAAGTTATTTTCATGATATTTTTAGCTTTTTGAGTATAACATGATATCATCAATAAATACCAAAACAAAGTCATAAAGATATGTTGAAATAGTGGGTGCCCTAGACCCAACTATTATGTGCTTTTGATTACCATATCATGTATACAGTAAGGTATGCATGATGTCATCTTATCATTATAGTGTAGACTTTTCTGCATCCACTATTGAAATGGTAATGTCCAAAGATTAATTGTTGTATTGAAAGGTTATAGAAGTTCCCAGGCTATAATGAGAACCTCTAGATACCATGACATTAATCTTAAATATATATGTTCTATGGTCTAGATACATCTTACTAATTGGACAAAGTAGATGTCTGACCATCAGGTGCAGGGGGCTCATAAGCATTGAGACTTCTTCTCATGAAGTTCGCACTTGGTGATCTCTAGTAGTGAGATCACGAGGACTGACCCGCCAATAGGAACACCACATGTTTCAGGTGTCATTGGATGTTCCTATCTACGATCATGTGTAATGGTCTCCTGACTTGAGATCATTACCAATGTATGTCATTTGATCGCATACTTTGATGCAATATGAAAACCATGGCAATAAAGTCGTGGTGAGGTAGTTTGTGTCAGGTGCGTCATTAGTGGCATGTCATTGGTTGAATGGTCAAGAAAGGATTTGTCGCTTCCAGGTTATGGAAGTAATATATCTCTGGCCATGTTGATATGGATGGCAGTACCTTTATAAGACCATGGCCATGGCAGTCGAGGGTAAATCCATCCAGTTACATCAACAAACAATAAAGCAAGAAAAGGGCGATGACACGAGAGTGCGTCCTGCTTTATGAGATATTATAGACAAAGAGATTATATTACACAGTGCATGTTCGTAGGTTGGTTGTCGTTGCTGTGAAAATCCTTATTTCTTCAGGGGCCATGATGGGTTGCTAGATCCCGCTCTTGGTCTGTGAATACTATTCACAGCTGTCGAAATAAGGGCCTAGAGGGTCACACACAATAGCGTATTCAAGAATCTGCCCTATTCAGTTGAATAGGAGTATTGGACATAGTGGGCCCCGCCCTAGGGGTCCGGGAATTGTCCAAAGTTAAACGATCACCAATGCGATAAATATATTCATATTATTCGAGTTTAGAATAATGAGTATTGAATTTATTTATTAAATGTATTTACAAGTTTTAAGTAAATACATGAAAAATATTAATTGACGAATATTAAATTATTCAAGGTTCAATTAATATTTATGGGAGCGACGAGTCGGGTTAATGACTTAATTATTATCATGTAATATATTTTAATATATTACAAGTAAATGATAATAATATTTATGGCTCAGTTTAGAAGTCATAAAAACGTCGTTAATAGTGCATTAAGTATTCGGGGATGGCGAGGCGATACCGGGTATTTTAATTGAGCACTATAAATAGAAGGGGAGGGGCATTTTCCAAATACTATTCATGGAGTTTATCTCTCCTCTCCTCTCTCCCACATTCTAGAGAGAGATGATCTGGATCCAAGGAGCTCGGATGGAGCTCTCTCTCGGGCATCGCTAGCGAAGCGATGCGGTGGTCGTTGGAGCATCGAAGGCATCGTCGCAGATCCGCGCTAGCACCCGGATTACGACGAACAGCGCTCCCGCAGATTCCTTGAAGCGCGTGTGGACGATCTAGAGGAATTCGGCTTCGGATTCTTCGAGCAGCGATCGCCAATGACGAGCAGACGTCGTGCGCGACTTTGGATTCAAACCAGGTATTTTACTGTTTAATTTTGTGCTTAAAATCCTCCACACGTGCTCCTCGGCTTTGACCGGGCTGCCCTTCACCGACGTCGGCAAGTTTACGGCGAACGGCGGTGGAAAATTTTTAAAAACCCACCTATTTGGGGCTTCCGCTGCACGCCCGGTTCCAACAAGATATTCCTATAAAACTCTATTAATTATATCCATGAAAATAGAGGGTGTATTAGTCAGTCAAAAAGGAATTACTGTGAACTTGTAATTCCCATACTTAGTTCAAAATACACTCTTTGGAATATATTACTTCCTCACACACAACTGATGATATCCAGATTGAAGTTAAATCTTTGAGAAATATTGGGCTCCATGAAGTTGATAAAATAAATCATCAATGAAAGTAAGAGGATACTTATTCTTTATCATAATATCATTGATCTCCCTATAGTCAATGAAAAAGCTCATAGATCCATATTTCTTCTTAATGAAAAGAACAGGAGATCCCCAGAGAGAAACACTAGGTAGAATAAAACCCTTACTACTTAAATCTTCTAGTTATTTATTCAGCTTTACTAATTCCATTATGGCAATCCTATAAGGAGTCCTTGCACTAGAAATTAAATAAATTGAAAAATCAATATCTTGCTTCATAGGATTTCTAGTTAAACCCTCTAGAAAAAAATCAACATATTATTGCACAATAGGTACATACTAAATTTGAAGATTTATTTCCTCATACATAGATATTGTGTTCTCTTCCTCCCCAAGAATTGAATCCAGTAGAGCTATTGTGGGTGGATCTAAATAAGAATCAGATGGTGAGATTTCTACTCTAAAGATAAGAGACTCTATATCATTATCAAAAATTTTAATTTCCTTCTTCTTGCAATATATAATCATATCATGATTTGAAATCCAATTCATACCAAGTATTATATCAAAATAAATCATAGGTGTGATGATAAGGTCAGAAACTAAAGCATGTTTATGTGTCATAAGGGGGATTGATCGACACATATTTGTTATAATGACCCTTACCTTCAGAGTTTTGACTGACAACTCCTTTATTAAATAAAATTGGAAATGTATAATTTTCTTGGAAAACTGAGAAGATATAAAAGAATGTGATGATACAGAATCAGATAAAGTGTTACCTAAGTTTGAGGAAATGATTAAATTACTTTCCACCACATCATTAGGAACTTTAACCTCCATAGTTTTGATCACATAAGATTGGAATTTCTCCCTTGGAATTTGTTGGAAAAAGTTTCCTTGACGCTTAGGACAATAATTTTCATAATGTCCCTTCTCTTTAATATTATATCATTGAAAATTGGTAGCGTCTTTCTTTCCCTTGCAATCATGAGATTGGTGACCTCTTTCCCCACATTTATAATAGAATCCTTTTCCTTTTAAGAATGCTCTAGGGTGTTTCCTTATATAAGTATCACATGTTAAAAAACTCCCTTTTTTTATTCTTAACTTTATCTATTATTTCCTCCTCCACCATATTCTTCTCTTTATTTCCTTAAATTCATAAGACTTAGAGAATTATTTCTCTGTCTGTATAGCACATGAGAATATATCTTCATACGATGAGAATGTTTGGGAGACTAGTTCCCTTCATAGGAATGGTTTTAAACCATAAAATAATTGATAAATATTTCTCCTTAGATTATGTATGTAGTCCACGACATGACTTTATAACCTTGTAAAATTGGATTCATACTTCACAACATTTTCATTCTCTTTCTGTCTTAGAGTCAAGAATTTCCTCTCCATATCGGCTTACTGTTCATTAGTAAAATATTTTTCTAAGAAGATTTTCTTAAAATCCTTCCATTACATTTCCAATATTTATTCCTCCTCCTTCATGTTTTTAATTAATGACCACCACTGATCTGCATCTACCGAGAGATGATAAAATTCCATGATAACCTTATCCCTTTCATTACTTTCCAAAGTGAGAAATATCTTATCCAAAGAAATTATCCACTACTCAACTATAAATGGATTTATAGTCCCACTGAATAGTGGAGGATATTGTCTCCTAAATTGATCTAAAATTTATCCTCCACATTATGAATCAGGATGCTCCAAACGGGTAAGGTTATTGTTTATAACCTACGTCAATTTTCCCAGTATAGTTATAAGTTTCTCAGCACTAGTTATAGCTCTAGAACCAACATCATTATCATGCATAAGAGGGAAATAACTACATGGGATATGCACATTCATGTGATTTTAATTACATACTCTAAGTTATATTTATAAATAATGGCATACACTAAATTAGGATATGAATCATAATGTATAATTTCGAACCAACAAAACACATAACTTAAATTGTACTTTCATGCATGTCTAATCTCATAATCATAAGAATGATTTCTTTGGGGACATATTTATAATTAAATCCTTCATAATGGTTTGTAAAGAAAATGTGAATTATCCTAAGAATATCCCCTGAGAGTGTCAAAGAAGGTGCGCAGTAAGGCCCATTTTCATTTACCAGGTTACCCCAAGTTAGGCTCAGAACACCTTATTAGAGTTGTTAGTCCTAGGTACATCTGTTCCAGAACCACATCCACTTGTAGTATCCAGACATGGATTCATTTTATATAAGTATAAACATAATCTATACCTTACCAAAATTATAGGATGTTTTTGTATTCTTATCCTCAATGTATATCTTAGGTACTTGTTCCCTAATCTAAGTTTTCTATATCTACTTTCCAAGGTTTCTACTAAACTTCCTCTAATACAAACTATAAGGACCCCAACCCTAGTTTTTCAGAGCCGGTGCCTAATATTAATAAATTAGAATGTTTACAAGGAATTATTATACCAAAGAACCAAATAGTTTAGTAGTTTTGAAAAAACAGATACAGACATAAGATTTACACTATAACTTGATAAGAAAAACAACATTGTAACTCCATTAGAAACACCCATAAACTATTAGATTATTCCTACAAGTTATTAATAATAATATTTATCTCCACATCCTGGGGAAAAATAAAACATAAGAAAGGGGTGATTTCAAATGATATGTAAGGGTAAGTAATACAATGAAAGTTATCATAAACATAAACATTAGTCATGGTGAATAACTAATAACACATGCCCTTAAAAATAAACATGAGGATAATATGGAAGGAATGAAAGATGATTATATAAATCCATATAAATGATCATAAGAGAATGAAACATAAAAATGGATATTATACTAGTAGAATAATCATATGTTTTATCAATTAATATTATCATAATGAAGGAATTCATAATTCCAAACATTTGAAACATATTTTCAATGCCTCTACTAAGACGTCTGAAAACACTAGGGTGAAACATCAGCTAAAAACCAATTCTATTTTGTCTCATGAGACCTAAAAATGCATAGAGGGGATATAGAGGGTAGAATAAATCAATTGAAAAGTACAATTCATTCCTCATATGAATGGGGATAAACATAAACAACATGAACATATGAAGTAACTTTCCCTAATCTGTAGACATAATCACTAACCATTTTGAGTAGTATGGTGAATGGTATCAAGACAAAATATCCATAGTAAAACTGTTCATAAAAAATTTAATAAAATATATTAGATGATAATAATAATAAGTTAATCCTAATAAAACATAATATTAAATAGGGGTGGTTAAATAGATGAAAATTCTCTAATAAAATCATTAAATAATTATTGAGAGTAATACTCTTTTACTTTGAAAAGAAGAGTTATTTTAGAAAAATATTTTCATAAAACCAAAAATGAACTAAAATATTTTTTCCATGATAAAATTATTGGTTTTATAAAAATAATGGTTGATTAAAATATATTATAAGAGTGAAATTGAAAATAGGTAAGAAATCAGGAAGTTCCCTTTAATTAGGCTTGCTTATCGTGAAGAATTGAGAAGGGGACCCTTTTAAAACATGTATTTTCAAAAAAATATATATGAAATGATAAAAATAAATGATTTTGGAACATATAAAAATAATTTATAAGAATTATATAAAATAAATGAATAATTAAATTGGTTTATAGATGAATAAAGCACAACCCAAATAAAAATGGAGGTTCAGGAAGAAAACCTATACCTTATGTCCGAATAAGTTCTGCACTTGACCTTAACATCTTGGATAATCAAATTAAAAACTATTATTAATTAATTAATAAATTTTATATAATTATTTTATTAATAATATTTTTATTAAGTTCAGTTATGGATTTATTGATGAGTTATAGAGTTTAATTTCATCATTCAAGAGCATTTGTTTTCTTTATTTTCATGATAGGTTCATTTGTTTATAAGTAATGGAGTTCATTTGAAATGGGTATAATTTTATAGAATTGGAATTAAATGTTATTAATGAGAATCAATAATTTTAAATGGTTATATATATCATATGGTTATATGGTATGAGGAGGAATCATTAGATAAGACATTTAGTGATAATCGTTTAGATTAATACAATAGTATTTTGATCACCATGAACTAGTTTTTCCGTATCAATTAGTATTATGTATATATAATGGTTTTAGAAAATTAAATAGGTTATAATAAATATATTATATTCTATTTGACCATAAAAATTGTATCATGACCATCCTTGAAGAATAAATTTAAGAACGAAAGTTTTTCATCCACAAAGGATGTAAATCAGCACCTCCCAAACGATGATTTCATTTTTAAAATAAGAGAGAGAGAGAGAGAGAGAGAGTAATAATATTGATGATGGTTCTTACATTAACATGATAATATTTTAGTATATAAATGATACTGGATTTTTCATTATCATTTTGAAAAATAAGGTGAGGAGATAATAATAAAATAAAGAACTTGAAAAGAAAATAAAAGGAAAAGGAAGTGGATTTTACCTCTTGAATACTCCTTCTTGAGAATATCCTTAAGGGGATTGATTTTGGTCTTTTGATGAGAAAAATAGATTATGGACATGGGGGAGGATCTTGGAAAGATTATTGGGAAATTTTTTTACATGGATCAAATATTGGAAGGTGTGAGGAGAAGAGGGGTGAGGGGTGGTTTTTATGGTGGAGGAGAGGGGTAATTTCACATTATTTTATTCATTATATTATTATTTTTCTAAAGAATAGAAATAGTATTGATTCTTGTGACTAAATACAGTAATAATTTTATGTGAGTTTGATACAAGGGTTATTACATTATCCATGGCTCAAGTAATAGTGTATTTATCTTATAATTTATTTATATTGTAAATTACAATATTTTACCATTCACTGAAAATTCAAGTATTTCAGAAAAATACAAAAAATTCACCCTAACCATTTTTTGACATTTAGAATTTAAAAATTAACTCCATTTAATGAAAACAATTTTCTAAATGTGAGAAATTTAATTTTAAATTAAAATCATCATTTACTCAAAAAATACTATTTTTAAAGTTAAAACTGATTTTATAACACCCTAAAAAATTAAAAAATGTCTTATTAAATTATCCTAAAATCATAGGACAATAAAATATTTATTTATGAATAAGTTTTATAAAAATTAATTTTATTTTAAATTAATTTATTAATTATAAAATTGTAATTAAATATTTATTACTCATAAAAATAACAACACTTAATTATTAATTTTTAAAATATTCACTTACTTGTACTATGATATAATTATATCATACTTTCATTTATAAGGTGAATAAATTTTATTTATACTCTCTTGGATGAGGTTAATGTTCATTTGGATGATTTACTCTCCATAAGGGTCATATTTCTATTCACTAAAAAATTAATTTGATCCTATCATACTCTAAATATTTTACTAATCACAACCGTGTTTGTCCATTTTTTGAAATTCAAAACACAAAATCAGAAACATTATGTATAATGGATAGGTTATAACTATCTCAATTAAATAAATATAATAATAAAGTTTTGTTTCACAAAAAATCAGTGTTTTGTGTATTACATTTTATATTAAATTTATTTTTAAATCCTCGGGGTGTTACAAATTCTGCATCGATGGGTGTTGCAGTGGAGGCTGATTTATTGGTGTTGGTGATGCCACCATAGTGTACATGTAGTAAGAGGATAGTGGTTGGCTTCCTGGTGGTGCAACATGGGGGATATTTTTGAAACCCTCTTAGTGTGATGTGCAGGAGGAGGGTGTGATGCTAGTCAACAGAGGAGTAGACTCATGTTGCAACAGAGAAGAAGGAGACCTATTATTGGAGAAAGGAGGCACTATCATGGTGATAAGGTGATGGAGAATGAGGCATGGCTGTAGCTTGGTTTGTAGGGAGAGGTGGCAGCACACTAGGGCGTAGAGTGGATGAGGAGCTTGATTTATCCTGATGGTGAGGCTATGGGAGGATGGCCAATGATTCTCATGCACAGCCAGGAGGAGGGGCAACTATGTAGGGTTTTTTTGAAATAAAATCAAAGCTCCCCCAATGTATCTACCTGAAAATTAGAAGATAAGAAAAAAAATCAAAATAAAAATTCATTTTTTTAAAATATTAATATGTAAATATTAAACAACAACAACAAAAATAATAATTATAGAATTATATAAATATATATTATATATACTATCTTACAAGTTAAATTAAATTAATATAATTATATTTACAATAAAAAATACTACTATTGAAAGTTAATTTAATTTAAAAAAAGAAAGTAAACTAACAACATTAATACTACTACTATCAACACTACTAATATTTTTAATGATAAAAAATATAAAACAAATATTGAAAATTAATATAAATACTAATAAATATTAATAAAATAATAATAAAACTAATATTAGTGAAACTAATAATAATAAAATAGTGTTAAATATAATATATAAAATTAATATAAACTAATAAAAATACTAAATTACTAATATTAGTATATAAATTAACTAAAAATTATCAAAAGATCTAAAATACTAAAACTAAAAAATGAACCTAAAAACAAAAAAAGAGATTATAAAAATCACTACTAGAAATTTGGTTTTTGCACTTATGGCCTTTAGCGACCACTTTTGGTGGCTTCTAATACCAAAAATAAATTTGGCGGGATTTTTCCCACCTTCAGTTATCTTCTTCATTTCTTTTGGCTGCAACATGCTTTCATAGCCCCTAAACACCTTCATTGTCACCCTTTCCACCCAAGGTGAGCCCCAACACACATATCACACCCTTAGACTTCTGTGAAACACTTTGGGTGGCCCACTTTCCACACCCCCATTGTCAACCAACCACACCTCAAGTGCCCTTGATGTGCCTAGACCCCTCCAGCTACTGCACACCTATTATGGCCAGTGAATAAAGCTCATGACATCCTCTTACCTCTCCCATAATGTCCTCACTTTTCTTAGATCATGCACTATACAGTTTTGTGTTTGAATCAAAAGATACCACCAAAGGTGGTCTCTATTGGTCTCTAGAGACTAGGTAACTGTGACCACAAAAAGCAGTCTCTTAGCGGCCACTAAAGGCCTTTACTGACCCCTTTTAAGAGTCACTACTGGTCTCATTTCTAGTAGTAAATTAATTTAAATGAAGTTAAGAAATTATTAAAATTTTAGTAAATTCCTTGTGAATCAAATCCATCACACTTAAAATTTTTCACTCCTGAGAAAAACAATAAAAAAGAATACACATTTGGACCTGTAGAAAAATAAAAACATCAAAATTAAAAGTTAAACAATTTTCAATCTCTTTTACGCATAAAAAATCATGATTTATTTAAAATTTTAATTTTCAAAATAGTTTTCCTTTCACTCGTATCCTTTTCAAAACAAAACTACACTCATGCATCAATAAGACCCACCTCTCCTTCACTCTCACTACTCAAAATAAGTCTTTGACAAAGTTATGCTCAATTCCCATACAAATGCACGATTACCATAGGTTTTCCATGAATTTAACATCTCCACTAGTGAAAATAAAATAAATTCATTGATATTTAGGACTTCACATTAGTTTTTTAAGTCTCTTAGGTTACAGGATGGTGGGTCATAATTATTTTTTTGAAAATTTATGAAAAAATAGGGGTTGAATATTGAAATAAATGCATGATAAGTATTAATCTGAATGTCTCCCTCAAAATAAGGCTCCAACAATTTTAAAAAATAACTTTTCCTTAAGCATATGATAATATAAATGTTTAATTTTTTTGTTTTTTTGTTTTTTTTGGTTTTTTTATGACAAAACTCACTCAAATAAAATGGGTAGAAAAAACTAGTATCAACTCCAAAACACCATCAAATAAATATAACATATTATCCAAAGAAAAAGTGCACAATTATCTCATAATCAGTGTAATCTCAGTGAATATAGGTCATATAGGAAACTATCTGTCTCCTAGAGTAATGGATCAACACTTTTATAGGTATCCCTAAAGGTGAGGGTTACCATGTAAAGACCACAAATGTAGTCATTTTTTGAACCAAAATGAATCTATTGACCATAGAAAAATACATGTAATGAATTTGGATACATTAAAATATAACACATATGATTATGATGAGGTAATTTCAGTTAATGTGTATCACATGCCTCACTGTCCCTCAAACAACCTTATCCATGAATAAATATCTCCCCCACACTTATATTGAAAGTTATCATGAAAATAGTCAAGAAATGGGCAGGGAAGGGTATTAGTTATGGGATCATCCTAAAAAATATTCTTCACGGATTCTAAGGGATACATGATAGATAAAATAAAAGGGTGGATAAATGGGTCAAAGGATCTAAATATTTCAAAAAAATCCTCTCTCATTTTAGTGAACGTCTAAAATTCCGACCACTTTAACGAATAAACATTGAAAGTTCTAGAAGAAATAACATGGTTGAGATTCCCTCAAGAAAAATAGAAATACGATATGATATAAAAATGGGAAAGAATCCTCATGGGCATGGAAATATAATTTTGGACAGAACATATGAGAATGAGTGTAGATAAGTGTCTAAAAATTAAATGTTTTTAGGAAAACATTTTCAAAGGATGGACTGATGTCAATAATCATTCTAATCAGAGTATCTAGAATAAAAGTTTGAAAAACAAGAATCATGTGATTAAAATTACTAGGGATAAAAGTGGTATTCCTTTGAGTATGTTATGAAAAAAATACAATAGATTTTATGTGGTCCAATAATGGTAGGAATGCTAGTTTTTTTTTCATTTTTTAATATTTTATATTTTTTATTTAGTTATTTTGCATGGTGTTTTTGGAAGCATAAAATATGATAGAAAGAAAAAAAATACCTAAGTTAGTACAGATAGATTCCTGAAGGGTTCCTGATTCTGATGAATCTCTAGAAATGATGTACCTATAAAATTTAAATGTGGAGGCACACACCCACATCATATCATAGAGATAACACTAAATAACAAATATACAAAAGTTGATACGGTAGAAAATAAAAACTTCATGAAATATAGAGGGTAGTTGAAAAAATGTTCCACACATGCCAAGTTTATTTCCTAAAACAAACAATAAATAATAAAAAAATGATGGAAAAGAATAAAATACAGTTTTTATCCCCTGAATTGCTAAGGTTTACATCTTCATCAAGACGAATAGACAATGATCAATCAATTTAGCCCATTAGCTCAGAATTCCTCAACCTCTTCTCTGTCCTAGAGGTAGTGTCTTACAACTCTAAATATATTTTCTTGATGTTAAAAATATCTATATTTATAGCATATAACCATTCATGGGATAATTTATTAATCCTATCATCTTTCGCAGTGCTTGGAAACATCTCATGTTTTAGCTTTCCTTGAATTTTCTCCATTCGACACATCTCCAAGTCATTCAAGCAATTAAATTCAAGGGGTAATCAACTGTAATGTTAGATTCATTGAATTAAGGCATTTTTATTTCAACTAAACCCAAAAATAGATAGATATTAAATAAAAAAATACTAAGGAATGTAGAATAAGTTAGGTTTCCTTATGATTAGTGCTAAGTTTAACATCTTAAATCAGATGAGCAACCTATCATTGTAATTTAAATTATTTAATGATTAATATTGTATCTAAAGTGTGATAAAGTATTAGACATTGAATATTAAACTTAAATTGATTCATATTCCCATTATTTATTTCAATGAAACCATGGAGAAAAAATGTTTATTGGTGTAAGGACCTGACCACTTTGATTTGAGATTTCCTTCCATGACCCAAAGTCTTGAGTTGAAGTGTAGAACTTTTTCACCCAGTGAAAAGTTTATTTTTTGATATGTTTATCATGAAATGATTTATTTTTATGTTTATATAAAAAGGATTTTTCATATGATTCCCTCCTCATCTCATATAATTCATTCATCTGTAGAAAATTTATTTCTTGTATAGTTTTGATGTCAAAATTCAGCTTCCCCACAACCCAATAGGCTTTGTGTTCTAGTTCTATAGGGAGGTGTTGGGTCTTTAAAAAGACTAATCAATATGGGGAGATTCCAATATGTGTTTTAGATGCATTCCAATAAGAACAAAGTGAATTTTCAAGTTTGGTGGCCCAATCTCTCTGATACGTACTTACTATTTTCTCTAAAATTCCATTAATTTCTCTCTCTAAAACCTTTTCTTAACTATTGGTATGTGGATGGTATGGGGTGATAATATAGTGGTTAAATCCATGGAGATTTATTAGATTATAAAATAGAGCATTTTTGAAGTGGGTACCATAGTCACTGATGATGAGCCTTCGAATTACAAACCAGGTAAAAATGTGTTGTTTTTAAAACTTAATGACAACTTGAGCATTATTTTTATGAAATAATTTAGCTTCCACCCACATTGATATGTAGTAAAAACAATCAAGGATATATTATTTATTAAATTATTTCATAAAAGGAACCATGAATTTTATTCACCATATGTCAAAATTTTCAACACCTATGATCAGATATTGTGGCATCTCATGCTTCCAACTTATGCCTCTAGGTCTTTGGCATTTATCACAATTTATGAAAAAATCATGAATATCTTGATGCATGGTAGGACAATACAAACCAAATTGTAACACATTGGTAATAGTATGATGAATTATATGGTTTTATATAACTTATATATCATGGAATAAATCCAAAACACTATCAAATTCTTCTTTTAAGATACACCTTCTAATCATTCCATCTGCAAAATTTTTGAAAAGTAAAATATCATCCCAGTAGAAATGACGTGATTCATTCAAAAAACTTTTTCACTTATCCCTTGATCAATCTAGATATACCGCACCTAAAGCTAAGTAATTAAATAAATCAGTATACTAATGTGTGACTATCTCAGTGGCATAAAGTTATTCATCAGGAAATGTTTCATTGATCAATTCCATTTTTATTTCACTTGTTTCATGGTATAGGAATGATAAATGATCATAAATAACATTCTCAGTACCCTTTTTTCCATTTAATTCAGTGTAAAATTATTGATTAAACAATATCCATTGAATGAGTCTAGGTTTAACATCTTTCTTGTTCATCAGATACTTCATGCATAATGATATGTATTCACATCGAATTTGGAGAACAACAGGTAAGATTGGAATTTATCGAATGTGAAGGAAATTTCTAGAAGATATTTTTCAGTTGTAGTGTAATTATTTTCTGCCTCATTCAATGTGAATATAAAATAATAGATATTTCTAAATATACTTTATTTCTTTTGTCCCAAGTTATCACAAACTTCTTAGTCACTTACATCACACATTAATTCAAATGGCTACTCCCAGTCTAGTGAGATCATTATCAGGGCCTTGAAAAAGCATTACCTTAATAGCTGAGAAGTGTACCTATAGTCAATCCCAAAGTGGAATATGAAATTTTTTCCTAACACAGTGGTACGGGGATTCGAAAAAATAGATAAATCTATATTGAAATGTCAGTAGAATCCAACATTCCCAAGAAAACCTCGAATTGAATGAAATGAAGTAGGCATGTGTAGCTTAGATATTGTAATAATATTGGTAACATCAACTTAAATTAATTTATTTGAAATTTGATGACCTAGAACTATCCCACTTTTTACCATGAAGTAGGTTTTCCCAATTGAGCACTAGATTAATTTGTTTACATCTCTTCAAAATGTTATCCAAATGTTTCATACATTCATAAAAATAATTACTATAAATAGATAAGTCATCTATGAATATTTCCAAGAACTATTAAATAATGTCATGGAATATTTCCATCATTCATTGTTGATATGTGGTTGGTTCACTGCACATTTTAAAAGGCATTATCTGATAAGAAAATGTACTATACAAGCAAGTGAATGTGATTTTCTTTTAATCTTTTGGTGTAACCAAAATTTTATTATAACATGAGTATCCATCCAAAAAATAATATCAATCTCTTACTTATATTCATTCAAGTATTTTATTAATAAATGGTAATGGTAAGTGATCCTTTCTGGTGGCATCATTCAATTTTTGATAATCGACACAAACTCTCCATTTATTCATTATTATTGTGGGTATCAATTATACTTTATCATTATAAACCACTATGGTACCAACCTTTTTAGGTACCAATTACAATGGGTTAACCCACTTACTATCATAGATATGAAATATTAAACCATCAACAAGAATTTCAATCACTTATTTATTGAATAATTATTTCATTGGAGGTGTTAATAATCTTTGTGGTTTTATAAAAGGTTTTGAATTATCTTCCATATGTATTCTATGAGTGTATATGGCAAGACTTACAACTTTTAAATCTACTATCATCCATCATATCATTATATTCCTTTATGATAGGAAATTGAAAAATTTATTTTCTTATTCATTCAAAATATTAGTATTTATGATGACCAGTAAGGTTTTTAAATATCCCAAATAGCTATATCCCAGATTTGGTGGAATAGATTTAAGCTCAATTGTTGGAGGATTTTCAAGTGATGGAATTAATGAGGTGAACTCCTATCTATCCAAATTATCTACTATGTTTCTGATGAATTCTATGTATTTTATTGATTTATTTAACTTCTCCTTTTCCTTGTGTAAATTTTTGAGATTCAATATGTCATTTTCTAGTTCATACCATTATTAAAGAATATATAAGAAATCACAATCAAATTCATAGGGTTTTTTCCATATCTTTTAAGACATAAAATGTTATGTTTTCTTCCTCAAATCTAAAAATTAATTTTCCCTCCTGTACATCATCCAATTCTCTTCATGTTTCTAAGAAAGGTCTACCAAAAAATGATTGGTACAACCTTATCTTATTCTATATCAAGGATAATAAAATTATTAAGGAATTAAATTTATCAACCTCTAAAATCACTTCCATTATAATTCCTTAATGATGCTTCACTAATCGATCCGCCATTTACAAGGCAACCCTAGTTAGCTTTAATTTTTTGATTCTTATATCTTTAAGAAATCCAAATGGAATGAGGTTTACACTAGAATTTAGGTTGCATAAAGCTCTACCAAATTAAAAACCTATAATATTTTAAGGTATAGTGAAACTTAAAAGGTATCTTAGTTTAGGAGGTATGATCTTGGGTATGACTGCTGAGCATTCCTCATGCATTATGACTATTCCCACATCATCTAGTTTTTTTCTTTTTGAAAAAATCTTCTCAAGAAATTTTGCATTGTGGGTAAATTTTGTTAAGGATTTATAAAAAGGAATATTTATGTGATTCTTCTTGAACATCTATATGAATTTCAAAAATTGAGTTTCCAACTTCCTTTACTTTACTATTTATGGAAATGGCGGAGGTGGTGTATAAGCTTCCACTCTTTTATTAAGCACCACATTTTACTTTTCTTTTCCCGACTTTACAATTTTTTTAAGTTCTTTTTGATCTTTATCCTCTTTATATTCTAGTTAAATCAATTTCTCTATTGAATTTCTATTCTCAATGATAGGTTTACATATCTCTTTTGTTGGTTTAGAATTAGGCATTTGGAGATCAAGAAATTGTATAACACTACATAATGGGACATATTTTTCCTCTTCTCTTAGGTTGACTCTTGTGTTTCCCATTAGAGTTACCCATTTTCAGTCTTTCATTTTTGTGGATAATTGACCACCTTGATTTTATATGATATGCACATATTTTTTTTAAGTTTTTTGTTTCCATATCTTGTGACTCAAATCTTGATTGACTGAACACCATTAAATTTTCTATAGTTTCTACCGAATCTTGTTGATTTTTTTTGTAGGAGGGGTAAAGACTATTGTTTTCTTTCTCTCCTTATATTGTTATTGCTGATGAAATAGTGGTTTATATTTATTTTTATATCCTTTATCTTAATATTTTATTGCGGATTTTAAATCATATTGAGTAGAAAATATAGGCACACCCATGATCTGGTTCATTGGCTGGGGAGCCACTTGTTCCTTCCAATAGAGATTTTGGTTATTATTATTCTAGATTATATTGTAATTATTTCCATAATTTACTCTATTGCGGATAACAAAGTTATCTTAAGATATATGGTTCTTAGATTTGTTATATGGACACATGGGATAATCACAAGGACCACCATAGTGTGGGAATGTTTTATCTTTAACTATATGGATTGTCTTAGATAGAATCAGTGACAAGTTGCCTATTCTATTATTGATAGCTTAAAATTGTTCATCTATAAATGTATTAGAATCAACTTGATACACTCATTCTTTCCTTATTGAAAAATATTCTAGCCACTGGAGACTATGTTCTGCCATATTTTTAATTAATGTGTACCAATATTTAGGAATAATAACAATATCCTTCATTCTAGTCATTATCCCATTTGGTTTCTCATCAAAACATTTTCTATCACATTCAAGGTTAACCCAGTTCCTTCTCATTCCTACCAATTACTAAAACCATAAATAATAGTGTGATCAATAATATTCACAGTGAGAAATGAAATAATCATGAAACATTATTTATAATATGTCTAAATCATGACACCAATATTTCAATATAAGACACAATAGGTTTAAGTTAGGCCATCCATGATCATTATCTATTCAAATCCTTCATGATGATTCATTAGTAATTTTTAAAATTTCAAAACATATCCCCTAGGAGTGCAAGCCAGGTGAATAGTAATAACCATTATTATGTATAGGGTAATGCTTGAGCTAAGCCCAACACACCTTTTTCGGAGTTAATACCCCTAGGTACATCTGTTCCAGAACTACATCCATTTGTAGTATCCATATAAGGATGTAATTTCTTGGAAAACACTTTCTCTATAATTCCCAAAGATTCTGGAATATTTTCTTATACTTTGTTTTATCCTTAGACTTATCCCTAGGTTTCTCACTAAATTTTTATCATCCTAGTTCCAAAGGTTAACTAAACATTTTCTCTGATACCAACTATAGTGACCCAAGACTTTTACATATATTATTACATAAATTTTAAACATAAATATCCAACAAGTACAATCCCAAATATTATGAGGCCCAGTGTATTTGGAAGACTAAGATTATTATACATCAGAGGAAAATAAAACATGGAATCCTTATTATTATTATTATTATTTATTTTCCTTAGTGAGATCATAAATCCATTTAATCTCCTAAAACTGTATAACATAAACTAGAGAATACATAGAATAAAAGGGTGAGCTAGAAATCCCAATAAGGGAATAAAAATGATAATGAAACATAACATGTGAGTCATATATATAACAAGGTATCATAAAAGAGAAGGAACATGATTACTCACATAGAAACATAACATAAAGAACATGGTATCATAAGATCATGGAAACATAGGAAATGTGGAAGAAACTTATAAAATGATATAAACATGAGTCTATGATAAATTATTAGACAATATCACATGATAGAAAAAGTACAATAATGGATTAGTTTTATCCCATAACCTCATATACGATTCTCATGAGACTAAATATTTACCCAATGCATTGGAGCACTATATGGGTGCACCCATCATAACATATTCATCTTATATGTGTGCCATATAAAGGAAATAAATCATAGGATATAACATAATAATTACCCATGTAAAGAAAATGTGTTGAATAATATTGATTCATATCATAATAAAATGAAATTTTATAATGATGTAATTTTGTAAATGATCATAAGGCATGTATTACACCATAAAATGAAGAGATACTAAACTAAGTATATATATGAGAGATGTATATACATAATATCGAATAATTTAATAACATCAAAGGTTATTGTCATTAATGAAAATAATTTTAACAATATTAAAAACATTCTTAAGGAAAATAACCATTTCACATTTAGTAACATCAAAGGATGCAATCTTAGATTTAAAAATTATTTTGAAAGACCACATTGAAAATTTCTTGAAGAAAATATCCTTTCCATTTTTAGAAAACTTATTTAAAATATAATTCTTTCTCAAACATTAATGATTTTTTTGAAAATAAACTTTCAAAATTAATATGTAATCTTTAAAACACTGAGTCGTCATGATGATGGAAAAGTTCTTTTTATAATGAATACATTAAAAAACAAATATTCCTTTCATATTTTTTGTAGGAAAATTAAAAAAATATATTTTTTTTTCAGAAAACAACAGGAATAGTCCTTTCATTTTTTTAATCCAATTAAATATAAAAATTACTTTAAAAAATCATAGGAAAACATTTTTTAAGACATTTTTAGAAAACATAGATTTTAAAGAAAAAGGACCTTCTATCGAAGAGATAAATAAAGATGGATTTTCTTAAATACAATTCTCAATAATTTTATGTAAAAAGGGATTAAAATGGTTTTATTAACTTAAAAATTCATGAATAAATAGATTATAATAAAATTAAAAGGATTTATTAGACAATGATCAAATAATTTCATTTAATGGAAATTTATGCATAAACAATCCAGATTAAAATGTGATAGAAATATAAACCCTTACCGCATTGGTAACTTTTGAATAATAACATACCATGAATGAAGTAGATGAATTTCAACTTAAAATATCAAGAAGTATGAATAATTCAATATATAGTATGTAAATGGGTAGTATATACACCATTTAAAAGAAACTAGGTGCATGAAAGAACAAGTGTCTTAAAGAAGGAAGTTTGAGATGAAACCCCTACAAGATTCATATCATTAATGTGAGAGTTAATAAATGGGATAATTATGTGTAAAAAATGTAAATACACACAAATAAAAGTGTAAATAAAACAGAAATCTATAAAAAGTCATTTCTCACATAATTTTGGCCTAATATAATCATCAAAGTATATGTATAACCAAATGAATGAAAATTGAGTTAAGAAACCCCTTACCTCGTGCTTCACTTTTTTTGAGAACTATTAAAAATAATGTATAGTGATTTTAAACATGTTATTAAATTATAATAGAATCATATTAATATTTATAATATCATATATTATCTTTTTATAACATATTATTACCTGTTCGTTAATAATATTTCATTATCACTGTTGTTTCAGGTGCTAATTGTCTTGTTTTCTCATGTACATTTCATCATGAAAGTTCTAGATCTTGAACATAGGTTATAGTTACATCATATTAATAATTATATTAATGTTATAAATTTCATTTTTTCATTAGATTACTCTTTATAATCATTATTTATTTTTGAACATGGACAATGAATCACATTTCTTCATAAATATGGTATGTTGTACGTGCGCACGAGCGACATTATCATTTCCTTAATGGATGAATGAGTAAGGAATTGGACTGTATATTAATTTTATAGAATCATAATAATTACATATATATCACATATATTTATTAAATTTATCGTTTCTACTTTCCATGTAAATCGTTAGTGAAAAACAACTCACATTACTTCGCAAGGCAGTAGTCCGTCATACACACGAACGACATTATAGTTTATTAAATGGATGGTAAGGTAAGAAATTATATGATATAATTGTTTTAAATAATTATTAATTTATAATGAATATAATATATCAACATAAAATTAATCCTTATTACCTTCCATGTAATGTGTAAGTGAAAAATGAATCACATCGTTACGTGAGGCAGTAGTCTGATGTACATACGATTGACATTATCATATTATTTAAGGAATAGAAAGTATGAAGGTATATGTGATATTATAATTAAATAAGTATAATTATATAATAAATATCATATATAAAAATTATATACATCATTATATTCATTTGTGAGAAGCGATTATGGGAAATGAATTACGTGAGTTCACAAGGCAGCAGTACGCCATACACACGATCAACAATTTCATTTCCCATTTGAGGGAGGAGGAGGTGGTTTTAGGTCATGATATTAACATAAAAAAATATTAGTGTATTTAATATAATTAGTTTAATATATCATAATGGTTTAATATTACTTTAAGTATGTGTATTAATAAATAAAATAAAATTCTTTTTTAAGGATGTTACCTCTTCTCAAGACAACTTCTTTTGGTTTGAACCAAAATCCTTCATAGGATGAATTTATTATCAAAAAAATAATTATATGATAAGGGGAAGGAATAAGGTAAGTGATATGGGTAGGTATTTTTGGAACCAATTGGTTTTTTAGGTCTGAATATGAGAGGAGAGGGGATGAAATTTTATAAGTGGTGGAGAGGACACACTTGAATTTTTTGAAAAGAAAGAATTCTGCCCATATTTTTCCCATGAAAAAAGGAAAACAAATATAACATATTTGAACCTTATAATATATAAGGTCCTAATAGGACCATAAAATATTAATTATACAATTTTAGGTTCATATTTAACCCATATATATTTAGTATAACCCCCAAGTAAAATAATTTTTAACTTAACCACAATTTTTTTTTTACTATTTTCATTAATCATTTTGGTAAAAAATTAAGTTGAACTTATTAGATAAGATAAATTATTATAGTTCAAAATATTTAATCCATTTTAAAAATTAAATCCATATAATTGGTACAATCTAATTCAATATTAAACCCATAGACGTGTCAATAAATAATTTATCAAGAAATGCATTTTTAGGGAAAAATGATCTTATAATAACTATACAAAAAGTAATCATAAATGAATAAATTTAAATTTAAATTTAAATTTATATATATATAATACATATAATTTATTTAAATTATTACACATTAATTTTTATTTCAATTAATTTAAATGGATAAAAATTATGCACTTTAAAACGATTTTCATAAAAAACACATTTTTACACCTAACAATAAACTTATACTAAAATCCAGTATAAAGATGAATTATATGTAATTAAATGGAATTAATATAAATAAATAATACTTATGTTAATTTTAAATAAAATTAAAATAATAATTATACTTTTAAATTACTTAATTTATTAAAATATATAATAATTTTATAAAAATTGGTATTTTCACTATTCACTAAAAAATAATATTTTCCGAAAAATTCAAAAATTTAAACCTAAGTTAATATTGATATGTTGACTAAATTTTTCTTATTTTATAAAATAAAATTTATAAAATTTATAAACTTAATAAAATTAATTTTAAATTATGTTCCCAAAGCGCAACTAAACCGCGTTTTAGAAAAATATTGTTTTTTAGAAAACATTTCATTTTTTTTCAAATGGTTCTTATTTTATTTATAATAAATATATATCCATTTTATTTTTTATATACATGTGTAAACCATATAATTTTAATAATTTTTTTCTAATTCATACCCACCAATTTAACGACTAGGCTATAATTGTCATGTTTAAATAATAATATCTTAATAGAGTATCACATTTTTTTAAAACCTGGTATTCCATGCATCAAATGATATGAAAGTGATTTAATTTATTTAAATAGAAATATATTGTAAAGTATTAGGGTGTTACAGGAGTTTCATATACTCTATCCAATATGATGCCCCTCTTTTAAAATATTTGGGTGTTATAGGAGTGCTTGGAGAAAGCAAGATGTTTGATGCCTTTATTAAATAGGGGAGTTGTTTCATATATTTGGTGATTATTTAGATTAACATAAAAGTCTCAATTTTACTCTATTTATATCCTTTTAGGGTTCCAAGGTTTTCAAAGTTCAATATAAGTCATTAATATCCAATCAATATCCTTTTTGAAAATCATAAACCAAGATCGGAATATTTTGGAATGGTTTCGCCGACTAGCCACCTGAGGCTACCAGCTAGCCAGTTTAAAATAAAATAGATTTAATTCTATAGAAACTCCACTATATATCTAGTGATCCTTCATATAGTATCCATTGGAGTGATTCAGGATAAGGTTAGTTCTGTTTGTTGTACCAGCTGGATGGTGCACTCTTACCTACTGGACAATGCTTCACTGCAACATTTTACTTAGAAAAGGTCCTCCATGACTACTTTAAGTACTTATAAAGACATATTTCCTTCCATTAAATATAAATTAATAAAAAAAAATAAAAACACACCAAAAAATATAGAAAAAATTAGAGTGTTTGTGATCATTAAAACACAAAAAACTAAAAGAGTCAACATAGAACATTAGAATGTTTGATTTTTTATGAGTGATCATTTCTCATTTTTGGATTCATTCATATATTCTGAGGGTTGAGATTAGTAGGTTATATTTTTTTGGTTTTTTTTATTTAGTTTTGTTATAGGTTTTGGGTTTTCTATTAGGCTAGTAGTCCGTACCACCTATAGTTTATAACTGTAAGCGTCACTGGGTAGCTGTGGGAGGTATTGGGCACTTGGTGAGGTCAAGCAAAGAGGGGGTGTCCTAGAGGTGCCATCAAGTACCCAGTGTAACTAGAATAAGTTCCTTTTATTCCAAAGTCCAGTCTTAATTTAGGAAAGGGACATTTTTAATTTTTTTATTCAGATATTTTAATCCTTGTAGGGGGTCCTTTGACCCTCATTTGTTTAGCCCATTCGAGATCATCTCCATAGATCTTTCTATACTACCTTTATCCATCACTTTTCTTTTTTAAACCATGGGTGATTTAAGGGTTTTTTTCATGAAAATTATAAGATAATCATTCACATTATTCCACTTTTTTCCATCCTTTACCCTTATACTTTCTTTTCCCATGATCTAGGTATAGATTTAGTTGACTATTTCACTAAGGTGTGGTGAAATCACCTCATGACTTACAGTTTCCTCTTCCTTTTTTCAAATGATTCTCTAGCGATTAATTTTCATTTAATTTTTTATTATGATATGAATAAATTAAGCTACAATATATTCTAGTTATTTCATTGACTTATATATAAATTAGATAATGTCTAGTTTTAATTAGTTAGTGATTTTTTTTTCATTTTTATGTTGGATAGATTGTGGGTTATTTATGCCTAGGTTTTCTTGGAGTTTAGTGACTCTTCAATTATAGTAGATGTTTATTTTGGATTATTTGGTCATGGAATCTAGTTTTATGGTAAATAAGGGCTGTTTGGTAGCTGTTGTAGTATTATTAGATGATTAATGGAATTTAATAATCTTTCCAATGTTTATGGAAAGTGATCACTGCCCTATTTGTAATTTCAAGATATGACTATGATATGTTTGATGCTTGTTTTTCTAAAACAAATAAAGAAAAAACTATATTATTAGAATTAAAAAATAATGGTTTATTAAAGGAATTTTAATTTATCAATTTATGTTTTGAAATTATATTTACATAGAGACACAATATGTTTTTTTTCAGTTCCCCAATATTATAAAATAGTTATTTATATTGATTGTATTATATTCCAGGATTAAATTTTCCACCAATTAATTCTTGCATTGACTCTCATTTATTTAGTATATAAAACATGTTTTGTTGTCTTATATTTTTTTTTTCAAAAACTCAAAGAATGATCATGAAACAACTAATTGGGGGTTTTATTTTCAAATAATTAATTTATTTTTAAAGTTGGATAATCATGTAACAGGGTTTTCCAGTTATCAGAAAGATTACCAATTGCTGGTCACATAATTTCAAAATTATAATTGGTTCTTAGGTTTAACATCTATGAAATTGAAATGTGTTGGACCCTAACTCACTCCATTGATATTTTAGGATTCTTTAGGAGATAAAATAACTTCATCCTACATGAACCTGGATGTGTTATGAGTCAATAATCCAAACGTAACCTTTGGTTATGAGATTTCATCAGTGGATATAAAAATAGTAGTTTGGGAAATTGGGATATGATTATTTAGATTGTAATCTTACTTAGTTTTTGTTATAACTAACCAAGCTTAATATATATTGATATTACATCATTTTATATGAATATTCATCACATTAAAAAAATACATGCATGAGGATCATAATAGTTTAGTGTCTTTGGAAACATGGAAAAATAATCTTCTAACTTGGTGAAAGATCTTGAACATATCTCTTAAATATATTACCCTTTATTAATCCTACTTAAAACCATTATTCATAACATGGGGAAAGGAAACATATGAAAATGGTGATCTTAAATGCTCAGTAATGGTAAATAAGGGATATATGTAAGTATAATGTGAGAATAAGGGTATGAGAGCATGCACATAAAAATAGAAGACCATACTCTACATATCAGAGATCAAAATCATTAGTCATGGCATAAATATTGGCAGTTCATAAGACATGAATCATAAGGAAATCAAATAACATGAGTCATGAAAGCATAAAATTGTCATAATACATAAACTTGTGGCATACGCATAAGTATATAAAAACATTACCTATATGTTTAGGCTCATTGCCAAAAATTATCAGGGAACTTCATGAGTACTACACCAACTGGGTGGGACACACCACCATCCCCAGTCATTGTCCTTTCCTTATAAGGGATTGCGTTTCCCCATCTTCCCATAGTGGATCAGGTTCCCTCATCTTCCCATAGTGGATCAGGTTTACATATCTTCCATAGTGGATAAGGTTTCCCCATCTTTCATAGTAGATCAATCCCATTGAATTTATTCCCATAATTATCTCATGAGATATAAATCTTTACCCAATTCATTAGAGGGGAGTATAGGTCCCACCCTTCATATAATAAAATCATACATATATGTGCCATAAGATAATAAAATTTTCATCATATTATGACCCATAAAGAAATATGGGTTTCATTAACATCATATAATAACCCATGTAATGAAATGAATATTATAAACATGTCATCATATAATTATCTAAGGAAAATAGATAGGTTTCATAATCATTTCATCAAATCATTACCTAAGAAAAGAAGCAGGTTACATAAGCATATAACCCATGGAAGATAAATGGGTGTCATAAACATCATTACATAAAACCATAAACCATTTATAGAAATAATATGAATGGTACCCTTGAATCATATCACCATTAAGTCATGAGTAACACCAATGGATTCCATCTTATAAGGAAAATAATTTTGAAATATCTTTTGAAAACATTTCTTGTGGAAAACATTCTTTATTCTTTGAAAAAGGATTTTTAAAGCATAAAATGTTTTTGAAAACCTTTTTATTTGAAATATATTTGAAAACCATTAAAAAATTTTAAAATGCATTTTCCTTTAAAATAATTTATGAAAAAATTGATTTTTTTGGAAAAAATGGTTTTTGAATAAAACAGATTTTCGACCCAAGAGAGAAATAAGGTCAGATTTTATTAATTTTTTTATTAATAATATTAATTAAAAAATAGTGTATAAATGGTACAAATACATGAATATATCCTGAATAAATAGAGGATATTAAAATTCTTGAGATTTATTGAGATATAGATCTTAATATTTCATCAATTAAAGCATAATCATAAACATTCCTGATAAATGATGAGATTGTAACAATAAATATTACCACTTTAGTAAATTTAAATCATAATAAACCTAAGGCAATAAAATTAAATGATTATTATCATATAATTAAAATAATAATAATCATTCTATAACATGTCCAATAGATAACATATACACCTCATAAAAAATATATGTGCATAGAAAAACATGTGTCTCAAAGAAGTCAAATTGAGAAAAAATTAGCTTACTAATTTGGTAAATTTTGACCCACAAACCCTCTGAAATAGAGATCATAAAATGGATATGAAAATAACCATAAAAATAAGTATAATAATCATATAATACATTCATGTCCAGTATATATACTACACAAAATAAACAAGTGGTGAATATCTCATAAGTATCATATAAATAAAAGTGAGATGAGAAATCCCCCTACTACTTGAGTAACATATAAATCATGAGATATATGAAAGAATGGAATAAATTAAAAATATTAATATAAGTAAATAAATTAAATTCATGATGTAACATATCATAGGGCAGTATATACACCACACAAAATAAATAAGTAGTGAATATGTCCTGTATCTCGCAGATATAAAAAGCGAGATGAAATTCCCTTACCTAAAGTATTGAATTTCTTCATACACGTTAAAACCTCACGTATAATTAATATAAGTTTATTATAAATCTAAAAAATAACCATATTATTATATCAAATACCATATATTATTTTATTATGACATTATATTACCTGTTTATTAACAATTACATGTTAATGTTACATTTTGGGTAATATCCAAGTTGTTTTTCGTACATGTTTTGAATTGTTATTCTTAACAATATTACTTAGATAATGATTTAATTATTTAAATAATTTAAAACATTATATAAATATCATATATATTCAGTACATAAATATTTATAAAATTATATAAAATGTAGACATAGAAAATGAAATACACCGTTTATGGAGATAGTAGACCGTACGTACACATGGACATGGTTTCCATTTTATTTTTATTTTGAAAGAAAGAAAGTGAATGATATATATATATATATATATATATATTATCATTCCATTTTAATTATTATTTTATATATATCATATATGTTTAAAAAACCCATCCTTAATATATTCCATGAAAAGTGTGAATGAATCATATCACTTTGAGGAGGGGGCAGTCTACACACCCATAAATGAAGTTATCATATTTACAAAAAATGCAATGCATGAAGATATGTTTTATATAATAATTAATAATTAATAAATAATAAATAAATATCATATATATAATATAAAAATATTATTTACATCATAATTTCCTCCCACGAGAGTTTGTAAAGGAAAAATGAACAACATCGTTTTGTGAGACAGTAGACCACCGTACACATGAACGGTAAGTTAGTAACCCATTAGATGGAAGTGTGTGTAAGTATAGGTATAAAACATAGAATAAAAATATCTCAGTATATTTATGATACTAAGGTTATTATATAATCATGGTATTAGAAGAGTTTATAGGGTGGATAATGAAAATAAAACAAAAGAGCTTTTGGAAGGATGTTACCCATGCTTTGGGTAACTCCTCTTGTTTTTCACCAAAGGGATTCCTCGATTAGATTTTTATCAGAAGGGAGGATTTTAGGATAAATTTAGGTATTTTTATGAGATTTGGGAAGATTTTATCTGGTCCAGAGGACTTGATATGTGTTAATAAGTGTGATGGGTGAGTGCCTTTTTATAGTGGAGGAGGAGTGCCATTCTTGTGAATTTTTGAAAAGGGAATTCCACACACATTTTTACCATTTAAAGTGGCTCCAATAATGATCCAAATAAAATATAAGGGATTATAGTATCTAAATAGGAATATAAAATGAATTTTGGAAAAATTTTTAGGTTATTTTGGGCTTTAATCTTTAGGTTTAGTCCTTTATTAAACTATTTTTTTCTTAATTGCTATATTTAATTCTATTCACTTACACTAATCTTTTTGGTCAAAAAATAAGTAGAACTTATTATAAATTAGAAATTATTCTGATTCCAAATATTTAATCCATTTTTAAAAATTCTAAACATATAAGTGACTGAAATTAATTTAAAATTAATCCCGTAGATGTGTTGCTAAAGTTGGTTTTAAAGAGAAAAGGTCCAAAAGTTTAAAATGTTTTTATATTCAATTTCAATGAGAAATTGGTTATAACTAAATAAATTGGATTAATATATGTATAATTGATATCATTAAAATTTAAAACCAAATTAATATATAATTTTACTATATAAATAAATTAGTTGAAAAGGCAGTTCTGAAATAAAATACAATATTTTTCACTATTCATCAAATATGAAACTTATCAAAAAAATACCAAAAATTTACCCAAATTAAATTTTGATATTTATATTTTTAAAATTAAGTTTATTTTTTGAAATAAAAATTATAAAAGTGTCAAAAATTATATTTTAAATAGGTCCACTATTAAAAGGAGGTAAAATTACCTTTTAGAAAAATACATTTTTTATACATAAAATTGGATTTACTCTTATAATATACCTATAAAATCTATTGGATGAGTATAAAAACATTTATTGAATATATAATATATAATTTTTTTAAAAAATTCATCAAAATTGGTTTATTTAATTTATTTATATAAAATGGTGTTTGTACATTGAAAAAATAGTTTTCTTAGAAAAGTAATTTATTTATCTTCAAATAGTTCTTACATAAATTTATAACTAATTAATAACCAAAGGATTATTTTTATATAAAATTTTAAATCATTTTTTCATAATTTACTTAATATTATTTATATCTTCCATTACAACGACTAAGTGGTAGCTATAATAATATTTTAATAATAATATTAATAGTATATTGTAGTTTGGTAAAACTCAGCCTTGCGTGTAACACAAGCTATCAAAGGGACTCAATATTGTGTGTAATACAAACAAAACATAGTTTTGTGTATACCTAAATCCACTATAAGTTTCTCATGTAGTGCAATATTAACTTGGTGTTGTATATAACACAATCCAAACATAGTGCTTTCTTATAAAAAATCTATATTCAGTGTTGTTTGAAATCAAAAATATCAAAAAATTAAATTAATTCTAAAAATTATTTCACAAAATCTATGGGAATTTCATTCTACCCCCCTTGAAAATAATTTTTCCCTTGAAAAGTTAATTGGTTATTAATAGTTTAATACTTGAAATTTCCTTTCAAAGAAACCCCCATCCAAAAAATGAACACTAAAACTATATTTTAAAAAAGAAAGTTAGAAACACTATTGTTACTCAAAGTAACTCATAAGTAAGTCTCAACGTAGGAGAACATAGATTATGAGTGAATATTGTACATGGGAGAAAAGTATAAATAACTATAGAGAGTTATGATGATCATTGATCATAAATAGGTAAATGATCAATGTAATGTTAAGAACCTCAAAACCATAGATTTGTGTTGATTTATAAGACCATCGATTCAATAGAAATGGAGGAAATGGGATAAATATTTTCTAATATCCTTTTCATAGAGGAATTATTTTACTTTCTAAGTACTTATGGAAATATACTTACTTGATTTTATTACGTTTCATCTGCAAAATATCACCCTTTGATTGTTCCTTTCTTGATTTCCACTCTATCCTTCTCCAATGGCCCTAAGGCCTTCATTATTTATTTATTTTTTGATAATCCACCTTTAAAGGGGTGAGGTGGAACCCTTAAAAGGCCCATAGGTGTAAGAATTACATGACCTATAGGACTTAGAGGAATTCATTGCCCATAGGCTTCAAACATTACATACAACCCAGACTAACTACTTGGAACTTCTCCTCCCCAACATCTTCATTGTGAAATCAACTCTCCACCTTCGCATGGCTGTTTGGCTAGGATTTCCCGTGCATGCATAGGCTTCGTCTGGTTTGCATCTGCAATTTAAGGTGGCCCGAAGGCCTTGAGGTGGCCCAAAGGCATTACTGACCTGGAGGCCTGGGTGGCCTAAAGGCCTTAAAGGACTTGAGGACCAAATCGGTGGCCCGAAGGCCCAAATGGGGGAATATTTATGGCTGCTACAGTGCCAAATAGTGCCTACTATAGTTCCTATTATAGTACTACTATAGTACATTCTACAGTACTACTACAGTACTGCTATAGTACCCGTAAATTATCCCCCACCTGGATTTGATCCTGGGTCTCTTGGATGCACTTAAATAGTCCTCACCAACTGGGCTGAGGCTCATGTGCTTGCAGTCTATCTCTTACCCTAATAAATGAAGGTAAATTTGTTATTCTTGAAGCATTAACATATCATGGGATCCATAAATTGAATGATAGTACATTTCAACTATCTTTATCATAATAAAATAGTTATAAAAAGTTATCAAATGTGTATAAATCCAAATTTGGAAAGATAATACTTTATTTTCTAAGAATTCATATGAAGTTTGACATAAAAAATTCCATAAATGGTTAAACTTATAACCCTTCCAAAAGATAAAAGTCAAAAAATTTAGAAATAAGGTTACTAAATTTCTCAAAACTAGCTTAACATTGATTCCCATATATCATAAAGTATATATTATTATCACATACCAAACATGTGAATACCTTCATTGTGTATTCTCATGAAACATAGTAATAACTTGAATTTCCATAAATCCTTATTAAAAACATACATGTTTCCTTATTCCAAAGTCTATTGGATATATTCCTTATATCAAAAAATGATGTAAACTTCATCCATGATAACATAGAATAGTTTTTCAACAAATCATTAATCAGTTCCTAAGTAATTAATACCATTCAATTTATATATTCATATCAAAATATATTTATCCAAACATAATTATCTCAAAATTAGGAACAAATTAAGGGTTATCTTTCCCTTAATCATGTGTTTCCCATGAATATCACCATTCTATTAAATCACTTTTCTAGTACATCATAACCATTCAATATATTTTTGTAAATACTTAGAAAAAAACATAAACAGAAAAATCCTTATATATTTCACAATTCATATTACATAATTATTGAATCCAAATACATAAACAATACATTCCTTTCATATGTCATTTGTGGTATCTTTATCATTAAAAAAAACCATTACCCATAAAACCTTTTTGAGTAACTTAATGAGATTTCCATTTAAGTCATTAATCTTTATAATGTTCATACTTTCCATAAATAAAACATTCAACTATTGATAATACCTTAGGGAGGCCAATATTTCCATCCATTGCATTAACTAAACTTTTCACTTTCACTTTTCATTTACTTTATTTATTTCCTTTTCTATAGTTAAAATTTTTTCCTATTCCTCTGAGTCATTCACTTGGGTGTTTCTTCCCACATTATCAATAAAAATGATACTAAATATTCTTTCCTCACTTATCTCTATCACCTGAATTCTCAGCAAACTATTTCCTTTTATTCTTTGGTGAGTCTGAGAGTTGATTAAGTTACACGTTGTTAATCATTTTCTGTGAAAATTTATTAGGCATGATTATAATGTTCATTACTCCAATGATAATCCCATTTTACAGATCATCAGCAAAATGTCTATCACATTCATTGTTAACCCAATTCCATTTGGTTCCCTCCATTGATTTAAAACTATAAAGCATTGTGTGAGAAATAATTATCATATTATAAAATCACATCATGATGAAAAATTATATATAGGATGTCTAAATCATGACACCTAATTTTAAATCTATGATACCTTATGCTTATTATTTTAGAAATCTATAGACATATCCTTATAAATATCCCTAGGGATCTCACTAAAGTCTTCTCATCCTAGTTTCCAAAGGTTGACTAAAACTTCCCTATGACACAAACTATAACAACCCAGGATTAAAATACATGGATATTAAATCATTTTATATGAATATATAGAACATTAAAAAAATACATCCCTGAGTACTGTAATAGTTTATTTTCTTTGGAAACTTGGAAACATAATCTTCTAACTTGATGAAAGATATTAAACATCTCCCTTAAAGATATCCCCCTTTAGTAATCCTACTAAAAACTATTCTTCATAACCTCTAGAATGGAAAAATTTGAAAGGGATGAGCTCATATTATTATTAAGGGTAAACAGGGGAGACATGTAAGTATAAAATGATAATAAGGGTATGAGAACATGATCATAACAATATAAGATCATACCATGCATATAAAAGATCATAATCATGAGTTATGGAATAAATATTAGAAGTTTATAAGACATTAATCATAGAGAAATAAAATAACATGATTCATGAGAGAATAAAATTGGTATAAGACATAGACTTGTGAAATACATATAATCATATAAAAACATTCCCAATAAGTCCAAGCTCATTTCCAAATATTATTAGGGCACTTAATGGGAACTACACCTACTAGGTGAGACACAACACCATACTTATTCATAGTCCTTTATTTATAATAGATTAGGTTTCCCCATATTCCCATAGTGGATCAGGTCTCCCCATCTTTCTATAGTGTATTGAGTTTCCCCATCTTCTATAGTGGACCAGGTTTCCCCATATTTCATATTGGATCAATCCCATCAGCCTGATTCCCATTATTATCTCATGATATATAAATCTTTACCCAATTAATTAGAGGAAAATATAGGTCCAAACTATCACATAATAAAATCATACATACATGTGCCACAAGATAATAAAACTTTCATCATATCATGACCCATAAAGAAAATATAGGTTTAATAAAAATCATATCATAATCTATGAAATTAAATAAGTATTATAAAAATTTCATCATATCATTACCCATGTAAAAGAGAAAGGTTTCATAATCATTTCATTAAATCATAACCCATGAAAAAGTGGGTTCTATAATCATGTAACCTGTGGAAGAAATATGGGTGTCATAGACATCATTCCATCAAAAAATAAACCCTTCATATAAATAATTTTAATGTTCCCCTTGAATCATATCCCAAAAAATACATGAGTAACACCAATATATTCCATCTTAGATGGAAAATAATTTTGAAATATCTTTTGAAAACATTTCTCAAAGAAAATATTATTTCTGCTTTGATTTTTTTCAAAACATAAAATGTTTTTGATTTTTTTTCTTTTAAATAGATTTAAAAAAGAATAAAACATTTTTAAAATACTTTTCCCTTGAATTTTTTTTAAAACATGGTATTTTAATAAAACATATTTCAAACCCAAGAGAGAATTAAGGTTAGATTTTATTAAAAAATTTATTTAATTATCTAAGCACCAAAGAGTGGAAATATATTACTAACACATGAACATATCCTGAATAACCAAAGGATAATAAAATTCTTGAGAGCTCTTGTGAGATAGATCATAATATTTCATCAATTAAAGCATAATCACAAACAATCCCAATAAAATAAGAGTTTATAGAAAAAAAATATTACCACTTTTGTAAATTTAAATCATAATCCACATGAGGTAATAACAATACATGAAGCTTTTAATATCATGAAAATAAGAATATTTATGATATAACATGTCAAAGGGATAACATATACAACTCATAAAATAATATAGGTGCATAGGAAAACATGTGTCTCAAAGAAGACAAATTGAGAAAAAATTAGCTTACAGCCTGAATGGCCTGAAGACCTTCAATTTTTATTTATTTTTAATAATCCCTTCTTTAAGGGTATATGGGGAACCCTTACATAGATTGTAGTGTTTAGCGACACATTACATGTCTAGGAGGCCTTAGAGGAATTCATCCCAAACAAACTACATGAAATTTCCCCTCCATAGAAAATATTATGATGTCAGCTCTCCTCCATCTCAACGCTGGTCAAATAGCTATGCTGTGTAGATATGCACATGCCCAATACTGATGGAAATTCTATACCCTCTTATTCTTCTATATCTGGTTAGCTCTGCTTTAGTGAATGTGCTTACTCTTGAATCCTTATTTGGAGCCTTGTTCTTTAAAGTCCTTCTGGTTGAATCTGCATTACATGTGGCCCGAAGGACTTGATGTGGCCCAAATTCCTTGAGGTGGCCCGAATTCCTTGAGGTGGACCGAATGTCTTGAGGTGGCCCGAAAGACTTAACTATCCCAAATGCCTTGGGTGACATGAAGGCTGAAAGAGATGAATAGTTCTGGCTATTATAGTACCGAGTAGTACCTGCTATAGTACTACTACAGTACCTTCTCTAGTACATGATATAGTACTGCTATAGTACCCCAAAAATATGCCTCCACTTGGAATTAAACTCAGGTCTCTTGGATGCACTTGAAGAGTCCTCACCAATAGGGTTGAGGATCATATGAAAAATTAGATTATTGATTTGGTAACCTTTGAATTATAAACCCCATGAAAGAGATAATAAAATGGATATGTAAATAACCATAAAAATAAGGATAATAATCATTGAATATATTCATGTCTAGTATATACACCACCCAAAATAAATGAGTGGTGAATATGACATAAGTCTCGTAGAAATAAAAGTGAGTTGAGAAATCCCATTACTACTTGAGTAAAATATGAACCATGAGATCTATGAAATAATATAATAAATTGAAACACTTAATATCATGAAATTAATTAAATTCATTATATAGAATGTCATATGGAATTATATACACCACACAAAATAAATGAGTGGTGAAAATGGCATGTATATCACGGATATAAAAAGTGAGATGAAATTCCCTTACCTTAAGTCTTGACTTTCTTCATACTCATTCAAAAATCCTGTATAATAAATATAAGTTTTTTATACATATATAAAAAACATATTCTTATATATAATAACATATATTATTTTATTAAGACTTTATATTACCCTTTTATTAACAATTCTATGTCAATGTTATGTTTTAGGTAATATCTGCATTGTTTTTCGTATATGTTTTTAACTTTTTATTCTTGATAATATTACTTAGACTATGATTTAATTATTTAAAGAATGTAAAAAATGATATAAATATCATATATATCTAGTATATAAATATTTATAATAATCTATAAATGTTATACATAGAAAATTAAATACACCATTCATGGAGGCAGTAGGCCGTACATACGCATGAACGCTACTTCCATTTTATTTTCATTTTGAGAGAAAAAAAGTAAGTGACATATATGTATATATATATTATCATTTCAGTATAATTATTATTTTTATATATCATATATCTTTACCAAACCCTAAAATCATCCTTAATACATTCAATGTAAAGTGTGAACGAATCACTTCGCTTTGAGGAGGCGGTAGTCCACACATCCAAAAACGAAGTTATCATATTTACACAAAATGGAAAGCATGAAGGTATGTTTTATATAATAATTAAATAATAATAAATACATCATAAATATCATATATATTATATAAAACATTATTTCTATCATAATTCCCACCCCTGATAGGTGCTAAAGGAAAAACGAACAACATAATTTTGCAAGGCAGTAGTCCTCCATACACACGAATGGTAAGTTCGTTACCCATTAGATGAAATTTTGTATAATTTTAGGTTGAACCATTAGAATAAAAAAATATAATTATATTTTGGATAATGTGGTTATTATATAGTCATGTAATAAGAATATTTTAAGGGGCGGATAATGAAAATAAAACAAAAGAGCTTGTGGAAGGATGTTACCTCTTCTTTGGGTAACTCCTATTGGTTTGAACCAAAGGGCTTCCTTGATTGGATTTATTCACAAAGGGAAGATTATAGGGTTAAGTTAGGGATTTTTTGAGGATATTTTTTCAGAGTTTTTATAATCCAAATGGATTGATAGGTGTGAATAAGTGGGAAGGGTGAGTTCCTTTTTATAGTGGAGGAGTGACATTCTTGTAAATTTTTGAAAAGGGATTTCCACCCATGTTTTTACCATGTCAATTAGCTCCAATAATGGTAAAAATAAAATAAAATTGAATATAGGGTCTAAATATTAACATCCAATGTATTTTAGAAAATTTTATTGGTCATTTGGGTCCTTAAGTTTAAGGTTTTTCCTTTGTTAAGCAATTTTTTCTCTTAATCATTGTAATTAATTTTAATCACTTTCACTAATATTTTTGGTCAAAAACAAAGTTTAACTTATTAAAAATTATAAATTATATTGAATAAAAATATTGAATCCATTTTCTAAATTATGAATACATAAGTGACAAAAATTAATTTAAAATGAATCCTGTAAACTTGTTGCAAAAGTGGGTTTTTTAAAGCAAAAATGTGAAAAAGTTTGAAATGTTTTTATATCCAATTTTAATGTGAAATTGGTTCCAATGAAATAAATTGGATTAATTTATGTATAAATTATATAATTTTTCTTTAAAACCAAATTTATATATAATTTAACTATATAAATAAATTAGACAAACAAGTCGTTTTGAGTTAAAATTCAATATTTTTCACCATTCATCAAAAAATGAAACTTCTCAGAAAAATAACAAAAATTCCCCCAATAGAAATTTTGATATTATGATTTATAAATTTATTTTTATTTTTTAAAGTTAAAATTATAAAATAAAAAAATAGATTTAAAATAAGTGTTCTATTAAAATGAGGTAAAATTACCTTCTAGAAAAATACATATTTTTATTCCTAAAATTGGATTTACTCTTACCTTATACCTATCAATTATATTGAATGAGTATCAAAAATATTTATTGAATATATAATATAATTTTTTTATTTAAAATATTAATTAAAAGTTGTTTGTTTAATTTATTGAGATAAATTTGTGTTTTTACATAGAAAAAATAGTTTTCATAGAAAATTAAATCCATACATTCATTTATAACTAATTGATAACCAAAGGGATGATCTTAGTGAAATTAGTTAATATTATTCATAACTTCAATTCCAATTTCTAGGTGGTAGCTATAATATTATTTTAATAATAATATTAATAGTATATTGTAGTTCGGTAAAACTTGACCTTGCGTGTAATGAAAGCTATCCAAGAGACACAATATTGTGTATAATACATGCTAAACACAATGTTTCATATACCATAAGATAATATAAGTGTTGTGTGTAGTGTAATATTAACTTGGTGTTTCATTTAACTCAATAAAACCTTAGTGATTTCATATATAAAAAGCTATATTTAGTATTGTGTGAAATGAAAAATATCAAAAAGATTAAATTAATTCAAAATTTTTCAGTAAATATCAGGGTGTTACATTTTTATTTTCACATTTGACTTGTAGTTTTTATATATAAATAAAATATATTTCTTTTAAAGGTTGGGTGTATACATTGTTTAAATTATTTCTCCCATTTTTTAAACTTATTATCCTTATAAACCTTTTTCTTCAGGAATTTATTCACCTTTTTATGTGCTTTATCAAAAAACTATTTATTATATAAGTTATATACCCAAAATTATAAATAAGTTTTTCATATTAAACAAAGTGGTTAAGAATGGAATTAGATAAATTCATTTTCTAATATTATTAATCTAATGGTAAACTATTTTAAGAAATCATAGGGTAATAACCAAATGATTATTTCTATACTTTAATTCATTGAAATATTAGAGGTAGGAAATTTCATTTGAAAAAAAAATCAGGATATAAATAAACCAAAAAATTGTTTATATAATAGGTTAATATAGAGACATCCAACCCTTTAATTACATATTTTTGTGCTATCTATAATTGTAACATGGGTAACAACCTATTTTCCTTGAGAATAGCATGTTTGATGATTACTCATATAACATTTCCCTTGATATAATAGTTCACAAAATATTATTGATTATAGGCATAGAGTTTTACCATGCTATCATATTTCTATATATGAGAGTCATATGATTACAAATTGATATCAAAAAAATGCCTAATAATATGTTGAATTGAGAATTTTTATTTCTTTGGTAGATAAATTTTTTACTACTTTGATATAAATCATGTCTACTACTATAATATATCTATGGTTTTTCTATTTATTGAAAATGGGGTCATTATTCCATGTTTTGTTAGTTCTATCTTGTGAATTTTGTAATAATTTCACAAGGAAACATTATAAGTATACAAAAATAATCCTTAAGAGGAGATGGGTATCCTATGAGGTGATGATGATATATCTATATATAATTCCAATCTATGAGATGATGAGTGTCCTCCAAGGAAAGGATGACACACCGTACACAATTCCTCCCTATGAAGAGATGAGTGGGATCTTAAGGAGGTTGATAATAATTACAAACACACACATACAATGACATATATATTTATATGTGTGTATACTACCCCCATAAAGGATTAAACTATTTTTATGTCTCAAATTATTGGACATGCCTGAAGTAGGTAGTATAGGTAAGGAACCTCACAGTAAAATGAGTTATCTACTTTATTTTTTACTGAAATATGAATTATTTTTTACTTAATATTTGTATAATGAACCTAAAATGGTCACCCAAATGTCATTGGGTTGGATGTATAGATGATCCTAAGAGTGATCCTCAATCCATAAGGGTTGGATACTAGTGTTTTGGGTCTTAGAGTGCAGTTTGGGAGTGATTCATCCACTTTGGATTAATAATATATAAAAAATAAAAAAATAATATATCAATGAAATTAATTTCATACAAAAAAATAACATCCCATGTAAAATTTAAGAATATAAAATAGGTCTTCAATGCATATGGATACGTTCTAAACACATTTCTAGTCTCCAAATCCCTTACAAAGTGGAATTCAACTCATACCAATAATAAACATGCACAAAAAGAACAAATATTATTGACATATACTAGTATCAGTGGGTACCTAAGAAATAGAACATGAATCTACATGTCCACCAAGGTACTCATATAGGTTGTGAGTATATAATACTTACTAAGAAACCTCTATGGTTCCAATATACATGGAATATACTTAGGTGAATACATTAGATCAACCCACTCATTTACATAAGTATACAAAAATATTTTACCATATCAAATTGTAAAGAAAGCACTACATGGGAAGAAAAAAATTCCATGTGAGTAGTTTTTATTTATAACTCCCTATAGTAAGAGGATCCATAACTTTTTTACCCGATTTGAGCTAACCAAATGAAATATAAGTCAAAGGGGGGGATCTTTTAGCTTGATGAAGAATATAAAAACCTTATAACATGTATGGGTGTAAAATTCATCCATGGAAAATGGATCATGTATATGTAGTCATGGTTCACTAATGTTAAATATCCCTTCACTATAAGGGAATGGGTGTACAAAGTCAAGGCAATCTTGTAACCGATACCACACCTAGTCAGTGAAATCCTACATATAATTCCATTAATAACCTATATGTTAATGTGATATATACTTGCTTATAGTTATCTATTAGCATTATCATCATCTATTAAAGTAGAATCCATGCCCATAATAACATCTCCATTAATATTAGTCAATAAGAATTACACAAAAAAAGTGACAACTTGATGAACATTCAGAGTTACACATGATATAAAAGATAAATAAGTCCATGGGAACCATATTATAATAAGATATCAAGTAAATCGATATCAATATATACCTGTCACAAGTCATGGTGTATCATATTCCTTAAGAGCCTCTAGAGGCAAGTCATTCTAACACAAGTCACAAAGTAGTCATCAATTATTTTTTCACCATTACCTAAATATATAAGGCACTGGGTATAGAAAATTTAGCTACTAGTGTAAAAATTTAGTAAAAAAGGTAAGAAATAAAGCTGGGTATTGGTCATAACCAACACATGCTTGTAGTGTACCAAAATTGGAGTGAAATTAGGAATAAAGATTACTTTAAATACTAAATGAAAATTAAGGTTATTTTTTAAATGATTTTTTTCATACATAAACATTACTTTAAGAAAAACATTCATTTAAATAGAAAATATCATTTTCAATCATTTTTTTACACTTCATCATTTTTTCCTCTTAAAAAGAAATAAATTTGGGATACTATAATATCTATGTTTTTTTAAAATATAGTAAAAGTAAGTTTTACAAAAGAAAATATTTTTTAGAATAAAATTAAAAATTTTAAAAATGGTATGAATTCAAATCCAAGACCACCACTTTAGGGAATAGAGAAAAATGAACTCTCTTACACATTACAATTTTTAGGTAATGTTCTTGTTTTGGAAAATCAAATGTGTTTACAAACCAAATCATTACTTTGTACCCATAGTAATATGACCATTATCTGAACATTAATTCAAAATATTAAACAAGGTTATATATGGATTATTTTCATATAAATAATTTGAGAGAGAATATAAAGAAATTATCTTGCTTAAGTAAAACGATTTAAAGATAAAAAAATAGTATACTTTATCTAAATCTAGTTATACATATATCATAATGTTAGATTCATTTATTATATCCAAAAAAACCACTATTTCTTGGACTAAACCACATAAATAACTTACATAGTCATTGTGGGTATAATAGGGTTAAAGAGGGTAGGTTTGATGTCATATAGTAAATCCCAATCCCCTCATTAGATTTAATCAATAACTCAAGGGAATAAAACTCTCTAAAATTTAAAATATATAAACAACCCTTACCTAAACAAAATATAGGTTATCAAATATTGGGATAACCCCAAGTGATATTTAGTTCTTGGGTATAATAAAACTATATAACTCAAGATGTTTAGAAACAACATGACTCTTTATATTCATTTCTAATTATTGAAAATATCAACATAAATTCAACTCTACCTTCCTTGCTTCCATACTCATGAAAAGAAGGAATGGATTTCCAAACTATGTATATGTAAACATGGGTAAACAATGTGAAGGTGGTTTCAACATAAATAAATTCCAATAAATACCAACTTCACATTATTAAGATACAAAATTATTTATAATTTATCAAAACTAGAATTTTAATCTTATAATAGCAGGGTTGTAAATTTTTCCCAAGAATGAATGAATCAATTTTCAAAAAATACATAAATTGAGATGTAAAAATAGTATTGATTTTTTTAATTCATATATTTAAAATTATGTGAGATCATATTTATAAACTGTGAAAAAATAGTGGTAGTTAAATCTAAAGAAAATCCCAAAGGAATTCTATATAGATTGAAACCACTTACGATTAACATAACCTTGAAGAGTATTCCTTCATAATCCAATTATAACAAATAAGCTTATATAAACATGTATACATCCATCCATAATCATGTTTCTATGAAATTAAAATGACTATATTGAATACTGAGTTGAAACCTATACAAAAACTAGGTGGAATATTAACATAATCATTATAATAATACTTCCACAAAAATACCTAATTTATAAAAACCTAGGGATCCAAATATTAACACCTCAATCAATAAAAACTAAAAATAAATTGATTCATAATACATTATAATAAAAAACTAACAAATACTCATAAGTAACATAACATGATCTATACTAATCTAAATAAGAATTTGATGAGAAATTTGAATAGATTTTACCATGAAGGGTTTGGATAAAAAGAGTATATATTATAAGAATAGGAGAGAGATAAGGGATTACCTTGGATTTTGAAAGAATTAACCCCCTTTTATGAACCTTATATCATGGGGAAAGAAAAAGGGAAAGATAAGATCTAGAGAATACCTAGTAGATTCTCTCAATTGGACAGGGTAAATGGGGTATAAAGGGAGATAAAAAGGTGATACAAGGGATTACAAGAAAATAACCAAACTTCCCCTCATAAAAATACACACCTAGAGTCTAATGGGTACCCATTACAGAACCATCAGGTACCTTGTGGAACTCCTAGGACACCCAGGCCCTTTCTAAGTATAGTGGGTACTTAGTACTCCACATCATGTACCTAGTGGAACCTACAATTCTAAACTGCAGGTTACACCTCCTCTAACCACTATCGTTTCCATAAACATTCCACCAAACCTCAAACTATACCTGAAAACACATAAGGATTCATCTTATAACCTCATATTTCATGAATGGATTCCAAAATGAAAAGAAATAATTGCATTAAAACCAAAAAACCAAAATCCAAAACTTTTCCATTACCTTTAACCCAAAAATTGACTAATAATATAAATGATTGAGACACAGGTTATTACAACCTCCCCACCATAGTGTTATTCATACTATAAGGGAAAAAATTAGTTCCTATATATCTTAAAATTTTTAAAATAAAAAAATCCAATTAAATCATCTTAATTCATGCATCAACGAACTTAATACATTATCATTATGCAATTCTAACAATAGAAATACCCAACATCATCACTAAATCCTAAATACAGATTGCTACATCCCAGTTAACCATACTTCAATCCAAAATTGATGAATCATACCATCCCATAAAACTTTTAATGGAAGTTTATCCCCACTATGTTGAAAAAATTGGATTTTATTATCTTTATTTACCACCCATATTTAGTTTAAAAAGTTTATTACTTAACAAAATCAAAATTTTCAATGCTCTATTCCAAAATCCTATTTCAAAATTTGTTTAAAAAAATCACATTAACAAAACCATACTTATCACAAGTACAATAATGAAATAAATGTTCCTATTTATAAAATTAACTACCTACGAAATTAGCATGATATGTATGAAACATTATATAACATGAATTTATATATACTATCAAGGGAAACCGAAACTAAATTCTAAACATAGGCACACCTAAGAAATGATTGTAAATATCATAAATATAAACACTAATCATGAAAAATCATTTAGGTATAACAAATAATAACATGTAAATGAATGAGTATCATTATCAAATCAATAGTAACACACACAAGGAAATAATAACAAGGTACCAGATCATGGAAACAATATGTCAAGAAAGCAGTAAAAGTATGCTTTAAAAAATAATAACCATTGAAATAGTGGAAATATATCAGAAATACAATAAAATCATGTTTTAAATCCAATAATTCTACAATGAAAAAGAAACAGCTAGAAACATGCATTATATATAACAGTTTTAGCAATAAAATGAAGTGTTATGAGTATTATTTTTAATAGAATACTAAAAACCATCCATTTTATTACCTTAATTAATTACATCACCTATAATAAGGTATATATGGAATATATATATACTTTATTAATTTCTTATAATTAATTAATTTTTAACATGTATTCAATTATATTATATATGTATATATATTCTAATGTAGTCAAAAATATTATGTTTAAACATATGGTAGATGTGACTCTTAGATCATCCCTATGACAATTTTTTAAGGTTCCTTGACCAAAATGGACTAGGTATTTATTAAAAAACTGATGTTATAGAATTATAAATAATGTTATTTTATTACAATCTCTTTCATGATGTGAAACCAACTCCATCAAGAGCTCATCTGACCAAGTGAGATCCCTTCCTACTCCCATGTTGGAAAGACCATCTGCTATCGAGTTCTCCTCCTGATAAAATTGTGTAACAATGAAATTGAGGTTAAAAGGTAATCTATACATTCCATCTATTGAGAAATGAGTCTCCACAAAAGGTGAAATATACCACTTTTGATTCCTTGTAAAATAGTAGTGGATTCAATTTCCAACCATAAATTGTTCCAAACTTTTAATCTTTTTAAGCTAATTGAATTAATTACTCCTTCAATATCTACTTAAAGTGATAATTATAATCAACATGAACCATATAATCATTCAATAATTCCACCAATATAATCCCAAAATACCACACCACACCTTGAATGACTAGGATTACCTTTCAAAGATCCATCCAAGTTAATTTTAATCCAATTCTATAAAAGAGGCTTCCAAAACCCATTAAACGTCACAACTAGCGGATTGTAGTTTCTATATTTACTTAGAATTCTCAGAACCATGAATTCACTTACACTATTGTCACAATATCCATGTTTTGAGTCATTTGAATCCTTTACCGTCACTACTATTATCACCAGTGTAGATCAAACATAGAAAATGTATCCCCTATGTATGGAAGTGTTGTGGCCAAACTATACCAAATTCAAGAGTTTGGACACTACCACTAGAAAAATATTACAAAGATGAGGAGATAGGTTAACTCCATTAAAAAGATAAAATAAATCTTGTAGGGAGTTCCTGGCTATTATCCTTAAATCTAATATCTTAAAAATCTCTTTCCACAGCACCGAGGCAGTAGCGCAACACAGAAATATGTTCTCCATATCCTACCTATGTTGATTTCATAGAATACACCTAGAACAAAGAGATAAAAAAATGATTGTAATAATTTATTAGTAGGAACTATATTATGTAAAAATATATATATGAGATTAAAATGATAGGGCATAATCCATTTTTTATTTAATCATGCGATACAATTCGTAATATAGTTTTATCCACTGGTACAATACTGGAAGAAGATCCAACTGATTAGCATACAATTCCTGGAAGGTTCCAAAACCAGAAAATTAGAACATGTTTCAAAATCATTAACATTGATTATGTTCTCAACTTCATCATGTATTTGTGGTTGAGAGGTCTCAAAAAAAATCCATGATAGATATATGAGAATAAAAAAAAGAATCATGAGGTTGGTAATCATCATAGAGGGGATATCCAGTCCAATTATCAATCCAGAATTTGAGAGAGGAGTTATTATTTAAAATACATCTTGAGAAAGTCATAATGTTTTGGTAAGAGGCTTTGAAAACTAACCATATAGAAGAATCCATGTAAGCATCATTTCCATTCTTTAGTCTTCCAGTAAATATGGCTTTATGAAATCCCAATGCATTCAAATTACTATTGATGAGATTCCATGTGAACCGAGCCCAAAGGGATTCTTTAAAACATTGGATGTTCTTGATACCCAATCCCCCATTGGATAGAGGTTGAAAACATTTTTTAAAGGGACAATGAACATTTTCCTTTACAGAATGTTTCCACTCTAAATGAAATTTTTAATACATACATTTAGATGCTTCACCAATCCCATAGGCCCATTTTTATACAATTGTGAATTTAACCAAGCATAATCTTACATCCATTGAAAGATTCTTTCCATTATAAGTTGAAATATTATTTTTTATTTGATCAAAAATACTAGTGAAATAATAAGCAGTAGGACTCCCCTAGAATAAAGGAACACCAAGATAATTGAAAGGCATGGATCCCTCTTTAATGCCCATTTCTGAAAAAATATCTATCTTTATGGAAAGGGGGAATCTATGAAAAAAGTAAATAAATGACTTATCCTAGCTAATAGTTTCCTTGGAAACACTTTCATAATGATGAAAAATTTGTTTTAGGAATTTGATATTACTTTTGTAACCTTGCATAAAAATAATAATGTCGTCCGCATAAAGTAAATGAGTTGGAGAAACAAGGTACATGGAAACTTGTATTTGTTTGAGTTTTCCTTGTTCCACCATGTGAGAAAGCATTATACTAAGGTAATATTTTTCAATAGAAAAAAGAATTGAAAAAGGGGGTCACCTTACCTCACCCCTCTATATCACTTTAAATACCCCTTGGGAGAACAGTTAATGAGCAATGAGATGTGGGTTGAGTCGAAAATTGACACCACCCAATTAACAAAGGTGCTACAAAATCCAAAGTTATGTAACACTTTATATATGAAATTCTAATCCATAGTTTCAAAAGACTTATTAATATAAATTTTAAGAGAAATAATACCCCCTTATTACTTTTATTAGAAAATTGACACACTCTGAGTTTGTTCTGATAAAATCTTGATTGATTCTGCCTTTAAAAAATCCAAATTAGCTACAGGAGATAATTTCTTGTAGCAATGCTAGAAAGCCTGTTTATAAGAAATTTTCTAATCACCTTTTAAATAGTGTTAACAATAAAAATGGGTATGTAAATATGAATCTCTAAATCATTTTAAATTTTTTTAATTAAATATAGAAATTGAGCATTGAGACCCTATGGAATGATTCTACTGATAAAAAATCATAAGACCAACTTAAAGACATCCACATGTATAACATCTCTTAATTTCTAAAAAAAGAAATTAGAGAATCCATCTGGACCAGGTGCACTATCTATATTAAGTATGAAAATAGTATCCTTTATTTCATATTTGAGATGAATACTAGTATGAAATTTATCATAATAAGTGAATACAAGATTGGGAATAATACCCTCTATTAACCCCCTCTATTATAGGACCATTGAAGAGGTTTTAATAGTAAGAAAAAATATGATCTGAAATGATCTTCATGTTATCAATAATTTGGTCCTCCACTTTTAAGTAGGAAAGTGGTCTAATCACTTTCCTAACTACCTAAAGGGAGTTATAAAATTTAGTGTTTCTATCACCCACCTTGATCCAACTATTTTTTAAAGTTTCCTTTTGTAATTTTTCTTTTATAGAGAGAAGAGATTTAAAATTGAGGGAAATGAAAACATCTTGTGAGTTATCCAAAATTGAATTACACCTTGGAATCCTCTAGCACCTTCTTAAGAGAGGCCTTTGGAGAGAAAATTTCAGTTTCTAGACCATTAAAGGTGTCCTCTACCCAGATTTTAAATTTTTATTTTAAAATATTCATATTTAGAATATAAGAAATAACCTCATTTACACAATACATAGATCACCAAAACTCCTTAATGATCTTGTCACATTCAGGGAGGTAAGACCATAAAATGTTAAATCTAAAAGAAAATGGAAATTTACACTCCATATTAAAGCAACTAACAAGAATAGGATGATGATATGAGCTGATTTTAGAAAGGGTGATACTAGAGATTGAATCCCATTTATCAAGAGAAATCTCATTAGTAAATGAATGGTCGAGCTTGATGACCACCATTCTACTGATGTATCTTCTATACCAATTTTATTTAGAACTAAACAAATTTATCTCCATAAAATAATTCCCATACATACAAGACTTGATCTCCATAATAGTAATAGAAGAGTGGTAAAAACCAATTTTATCACTAGGACAAAAAATAGTGTTAAAATATCTAATGAGAATCTAAGAATCACATATAGAACCTTTTATCCTTACAATTAATTTCCACAAGTACCTTATATCATGGTACCTATTATTAGAATAAATAAAAGAGATTAAAAATTCCAAATTATTGAGTTGAATCCTATAAGTTACCAGTTACTCTGCCACACTGTAGATGCAGACCATATCAATTGAATAGTGTATAAAAACCCAAAGACATTACATCGTACTTGAGCTCCTATTAGCACCCAAAAAATTGGCACCTAATTTTCTTAAGACCAGAAAAACCAAAGGAGAAAGTGGATTTTGGTTCACAAATTCCAAAAATTTTGGGTTTATGAACTCGAATATTCCTATGAAAGTAGTAGTATGTTCCAAAATTTTCTAATCCGTTAAAATTAGAAAAGAGATTATTCATTTTGAACATGATTTAGAGTTAATGTTTTCCTTCCTTCCTTCTTCCTATTGAATTATTTTTAACCAATACCATTTAATTAACAACAGACTACCTAGATAGGATTCTATTTTGAATGTTTTTCAATGAACCATCAACAAACTTACCACCTTCAACCGAGGGGGTATTAATGCTAGTATCATTTTTATCAACTGTACCATTCATAGAACCAATCGCCTTAGAAGGGGAACTTTGGGAAATTATGGAGGAGTTTAGAAGAGCCTCAATTTCCTCCTCTTACTCTATCATTATACTCCAAAGTTTCTTAGGAAAATATGAATTAGAATTTATTTATAAAAAAGTTTTCACTTCATCCATTAGAGAATGTGGGGTCTTATTATCATCGGGGGGGGGGGGGGGGGTTAAAAATCAGATTCAATGTTACCAATAGTCATTGTACTTGGAATATTATCATATTTCGATTCATATGGATGAAAAAACATGTGTTTTACATGAAATCATTCTAACCATCTAAGGGAGGGAGGTAATGAGACTATTTGTCCACACAACCCACTACTTAATTCAGTAATGACTGTATAGGTGGATAGGAGGTCTCTACAAGAGAAAACTTAGTTTTTATATTTACCAGGCCATCCACCAATACTATAGTTAATGGTTCAACAACCACAATTGGAGACAAATATTTATTCCTAGAAACCTTTACCATCACCTCATCAGTAAAAGGAAGATTAATGTGCTCATTAAAAACATTTTCAATGAATTCCTTACCCGAGTGTTCAACCTTTTCAGTAATATTTTATTTTCACTTTTTAGACTTAAAATTCTCCTTCTAGGTTCTAGTTTTTTTCAGATTAGAATTTTTAACCTGCTTTTGAATGACCCTAAAATTGTCTATATATTTCCCTATAATCTTTCAAACCTCACATAATGGAGGTCGGTATTCATACTCCACCTTGATGTCAAGATTCCAATCATTGACAACTAGACTTATCACCTCAAGTAATTTTAACTCTATGTATAATTCCACAAGAATACGAGCATATAAACCAAGATCACCATCAATAGTGTGCTAATCCATCTTCAACAGTGCTCCCACACAAGAGGATAAATCAATAATAATATTTGGATGCCATAATATTGAGCTAAGTCCATAAAATCTGATCTAAACTTGTAAATATGTTATTTTTCTGATTAAATGGGTTAAAATTCATGTCATATTATAAAATTCCAAATACAAATTGTTTTAAAATAATGTTCCCAGTATTCTAGGATTTTTAGACATCCTCTTTATTATTGATGACAATGAAAAAATACTCACTCATAATCAGGATCTTCTTCCAGTTATTTAAATCCCAACACTAACATAGTTATATATCGAGGTCTCTATTTCTCAATGGTTTGTCTCCTTTAACTATAGTGATACAGACAATCATTGAGGACTTGGAAAGTTCTAAATTTTTTTAAGTGCCTCTGAATTGGACACTATTGATAATAAACCATCCTATGACCTATTTTGGATGATTATATGTGCAAGATCTTGATTTACATTGTGATAAGTACCATACAATGCATCAGAAAAATATACCAATTTGGTATAAGGAGCATGATCATACTCCAAGTTTATGGATTATTTCCCCTTGAACTCCTTCATAGGAACCACTAATCGCTCCCATTATGTATTGAATGAATCCAAGAGATAAAACCAAGGTAATGACATCACTAGATCTAGGGTTTAAAAGGATCTTCATGTTTGAACATCCCTTTCCCACTCATTATTCCACCTCTCCAGCGCTATGAAACTTACATGAACTTACTTATCTATAATTGAGGTACTATAATTAATAAATCATTTATAATGGTGGTCCCTACCTAAATAATCAAATGTCCCTGGTAACTTGATCTTCCATGATAAAGATGTTTATAACACCTTTTTATGGGTTACTTCTCAAGTCCCGACAGTCCTATCTCTTAGCTACCCTTAATCCTGACCATCACAATAGCTCTAAGTGAGAAATGATTTCATTTCCCATATCTGATAACATTTTGTAATGGACCCAACTCTATAATCCAAATGTAATTAGGCTGGGCCACCACATAAATTTGGGAGAATTACCTGATCCCCAGGGGATAAATATTATCACCCTAGGTCATAGAGTGTATTTGGGAAGAGATTTACATACTTTGGATTAATGAACCATAAATAAAAAAACTATTACTATATGTATGAAATGAATTATGTAAAGTGAAAATTAATATCATAGGTAAATGTAAAGAATGACTAATATGTATAGGAAGAACATGGATAAATTATAAACACATATTTTAGTCTCTATCTCCCATACTGAGTGGAACTTGACTTATACCAACAATGACCATGCATAGTAAGTAGAAGTATCCAAAACTTCCAATAGTACCTCTAGGTAGAAACAAAACAAACAATGAATAATCATGCATTTTGGATGTGAGAATATAACACTCTTTAAGAAACTACCATAGTTCCAACATACATTAAATACACTTAGGTTTATGCTTTAGATCAATCCAATCATTTACATAAGTATACCAAAACATTTTAGCTCAAATTTTTTGAAATAAATAATTATAGTAGAAGGAAAAAATGGTACATGAATATTATATATGTGTAACTATCCATACTAGTATAATCTATACATGTTTTACCTTTATTAATACCACCACTCAAAATCTAGTAAAAAAAGGTAAATAAATATTATAGCCCAAATTTGAATAGAAAAACATAATTCCAAGTTAGGGTATACCACTAATTATGGGAAAGTGGATCATGTATACATAGTTATGGTGAACTCATGACACTAAACCCTTCAGTGTATGTCAGGGAAATATTACAGCCCATCCGAAACCTATTTTTGGAAATATTGTATCCCATCCCATTAATAAACTATATTTAAATATCTAACATACCTTATTATAGTTCACATAACACAAAACACCTCTATTATCATGATCATCACCCATTTAGTAATTATCCATGTTCAAACTAACACTTCCGTCAATATTAGTCAACTCACTTTACACAAAAAGTTACAATATACTTTATATTTAGAGTCACATATGACATAAAACATAATTAAGTCCATGGGAACCATATTATAATAAGTAATTAAAGAAATATATATAAATTCAATCATTTCAAAAGTCATGGTATAACATATTCCTCAAGACCCTCTATCATCAAATCATGCCAACACAAGTCATCAATTAGGAACAAAATCAAAGTTCACCATTTCATAGATAAATACAGAACTAAGTACAACATGGGTAGTTACTAGTGTTCCATAATTGTAAACTAGAAAATAAATAATTTAGGTTATTGGTCATAACCAACACATAATTGAATTTACCCAAAATAGAAGTGTCACATGGAATAAATATTACTTAAAATACTAATTGTGAAGTAAGGTTATTTTCCAAACTGAGTTTTTACACATAAATATTAAATTTAATAAAAAAATATATTTAAAGATAAATGATCATTGTCAATAATATTTTTTCACTTTATCCCTTTTCCCATATAAAAATTACACTTGGTTTACACTAGTAACTAAGAAATATTAAAACATCGTGGGAGTAAGTTTTAGAAAAGAAAATATTTTATTGAATCGAATTATAAATTAAAAATTTAGAATAAAACAAACTCCAAACCCACTAATTTATGGAATGAAGAAAATTTAATACTCTTATACTTTATGTTTTGTTTAGGTAATGAACCTATTTAAGAAAACCAAATGTGTTTATAAACCAAATCATTCCTTTCCGCCCAAATTAACCCAACCCTTACCTCACCACCAATAAAAAATATTAAACAAGGTCAAGTATGGATCCTTTAATTTTAATTAATTTTGGTTATATTGGGAATAAATAATCATGGATAAGTAAAATGTGTCAAATGAAACAAACAAGTTTGTTTTAACTGAATTCGGTTTTACATTTGGCATAATGGAAAAATCATTTATTAGTGATAAAAAACCTTTATTTATTAGACTAAACCTTTTAAAAAAAGTCATAGTCATTGTGGGTATAATAGGGTATAAAAGGGAAGGTTTTATGTAATTTAAAAAATCCTGATCCCCTTATAAGTTTTAATCAATAACTTCTAGGAACTAAATTTTTCACAATTTTAAATCCATAAAACACTAAAAAATGGTTATTGAAGTTTGGGATAACCCAAAATGACATCTAGTTCTTGGTTATAAGACCAATTCATAACTCAATATTATTATGAAAAAAATGTATCTTAATATTTATTTCTAATTCATGAAACCATCCACATAAATTAAAATTTTTCCCCAATTTAACACTCATTAAATGAAGGAATGAATTTACAAACTATTTATACGTAAAAATGGTTAAAATATTAAAGGTAGTTTCAACATAAAAATATACTAAGTAATACTATATTCACATTCCAAAGTTACTCATTAATTAATAATTTATCAAAACAATAATTTAATTATTATAAAAATACTATTAGAAATTTATCCCAATCATGTTTGAATCACTTACCAAAAAACTCATAAATTGAGATATCAAAATAGTGTTAAGAAATCTTGATTTATATATTTGAAAATAAATGAGATCATATTTATTAACTTGGAAAAACTAGTAAAATATAAATAAAAATAAAATTCCAAATAATTCTATCTACTTTATAACTACCTTCTATTAGTATTTTCATAATGATAATTTCTTTATATTCCATCGATAACAAAAAATACCCTATAAAAATATCCAAAACCATCCAAAATCAATTTTACATGAAACTAAAATGACCATATTGAAAACCTAAACAAAACCTATACAAAAACTAGGTAGAATATCAACATAATCATTGTAATAATAATTCTATATAATTCCCTAATTTAGATCAACCTAGGGTTTTAAATTTAAAGTTATAAATATAGAAAAACCATGAATAAATCACTACATAATATATTATCATCAAAGTAGTAAACAAAAACTTAGAAGGAACACACAAAGATATCAACTAACTCTAACAGGATGATATCAATACATCTAAATTAACTTAACCTTGAATCATATGAAATCCCAAGTTATGAAACTAATTTACAACAAGGATTTTGATAAAAATATTATAAGGGGGAAGAAGAGGAGATATGGAAGGTATTATCTTGTATTTTCCATAAATAAATTCTCTTAGATAAACCCTAAATTATATGGAAATAATAAAAGAAAGAGGAGATCGAGAGAATCCCTAGGAGAGGCTCCTAGATGGGTAAGGTAAATGTGGTTTTATTAGATAAGAAACAAGGATAAAAGGGATCTAAAGAAAATTATGTAATTTAACCTTAAAAAAAACATACCTAAAGGCTATTAGGTACCCAATACAAATCCAAAGAGTACCTAATGGAATTCCCAGGTCACTTGGACCCCTACCAGGTCCAGTGGGTACTCGATACCCCACACCAGGTGGACAATGTCACTTAAATTTATAAAATAAAGACGAAACCTCCTATTAACACTCCCAATTCCCCAAAACCTACATCAAACCTCAAAAAATACATGAAAAAAATCTAAGGATTAATTTTATAATAACACATATTTTTTACTAAATTCTAAAATGAAAAATAATTCCTACTATGGATTAAAAAACCAATTTTCCATCACATACAACGTCAAAAAGAACTAATAATTAAAATTATTGGGACATGAGTCATTATAGTTTACATGATTTGTTTTTTTCATGCACAAAACTTTATATATATATATATATATATAAATGTGTATACATGTTCATGCATACAATTGTTTATTAAAAGTATCATTATGTGAATTGACACACTATTGGTGGTTCCCTATTAACTATTTATGCTCACACCTTTCTTGGAAACCGTGATGGACATGAAATATAATTTATTTAATTTTAGGTTCAAATATGTATGTGTTATATATTGAATGATTGTGGTGTTGGTAGTATTATAAATTTTTAGAGCTACACAAGTGGTTAGGTTCTTTGGAGCCCAGAGGCCACATTTATCTAGAGACCTGTTATTTCCATATCACATATCTTTTATATTTTAAAGGTGTCTAATAGGTTTTGTATTTACATTTAGTCCAAAGATATGAAAATTCAAGAACTCATGTAGTGATGTTATGCTTATTCCACTTCATTGGATCTTATTTTGTATTAGTTGTGTGATATCTAGGAAATTTCCAATGCATGAGCATATTGGGATAGTCTTATGGTGAAATATAATCATGGATTAACTTTATTAAACATATGTAAAAATCAAAACCTAAATAGAATATTGAACATACGACACGGGTCACCAACCCCTGAGGATCATGAAGATCCCTTGGGTTTTTGATATCCTGATTCAAGTGTTATTTGGGTTTCTAGTTCAGGGTAGATATAAAATGTTTTTAGAGTAGTGTTTTTGGACATCTGAGATTTTATCTATCAATATGGAATAAAGGATATCAGGACATAAGAGTTACTCTATGTTTAGGTTTAGCCAATATAGCGATAGTGGAAGCCTAAGTTACTAGGGATATTTAGGTGTTTGGTCTTGACACTATATGCATGAGTGAGTTATTGCCTTGAGTATATTAAGAAATGTATGGAGAATTATAGGAATAGGTGTAGAGATCTACTAGGAGTCAGTTTCAATGTTTTATTAAGAATCACATATTGGAATCTATTTTTAGGTACTAGTATGATATCATGACATATTGAGTTCTTTCATGTGTTTGTTTATATTATTGATGTAATCGATTGGTGATTTATATTTTCTGAAACAAAAATTAATAAATAGTGTTTCCCAAATTATATATTATTGATGGATATGTTAATAAAAATCAAAAATTGATTTCATTACATGTGATGATTTATTTTTTACTAATGAAAAATATAAGCATATTACCTGTTTTTTATTTACATACTATTGTTGAGCATGATTCTTATTTCTTACATACTAATTTATTATTGAGAATGTTACGTATTATAATATACTAAATTTGATTATGAATTTAATTTCACTAAGTTACAAGTTTTATTTTTTATAATGAATAAGAACTTTGGTAGAAAATAAATCTTACAAGATACAAATAAAATTAACAACAATGTATTCAATCATAATGGAACATTACAAAAAAATTACATGAAACCAAATATCACATTCCATATATTATTAAAAACCATGGATAATAACATCCATTAAAATTGAATACAATAGAACGAGATAGTAAATTTAATATAGTAATATTTTTACAACTAGGAAATCCACCATATTATCTTCACCATTGAGAATCACCATTAGTAGAACTAAAACTATATTGACAAAAAAACATGAAATGATACAGAATTTTGTAAAATCATAAATAAAAATGAATAAGGAGTGTTATTTTATAATTTAGAATGGAATGAATTTATAAAATTTAACAGGGTTAATATAGTGGTTATATGACCATTATAAACATGTATATAACCCTTGGGTAAAATATCAACAAACATCTTACTAGTTAAGAATTACCAATATGTAGTTAATATAAATGAACCTTAGTTATATCATAAAATGTAAATTTTAATTATAAATAATTTATTTAAAATAAAATAAATTCTCTTGTAACAGAATAAAAGGATACTAATTCATTCTAAAATTACCATTTATTCTAAAGAAATTGATTTATGAAATATACATATTTATAAAATTTATTACTTTTAAAGAATTATTTAATTAATATATATTGGTAAAATTCATGTAAATATGTAAATAATATCTAAAAAATATTAAAGGAATCACAAGGAATAAAAAAAACTGATTCATATTCAAACAAATATGTTTTATTTAAGAGCATATTTTTATTATATATTATATGTTTTTATTTAAAAGTTAAATTTCACATATTTAGATTATGAAATTTAATTAAATATATTTTCTATATATATAAATAAATTAATAAATATCTATACATTTATTATTAATTGGTTATAAATAATAATGAAATAATTTAATGTTTAAAAAGATGTTTTTCTAATTTTTTTATGCATTATGCATTTTTATTTTAATAAACTAAATATAACATCATATAAGGAGTATTTTATTTAAATTTATTTTTTATAAGTATAACTTTTTATCACTAATTTAATTATTATTAATTTATATGAAATAAGAATAATAATACTCAATGTTTTAAAAATCATTTTTATATAAAAAAAGTTTTTTCTATATATTTTATATTTTTATATAAAAGTTAACTATCATAAATTTATAGTTTTAATTGGATTAAATAGAGTCTAAATTTGGATGCATCACATCAAAATTATGTAAGAGAGTTTATATTTTATGTTTGGTAAAAAAAATATTTACTGTGGTAAATAATTAAATGAATTTAAAAGACATAAAACAAGGTAAACTAACATGGATCTAATTTTGTGTAATTAATTTGATATTATGACATTATAGAAGACCTTTATCAGGTTTTGGAATAAATCCTATAATCCCCACCAATATTTTCTTACCTAACTCAACTAACTTCCATGTGTTTCCATATTTACCCTTTAACTAACTCATATTTCCAAATAAATGTCCCTAATCTTCACCTATAAAAAGATCCTTCCTCTACCCACTTACAATAACTTCTATCCCCCAGTTTAATATTAAATAACTCACCAAATTTATTATACTAAAGTCTTATACCACTTTTGGTAGCCTTTAGTCACAAGAAAGATGCATAAGTACTTCATTCTGAAGGAAGACATTGCGCAAAAGAGTGATTCTATCAATGAAAGGAACAAATCATTCAATATATTTTTCAATTACATTATCATATTTAATCTTATTAAATATAATTAAACAATCTGATTATGTATTCTTAACACCATTAATTCATTATAACTTGTTCAGTTTTAGGTTGATTTTACCACCTACATGAACGATGCTATAACTCTTCCACCATGAATGATTATGAGAAATTAAATACTATTAATATGTTTTAATAATAATGAATTTATGATTTTTTCATAATTATGGAATGGTTATATATAATTATATTCGTCAATAAAAACCAATTCTTCTTATTGATTCAAAATTCAGAAAAGGGTATTCTTAACCTTTCTTTACAAACTATCACTATAAATCCAATAAAATGACCATTGGAATTATGAAATAAAATAAAACTATTCTATATAATCTCTATAAAAAATATGGATTTGATGAATATATAATCAATTAGTAAGGATCAAAACCTCAACATTGAAGAAATGTTTAACAAAAAAATAATCAACACCCAAATATTAAATTTAACAATAAATGATTAATAAATGGGTAATAATAAAATATAAATTAATGGTATTGAGAAATAGAAATATGAATATGGTTCTTACATAGATATATAATAAACCTAAATTTACTATACAATAATTTATAAAGTTTTTTATCAAGAGGGAATATGAGGTAAGGTTTTTCTTGACCTAATATTCTTTTTTTTGAGACATACTATTTAATCTTATCTAAAATATATAAAGCTTGATATATTCTACCCCTTCTCTATATCATGTGTTATTTTATATTTTTTCTAGGTATATTTCATTTAATTTCCAAGAATTCTATTTTCAATTGATTTTAACTTCATAAAGATGCATCGTTATAAAAGAAAAAATTCAACTTCATATTTTGGGTATTTTCTTCTATGTCCATGTTATTTTTTAACAATTTTTTTTTCTTTTATTAATTTTAAAGTTAAATATGTATCTTCTTATGAAACCTTCATTTTTATCTTTATCATCATTCAAAAATAAAATTTATAATTCTTTTATCAATGTTGGTTTTTTAAAACTATTTTAAAAGGTATTTTTTTTTCATTTTCATATGTTTTGTATCTTCCAATCCAAATTTATTTTACATTAAAATTTATGAATTTTTTAAAATTACACTATTAGGATGTTCAATTTTAAAATAATTATTTATAATTGTTCTTTTCACCATTTAAAAATTATTTCAAAAGTGACGTATAACTTGTTATTTATGATAATAAAATATCAATAAAACTCTATTGAAAATTCACTTTCATTTTCCTATATATTTATAAATGAACAACCATATATGGAATTATATTTCATGTATCACCCTTTTAATTATTAAATTCCATGTATTTTTTAGTTGATTTAAATTTTTTTATCTTATGAACCAATCCTTTATTTCTTCATATGCGATACCTTTTGAAAATGTCATGTGACCCATTTTATTTTCATGGGGTTTTCAAGATATGATGTATGATTGATTTCATGCGGAATAAGTATACACGGTTTATCATTATGTGATGGGTGGGTATAATAAAAACCTCTAATGTATTGGGTAAATATTTATATCTCATGATATCTAGATGGGATGTGGGTGGTTAGCCCAAGTCCATTATGTTATAGGATATAAGTGGTTAGCCCATTTCACTATGTTATGGGACATGAGCACTTATCCCAAGTACACTCTATTATTCATAGGTGGTTACAGAAGTATATTATGAAATGAATGTTTTGGTGGTTAAAATTTACATAAGTTATGATTTTATATACTTATGTTAATGCTACATTACTATGTTATGCTCCATGGATTCTGAATATTATCTCATGTTTCTACATTATTTTTCCATGGTACATGTTATACTTTCATGATGATACTTTTGGGGTTATATATTCTTATTAGATGATCTATGTAATTCTATCAGAAATTATGATCAAATATTATGACTCCACATTCTATATAATTAGTCATTTCTCCTATATTTATGCTTTGTCTCATGTTTATGATATAATCCTCTATATCTCATTAATATGTTTTTACTTTAATGATCATTTGAGCTCAATACTTATTATGTTTCCCATTTACCAAGGAAATAATATACCTGAATATGTCTAGGTGGAAGTTATGTGTGGAGAATTTTGTGGATGATATCGAATAAATAATGTGTAATAATAATTTTATATAGATAATCTCAAAATATATTGAACCTTTGGGTTTTGGTGTATTTTTAAATATTTAAATGATGTATGTAAGAACTCGGTTCTTATTCTTGAGGTACGAGTTTCTTCTTTTCCTTTTTTCCTTAAGTGTTTTCATGAAAATAAGGAAAATGGGGAAAAATACCAAAATTTGTGGGTACACGTCATGTACTTTTCCACACGCTGTGTACTTTGGCCGTGAGGGATGAGTATACAAGGCGTATAGGCCCATCGGTGATGAAGGGTGTAAAAAATAATTACACGCCATGTAGTTAGTATATAAACACCGTGTAATTAGTCGACAGGTGAATAGTATGGCGGTGGGAGTAACCGACAACGGAACAGTAGAACACACCTCGTACTTAGAAATACATGTCGTGTAATCAAGTCGAAAGATGAAAAGTGAGGCGGTGGAAAAGTGGCTGCCAGAGGAACGGTTAAAAAAATGGAAAGTACACACCATGTACTTAAGAGTACACACTGTGTAGTTATGTTTTTTCATTAAAAATATGAAGTAGACTACTATTTTGATAGATGAATCTTAGAATTTGTTGGGAGTCATGGGAGAGAAGGTCAGAACTTGGAAGAGCTCCTGACCGCACACCGTGACTCCGATTCCTTCACCGTCAGTCTCGTTTGAACCACGGGGGTGAGTTATTATCTGTTATTGAACCTATACTTCCAATTATTTCCCAAAGTTAAGTTATTTGAGGTTTAACAATTAAATTTTTATCCCATATCTATGTCATTCTCAAGTGTTTCGGGAGACATCGTTCATGTATATCGATCAGAGGAGATCGAGGTAGGTGGTCTGCGGTTTATTTCCAATTGTTGAGTTGGATTTGTGTACCATTGTGCTACATGTCCATTTTTGGGGTGTCGTATTGCTGAGGCCTTAGCTATTAAGATATCTAGAATTGTATAGGTAATATAATGAACATGTATAAACTACTGTTTGGGATCGTTTCTTTGATCCAGGGCCACCCCGTGGGTGAGTTTCCCTTGTTTATCCATTTGGACAAGATACTTGTGGGTATACCATGATGATACGAATGTTTTTAGTTTTCTTGAGATGAAATATATTTATTACTTGCTTATGTGTAGGGCTCGAACCGGTTACTTGCTTCACTTGAGGGCAATTTGTTTCTTAGCCTGAGGGCAGTGTTTTGTTTAGCCTGAGAGAAGTGTTTCATTTATTCTAAGTGAAAATATTTTAATGCTTGTGGGAATTAACTTCTGTGCCTAAGGGTGACATCTTGTATGACTAAGGTCGATATTTGTTATGCCTGTGGGTTTCGATTTTGATTACCTAAGGGTAAGGATTTGCATGTTTGAGGACAATGTTTACTTTGAATGTTCACTGTGGTGATTTCTTATGTTTTAAATTCTAAGCTAAAGCACAATCTTGGAATTGATAAATAATTATTAAAATGGAAATGTAATTGGTAGAGATAGTTACTTTTTAGTACTGCCTAGTTTACTGCATTTTTTTATTTCACACTACTATTGCACATTTTCACTGACAGTTGGGCACAAGCCTTTGGTTGTTACCTACTGGGATTTATTTCTCACACCATGTTTGGGTCATGTCTTGGTCCCAAATAGATTATATTTCTATAGGTGTCGATATGGGAAAGGGTCCCTATACAGGTACATGTTTGTTGTAGAGGAGTAGAAGAGCATGAGACCGAGCTTAGGCTTGCGATGTTGTTGAGTTCCTGTTGCACTGTTTTAGTTTACTTTGCTGTCCTTGATACTTTGTACTGTACTGTATTTGATTGTAGTGTATCCTGTCTCAACTACTTTCTTAGAAATAGTAGATATTGCATCATCGTATATATATGACTATTGGTTATCTTTTGCTTCAGTACCACCTTGCAGCTTTGTATTTTCACTTCTTCTGTTTTTGTTATGTTTATATTTTTCCGATATGCTACAATTTAAAAAATGAGGGCATAGTTTCCCCAATATCAGACCTAGGCCCTCGCTACTAGTCAGCAGCCTCTGGAATTTGGGGAAATGCGCTTGAGGTCATGTGACCAACTGAGTTCGGGGCACCCGTTGTGTGGCTTCCAGAACCGGGATGTTACAAAGTGGTTTCAGAGGTTTTCTTTACTCTGAGTTATTTTATTATTTGGTGACAATAGTAAGAGATAGATTGTTATGGGATTTGGTAATAACTGTTCCCAGGAGTAGCTACCCCATGTACAGGTAAAGGCCGGATTCCCTCGAATTAAATTGTGATTTTCCATTTATGATTATTACAATTGATTTTATTTTCACCATTGGCTGACACACTTGTGGTGCGTTGTTTATATTTTTATACCTGGGTTCTATTTAGTCTCTACCTAATGAGATGAGGGTATTCCATCTCATGCATCATTTAGGAACATGTTATAATCACATGCCATGTAGGTGCATTAGAAATTTCATGTTGTTGTGATAGATGTTGTGCTAGAAAATGCATGATATTGTGATAGTTACCTTGATAGATATGCCTACTGTGGATAGGGTATTGGCACATGTTACGGTTGGGTTTATGGATGCTAAAATTTGGTTCCTGATAAGTATGGGCTATCTTAGACAAGAATATAGCAGATCATAAAAAAACATTTTGTTGTTTTTTGTACTATAATGGGAATGTTTGAGTGCTTAAATTTGGTGTGTGGGGAGTATGGGCCCCTACATATTTTAATTTGGTATACCGACACTTGAAATTTAAGAAAAAGGGGCTCCAAAGTTGTTTCTGAGGTTTACTGTCCGGAAACCTCGACAACACGACATGTGGTTCTATGAACACAAGCCATGTACTCTTCTATTCAGAAAGAAATGAAAATTGTGTAAGTACCTGCCGTGTAGTTTCTAACCATTTCATAGGCCATGTAGGAAGAAACACGAGATGGGAAAACTCTAGAGGGAACACACCATGTACCTGGTGTACACACTGTGTCGTGTTGACCCTGTGTCCGCCCGTGTGACTAACAACACGGATGGAGAAATCTTCGCTTAAACACACCGTGTCACTTCTGAACACACCGTGTCATGTAATCTGGGAATCCAGCCATGTAACTAACAACATAGGTCGGTGTTATCCTATCTAGTACACACCATGTACCTGTGGGCCATGCCGTGTAGTCTTGACCAGTGAGAGACTGTGTGGACTTGGCCATGTGGCTGGGGAAACAGGGTGGTGTACACACCGTGTGTGGGTGTAACATGCCGTGTAGTGTCAGCCGAGTATCCAGCCATGTCACTAACAACATGGGCAGTTGGAATCTAAGCCATACATGTTGTGTCTATCTAAAACATGCCATGTAGTGTGAGCTGTGTACCCGGCCGTGTCATGAACAACACGGGTCGGTGAAGCTCATATTGTACATGTCATGTAGGACTTATACATGTTGTGTAGTCTTTTTCTAAGGATATCCATGTGGATTATCCATGTAGAAGGACTCAGGTAGGGGAAGAAAATTCAAGTACACTCCGTGTGTAAGGACAACATGCTGTGTGTTTGGGGTGTTACACGACTAGTGCTGGAAGAGTACATCCCATGTAAAAGACTTAAGGGAACACACCATTTAGTTATTATACACACCGTTTAGTCTTGTTTTGTAAAACTTGAATGTTTTCTTTCTCATGTTTCCTTGTTACGCCTTTAGTTCTTAGTCCTTGATGATCTTAATCTAAGGTGTGTTTTTGACCTTGTAGAGTCATGCTGCCGAGATAACCTTGAGTTGTTCTCCAAGAGAGTGGTGATGATTATACTCAAGAGACGGTAGGCCATGGGCTACCGATGGATCCTACAACAGTTCCAGATGCAACACCAGCTGTTATACCGGACGCAGGTGTAGATGCGAAGTTTCGTGAAGGATTCATGTGGTTCATGCAGACCTTCCAGGGAGCACCGACGATTGCAAAATCTATGGCAGAGCTGAAATGTATATTCCAGCAGCAGCATATACCTACGTTCTTAGGGGATGGCGGACCACATAATGTGAAGTCATGGCTAGGTTCTATGCAGATGATCTTCGAACATCTGGAGATGCCTCCTGGGAGGAGGGTCAAGCATGCTACTTACATGCTGCTTGATTCCACCAAGAGATGGTGGCATGTTACCACCCAGACTGAGAATCACTGAGACATGGTGTGGGAAGATTTTCAGGCAGTCTTCTATGACTTTTTCTTTCCAGAGATGCTAAGGGAAGATCAAACTTGAGAGTTCATGAATCTACAGCAGGGCGCCATGTCAGTGATGGACTATTCTTCCCACTTCACCGAGCCACAATGTTTTTCACCTGTTATGGTGGGTGATGAGACATTGAGGTCTAGATGCTTTGAGGATGGTCTTCAATATGAAATCTACATGCTGGTGAATGTTTTCAGGTTTCCTATAGTGCATGATATTGTGAACCAGGCATTGATTACTGAACGGAACCTGCGGGAAGCTAGTCGTGCGGACTAGGGCGGTTCGGCACTGGTCTCAAGAACTATTTCTACTGGAAAGAGGAAGAGGAAGATGGATTTCTCTCACAGTGGTAGTACTAGACAAAAGAATTCTTCGGGTGGCTAGGTCATGTGATACTAGTGTGCTAAAGAGGGGAAAAAGAGACCTCAGTGTCCACGTGACCTAGTAGAGTGCCGAGCTTGCGGTAGGATGGTTCATCTTCAGTATTTTTGCTGGGCGTTTCCACCAGTGACTAGTGAGAGGGGTTCTGTGTAGACTCTACATGTGGGAGAAGGGCCAGTAGCTTCTTACCAGTCAGGGAATTGGAACACGTCAGGACATTCAGAACAAGGTGGTGGTCGTGGCCATGGTAGCCAGACACCAGGATCTCAGAGACAACAAGGAAGGTCAGCTCAGGGTATCCAGGCTATGTCATAGGGCCATGACACTGGGCAGACATATGTAGTGAAATAAACCCAATAGGAGTAGGATCCCAGACCTTCCTCTATCATAGGTACTATTCTAGTTGCTTCTGTTTTATCTTCTACACTTTTCGATACTAGTTCTACACATAGATTTATATTTGTGCCCATTTTGGAGAGAATTGGGCTCTGTGTTTCTTCTTTATTTGATATTATGATACTAGACACTCCGTTGGGAATTTGAACGGCATGTGTGTGTCAGTGCAAGGAGTGCCCCCTAGAGGTTGGTGGGTGTCACTTTCTATGGGACCTCTATGTCTTTGAGATGACAACCTATGATGTCATTCTCGGGATGGAATGGTTGGTACCCTTTTGAGCCTTTGTGGATTTCTATCATTGCAGGGTGAGTTTCACATCACCAGAGGGCGAAGAGTTTCTATACAAGGGTGAATTGGATGTCTAGGCGAGCTGAGCTAGACCCGAGCATCATGGGCGAGGTGGAGTGACAACCCAGTTTGCGAGTTTATATCTGGATGACCAGGGAACTTTTCAGAAGGATTTCCATCCAGTGGTAAATCGTTTTAGTAATGTCTTCTCGGATGAATTTTTAGGTCTACCTCCTAAACGAGAGGTGGATTTATCTATTTATCTTGTTCCAGGAGTATCACTAGTGTCCATTCCTCCTTATAGGATGGCTACAGTTGAATTATAGGACCTCAAGAGGAACTTGGAGGGGTTGTAGGTGAAGGGTTTTATTCGACATAGTACTTCTCCTTGGGGTTCACCTGTCTTGTTTGTGAAAAAGGAAGATGGTACCCTCAGACTCTGCATGGATTATCGGAAGTTGAACCAGTTGATGGTCAAGAACTGATATCCCTTACCAAGTATTGATGATCTTTTTGATCAACTTCGAGTATCACGAGTGTTCTCGAAGATTGACTTGAGATCTGGATATCATTAGTTGTGCAATAGACCACCAGACATACCGCTTACAGCCTTTTAGAGCAGATATGGTATATACGAGTACTTGGTCATGCCATTCGGACTCACGAACGTGCCTACAGTTTTCATGGCTCAGATGAATCGTGTTTTCCACCCATATCTGGATTCTTTTGTGGTAGTCTTTGTGGACGATATCTTGGTTTACTCTCACACTCGACACGACCATGCTGCCCATCTTGAGATCATATTGAGTACACTGAGAGAGCATCAGTTATATGCTAAGCTCTCAAAGTGCCACTTTTTGATGGACCAGATACACTTCCTGGGTCATATTATCTCAGAGGAATGAGTTGCAGTCAACCCAGAGAAAGTGAGAGCAGTAGTTTTCTGGGAGAATCCAAAGAACCTTTTTGAAATACGAAGTTTCTTGGGGCTGTCTGGTTACTACAAGCGCTTTATATAGGACTTCTCCTTCTTACCAGCACCATTGATAGGTTTGACTAAGAAGGGTATGAAGTTCATTTGGTCATAAGATTACGAGATAGTCTTTCAGGAGTTGAAGGGAAGGTTGACATCAACACCAATCCTGATACTTCCAGAGTAAGGGAAGAGAGATACAGTTTACTATGATGCATCAGGTATTAGGATGAGAGCAGTGTTGATGCAAGGCGATCGAGTTGTTGCGTACAAGTCTCATCAGTTGAGGCCACATGAGAGGAATTACCCGACACATGATTTTGAGTTGGCTACAGTTGTTCATGCGTTATGCTGTTGGAGACATTATCTCTTGGGAGAACATTTTGTGGTGTTTACAGACCAAAAAAGTCTTAAATATATCTTTACCCAGTGTGACCTGAATTTGAGACAGTGAATGTGGGTCTAATACCTTCAGTCCTTCGACTTCGAGATTGCCTATTCACCTGATAAAGGTAATGTAGTAGCTAATGCACTGAGTAGGAGGACTTATAAATAAGCAGTGCAGGAGGCTAGTGGTGAGTGGCAGCTTATGATGTTGTTCTATGAGATGCATTTGGAGGTGCACAATAGTCAGGGATGAGTCTATATTTCTTCTTTAGCTATGAATTATACCCTCTTGGATAGAGTGAGGATGAGACAAATATCAAATTCAGAAGGCCTAGTTATACAGGAGTCAGTGGAAAGTGAGGACCCTCCTCCTAGTTAAACGGTAGGCGATGATGAGGTACTGTATATACATGGACAGGTATGGGTTCCAGGGGATATATAAGAGGAGTTGATGTGGGAGTTTAATGCTTCAGCTTCGACAGTGCATCCCGGAGTTACCAAAATGTACCGTGACTTGAGATGTCAGTATTAGTGGCTGGGTATGAAAAAAGAGGTAGCTGGTTTTGTTACGAGATGTTCCACCTATCAGCAGGTGAAGGCAGAGCATCAGAGGCCTGTTGGACTATTACAATAGTTACCCATTCCGAAGTGGAAATGGGATGATGTCGCGATAGACTTCGTGACTGGGTTTCCAAGGTCACCTTGAGGTAATGACATTGTGTGGGTTGTTGTGGATAGAATTACAAAGGTACCTCACTTTTTTCCGATCAAGGAGACCTTCCGTATTGACGAGCTCAGAAATTTGTATATCCGAGAGGTAATAAGTCTTCATGGGGTCCCTCGTTCTATCATTTCAAATAGGGACGCCCATTTTACATCTTGTTTCTAGCAGATATTTCGGAGGGAACTGGGTACACAGGTTCTTCTGAGCACAACTTACCGCCCTCAGAATGATGGCCAGTCAGAGCATACGATACAGGTGCTGGAGGACATGCTGCGTGCATGCGTCCTAGACTTTTGGGGATCTTGGGAGAAGCACATACACCTGGTCGAGTTTTCCTATAATAATAGGTTTCAGGAAACTATTGAGATGGAACCTTATAAAGATTTATATTATAGGCCATGCTGATCACCCATGTGCTGGTTGGAGGCAGGTGGGGTAGCTTTACTAGGACCACATCTCGTGCAGGAGACTTCAGAGCAGGTTCAATTGATTCAAAAGAGGATGGATACTGCATAGTCTCATCAGAAATCTTATGATGATCACCGCAAATGACCCTTGGAGTTCATGGTCAGGGATCAGGTTTTCTTGCATGTTTCACTGAGATTGGGACACAGACAGATCAGAAGATAGGGTAAACTTTCACTGAAGTATGTGGGGCCGTTTGAGATTCTGGAGAGAGTCGGGTCGGTTGCCTATCGGTTTCAGTTACCACAGAGGTACCAGGCTATGTATGACATCTTCCATGTATCTTAGCTGTGCTGTTATCACTCAGACCCATCTCACGTTTTTTATCCCAAGGAGGTTGAACTTCAGGTCAGTGCATCCTTTGAGGAGCATCTGATTTGTGTTGTTGATAGAAGCATGTAGTTTCTCCAAGGTTGGTCAGTTTCTCTCATATGGGTGCTATGGAAGCATGGATGAGTGTAGGAAAAAACATAGGAGCGGGAGACCAATGTACATGCTCAGTGGCCAGAGTTGTTATGAGCTTTATCTTCACCACTCTTAGAAGGGAAATTTGGGGACAAATTTCTTTAAGGGGGGAAGTTTGTAAGAACCCGGTTCTTATTCTTGAGGTACGAGTTTCTTATTTTCCTTTTTCCTTAAGTGTTTTCATGAAAATAAGGAATATGGGGAAATATACCAAAATTTGTGGGTACATGCCATGTACTTTTCCACACGCCATGTACTTTGGCCGTGTGTGATGAGTATACAAGGTGTGTAGGCCTGTTGGCGATGAAGGGTGTAAAAACTGACTACATTCCATGCACTTAGTATATACACGCCATGTAATGAGTCGGTAGGTGAATAGTAAGGTGATGGGAGTAGCAGAAAAACAATATTACATACTGTGTACTCAGAAATACACATCGTGTAATCATGTCGACAGATGAACAGTGAGGTGGTGAAAAAGTGGTCTCCAGAGGAACAATTAAAAAAATGGAAAGTACACGCCATGTACTTGAGAGTGCACACCCTGTAGTTATTTTTTTTTGTTAAAAATAGGAAGTAGCCTCCTCTTTTGACATAGGAAGCTTTTATTTTGATGGGATCTGTAGGAGAAAAGGCCATAACTTTGAAGATCTCCTGACCACACACTGGGACTCCAATTCCTTCACTGTCGATCTCGTTTGAACCGCACCAGTGAGTTCTTCTCTCTTATTGAACCTCTAATTCCAATTATTTCCCAAAGGGAAGTTATTTTTGGTTGAACGAGTAAATTTTTATCCCATATCTACATCATTCTCTGGTGTTTTGGGAGACTTCATTCACATATATCGATCATAGGAGATCGAGGTAGGTGGTCTGGTGTTTATTTCCAACTATTGAGTTGATTTTGTGTATCGTTGTGCTATGCACCCATGTTTGGGGCATCGTATGGTTGGGGACTTAGATGTTAAGATATCTAGAATTTCATAGATAATCTAATTAACATATATAAACTGCTGTTTGGGATCGTTGCTTAGATCTAGGGACACCCCGTGGGTGCATTTCCCTTGTTTAGCCATTTGGACAGGATACACAAGGGTATGCCATGATTATAAGAATCTTTTGAGTTTGTTTTGAGAGGAAACATATTTATTACTTTATTATGCGTTGGGATTGGCCCGGTTACTTGCTTAGCCTGAGGGCAGTGTTTTTCTTATCCTGAGGGCAATGTTTTGTTTAGCCTGAGAGCAGTGTTTCGTTTAGCCTGAGGGAAACTCTTCTCATGTCTATGGGCAGTAGCTTGTGTTCATGAGGGAAACATATGGTATGCTTGAGGGTGATATTATTTATGCCTATGGGCATTCACCTGTAGGTTTCGATTCTGATTTCCTGAGGGTAAGGATTTTCATGTTTGGGGACAATGTTTACTTTGAATGTTCACTTTGGTGATTTCCTATGTCGTACCTTCCAAGCTAAAGAAAAAGCATGGAATTGATAAATAATTATTAAAATGGGAATGAAAATGGTAGAGATAGTTACTTTTGAGTACTACCTAGTTTATTGCATTTTATTATTGCACACTGTTGTTTCACATTTTCACTGACAGTTGGTCACGAGCCTTTGGTGGTTGCCTACTAGGATTTATTTTTCACACCCTGTTTGGGTCATGTCTTGGGCCTAAAAAAATTATATTACTATAGGTGTCGATAAGGGAAAGGGTCCTTATAAAGGTACATTATTGTTGTAGAAGAGTAGGAGAGCATGGGACCAAGCTTAGGCTTGCGATGTTGCTGAGTTCCTATTGCACTGTTTTAGTTTTCTTTTCTATACTTGGTACTTTTTACTATACTGTATTTGATTGTAGTATATCCTGTTTTGACTTATTTCTTAGAAATATGACATATTGTATAATCATATATATATGAATATTAGTTATATTTTTCTTTAGTACCATTTTACTTTTATCTTTGTATTGTTACCAATTCCGTTTTTATTATGTTTATATTTTTCTTCTGCGCTACACTCTGATAAATGAGGGCATAGTTTCTCCACTATCAGACCTAAGCCCTCACTGCTAGTCAGTAGCCTCTAAAATTTGAGGAAATTCACTTTAGGTCATGTGACCAATCGGGTTCGGGGAACCTGTTGCGTGGCTTATGGAATCGGGACGTTACAACGTATATGTTTTTTGGGTCATCTCATTTGAAATCAGAGTATGCATATAAAATTTTTGTTTTATCATCGAATCAAGGAGTGCTGATCTGAGGCACTTAAACTGGTATTAGAGAAATGTTTTGTTATTTTAGGGGACTAGGTTATAGATAATTATAGGATAACACTTAATGTAACCAATATTTAATAGAAAAAGATCTAGGTTAAACTAATAGTGTCATTGTTGAATCAGTGGTCTCATAGTTTGAAATAATAGTGTTATCACCAAATAGAAAGTATCATAGGTTTAAATTAAGGTATCTTATATTAATAAATATTAGGATTAAATTTTCATATTAATTTTATTATTTACTTTGATTTTATCAAATATTATTGCAACCATTTTGGTTTTAGAATTTTATTGGAAATAATATCATAAAAATGAGGTTGTAAAAGGTATGACTCAAGAAACTCCAATGTATTATAACCAACTAATTAATCACATTTGACACATATCACCGAGACAAATGAAAATATCAACATATTTCTATTATGAGGGAAAATATCAATTTTCTAGTTTTACCTAAGACAGTGAGGTTAATAACTCATTATAAATTATATCTGGAGTCATGTCTATCTTATGGATACCCTTATCTATTTTTATCTGTGTGAGATAATTATAATTGTGAGGATGAAATTTAATTTGAGGGGATAATATAAATACTAATTTTACATATGAATTTTTCCACTACGTTACTTGTTTTATTAATTCTAAGGAATACAAAGTTGGGTATAAAATAAATTTCACAAGAAATGAAAAAAATAGCAACACATCATTGAGTCATAATGAAGCATTACAAAAAAAGTACCTGAAACCAAGTATTACATACCATGGATTATTAAAAATTGTGGATTATTACATCAATTAAAAGTGAATAAAATAAATTGGTATAAGAAATATAAGATAATTATATTTTTACTGCTTGTAAACCCTCTAGATCATATTCACCCTTGAGAATCACCATTAGCCAAACTAAACCTACAATGACCAAAAATCATGAAAGAGAAAAGTTTTTTTATAAAATAGTAAATGAAATATAAAGGAATGAGAAGTTTGATTTGATATTTTAGAATGGAATGAATTTTTAGGATGTAATGGGTATAATATAGACTTTAGATGACCATTATAAAATGGTACATGGCCCTTGAGTATAATACTAGTAAATATCTTATCAGTTTGCAATTACTAATATATAGTTAATATACATAAATTTTATTTAAATATTTGAAATATAATTTTCCATTATAAATAATTTATTTTAAATAAAATAAATCATTTTAGAACATAAAAAAAGGATACTAATTTATTTGTGAAAATATATATTATTCTAAAGAAATCATTATTCTGAAATATGCATTTCAGTTAAATATTTTACTTTAACAAAATTATTCTAATAAAATGAATTAATAAAATTAAATTAATGTTTATTAAAATAATTAAATATCATCCATTAAATAATAAAGTAATTATGAAAATTAAAAATTTACTGATTAACAGAGAAAGAAATATGTTTTATTTAAAATCATGTTTTTATTATATATTATATTTTTTTATTTAAAAGTTAAATTCACATTTTTTCGTTATAAAATTTAATAAAATGTATTATTTACAAATATAAAAAATTTAATAATAATTTATACATTTATTATTAATTGGTTTGAGATAATAGTTGGATCATTTCATATTTAAAAAGATGTTTTTCTAAATTTTTTTATGTGTTGTGAATTTTTATTTTAGAAAACTAAATTTATCATAGTTTAAGTACAATATTATTAAAATTTATTGGTTATACATATAAAAAACTAGGTTATAATCCTTGTAATTATTAGTATTTTAAATGAAAATAAAAATAAGAATACTGAATGTTTTAAAAGTCATTTTACTATAAAAATAGTTTTTCTCAATATATTTTATGTTTTAATTTAAAAGTTTAATTACAAATATTTATAGTTTTTATTAAATAAAATGGAGTCTAAATTTTTAATTATAATATATTAATTAGTTTTGAGGGGTTATATTATATTTTTTGTAAAAAAATAATTATCAATGTAAATAATTAAAAGAAGTAAAAGGAGGATAAAAGGGTAAATTAATATGGCTCAAATTTTGTGTAATTAATTTGATATTTTTTTACATTATAGAAGAATATTTTTAGGTTTTGTAGTCAATCATAAAATTACCACCAACATTTCCTTACCTAAATCACCTAAATCCCATGTGATTCCATCTTTACCCTACACCTAACTCATGTTTCTATAGAAATGTCCCACATTATTACATATAAAATGAGCTCTCATACATACATTAAAAATCACTTCTACCCTCAAATTTTCTCTTTAATACATTACCAAATTTCTCTCTTAATTTCCTATATCATTTTTATATACTTTGGTCATATGTAGGATATTAGTTTGCATTGTATAACAATATTTTCTAGAGGGGGGGGGGGGGTGCGGGTGAATAGTCCTTTTAAAAATTTTCAATCGAATATGACTATCAGAGTGATTAAACAGTGTTAAATGTGGATAAGAAATAAAAAAATTACACATGGTTTTTTATAGTGGTTCAGATCATAAATATCTTAGTACACTCTTAAATTTTTTTTCTTGGTGAGAAGATCAGTATTCACTAATACCCCACTTTTGATAGGGAGTGATAACATCTTTACAGACGTATATACCTTTTGATCACCTGGTTTCATAACCCCAACTAGCTTCTAATAGGTTTCACAACCCACCTAACAATTTTCTGGGAGTCATAAGACAGTCGTCCTTTTAGATGGGAGGAATAACCTAGTAGACATCTTTTGGAAGGTAAAATCTTAAAACAAACTCCACAGTATGAATAGAAGTAAGTAATAAATATAATATTTAAATATAGAAATAAATCATAAAAAAATAAAATAGATGATGTTGAAATTTTATGCAACTCAAGATCTTTGATCACTTCAGTAATTGATGATCAAAACGATGAAACCCTTTCTGATCAAATCGATGGAATAATAGTTGTAGCATAAATTCAACACTTCATAATTCTAGAATTAATGTTTTATTTCTCTCCCACTATGATAATATATATATATTTTTCATAAATATCCATTAAGAAAACTTTTATCACATTCATTGGTTTACATTATAATGACTAGATGTGTTTCATAAACTCCAAGGATCTTGAAGCATCTTATTGTCTAATCATAGAAAGCCATGTTAGAAAAAAAATTAAAATACAAAAATATATCTATTACCTATATTTTTAATTAATTCAATTATAAAATGGGAGATTTCATGAAATTTTATTTCTACATGAAATAACTTCGAAGAACTTGAAAAAAGATCATTAACATTAAAGATAATTATTAAATTTAATAAAATAATTAAAATTGTTTTTATAAACATGTAGTAATTTGATATCTCAAAATATATGAAAAAAACACAAAATCATTATTATGAAAATTACTATTTCCAAAATAATTACCTTGATATTTTCTCCATAAAATACTTTTCACATAGTCATGATAATATATAACTATTTTAAAAATTATTAGAATATTTAAAACACAATTTCGAGCCATCTTGTAGTGCATGTATGGATGAACTGAAGAAACTAAAGATGGGTGCTTCTTTCGGTGTCACACTACTACAGGCAAGTGTCATGCTGCACATGGGAGAGGAACCGAGATGAATGCCGAGTGAGTTGGTTGAACTCCACTGAGCTACCATGGATGGAGATATTGGAGAGGATGAGGTTTCTAGCTTAGACGATGCTGGACAAGGCCTACTACGCACTAGTTGAAGCTGTTTCATTATGCAGGATATTGCACAATTTGAAAGGATGAAAAAAAACATGGATGAAGCTGATGGTGAAGCACTGCTTTAGCCAATCACATGAGATGAATAAGAATATGCTACAATATATAATATATATATATATATGTAAATATATATATGACTTGATATATATACATATATTTAAGACAAAAAAACAAAAATATTTTTTTAAAAAAAATATAAGATTATAACCAATAACCACTTTATAAATAATAACATATATTTTTGAATATATATATATATATATAACATAACATAAAATATGTATTTATATATATGTATATAAAACACATATGCATAATATATATTATATGTTTTAAAATTATAATATTAAAAAAATATAAAAATAGTGAAAATATAAATGATGAATAATTAATTGAAATAATATTGAAATTTAAATTATTTTAAAATTATAGTATTACAATTTATCAAAACAATAAAAAAAATAAAAATATAAACTACCAGCACAAACAAATGATTCTTAAGTCCTTCATTCCAAAGGAATATGTTGCGAGACAAAGTGATTCCATCAATAAAATCAATGAGTTACTCTTAATAATTTTCAATTACCATATCTTATACACTCCTATAAAATCTCATTAAAAAAATACAATGATGTATTCTTAACATCATAAAATTTTTTAAAATAATTTTAAAATGATATAAATTCATATTCTTACTCATTCATTTGTAATAACATGTTTTTATTTGGGTTGATTTTATCACCTACGTGAATGTTTCTATAACACTTCCTCCATGAAATATTAATAAAACTTAAATATTAGATATAACACCCCAAAAATTTTATGATATGTTTCTCTTAAATACTTTCAATTCATTAGATAACATATATTTCATGGATTACTAAGTCTCTATGAAACAACAGTTGGTTATTTATAGGATAAAGTCATAACCTAGTCATTAAAATTAATTTTTCCACATCTGTTTTTTGAATTTCAAAAAATGGTCATCTACAGTTGTGATTAGTAAGTTATTTGAAGTCTGATAGAATCATCTTGTTTTTTTTGATGAATAGTAACATACCCTTATGAATAGTAATATGACCCTTTTTAATAGTAAATCATATTATTATTTTATTTTCTTAAGGTTATAAGGTAATGAGATGTTGTTTAATTTTCAAGGTATTAAAAAATGAGTTATAGATTTAAAAATGTTATTTTTGAATAAATTGTGATTTTATTTCAAAATTGAATTAATAATATTTATAAAATTATTTTCAAAAAATTTATTCCATTTTTTAAATCTATACTTTGAAAAATGGTTAGATTTAATTTTTGGGATTTTTCTAAAATACTTGATTTTTTCACGAATAGTAAAAATACAGTTTTGAGTTTTCGGTATGTTTAATGACATCAAAATGATGTAATAATTAATATAAAATTCTGGTCAACTTATGTACAGTAAAATATGACACGAGGTTTCCCAAGTGGCTAATACCATATAAAATACCATGTGAAAGCCCATGGTTTTGCAAAAACCACTAATGAGGTGTCCCTTGAAATTAATAAAAAACTCCCTCTCATTTACTATAAGTACACACTCATACCTTCATTTTATTTCATTACAAACTCATTATCCTCCAATATATGGTAGTTTTACCCCCTATTAGTCCTCCAAAGGTGTTCTCAATTCCCCTAGGTCCCAACCTTTATGTTTTGGGAGTTACTCTACAAGGTATGGGAATCTACCACCCTTCTATTTTTAAAGAATTTGTTTTATGTTATTTTATTTTAAATTGGATTATGTTAGGATATGTTATTATATATTATCCTTTATTTAAATATTATGTAATAATGATGAGACACCCCTTTTATCTCATCAAAATATTTTATGAATTTTTAAGTGACGTCTTTGGGCTGCCACATTTTCTTGGGGATTTCTCAACTTTTCTTTTATTTCAACTTCCATTATTTTTTTTCTTTCCTCATATCCACTCATCCAAATTCAATGATAATTAAAGTACCTTACATGAACTGGAATTTCATTATTCTAATGGAATATTTCATCATCATCTCTCTTTTCTCCCTCCTCTTATACAAAAAATGGAAACACCGTCCGAGATGTGTTAATTTATCACATTCAAGGACAACAAGTTCTAATTTTTTATTACCATCTTCAATACTAGTAATGAAACCATTTTTATGAATGAAACAGATAAAAATCTATGTATTTTATCTTATGAAATGTTCTGTAATCCTTATACAATCATAGTATAAAATAATAATACAAAACAAGTTCATTATACAAAAAACCGCCAAGTAATCCAAGCGTTTATCATTATCTTTTATCAAACAAGTAATCCTCAGGGTATGTAGCCAAAATCATTATAAGATCATTTATATCTATTTAATTTCACTAATAATATATATTAACAATTATTTATTCTTAACCAAATTACAAACAAACTTCCATTAAAGAATATAAGTAAACTGATCATGAAAACCAAGGAAGAAAATGCTTCCAAAACAATAAAATTGAACCTCTTAAACCCATCAAAAAGACCATCAATTAAGCTAATAATATTATAATAAATCAATTTAATGTAGTGGAGGTTATTTAATTATTAATTAATTAATCTAAATTTTATTATTCAGGTCTTTAAGATCAATATAAGAACACATTTTTGCATAAGGTAAGGGGTTTCTCATCTCACTTTTATTTCTGTGAGATTTCTATTGTTCACCACTAATTTCTTGTATGTGGTATATTTTTACTACCATTTGATATATAATATTTTGATTCAATTTATATTCATGGTATTTAGTGATTAACTTGATGATTATTAGCTCAATTGATTACAATATTGTAAGGGACTTTATTTCGGTTTCCATTTCATTGTGATTTACCTGGTATTATGCACCTAATCATTCTTATATGGTGTACCTACTTCCCCTTTGAGATCAATTTTCATTCTAACTTGTAAATATATTATATATACATATTATGGTTTCATGAATATGATTATTATCTTAATCCGTATAACCTTTTACATACGGTGCTTATTTAGAATGATGTTTAACTATGAAAATATTGATGAATCCATATCCTCTACTCTATATGGATATTGAGAAGGCATATTGTATATGTATTAAATATATTTATAAAGAATGATTTTTAATTTCAGCGATGGTTGGGGCCCTCTATAGACCCTTGATGTGTTAATAGGTATCATGATAAAAATCAGTTGGTGACAAACCCTTCAAGTTTGTTTCCAAAAATTAGACGGGTTTCCACCCACAAACTTAAACCGTTTTGACGGTATAGTGGTATCATGTTCCAGATACATGATGTTCAAATTTATAAGAATATCTCTTTATTAATTTTTAGTTATTACTATCTATGAGGTTTTCAATATGACAAAATCTATGGACATAGTTTCATTCTCAGTTTACTAATGGCGTGTGTTTTTTATTTATTCACCACGCCTTATTGATTACGCTAATTTTTTTAAGATTCAATTATTATTGATTTATGATTCTTCTATTTGTAACCCTTACTAAGAATTTGAGATCACCCCTTTCATTTTTTTACCTTCAATAGGTTATGGGGAGGATACCATTTATTGAGTTCTCTGGGATGTAGTTTAATAGTTTTTATTATGTATTTTATTTTTTTACCTTTAACAATGTAATATGAGTTAAATATATTTATCTATTTTCTTCAAGACTACTAAATTAATCATTCCTTTGGGATTTTGTTCCTTTAAACCATTCCAATGTAATAAGTAATACACCTGCTCTGGGATTCTGGGGTCGGGGTGTTACACTAGAAATATGTTATAATAATGGTGAATTTTATATTTTTCTATAATTATGTAATTGTTATATATAATTATATTCATAAATAAAAATTAAACCTTCTTATTGATTCAAAATTTTAAAAAGGGTATTTTTAACCAATATTTATAAATCTCCACCATAACTCCCATAAAATTACAATGGGAATTAAAAAGTAAAGAAAAATCATCTATATAATTTCCATTAATATTATAGATGTGACAAACACATAAGCAAGGAGTAAGTACTAAAACCAACATGCCGAAGCAAGTGTTGAATGAACAAAACAACTAACACCTGAATATTAATTTTAACAATGAATGATTTATAAATGTAAAATAATAAAATTTAAATGAATGGTATTATGTAATATAAATATGAATATGGATCTTATATAGAAAAATAATAAACTTAAATTGACTATGTAGAAGGTTAGAGTGCATCTAACCAAATGTGATTTCGAGGAAATGGTTTTTTTACTCAATCTTCTTTTCATTGAGTCATCCTCTTTCCCCTTGATTAAATTCTATAAATCTTTCTATATTCTACCCCTTATTTATATCATGTTTTATTTTATGTTTATTTCTAGGGATATTTCATTTCCTTTCCAAAATTTATTTTTTCAATCAATTCTTACTTTATAAAAATGATATATTGTTATAAAAGAAAATCATTTACTTTATATTTTTTAGTATTTCATTCCATGTCTATATTCTTTATTAAAAAAAATATTTTATTTTCAAATTTTGAAATTTAAAAATGTATCCTCTACTATAACATTTATATTTCTATTTATATCTATTCAAAAAGAAAATTTATAATTATTTTATCAATGTGGCTTCCTTAAAACGATAAAGGTGCTTTTAAAAGGTATTTATTTCCATTTACATACGTTTTGTATCTTCCACACCACATTTATTCTAATTTAAACTTTATGTATTTTTCAATGTTCCATTATTGGGATGTTAACTTTTAAAACTATTTTTTGAATGTATTATTTTCACTCTTTGAAAATGATTTTTAATGTGATGTATAACTTTGTATTTATGACAACAAAAGAAACAAGAAAACTCTTTTAAAATTTATTTTCCTATATATATCTAAATAAGCTACCATCTATGTAATTAAATTTTATGTATCACCTTATGAATTCTCATATTCTATGTATATTATGGGTGATTTAATTTTAGGAATATTCTGATCAAATCATTCATTTATTCATATGTGATACCTTATGAAAATGTCATGTAACCCATTTTCTTTTCATGGGTTTTACAAGAAACGATGTATAATTGATTTTATGTGGAACAAAAATGTATGGTTTATCATTAGATGATTAATTGGTTTTATATATCCCTCAAATTAATTGTATAAAGCTTTATATCTTATGAAATCAAGATGGGAATTGGGTGGTTATCCCATATACAATTTTTTCTATGAGAAATAAGTGGTTAGCCTAAGTACACTATGTTTAGGACATGGGTAGTTATACTATGTATACTTTGTTATGGGTAGGTTTTTAGCGTAGTACAATATGATATTAATATATTAGTGGTTAAATTTGATATAAGTTATGACTTTCTATAATTTTGTTTGTGTCACATTCATATGTTATGCTCCATGGCTCATGATTAGTGTCTCATGTTTCTACATTATTATGACATGGTACATGTGGGGATTTTATAATGACACTTTTGGGATCATATATCCTTATTACATGATATATAATATTCTATCATGAATTATGATAATATCTCATGAATCTTTTTTCTTTTTAATTATGAATTTATCTCATTTTATTTTTTCTCATATGTTTATAATCTAATCCTCTATGGCTCACTGATACGTTTTCCCTTACCGAGCATTTAAGATAACTCCTTATTATTCTTCCCATTTCCCTGGGAAATTATAAGAAAGAATAAGTCTAGAACTAATTTATGTGTAAATAGTTTTTGTGGGAGATATTGATGTAATAATTTAGAATAAGATGTTTATGTTTATAATCCCCAAATAAACTAAAGCTTTGGGTTTTAGGATTGTGTTTTTTAGGAGATACATTTTATAATAATACAAATGATATAAGATCTATATATATTAATCATGGTTCGTCACACATATTACTTATTATGTTATGCTTGAGATCATGTTACCCGTTCTTTGGTTGAGTTTTTGTATTGAGAATATTATCTTCCTCCTGGTATATTCTGTTTTTGGATATGTTATTTGTTATCTAATTATTAATCTATTGTATAGAATATTTTTATTTCTTATATTATAAATATTATATCATATTTCATATTTAGTGATAGAATATCATGTCTAATTTAAAATATACCCCTTAAATGTTCTAATATATGAGTCATTATTAATGAGATGTTAAGTGAAATCAGTTAGTGTTTAAAAGTAGAGAAATCAATTTTCTTAACCTATGATTTAAATAGGAACCAGTTTTGAAAAGTGATAGATATTAAAGATCATTAAATTTTGGTAAAACTAAAATGGGTAAAGTTTTTTCCTAAATGGTATTGTGAAATGAGTAAATTTTGAAAAATAAGTGTTCTGAAAGTGATTCTAGAAATAAATTTTTAGAGTTTGAAGGTCTAATTTTATTTATAACTAATTAAAAAATATATCCATATAGAAAAATTGTAATGAATTTTTCTGGAATAAAAGTGTAATATAAGATGAACTTTTAAAGTTTTAGTTATTTTGAAATTAATTTAATCTATGATTTTTAAATGAGAATTTATCCTTACTGATTGTATTGGTTTTATAGGTTTTATATTAAAAATAGAGTATATTCATGTTATAAATTATGGAATCAACCAAGTAATTATGGTTGTTATATTTAATGATTATTTATATGGGATACCAATTTATCTTTTCATGGATTATAAATATTATTATGTCGAGGTGGAAAAGACCAATGTCCTAGTTGATTTATTTAAATGTGTGATTGATTTTAATTATGAGAATTTAGTTTTAAAAACCTGGGTCCATTTTTTTTTTATTTTTTTAATAAGAGCTTATTTATTATTTCCATATATTATAACGGATTATAAAGTTTTAGGATGGTGGTTTAGGAATTTTTTGGTTTATATTTAGGTTTTTTAGAAGTTTCGAAAATTTGGGTGGGATATGAGTTAATATCACTTTTAGATTATAATTTTAGGTGGAACCATGTTACTAGTGGGAGGTACTAGGTACCCAATTAGGTTGGGTAGAGAGGGTGTATATTAGAGGTTCTATCACGTACTCAGTGGGACAATAATGGGTACTCAGTAGGATCTGAACCAATTTTAACAAGGAAATAGAAAGTCAGTCTTTTTTTTACTATTAATATTTTAACCTATTTAGAGGGACCCTTAAAACCTTATTTGTTTAGAACATCCAAGACCCCTATATGGAACTTTCTCCTATACTTTTATCCCTCTTCTTCTCTATTTAAGAAAGGGTGATCCATGTATTTTTAGGAAAAATTTAAGAAAATATTTTCCTTCTCCTCTTCTTATTTCCTTTACTATTCACATATGTTTTCCCTTACTTTGGGTTGGGATTTGGTTGGTGATTTCACTAAGTTATGATGAAATTTATAAATATATTAGGTATTCCTCTTCCATTTTACAATGTAACCTATAACGAGCCTTTTACCTTTTATTTATTTCTATTTTTGTAACATCCTCACTTTAATTTGATGCACGAGATATTAACATTATAAAAATCCCCATTCCTCTTCTAGATATTCCCTAATATGGGTTTTAAAATGGTTGATTTTTATGAGTAAAAGATTTATGAATCATTGGTTAGAGTGATGGGAGGAGTCTTGGCCTTGTCTTAGAGCTTAATCTACCACTGAATAGCTAATGAACTCCACCATCCGTCAGATGGAGTTGCTGTATGTCCGAAGAAAACTGAAGATGCCACCAGCTTTCTAGTGGGGTGACACTAACCAACTAGTGGTGGTGGAAGAACACAGGTGTAACACCCTGAGATTTTTATGAGATTGATTTATTAATTTCTTTTATGACTTGTGTTATATGCTACACCAAGATAGGCTTGCACAATACGAAACACCAACTTAGATTGTCGTATATGGAATGCTATGATTGGCTTGTGTTACACAAAATTTCAAGTTCTTTTGATAGAATTTATTTCATTTAAGACCAATTACAAGTGAAAAACTAAATATTATAACCTATTCATTATAATGGAGGGTATGAATAGTATTAACTTTCTTTTGAGAAACTATTTAAATGAAAATTAGCGAATCTATAAAAAAATAAAATCACTCTTGATGGATTTTATTAATGAAAAATTTATGTAATATATTAAATATAATGTTTAAAATTTATCTTATATGTTTTATAGATATGATATTTGAACATATTCAATTTTTTGGATAAAAGAAGTATTTTTCAAAAAAATGCATTTTTGCTGCATTTTGAAGGTGCACCCATTTTAAATATATTTTTTTACAATTTTTAACATTAAATTTATCAAAATGAACTTATTATTTTAATTAAAAATACAAAAATTACTTTCATTGATTTTTTTTTATGATAAGTTTCCTTTTTTTTGATGAATTGTTAAAATACTGATTTTTATTGAAAAATTTATTTTCTTTCAAAGTCATTACATAGTAAAATTATGTTTTGGATTAGTTTTAAATTTTAAATTGTTTTTTATCCAATTATGGTTTTTGGAAATGATTTTATACATTAATTTATTATAAAAACATTTTCCATTTAAAAATGTGCATTTTTCTAAAAAAAGAATTTTTCATAACATTTTACCGGTTTTATTTTAAATTTAATTCAGAAACTTCTTCTCATTGAATTTTAAAAATTTTATGTAAAATTTGGATTTAGGAGGTGATAATTTAGTAATTAGGTCCCTTTTATTTTTGACCAATATGAATAGTAACCCTAGAAAATTTTGTTACCAAGGTAAAGGGTAAATTAGGTAATTTAAGTTAAGAATAAAATTATAATGACTATAAAATGACCAAAAAATGACCAAATTTTATCTGATGAATATAATTTGACCCTTAACACTTAAGTATCGAACTTATGTCATTTAATGGACACTTTTCCATGAAAATGACTTAAATAATATTTAAATCAAAGAATGACACAAGTGTCATTTTCCATGTCTTTAATATCCATTATGTGTCCACATATGGACAAATGGGTGGTATTAAGAATATATGTGTAAAATTATAACTTAATAAACATATATCCCTAATACAAATTTATTTTTTACTTTTTGGGGCCATTTGGGAGATATTATGGTATTTCTAATATTTTATTTAATGAAAAATTAACGATATAACATTCATGTTTTAAATAATAAATAATTTTTTAAATTAGTTTATACAGAAGATATATTCAACTTTAAATACTAATTTTAAAGATAATATTTTTATCTATCAAGTTAATTTATTTTTAATTTTTATAAAATAAATAATTTACATAAAGGCTTATAAATTGATGATGTAAAAATTATTTAATTCATTAAAAATTAATAAAATAATTTTCTTAAAAAAAAAATAAATATTAAAATACCAAAACACTTTCCAAAAAATTATTTTATGAGTATATCTCGACCGTAATCATCCAAGGGCCGAGTTATTGAGAATTTTTATCCTTATAGAAGATATTATGACACTTATATTATTTTATTTAAAGTGATGTTAACATTATCACATTCATATTTTAATAAGTATAACATTTTTAATGATTTATTTTAATGAATATATATTTGACTAAAAGTATTATAATAAAATATAATAGATTTATCTTCATCATAGTATTTTATTTTTTATTTTTACCCAACAGATAAGTATGTTAAATAATTACACAATACTGATGTAGTAATTATTTTATTAATAAAATTATCAAATTAATGTTATTAAAAATATTAAAAAAAATATAATTTGTGTTAATTAATGTTTCAGTGTAATTTTATAGATTTCCTATACCCATTAGGTATATAATAAGATATTTGTTTCTAGGATAAAATCTTATCTTGACATTTTCAGATTTCCAATAATTGAATATTGTCAAAATTGACACTATTATTGTTTTGTTAAAACAATGTATTATTAAATTATTTAAAAATCATAAAACATTTTAAAAAATATATAATAATTTTTATAAGGTACAAAATGTTATAATATATTTATTTATGGTCTATTTTACATCAAATAAGTAAATATTGTACCCTTTTAATATTGAATTATCTTTTAACCTAGTTAAAAATTAAATAGAATAACTAAGTGATAATTAAAAGGTAAGGTTTAAATTGAACGAAATATTTGTCAAAAATGTATTGGTTGATGATATTGCAACCTTATATAATATCATGTTCTAATTTAAGTCATTTTGAGGTTTTTTTATGGGGATTTATTTTGTTATAAATTAATATTTTTGAGGTTTCCAAAAGTTCCCCTCACCTCAATTATAAAATGGAACCTCCTCCCTCAAAATTTCAATTCACTTTGAGCCTTCAAGCTCGACCATACCCTACACATTTCTCTTCTCAACTTACTTAATCACATTCTAGATGTTCTCGTATTATCAAAAGACCAACTCTAGTGACTTAAATAGGAGATCTAGAGGGAGCTCGTCAAAGAAGAGGAGGCTTGGATCTATACAAAGGATATCGAACCTAAGGTAAGGGATAATTTCGTAATCTCATTATTATTTGAGATTGATTATATTTAAGTATTTACTGGGGTTTATTTATAATCAATTTCCATGTTTTATAAGGATTTTATAAAATGTTTTACTATTCTCCTATGGATGTTTAAAGTAATTTTTAACCATTTTTGACTTTTTACTACACAGTTTGGATTGAATCTTTCATTAATTTTCCATACGAGGTACTTTTTTCTTTTCCAGTAAAAGTATGAGAAAAATGTTTCTTAACATATATATAATGAATGAATTTTTACAATTTTATAACTTCTTATTTCCATGAAGATTCAGTTACATGTTTTCAAGGTTATTTTTAAAGAAAAGTTTATTTTAAAATTGAATGGTATTTTAAGAAAAGAAAACATTTTTGAAGAAGAAAGAATATTTTACTCAATAATTAATTTCAAGTGTTTTATCAAAATTATTTTACATCTAAGATGTTATTATTTAAATAGGCTTATTTTTCTATCCCTATTATTACTATATTTTGGTTGTGTTTATGATGTAATGATATTTATGAAATTCATCTGTTTTATTTGGATTACGTTTTGATGTAATGATGTTTATGAAACCCATTTTTTTTTGTTATCCTGTGATGAATGATTTATGTTTTTGTGGAACACATATGTATGGTTTTCATTATGTGATGGGTGGGACCTATATCTCCCTCAAAATCATTGAGTAAAGACTTATATCTCATGAGATAGACATGACTGAAATATCAAGTAAATCCAGTTTAGTAATACATGGATGGAATGAAAAGTAAATATGGTTTAGTAATGCAAGGCTATAATGACAATTAAATCCAATTCAGTAATACATGGATAAAATGACAAGTAAACCCAGTTCAGTAATGGAATTTGTCCACTATGATGGTCTTGGAAATGAACCTTGGATAATATGGAAATTATTTTTTATACTTATATGTTTTCCAAAATTCCATGTTTTTTTCCAATTCTATTTTATCATAGTTCATGTTTCTTTATGATTTATGCCTTAAATACTTACAAGATTTATTTTATGACTCAATATTTTGATATTCAAAATATATGTTCATGTTTTTCATTCCCATGTTTATGTATTTTTTACCCTTACTGAGCATTGAGCTCACCCATTTTATGTTTTATTTTCCCCAGAATATAAAGATAGGTTTTAGGTAGGAAAACTAAAGGGGAATATATTTATAAGAGATATTGAGGATATGTTATCAAGTTATAAGGATGTGTTCCAAGTTTCCAAATACATTACACTAATATAGTCTTTGAGTGTCTATTTGTGTAATGTATTAAGTATTCCACAAAATAAATTTAATGTCTATGTACATCAAAATTGGTTCATTAGAGTTGGTATCAGAGTGAAGGTTTAGTTAACCATTGGAAACTAGTATGAGAAAACTTTAGGGAGATCCTTAGAGATATTTCTAAGGATATGTCTAGGTATTTCCTAAGGATAAGTCTAAGTATAGGTTACAATCCTAGGGTTTTTGTGATAATAATGACTTACCTGGGGTTAAACCAAAGATATCATAGATTGAAATATTATATATAATTTACCTTACTTATCTGTTTCTAATCTCTGATATGTATTTCTCATACATTTCTTTCTAGTCTTATTCAACAACCAGAACTATATAGAACATAGTTAACCATTGAATGTTTCAGATGTAGAAATATGGGAATTATGTAGATTGATTTACTAAGTGGAAATACCAAGAATATAATCATGATGATGATATGAGTATTGGTCATACTGCTAAGGATAAAGTGATTATAAATGATATGTGAAAGTAATGTGATGTTCTTCTAGAATTGTTTACTTTAAAACTAATAATATTTATTTTTTAGAAACCTTAATACATGATTAGTATTTTAGGAAAGAATATCATGATAGATCATGAGTTATGTTTTAAGAATAAATTTGGATAATTGAGGTGTATATGTTTTGGAATTCAAATATTATGTTATATGAATCATGAAATATATAACTATTTTCAGTATACATTTTTCATTAAGGATTAAAAATGATATGTTTAATAGTTATAAGGATCCAAGAAAGTGATTTAAGGGTAAGGTGATAAACTTGGAAAACACTTGATTAAGGGAAAGATAACCCTTAATATACCCTTTATGTTAATATAATGATGTTTGGATAAAGATATGTTGGATTTGAATAATTAAATTGGATGATTATATTTCCTTGGTAACTAATAATGGATTTGTTGAAAATAGGTTTATTCTATCATGGATAAATTAAAAAACTTTTTGGGACTTATGAATAATCTAATAAGGTTTGGAATAAGGAAATATTCATGTTTTCAATAAGGATATATGATAATTCAGATTATTACCATGACTTAAGAGAATACATGATGATGGTGTTCAAATTTTTGAAATGTGACCAATAAGAGATACCTTATGATATACGGGGGATAAATAATAATTGAGTTAGTGGAACTTTTTCTATAGTTTTGGATTTTCATCATTCAGAAGGATTCCGAGGTTATCAATTTATAGAAATTTAAGTTAAACATTAGATGGAGTATGTTAGAATAAAGTATTATATCACCATAGGTAGAATTATGCATATTTGATTACTTGTGATAACATTTTTTTATGATAAAGAAATTTGGAATAACTTATCATTCTATTTATGGATCACACGATCTTATAACACTTCAGGAATAACAAATTCAACTTCATTTCACTGAATAAGCTATGAAGTGTAAATTGTTCAAGGCATGACCAAAAATGATATTGTATTGAAATCAAGTAAGAATTTATTCTCATGTTCATCAACTTTAGGTAAAGGATATTGAAAATAAATTTTTTTATCATAATACCTTCTTATCTGATATATCAAATGGCCCCTTAAATCATCATAGATTTATGTCATTTTGATTGTTAACTTTCTCCTAACATTGTTCTCTATCACTCTCCATCAAAATTTAATGTTTATATTTTTCTTTTATATCTATGTTTTTTCTTACCAACGATGTTATTCTATATAGAATCCTAGTGAGGAGTTACTTTGGTTAACTGTTATCTTTCTAACAGTCCTTTTTTTTTAAAATAAAGTTTTAGTATTTATTCTTATGATGTGGGTTTCTATGAAATAAAATTTCAAGTATTAAACCTTTTATAACCAAGATAAATTTTGAGGGTGAAATTATTTTAAGGGGGGGGGGGTAAAATGTAACACCCTGAGATTTTTATGATATATATTTCTTAATTACTTTGATGACTTGTGTTGTACCCTAAACCAAGATAGGCTTGTGCAATACATAACACAAGATTAGATTATGGTATACGCAACACTATTCTTGGATTATGTTACACGCAATTTGAATTTCTTTTGATATAATTCATTTCATGTAAGACCGAGTATAAGTGAACAACTAAATATTATAACCTAGTCATTATAATGGCCGGTATGAATAATATTATCTTTTTTCTAAAAAACTATTTAAATGAAAATAAGAGAGTCTATAAAATAATAAAATAACTATTGATGGATTTTATTAATGTAAAATATATGTAATATATTCAATCTAATGTTTAAAATTCATCTTACATGTTTTCTAGACATGATATTGGAACTCATTCAATTTTTTAGATAAAACAAGTATTTTTAAAAAAGAATGCAGTTTTGCCACCTTTTGATGGCACACCAATTTTAAATATAGTTTTTTACACTTTTTAATAATAAAATTTTGAAAATGAACTTCTTATTTTAATGAAAAATATAAAAATCTACTTTTCTTGAAATTTTGGTAATTTTCTAATAAGTTTCATTTTTTTGATGAATAGGGAAATACTGGTTTTTATTGAAAATTTTATTTTATTTCAAATTCATTACATAGTAAAATTATGATTTGGATTTGTTTTAAATTTTTAAATAGTTATTTTTTATTGAATGATGGTTATTTAAAAATTGTTTTATACATTTATTTATTATAAAAACATTTTATATTTAAAAAGGTTCATTTTTCTAAAAAACTATTTTTCGTGACATTTTATCGATTTTATTTTAAATTTAATTCTACTACTTCTTTGTTTTTAATTTTGAAAAATGGATATAAAATTTGGATTTAGGCCATACAAATTTGGTAAGGAGGTCCCTTTTATTTTTGACCAATATGAATAGTAAACATGGTAAATTTTGTTACCACGGTAAGGGGTAAATTTTGTAATTTAGGTTAAAAATAAAATTATAATGACAATAAAATGACCAAAAAAAATGAAAAAAAAATTATTTTCTTCATTTAATTTGACTCTTATCACTTAATGATTGAAATTATGTAAGTTAATGGAAACTTTTCCATGAGAATGACTTAAATAATATTTAAATCAAAGAAAGACACAAGTATCATTTTCCTTATCTTTAATATCTATTATGTGTCCATATATGAATAGATGGGTATTTATAATGAATATAAGTGGTAATGTTTAAATTAATAAACATTTATCCCTAATATAAATTTATTTTTGTCGTTTTAGGGCCATTTGGGATATATTATGGTATTTATAATATTTTATTTAATGAAAATTTAATGATTTCACATTCATGTTTTAAATAATAAATCTTTTTTAAAATAATGTTATAAGGAAGATATATTATACTATCAATACTAATTTTAAATAAAAAATGTTTTTCTCTATCAATGTAATTTATTTTTAATTTTTAGGAAATAAATAATTACCTTAAAGTCTTATAAATTGATGATGTAGAAATTATTTAATTGATGGAAAATCAATAAAATAGTTTTATTAAAATGATAAAAAAATATTATAATACCATAAAACTTTCCCCAATATTATTTTTAGAGTATATATCTATCATAATCATATAAATGTTGAGTTATTGAGAATTTGGATCCTTATAGAAGATATTATGATACTTATGTTATTTTATTTAAAGTGTTGTTGAAGTTGTCACATTCATATTTTAATAAGTATAATATTTTTAATAATTGATTTTCTAAAATATATACTCTACTAAAATTATTATAATTAAATACAGTATATTTATCTTCATAAAAATATTTTATTTTTATTTTTTACCCAATAAATAAGTATTTTAAATAATTACACAATACTAATGTAGTAATTATTTTTTTAAAGGAAATATTAAATTAATATTATTAAAAATATTAAAATAAATATAATTTGAGCTAATTAATATGTTTGTTGAATTTTATAGATGACCTATACCCCTTTGGGATATAATAAAATATTTTCTAAGGATAAAATATAATCTTCATATTTTTAAAAATCCAAAAATTAAATAGTGTCAAAACTGAAACTATTGTTGTTTTGTCAAAACAATGCTTTATTAAATTATTTAAAAATAATATTTTTTTAAAAATATATAATAATTATAATAAGTTATAAAATGTTATAATGTATTAATTTATGGTCTATTTTACATCAAATAATTAAATATTACACCCTTTTAATATTGAATTATTTGTTACCCTGGTTAAAAATTAAATAAAATAACTAAGTGATAATTATATAGATAAGGTTTAAATTGATAAAAATACTTGTAAAAAATGTATTGGTTTATGATATTGTAACCTTATCTAATCATATATTTGAATTTGGGTCATTTTGGAGGTTTTTAAATGGGGATTTATTTTATTATAAATTAATATTTTTGAGGTTTCCAAAAGTGCCCCTCACCTTAATTATAAAATGGAACCTCCTCCCTCACAATTGAAATTAAATTTGAGCCTTCATGATTGACCATACCCTAACCATTTCCCTTATAAACTTTCTTAATAACATTCTATAGGTTTTGGTATTCTCAAAATACCAACTCTAGTGCCTTTAAAAGAAGATCTAGAGGGAGCTCGTCAAAGAAGAAGAGGTTCCGATACATACAAAGGACAACAGACCTAAGGTAAGGGATAATTTCACAATCTCATTATTATTTGAGATTTTTTATACATAATTGTTTACTAGGGTTTATTTATCATCCATTTCCATGTTTTATAAGGATTTCATAAAATTTTGTACTGTTCTCCTATGGATGATTAAAGTCATTTTTACCCATTTTGACTTTTTACTACATGATTTGGAAGGAATATTTCTTTCATTTTCCATACATGGTTTTTTTTCTTTTCCAGAAAAAGTATGAGAGAAATGTTTTTTTAAATTATATGGAATTAACGTGTTTTTACGCTTTCATAACACCTTATTTCCATGAATCTTCTCTTACATGTTTTTGAGGTTATATTTAAAGAAATTATTTTATTTTAAAATTTCATGATGTTTTAAGAAAAGAAAACATTTTTGAAGAAGAAAATATATTTTAATCAATAATTAATTTCAAACGTTTTAACAAAATTATATTCCATCTAAGAAGAAATTATTTAAATAGGGTTATGTTTCTATCCCCATTATTACTATTTTTTGGTTGTGTTTATGATGTAATGCTATTTATGAAATCCATCTGTTTTATATGGATTATTTTATGATGTAATAATGTTTAAGAAACCCATTTTATTTTTTTGGGTTATCCTCTGATGAATTATTTATGTTTTTTGGCACAAATATATATGGTTTACATTATATGATGGTTGGGACATATATCTACCTCCAATGAATTGGGTAAAGATTTATATATCATGAGATAAACATGAATGGGACAAAAAGTAAATACAGTTCAGTAATAAAGGACTGGAATGAAAAGTAAATTCAGTTTAGTAATATAGGGGTAGAAAGACAAATAAATCGAGTTCAGTAATACATAGCTAGAATGGAAAGTAAACCCAATTCAATAATAAAATTTGTTCACTATGATAGTCTTGGTAATGATCCTCGGCTAATATGGAAATGTTTTTCTATGATTATGTGTTTTCCATAATTCCATGATTTATGATAATGATATTTTATAATGGTTCATGTTCATTTATGATTTATGTATTATGTAATACAAAGATTTATTTTATGACTCAAGATTTTGATATTCAAAATTTATGTTCATGTTTTTACATTCTTATGGTTATGTTTTTTTACCCTTATTGAGTATTTGAGCTCACCCTTTTTATGTTTTATTTTCCCCAGGATATAAAGAAATGTTTTAGGTATGAAAACTAAAGGGGAAGATCTTTATGGGAGATATTGAAGATATTTTACCATGTTATAATAATGTGTTCCAAGTTTCCAAATACACTAAAATAATATGGTCTTTGGGTGTCTATTTTTGTAATGTATTAAGTATTACGCAAAATAAATGTAATTTTCATGTACATAAAGTTGGGGTCATTAGACCAGGCTGTTCAGACTCTCATACTGGCCTGCCAGGGGTTAGGCACTGGATAGATAGTGAGGTCCAACAAATGGTCTGCATAACCTATCAATGGGTGCATTAAATAAACCCCACAAATTTTAATTTCACTTAGTTTTTGACATTTTTAATGAAAAATTCTGAACCTAAGCACCCTATTTATAATTAGAGACCTTCTCTTTAATTATTTGATCTATTCATCTCTTCTTGGTTTTTTAAGGTTGGACCAATATCGTGACACTAGAATGATGAGTTTCCTCGATATCTTTATAAATTTACTCTTCCTCATTGATAGTTATGCATTAATCTATGATGGATATATAGTTTTTGTACCAATATAATGATAAATTCTTCTCTCCTTCATAGACTAGTGATAATTCTACCATTTTAATGATGTCTCTTGATTGGATTGAGATATACCATCAATTATAGACTTGTTATGGGTATGTGTTTACGAATCATCTTCCTATAAATATTTTTGATTATAGATTGATGATAGAAATATAATATATTGGCGATACTTTGGTAGATTGGTGGTCGATTCTATGTGTAAACAACATACCTTTGATTGGGGCTTGACCCCTCATGAATAATGGATGATTCCATGTAAGTTTCCCTCGATTAATTATCTTGTGACCATCTTCTTATTGAATTTAATATTAGATCTCTTTTATTTCAATGGTTTGATAATGGATCGATGTTCATAGACTAGACCTAAGGTTATATTCTATAATTGATGATGAATCCAAAATCCACTCTTGAATCGCCAACAAAAGTTTTGGATTGAAATAATTTTATTTTACTTATCTTATAACTAATTCCATTTAAGGAATCTATGAGGCATGTGATTCAAAAAATATATAGTTAGAATAGAATATCTGTGGGACTCTCTTATATAAACCTCTTCTTTGATAAACTAAATCCTAATATAGGTATCCTTGATGTGTGATCAAATTTTATGTGGGTGCACTATATGATTTGGGCTTTGATCCTTCATTAAATATTAGGGTACTTCATCAAAAAACTTAAATAAACCATAGAGATGTGTTTATTCCTTTCCTTTGGGAAATCACAGGTTTGAATCCCAAGATGTAAATTTTGGTGAAAATAGTACCATTTACTATATGTTACCTTATTTTATCATTTTTACAATATTTTACTATTATTAAAAAAAGTTACCAAATTTAATCCCATACATAAATTAATCATCCAAAATAAAAATATGAAATTAATTTTTTCAAATTTATATTCTAAATATTGTAAATTTATCTTTTAAATAAATTCACAAAAAATAGTTTCTAAGAAACATATGTTACTAAAAAAATAAAATTATTATTCCAATGACCAAATTTCTATTCTATTGAAATTATTAAGAAACTATTATACTCACTATATAAAAAAATCCTAAGAATACGAGACATTAAATAGTTTTAGTGAAAATAAGGCACAAATTTCAAAAGAAAGGTTTTAATGTTTCAAAAAATTATAATAGAATGTTATAATATTTTATAATTAAGAAAAAAATCATTTATAGATTAAATAAACTATTATTAAAATTTATGAATTCCTTATAAAATGCAATTTGAGTGTAAAAATATTATTTATCCACTTCTTTTTTCATATTATTCACAAGAAACTAAATATGTAACTAAAAATGTATATATTTACATATTGTATTATTTTGAAATTTTATATGTTGTAATTAATTTATAATAATAACTTTTATAATAAAATCAGTTTCCATTTTGTATATTTTTATTACAATGGTCATATGAAAATATAACTATAAATATGAAATAGGTATTTAAAAATTAATTGTAAATATAGTAATTGATATTTTAGAAAACCATTTTGAGGCCATTATAAAATCTTTTTTCCTTGATTCATATAGTGATTGTATAGATTTTTGACCATATTTGATGGTGTTTGATTATGGGTTTGTGTGTAGCCTGAGAGACCCACATATGATAATTCATTCCTTGAGTATTTCTATAGTATCTTGTTACCATGATTCATGTTTATCAGATGTTGTTATATGATTCTACTATATTCTCTTGATGAGATGTTATGCTTATCTTATTACACTCTACCATATTGTGTTTATTTACCATGACATTGAGGTTTTATCTCAGTATTCTTAATAGTTGGACTATTATGGTATGATTACCCATGGGGGGGTGGGTGTTCCCAATATGAAATTATGATGAAAATGAACCCATAAATAGGGTAAGAGCATAAAAAACCTTTTGCCCAGCCTGAAACTCGATACCTTGAGGATACCAAGTAATGTTCTAGAACCCAATTCCTTGTATATGCTGAAAAAAATGTTCAATCGATTCCTTGAGGATTCCATGTAACATGTGGTGAGGCTTATGGATAGTTCATTATCACTTTTGATATCTTTTATCATCTTTTTATCATGTAAATGAAACAAGTTTGTTTGGGGCTTGTGGTGGCTTGGTTAACACATGAGTGATCGATATATGATTTTTTATTCTTTCTTGTAGATTTATAATTATCATTACATACACCTATTATAGTTTTTCACACTTGTTAAGGAATTATTGGTGGTTTCCTAATGGGGTTTATTACCCACACCATTTATGGGAATCTTGATGTGTGTGGAAAATTCATGTATATGGATATATGAAAGGGTAAGGGGCCTTTGGTAGATGGTTGAGTTAGAGAGCATGTATATGGTAGAAAAATTGGGATAGAATCCAAATTATTTCCACAATTTTTGTTTATTTAATTATTTGTTTTCACTTTAAACTCAAGTTTTTATTACCACAATGGGATCCTGTTTATTATTGGTATGTCATGTGTTCCATATGATATTACATTATGATTATTTATTCTTAAAACCTTTTTACTTTGAGTAATTTATATTTTATTTATATTTTTGATGTATGGATATAATACTAAGGTTTTAATCTCCCCACTGATGGAGTTTTACCCTCAATGCTTTTCGGTAACCTCTTATATATGAGGAGGTGAACATGAGGTATTTTGTCTCTCCTAATCAGACCTGGTGGTTCATGTTGGGGTGTTATAATTTTTATATAGAGTGATTAAGGTGTGACTTATTATAGGTATTTCTTGAATTTGGATTATAATTACATAATATTTAGGTTGAATTAATTGTGTATTTTGATTATTGTGATATTGGATGGATTCTAGGAGATGTCTGATCAAGATTTCTTTATGTTTAATAATTTTTAAATTATGGTGGATGTTTATTTTCGTTTATTTGGTTGTGTAATATTTATTTATGGCTAATAGGTATTGTTTGGTAGAAATTAGAGTATTTTTTGTTGGTTTATGGAATTGATTAAGATTTTTAATGGTTATGGTAGGTGGTCTCTACCCTCCATATGATTTCAAGTTATGACTTTGATATACCTATTGATTATTTTTACAAAACTTATAATAAAGTTAAAAATATATTGTTAGGATTATGAATTATTTTATCAATAATATTTTAGCAGATCAAAATATATTTTGAAATGAGGTTTACATGAATACACATTATAGTTTTTAGTTCATTTCAGAAAAAGTTGTTTATAATGATTGTTTTATATTTCATTCATAACAAGTATACCCATGAGTTCTTGCATTAACTATCATTTATCAATTATATAAAACAAGTTTTATTTTCTTACTTAAGTTTTTTTATAAAATCAAATAAATATAATTTTACCTTTAATTTGGGGGGTGTTTTTAAATAATTAATTTATTTCTAAATTTGGATAAACACATCAAATGGTTTTTGGGTAATTAGAATGATTGTTGAGTGGTAGACACATACTTTTAAACTTTTAATTTTATCTTGAGTTTAACTTTCATGGAATTGAAATGTGTTGGACCTTAACTTACTCCCTTGAGAATTTAACATTCCTTATGAGATGAAATCACTTCATAAAACTTGATCATGAATGAATTATGAGAAAATGATACAAACTTAATATTTGTTTAAGGTCTTTAATTTATGGTGAGGTGATGTATTTTTTAGGGAATTTGGATGGGATTATCTAAGTTTCAAAATTTATTTGGTTTCATATTTTCAAATGTGTCTTAACTTTTTCATATACCATCTAGATATATTTATTTAAAATGTTGGGTGTAAAAATAATTTAAATCAATGGCCCCATTTTATATAGTTTCGTTCCTTTAAAAATATTTCCCTCAGTATTTTTTTTCCAATTTTAAATATTTTATCGAAACAATATTTCTTATTTAAGTTCTATTCTATAATTTTTTTAACTTTTACTTCTTTATAAAATAGGTTAATAATATAATTAGTTTTAAAACTATATTATGAAATTATGCATCTAATGGTGTGTAGTCTTAAGAAATAATTAGATAATCAACTAAAGGTTTTTATTATACTTCATTTTAGGGAAATAATAGAGTAAATAAATTTCATTTGAAACAAATAAGGATGTACATGAACAATTTTTTTTTAAGAGTTGAATATATAGAAAATAGACCCTTTAATTTTGTAACGCGTGTTATCTATAATTGAAACCCCTTTTTGTTCATTTACTATGATTGACACCATTTTTAGCTTATGATTAGTGTTCTTTATGGCTACCCATGTTTCATTTCACATCATGGAATAGTTCACTAAATCATACAAGTTATAATAATAGTGTTGTACCATGCTAGCATATCTCTAGATATGATAATCTTATAACCACTACTTGATATAAAAGGCGTGTATACTATTTGGTATAAAATGACATGTTTATTGATTTGGTAGAGTGCATGTTTATTTATTTGATATTGATCATTTGTAATAATATGATATTGCCTTGGATTAACTATGTTTTGTATATATGGTTATTTGAACCTTGTTATTCTGATTTTAGCTTATGACTTGTGCACTAGATACACATCGAGACATGATAAGTATATAAAATTATTCCTTATGAATAAATGAGTTATTCCTAGGAGAGGATTATATAACTCAATAAATTCCCCCAAATAAAGAGACAATTGGCCTCTTAGGTAATAATGACACACACATGCACACAATTCCAATTTATAGTGAACCAACCTAGGTTTCCATCCACTTAGCACTGGACACAACATGCCACAAGGACTGATAGTCCTTCTTGATCCCCATGATCGGGAAACTAGTGCCTGTGCATCACATGAATCCATTTGGGAATGATTTAAACCTAAATCAAAGTCAAAATATAATATAACATATAATAAGAGTCCGACATGGAGTGTCCTTACATTGGATATCTATGCAATATCAAACATATAAGAAACCAAAGTAAAAAAACATATCGAATGGGTCATAACCAACAACAATGATCCAAACCATTTTCATAAATACCAAACACTATACATAATAAATATAATATAGAATGAAATAATTAGATACAATAAAATAATTACTGAAAATAGCTACAGGGATAATATTTTTAGCCAATATAATGCTATCCAAAAATAAAGCAACCATAATACACTAGATCCAACCCTGAAACCACCTCCATGAAACCTTCAGTTGCTCACCACCTCCCAAATCACCTCACATTGGACTCAAGAACAAAACCTAAATCCTTCTAAAACCTTTGAATATATAATATACATGCATGATCTAAACATCCTAGTAAGTCAACGCCCACCGAGAATATGAAATTCATTTTGTATGGTAATTTAAAAATTCTAGTTTGATAATATTACTATAAAGTAGGATTTTAAGACAAGAAATCATGAGAAACCAAACCAATTCCACAACCTCTTTTCAAAATATTCCATCTTGATTTTCTAAAGTGAAAACAGAAACCCTGAAAATTCTCCACCAACCTAAGCTATTTTAATTGAACAAAAAAACCCATTTTTAAATCCTATTAAAAACACATAAGAGTATTTAAATTCAAAATACGTACCCCCAATCCCCTTTTAGAAACCATTTAAAAGGAAATAACCCTAAACACAATGGGTCAATTATTAACACAAAACATGAAACACAAGTTTAAGGGAATAAAAAGAATATGAATAATATAAAGGTTCTATAATAATATAAGCATGGGAAATTATACAATCAAGCACTAGATCAAAACCCCAAACATCAACCACCAATCAAGAAAACAAAAATTTCATTGGATCTACCATGGGAATATAACATGAGATGCATATAATATTATTAGTTTCCCATGAACCAACTATCAACATATATTGAGTCCAAATCACAAGTCATTAAACTACCCCACATAAGCCTCATTGCAATGGAAAACACCCTATCCCTGGTCCATGTCATGACTAGAGGGACATCAAAAATGTGTGTAATAACAAGTGCAATATAATAATAGACCAATTACTTAGTAACCAAGTTTCTATGACCAATAGAAAAGTGAGGTGAGTGAAAAATAACTCCAAGATTAACACAGAAGGCATTAACAGTAGCTCTCCCTCGCCTTTATCACCCTCACAATGAGTATCCCCATATATTTTATATATCATACAACCATGGAATAATAAATTAAATTACCACACAAGGGGATCAATGAGCTTCACATAGAGATAAAAAACCCAAAAGGGGGTAGAAAACTCAAGGGTAAATCAAGAGGGTATTTCATAACCAACCATTCAGAAAAAAAGTACCAAACTAGCCTTTAATGATAAAACATGGCTCTAAATTGTGATCCCTATAACATTTTATAAAAATTTAGTTTAAACACCCTTTAAAAATCTATTTAAATCACACACACCATTTTCCATTTAAAATAAACCCTTTAAAACATGGTTCTTACTCTTTGAAATCCAAAAGAATTCCAAACACCATCTATATCCATCCAAAAATTTTAAAGATTTATTAAGGAATTCTCATAAAGGTAAATCACATGCTCATTTCAAAGAAACATTTAAATTTTTTCAAATAACCCCCTTTTAAATCAATTCATGGTCAACACCTCATTATAAAATAAATATCTATTAAAACCTCATTCTCACTCCTTAAAAAAATACCAGATTAAAATCCAACACACACCATCAGAACTATTTCAAAATCCTCATAAGAATTTAATAAATTATGGGAAATAAAAACATTACATTTCAAACATTAAAACATGGAATTAGATAGAAAAATACTTTATTACAAGATTAAACTTCTAGGAAATGGATTTGAAATATCACATGGATATCACATATATTAATTATTTTATTAAAATTATATTTATAACATCCAATTGTACTTTGAATTCCAAAATGAAACAATTTCATTGAAACACCTACTTGTATGAAACAAAAACTAAGTCGAAACATGTTTCCATTATTGGAGAACACATGAATAAGAAATAAGACCTTCTATACATGCCAAAAGAGACTAAATCCCTATGTTATAACCATCCAAAAACCAATCCCTAGCTTATACAGTGAACTACGATTTTAAGGGGAATAAGAAACCTAATAAAGAAGATAGTAGAATATAGGAGAATGAAGAGAACACTTACCTTGTAACTACTTGGAAATCACTAAGAAAAAGCCAAGATTGAAGAGGTAAAGAGGGTGGAAATCCTCCTTGGGACCCCAAGGGTTGGACAGTTAATATGAGGGAAGAAAGTAGTGAAACCCCTCTTAATTAAAATATGGTAAAAAGGTCAAATCACACTTCAAGTGATTTTATTTAGGCTTCAATATTTAGCTTAATGGTTTTACAAAATGTATGAAAATTGTACATAGGACTCTAACTAGGGAAAAACCACCTACAAGATTTCTAGTTTACTTCACATGGTTTAATGAACCATTAAAGTTTTTTAAAAAAACTTTTTCTCCATGATAACACCCTCTATACTAACACCACAATGTTTACCCTAACCGTGTGGGTAAATCGTGCAACACCTATAAATCCTCTAAAACTCTAAATTTCTTGACCCAAAAACCATTGGGACTTAAAAATAAAATCCAATATATGATAAAATAATATGATTTAAACACTATAGTGAGATGTTGGTGTCACAATTCTCCCCACCATGAGACTTTATACCCCTAGAAAGTTCATTAAAAAAATTAAATATGGGATAAAATAAAGGATCCAAATAGGAACTAATCAAATGGAATCAAACAATGTGATCAAACCTCAAAGATAAATAATAAATCTCCTCAATGTGACATCCTAACTCGAGTTCCATATGAAGGTTCCCTAATCCGATTAGCCACATGGACTAAAACATTCCTCCCCATATGCTAGAGGATGATGATTAACAGTGAGGTCTTAGGGTGTGTTTGTGGGGAGACTATTCCCTCATGTCAAAGTGGATCACAGTTGTATATAACATGAATAATTAAGAATAAGTAGTATAATAAACAATAAATCAACAAATAATAATATTCAAATGATGGAAATTGAATCATATAAAAAATGATAATGTCATGTTTTGTCTTTACAAACTGGAAAATAAGTATAAATGATAGAAATCAATACTTGATATTAAAAATAACAAGAAGAACAAAAACTATCAAAGCATCTTGATACCTGGTCTAGTTATCTACTACCAATATCTATCCTAAATAAGCAAGAAATTCAGGTTTACAGGGTGGGATTTTTCTCCTTGTCCATACCTGTGATCAGATAATCTGCCCGGGTACTAATGAAGGACCATATAGGGTGTGAGATATATCACAGTAGGCCACAACTAACGGAGTCTATACAATCTAGTATATGAATATAAACTAAAACAATGTGTAGGTATATATAACAAATAAATAACTCATACCTACTTCACGCTCAACTGTTAATGTTTCTGAATGTGAGATCATTTAATTAATTCATTTATGTTCAGTATATATTGATAAATTATGTAAAAGGGTCACTGAAATAGATCATAATAATGATAATAGAGGATCCATGGTATAACCAAGGCATCCTTGAAATCAGGGTTCATCTAACTCATAGTAGTAACTCATGTAGTCTGGAAGTAAAAAAGGGTCTGGGAGTAATCCAAGGGGAAATTCCCAAGGAATTACACTATAAATGATTCTAATTGAGTCCAAGGATCTCATCCAAGGTAACAACCAAATAAGAATGATTGGGACCAATGGGGTGAATCTGTGACACCATGTGTCTAAAGACATCAAGATGTATCCAAGTAGTGTATTCAAGGCATCCTAATATATAGAAAGATAGTGAAGGGATCCTACAGTTTCATACTGGGAATACACTAGTATATATGGACCATGTTCCAAGGTGAGTGACTCCCTTGGAAATCGATTCCATGAATCATAATAGTGTCCCCTGAGTTCTAAATCTCCAACAATATAAATAAAAAATATGAATAAGAATCTAGAACATGAGAAAATTGATTATAATCATGGAATATGAATTTAATTTGTAACTCCCAGTGATTATGTACATCGACCTCCCACTCTTAAGTCTCTTTCTGTACACAACTATGTTTCCATAACTGTAAGATCATGACCTTTTATAGAGTTGACTCAGAATTTTTTATAGGTACTATTTTATTTAATTTTTATTTCTTATCATTTTTCTTATACTTTCAGGTGTTTTTGGGTGAAAAATTGAGAAAAGTGGATGAAAAAGGACTGTGGATGGTTAGCACATAGTTAGAGAAAATTATGTGCCCCAACCCAGAAAACCATGAAACCCTAGATATTGGGGATTTACTTAGTTGGCACAAAATTTTTCAAATGATGTTCTATTTTAGGATAAACCATGCACCCCAATAATAGAGACACATGGTTAGGCGCACGGCTAGGAGAAACCATGAACCCTTTCCCAATAAATTGTTCACATTAATTAAAGTCTCCATAAAATTAGAATTTAAATCACACAAACCACCAAAATTCACCACATTTGACACCCATTTTATCATAGGATCACTTTCATGGTTTTGGATCTCTCTAGATGGATTCCAAGCCTTAACAACCTCTATTATTCATGATTAAAATCCTGAATATAAGATCTTCACCCCTCCCAATGAGTGAATCCTATCCCGCTTGGTTTCTAATTCTTCTTCTTTCCTTCTCCATTTCTTTTAGTGGTTATTCCTCCTATTTTGGAATAGATCTAGACCTAATATTGAGGATTTAGATCTAATATTGTAGATCTTGATCTATATTGGAGTTATCATGATTTAATTGATCTTGACTTGGGGGTTTTGGATCTAGATCTCATTCCATGACATTGGGATGCTCAAATTTTGGGGATTTCTGTTGGGAAATAGTTCATCAACAAATTGAGGTAGGTGTTATAACATTAAAATCCCATAGTCATGATATTGATTATGTATATTCAAGTTTTATAATTCTTATAGTTTTTTAAAAATTTAAATTCTTAAATTGATGAATTAATTAATATTGTAAATTAATTAATTATGTAATAATGAGATTTAGGGATTGTTGAATTTAGATAATTAATTGAGTAATTAATTATGAGATATTGGGATTGAAAATTAGATAATTAATTGTGTAATTAATTAGGGGAAATTGAGTTTGTGATTTGAATAATTAATTGATAAATTAATTATAGGATATTAGGATTGTGAGTTGAACAATCAATTGATTAATTAATTATAGGATATTGATATTTTTATTTGAATAAATAATTGATGAATTAATTATAGGATATTGAGGTTTGGAGTTGGATAATTAATTGACGAATTAATTATGCGATTATTGGGATGATATATTTTGATTAATTAATTGGAAGATTAATTAAGGATATTGATGTGTTTTATTAATTTTTGAATTAGTTATGAGGTTAAGAATATTAATTAATTTTTAATATTAATTAATACAATAGATATAATTAATTAATTATTGAGTTAATTAATGAGAATGAGATGATTAATTAATTGTTGAGTTAATCAATAAGAGTGGGATGATTAACTAATTATTGGGTTAATTAATGAGATTGATAAGATTAATTAATTGTTGAGTTAATTAATGATAATGAGAAGATTAATTAATTGTTGTGTTAATTAATGATATTGCGAATATTAATTTTTTTGAGTTAATTAACATAATAGAGATTATTAATTACTTGTTGAGTTAATTAATGAGAATGATATTGTTAATTAATTGTTGAGTTAATTAATGAAGATGAAAATATTAATTAATTTTTGACTTAATTATTGATAATGATATGATTAATTAATTGTTAAATTAATTAATGAGATAATTAATGATAACAATGACATTCATATGATAATTGATATCTAGAATGGTAATAATTTCATTCATAGATTATGATGAGATATAAACTGGTAACAATGGAATTTTATGATATAATATCCTTTAGGGACAGTTTAGACTTTGGTGTAAGCCGAACTATGTATTGAGTTTTAGGTGTCCTCATAATCTTGGGGAGTTTATATGGTTATATAAAGAATAAATTGATAATGTGATAACTATTTATTTATGCATTGTGATAATTTATTTATAAAACTACATACACTGTTATTGATTGGATATTATTTTAGAAGCCGTTGGTGGTGGCCTATTGAGTTTTACTCACAACCTACTTAGGCTGCTTGATCAGTACCTGAATAGACTTTATTGTTGAAGGATTGGTTAAGGGAAACAACCCTATTTTAGATGGATGATTTGAGGATGGAGCCTGGATGAGGGAACCAAACATGGTTCATGGCTTGTATGGGATTCATTAGTGTCTTTAATTTGAGTTTCATCTTAACAGTGACACATATTCTAGAATAGAATATCTTTTTTTAGTTTTGATATTGTATTTCTAGTTTTGGTTATCTTGTTATACCAATATTGTTTTGGTTATGATATCATTTGGTTATTCAGTTGTTATTATTTATTTAATTCCGTTGGTGTATTAATTTGATGAAAAAGAGGGTGTAGTCTCATCATGATTGATATTAGTCCCTCATTGATAGTCGTAAACCTTTGGAGTATAGGGATACATGCTTGAGGTCACGTAGTGAACCGACTCAGGGAACCAGTGTGTGGAACCCGGGTTGGGATGTTACAAAGTGGCATCAGAGGAGTTTTTTTCTTCTGAGTTGGGAAATGTAGACAGGAGACTAGGAAGTGATGGGCCTTGTTCATGACCTCATTAATGGGAGTTGAAAAAACATGTATGATAGAAAACCCAAGTACCCGGTGTGGGATTGTTGTTATTGATGTTTGTTGTTATAGTTGAATATTATTTCACCTCTGGTGATGCACTTGTGGTGTGATGTGAAAATGGAATTTGATATTTTATGATTTTTCACTTATGGATTGGTATTTCCTGAGTGTTGAGTTTTCATGCATCATTCTAGGCACTTAGAATTATTTTGTGACATGCATAATCATAGGCACACACAAAAAATAGGTGTTGGATAAGTTGTTTAACATGTACTATTTTTCCTTGATTGTGAAATTGAAATTGAAAATGATCCCTAATTTTAAATTTAAAAGTGCTAAAATGATGAATGATGAGAATAAATGGGTGTATAATGTTAAAACATGAACAATGAAAGAGATTTAACCTTATTTAAACTTGAAATAGATGTAGGATGGTTAAGGGTAGTGTTAGTGCCTCAATTTTGATAGTGTGGTGAGGTTGGGAAAAAAGACATGTTATGCCTTGTAATAGTTTCCCATAAATGTGTTAAAGTTAATGAAATTATTCTAAGGTGTATGTTTTTATTATAGAGGTATTTCTCCACGATGACGCCTATTGAGGGGAATATAAGAGGATATAAATAGAGATGATCCTCTAGTAGTGGAACATGAGGCACCGATTGTGTTGGGTGAGGAAGTTAGAGAGTAGTTCTGGGAGAAATTTGATCGATTAATGCAGTTCATGGATAGTGACCCGAGGTAGGTTGTGAAGAGCATGTCAAACTTGATAATGGAGTTTTGGTTGCAACACCCTCCAACATTTTCTAGAGATGGTGTACTTGAGGGAGATGAGTTTTGGATTGAGTCTATCCAGAACATACTTGAAAACTTGGAGAATTCTACTGAGAAGAGGGTCAAGATGGCTGCTTATATACTATCAGGATTGGAAAAATCCTGGTGGGATGTTCAAACACTGACTGGACATGCTAATAGTATGTTATGGAAGCAATTTTTGAAGAGGTTCTTAGAGAAATTATATCTAGAGATACCAAGGAAGGATAGAGTAGCTGAGTTCAAGAGGTTGGATCAGGGGAGTAAGTCTGTAATGGAAAATTCATAACACTTTATAGATATGTAGTGCTTTTCTCCAACATTGGCAGTGGATGAAACCACATCCGAAAAATGTTTTCAGGAAGGAATTAAGTGATAAATTAATTCCTAGGTGAACATCTTTAGGATGAATAGGTTTTTAGATGTGACAAATCAAGATATCATAGTTGAGGGGAACCTGAAGGAGGATTCTAGTGTAGGACAATTAGTTGTAGATAAATGATCAAGAGGTATGAATTTTGAGATAAGGAAGCATCCTTATGAGAAATTTATTCCAGAGTAGTGGGAAATAGAGTGGCCTGGGAGAAAGGTTAGTTACACGGGACCTTTATCTAGTGATTTTTCACCAGTGTGGTAGGCTAGGACACTATCAAAGTAATTATTTTCAACCACTTATGGAGTTACAATCTTGTGTCAAGATGGGACATCTATATATGTTCTATGGAAACCTATGATAGATGGTTAATGATGGGGAAGCTAGTCAGAATTAGAGTGTATGAAGGGGATATTCTAAACCATATCAGGCTTCAAGTTGGAGTTATACTATCCAAAGTGGTATAGGTATATGACGTGATACTATTAGGAAAGAGTGCCTGTATTAGTAGGGTGGTTCCACTTAGAGGATTCAAACTACATCATAAGGAAGAGGGGAAGGAAAATTTCATGTGGTGTAGCCTACACTGGTGGGTAGTGAGGCTAGACCAACAATTATGAGAGGTACTATTCTCGCATATTTTACATTATCTAGTGCTTTATTTTATACTAGTTCCTCTCAATCCTTTATTTTTATGTAAATTGTTAATGGTTTGAGAATGGTGGTGGAGTTCATGAGTGGGGTTATGATGATAGATACACTGTTGGGAGTATGATCTAGAGATATTTGCTTATGCAAGGGTTATTATCTCAAATTTTATGAGTATCATTTTCTCTAGGTTTTTTATATTCTAGATATGTCAAGCTTCAACCTAATTCTGGATATGGACTAGTTAGTTGTGTATTGATCCCATATTGATTGTTATTAGAGAAGAGTAAATTTTATTCCTCCTAAGGGTGACATCCATATTCACTGTGGAGAGTGGGATATCAGGACATGATAAGTAGGTCCAATTACTCAACAACTAAAAGAGATCACAACCTAGGTTATTAGTCTTTTTATTGATAAAGGGGAGGTAAAGTATGATTTCTTTCCACCCTTATTGGATTGGTTTTAGGATGTATTTCCTAAATACTTCTCAAGGTTTATACCTAATAGAGATGTAGAATTTAAAATTGATCACATTCTAGGAGCTGTGCAGCTTCTATTCCATTATAAAAAATGGCACATATAGATCTTCAGGAGCTTAAGACTGAACCATAGGAGTTGATGGATAAGGGATTTATCCATCAGAGTACATCACATTAGGGATCACATATGTTTTTTTTTCACAAAAGGATTATGAGATTTTTATCCTTTATGCCGATTAGAAAAAGTTGAACCAGATGACAGTGAAGAACCGATATCCTCTTCTAAGAATTGATGATCTTTTTGACTAGTTGCGAGGATATTGTGCCATTTCCAAAATTGAATTGAGATTAGGGTATCATCAGTTGATATTTTGGACTTCTGATATACCAAGTACTACTTTCAGAAGTAGGTATGGCCTATATGAGTTTTTCGTAATGCCATTTGGATTGATGAATGAACCAGTAGTGTTTATGGTCTTGATGAATAGGATCTTACATCCATGCTTGGATCAATTTTTGGTAGTGTTTGTTGATGAAATATTGGTGTACATCAAGACTCATGATAGTCATGCCCAAAATCTTGACATCATCCTAAGTATACTGAGAGAGCATTGACTATACACCAAGATATTTAAGTGCCACTTTTGGATTGATCATGTAAACTTATTGGGACACATCATCTCTAAGGAAGGTGCGTTTATGGACACATATAAGGTCCAAGTAGTGGTTTATTGGGATCATAAAAATAACATTTTTTATATTCATATCTTTCTAGGTTTAGCAAGATATTATCATAGATTTATCTTGGACTTTTCCCAATTGGTAGCACTGATTTCAAGATTTACTAAAAAGGAGAAAAATTTTGACTGGTCTGATGCATGTGTGGATTCATTTCAGGATCTTAATAATTGTTTGACATTGGCCCAAATTTTGATCATACCAAAGCTAGGTGAGGAGTATACAATGTTTTGTGACACTTTTAGAGTTGGACTAGGATAAATGTTGATGTAGGTTGATCAAGTTGTGGCATAAAAGTCTCAACAATTGAGGACACATGAACAGAAATAACCTGTGCATAACCTCGAGTTGGTATAAGTAGTTTATGCTTTGAAGTGTTGGTGACATTATCTATTTGGTGAAAATTTTATGATGTTTATCTATTACAAGATATTAATATATATCTTCTTGCAATGATATTTTAATATTCAACAATAGAGATGGGTTGATTATATGCAGTAATTTGATTTTGAGCTAGCATATACTCCCAGAAAATTAAATAGTGTGGATAATTCTTTGAGAAGGAAAACTCAGATTGCAGTAGTTTAGGAGTCTAGTTCTAAGTGGACAATGATGAATCTGATAGATAAGATTCATGTGGTGGTTAATGAGAGTCTGAATAAGATGACTATGGTATTATTTTCAGCATATTATACACTTTTGAGATAGATCTGAGACATGAAGTATGAGGATCCAGAATGTTTATCTTTGAGGTAAATCTTTGAAGGTAGGGATACATGTTAATACCTTTTGATAGATGAGTATGGGATCATATAAGATAATAATTTTATTATTGTGTCAATGAGTATGCAGGAGGAGTTGATGCAGAAATTCATGCCTCTAAGTGGGTGGTGTATCCAGGTGAGACCAAAATGTACTACGAACTACGATGATAGTTTTGGTGACTGGGCATGAAAATGGAGATAGCAGGGTTCGTGACATGATGCTACACCTGTCTGCAGTTGAAGGGAGAGCATCAATAACCTGGATGTTTGCTGTAGCCACTATTCATTCTAGAGAAGAAGTGGAATTATGTGACAATGGACTTTGGGGTGGGTCTCCCAAGTGCACCTCATAGGAATGATTCTATTTGGGTTGTGGTGGACAAAGTGATGAAAATAGAGCATTTATTGCCTATATGGGATACTTTCTCAGTGGAGCATCTACGAGATTTTTATGTTTGGGAGATAGTTTATCTACATGGGGTTATAATGATTATGGTTTAAGACCATGATTCATGATTTACTTCAATATTATGACAGGGATTGAAAAAGGTGCTTGGTATATTAGTTTTCTTGAGTAAGAATTTCCACCCACTTATAGATGGGAAGTAGAATCATGATATATAGGTGCTTGAGGATATGATTCAGTCATGATTCCTAGACTTTGGTGGATCTTGGGAGAATCACCTAGCTTTAGTGTAGTTTTTCTATAACAACAGTTATCATGAAACTATTTAGATGGAACCATATAAGGCTCTTTATGTTAGTCCATGCAGGTCACCTATATGCTGAAGGGAGGTTGGTGAGTTAGATTTTTTTGGGACTGAGTCCCATGCCAGAGTCATTGGAGTAGGTAAATATAATTTAGAAATGTATGGATGTGAATCACATTTGACTAAAATCATATACTGATATAAGATGACGACCCCTAGAGTTTATATAGGGTGATTGTGTTTTCCTTCAGGTGTCACCGAGGTTGGGCCCCCGCGGGATATAGAAATAGGGTAAGTTGGTACCCAGGTTCATTGGACCATTTGAGATTGTGGAATGAATCGGGCCAGTGACATACAAATTAGATCTTCCATAGAGATACATTTCTATGCATGATTTTTTCTACATGTCACAACTACAATGGTATCAACCTAACTCTTCTCATGTCCTTGATTCAAAGGATGTTGATCTTGAGATAGATGCATCCTTTGAAGATAATTAAATATGTTTGTTGGATCGTAGTGAGAAAGTGTTATGGGGAAAGACCATACTGATTGTCCATGTATTGTGGAAACACGATCATGTTCAAGAGAAAACATGGGAAATGGAAGAAGGTATGTGGGCTCAGTGGCCTAATCTTTTTTACATGGAGTCATAGAGAATCTTGGGAGTGCAGCTTGAGGATGATATGCTATAAGGTGAGGAGACTATAAGATCATGACCTTTTATAGACTTGTATCAGACTCGTTTATAGGTAATATTTTGTTTAGTTTTGAGAACTTTTCATTTGGATTGTACTTTGGGGTGTGTTTGGTTGAAAAATTGAGAAAAAATGGAAGAAAAAGTATATGTTCATGGTTGGTGCATATTTAGAGAAAACTATATCCTAGTCCAGTAAACCATGTAACCTTGAACAATTGGGATTTGCATGGTTGATCCAATGTTTTTCAAATGGTGTTCCCTTTTAGGAGAAACCATTCACCCCTATAATAGAGGTGCATAGTTAGGTGCACAGTTAGGATAAACCATTCATCCCCACCCAAAAATCTGTGTATAAGAATTAAAGTTATCCAAAAATTTGATTTTAAATCACCCAAACACCCAAAACTCACCCCATTCGGCCCTTATTCAACCCTAGTTTATCTTTCATGGTTTTGGAGCTCTTAGGATGGATTCCAAGACTTCCCATCCTCCCGTCTTCATGATTTGAAGCCTAGATCAAAGATTTATAACCCTCCTAGTAAGAGAATCCCATCTCACTTGATTTATCATTCTTCTTCCTTCCTTCTCCATTTCTTTTGGTGGATGTTCCTCCTATTTTGGAATAGATCTAGACATAATATTATGGATATAGATCTAGTGTTTTAGATCTAGATCTATATTGGATATATCTTGATTTAATTAATCTTGATTTAGTGTTTTTTTGATCTAGATCTGATTCTACAATGTTATGCTACTCAAATTTTGGGGATTTTCATTGGTCGATCGTTCATTAAAAAATTGAGGCATGTGGTCTAATATTAAAATATTTTATTCATGATATTGATCATGAATACACATTTTTTATAATTTATAGAGTTTTTTAGAAATTGAATTTCCTAAATTGATGAATTAATTAATATGGTTAATTAATTAATTATGTAATTGTGAGATTTAGTGATTTTTGAATTAGATAATTAATTAGAGAATTAATTATGAGATATTGGGATTAAAAATTAGATAATTAATTATAGAATTAATTAGGGGAAATTGGGTTTGTGAGTTGAATAATTAATTGATTAATTAATTATAGGATATTGAGATTATGAGTTGAATAATTAATTGATAAATTAATTTTAAGATATTGAGATTGTGAATTTAAAAATTAATTTATTAATTAATTACAGAATATTGAGATTGGGAGTTGGATAATTAATTGGTGAATTAATTGTGGGATTATTGGGATGATAGATTTTGATTAATTAATTAAAAGATTAATTAAGGAAATTGATGCATTGAAATAATTGTTGAATTAGTAATGAGGTTGAGAAGATTAATTAATTATTGAGTTGATTAATATAATATAGATTATTAATTAATTATTGAGTTAATTAATGAGAACAACATGATTAATTAATTATTTATTGAATTAATGGGAATGAGTTGATTAACTATTTTTTGGGTTAATTAAAGAGAGTGAGAAGATTAATTAATTGTTGAGTTAATTAATGAGAATGAGAAGATTAATTAATTTTTGAGTTAATTAATGATATTGAGAATATTAATTAATTGTTGGGTTAATTAATGAGAATAGAAGGATAATTAATAAATGAGTTAATTAATGAGAATGAGATAATTAATTTATTGTGGAATTAACTAATGAGACAATGAGTGGTAACAACGAAGTTCGAAGATTGTGATGAGATAGATAATGGTAAAAGTAGGATTATATGATATAATACCCCATAAGGATAGTTTACACTCTAGTGTGGGATGAAGATGGTATTTATTTTTAGGTGTCCTCAGAAACCTGCGGAGTTTATGTTGTTAAATTAAGAATAAATTGATAATGTGACAACTATTTATTTATGAATTGCGACCATTTATTTAGAAAACTGCATACACTATTATTAACTGGATATTTTTTTGGACCGCATTGGTGGTGGCCTACTAAGTTGTATTCACACCCTACTCATTATTCTTGATCGGTACCCAAATAGACTTTATTATTACAGGACATGATCAGGGATAAGGACCAGTATTAGATAGACTATTTGGGGATGGTGCATGGATGAGGGAATTAGACATGGTTTAGAACCCACAAGGGAGTCATTAGTGTCTTTACTTTATGTTTAATCTTAACACTGACACATATTTTGGCATGGCATATCTATTTTTTAGTTTTGATATTGTATTTATAGTTTTGGTTATCTTGTTATACTGGTATTATTATGGTCATAATATCATTTGGTTATTCAGTTGTTATTGTTTTTTTATTTCAACTGGTTTATTAATCTAACAAAAAATAAGGCATAGTCTCTCCATGACTAATATTAGACCCTCACTGCTAGTCAGTAGCCTCTGGCATATGAGGAGACGTGCTTGAGGTCATGTAGTGAACCGACTCGGGGTATAGGTGCATGGTACCCATGCTAGGATGTTACAAAAGCACCCATGCTAAAGGGATTGACTATCCTCATAGATCCTTTGTGCTATGGTCAAGGATGTTTATGGTATACCCTTAAAAAGAAGTATCATCATCTAACTCAACATCCTTGGCATCAAAAGTATGAGATGAGTTGACATGATAACATTGAAGCTGTGAAGCATGGGAGACATCATGCATAGTACAATACCAATGAGGTAATGAAAATCGATAGGCTACCACCCCAACTCTATTTAAAATATCAAAAGGCCCCAAAAAATGAGGCAACAACTTCCCTTTCCACTGTATCCATCTATGCCCAAGTCTGGGTGGTAACTGTAAGAAAACACAATCCCCAACCTTGAACTCTAGAGGTCGTCAATGATGATTAGCATAATATTTCTATCTATACTGTGCTATAGAAATATGTTTTTTGATTAGGTAAACCTTCTCCAAATTCTCCTAAATGAGATGAAGACCTAGTAGCACTACCTCTCCTACCTCAAAAAAGCATAGGCGTGAACAACACAACCAACCATACAATGCCTCATACAGAGGCATCTGAATCATCTCATGAAAGATATTATTATATGTGGACATGATGAGAGGGACATCTTTCTCCAAAGAACCAATGAAATCAAGGATGCATTCCCAGAGCATGTCTTCCAAAATATGTATCATCTGTTTCGACTGGACATCAGTTTGAGGGTGAAAATCTATGATTAGAATCACCTGTGTACCCATAGATCTCTGTAACCCATGCTAGAACCTCGATGTGAAATGATCATCCCTATCTGAAATGATAGTACAAGGGACCCCGTGTACCAATATAATCTCATAGACATACATTCTTCCCAGATCATTAACTGAAAAAGTGTCCCATATGGGAAGGAAGTGGGATACCTTTTTCAGTCGATCCATGAATACCCGAACTGCATCTCTGGCTCGATGTGACCTCAGTAAGATGACTAGAAAATCTATAGAAATGTCTTCCCATTTCCATTATGGTACTGGAAATAGATGTAACAATCCAATAGGTCATTAGTTATCCACCTTCATCTGCTAATAGGTGTAACCCCTTGTGATAAAACCTACCATCTAAAATTTCATCCCCGACCACCAATACTGGTGAAATATATCACAATACATTTTAGAGAATCCTAGATTAAATTATCATTGATAAGTGTAGGAATATTGGATCATTTCCTCTATTATATATTTATAAACCTAGACATTCCCATATATACGTAGGATATCTTCTCCATTGATAGACAATCTGGAGGTAGGTCTGCACCAAAAATACTCTCCTGGAGAACCAAGCCTTCACAGTTAGAGAACCGCCTTCTCTTCAACCTATCTAAGAGTGAATAGTTCATTGTTAAGGCCATAAGAAAATACTATTCATGATTCACATGAAACTCTAGATTTATCTTAGAAAATAGGTCCATCAATTTCTATTCATCACTGGCTTCCCGTATGGCCTATTCCTGAGTTTCTAAGATCAACAAATCTGCTACCACATTGACATTTCCAGGCATATAGGCAAGCACAAAATTAAAAGAATGGTGCTATTAAAACTATATTTTATATTTTATAATCATGTTACGCTTCATAAAGAGTTATTTGAGACTCCTTTGGTCTATATACACCATAAATCTCTCACCCATCAGATAGTGTCTCTAGTGTATAAGACATGGACAACAACTGCTAGATCAAGGTCGTGTGTTGGGTAGCTATGCTCGTGAAATATCAAATGGAGATACTCATACAAAAATACTATATTCTATTTTATCAATACTACATAGATCCCTATTCATGATGCATTATAGAACACTTATAGCCTCTGTGAGGCTCTGGAAGAATCAAAATAGACGCTGAATTAAGCCTTACTTTCATCTCTTGAAATTATTTCTCACACGTTTCAGACCATATAAACTAAAAAAACTTATTTGTAAGACTAGTAATAGGTGTGGAAAGGTATGAGAAGTCTTATATTAAATTATTGTAATATCCTGCTATCCCCAAGAAACTCCATATATCAAACATGTTCTTGTAATTCTTCTAGGAAACCATATCCCTCACCTTCTCTAGGTCAACTGATACTCCTAATTTTGAGAAAATATGACCCAATAAGTGAATCTTGTCGATCCATAAGTGGATCTTAACAAGATTACAATATAGTTGATGATCTATTAGTGTATTAAAATTGATCTCAAGATGTTTATCATGGTTTATCCATGTATGAGAAGACACCAAGATGTCTTCCATAAAAACCACAATAATTGAATCTAGATAGGGGTGGAGAACCCTATTCATAAAATCCAGGAAAAGGGTGGGAAAATTTTTAAGACTGAACAATATAAAAATATACTCATATAATCTATATTGACTATGAGAAGCCATATATTGTATGTCTGAAGTCCTAACTCATACCTGATGACAATTCGATCTCAGGTAAATCATTGAGAATAACCTAGAACCTCCGATCTGGTTAAGGAGATAATCTATATAAGGAAATGGATAATAGTTATTAACCCTAATATATTTCAACCATTGGTAATTCATGCATATCCTAAAGGTCCCATCATCCTTCTTGGAAAAAAGCATGTGTGGACCCCAAAATGAAGTGATGGTTCAGATAAAGGATTTAGAATCTTGATCCTCCAACTGTCTCTTGAGCTCCTATAGATTAGTAGGTGTCATCTTGTACTAAGGAATAAATACTAGAGCTGATCCTAGAACAACATCAATTGTAAACTCTACCCCTATCTCATAAGACAAGCCAGCAAAATCATCAATAAAAATATATATGAAACAATCTACCATGGGAGGAAAATCTGTCAGATGTATTCCCTGATTCTATATGAAAAGGCTAGAAATATGGATAGTAACTCCACTATTCCCATGATGATATGGTATATATCTAATTCCCTAGACATGCCACTCACCCTTTTGAAGATAACTGCCACCCTATGGTGATGTAAAAGAAACCCTATAGTGATAGCAGTTCACATAGGCATGATATGGAACCAACCAATCCATTTCATGAGTAATATAAAATCCTATCATCTCAAGTATGAAGATATCCCATTATAAGTGACAAATTCTTATCTCAAGGGGGGATATCCCTTCATTAGAATATTCCCTCAGACAATACTCCCAACAGTGTGTCTAGGTTCATCACCCCACAAAGTACTGAATTTAGAGCATGAGACTTTCCATGGTTGATAAAGATACAAAGAAGTGTGAGGCACCTAAATAAAATAAATAAGATATGATAGTAGATGATATTATAATAGTAACTCATACTGTAGATGGTTATACACTATGATCCTCCTATATTGGTTGTAAGGAAAGTTTCTAGCCTGACTCGTGGCATTATGCTATAGTTGGACTACTTAGAGTAGGCATGCTCTTCTGATGATGATAATCAGAAGTCTGGATACCACTACCACAACCTCCTACTTGAACTTTCTTACTGGTGTTACTCCAAATACCCACTTGATGTGGAACAACTGATCCTATCCCTAAAGGTAGAGCTGGTGCAGATCCTATTCCACTAAATGAAGGTGGAAAGGTATGATAGAATCTCTGAAGATGACCTATACGATCGAAAGCACAACACTGAAGAGGGTCTCTTTTACACCGAGGCTTCAAATTCTTCTACCATACACACTGATGTAATATAATGGACCTTTCAATGCAGATACTTTGACCACCACTGCTATTAGGAGAAACCTCAAGGCTACACTTCCAGATACTAGAAGAATGACTTCCTTGTCTAAGCACTAAACCTATGTGTCATATACTATCAGCTTATCTTAGGCTGTTCTTAGGGATAAGATTATAATTAGTGATCTCAAAGAAAGTGGGTAGGTAAAAAATATTAAACTATTAGTGGCTAACATACTTCATCCCATCTTCAAAACATCTCGCTCATGATATATTATCACTGGATATAAGTAGTGAAAAGAACTACAACTTAGTAAACCCACTAAATAGTCCCTAATGGACATAGAACCCGAATCTAGGTGCATGAACTCCCTGTTTTAGTAATCTATAAATGTATGAGGGAAAAATTAAACATAGAAGGTAGTCTGGAAGCCCACCTAGACCATGCACTGATGATGAATTGCCTGAGTAATCACATCCCTCTAGCAGTTGGAGGAATCATGTAGTATATAGCTAGAAATCTTGAACCTCCTCTATGGAGGAATCTATATATTATTGAAGATAGAAAGAGTGGCCTCCAGTAGAGACTCAACATCCTGAGGTCTACCATCCCTTGAGAAGATGGGAGGTTGCTACTTCTAGAACTCACGAGTCAGATCATCCATAGTAGGTGTAGGCCACGGAGCACCCTACATGTTTTGTATCAATCATAGAAAACTATCTTGAAACTGAGTGTTGGGGCCCAATCTGACAATAGAAGGAAATTCCTAAAGTTTCACTCCTAGTAGTAAGACTGGAAGCTCAGGGCCCACCATCTCAGGAGGGTGGTCATCACCACCCTCCTGGTGCACAATTAGAGGACGTCATAATTTCATATATCTAGAAATGCTACGCATGCACATCATAACTATATTTGAAAGTAGATAGATACAATTGTGGGTACATATCATAAAGAAAAGGGATTACTACCCCCATACTACCCCCAACATCCTACTTAGAAGGAGAAGGTATTAGTAAATGTTCATATTTTAATTAAGGGGGTTCCCAGTAGGTTAAGGGTTAGTTTCACAATGAATATTCAGTTATTAGAAACCATTTAATTTTATAAGTCAAGATTTACATTTAAATTTTTTATTTTCTTATATATATATATATCAAGGTTTGATAAAATGGATCATTATTAATAGCTAATAAATGACCATCCACTTTATAACTTAAAGCAATACACATTTAATTTATAATTAGCTATATTACATTCTATCTCAGAATGTAACGAGTAGCATACAATGGATCAAATTAGTATATTACCCCTTCCAATTAATGAGGGACCATACAACTCAGAAATTAAAACTAGTAGTCACTCAATTGCATGTGAAGCTCAACTCATGTAACTAGAGTTATATAACTGAAAAGAGTATAAATTATCAAATTAAGATTCCACAATCAACCTATATAAAAAACACTATTTAGATTGACACTAAAACATTAAATAATCAATTCCATTACCTTGTAGAAGATGTTAGTAGCACATACATATATAACAAGCATGGATCAATAAAAAATCATAGGCAACACAAGAAATGAAAGCAATAAAATGCACCAATATAGAATGGCTTATACACGGAATGTGAATAAGAGGTTCCTTTAATAATTCATGTAAGTATTCTATTTTTCATACTAGGACAAGGTAAAATATCCATAATTAATATTAAATACCACACTCACGTTCATCAAATATTGGTGAAAATATATCAACTATAATAAGTGAAATACAAAATAGAAATTTCCCATTCCCATGAAACTTGGTATTTTCCCTGAATTTGGGTTAGCTAATCCCATGAAAAACTTATTACAAAGTCCCATAAATTTCATAATATCCTATATAACTTTCTAAAATAATAAGGAAAAAGAAAATAAAATGCTCTACTACCACTTTGTGACATCCCGACCTAGGTGCCACTCAAATTTTCCCTAAGCCGATGGTCTACATGGACTCAAGCACGCCTCCCTGTATGCTAGAGGCTACCAACTAGCAGTGAGGGACTAGGGTGTTTCCATGGTGAGATTATTCCCTCATATCAGAATGGAGAAAAATGGTATATAACATGGATAAATTATCAGAATTAGTATAATAAACAATCAAGAAATAGATAATAATAATCAAATAATAGAAAATAAATCATATAAAAAATGACAATGTCATGTAATGTCTCTACTAATTAGAAAATAGGTATACATGGCAGTAGAAAATACATGACATGCAAAAAAACAAAAAGACCAAAAACTATCCAAGCATCCCAAGCACTGTCCTAGTCATCTACTACCATGTTCCATCCTAAATAAGCAAGAAAGTTAGGTGTCCAAGGAAGGATGCTTCCCCTTTTACATACCTGTGGTAATATAATCTTCTCGGGTACCAACAATTTCCTAGATAGGGTGTGAGATAAATCTCAGTAGGCTACCACCAATGACATCTATGCATCCAGCCAGTGAATCCATTATTCCATGTTTGAATACCTCAAGCTAGATCCAAGGAGTTAATCTGAGATATACTAATATATAAAAAGATAGTGAATGGGTCCTCTGACATCATAATGAGCATCTTATAGTATACAAAGACCATGCTCTAAGGTGGGTATCTCCCTTGGAAACCAAATACTTAAATCATAATGGAATCCTTTGAGTGATCAAGGAATTCCCTTAGGAATCCAAGGCTAGATAAAGTCTAACCACTCTTATAATGATAAAAAACATCCATATGACATAGTCACCTTATACATAATTCATTATATAATTTAGTCCATGTAATACTCGTTCCATTTAATAATTCATTTGGTTCATTCTTTTAAGTTTCATCAATTTGAAAAGTTATATCAAGGACATACAACCATTTATTACCTTAATAACATATTCATTTATTCAGTTTATTACTTTACCTTTAATTAGACATGAAAAGGAGGGATAAGGACATGAAACAATTTACCATTTCAGTTATAATATAATTTATTAAGTTTATAAAATTTCCATTTATTTAGCATGAAAATGAAATTTATGGATATGCAATCAATTTCAAATTCAACTTATAAGTCAAGTCCAAGAAATATCTATAAAATACTTTCCATTTAACACTTAAAAGGTTCATTAATTAATTTAAAACACTTACCTTATCAAGGTAATGTCATAACACACCTGATGGTGGCATAGATAGTCATAACAAAGCCACTAAATGAAAAAAAGGGAAGAACCCTTCTTGTGGTGGATGGTGTTGAGGTGACAACATACAAAGGCATAAATAATTTTTTTTAATAGGGCTCTAGAACATGAGAACATTGATTGTAAGAATGACATATGAATTTAATAAACAATTCTCAGTGATACTGCTATGTGCACAACAATGACAACTTATAAAGTGGCGAGACATTGAGGGATGAGTTATAAACAACCTATCTCAATCCTATACCACTATCCTAGTCTAGTATTCTACCTTAGTTTTTCCAAAATGAGAATAAAATGGAATAATATATCCACACACTGAAAATAAGGCATATGAGCTTACATTAAAATATGACCATTGAGGGAAATACAAACAAAAAACTAAGCCAAATGATTGAAACAATTACTGAGAGGAATCCATCATGATGATTGGATATCGAATAATATTTTGGATGAATAAACAAGATAAAAACCTATGAAAAGGGGTTTGGAAGTTTATTCACGAGGAAATGGGAGATTCTTTATACTGGAATGAGGAAATAAGAAAAGGATGGGAGAGTTAGTTATTATTTAAGGAAAAAATGGTCTTTTTACCAAAAAATTATTGGGTATCATGGTTTGCCACATGCTTGGCCAAAATGTGTTCTAACTGTGCACTAGGCTCTGCCTCAATAGGGGACCTGAACGATTAGGCTTCACGGTCCGAGGAACTGTGTGCCAACCATGCCATTATCTTGAGTACCTATACACATACACAAACAACCACACCCCAAAGCTGGAAAAGTAAACAAGCATGTCACTAAACAACCACTATGTACAAGTACAATGGACAGTCAAATGGGCCAGAATATAAACCCAACAACATACTGACTAGAAAATAGGAAATTAAAATGAAAAATTGGAGAAACTTCCACTGAAAACCCCACCTGATGGGTCGGTACAGAGTAGATGCTGGAAGCCATATAAGTATGCCCTGTCTTCCTCGTCTCACTCGACACCACCGGGTCCTGGTCCACCGAGTCCTCCGTCAAGGTGGTAGTCATTTGTAGTAGATACAACATGTGCAGGCAAAGCCTGTGAAGAGGTGAGTAAAAAAAATATTTAGCAGGGACCCCATAACAAAAAAAAATACCACAAAGCAATCCACAACCAAACCACAAATAATTGCCACCAAGCATGATCACGAAGCAAGATAGCTCACACCAGGTATATTCTAGAGTAGGATAGTAGAACCATTTGTCACATCATCGAACACTATGGGCTACTAGATAAATCCTCCTCAATGAGTACCGTGGGCCTGCCGGGCCACACAAAAGCCTCTTCCCACTAACCTTAGGATTTTTTGGTACTCATCCTTGATGAGTACTATGGGTATGCTGGGTAACATAGAAGATTCTCCCCACTATGGGAATGCCGGGTCACATAGAAGCCACTTCCCACCTATGGCCATACAGAGGTAATCCTCCTGTCGAGTATCGTGGGTATGCTAGGTCACACATAAGCCGCTCCCCACTTTGGGCCTATCAGGTCACACAGAAGACACTTCCCACTGGGCCATAGTATCTGATCCACACATGGTCACTCGTCAGCAGTCTTTAGATATTAGCAAACCCCAGGGTTTTCACATGTAACACTCTTGATCTTGAGAGAAACTCTTCCCAAGAAATTTGTCAAATTCAAAATTCCATGAAATCCACCATATAGTATTCCAAAATATCCAACTCATAAATAGGGTTCCAACACCTCAAAGGACTTGTCAATTAGACACACGGTTTGCAAGATATTGACATATGTTTTCCAAAAAAGGGCCGGTTGGGTCTGAGTCCGATCTAACCCAAGTCCACCGACCCAACACAGACTTGGCCCAGCTTGGGTTCAGTCTATTGGGCCATGGTTTTGGCCCGCTAGGGTGGGTCTGGCCCAACAGGGTGGTTCCGGCCCACTAGGGCGTTTCTGTCTCCTTACGCGCCCCACATGACCATCTCCTAACCACACGGGATGCAACGTGGTGCCATGTCCATTGTGCGCTGACCTATTCAGGTGGCCATGTTCCCCCACCAGATTAGCTTTCGGCTCTTTGTGATGCTCCGCATTCTGAGTTGGTCATGTCGGTCTTCTTCGACGCGCTGGTAGAATACTCTACGGGCCATCATGTTCGCTCTGGGGGTCTGTTTTTCACGCCGCTTTCTCCCACAGCCTCCGTGGGGTTTCTCCTTCCCTACGATGGCCTCGAAAATGACTGTTTTCTATTTCGAATGTTCATATACCAATAATGCACAAGGAATAGGGGATTCAGGATTTTTTCGTGTCAGCTCGCGCCCTCTGCGTTAGAAGTTTAAAGTAGGGGAGGCTTGAGAATGATGTTCTATCAACAATAATTAAATCCCCAAAAAGAAAACCCAAGAAAAAACACCCTCCTGGAAGAACAGATGATCCAGAGATCAACTTGTTTATGGGTTGATCCATGTTTTTCATTTAAAAAATGAAAATTGTTTAAAATATAAAACAAATAAACCCCCTAACTCGAAGTAGTTCGATGTTAAAGTGGTCTGCCCATGAATATTTAAGAAGATAAAGGAATTCATTGATTCCCGACTCTATTCATCGAGGTGTGTCAATGTTGTTAAAGTTTTGCTGGAGTTAATCATTCTTCATTGGAGAGAAAACTTGCTGGTGGTTCATCAGAGAATCATCCGCCGATTAATTCTCATTTCCCCCAATGCATTATCTTATTAAAAGAAAACATGTCACATAATTTCTGTTATACTATGACATCTAGTTGTTACGTTGTTTTTTAATAAGACATTAAAGATCCTATTTTAATGTGCCTTGGTGTCACCTCATCGTCGCTCCACAGTGCCACCTTCCGCCGCTCAACGGTGCAAAAGAAAATAAAATAACTTTTTAAGTTATTTAATTATTTTCTGAAAATTATGAAATTTAACTTTTCCATCCAACCCTTTCCGATCAAAGTTAAGTCCATTCTGGGTGAATCCTAGAATTCCGAGTTCAACAGTGCCCTCAGATTTGCAATCCGAACACCGGTTAAAAATTTAGAAAAACCTGATCACACGTTTAGTTAAGTGAACTTTATAAAAGTTCAAAATTTCGTTCTGGGCTCCCTAAGCCTCATAATCATGTGCCGTCAAAGCACGTGATCTCAAAATAATTCCATAATGTTTTGTAAAAAAATTATATGGAAATTACGGGACATTAAATTCTTCCCACCTTAGGGCTTTACCTCCTTGAAATCCAAAACAAATTCTAATCAAACAAATGGAGATACTGAGCAAGAATCTGAGCCTCCTGCTCTAATGTGCTCTCCCGGAGGTTCTCATGCTTCCACCGAACACGCACTAGAGGAATTGATTGTCCACAAAGAACCTTCTACTATTAATCCTCTATCTCCACCAAGAGCTCTACAAACATCTCCCCAGTATCAGTGACCAGTTCTCCCTAGTCGATGACGTCTGATGGATCATGCACATACCTATTTAGCTGCGACACATGAAAAAAATCCTCCACTCGATACATCTATGGGGGAAGAGCTAGGTGGTATGCCACCTCACCAACTATGATGAGAATCTAGAAAGGTCTTATGAACCTCAGAGATAACTTGATGCCCTATCCAAATCCCTGCAATCCCCATCATGGTGAGACCTGAAGGAAAACATAGTCTCCCTCCTCGAACTCCAAGGGTCTCCATCTCCTGTTGGCATAAGACTTATGTCTACTCTGTGTAGTCCTCATCCACTCCTGAATGATCTGAACCTTCTCAGTGGTGGCTCGTACTAACCCTGGACCCATGAATACTGACTCCCCTGGGTCTTTCTAGCATAGAGGGGACCTGCAAGGCTATCCGTACAAAGCCTAAAACGGTGCCATGCTGATGGTGGAGTGATAGATGTTATTGTATGAAAACTACACCAATGGTAGGTGGTCCTCCCAACTACTACCAAAATCAAGGACATAAGCACAAATAATATCTTCTAAAGTCTACATGTTCCACTCTTTTTGACCATCTATTTGGGGGTAAAAAGTTGTGCTCAAGCGCAGATGAGTCCCAAATTCCTCCTGCAATCCCTTCCACAATTGAGATGTAAAGCATGTGTCACGGTCTGAGAAGATCATAGACGACACCCTGTGAAGCTACACTATCTTCTAGATGTAGAAGCATCCCAAACCCTTTACCAATACCTCCTCCCGGATGGGTAGGAAGTGATACGACTTGGTGAGTTAGTTAATGATCACCTAGATAGAATCATGGCCCCTTTATGTGCGTGGTAACCCCATCACGAATTCCATTGATATACAATCCCACTTCAAATATGGTACCTTAATTGGTTGTTCCAAGACTATTGTGAGATAATTCCCAACCTTCACTTGATGAAAAGTGAGGCATCATGAAACAAACTTTGCCACCGCTTTCTTAAACCCTAGCCACCAGTACTAATGTCACAGTCTTTGAAAATCTTCGTCACACTAAGATATTCTGCCAAAGGTTATTTATGGAACTCCCTCAACACCTCCTCCCATAACATCACTGGTACTATGGTTCATCCTTTGAAAAGGATGATGTGATCCCCACCTATCAAAAATCCATCAGAAACTTGTCCTGTGGATAAATGAGCATGTCAGGCCTCACAGTAAACATCCACAAGATGTCCCTCCCTAACTCACTATAAGAGTGGGGGAGTGACACTCATTGATTAAAGGTAAGAAGTTCCATCTCCATCCATGAAGTATATCTGCATCATAGCTAGCTTCTTCGTTGCCTCACTCTATAGCTCTAAACCAAACCTATTACTAAGAACGTCTTCCACCATGTTTCCCTTCCCAGGAGTATAGACTATATCAAAGTCATAGTATTGGAGGAACTCCAGCCATCACCACTGTCTCAAGTGCAGGTCCTTCTGTGAGAATATATACTTGAGACTCTTGTGGTTAGAGTAGATGGTAAAATGTTTACCCATCATGTAGTGCCACCACATATTCATGGAAAAGAACACTCCTGCTAACTCTAGGTTGTGGGTCGCATAGTTCTTCTCATGATGCCTAAAATGCAATAAGATGTAGGTGATCACTGCTCGCTCCTACATCAAAACACAGCCCAGTCAGGTCCCTGATGCATCACATAAAACTACATACCTAACACCCTCTTCTGGCAGTCTCAAGATGGGGGTACTTGTTAGTCTCTATCTCAACTCCTGGAAACTCTAATATCATTTCTCCATCCACACGAAGGGCCGTCCCTTCTTTGTGAAATCTGAAAAGTGTGTTTATACTCTATAAAAGTTGGGAACAAACCTCCTGTAGTATCCAACCAACTCCAAGAAAATCCTCACCTCAGTCACACTTCTGTGTGGATCCTAAGAAAGAACTGCCTCTATCTTCACTGGATCCACTGCAACTCCAGCCTATGAGATGATGTGTCCTAGAATATGGAACTCCTGAATCCAGAACTTCCACTTCGAGAGCTTACCGTAAAGCTGGTGCTCTCGGAGTGTGTCCAGGACTATCCATAGGTGTGTAGTGTGATCCTCCTCCAATGCCAAGTACACAAATATTTCATCAATGATGACCACCACAAAATGATCGAGGTAAGGCTTAAAGATCATGTTCATGAGTCCCATGAACACTATAGGGTAATTGCTTAGGCCAAAGGGCATCACTAAGAACTCGTAATGGCCATACTAGAATCTAAAGGATATCTTCGGTATGTCCTCATCCAGTACCTGAAGCTAATTATAGACTAATCTAAGGTATATCTTCGAGAACCACCTCTCTCCCTTCAGCTGATAAAAGAGTTCATCGATCCTTGACAGTGGATACTTGTTCTTCACGGTGACCTGGTTCAGGTGCCGAAGGTCCACGCATAGCCTCAAAATCCAGTATTCCTTCTTGGAAAACATCACAGGGATTCCCATGGTAAAACACTGGGTTTCACGGAGCCCTTCTCTTGAAAGTCCTCCAGTTGTACCCTCAATTCAAAAATCTCCACAAGTGCCATCCGATATGCCAGTGTGGATATCGGTTCTATCCTAGTGTATGTGAGGAGTTAGTCTTAGAACATCCTTAGGGAAGACATAATCATACTCTTCCACCATTATAGGAAAGCTCTGACTCCTATCATTCACCACACTGAGGGTGAGGAAAGCCAACTTGTGAGTGATCGACTGAACCCTCCTCTGAGAAAGTATATCCTATGATGCAAAGGTTCCCTTCTCTTCGGTGAAGGAAAAAATAGTCCCATACTCATGGAAACACTGCACTTTGCACCTAAAACAGTCAATATGAGCATGGAATATGGATAAAAAGTACATACCCAAGATGATGTCATAAGGCCTCGATGCTGCTACTAGGATATCCCAGCTGAAGCTCTCCACTTCTAGAGTAACATCACACTGCTGGAACTGGGGTGTAATCATTGAATCCCCTCCTGTATGAGTCACTAATTGTAAAGATCAAGCAAAAAACTCCACTAGAATCTCCAAGGCTTGAACGAGGTCTATGGAAAGTAAAGAGTAAATGGAAACTCTATCTATAAGAACTGAAGCTAAGGTGGAGAAGAAACAGATTGTACCTTTAATCATCTATGGAGCACTGTGGTCACAGGCCTATATAACATAAAGCTAGCCTCTTACCTATCTTCCAGCTTTCTGAGCCCGTGGTAGACCACTTGGGGGTGGTGGAGGTAGTACCTTCAACTGTCGTCCACTACCTACCACTCAGCCTGCTCCCTTACCACATCTACTGCCCTATAGACCTCCTTGCTTGAACCTCTGCCTCTGCCTTGGTGGTCTCTCGACTGTTAGCCGATCGTCTGTACAGTGGGTCAGGCAGTCACGAGCCATGTGTCCATGCCTGCTGCATGTGAAGTACAACCTGGTTCCCTGCTGACTCCCTCTACTCTGGGAGACCAACACTGCTGACCCTGAGTCCTGGGGTCATCCCCTTAAATACATGGCCCATTTGGGCCCCCCGTGTATGATGTCTGCTTCTCACCACTAAAGAATCTACCACATGAGGTCTGCTGGTGGCTCCAGCTATCAGTGCCTGCTCCACCAGGAGTCTCTCTAAATGAAAGGCCCGCTCCAGTAGTTCATCTTGAGTGGGGATACAAAGAGACACCATGGATGCCCTGATATCCCGTCTGAGTCCTTGATCAAATGTCCGAACCCTAAATAAATGGTCATACACCAGGTCTTTAGAGTAGCAATAGGGGTCTATAAAACTCGTAGAGTACTCATCCACTGACATGTTTCACTTATATAGGTGAAGCATCTCTTGAATTCATAGAGAGCACAAAGTCACGACAAAAAACTACTCTTGGAAAAGCCGCTGGAAGTCAGCCCAAGATAGGGTCACCTCATCATGAGTCTGAGTCGTCAGAATCCACCATCTCCCTACCGAGCCCTGAAGAAGGCTCAAATCTAAGATCGATATTTGTTCAAGTGGGTCCTCACCTAGAAGAAGACCCACATCACTACCTCTATCTAGTCCTCCACAACCTAAGGATCTATCTCTCCCCTAGACTTGGGAGGTCTCTGTCTCTGAAACTCGTGAAAGGTACTTAGTCTGTGTATGTCCTTTACTGATAATGTCGCTAGTGACTTCTATTCAACGGGTGGTGGCAACAACGATGCACCACCTAGCGAGGCCATCTCTAGGATAGGTCCCTAAACCGATGCCTCATCGCTAGGTAGGCTATCCACATGATCATGTATCAAACTTATAGTTAGCTGTCTGCATGGAGGAATATTGAAATTGATAAAGATGTACCACAGTCAAAAGATTATACCTAGTGAGATGAATCTTATTAAAGAAAATCATAAGGAGAAACTTATGAAACAAGCGTTTTCATGTATAGAGCTGAGAAGTATAATTCAGGGTCCTGGTGTATGGATACATCAGCCTCCACAACAACAATAGTCTCCTCAAATCTAAAAGTCAAACTCAAAACATTTAACACCGTTTCCCAAAAAAACAACAGAATCTTGGTCTTTGTGGTAGAATTGACCACCTTTGATACCATTTTGTCATGACCTATACCTCAGGGCCCATACCATGTTATACCCCAAGCCCGACTCCCAAAGGCTAGGGGTTGTAAACTAGCACCAAAGGTGTCAACCTGCATGTGGGAGGCATTTGTGTGAGTACCTGTACACACGTATACACAACCACATCCCAAAGCTGGAAAAGTAAACAAGCATGCCACTAAAAAAACACTGAGTACAAGTATAACTGAATTCCAAATGGGATAGAATATAAATCCAACAATATACTAATTGGAAAATAGGAAAGTACAAAGAAAAATTAGATACCATCTACTCAAAACCCCACCTAATTGGCCAGTACATAGTAGCTGCTGGAAGATATAGAAGTACATCTTATCTGCTTGGTCTCACTAGGAACCACTGGGTCCTGGTCCACCAAGTCCTCCATCAAGGCAGCAGTCATCTACAGTAGACACAACACGTGCTGGTGAAGCCCGTGCAGGGGTGAGTAAAAAAATACTCAGTAGGGACCCCAAAACAACAAATAAAATACCACAAAAAAATCCACAACCAAACCAAAAATCATGATCACCAATCATGATCATGAAGAAATATAGCTCACACTAGGTATATTCTAGAGTAGGATAGTATAAAAATTAGTCACATCATCGAACACCATGGGCTACTGGAGAACTCCTCCTTAATGAGTACAGTGGGCCTATCAGGTCACACAAAAGCTGCTTCCCACTAACATTAGGGCTACTATGGTACTGATCGCTGATAAGTAACATGGGTATGCTAGGTCACACAGAAGACACTCCTCACTATGGGAATGCTGGGTCAAAAAGAAGCCACTTCCGACTTATGACCATACTGGGGTACTCCTCCTATTGAGTTCTGTGGGTCTACCAGGTCACACATAAGCTAATCCCCATGATGGGCCTATTGGGTCACATAGAATCTGCTTCCCACTAGGCCATAGTATCCTATTCACATAGTTTCACTCGTCGGTAGTGTTTAGCTCTCATCCAACCACAGGGTTTCCGCACATAGCACACTTGATCTTAGGAGAACCACTCCACATGCCATTCATTGAATTCCAAATTATAGGAAATCCTCCATATAGTATTAAAAAATATCTACCTTGTCACGAGGGTTCCAACACCATAAACATATCATCAATCAGACGCCTGGTTTTCAAGATATTGATGTTTTTTCTAGAAGGGTCCGGTTGGGTCCGGGTTTGGTTTGACCTAGCCAGACCAACCAAACACTGCTAGAATGACCTGACCTGGGGTCCACCGACCTGACACAGGTTTTCCAACCCAACTCGAACCCAGATCAACCTGGGTCTGGTTCATTTGGTCGTGGGTTCGGGCAGTGCCCTACCTGGCCTACCTAGTCGAGATGCAGCTGGAAGATGCATCTGAATCATGGTTCAACCTGTGGGTCATCCGCATGGCCGTCTCCCAGCCACGGTTGGTTGACGGTGGATTTTCCATGTGGTACATGTGGAACACGTGGGATGTAGTATGGTTCCACGTCTTCTATGCGCCAACGTGACTGGGTGGCTGCATCCAGTCACCGCCAGCCACCGACCTAGCCGAAGACTCTCCCCACTGCGCCAAGGCCTGATATAGTCATGGTGGTCTTCTTCGTTGTGCTGGAAGAATACTCTGCAGACCACTGGGTCTGCTCAGGTGGTTTGTTCTTCGTGCTACTTGCACCCATGGACTCTATGGGGTTTTCACCTTCCCTGCGATGTCCTTGAAGATGCCTTGCCTCCATTTCGAACATTCGTCAACCAAGAACACACATGGAGGATGGGGTTAGGCCTTGTTTGTTTTGGCCCGTGCCCTCTTCATCAGAAGTTTTAAGTAAGGGAGGCTTGGGAGTGATGTTCTATCAACAATAATTCAACCCCAAAATGAAAACCCAAGAAACATCACCCTCCCACAAGAATGGAAAATCCTTGGATTAACCTGTTTGTGTGTTGATACGTGTTTTTCATTTAAAAAATGAAGAATGAGGAAAAAATAAAATAAATAAACCCCTTACCTCAAATAAGTTCGACGTTAAAGAGGCCGCCCACAAAGATTTAAGAAGTCGAAGGTGTTTGTTGCTTCTTGGCTCCGTTCTTTGAGGTGCGTCAAAGTTGTTAACATTTTACCAGTATTCGTCATTCTTCATTTGAGAGAAAACTCTCAGGTAGTTCATCATAGAATCATTCGCTGATTAATTATCGTTTCCCACAACGCATTATCTTATTAAAAGAAAACACATCACAACATTTCTGTTATTCTATGACATTGCATCATTACTCTATTTCATTAATGAGACCTTAAATATCCTCTTTTAATATGCCTCATCGTCACATCTTTGACGCACTACAATGCCACCATCTTCTGCTCAATGGTGCGAAAGAAAATAAAGTAACATTTTAAGTTATTTAATTATTTTTCAAAAAAGTATGAAAATTAAATTTTCTATCTGACCCTTTATGGTTGAAGTTAAGTCCATTCTAAGAAAATCCATGCATTCTGAGTTCAATAGTGCCCTCATATTTTTGATCTAAGAACTGGTTCAAAAGTTAGAAAAACCCACTCGCATGTTTACTTAAGTGATCTTAAAAAAAGTTCAAAATTTCATTCCTGGCTCACTGGGCTTTGGAATCACATGCAGTCAAAGCGTGTGGTCTCAAAATAATTCCATACAATTTAAAAAAACATTATACAGAAATTCTGTGACATTACATGTCCCTAAAAAATCCAATCCATAAAAAATGATTAAACCCAATACCTATTCTGAAAACCCAACTAATAAAAATTAAAAATATTACCAAAATTGAGACAATGGAGGTAAACTATATGAGCATTAAAAAAAGATAGATTAAAATTCGTTGGAGCCCTAAATTGGTAGCATACAATAGGTTCTTTCTTTCTATGAGAAGAAACCCTTGCTTCTAGCCTAGGATTATCTTGGTTTTCCTCCTCAGCTGCCGAGTTACCATCATTCCCATCAGATAGAACCAAGGCATCACCCACCACGATTTTTCTAGACTAGTCAACTTATAACCAAATTTAATCATTCAAAACCTCCTCTAATGATATTAGGGAATATGAAATTATAGATAACATAAAATTTGGGTGAATACCTCCACCGAAGAAACAAGATTACTTATAATAATTGATGACAAACTATAGTGAGAAGATGAACAAAACTAAGAAGTGATCGACATACTCCCTCACTAATCACACACCCTGATAAAGGATCATAGAATAAAGTGATCTCCCCACTCTAACAACCTTAGGAAAGAACCAATGGTAAAACAGAATCCTGAAAGAAAATCCTATTACATACCTTCACGCAGTTATCAAGGTACAAATAGGCTACTACAAAAATCAGTTAAAATCGACAATCATGCTCATAATAACCGTCACACTAGAATCTTTAGGTGTACCAATATAATTGATTATTCCCTAAATATAAGAACCCAATTCTTCCTTTGAGGTACATATCTTATCTTTTATGTTTTTTACTTAAGGAATTGGAGGAAAAAGAGGATTACATGTCGTGTATTTTCAAGAACACGCTGTGTAATATGGGTACACGCCATGTACTACCCAATACATTCCATGTGATAGCCTAGCCATGAACTTTACATAATTTTTACAGATACATCATGTAGTTTCTAGTACACCCCATGTACTTTTCTTTTTTTGGATGAAATGGGTATTAGCCTCATGTTTCTTCATATATATAGAGGTCTCACCCTGTTACATGAACATCATCACCAGGTGAGATTTTTCCTCCCAAATCTCCATCCGAACTTTGATTTGATCGCTATTAGAGGCATTTAAACCCAATAAGTTAGCTCTCGATTCCTATTGATCCATTATTTGTGATTCCTTCTCTCTATAAAGTTATCAGATCTTGAGCGTTTTTCCTCATTTTGTAGATCTATTCCATTCTATCTTGAATTAGAGGCCAATGCTGGATGAGGAGAGTCACACAAGAACATGGTATGTGGTCTTGTTCCTCTCGTTAATTGTAGTGATGAATATATGTGTCGAGGTGCTGTGTTCCCATTTTTGGGTGTCACTTTGATTTATTTTTGACCCTTTTTATTTCTTAATGATGTTTAGGTAATTTAATAGGTGTTATTATTCATGCGTAATGTTGATTGCCTTGAATTAGATCCACCCCATGGGTGCGTTTACCTTGAATTGTCATTTATGGATGTTTGGACTAGGTTTCCTATAAGGCAAGACTTGTTTTTCCTTATTTGGATTTTTAAAATTGAATTAAATTATAATGGGATCATAATTTGGTTAAATTAAAATTAGATGAATTAAGGGATTGGGATTAGTGTTTCCCCCTTTGCCCTATGGCATGCCTATAATTGTTTAAGCATTGTGATTGTTAGATTACATTTTTGGCTTGTGATATGAATTTCCCATGTGTGTATCATTTTTAAGCCTTGTAATTGTTAGATTACATATTAGGCTTGTGATATGAATTTCCCATGTGAGTATAATTTTTTAAGCCTTGTGACAGTTTAATTCACTTGTTTCTTGTTATGTATGATGCCCACATGAGTTGTTATTAGGTTAACCATGTAATAGTGTAAATTACATGTGTTGTTTATTATGTTGAAATGATTATACATTCAGTTTGGACCTAAAACATGTTGAAATTATTATACACTAGGCTTGGCCCTGAAACATGCTAAAATTATTATATACCGAGTTGTACCCTAAAACATGATGAAATGCTGATATACTAGGATCGACCCTGATTTACTGTTATGCCTGTAAGAGTGGTTTTGTTATTTCTGTAGGTGAGGTTTTTTTATGCCTATGGGCGAGGATTTGTTATGCCTGTGGGTGGGGTTTTTCTATGCCTATGGATGAGGTGTTTAATTGAATATTTAAATGGAATGACTTATTCCACATCTTCCAAGATAAAACACAAGTTTGGATTTAGTCTTCACTTATTTGTTTAAATGGACTTTTGAGACATCTATTTTTCTTACTTTACATGGGGACTGACAAGATGAGACTAGATCTCGAGACTTTATAATTCAATGAAATTGAATTGTTAATGAACATTAACTGAATATAAATGGAAACCCGTACTTGTAGGAGTGTTTAATTTTGAGTACTTCATATTTTACTATTTTTACTTTTTGTACACTACTGTTTCATATACTCACTGACAGATTGGAACAGATCATGGGTGGTTTTCTATTGGGATTTATTCCTCACACCATGTTTGGTTCATGCTTCTAGGACAAAACGTATTATGTGTTGCAAGTTTTGATAAGGGAAAGTTCCCTTCTATAGGTACTTGATATGCTGTTTAGAAGGAGAGAATGGGACTAAGCCGAGTCTTGCGATGCTTCTAATTTTTTGTTTTTATTTATGTACCTTGGTACTGTATTTTTTATCTCACTACAGTGTATCCTATTTTGGATTCTTTCTTAGAACATGTGATAGAAAGCATTATCTTTTATATGTAATGATTCTAGGTTATTTATCTATCCAGAATTCCATAGTTTAATTATGTTCAATGGTATTATTTCTTCCGTTGTTGTGTTATTATTGATTCCGATGTGTTACACTCTGCCAATGAGGGCATATTTTCCCCACTATCACACCCTAGGCCCTTTCTTATAGTCAGAAACATCTGGAATTTGGGGAAATGTGCTTGAGGCCATGTGGACAACCAAGTATGGGGATCCAGTTGAGTGGCATCTGGATCCGAGAAGTTCTAAGGGGTATCAAATGATTTTTATTTTCTAGTTTTCCTTACTGTTTAGCGACATTAAACAAGGATATGAATGAAATGTAATTTGGTGTTAAGTTATGCTCGGGAGTAGCTACCCCACATATAAGGAAAATCCAAATTTCTTTGAATTGAATTGTGATTTTTTGATTGTGAGCTATTATAGTTGATTCAATTTCACCATAGAGTGATGTACTTTTATTGTGTTGTTATTATTATTTTCATTATGGTTATATTTTTTTAGAACCAGATGAGATGAGGGTATTCCATCTCCTGCATCATATAGGAACTTGTTAGAAATCATTCCATGCATTCTTTCCATGACATTTATAGAGCATTACTGATTTCATGTTGTTTTGATAGATGTTGTGCAGGAGAGGCATGATATTGTGATAGGTACTATGATATATATACATGCTATTGTGATAGGTGTATTGATACATGTTATGGTTCAAATTGGTTGGACGCCAAGCTTTGATCCCTGAGGTGTATGTGCCCTCTTAGATCAGAATTTGGTTGTTATGTGATATATGTGGATGTCATGATTTGATTAGAGGGGAGTATGGGCCTCCATGAATTGAAATTTGGCATACCACTAGTTGGTTTTTTGTAAAAAAATGGTTTTCTCGGAAATCTGGAGTTTCCGTCTTGAAAACCCCAGTTTACACGATGTGTAGTTTAGGCTAACACACTGTGTGTTATTCCTGTTTGGGGAATGGAGTTTTATTTTACTAATTATATTGCATGTACTAAGTGTAAAAACAATGTAGAAGTTGACCGTGTATCCAACCATGTGAGAGAGAACATGGAATAATAGTCTTGGAAAAGTACACAACCATGTACTTTTGGTAAACACTGTGTAGTGTTATGCAGACAAGCCCTATGTGAATCCGAATGTGTAAAAGTACATGGCTAGGAGGGGAGACTTGTGTACACACTGTGTACCATACTTGTACACTATGTACCAAGGGGGCTTACAATCCCATTCCAACAGTGGTACACACCCTTGTGAGAACTTGAGAGTACACACCGTGCATAGTTTTTACATGATGTGTACTCTCCTTTTGGTACCCTTTTAGGGTCTTTTCCAATTTTATCCCCCTTTGTTAGTTTTGAACCCTAGTGTATTATTTTATGAGTAATTTTCTATGTAGATCAAGATGGTAAAACCTATGGATCATTCTGAGGACTCTTAATTGGTGTTTTGGGGCTTATTCCTAAATGGATAGGTTCTTCCTCCAGTTACCATTTTCAATTGTCACCTAAGAGTGAACTTGGAATGAATGTCCAGTTGGGTGTTTAGAAGAACCTAGTTAAGACCAGTGATCTAAGATGCGATGTGAGATTTCTCTCGTGACCTATTCTTAGAGGATGTCTCCCTTATGATATGTGTCCTTTTGGCCTATGAAGACTTCATACGAGTTGATATCAAGGATTCTGTGTAGAATTCCTCTACTTATGTTTTGACCTAAGGAATCCCATGTAGAATGTCTCGATCTTCTATCTAGTTACTAAGGATACCTTAAGAGATGACTTGATTACATGATGTTCTCGGGAGTCCATTATAGGATATCTCTTCTGTGTAAAATTTTCAAGGATCCCAATTGTAGGATTCCTCTTTTTTTATCTATTAGGGACCCCATGTAGGATTACTCCCTTGACCATTTAGCTAAGAATCCCATGTAGGATGCCTTCACTCATATTACCTAGAGGATCTTGAGTAAGATTCCTCTCAATGTTATGAATCTTATTATTCATATGGGGATAGACTGTGGTAGAGCTTTCCAACGTTGGTAACTCCCTGGTTTTGTTGTCCCTAGTATGCCATTGGAGTCTTTAAATATAACACCCTTGTTCAGTTGGTTGATCGTTGTATCTTGACCTTTGATATGGGAATAATCATTAGGGAATTATCGGTTCAACAGGTTATACATGCCCCGAGCATGGTCATCCTCTTAGGAGGTCATGTGAACCTATCTTTCTTTATGTGATGGTAAACTTGGTACGTCATTATCTATGTAAATGGTTTGGCTGATGATGTTCTTTCGAGACTGTTCTTGTTTGATCCATCTGGTACTACGATGTGTAGGGTAGAAAACCTATGAATAGTACCCAAAATTTACCATTTTTTCTTGTAATATTGGGGTAGTATATGTTGACATACGCGGTACTCGTTGAGTATTAAATGTTAAAATCTAGCTGTTGAGTTTGATTAAATCATTGAGCTTTGATCTGTTGTGTATGTTCTCAATTATCTCTAGAGTAAAGTGGCCTGAAAATTTTGGAACCAAGTTCATCCCACTGCTCGAGAGGAATTTATAAGACATGGGTGTTTTGACACACCGGTTAGTTTAATTTTCGGCTTTCATGCCAAGCAATATGACGAAGTTATCGTGGTTCGTGGAGTGACACTCGTGCATTTAAGTTGGTTTTGAACTAGCACATTTGAGAGTGGTTATTCTTTCTTCTTGATGTTTGGGACACTCCTAGGTGGGGAGCATCATGTTGGTTCTGTTTAAATGTGTTCTACTAGGTATAAGGATCACAATCAAGGACCATTTCTAAGATGATAATTTCTACTTGAATTCCTTTGAGACTTGCGAGTATTGATTCATGTTGTTGCATTTTGGATGTGTGTGAAATTATTGTGAGGGACTGATGATCATGAATGAACCTTGATGGTTAAGCATGAGGTATCACAAAAATTATTTGGGATAAAGGCATTGTGGTATGTTGAATAATGATGCTTCGGTAAGAGAAGCCGAGTTTCTTTCAGGAGGTCAGATAGTAGTGGTTCGACTGTCCTTTTTTCTAGTAATCCTTGAAATACTCTTATTTCTCTCTTCCTTAAGAGAGGATAATTTCCCCAATATTGACATCATCCTAGATTCACTAAGAGAGCATCATTTATGTGCTGTGCTACAGTTGAAAGCCTTTGGGAGAGTTTATGATCTCTTTCTATGTAGTGTGTTGTATGCATAGTTTTAAATGAGGCTTAGTTAATCCTAAGTGATACTTGGGTTCCCGTGTAGGAATTACTTGGATATACTCAGGGATGATTACCATTTTCTTTGACGTGACCATAAGGCGGATGCCACTCTGGGTTCAGTTAGTGTTTTTATATGGTCTTTTGGCATAGTACCAAATTATCACTTGTAACAGGGAGTATGGACCACCTTGGTGAGTTCGATGGACTCCGAGTTATTGAATATGAGGTTATCTCAGACTTATAGTTGGGATCAGATGTGATTATTTGAAAATTGGTAATGGTTCTAGTGGGATGGATCTAGAATTAATCTTTTAATCATGCCGTGGAATGATCTTTTAATTGATTAAGGGATGGCTTGATAAAGGAGCGTTGTAGAGAGACTTGGTTGAGCTTCAGTGAGCGAGATCGTTGTGGGCGTATGGTACATGGGAAGCTGGCGTTATGTTCTATTGAAATATTTTGGCCTTCTAAGCCAAGTGTAAATGAGATAAGTCATTTAGTAATGGTTTGACTCGTTATCCTTCTCGTTCTTCATGTTTGGTTCCATTAGACCTGTTTAAAAAGGTGGGTGTGGTGTAAAAGTCTACAATGTCTTTTGAGGAAAGATTGTGTGATCAATTTTGATGAGGTCGATTGGTGTTCAATCATTATTTGCTATGAGGCCACTATTATAACCTCCTTTATGTTCTAGTTTTCCCAGTTAAAAGAAAATCACACTAGTAGCATCGCTAGAATGCTCATGGGCATGCTTTGTGGGGTTTTCTGATGGTGGAGGTGTCATGGTAACGATGCTATGTGGGTTGTTATTGATAGGCTCACAAAGGTTTCACTTTTCTTTCCAATCAAGGAAACTTTCAATGTTGAGGATATCTGAAGGTTGTACATCTTTAAGGCTGTACGACTACACGGGGTCCCATAATCTATCATTTCAGATAGGGATGCCCAGTTTACTTCTCGTTTCTGGAAATGGATATAAAGGGATTTGGGTACACAGGTGCTTCTGAGCACAACATACCACCCCTTGTTAGATGGCCAATCAGAGCACACGATTCAGGTGCTGGAAGATATGATTCAGGCATGCATCCTAGATTTCAGGGGTTATTGGGAGAGACACACAACCTTGGTTGAGTTCGCCTACAATAAAAGATTTTAGGATAATTTTCCGATGGTGCCTTATAAGGATTTGTATGGTAGGCCATGCTGATCACTCTTGTGTTGGATGAAGGTAGGAGAGGCAGATATTCTGGGACCTCATCTTGTCCAAGATACCACTAAGCAGGATTAGTTGATTAAAAAGTGGATGGGAACTACACAGTCTCATCATAAATCTTTTTTCGATCACCACAGATGACCTCTAGAGTTTGAGGTCGGGGATCGTGTTCACCTACATGTATCCCTGAGGTAGGTACAAAAGAGGATTATGATACATGGTAACCATTCACTAAGATACATCAGACAGTTTGATATTTTGGAGAGAGTTGGGCTGGTTGCCTATTGGTTTTATTTACCTCATAGGAACAAGGCTATGCACGACATCTTCCATGCTTCTTAGTTGTGACGTTAACTTTCAGAATCGTATCCCACTTTTCAACCTGAGGATGCTGAGTTCAAAGTAGATACATCCTTTGAGGAGCATCCTTTCATATTGTGGATTTTAGCAAAAATGTACTTTGTGACCAATATGTTCCTTTAGTACGAGTTCCATGACATCATGGTTGAGTATGGGATGAGACTTGGGAGAGGGGGACTGATGTATGGTTGCAGTGTCCGGAGTTATTCTCTGATTTTTCTTCACCACCCTTGGAAGGGAAATTTGAAGAAGAATTGATTTAAGGGGGAAGTTTTTAAGAACTCAGTTTTTCCTTTGAGGTGAAAATATTTCCTTTTAAGTTTTGACTTAATGAAATGGAGGAAAAAGAGGATTAAACTCCATGTATTTTCACGAACATGCCATGTAATATGGGTACAATCCATATACTACCTAGCACACACCATGTGATGGCTGGGCCAGGACCTTTACGAAATATGTACGGACATAGTGTGTAGTTTCCAATAAACGCCATGTACTTTTCTTTTTTTGGATAAAAGGAGCAGTAAACTCTTGTTTTGTCAGACAGACAAAGGTCTCTCCCAATTACACGAACAACAATTTCGTACAAGATTTTTCTTCCCTAATCTCCATCCAAACTTTGATTAGATCACCATCAGAGGTGTTTAAACCTAATCAATAAGCTCTTGATTCCTCTTGAGCCATTCTTCATGATTTATATTCTCAATGAGGTTATCATAGCTCGATAAGTATCCCCATTTTGAAGATCTAATCCATTCTATCTTTAATTAGAAGCCAACGTTGGATGAGGAGAGTCACACGAGAACTAGGTAGGTGGTCTTGTGCCTCTCATTAATTTTAAGATGAATATATGTGCGAAAGTGTCGTGCACCCATTTTTGGGTGTCACATTGATTTATTTTTGACTCGTGTTATTTCCTAATGATGTTTAGGTAATTTAATTGGTGTTATTATTCATGTGTAATGTTGATTTCCTTGAATTAGGGCCACCCCATGGGTGCGTTTCCCTTGAATTGTTGTTTATGGATGTTTGGCCTAGGTTTCCTATGAGGAAAGCCTTATTTTTCCTTATTTTGGTTGTTAAAAATAAATTAAATTATAATGGGATTGGAATTGGGTTAAATTTTAATTGGATGGATTAAGGTCTTTGAATTAGTGTTTTCCCCTTTTCCCTATGTTATGCCTATAATTGTTTAAGCCTTGTAATTGTTAGATTACATGTTAAGCTTGTGATATGAATTTACCAAGTGACTATAATTTTTTAAGCCTTTTAATTGTTAGAATACATATTAGGATGCTGATATGAATTTCCCATGTGAGTATAATTGTTTAAGCCTTGCAATGGTTTAATTCACTTGTTTCTTGTTATGTGTGATTCCCACATGAGTTGCTATTATGTTAACCATGTAATAGTGTAAATTACATGTTTTATTTATTATGCTGAAATGCATATACAATGGTCTTGGACCTAAAACATGCTGAAATGATTATTAAACAAGATTTTCCCTGAAACATGCTGAAATTCTTATATACCAGGTTTTACCCTAAAACTTGATGAAATGCTGATATACGAGGCACAACCCTAATTGACTACTATGCATGTGGGTGAGGTTTTGTTATGCCTGTAGTCTAGGTTTTGTTATGCCTGTGGGTGAGGATTGGTTATTACTAGGGGTGAGGTTTCTATATTCCCATGGGTGAGGTGTTGAATTGAATATTGAAATGGAATAACCTATGATACGTCATCTAAGACAAATAAAAAGCTTGGATTTGGTCTTCACTTTTCTATTTAGATGGAATTCAGAGACATCTGTTGTACTTACTTTACAGGGGGATTGACGGGCCCAGACCGGATCTCAATACTTTATAATTCCATGAAATTGAATTGCTAATAAACATGAACATAGTATAAGTGGAAACCAGTTATTGTAGAAGTGTTTACTTTTGAGTACTTCCTAGGTTACTATTTTTCATTTTTGTACAATACTATTATGTATACCCCCTAATAGATTGGAACAGATCTTGGGTGGTTACCTACTGAAATTTATTTCTCACACCCTATTTGGGTCATGCTTTTGGGCCCAAATAGATTATGTATTTCAGGTGTTGATAATGGAAATAATCCTTCTATAGGTACTTGATAATCTATTTATGACCAAGAGAGAATGGGACCAAGTTGAGTCTTGCGATGCTTCTAATTTTTCTTTAGTAATTTTGTACCTTGGTATTGTATTTTGTATATGACTATAGTGTATCATGTTTTGGATTCTTTCTTAGAATATGTGACTAGAAGAATCATATTTTTTATGGAATGATTCTCGGTTATTTATATATTGAGACTTTCACTATTTAATTATATTGAATGGTATTATGCTTCCTCTATTGTATTATTATTGATTACTCTTTGTTAAACTCTACTAATGAGGGCATAGTTTCCCCAATATCACACCCTAGGCCCTCGCTACTAGTCAGCAGCTTCTGGAATTTGAAGAAATGTGCTTGAGGCCATGTGGCCAACTAGGGATAGGGCACCAGTTGAGTGGCATCCATATCTAGTATGTTACACTAAATCATTTCCATCCACTATACAAATTTAATAAATCCTTGAAAACAAAAAAAGGAAGGCGGGTTATGATTCAATAAGTATGATATGGGGTTCTGGAGTAAAGGAGATTCCAAGTCCACCAATCCTTTTGGAGTATGGGTAGATTATGAAATTGAATGAACTATTTTTACCACTATGTGAGGCATACTATAAATAATTAATTACATGAATAACATAAATCCATGCCTCAAAACATAAACAAAACAATCCCATTATAAGATAGGTATTAAATCCAACACATAATTATCTGAAACATGGCACATCACTTTCACACCAAGGAAAGAAACTTTTCCTTTGAAATTATCAACTTTAAAATAGGAATTTGAAAACACCCTCCAACAATTCATATTCGTAAATACAAAGACAAACTAACTCCATGAAAATAATTCAACCTTGGTGGAAACACATCACCCAAATAGAACACACTATAAAATTCCTTTCAAAATACTACACCGTTTTGAAAACCAAAGCATCTAAAAAATTCTCATCAAAACCCAATTCCCTTTTTAAAACAGCTTCCAACATTGTTTCCACAACAAAGTTCCATTTTTAATCGCAAAACACTTCCGAAACACCCTTTTGAAATAATTTTCTTTTGTGAATACCCAAAATGAAAATTCTAAAACACCCCACTTTCCCATATAAACATTTTTCAAAAATCATAATGGGAACAACCATTTTTTAAAATATTTCACGAAAATTAAGGGAATTTTACTATTTGGAAAAATTTATGAAAACAATGTTTTGAAATTAAGAATTTCAAAAGAGTCCCTCATTTTTCAAAAACAAGGCTTCAAAACCAAGTACAAACACTACACCACACAAACCTTCAAACAAGGTTCATAATAACCACATCTGAAAACCATCATAATACTCCTCAATCAATATCCAATAATTGATGATCGAAATGTATTGTTCAATTTATCCTCCATTTTTAAAAAAAATATAAAAACAATGACAAAATCACTCACATTATCAAAAAGGAAATTAAACAACATAACTTCACATAAAAATCCATAAGAAATAACTAAAAATAAACCCAAATTCACAATTCAAAACCCGACTTCCCATGGAATATTGAGACTGAGGATGAGAAAGATCTAACTAAAATTTCACTACCCACACTTATTAAGACCTGAAAACTTTAATATCATTTTCACTTAAACATCCCCAAATAAGAAGAGGGTTACTAAAGGAACTTAGGCTCTCACTATAGAACCCACGAGATCTGATACTATTTTTTAGTGAACTAACCCATGATGCCATCCCCTTGGCACCCAATCCATCTCTCCATAAGGCCTAAAGGGCATTATATATCCCCACGGGATGGAGAATATTTCTTAGGTATCATTATAATATATATATTTGGGAATGATTTCACTGAAAATTAGATATAAAAAATTGTAGAACATCTCCTAATATTTCAACATTGATCACCTTACACTGTACATCTATTCAATATCAATCGTATAAGAAACTAAAGTAAACAAACATGTCTAATAGGTCATAACCATTAAAACTAATAAAAACCATTCACACGAATACCAAATACCATATATAAGAAAAAATAATACAATTTAAAATAATCATATTAAATAAAAAAATTGAATGTGGCTACAAGATATATTTTTTGGATAATACAAAACTAAAATAAATAAAAAACCTCAAAAACTATATCTATACCCAAAACTACCTCCATGAAACCTTCAGTTGTCTACTACCACCCAAATAAAGCCATTTTGGTCTCAAGAAAAAAACCTTAATCCAGTTGAAAACATAGAACCTGTAATATATAGGCATGAGCTAAACCACATAGCAGGTCTCCACCCAATGAGACTATGAAATTCATTTGATAAAGTAATTCATAAATGGTGGGTTAAAAATATAAATAGAAATTATGAATTTAAAATATGAACTCATGAGAAACAAAACCAATTCCACAACATCTTTTCAAAAAATTCCATCTCTCTTTCTTAAAATGAAAGCACACACCCTGAAATTGTTCAACTAGCCTAAGACATTTTAATTAAACTGAAATAACCAATTTGAAATCCTATTTAAAAAACCAAAAAAGAGTTTTTAAATTAAAAAATAATTTCCAAAAATATTCTTTTAAAAACAATTTAAAATGAAATGACCCTAAACATGATAATTCAATCATAAACACAAAATAGTAACCACAAGTCCAAAGGTAGTAAATAATATGAACAAGATAAAGGTTTGAATATAATATAAGTAGGGGAAATGATACAATCAATCACTTTATCAACACCTAAAATTTCAACCACCAATCAAACAAATAAAAATATGATGGGATGTACTCTAGGAATATAACATGACACGCATATAAAATTAGTAATTTTCTACATATTTATTGCTGACATATACTGAGTCCAAGCCACAAGCCATCCAACTACCCCACATGAGACTAATCATAATAACATAAGCCATCCTAGATCTAGTACCTAGCATGATTGGAGGGACACTAACAACATGTTAACTATCTAGTGAAACACAAGAATATACCTCCCACTTAGTACCTAGGTTACCATGACCAATAGGAAAGTGAGGTGGGTGAAAACACAATCCAAGATTAACACACAAGGAATAAGTGATATCTCTCTCTCACCCAATCAACCTCATAATGAATACCCCCATATATTTCAAGCATCATACATCCATGGCATAAAAAAGTAAATTTCCACACTTGGTAATTAATGATCATCACATAGAGATAAATAAACCAAACAAGGGGTAAAAAAATCCAAGGGAAACCAAGAGGGTATTTCATAAAAAACCATTTAAAAAAAGTTCCAAATGAGACCTTAATGATAAAACATGGATCAAAATGTCAATCCCTTTCATGTTATAGAAAAATAGACTTTAAAAATTATTTAGAAATCTATTTAAACCAAACACACTATTTTCCATTTTAAATTCACCCTTTAAAACATGGCTCTTCCTCTTTGAAATCTAAAAATAAGGGTGAAGGAATTATATTTACATATAACATTTTAAAGATCCATTAATGTGTTCTAAAAAAGAAAAAACACACAATAATTTTTAAGAAACATTTTTAATTTTTCAAAGAACTCCTTTTTAAATCAATTCAAGGTCACCACCTAATTATAAAACAAATTTATTCTTAAAACCTTGTTTTTTATCATTGAAAACCAAAATAAGATCGAAATAAAAAACACACCATTAAAACAATTTCAAAATACTTATAGGAATTTCAAAAATTATTGGAATATAAAAACATTCAATATTAAATATAAAAACACAAAATTCAATTAAAAAACCCTTTATACCAAGTTCAAACTTCTAGAAAATGATTTTGAAACATCACATGCATATCACATATATTCAAAATTTCCATAAAAAGTGAGTTGTAAAGCACAATAACACTTTTAATTCCAAAATGATATGATTTCATAGAAAATCCTACTTAGAAGAATCCAAAACCAATCCAAAATGTGTTTCCTTTATCGATGACCACATAAATAAGAAAGATGAAATCCTCTACAAACCAAAAGAGACCAAAACCATAGGTTAGAACCATATTGATCCCAATACATAGATTAAATAGTTAAACAAGGTTTTATAAGGAATATGGAACTTAGGAAAGAATGAAGGAAGATGAATATAGGGGAAATAAGATAAGATTTACCTTGTAACCACTTAGAAATCACTAAGAACAAGCCATGATTGAAGAAGGAAGGATGGTGGAGATCCTCCTTAGGATAAAAAGGATTGACCAATGCATATAATTGAATAAAGGAGTGAAGCCCATCTTAATTAGAAGAGGTAAAATGTTCAAATCACATTTTAAGTGATTTTGGGTAGGCCACATGATTTTCCAAACTGTGCGTATCCCACTGTTTAGGGAAACACCACCTATGCAGTTTCTAGGTTGCTCTTCATTATTTAAAAAACGGTTTGGAAGCTATAAAAAATAGCTATATCTCATTGAAAATATCCTCCACATGGGTATTTTATGGTTACCTTTAAACATGTGGTCAAACAATGAATCACCCATAAAACCTCTAAAAATCCAATTTATCTGGTCCAAAAATCAGCAGGACTTGAAAACAAAATCCAAGATAAGATAATATAATATAAATTAAGTACTATGGTGACATGTGGATATCATACTATCTACGAGGAGATGAAGTTCCCCCTATAAACGATTATGATAGGTGGGCACACACACATAGGGGTATTTATATAGATGTTCATATAATTACTCTTATATAGGATGGCACACGAATTATGTATTAGATTCTAGGATTGGGATGATGTAGGTAGTATATTTATATACCATCTCCTTACAGGGAGTTATCTAATTTAGTTCTTATTGATCTATGAATTAATTTGTTATTGGATGTTTCCATGAATTGTTTGTTTTTATGAAAAAACTATTTTTTATATACACATGTAAATGTGTAGACACATTCATGAATATACCTATTTATTCACTATGTGAGTTGATACATTTTTGGTGGTGCACTATTGAGTATTGGTGTTAGATATTTTAGAGGTGGTATGGTCAATAGGTTATTTGGATCTTAGAGGCCATGTTTGGCTAGTGACCTCATATTATCATATCAACTATTCCTTTATCATTGAGTGGTATCTATTTGGTTAGGTATCCACATTATTTTTGGAGATATGTACATTTATGCATTCATGTAGTGATATTATCCTTATTCCTTCTTATTATTCATTAGTTATTATAGGTTGTGTGATATTTAAGAAATGGTAAATTCCTTGAAAAGTTGGACCACAATTTTGGTGAAATCTAGTCATGGATTACCATTACTCAATATAGTGCGTAAATTATTCCCCAAATAGAATTATGGATTCATGAAATAAGTCTCCATACCATGAGTAATTTGGGTTCTCTTGGGGTCTATGAAATCCTAATTCATGTACTATTTGAGTATCTGGTAAAGTTTTGTTATATATACTACACAATATACCACATAATATTTCCCACTATAAGTTATTTTTAAGATCTATATATATCTTTGTGATTCTTGGGTGAATATACAATAATGATCTATGTGCATTATATAAAAGTTTCCACTTTAACTTTAGTATGGATGGGACATATATCCAATTTTCAAATCTTATAGCTCTATCTTTTTCAAGGTTGAACTTGGTAATATTTCACATTTTTTTATATAGCTTCATATCATCTTTCCATGCCTCCTTAAGTTTTTAAATTGATAGATAGTTGTGAAATAATTTTTGAAATATTATATTTTATCCCCTCTCTAATGATCTCCATGCCTATCCTCTATATATCAATAGAGGATGATTCCCTTTAAATCCACAATATGGATTTTTAATCATGATCATTTCCATAAAGATCATTATCCTTACAGTTTACCTTACTAGTATAGTAATGTATTTGGAAATCATAATCCTTAATTAACACTAACCATCTAATTTTTCAGATGTTTAACTCCTTCAATGAGAATATGTAATTTAGGATATTGTGATCAATATATATATATATATATATAGACACATAAAAACACACACACACACACATATATATATATATATATCACACTTTTAACCATATAGATAATATGTCCAAATCATTGATGAAAAAAATAACCCCTATAAATTCCAGATCATGTGTTGGGTAATTTTTCTCATAGTAATTTAATTGACATGAGGCATAAGATATCATCTTGTAATTTTTCATAAGGAAACATATTAATCCTTTCTTTAAAGTATCTATAAATTACACAAACCCTTATCCACTTCAGGGTAAAGTGAGTATAGGTGAAATAACTAACCTCTTCTTAAGATCCTTGATACTGTATTTACTTTATTTAATCTAAATAAATTTTACTCCCTTCAGTCTTACCTTGGATAGTGAATTTGAAAATCATGATAAATTTATCAAAAATAATTGTTAATACCATAAAAATACAATAAAACTACATATCTCTTATACAGATGTTGGTATATTCCATTCTTAAATCACCTATATTTTTGAAGGCTCTATAGATATAACCTCTTATGTGATTACATGACCGAAGACAAATAATTTTTTTTATCCAAAATCAAAACTTGATAAATTTGGAAAACAATTTATCCTTTAAAAAGGTATTTATAACAATCCTAAAAGGCTATTAATTTTATTTATTTCTATTATTATATATGAAAGGATCATCAATAAAGACTAAAAACACTCTTTTCATCAAATACATGAATATAATAAAGGAATTTGTATGTCTGAAAGGATAATTATTAATTTATAGTGTATATACCATGTACAAAATGATATATTTGTAATATATTTCTTCTTAACCCTTAGTTAATGATATACAGATCAAAGATCCAACTTTTATAATTATTGATACCCTCTATATTGATTAAAAAAATCATCAATATTGGATAGAGGATACTTTTTTACTCATTATTAGTTTTTTAATCTCATAATAATAAATGAAAATATGCATTAAACCATCATTATTATTTTCCAGGAGGTCTAAATCACCTATTAAAGAATCAATTGGGAATACAAATAAATTTTCCAAATTCTCTTGAAGATAGTTCTTAAATTATTCTTGTACAATTGGCGAAATTTTATAAAGACTCATTGATATAGGCATATAATCATGCATGAGTTAAAATAAAAACTCAACCTCATGATTTGGGGGGACTCCGGGTAACTAGTTATAAAATACATCAATATATTCTCATATTATTGGAATATATTCAATTTTGATTTCCTCTATAACTATTTGAAAAAATATATACTTTTATTGGATATTAGGACCCATATTAATGAATTAGTGGAAAAATTGAGTTTATAATGATTATTGCATTGATATTTTATCATGGGATGATTTAGAATATGAAATGAGATTACTTTATACTGAATATTGATATGATATCTATATATAGAAATCCAATCCATCCTAAAATCACATTAAATCCCATCAAGGGAAGAATTAATAGATTTTTCGGATTTATCTTCCCACAAACCTAAACTATTGGAGAATTATATACATAGGGTATAATGATCATACCTCCAGGTTTTCTCATCGATAAATCAATACCCAATATTTTAGGAATTTAATGAATAATATTATAAAACATTCATGATATAAAAGAATGTTAAGAATAAGAATCAAATAATATCTTCATAGTTCTTGAATGGATAATATGTGTAATTTTCATCCCTTAATTATCATGATCCACTTTGGAAGTAGTGATTTCATAAGCACTTGTCTGTACCCATGGTTTTGGTGGATTCTAGAATCAATAATTCTTAAAATCCATTAGATCAATGAACTTATCTATATATTTCCCAAATCTATTAAAACTAAAAAATTGAACTACTAGAGGCATATTGGGTGGAAATTTATTCTCGTATATTTTTTCATCAGCCTATTCATATATCTTATAAATTTTTAAGCTTGATGGAATATTCTTCAACACTTTATATATTTCTCTATTATTTTATGTACATTTTCAGGTTTTTCCCACACTTTTGACATGTAGATAGTTGAATCTTATTTACACTATGCGATGTATAATTTGAATATATATGAAATTATATTGTTTCTTTTCTTATACAAAAATAAATTAGAATAATGAGAGTATATAGTTTCCATTTCCACATTAAGTTCACATTTAACAATTTATTTGTATCTATGAAAATAATTTATATGGTTTTAATCCATTTATGAAATAACTGATTTTGATTTCATGACTGATAATAAAACCAAATACATACCTTGGAATACTCATGATGTTTTATTTATATTAACCAATATTTTTTTCCTTATTTTTCATAAGATCAAGAAATTATTGCCTCATTTTAATGCAAAGGGTTAAGAGAAAATATTTATTAAAAAATATTTTTTAAACTCCTCCCATTCCATGGTGTAAGTTTTTTCTATTTTCATAGTATTCTTGATTAATGTAAACCATTTGTTTAATTCACCTTCAAAATGATAAAATACTAACAATACCTTTACATGCATGATAATTGATATAAAAAAATATCTTCTTATTCATGTTGATCTATTACTCAACAATTAGTAGATTAGAATATCCACTAAATGATGGTGATAATGGATGCATTAAGTAATTTATAGAAAGTTGATCCTTCTTTGATTCTTTTTGGAGCTTCAAATGGTTTAGTTTATTATTTATAAGCTGATATAGCTTAAATATAAAAGTTTTAACAAAACATATTATACCTTTTGGTTATTCATTGTGATAATCAACACATTTTCCACTATAATATTTGTTTACTCAGTTACTCCAAGTTCTAAACCTTTACTAAAAAAGGGTTAATTTGTGTAATGGACAATAATATATTAGAAAAATTAGGGTATAAAATCATATGAATTTTTAAAAAACCAATCCAAATCTATATTATCCAATGCTACCTTCAATTAAAACAATGATATTTTAATTCAACCTATACCACATTCTATTCAACTTAGGTTTATTTAAGTTTGATTCTCTTATACTAATTAACCCAATTCCCAAAAAATAATTAAACCCAACTTTTATGAACAATTAAGTGACAAAATAATCAAAACATACATTATTTTCATGATTTTACATTACATATCACAAATAAAACACACTCCTAGGACCCCAAAATTTTAGTGTCCTTAGAGAGTAACTACATATTTGTATTATTATACAAAAATACTTCAAAATCATAAAAATAATTATCAATGCATAATTTTATCCTAGTAACATTCCAATATACATGTTCATAGAGAAATGGGTTATATAAGAAATGAGTGATCTCAAATGATCAATAAGGAAAAATGAATATCAATGAGTTGTAGAGGATGTGATTAAAAACATGTGAGAAAATATGAACATGGAATAAATAACTAATTAAAAGAAAAAGATCATGGAATCATGGATAGTGATCATAAAGTATTATAACATGGATATAGATTATATCATTAGAATATAAAACTATAAAAGTATCATCTTGAAATCATAACATGTACCATGGAACAAGAATCTGAAATCATAAGGATAATCATGACCAATGGTGATATAACATTAGAATATGGAATAAGTATAAATATAGAAAATCATATTATATTCCAAGTTTAGCTACCAAAAAATTAATATCTTAGTAGAATAGGATTACCACTAATCTCGTAACATGGTGGACTTCAGTTAACCACCTATGACCCATAACAAAGTGGGATTTGGCTAACCACCCATTCCCATAATAATCTCAAGTGATATAAATATTTACCCAATTCATTATAGGGATATATAATTCTTGGATCATCCATAACACAATGATAAAATACATATATGTGTTTCATATGAAATAAATCATACATAAAATCTTGATAAACCCATGGATAGAAAATGGGTTGTCTTGAATCTTAACAAGGTGTTACATATGAAGAAATCAAGATCTAGATAGTAAAACACCCTTCAATCACCCCAAAAAAATATTATACAAGAGAAATTTTAGAGAGATATTTGAATCATATTTTTTTATATGAAGGATCATATAGAGAAAGATATGAAAATAGAAAATAAATCATAAAAATAGTTTTTAATGTTTTCATAACATTGTTATAAATAAAATTATATGTCACTTTCAAAAACATTTTTGAATGGTGAAAAAATAATTGTAAGACATTATTTTAAAATTAAATGCCCCAATATAATAATAATAATAATAAATATATAATGTTTAAATTAGAATAAATATTGTATAGAAGATACAAAATCAATTAAAGTAGAAAGAAATAACTTTTTTTTCATTTATATCTGTTTAAAAGAAACTCACATCGCTAAAAAGAATTATAAAATTACATTTTTAATATATATATATAGATAAATATAAAATGGAAATAACATATTAAATATGTCACTTTATAAATAATAAAATAAAACATTTTAGCAAGAAATAATAAGGACATTGAAGAGAAATAACCAATATTGAGAGAGAAAATTTCCCTTTACAATAATATATTTTATAAATAAATATTTAATCAAGAAAATTATTTTTAAAGGGAATTTTATATGTAAATAATTTAAGATAATATAATATATAATATTATTATTGGGGGATAATATATCCAATATAAAAGGACATAGTCAAACAACAAAGATGATGACTAAATGAAATTAAGATCGAGTCAAAAAACCCCTTAAGAATTTGGTAACATGTGAATCAAAAGAAAATTAAAAGGAATTTTAAATCCTATAAATAAAAAATTAAATTCGGATAATAAAATTTAAATTGGGTAGTATATACATCATATAGATAAAACAAGGTTCATAATATGAAACATACCTCAATGGTGAGGATTTGAGATGAAAACCCTTACCCAGGATCACCCATAACCATGAGATGTCATGAACCATCCCAGGTACCCTAGTAACTAAATAATAGAGCCAAACCTCACATATCCTGAAGGTAATTCTCGATCCCCATGGGTTGGAGACTAGCACCTGGCACTACACAACATGCATGTGAGAAATATTTTTACATCAACAATGTGGAAGAAAAAAAACAATAAGATATGCATAACAAAGGAAACTCCACTGGGATTAATGTACCAGAATACAAAGAAGTATAAAATCGAAAGTACTAAAATGGGAAAAAATCCCTAAGGTCTCTAAGGACACAACTCACCAAGACCAAAGCTCAAAAACTGGATCCACCTATAAGAGGTCCCCTCCCTTTGCTCAAACATAGAGGAGAAACTATACAAACACCCAAAGGAAAAAGTAGGGTGTAAGCCTAATCCTAATAGGATACCACCAAAGAATCCATAAAAGATGAAAAATATAGATTATCCAATGAAAAGCTTCCATTTTTCAAATAAACGGGTTCGAAAATTCCAAATCATATTTAAACAAAACATGTTATACATTTTCAAATCATGGAAATAAATATTTTAAGAAATGATTTTACAAATGATGGAATATTTCTAAAATAATGTCTTATGTAAAACACTTTTATAAAATTGTTTATATAAATTCAGAAGGCATGCAAGAAGTTCAAATAAACCTTGGAATATATTTATATCTCAAATATAAAAAAACAAGAGAGCAACATGGTCATCTATCAAAAGGTACGATAGTATTAACCGACTATAGGATTCTACAATTTCTATGTAAACTTAGAAAAATGTGTATACACACGTCCCTATGACACTAGCCAAAGGAGACTCATCACCAACCCGTTGGGGATGTGACCTGCCGTAAGTATGTTTTAGAACTTTGTCGTAGCATAGGGTGTATCCAAATTACTCACTAACTACCTAAGTCATTCATGTGCTATTACTTGATGGGAAAACTATTTTAAGACTGCATAAAAATACTATCAATCCCATTCTTCAATTTGAAAATTTTCATTTTCTTTTCATTTAAAACAAAATAGTTTTTATTAAAAAAATGCCTTTTTTCACAATATAAAACCATTGGGTTTCTATCAAATCATTTTTATCCATTTTCACCAGTTTAAAATCTATTAAAAACTAATTCCATCCATACACAATTTATTTACACAATTAAATTAAACAATTTAATTGAAATCATTTCCATCAAATCCATAATTTAAATTAAACAATTTAAATCAACCAATTTCCATAAACACACCCAATTAAATGGAATTGTGGGGTTTCCAAATTTCCATGTCAAAACCATTTGAATTATCTCAATTCATTGGAATTGGGGTTTCATCAATTTAATTGAAAGCACATTTTCACTATTGAATTTAAATCAGTAATTGAAATAAATCAAGCAATACAAGGATAATCAATTTGGAAAATCGGAATAGAACCAAATACCTCAAGGTCATCGATGTCAGTAGAAATGATAATCCATACAGTGCGGTTAAAAACGACTTCTTATGAAATTATTATCATAAGAATCAATACACCAATGCTCAATGTTAGTCAAGGTTTCTTAGAACCAAAAATTATATTTTATTTCACAAGGAAGTAAAATATTACACGTGATTACATTTTCTCTCTCCTGGATAATCTATGGATTATAATTTTATGTTAACACATGAAATTGCAAGAAATAACCATAAGAATAATTATAAACCTCATTCTATAATTATATCTTTCTATTTTATTTTTCAAGGAAATAAAATATTACATGCGATTACAATTTCTCTTTCTGGAATAATCTCTAGATTATCATTTTATGTTAACAAATGCAATCGTAATATTTTCTTCTGAAAAATTATAAACCTCATTCAATATTATAATATCTTTAGATTAAAATGATAACACATGTGGTAACCCTTTATAATTATTTATTGATAATTTAAATAATTATCCTTCGATTAATTCTTTTAATAATTATCATTTGGATAACTCACAATTATCACTTGATTATTCAGTGTAAATAATTATTTATAATTACCCTTTGATAATCGTGAAATTATTGTCTGATAATTATATTAATTATCCTTTGATAATTTAATGCAATTATACTTTAATAAAACAATTAATTATCCCATCATAATTTCAATAATCAATGTCACATGATAGTCACCTTATAATTATCCATTAATAATTTTATTCATAATTATTCACAATAAGACGTGTAATTGTCCTTTAATAATTAAAAACAATTATTTTATAACAATTTTATAAATTATCACTAGATAAAACAATGTGATTATCTTTTAAAATTTATCAATTTATAATTATTTTATGATAATTTTTCACAAACTATCCCATTATAATTTAGAAATTATCCTTTAATAATTTATTTTCAAAGATCCATTAAAATGTGAAAAAACGGATCAAGGAATACCTTGCTGACTTTGAAACAAAAAATATTATTTGATTCTGCTCATTGAAATGAATTTAGCGGTACCAATGGCCCGCAATTCTGATCAATAACAAAAATGTTATTGAATTTAGAAGATTTGAATAATAATAAATAAATTAAAGAAATGATATAGAACACTCACAGTTCTTCTTCAACTTCCCGCTACGCAAGGGTAAGAAAGTCTAGGAAAACCACAACTAAGCTTCAGAGTGTTGAATGGTTGTGCAAGAGGGTGTTTTGAGATAATCGGAGGACAAAAAGATCGACCAACAAGAAAAATCAAGACCTAAAGTGATTTTAGAACCATAAAAATGTAGCACCCTCAACGCACTTCTAAAACACCCGATTCCATATGTTAATCAACCCAAAAATTAATGTGGATTAATTAATTTCACCTAATCAATGAGTTGCAACACAAACGGGTTGAAATGGTGGGGAAACATAAGTTTTTCAAATCAAAGCTAACCATCAATGGCCATTCGAGTGCTGCAAAGAAGGTGAGATAGTTTTGTTTTATTAGATTTGGTTTAATTTTTAATTTAATAAAATTAGTTATTTAACTTAAAAATTAAATAACACAATACAAGGAATGTGAAAAAATTCGATTATTTAATAAATCTCAAAATTGGATGAATTAAAACCACAATTTTAAATTTTTTTTTAATCTTCTGTTTCACCCGAAATTCATTGCAGACTCATTTATTTCACCAATTTAAGGTGTTGCAACTGAAACCATTCAAAAAAATTTTAAAATGAAGGTTATAGAAAGTTAATCGGTCATCAATGATGAAAATTCCATTTTGGGGAGAGGATGAACAATAACATCCATTTTTAATTAAATTATTAAATTTAATTATTTAACCCAAATATTAAAAGTTAACAAACGTCCATTACACATAAAAATTATACCCTGCCTAAGGTAAACACTCCATTTTAGACCCAATGGTGGTCTCAGATTTATCAAACGATGAACCATTTGAGATATATTAATGATTTATTATTTAAAAACTGGATTAAATAATTAATTAAAATAAAATGGTTATTTTTGAGGGTGAGGCATCCAAATGCCCGACGCATACCAATGTTATACCCTATTTTGGGTAAAACCCTAATTACAGACCCATCAGTGGCCTCTGATTTCTCAAATGATAAACTATTTGAGAGATATTAATGATTTATTAATGAAAAATTGGAATAATTAATTAATTGAAATAAAAAGGGTTATTTTTGCGAGCGAGGAATCCGCACACCCGATGCTTACAAATGTTATACCCTGTCTAGGGTAAAACTCTCATTTTGGAACCATCGGTGGTATCAGATTTCCCAAATGGTGAACCATTTGAGATATAATTAAATATTTTGAAAAAAAGTGCACTCTTAGTATATTCTATTTAATAATTTTATTCTATCTTCGTTGAGCTTTTGCGGGCCTTAAAAACTCATACTTACACATTGATTAACTCAGAAAATATTAAATTGAATATTATGGAGTGTTAATAGAGCGTTTTACCATTCTACAATTTGTTTAACAAAAATGCAACTTTTCCCTAATAAATATTTTTTCCATTTTATGTAATAATAAATTAACCCAAGAAGGTTTAGGAATACCTGAAACAATAGTGGGATGTTACAATCTCCACACCAAAGGAACTTTCTTTCCCTAGAAAGCCTAAAAAGAAGCCTCCAAAACATATGTACTAGAGATATCTTCCTCCCATGAAGTACCTTGGCCTCAGAATCAACAACCATGATTGTTCATACATTCACAGATAAAATAGGTGTCACTTCAAGATCATGCAAACTTAGAACATGAGATGGGTTAAACAAAAGCTTTCGAAGCTAAGATATATGAAACACATTATGTATCAACGTTAGTTGCGGTGGTAGTGATAAATTGTAAACCACTTTCCCCACCTAATAAAAAATATCAAAAGATCCCACAAAACAAGGAGAATGCTTCCTTTTCCTCCCAAACTATCGGTGACCCAATCGGGGTGAAGCCTTCAAAAATACATGGTCACAAAAACTGCTGCTTCAGGTTGTAGAATGTATTTGTTCTTCCTGGATGTACAACCCATTAGAAATTATTTCAATCCCCCATTATATCCTTCCTTGTCACTAACGGTGTAACATAATGGTTCTGATAACACAGAACACCCTCCTTGAAGAACGACCGCTGGTTATCAGTATCCCCATCATAAAGAGAGTCTATAATGCTTATGGAATTCATCAAAAAGTTTTTGTTCTTGAAGAATCGTCTCTAGAAGAGAAGATTTCAGATAACCATCAGATTTCAGTGTGGATAGAACTGACACTGCCCAAGGTGACACACTTTGGTGAATATAGTCTTTCTCAAGAAAATCATCTGACTCGGACATTAGTTCTTTCAATCCAGTTGGAGCCATTTTCCTAAGAGGGAAAAGAAACTAGTTGAGTACTGGACATAAATTCAATGGAAAACTCAACATCTCTTACTGATGGTAAACCAGAAAAATGATAAATAAACACGATTGGAAACTAAACTACAACTAGTGGGAGACCACTACTCCAAATTAGAAGCAAACACTAATATTACCATCCCCAACTCTAGATAAGAAGGTCTATCCCTGCTCGACCTCGGGTCCATTCTCCTTGAAAGACAAGAGACACACCACTGGGTGTGGTAAGGTAGACCCATCAAAGATAATAATTAATCTGGTCTTTATTGGTAACGAGCCAATCCATCCCAAATATGATGTCAAGATATTTCTAGTTGAGTACCAAAAAAACTCCAGTAATGTTTGACAATTGATATAGAGAATAAACAAGAGGGATTATAGAGTCCCTATTCTCTCATCACGCCAAGGGGTATATTAAAATCCCTTGAACAAGATAAAATCTCCATAGGAAGATTAAGAATATTAATGGAATTGTTTGAAAAAAAAGAGTGAGACACACTGGTATCAAATAGAGAAGTCACTAAAGACAAAGCTATAGTAGTGATACCTGTCACAGTAATTATACCTATATTATATTTCTCCAGAGACTCTTTCACTACGTGAAGAAGCTTCATTTTAGATTCCTGTGGCTGGAACCTTTTTGTACATGAAGCATTTTATTTCCCCATAGTTTTTGAAGTTTCTAATGATCTCACCTCAACTACATTCATATCCACAACATGATTCACTCACTGAGGTTTAACAGTAGCCTCCTCCTGGATCTGATTCACATGTCTTCTCGGGGTCATTTAGTTACACAACATCAGCCTTCAATAGGAAGACATTAGATTAATACTCAGACTGAGTAATGATAGAAATTATTCTCAACATAAGGAATAAAAATGATTTGGATTTCACTCTATCCAAATCACGATAGAGAAAAGACTCTAACGGCACCACAAGACATCATTCCCCAACCACCCCTCATGACTTATGGTTCATTGTGTTGAGAGATTTCCAGACACTCAATTGAAACTACCTCCTAAGTCTTGACAAGATTTCACAAATGCATACTAACTTCAAGACAAAGGATCAACATACCTTTGATACCATTTTTTCATGAACCAGCCCGGGTACCCTAGTAACTCGATAAATGAGCCAACCCAGACATGGCCCGAAAGGAGTTACCAATCCCTATGGGTTGGTGACTAGCACCTAACATCTCACAACAAGCATGTGGGAACGATTTTACCGTAAAAAATGTAGAAGAAAAGAAACAAGAAAACATGAATAACAAAATAAACTCCACTGGGAGTAATGGACTAGAATACAAAGTGGAATAAAATCCAAAGTACTAAAATGAGAAAATAACCCCAAGGTTCCTAAGGACACATCTCACCAAGACCAAAGCTCAAAAACTGAATCCACCTCCAAGAGATCCCTTCCCTTTTCTCGAACTTGGAAGAATAAAGTCTACAAACACCTAAAGGAAAATATAGGGTGTGAGCCTAAGCCCCATATAATACCACAAAATATTCAATAAAAGATTCCAAATATATGTTATCCAAAGAAAATATTCCAATTTCCAAATAAATTAGTTTGGAAATTCAAAAATCATATTTAAACAAAACATGCTATAAATTTTCGAATGATGGAAACAAATATTTTAAGAAATGATTTTACAGATGATAAAATATTTATAAAACAATGTCTTATATAAAACCCATATATAAAACAGTTTATATGAATTCACCAGACATATAAGAAATTCAAAAAAAACATTGGCATACATTTTTATCTCAAATATAAATAAACAAGAGAGAAACATGGACATATTCCAAAAGGTACTATAGTATTAAACATCTATAGGATTCTACACTCTCTATATGAACTCAAAAAATGTGTATACAAACTTCCCTATGACACTGGCCAAAGGAGACTCATCACCAACCTGTCGGTGATATGACCTGCTGCATGTATGTTTTAGAACATTGTTGTAGCATAGAGTGTATCCAAATAACTCACTAAATACCTAAGGCTTTCATGTTCTCTTACATGATGGGAAAACTATTTTAAGACTGCTTAAAAGTATGATTAATCCCATTCTTCTATTTTAAAAATGTCATTTTCTTTCCATTTAAAACTAAAACAAGTTTTATTAAAAAACATGCATTTTTTTCAAGATAAAACCACTGGGTTTCTATCAAATCATTTTAAGACATTTTCATCAATTTGAAATCTATTCAAAACCAATTCCATCATTACACAATTTATTTCCACAATTAAATTAAATAATTTATTTTAAATCATTTCCATAAAATCCACAATTTAAATTAAACAATTTAAATCATCCAATTTCTATAAACACACCCAATTCAATAGAATTGGGGGTTTTCCAAATTTCCATGCCAAAACCATTTCAAATATCTCAATTAATTGGAATTGGGTTTTTATCAATTTAATTAAAAGTACATTTGATAAATTTAATTTAAATCAACAATTGAAATAAATCAAGAAATACAAGGATAATCAATTTGGATAATCCGAACAGAACCACCTACCTCAAGGTCATCGATGTTAGCGAAAATGATAATCCACCCAGTGTGGTTTAATAAAAATTCTCATGAAATTATTATCTTAAGCATCAACACACCAATTATCAATGTTCTTCAAGGGTTCCTATAACCAAAACATCTATTTTATTTCACAAGGAAGTAAAATATTACATGTGATTACAATTTCTCTCTACTGGAAAATCTCTCGATTATTATTTTATGTTAACACATGAAATTTCAATAAATAACCATAAGAATAATTATAAACCTCATTCAATAATTATATCCCTATATTTTATTTGAAAAGGAAATAAAATATTACATGTGATTACAATTACTCTCTCTAGAATAATCTCTAGATTATCGTTTTATGTTAACACATGAAATCATAATATTTTCCTCTTAATAATTATAAACCACTATTGATATTATAATAGATTTAGATTAAAATGATAACACATGTGTTAACCCTTTATAATTATTTGTTTATAATTTAAAAAATTATCCTTTGATGAATTCTTTTAATAATTATCATTTGTAAAACTCATCATTATCACTTGATTATTTAGTGTAAATAATTATTTATAATTACCCTTTGATAATATTGAAATTATTATTCAATTATTATATTAATTATCCTTTGATAATTTAGTGTAATTATCCTTTAATAAAACAAGTAATTATCCCATGATAATTTCAATAATCCATGTCACATGATAATTACCTAATAATTATACATTAATATGTTTTTTATAATTATTTACAATAAGACGTGTAATTTTCCTTAAAAAATTCAAAACAATTATTGTATGAAAATTTTATAAATTATCGCTAGATAAAACCATGTGATTATCTTTTATAATTTATTCATGTATAATTATTTTATGATATTTTTTCACAAATTATCCATTTATAATTTTGAAATTATCCTTTAATAATTTATTTTAAAATATCCATTAAAATGTGAATAAATGGATCAAGAAATACCTTACTGCCTTCAAAGAAAAAAATATTTTTTGATTTTTCCTGTCGAGATGAATTCAAAGGTACCGATGACGCACAATTCCGATCAAAAATGAAAAATTTATTGAATTTATAATATTTGGAGAATAATAAATAAATTAAATAAATAAAATTGACCACTCACAGCTCTTCTTCAACCTCCCACTATGTAAGGGTAAGAAAATCCTGGAAAACCACTGCCAAGATTCAGAGTGTTGAATGGTTGTGCAAGATGGTGTTTTGAGATCATTAGAGGACAAAAAGATCGACCAAAAAGAAGAATCAAGACCTACAATGATTTTAGAACCCTAAAAACGTAGCACCCTAAATTCACTTTTAAAATACCCGATTCCAAACATTAATCAACCAAAAAATTAATGAAGAGTCATTAATTTCACCTAATCAATGAGTTGCAACACAAACGGGTTGAAACGGTGGGGAAAAAGAAGTTTTTAAAATCAAAGGTGACTATCAATGGCCGTTCGAGTGTGGTAAATAAGGTGAGATAGTTTTGTTTTATTAAATTTGGTTTAATTATTAAATTAATAAAATTAGTTATTTTACTTAAAAATTAAATAACTCCAAACAACGAATGAAAAAAAATTAAATTATTTAATAAATCTCAAAACCAAATGAATTAAAACCACAATTTTAAACACTCTTTTTAATATTCCGTTTCACCCAAAATTCATTACAGACTCATTTATTTAACCCATTTATGGCGTTGCAACTGAAACCGTTCAAAACGGTTTAAAATTGGAAGTTTTAAAAAGTTAATCGTTCATCAATGATGGAAATTCCATTTTGGGGAGAGGATGAATAGTAACATCCATTTTTAATTAAATTATTAAATTTAATTATTTGACCCAAATATTAAAACTTACCAATATCCATTGCACATAAAAATTACACCCATGTGCAAAAATACTTTTATTCAAAAATAAAATTGGAAATGATAATGTAATATTAAAATAAAATAATGTTCATGATGGTGGTAAAATCCATTCATATCAAAAATGTTAAAAATATATATTCTTTTCAAGATTTTGTAAAGAAATTAAAAAGTGACCCATGTGGAAAACGTTAAGAAATTTTATTTTAAATTTTTTTAATAGAAGGTAAAAGATCATTTAAAATACCTTTAGGAAATAATTTATGTTTACAATATAAAATTATTGTAAACATTTTAGAAAACATGGATATGTAAGAGAAATATTTCTAATCTAAAAGAAGATACAAGACCATTATCACATAGAAATAATGCTTCATTAACAAATAGTGAAAGAAATGAAAACTAAAAATTTAAACCACATTCATAACCATAATAGAAGAAAAGATACATGGCTCAATAAAATAATATTATATGATCCCTACCAAAGGAACTTTAAACATATAAAATCATAAAATAAGATGAGAATGTATCATAAAAATACTTACCATTTTGGTAACTTTTGAATCTTATGCCCGTGAAAGAAATGATTTAAAATGAATCGTTAAATACCATGAATATAAGGCTATTAAAGATATATAATTTAAAAGGGTAGTATATACACCTTTTAAAATAATATAGATTCATAATAATAATGTATATCCCACATAAACAAATTTGAGATGAATAACCCTTATAAAAATCATATCACTGAGTTAAGAATTAATCAATGAAGAGATTATTTTCAAAAAATGTAAATAAAAAATATATTGAAATAATAAATAAATAAAAAAGTTTATTTCAAACATAATCTTGACATTATATAATCAAGGAAGTAGTTGTATAACCCCAATGATTTGAAATTGAGTTAAGAAACCTCTTAGCTCTTAGGTAATTCCCAATAAAAACTCACTAGATGAAGTAACATGAATTATAATATAAAACACCATGAATTATTAATTATTAATGATATAACTTATAACATTTATGTATATATATAAAATAAAATAAATTAGGTGTATAACATTAAAATATTCCTCAATAAAGTGAAATTGAGATGGAATCCCTTACCTCAAGTTCAGATTTTCTATGTACATATGTTAACACATATATAATAAAAATATTAATTATTTAATTTTTAAAAACCGTTTAACTAATTATCACTTTGTCATTAAACCATTTTTTTAAATGTCATATTTAATTACTTAATCGTTTATGTTCACATCAGGTGTTTTGAGGATGATCAGTTCATAATTTCAAAAAAACTTCAGTATATTGACCATGGTCAAAGAGTCCATTATTCCACCATATCTATAATAATAATCATTAAATAATAATAATTTTATATATTAATTATAAATTTAAAAAAAAATATAAAAATGGTTATGAAAAATGAATCACGTTACAATCATGGAGACGGTAGGTTGTATGTACGCATGAGTCACATTTGCATTTTTCAAAGAACACAAGGGAAATAAGGTATGCATTAATTTATATTTAAATATTTATGATTATATCATATATATCATATTATATATTTATATACACTTTTATATATTATCAATGTGATGCAGTGATGAAAAACAAATCACATTGCTTCATGGAGGAGGTAATCTACATGTACGCACAAACGGCGTTATCATTTTTCAATATATGGAAATGTAAGAAAATAGATGAAATTTTATATTACTAGAATGATAATTATGTAATTAATATCACAAAAACAGAAACACACAGACACACACACATATATATATATATATATATATATATATAAATTAAATACATCATTATAACCATCCATAATAGGTTTTGATGAAAAAAATTACATCAGTTCATGAGGCGGTATTCCGCTGTACACATGAATGATAGTTTCATTTCCATTTTTATGGAAGAAATAAATGTATTAAGTTTAAAAAATTAACATAATAAATTATTTTTAAGTTTTAGATAATTATATTATTATATCACAATCGTTAGAATAGTTTTCAAGGAGGTAGAAGAAGAAATAAAACTAAAACATTCAGTTGAAATCTATACATATTATTCATATAAATTTATTTTTTTACTCTTTAAGCCCTCTAAGGATGGTATTATTAAAAAAATAAGACCTATAGGATGTGTTTTGGGATGTTAGTAAGGAATTTGAGCGATTATTTTCTGATCTGGAGGGATAAAAAGGTGTGAGTTAGGGAGGATATGATGTATCCTTTCATAAGTGAGGGCAAGGGAGCTCATATAATATTTCAAAACAACAAAATATTATGAAGTCAAATTCATGAAAAAATTGTTAAAAATTGGATTAATTTAAAATTAAATACGATATTAGATCGAAATAAACTCATAAAATAAGATTTAGACTTGTTTTTAGGTCATTTTTACTCTCATCTCTTTTACTTAACCCTTGTTAACCCCTTTTATCCATATCCATGACAATGCATCTCTCAACCACTAATGGATGGAATTTTAGACTATATCCCATTCCAGTTTTCCTATTTCAAGTTTTTTATGTTTTTAAATCATTTAATAATATATTATATTATATAAAATATCATTAATGTCATTTTTTGGACTATTCATAAATATTGACTTTAAAAACATAAATACATGTAAGTAATATGAAACTAATCAACTTAAAAATTAGTAAAAAATTATTAATAACTATAAATTCATCTGATATCATAACTCATCCAAAAAATATTACTTTTGATATTTTTAAAATCATTAACTTTTATTTTTCTACTATTTCATAAGCATTGTGTGAGTATTGTATAATAATTTATGGTGATTATACCAATCCAAAAATTAAAAATAAATTAATATAATAAAAATAATTTTTTAATATTAAAATAATCATTTTGAACAATCCATTAACAATTTTTATCCACATAAAAAAATATTAGAGTTTTTAAAAGAAAAGAGAGTTACACTTTTTCTTTACTTATAATAATATTTAATCCATTTTCAATGAAAAATGGAAAGAATTGATATAAATTAAAATTTTGGATGAGTATGTTTGTAACCCACTAATAAAATATCTTAAAGGAAAGTGTTAGGGTTATTTTCAGACCTTATCACATTATTTTTAACCTTAATTACATGATTTACCCTCATGATGAGGATACATATTTACTTCAGTTACTATTCATGCTGAAAAAAATAAAAGGGAATTTTTTATAAATTTTGAAATTTCTAATTCAAAATTTTTATTCTATTTTTGAATATTCAATCTGTGTAAGTGGTAGAAATTAATTTATGATTAAAACACAAAATTCAATGAAAAACTGTTTTTAAAAAAATGTGTTTTTATGTCCAAAAGTAAAATTATACCAAAATAATGTATAATGATGATTAAAATGCAATTAATTAGAATATATCTAATTATATAATACTTATGTTAATTTATTATTAAATTATAAGCATAATTATACTTTTAAATGAAAATATATATCGGTTTTTCCAAAATCGGTATTTTTATCTACTCACTGGAAATTCAATCTTTTCAGAAATATATGAAAATTTCATCCTGAGATAATTTTAACATCTTGAATTAAAAAATGAATTTTTTATTATAAAATAGATTTTAAAAAAAGTTTAAAAAATAATTACAATATTCGATCATAAAAATTAATTAAAAGCATTTATGAGGGAAAATATATATTTGAAGTAAATAATGGATTTACTAGAAATTGAAAACATATTTATTATGTATTAATAAATATATTTTTATTATATAAAACATTTATACATATTTCTCATAATATGGTTATTACTATTCATACCTTCTAATTTAATGGCTTGGTTATAATAGTCACATTTAAATAATAATAGTTTTATAGTATATTGTAATTATCTTGAATCTATGTGTTACATGTTAAGAAAACTATCAAGCATAGTATTATTTTAAAATCTTGAGATGTTACATTCTCTCCCCTTAAATAAATTTAATATTCACAATTTTATGTTGAAATTGGTAATCATGGGTTTCACACTTGATAATACATTTATTGAAAAACCACATCATAAAACTTATTAATAAAACTTACTTTTGAAAAGTGGGAAATGGAAATATGAAGGTTATCTAGAATAAAACAAAATAAGGTTTCCAAAATAGAAGGTCATTAGTGGGAAGTGAAAATATTTACATGGATGAAAAAATTGATGTACAACTAATGATGGAGAGTGATAGAGAACATTGATCACAAGGAAGTTAATGATAATGAGAAATTTAAGCACTAAAAAACCATAAATTAAGGATGTGTAAAAAATAACATCAAAAGATGCCCTGTAATATTATATCAAAGCCTGAGTTCGAGTGCCGTTAGTAGTAAATTTTAGGATGCATAACGCTCAGTGTTGGTTGACTAATGCAGGCATCACCAAGTGTTTGGGATGGATCAAATGTTCCATTGAAGAAGATGATACTAGATGGTGGACAGGTGGGATCCTTGGTAGGAGGAAAATATAGGCATTAACATCGATGGTATCTCAGTGGTTGTGAATTGAGGGGTGATGGTCACCTGATGATGTCAACAGGCTACCGATGCATAGGCGACATCAACACAGGTGGAAATGTATTAGCGGATCCGGTGGTGGTGATGTGAGGGATGAAGATCATCTGAAAATGTTATTGGGATCTAGTACACAAGATAGAATAAAATTCTAGTTAGTGAAGGACGACATGGACCAATGTAAGAAGGAATAAAAAAAGAGAGGAAAATAAAAAGCGGATCAGATACCCATATACAGTCTTGAATGATGTCAAATTAGAAAGAACCTCTAACAATGCAATTCAGATATGGATGAATGAGAGGGAAGGGTTTTCCATCAGTACTAGGTCCCATACATTCCTACGTGGTGGTTTTTTATTAAACAGAATTTCTAGTTAGATGATTTGGAGTAAAAAAAATCATGCATCAGCTGGGTGGGTCGGGTAGGTGTCTGGTATTTGGGCCTTAAATAGTCATGTATTGGTCTTAGTGCCTTTGTCCTACAGTCCATGTAAAGTTACTCCTCAACCTAATTAAAAAGTTTATTATTAAAAATAAATAAAAAAATATATCCTTTGGGATTTTAGGAAATTCATCAAAAAAGAAGTTAACATGATAACATTTTTTATTTCAAGATTGTTTTCCAATATTTGAAGAAATCCTTTACCATATAGACCATGAATGTAATGAATCAAAATTTTATGAATAAAATTCCCATTTTTATGCAATTAAACATCTTATGGTTAAAGAAAAAACATTAACTTGATTTGTTTTATTATATCCAATTGGATTTAAATGACCATTATGTATCATTACCACTAATAATATATCCATTTAGAAGTGATCACATCACTAGTATAAATATAGGCTTTTAACAAATCCATTTTTCATAGACAAAGGAAGTGATGACCTCAACTAGAAGAATTATATCCTATGAAGTCCATTTATTAGAAATTCCAAGGGAGATGGAATTTTTGGGATTTTCCCTAGACCAAGCCCAATCTAATACCCAAAAACTTAATAATGAGTGAAACCATTTACGAGAGAAGTTCAATATCATCGAGATCACGACCCAAACCAAGTTCTCAAAATGATCCAATGAAAACACCACCATATCACACCTTACTCTTAAGTACATTTTTTTATTAAATGGATACATATCAAGAACCTATAAATATGAATATGTACATTATTTTGTACAGAATAATGAATATATTTTATCCTATTATTGTTACTTTATAATTTTTTTTTATTTTTTATTCAATGAAGCACAAATTGGATTTTTGATCAATATTCAAATTAAATTAACGAATTTATGAATTAATATATTTTTTAAATAAATAATATTTTAGTAAAATATCATAATTAAATAACTTTTATTAAATATAAATGATTATATAATTTTTATGAATCCAAATGTAATTTTTTAAGGGTTCAAAAAATGTTATTATAAAAAACTCATCATTTTTTATAAATATAGGTTTTTATCATAAAAGTTAAAATTAACATATTTAGAAAATTAATTAGATAAAATAAATATTATTTTTGGAATGAGGACATTAAAATTATCTGATGGGTAATTTTTCATAAATTTTTGAGATATTCAATTGTTTTGGTAAAAATAAAATGTTGTATAAATATATGGTGTGTTTTATGACATAATAATGGACCAATAGTGATGCAATAAATACTATAAATGGTATCCTCAAAAAAATGTATTTTTTTCATTTAAAATAATATAATATAATATAACATTTAATTTTTTATAAATTTTTAATGAATCCTCCAAGACTTACAATATATTATAAGATTTTCAAATCATTTATCTTATAGTACGAATCCCCTCCATATAAGCAAGGTAATTATTTTATTATTTTCATAAATTAGCCTTATAAAATAATTTAGACCACTCTTATTTGGAATAAATCATGTTAAAATACCATGGGATGGTTTTTTGTTTTGAATATTTTATTATGTAGTTCCCAAAAAAAAAATAATAAATCAATCCCCCTATTTACCTATATAAACCCACCCAATATCCCATTTAGCTTCCCTAAAAATCCTTGTAACATGTCCAAACTATTCCATATACTCCCTATCTTCATCCAAAATTCCCCCCAAACTGTCAAGAAGCATGTACCAAGCCTTTGGAATCACACAATCATGTAAGGGAACCACATCCTCTGGTCTCCTCTTTTATCAAGCACTCATTTTAATGTTATGTCTTTTAATTTACATTTTATCATGTTGGGATATGTTATTTAATATCGTAATTACATTTCATTTTATGTATAAATTAGTAGATCCCATTTAACTCTCATTTATCCCTCCTATGAACTTTATGCACACCGGTTACCATGCTGAAATTTTGTAAGGGTTCTTTCCTTTCTTCTCTTTCTTCAAGTTTCTTTTTTATGTTAAGAATTCTATTTCTAATTACTTATGTTGTGGAATGAATTTACATGTACCGATTATTGTACATTTTATGTATAAAAAATGATACACCCATTTTTCTCTCTTCAACACATTTTATGAATTTCTATATGACTTTGTTATGTTACTGAAATTGCACCGTGATTTTCCATGCCAAAATAATTGTGTATTGAATACCATACCCATTTTTTTATCAAGGGTAATCACCTTTATAAACATATTCTTATTGATTTTATACATACATTTATTTATTCCAAATTACATGATTTTGGAATAATTTATGATGTTGAATGAATCCATGTTATATGATAAATGAGGAACACTTAAGCATGTGAATGAAATGATTATAAAGTGTGCGCCCTGATAGTGCTCCAATGCATTGGTTAATGGTTAATATCATGATATTTCACATTGGGAGATGGGATTTAAATTATTAATTTATGGGAATATTTCCACCATGATGTCTTGGAAGGTTTATCCTTGACCTATGATTATCGTGAAATTTTTTAAGTTATTGGCACATTTCCCATGTTATGATTATCATGCTATATCATGCCTTATTATTCATGTTCATTTTATGATCCATTGATATAACTATTTTCTAACCTTTATTTTCTTCCTCATGTTATTACTTGTTCATTACCTTACTGAGATATATAGGTCACCCCTTTCTTATATATGTCCTCAGGTTATCCCATGTAGTGTTAAGTATGAAGGAACCTTTTGGTTATGTTAAAGAAGTTTTAAATAAATATGTTGCACTTCAAGTTTTAATTTGTCATATAACATACCTAATTTCCAAAATACAATAGAACTATCTATATTATGGGTTGTATTAAGTGTAATATTATGTAATAAAACATTTATCAATGTATAACAAAGAGTAAGGTTATTATAGTTGGTATCATAGGAATATGTTTAGTTATTTTTGGGATTAGAATTAAAAAACTCTAGAAAAAGACTTAGTTTCAGAGAACTATAAAGAATGAATTTGGGATAACACAAAGTATAATAAAACATCCATCAATTTTGGTAAGTATATAATTAGTTTTTTTTCAAGAAAATACTTCCCTGTTTGAATAATACAAGTGGATGTGCTTCTGGCACAATTATACCTAGGGGTAACAAATCTGACAAGATGTTTTGGGCCTGACTCGGGGTAATATGGTACATGATAATGGGCCTTACTACACGACTGATTTGACACTCCTAGGGGATATCATTTGGTAAATTAATGAGCTCATTATGAACCATTATTAAGGGAAAAAAATTCCCATAAGAATATATGTTAGGAAATAGATCACGGATCACATAGATTAAAGCATAAAAACTCATAAATTAAGGAGATAAATGTAATTTAAAATTTATCCATTTAATTTCATTGGATTACCCTTTATGTTTTTAATTTTTTAAGATAATCATACCTAATTTTTCTTTTTATTCTAGCCAATGGATGGTAATAGGAGGAATCGGGCTAACAACCTATATAAAGGGAAATTTGACAACTGCCCCAATGAGATGCCTAATATGATGGGAGTGGGAATCAAACACCTTTTCATTATACTCTCTCAAATAACTCAAGTTATTAATAGAAACCTTTATCAAGAGGAGTGACTAACCCACCCTAACATATAAAAACCCATAATCGAGAGATTCATATGATAAATGAATCCTACTTTTAATAGATCATATGATCCCTTAATCATGGAACAATGGATAAAATCCATTGAGAAGATATTCTCCATCCATCAATGTTACGAATAAGAGAAGTTTCTTCGACCTATTTATCATATGGAGGGTTAATCTAATCAAAGGTGGACATTAATCAAGGGGACAAATCCTGAGGAAGAGATTGAAATAATGGAGTTGAAGCAATTTTGAAAAATATTTTTTATAAACATTTTCCTTACACTATATTTCATAAAATGGAAAGGTATTTCCTTGACCCCAAGAAAAAAAGACAACGAATCTATTGGGGCATATGAAGAAAAAATCACAAGACTAACATGAAATTTCTCTGGTTTTGTCTTTACTACCAAATTAATGGTTAATAACTTCTTTTTTTGGGATAAATCCTAGTCTATGAAAGTATTTGGAGATCCATGAATTTGATAGTTATGAGGAAATTATCTGATGTGACCTAAAATTTGAAATGGATAAAGAAGAATACCATGGTTATTACGAGGCTCGGAATTAGAAATCAGAGTTTAATTATGGTGGTTTGATGGATAAATCCAAAAGTTCTAAGAATTTAAGAATCCCACTTTTCGAAGGGGAAGAAATAAGCACCCCAGAAATTGCCTAATAAGAATAAGGAAATACTTTAGGTGTGGAAGAGAAGGGATCCAGGACAATGATTACCAATAGGAGAAACCCACCAATGTGATAGAGGAAATGAATTCTCCAATCAATCCTTAACGCAATGTTTAATGCTTAAACTACAAGTAACCATGGATATTTGTGAAATAGTTCACTAAGATAGGGGTTTTTGGAGGAAACTAGCAACCTACAAGGTAGAAAGGGTGATCTTTTTCTATCACTACTACTAAAGTGAATCCTGATAATGCAGTAGTGAAAGGTACAATAGTTATTAATTAAATAATAGGGAATGCACCTTTTCAATTCTAGTTATTCACATTCCTTCATATCATGAAATTTTAGTAAAACTATTCAAACACCACCAAAAAACATAGAATTAGAGATATTAGTGAAAATAGAAAATGGGGTAATTATTGAATCCCAAGTATATAACTCCTCCCTTGTCTATGTTTATGGGATGAACTTCTCAAAAACCCTAAAATACTCCCTTTGGTGTAATTTTATGCAATTATAGGAACATATTTACATTACACATATAAAGATAACACAAATTTACACAAGAATAAAATAACTCTCCATATAGAGAATCAACCCCTGATTCTGTACAAGTGCATGGATGAGGATGAATATTATTTAGCCCCATCATCTCAAGCATGGATATTATTGACCTATGAGTAAGAATATCTTTCTAAAATTAATGAGTTTAAGTAAATGATCATCCTTGAATACATGAATATTATGAGGGAATACTCTGATGTGTTTCCTAATGAATTTCATGGTCTTCCTCCTAGTTGAGAGGTTGAATTTCCAATCGAACTTTTACCTAGGGAGTTTCTAATATCCAAGACTCTGTATAGGATGTATGTTATGAAACTTTAAAAACTAAAGAAAAAACTACAGGATAAATTGGATAAAGTATTTATACTCCCAAGTGATTTACCATGGGGTGAACCAGTCCTCTTTTTGAAGAGGAAGGATGGGACAATGCACCTTTTCATTGATTATCATGAGCTCAGCAAGATCATAATAAAGAAAAAGTATGATTTTCCATGGATTATTGATTTTTTAATCATCTATGTGGTTCAAAATACTTCTCTAAGGTGGATTTTTAGTTGAGATATAACAAAGTTAGGGTGAATGAGGATGATATCCCCAAGACTACTTTTTGGACGAGGTACAAAAACTATGAGTTCATAGTGATGCCATTAAGGCTCACTAATGCTCCAAAAATATTTATGGAATTGTTGAATAGAGTATTTAGAGATAATATTAAAAAATTAATTTTAGTCTTTATATATTATATTCTAATATATTCCAACAACCATTGATAACCATTAAGAGCATCTGAGCATTGTGCTAAAGACCTTGCGAAAGGAGAACTCTATGAAAAGTACAAAAAGTGTGTGTTCTAGTTTAAGGAAGTATTATTATTAGAGAATATAATCACAAGAAATGGGATATATATGGATCCTTAAAAGAAAATATTAATTTAAATATGGATGAGGCCAACATTTGTGAAAAATATCTGTAGTTTTCTTGGGTTAGCTGGATATTATCACTGATTTGTGAGAAATTTTAGACAATTGTCAAACCCTCTTACCAAGATAACTTGGAAGGGAGTAAAATTTTCGTAGAATGATAAATGTGAATAAATATTCATGGAGTTAAAAAGGTGGATTATCACTTCCCCTATGCTCATACTACCCACAGGTGGGAAACTATTAATAATTTTCAGCAATGCTTTGATGATGGTATTAGGCTGTGTGTTGATAAAACATGATAAAGTCAAATTCTATGCTTTAAGGCAGTTGAAAATTCCTAAGAAAAACTATCCCTCACATGATATGGAGTTGGTAGAGGTGATATTTTCTTTAAAAATTTGGGAACATTATCTCTTTGGGGAGAAGTGTGAAATATATATAGATCGCAAATGTCTTAAATATATATTCACACAGTAAGAGATGAATATGCTTCAGTGAAGATGGTTAGAGCTCATCAAGGATTATTACTTCTTAATCCACTACTATCCTGGTAAATAAAATAAGTAAGAATATTCTCTAAGTATAAAGGACCAAACAATTAAATCATTTATGAGAATTTAGAAGGATTTGATCTTCTTGGATTTGAAGAGGACGGACATGGGAGTCATAAAGAAAGAAACATCATTATTTTTTTCACAAAGGATTTCTCAACCATCTCTTCTTAAAAGGTTAAAAGATGATAAAAGATATGGTGTGGGAATTTAAAAGAAAGTGGAAACTATATGAAAATGGAAATCCTTAGAGTTCAATGTTAATGAAAAAGGAATTGTGAGATTTTGATCCAGACTATGTGTTTCATCAAATCCTGAGTTAAAAAAGGAACTACTGGTTGATTCACAGAGTTTGAGTTTCTCTATTCAACTAGGAAACACAATGTTGTATCAAGACCTCTGAGAGATATATTTATGGGATAACATGAAGAAGGAGATCACTAATTATATATCAAAGTGTCTTATATGTTAGCAAGTGAATGATGAAAGGCAAAGTCTAAGGGGATAATGAAACCATTACCCATACCAACATGGAAATGGGAAAACATCACCATGTAATTTTCCACTTGACTCCCAAATACATCTAAGGGAAACAATTCTATTTGGGTTATTGTGGATCATCTTACAAATACTTCACAATTTATTTTGATTCAATAGGATTTCTTATTGGATTAACTGGCATGGATATACATCAGAGAAGTGGTAAGGCTTCATGGAGTACAACTATATATTTTGTGCGATCAAGATCCAAGAGTCACCTATATGTTTAGATAATGTCTCCAGCATTCTCTAAACACTGAGCTAAACTTCAGTATGGCTTATCACCCTCAAACTAATGGTTAATATGAGAAAAATATCCAACCACTTGAAGAAATGTTGAGAGCATTCTCAATTTAATTCAATTGAGGATAGGACCAACATCTATCTCTATTTGAGTTCTTTTATAACAATAGTTTCCACTTGAGCATCCAAATTGATCTCTATGAATCCCTTTATGGGAAGAGGTAAAAAACCCCAACATAATGGGAATAATTTTGGGAAAAAATTATAGTTCTTGAAATGGGTTAATAAATCATGGAGAAAGTTAAGACCATTCAGAAACAAATCAAATCTTCTAAGAGTTGATAGAAGAGAAATGATGACAACTATTGATGTGACCTAGAGTTGGATGTTGTAGACATGGTATTCTTCCTTATATCTACATGTAAGAGAGTGATGATATTTTTGAATAAGGGAAAGATTATTCCAAGGTACATCTACCCTTTTGAGATCATTGATCACACCGAAGTAGTGGCCTATAAACTAGTACTCCCACCAAACCTGTATCAAGTACATGATGTATTCCTTGTATCCATCTTAAGAAAGTACATAACAAAACCATCACATGTACTCAATCCAAAGATGGTATCATTGGAGAATGAAATTTCCCATGAGGAGCATTTGGTGAAGATATTTTATCATAGAGAAAATATTCTATGAAATAAGACAATGCACCTAGTCAAAGTGTTGTGTAGAAACCAAAAGTTTGAAGAAGAAATATGGGAACCAAAGAAAGTGATGAAGAAGATTTACACTCTTATATTTTATTATGGGAAAATAAAATTTTTAGGGAGAAATTTTTAAATAGGAAAATATTTTAATGTCCTGAAATTTTATGAATAAAATTCCCCTTTTTATTGAATTAAATGTCTTATGGTTAAAGAAATCACATGCACATATTTTGTTTTATTACATAAAATTGGATTTAAATGAAAATTAAGTATCATTACCATTGATAATATATCCTTTGAATAATGAGCACATGACTAGTATAAATATAGGGTTTTAATAAATCCATTTTTTACAGACAAAGGAAGTGATTTCCTTAACCAGTAGGATCATACCCTATGAAGCCCATTTATTGAAGATTCTGAGAGAGATAGAATTTATGGGATTTTCCCTATAACAAGAACAGGATAATAACCAACAACTTAAGTATGAGTGAATCTGTTTACAGGAAAAGTTCAAGCTCATTGAGATTATGGCCCAAACCATGTTCTCTGGACATCCCCAAAAAATCCCCACTGTCGCACACCTTACTCTTATGGAATATGCTGGTGTATTAAATGGATATATATCAAGACCCAACAATAGGATTATGTACAATATTTTTTATAAAATAATTAATATATTTTCATCATATTTATGTTACTTTACAAATTATTTTTATTTTTGATTCACTAACACTTCTACAAAACACGCCTTTAGCAGCACTGGAATATATCAGTGCTAGAAAAATTCACTGACAAAGTCCATATTTATCGGTACTAAAATAAGAACTGATAAAGTAAGCCCTTTATCACCACTAAAAAATCATTGATAATGGACACCCTTTATTGGTGCATTATTTTTAGCACTGATAAAAGTTAACCTTTATCAGCACTTTATTTTAGCGCTGATAAAGGAAAACATTATCACAACTTTATTCTTAGCAGTAATAAAAGGTTCCTTTTATCAATGCATTATTAGCACTGATAAAGGTCCAGAATAAAATGAAAAATAAAACAAATAAAAATAAAATCAGTAAATTAAAAAAAATATGAATCATTTTATTAATTAAATAATTATTGATAAGAAAGAATAAATTTAATATACATACATATATATATATATATTATAAAATATAATAAATTGTATATATTAAATATAGATATATAAAATGCATAAGTATAATATATATAAAATATTAATTAAAAACATATTAATGACTTATTCATATTTAATGTTGTTTTATTTTTCAATTTAACCTATATGAAACGTAGTGTGTTGCATTTATTTCACAGACACACACACACACACACATGTTAATTAATTTTTATACACAAACATATATGCAAATATATTTACATAATATATATAAACACATACACCTAATATTTATGTAATTTATTCAATTTTTAGTATATTTTATAATTTCATTATAAAATGATACATTTAAAATATATTATGTTTTCAATCAATCAATATTATTTATTTGTTTTTAATTATATAGTTAGGGAATTCATCTTTAATATTTTTTATTTTTTATTTTATTTTTGAATTTGATCATTTTCTATAATTTATTTATATATATTTATTTACTATGTTTTAGTAGTTTTAATATATATTAATCCACTTCAATATATATATATATCACTATTTTTTAATAAATTATATTTAATTAATAAAACATATCCATTTTTCAATATTTTTAAAGTGTACTCATTTTGAATTATTCAGTTTCACTCATTTTTAAAATTCATCTATTTAAGATTATATATCCAATAATAATGTTAAAAATATATTTGTAAATAAATATTTCTAAACCAATATATCTATAAAATTAGATTTACTATATTTATAAATTTATATATTTATAATTACTATAAATAAATAATAATAGTTTTTTAAAGAAGTATTTATATAATTATAAATAAATAAATATATATATTTAAGTAATTATAAAATTATAAAAAAATTATATAAAAAATTATAAAATTATAATAAATTTATTTATATAATTATAATTATAAAGCTTTTATCATCGATTTTTTAGTGTTGATAAAGATCAATATTTATTAGCACTAAAAAAACGCTGATAAAGCTAGATATCTATTAGTGCTAAATGTGTGATGATAAATATTTCTTTTATTAGTGCTTATAAATTTAGTGTTGATAAAACTATTCTTTATTAATGATTTTTTGAAAGCACTGTTAAAAGTGTTCTCGATCTATTTAAAAAAACTCAAACCATGACTCAATCACTCATGATTATCAAGCTCCCACAAAACTCCTCTTCTGCCGGCATGACTCCTCTATATTCCCTTAGATTAATCAAGGTTATAATCCAATATATGTTATTTTAGACTTTTCCTCTATCAGTTTTTGATGTTTTGGGTTTCGTGTTTTGTATTCTTGCACTATTCTTAACCATGAAGAACCCTACATCTCTTCTAATCACTACTGAAATTCAACAGGTGGTTCTATTTCATAATTTTTTTCCATAGAAAATGGTTTCAAACAATGAGAAGGATGTTTTCATATGGCAAGGTTAGTCAGAATATGTGCGCGGGCCTATATGGAAAAATAAAATAGATTTTTCACCACATATTACTACAAAGGTAGTGCTAGATTTATAGCATGATCAAATTGAGTTTAGTTAAACATTAAATAATTTAACCTATTTATAAAATATTTTATCTATATCCCTTAGCATTTACACAATAATTTAGTGATCGGGAAGTGTGTATGAGGTGATGTGATGACCTAAATTGGGGACTATTTGGGTATATTAGGTCAAAACTGTTACAAAATGGAATCAATGTGAAACTTGGGATATTGGTCTTGATTATATCAAGAAAATAAAAACTTTCTAGACATAATAAGTAATCCATAAAAATGGTTAGATATCGTAATTATGTTGGATACTTGAGTTACCATATGAAGTATAGGTTGTTTTTTGTTTATTTTTTCCTTGACCTATCTTCTTGAGTCTCATACCTCTTATTTAAGAGTTGATTGGTAGGAATCAATAAGAATATATGAAATGTCATGTTCTTTTGTGTCTTTTTTTTCTAGAATCAATTAAATATTTATATTAATACAAACATGAAGGGTAAATAAGTAGTGCATTCTTATTTACTTATTAGTGATGATTAGGATTATATAACTTATTAATTGATTGATTTTATTTAGTAACCCCCTTTATCGATACTATTAATTAGATGTTTCAAAATATATTTAAAATAATGCTTCTAACATCTTTTAAATTATTTAGAAAGTATGAAAAGGCTTATTAAAAAGGAAATGAATGACATAGAGGGGTAGGAGGTTCACATTTAATAAAAATTATTTTTTTCCTATTTCTAAAATAATATTGTTTTTTAGATGGGGAATTTTTTTTGAATCTATACATTAATATAGAATATTTCACCACATTGACCACAATCTATACTTAAGAAGGATATAATAAACATTATTTATATTCTAGAACTTATATTGATCCTCATGTCTTAGTGTTAATTATATATCTACTTCAATATATGTCGTATAATTTTAAATAACAGGAGTATATATAGTTCCTTTATGTTTTTTATGGTTATATATCATAATAATAAATTTATGATTTCATTGAATAGATTTATTTCATTTATAAGATTAAAAAAATTCAAGATAAATACTGAGCACACGTTAAAAAATTCACCCTTTAAAGGTATGTATGTAATTGGTGGGATCTTATAATGGATTAAAAAAATATCCAAAATTGGAAGGTGATGAATCCTTGATTAAACAGAAGTGATGCCTAATATAGGTGGGATGAGATTCATTTCTTCAAGACCATTAGAGTGGAGGTATTCTATTTCCTCTTCTATTAAGGATACTTTTTGAGTGATTCCATTATTGTAGGTTATTAAGAGACTTTAATCCTTATATGCTTGATTGTATTCTATATCTTGATGATGGATTAGACACCCTATTTCAAACTAGCCTTCCTACCATCATTGTGTTTCCAAATTTCATTGATGACATACATCCCGAATAGTGATGGGAGGAAGGCTAGTTTAAAAGAGGGAATGAGTAGCCTAAAATACATCATTAAGAGATGGAAGGAAATCAAGTGTTTGAGGATGGATTAAACAAAGGTAGTGAAGGATACATGTACTATAGTATTTAAGTATTATATCTCTATTCAATACAGTAAATATTTTTATGCAAGATTCATGAAATTGTGGTCTTTTATGCATGGAGTGTATTGTATTTTTATTATTCAAGACAAAATAAATGTTTGAGTACTCATATAGAAAATTCCTTCTTAACATGATGATATTACCAATACCGAGGAAGAACAAAATGTTGATGATGAAACTACTAAATTATTAGCGGATGAACAACATGTTTATGAAAAATAACAACAACGACGCAACATAATAGTTTTGAATAAAATTATCAAGGAAAGAAGTGAGGGTATAAAATTTTAGTTTGGTTGGAATCAACACAACCAACTTATTAACCCAAAAAAAATCAATGTTCATTAGTTATATTGGAATCATAATGAGGATGAATGTGATAATTGATATTGAATCATGGTGCTGAGTCCAACCTGTAATGAAGAAAATCCTTGGAAAGATATGATTGTAATGTTAAAATATACTTTATCCATTTTACTGAAAAATTATATAATGAAACTTTGATTTAGTTTTCATTATTCTTTAAAGAATTCATTTATCTTAGAAGATTTATATAATAAAATTGTCTTAATGGACATTGAAAAGGCACATAGATACTTCCAGACTCTTCTGAAAAAGTTACATCTTAGGGATATTGATGGTGAAATAAATTCCCACCCACTACTTAGTTATTCACACATTATAAAGCAGAAAACATGGACCACTTTTAGAAACTGTGTCAATGATAAATCATTTCTGGTGCATTATGATCAATAATATATTATTTGACATAATCTATTTTATCCAAATTGATTCAAAATTTTTAATTTATAAAATATAAAAAGCATGTGGAAAATAAATAATATGCATCAAAACCAACATACCCCTATCACAAAGGAAGGGTGGGTTATGATTCATTATAGAAAAAATTGGTATGTATTTTAAATAAAGAATAAAATTTTAATTACGTGATATGAAATAACATATGTTCCTTTTTTTATGTTCATATTGATAAATCAAAATTTGAATCCACTTCCATCCCTCATCATGTGCTATGGAAGGAGGCTCGTGTAAATAAAGAGCATAAATTAGTTGATGAAAACACTAAAGATGTATGGGAATCATGTATAAGTATGCCATAATTTTAATTCATTATGATTTATAACAATATTATATAAAAAAATATATTCATATTTTTTATATTGTTTAGTCATAATAATCGATAACATACATACCAAAGGAAAATCAACTTTTAGTAGCTTTGAAGCGACCTGAATAATATGGTCGCATTATAGGATTAGGTTTTGGAGTCTCTCCTCAAACATATTTTGAAAAGATAAAACCACATGAAGATACATATAATATTATGAGATTATTGAAAGCACAAATAGACTCACTATAAGATATTATTTTACAGTGTTATTTGGTAGACCAATGTATAAGAAAGGATCAAGGCGAACCGATGGTGGATCAAATATCTACACATGGTCCAAATGATCCCACTAGCTTCAAGGTTAGTCATTCCCCCCAACACCATATCTTACCTGGGGAAATAATTTTTTTTATTAGTCTTTCTCGTAAACTAAAATAAAACAACTTCCAATAACTTTATATTACTAAAATTTTTTAGGGTTTAGTTGTATGTGATTTTTATCTATCAATACCCACATAACATCATGTTGTGTTGGGTAAAATGTATAATATCTTGAGAGGCCAACTATATAATCAACCCCTCCCAAAAAATCACATGAGAGTGGGGATTGAGGTAGCTTATGGGATGACTACCATGTTTCATGCTCCACTTGATGGTCCATATATTACAATGATCAAAGATACTATTAGTGCTTTCATATCATTGATGTCTAATCATATAAATATACACAAGGTATGTCTTTTTAAAAAAAATTGTATGAAAAACATGTAATAGTTGATGATAAAAGTTTTGTATTGAGGTATGATATTACATATGGATAAATCAGTGGAGAAATGAAAGGTCAAATCAAGAAAATCTAGTGAATTGAACAAGAAAAAAAAGACATTCTGAGGGAACCTTCTCCCCACCAGTTCTAGAGAAACATTCATTATCATTTCAACTTCATGTAATGACTACATTTAAAGATAAAACTATGTATTACATTGAATATAATGAAAACATATATAGAGATTCCTTCATAGACATAACTAGTCTTGAGACTCTAAATGAGATTCTAAAGCATGAATGGATGGGAGTCTCAGTTGTGAAAACATACATAATGTACATTTTCATAATAGGTCTCTCCAAATAGTGATCTAAATATATTTATTAAAGTTACTAACTTTTCATATTTTATAGATGTTTATATTACAATAATATCAAGGGAAGATCAAATGAATCATTATTTGGATTCATTAATCCCTAAATAATTTCTACGCCAAAAATTACTTTGAAGGAGGACGTAATTTAGAAGAAAAAAAATGAGTTACTTAAAGAGTTTAATAAAAATTTATCAGACAAAAAACTCTTTTTGATGCCTACATTTTAAGGGTAAAACTCTATGATCTAATCACATAAAATATATTTTTAATTTATCATTACTTAATAGTTTTTGATTTTTTAGTAGGAACTGGATACTGATAGAAGTCAATATTGACACCCCAAATATTTATTTTTTTGATTCAATGCCTGGATATAAAACCAAACGAACACACATTTTGTTTATTATAAACATGTAATACACTATAATATACTTTTTATAGATAAAATTCAAATTATATGTTTAGTCTACGATTTAATGAGAATTTTGTTATGATAGGGAACTCACTCAATACATGCTATATCATGGCATGAAGTTAGTGTTTAAAGGGATAAAGAATTTGGATTAATAAAAATGGAAACAAATTAAGGTATATATAGAAATGTTTAACTATAAAAAAATTCAAATCAATTTACTTATTTTGAATAATGTTTCTATTGTGTCTGGAACAAGATAATGAAATCAATTATGGATATTATGTTTGAAAAGTTATGAGAGAAATCATAAAGCATGAAAATATTGGAATCTCTTAATAGATAATTTAAAAAGGTAATAAAAATTTCGTTAAATATTTTTTCTAATAATTTTTTTCTATATTTTCTCTGTACTACCAAGATTTCTGATAATGGTGTTACTTAAAAGAAGAAATAAATTTTTTTATAGATGAGTGGGCTACGTACTTTTTTTAGAATATATCACAAAAAAAAAATTTGGTGATTAACTAATATGTTTGTGATATAGTATGAGTTATGACCTTCGAAATAAATTTGAGATATGAAGCATTATTTTTAGAATGCTTATATATTTTTTTGATTTATTTCTCAAGGATAAGAATAATAGAGGAAGTTAGTTTGTTTAGAAGAACTCACCTGCAAGTAATAATTTTTTTGTAAAATTACAGAGGCAGAGGTGAAGATAGAGAAAGAGGTGGAGGTGAAAGATGAGGTATAGTCATATTCAGAGACTAATATGGAGGATGGGGCAAAGACGATGATCAAGATAGAGATCGAGGTGGAGGAGGATAAGAAGCACTAAACTGGAAAAAATAAAATTGTTTGGAAGTGATGTAGAATAAGGATCATACCATGATTCTTTTGAGAACAATTGTTTAAAAGTTCACACAAAATTTTTTCACTTAAGATAAGATCCATTGTGCATGTTTCTAGTTTAAAATGAAATTTTAGTAAAAAACACACGTGGCATACTCAAAACTGAGGAAAGACATTCTGATTGTTTTGATACATTAAGAAAATGACACATTAGTCATTTGAGATGTTTTTAAATTAGTCTTACCTCAATAAAGCACATGGTGTGATTAGTATGATCCCAAGTGTATCTTTTATTCAATATTGACATTACTTTTAGTGGAAAAAACAACTCACATACTAAAAACTAAGAAAAATCATTTAGATTATTTTGGTACTTTATGAAAAATATACATACATCATTTGTGACATATAGGGATCAGTCTCACATCAATCCAACACACAGTGTGACCAGTATGACTTCAAGTGTGTCTCTTTATTCAAAATTGACATTAATTTTAGTAAAAAACTAATTGACATACTCAAAATAGAACAAAGACATTTAGATTATTTTGGTACCTTAGAAAAAAGATCCATAATTCATTTTTGAAATTTAGTGATTAGCCACACTTCAATATGAAAAACTATGTGATAATTATGACTCCAAGTATAATTTATTATTTTAAAATTGTCATTTTAAAACAAAAAAGTTTCACTCACTAAAAAATGAGAAAAATCACTTAGATTTTCTTGATAATTTTGGACAATTATTAATAATTAATTTTTTACATGTTTGAATCAATCACATGTCAAAACCACTCACAATGCCACCTGTATGGTTCAAAGTTCATTTTTTCTAGTTTAAAATGAAATCTTATTAAAAAACTCACTTTTAATACTCAAAAATAGGAAAACACATTCGAATTATTTTGATACTTTAGTAAAACAATCCATGAGTAATTTGGTATGTTTTTTCATTTAGTAGAGCATAAATATGATACATGGTGTGACCGGTTTGACTCCAAGTGCACATTTTTATTCAAAAGTTACATTAATTTTAGTGAAAACAACTTACATAATCAATACTGAGAAAAAACATTTTAATTGTTTTGGTACTTTTCGAAAATGATCAAAAATATTTTGTTATGTGTAGGGATGAGTCTCAACTCAATCTGATACATGGTGTGACCAGTATGGCTCTAAGTGTCTTTTATTAGTTTATAATTGACATTTTAATACAAAAAGTGTCACTCCCTAAAAAAATGAGAAAACGCAATTGTATTATTTTGGTAATTTGGGAAAATGATCCATAATTCATTTGTGAGGTTTATCAATTAGTCTCATGTACAACTCACACACAATGACACCTGTATGGTTCAAAGTGGATGTTTCCAATTTAAAATGACATTTTAGTAAAAAACACATGCGGCATACTAAAAAAATGAGGAAACACATTCCGATTGTTTTGATACTTTATGAAAATGAGACATGAGTTATTTGGGACATGTATCATTTATTTTTACCTCAATCTGACGCATGGTGTGACCGATATGACTCTAAGTGCATCTTTTTATTCAAAATTCACATTAATTTTAGTGAAAAAACTAACACACTCCAAACCAAGAAAACACATTCAGATTGTTTTGGTACATTAGAAAAATGAACCATACATAATTTTTGATGTAGAGGGAGCATCTGAACCTCAATATAATGCACGATGTGAACAGAATGACTCCAAGTGTCTGTTATCAGTTTATAGTTGAAATTTTAATACAAAAAAGTGTCACTAACTGAAAAACAAGAAAAAAACTCATATTGTCTTGATAATTTTGGACAACAATTCATAATTCATTTTTATGGGTATAAATTAGTCTCATTTCAAACCCACACATGATGCCATATGTATGTCTCAAAGAACATGTTTCTAGATTAAAATGAAATTTTAGTAAAAAACACATTTTGCATACTCAAAACCAAGGAATCACATACCAATTGTTTTGATTCTTTACAAAAATGATACTTTAGTAATTTTGGAGGTGTATAAATCATACATTCCTCAATATGATGCAAGATGTGACTGGTATGACCCAAAGTGCATATTTTTATTCAAAATTGACATTAATTTTAGTGAAAAACAATAAAAAAACTCCAAACAGAAAAAATGAATTCATATTATTTTATTACATCAGAAAAATGATCCATACATCATTTTTGATGTGTATGGATTAGAAGCACCTCATTATGATGCATGGTGTGACTGGTAGAACACCAAGTGTCTGTTATCTGTTTAAAATTGACAATTTAATACAAAAAGTATCACTCTCTAAAAACAGGGAAAACATGCTTAGATCATCTTTATAATTTGATAAAATTATTCATAATTAATTTTTGACGTGTATGAATCTGTCTCATGTAAAAACCACATATGATTCCACTTGTATGGTTCAAAGTATGTGTTTCTAGTTTAAAATGAAAATTTAGTAAAAAACACACGTGGTGTACTCAAAATCGAGGAAATGTATTCTGACTGTTTTGATACATTATAAAAAATTTCCATGAGTCATTTGAGACGTATAGAAATCAGCCTCATCTCAATATAATGTGTGGTGTGACTGGTGTGACTTTAAGTTCATCTTTTTATTCAAAATTGTCATTAATTTTAGTGAAAAACAACTGGCATACTCAAAATAGAGAAAGCGCATCCTGATTGTTTTGGTAGTTTATGAAAACAATCCATACTTATGTTTTAATGTGTAGGGATCATAAACACCACAATTTGATGCATGGTGTTACCGATATGACTCAAAGTGTCTGCTATTAGTTTAAAATTGACATTTTAAAACAAAAAAGTGTCACTCACTAAAAAACAAGAAAATGGACTTTGATTTTATTGATAAATTTGAAAACTATTAATCATTAATTTTTTTATGTTTATGAATTATTCTTAAGTAAAACCCACACACGATGCCACCTGTATGGATTAAAGAGTGTGTTTCTAGTTTAAAATGTCATTTTAGTAAAAAACATATGTGGCGTAATCCAAACTGAGGAAACTCATTACATTTTTTTACACATTAGGAAAATGATCCATAAATCATTTGAGATGTGTAGAATTCAGACATGCATCCATAAAATGCATGGAGTGACTGGTATGACTCCATGTGCACCTTTTTTTTTCAAAATTGGCATTAATTTTAGTGAAAAAACAACTGACACAATCAGAACGAATAAAATGCATTCATATTATTTTGATACTTTAGGAAAATGATCCATATGTAATTTTTTACGCATAGGGATAAGCCAAACCTCAATATGATGCATGATGTGACCGGTATGACTCCAAGTGTGTCTTTTTTTTTTTTCAAAACCGTCATTAATTTTAATAGAAAACCAAAATATTAAAAACAGATTACACATATTCTGATTGTTTTGGTACTTTAAAAAAATGATCCATAAGTCATTTCTGATGTGTAGAAATCATTCACACCTAAAATCAACTCATGGTATGAACGACATGACTCCAAGTTCATATTTTTATTCAAAATTGAAATTATTTTATTAAAAAACAACAAACATACTCTATAATAGTGTTTCCTTTTTCTTTTATTTGTGTTAGAAATTTTATTTCATTTAAATTCAGTGTTTTTATCTTATTTTAGTAACTTATGATAATATTTCTGGTGATGCAGTGTGTCATTGCAGTACATTACACCTATTTTGGTTGATGCAGTGTGATCCATTATCACACACCAGTTTTCACCTTTATCAACACTACAGAATGCACTGATAAAAGAATGATTTATCATCTATTTTAAAGGTGATTATAAATCTACCCTTTATCAACTCTTTTAAAAGTGTTGATAAAGGAATCCATTATCAGTGCTTATATAGGCAATGATAAAGTATATCTTTATTAGTGCATTTAAATGAACTGATAAATCATACTTTTATCAGGGAAAATAAAAGCACTAATAAATCATACTTTTATTAGTACTTTTAAAATCACTAATAAAAGACCCTATTTATGTGTTCTTTTGAAAGCACTAAAAAATGGGGTCTTTTATCAGTGCTGATAAAAGTATGATTTATCATCAATTTTATTTGTAATGATAAAAATTCCCTTTATCAGTGATTTTTTAGTGCTAATAAAAGCCATGGAATTTTAACGATGCTGAGGTCATCGACTCTTTTCTAGCACTAATAAAGGCCAGTTCTATCGCTGTTAAAGATGTGTTCTATAGTAGTGTAAAGTGAAAATTGTATTTTAGGTTAATATTCAAATTCAATTAATGAATGTATGAATTAATGTATTTTTTAAATAAATAATATTTTATTAAAATATAATTATTAAATAACTTTCATTAAATATAAATAATCATATAATTTTTATGAAGACCAATGTATTTTTTATAATGATTCAAAAATATTTTTTTTTGTAAAAAAACCCATCATTTTCAATAAATTTTAGTTTTTTATTTTAAAAGTGAATATTCACATATTTTATAAATTATTTAGATAAAAATAATATTATTTTTGGAATCAGGATGTCAAAATTATCGAATGGTGAATTTTCATAATTTTCTGAGATAGTCAATTTTTGGGTAAAAATTAAATACCATATAAATATACAGTGTGTTTTATGACATCATAATGGCTCAATAGTAATGTAATAAATACTATAAAAGGTATCATTGTCCAAATATATGTTTTTACTTTAAAATAATGTATTTTTTTTATAAAACCTTAATGAATCCTCCAAGACTTATAAAATGTTTTAAGATTTTAAGATCATTTCTTTGAGAGTGAGAATCACCTCTACATAAGAAAGGTAATTATTTTATTATCATTGTCCATTGGCCTTATAAAATAATGAAAACCAATCCCCTTTTTTAGAAACCATGGTAAAAACCATGGAATGATTTGTGGTTTTGAATATTTTATTATGTAGTTTCCAAAACCAAAATAATAAATAAATTCCCCTGTTTCCCTATATAAACCCAACAATCTCCCATTTCTTTTCACTCAAACTCCTTGTAAAATGAACACACTCTTCCCTCTATGATCCTTTATGCACACTTATTGCAATGATGAAATTTTGTAAGAGTTTTTTCCTTTTTCCTCTTTCTCCATGTTTCATTATTGTGTTACGCCTTTTATTTTAAATTCCTTATGTTAGGTAATGTCTTTCCATGTCTATATTTCTATCCATTTCATATCTAAGTTATTAGAGACCCCCTTTTCTATCATCAAAACATTTTATGAATTTCTATATGACATCATTATGATGTAGAAATTGCACCGTGATTTTCCATGCCAAAATAATTATACAGTGAATACCATACCCATTTTTCTATCATGGTCATTCACCTTTATGCACATATACTTATTGATTGGATAATTAAATGTATTTATTACACATTACTTGATCATGTAATGAACTATTATGTTGAATGAATCCATGTTATATGATGTATATGGCACACTTAAGCATGAGAATGAAATGATTATGAAGAGTTCACTCTAAGAGAGATTGAATGCATTGGGTAATGGTTAGAATCATGATATGTCACATTGGGATATGGGGTTTACCTGATTCCTTTAGGGTACTTTATCCACCACTATTTCTTGGTGGGTTTAGCCTTGACCTATATTTATGGAATTTTTTTTAATTTGTTTCCACATTTCCCATGTTATGATTATCATGCTATATCATGCTTTATTATTGATATTCATTTTATGCTCCATTGAAACATCTATTTTCTAACATGTATTGTCTTCATCATGTAATTACTTGTTCATTACTTTACTAATATTTATAGCTCACCACTTTATTATGTATGTTCTCATGTTTTCCCATGCAGTGTTAAGTACAAAAGACTGTTTTTTCCATGTTAAATAAGTTTTCAATATAGATGTTGATTTTCATGGTTTATGTTATTATGTAATGTACCTAATTTCCCAAATAAACTAGACCTCTTGATCTTCTAGGTTTTATTAACTATAATTTTATGTAATAAAATATGTATTAATGTGTAATAAAGAGTAGGGTTGTTATAATGAACATAATAAAATATACTTACTTGAGTTTCTTTAATTTCATAAGAAAAATGTCATCGTTTGGTAGTTTATTGATCAATTTACACATCTATCTCATCTCTTATTCCAAGAAATAAATTTTTTAGATGATTTTATGATGCATGGAGCACTAAAACAAACTTTTAATATTTCACATGATCCATAAAAGGAAAAGAAGTTATTCCTCATATCTTTAGACATTAACCAAAACCAAAATGGTTAGCATAAGGAAATATAATACCCAAAATTAATAAACCTTTATATGAATAAATATTTCAATAATATCCAAAATTCAATAATAACACCAAAGGTTCAACTTATATTATTCCATAAATAAATAACCCTATATCTTAGATAACCTCAATAACCTCAACATTAAATAATGTTTTTACCTTAAAGGTAAAATCGTACCCTTCATCTTACATAAAAAATGTAATATTATTATTTCAAAATAATCCTTCACATTAAAACTAAGGTTTACATACACCTAAACCCACAAAAAATGTCTCCCAAAATATCATTAATAACCTAAAATCCTATCACTTAAAATCTTAAAAGGGATGTTTATGACTTTGAACTTATTATCAAACTCAAATTTATAAACCCATGATTATATGCATAACTCTTATGTTAACCTAACATGAAAACATAATAATATATAAATTTATCTAAACGCCCCTCTAATACCTAATAGAATAGCACTGAACCCACACTCATAGATCTGGTTCTAAAAACATAATCTTTACATTTCTAGTTTTGATACCAATAAACATGATCCAATTTTAGTAATTCAAAACATACAACATCAAATAGAAATTCTAGATCCCTTACATACCCAAGGACCTTTTAAGTTAGAGTTTTAAATAATTAGGATAAACTCTTTCATAGAAATACCCATGTATTCAAGTGATTATTTTTCATATTATACATAATTTTCTTATTTTGTAGCCGGTCTTAAACATCACCCATAAAATTATTTACACATGAAACATTTCTAAAAAAAAAATCATTTAACATCATTCATCATAACCCTGAGAAAAGGAAACATAAGAAGGGTGAGCTCAAAAATTTAGGAAGGGTAAACATAAGAATTATCAATTGAATATCATAAGTGAGAATAATATAAGAATAAGAGTACAATTAAATAATCAAAGAGCATGAGTATAACATAAGATAATTTATAAACACAAAACCTAAATCATAAATCACGAGACATGGAATAATGATTTAACAGAAGAAAAGAGTCATATAAGTAAAAAATCACGAGGCATGTGAAGATAATACTTGAACAAAGGATCCAGTATGAACTCATATAAATCATAGATAAAACATGTTGAAATCCTATAAAACCATTATCAAATCACACTTAAAAATTGAAGAAATTACTTGTTAAAATCCAAAAACCTCTTAGAAGCAACCTATAACTGGTTAACTTTTTCTATTTACCTAATGAATTGAGAGATATATGAGGATAACCAACTAGAAATATTTATATCAGGTGCACCCATGATTATAAAAAATTTACAAGGACTTTAACATAAACACGAGACATGAATACTAGTATTTTTCAATGTAATAATAACCCTTATTCCTTCGTGGCTTGATTTTCCGATGGAAAAGAATTGGGTTACATGTTAACATCTTTGAAATAATCATAATCCTTCCAGAAAATGAACTATGATGGTATCATTATAATATATTCCTATTGAATCATATTTAAAATCAAGGGTTTTTGTTTTGGATGAATAAAAATACCATAAAAAGATCATTAAAAAAATTATTTAGGAAAATAACCATTCTACATGGAAAATATATTCTAAAAAATAAAAAATAAAAAATATTATATAAATAATTTTCTTTGAAAATAATCTTGGAAAATTATAAATGAATCTTTAAATAAAATAATATCTATGGTAGTTGTAAAATCTGTTTATCTCATAAATGTTAAAAATAAACATTATATTCAAACTTTTCTAAAGAGATTCAAAAGAAAACCATGTAGAAAATGTTAAGAAATTTCCTTTTAAAACCTTTTAAAAGATGTTCATTGATCATTTAAAATAAATTTAAGAATTAATTTATGTTTATAAAATAGAATTATTTTAAACATTTTAGAAAACTTGGATACAGAAGTGATATATTCTTGATCTAAAAGAAGATAGAAGATCAGTATCACATACAAAGAACTTTCCTGATGATTCTTTAATAAATAAGAGAGGAAATAAAAAATAAACATGTAAACCAAATTCATAACCATAATATAATATAATATACTTGTTTTCATAAAATAATATCATATGGTTCCTCCCAAAGGAACTTTGAACATTTAAAATCCTGAAATAAGATGAGATTATTTCATAAAAATACTTACTATATCAGTATCTTTTGAATCTTAAGCCTTTAAAATAAATTAAAATAAAAATTAAAATACCATTAATATAAGGATATCCATGATATAACATGTCAAATAATAGAATATAAAACTCATAAAATATGATATGTTCATAACATAAATGTATATCACTAAGAAAGAAAATTTGAGATGAATAAGTCTGACAAAGATCATATCATTGAATTGAGAATTAATAAATGGAAAGATCATGTGAAACAAATTTAAATAAAAAAATTGAAATAAAATATATATATATATATATTTTTATTTTTATATAATAATGACATAATACAATCAATGAAGTATTAGAATGACCTAATGAATGGAAATTGAGTTAAGAAACCTCTTACTGTAACACCCCCAGCTTCCACGGTACGTTTCCCTTTGAACAATGAAATAGATTTCATTGTACACAACTTCAAGATTCTAACACATCGCAACCAATAAAACTATCCATTATGAATAGTAATACCCAATTTTTGATAATTTATAAATATCATCTTTCAAAATTTATATCATTTTGGATTCAGAATACCGAAATTATCTTAGGGAGAATTTTTGGTATTTTTTCTGAAAACATTAAATTTTTGATGAATAGTGAAAACACTAAGTTATTGTTTAAAACTGAATTTTTATTTAAATAGTTATTTATTTTATTTAAATTTATTTTAGGTAAAAATAGATATATAATACCTATATAAGTTCAATGTAATTCATTGGAGTTAGTTTCTAATAATTTTATTTATATAATTATTTTATTAAACTTTTTACCGTCTTTTACCCACCTCCTAGGAGCATTTGAAAATTTACATAAAACATAATTTTATCATTTCTGTGAGTTGAATTTCAAAAATCCAAGAGACACAATTGATATCAGTATGTAAAATGTACTTCAATAAGATGAAAATAATTTTTGGTGAATAGTTACTTTTTACTTGTATTTACCACGATTAAAAGTAAATAGAGTAATTAAGGGTAAAAATAATAATAATATTACCCTAATAAATGTCCTAATTATATTAGATAAGTGTAATTCGACCAAAAAACCTTAGGAATAAAATATTATCATTTAGGTCCACTTTGATTGGATTAGGACATTTATTATTATTTAATTCCAAGAAGAGTTAAAAATGTTAAATTCAATGTTTAATAACTAATTTTTTTTTAATATAGGGTTAAACAAATTATAAATTCAAATATAAATATTTATTGGAAATATAAAATGATTTCCTACATAATGGTATTTTATTTATATTTTTAGACATTAAATAAATAAATTTATTTATGACATAATGATAATGTAGTAATTACCATATTAATGAAAGATTTTAATAATTGATATTATAAATATCCAAAGAAATGTAATTTGAGACTTTTTATGAATTCTGCTAATTTTATAGGTTAATATGACATATTAGGGTTGATTTTATGAATTTTTCATGAAGTAATAATTCTTTTATGAATTTATCAAAAACCAAATAGTGTCAAAATTGACATAAAAGAGTTTTTAAGCAAATATTATATTATTAATTGATATTCTTTTCCTAAAAATATAAGGTTCATCCAAAAGACTTATATAATTATATTTGTATCATTAATGAACTACTTGGGGTTCTATTGGAAGTATATAGTATGTTTATTAACCATATAATATAAAAATACAAAGAGACACTGTAAATTTCAAACTATTTAACTAGGAGTTAAATCTAAAATATAAAGATAATACAGTGACCCAAAACCTATCTAAAACCTATTGGTTGAGTGGTTTTAGACCCATAACCACCTTATCCCTTAAATAATTAATTTTTTAGCTATTATAAACCTAAAATTATTTTATTATAAAATAATATTTATAGCCTTTCTTAAGGTGCTCCTCGCCCCACTTAAAAAAGGGAACTCACCCTTCTCTCTAATTAACACCTTCAAAGACATTTTTATTTGCCAAAACCTACCCAAATACCCTCTAAACGTTCCTCCCTTAATCCTAGAGGCCTTTATTTAGTCCAAAAACCAACCTAATGAGCCCTTTTTATCAAATCAAAAGGAAGAACCCGAAGAAGAGGTAAATATTTCATCACCTCTTTCACATTCATTTCTTCTTCCACTTCTCTTTCTTTGTTTTTTCCATTATAAAATAATAACTCCTGTATATTTTATATACTGTGATGTTATTATAGATATGGTACAACCATATTCATTATTCTATCCATCCTTTGAATGACATATCACCATACGTGGTATGTACGGCTTACCGTCTCCATGTCATGGTGTAATTGTAATTCAATACATTATTATTTGGATGGGTATAATAATGATGTTTAATTGATGTAATTAATAAATATAACATGATAATGATTCTGTATATATGATATAACATCCAATTATATATTATTTTAATATCAAAATATTGATAGTGTCGCTCATGCGTACATACAGATTACCGTCTCCACGAACGTGATGAGATTCATTCCCCATCATATACATTCAAGACTAATTTTCATTAGATTATTACAAATAATGTTTAAAGACTTAATATCATTCTGAATATGAATAAGATACATCCTATTCATAACAAACACTAATTTTGAAACAAAGCATATAAAGGAAAACAAATTAGTTAACACCCGAAACGACGATAATACTAGAATATTATTAACAAAGCAATATTAAAAGATCATATATGATATCATATTAACCTATATTATTCTTGAATAATTTAATAACAATTATTTCAACATTATACAGGAGGTTAAACTACCCTTTACCAATGAAAATTACAAAGTAAGGGGTTTCTTATCTCACTTTTAATTCCGTGATATTTCCATTGTTCACCACTTATCTATTAAATGTGGTGTATTTTGTACTGTCATTTGATATATTTTATCACTATTATCTTTATATTCATGGTATTATATGATTCATTTGGTTATTATTAAATTTTGGCCATACTAATCTATTTATTACAATGAAGAAAGGGTTTTCATCTCACTTACTATTTCTGTGAGATTCATGCCATACTTCCACTATTTCCTTTTGTATGGGGTATGTACTGGCCAATGATTTTATTATTTATGTAATATAAGTTAATTTATTATTAATTACATCTTCATTTTATAATCCATCTTTCATGGGATGTATGTTTTGTATGTTAAAAAGTTTATAAGGGAATTTCAAATTTCAATTTCCACTCATTCGGCTTTACACACACTTCATTGATTATTTTAGTCAATGATTATGTGTGGAATCACTATTTATTATTTGTGTAGTAATTTCCACTCCTCGTTATGTGGATATAATTTTGATACACATAATAAATCCATTGATAAATTCTCAAGTCATCGATATGAACTAAATAAGGGTAATTTTAACTCAATCTCTATTTATTGAGTTAAACATCCAATTCATTGGTGTTGTTTTTACAAGAATATTTGTGAATGTAATCGGATTTATTTACAATAAATATCTGATAATATTAAGTGTATTTATATTTTTCACACATAATTATGTCGTTTATTTATCCTTAAACTAAGGATAAAGTCTTTATAAAAGATTTCATCTCAATTTACATTCCATTGACAGTACTTTATTGTTATACACCGATTCAATTTTACATGGTGTATATAATGTACTTTGAAATAGTATATTATGAAACAATTTATTCACAAGATATTATAATTTTTTTATTATCTCAATTATTTTTATTCAAGTTTCTCTCTTTTGGTTAGGAACTCTAACTAAAATATCATTATAAAACGTTTTAAAGATTATATATTCTAAATCTTTCTCATTAATTTCCATGTTTTAAAAATGGTTATAGGGATTTATTTATATGGAAATTAATGTTTTAAAATTAAAATTCCTTTTAAAATTTTCAAATTGGTATGAGAAACTTTTATTCAAAAATCTATTTTAAACGGCTTCTTGATAAATAGTGATACTTTTAAATGTTTTCAAGAAAAAGGGGGATATTTCTCCAAAATAGTTTTGATGATTATTTTCATCTATGTCAATATAATTCATTATTCTATATTGAGGATGATATATTATAATAAAATATTCCATATTGTATTAAATGATTTATGTTTGACATTGGATGTGATATTTATATACCATTCATGGTTTCTGGTTAAAATATTGGCATTTCGTATGCTAGTTTTAATATGAATGTTCAGATTATGTTTCAACCTTTTCATATGAGGAATGCATTGGACATAGTAAGTGAAGAGTGTAGCCTGCTATAGCTCCTCGATGCATCGGTAGGTCTAATGAGACATACTAGTTTCTTGGTAGAAGGCTTTGAAAAAATCTTATTTGTAGTCTTAGCACAAGGCCTTGACTATGTGGTTATAAAAGTATGGCATTATGCATTCCATCATTACGAAAGTGATATTGATATTTCATGTGATTATTCTATTAGTAGAATATCCATGTGAATAAGTAAATGGTATTATTTGATTTTATCATTTCTATATTATGTTGATGTTAAAGTTTAAAAGGCTTTTATTTTAGTCTTATACATTGCCTTAAATTTTTATGCTTATTTATGAAAGTTTTCACTATATTGTTATCCTTACTGAGAATTTGAGCTCACCCCTATCTATGTTTTATTTTTCCCAAGATGCAAAGAAGTATATTATGACTGACCTCTAGGGATACTCTATGGGATATCAGTGTTGTCTATGGAAACAATGTTTTTGTAGTTTTCCATTTTACGATGTAATGTAAACCTTATGAATATATCTAGAAATTCGAAGGCTACTAAACTAACTGGTCTATCGAAACTTGATATTTTTTGATCATTCCAATGATAACTAATAATATACTGATTCTGGGCTTCTAGGGTCAGGGCATTATAGTTGGTATCAGAGGAAGTTTAGTACAAACCTTGGAAACTATATTTGGATAAACTATGATTAGAGCACATAGCCCTAAGATAGAATTTGAGGATTAGTATAGAAGAACTTCCTAAATTTTTGGTATTGTAGAGATTTTGTGATTTTTCCAAGAAATACATCCCTGTATGGATACAAGCAGGTAGAGGCGGCTCTGGCACAGATATACCTAGGGGTAAAACCTGAAAACACCGCTTTGAGATAGACTCGAACGGGAACTGGTGCACGACAATGGGCCTTGCTGCACTCTTGGTTACGACACTCCTGGGGGATATGCTTTGGATAATTTACATTTTTTTACAAACTGATTTGATGGATTTTAATATAAGATGAGAATAAATGACCTTGGTTAATCCTAAGGTGTTTCAAATTAAAAATATGGTGTCATGATATTATATAAATGATTTTATGACTACTGTTACTCACAAAATGCTTTTTGGTTTTAATCAATAGCTGGATTCCAAGGAAGTCATAGTAACTTTGATATTGATGTAAAAGGTGGGAACAGTGGTGGAAATAAGAAACAAAATGAAATGTTGATAGGTGTAAAAGAGATCGTGTTCATGCCAAATCAGTTTTCCAAAAATATGATCAACAACATATATATTAACCAACTCCCGGACTCAATAAAGAAGAGAAATGTGAAGAATGATAAGAGATCCAATAGTGGAGACCATGGAGAAAAGAATCCTAAATTTCCATCACGCAGGAAATGTTGAAGGAGACACCCAGGAAAATTTCTCAATGGAACAAATAAATTCTTTAAGTGTTGGAAAGAAGGACATAAAGTAAAGAATTGCCGAGGAAAAATGAAGAGTACTATAGAAGAAAAAAAAATGGTCCCAAGAATCCATTTACAGTCATTTTACATAAATGTAGAGGACCTGGACATTACTTGAGTGAGTGACCTATCTATAGGATATTTTCTTGGTCAAAGTAGAATCTATGTGGAAATAAATGGTTGGAGAAATGTTTAAAAGTATTAGTTCTCCTTGTTGATGGGATTACTTTGGAATAATTTTCTATTGCATTTGTAACCCTATAATGTTTCATGTGAAAATGATATTTGAGGAAGAATTATGTTTTATCTTGTGGATATAGTTATAAATAACCATTTCATTTTATATGATCATTGGGTTTGAGGCGATTACAAGTTATTATATTTTGGGATGAAAATGAAAGGTATGAGATAAAATTTGTGGTTAAATTATGTTATGGTTATTTTGAAGAATTCATCTCATTTTGTTAATGTTATAAAAAATAGTTTTTGAAAAAGGACAACACACAGACCGTGTTAAAACCTGTCATGTCAGACAAAGCTGTGGGAATCGAACCCATAACCAGAGTGTGATTGGGATTTATCGCCTACCACTGGACTACGTAAAGTCCCTGGTCAGTGTGACTAATTTTTTTTGGTTAAATGATTTTATTGATCAATAATAATTTGATTTGGGATCTTATGTCTTATCAAATGAATACCCTTAGTTTAGGAAAATGATTTAGTGATTAAGTGATAAATGTTATTTTGGAAGATGTTCGCTCCGTTAGGAACACTATATGCCTAAGGAAAATAGAATACTATGGGATTTCATTTGAGGAGTAATGGTGGATTTTTATCTATGTTTTTACTATGGATTTATAGTGATTTGGGTTATTTATGGAAATGATGAACCTATAATAGATAATATGTGATTAGGTTAATTACTTTTAATTATGTGACTTTAGGAGTAATCAATGTCATTTGGAGATACAATTTAACGGGGAAGACTTCATAACCAAATTCTTCTAAGTTTTGGGTTACAATATTAGTTTGGATTATATTGAAGGATTTTAAGGAAAATTGTTTATTGAATGGTATTTTTTTAACTTTAGGGTATTATTTGTTTAATTTTAGAAATTATAATTAGTGTTTCTTTCCATAAAGGAATATCCTTTTGGGGGATCATCTGATCTTGTACTAACCATTTTGGTTTTTATTAATCTCTAAAGACAAGGTAAATATATAGTTTATCCTTTGTGGATCATGGGATTCTCTAAAAGTTGATTCTAGCTCTTCCGGTGTGACCAAGTCATCTTGAATACTCATCATTTGAAAAAGAGTTAGTGGTTTAAATTCATTAAATAATGAAACTCTACTTAAAAAGTAAGTATATCTCTTTATTTTCTTATTAAATCTCATAAATAAATTCCTCATCTTTTTGAAATGTAACTTGAAACAAAAAAACATTGCCTGTTTACTTTTCCTACTGGGAAACTAATGACTATTTGTCCCATTACAAGTTTGTGGGTTTCTTGTTGTTAACTTTCTCCTGATCATGTTTTCTATCCCTATCCATCAAAACATGACACTTAGTTTATCTTTCATATCCATGTTTTCCTACATGGAATCCTAGTATGGGTTATCTTAGGTGACCTTTGTACTTCTCTTCCTTTATTTTAAAGTAAAAGTTTTATTGACTCTTTTTCCGATGTGGGATTTTCAAATATGTTCCCATGACCAATTTTAAAAATTGCGAGGATGTAATTTCCAAAAGGGGGGAATAATGTAACACCCCCAGCTTCCATGGTACATTTCCCCTTGAATAATGCAATAGCTTGCATTGTACGCAACTTCGAGATTCTAACACATCACGACCAATCAAACAAGCCATTATGAATAGTAATACCAACATTTTGAGAATTTATAAATTTTATCTTTCAAAATAGACTTCATTTTTTGATTCGGAATATTGAAATTAGCATAGGGTGAATTTTTGGTATTTTTCTGAAAACATTCAATTTTTGAGGAATAGTGAAAACACTAAGTTATTGTTTAAAACCAAATTTTTATTTAAATAATTATTTATTTTATTTAAATTTATTTTAGGTCAAAATAGATATATAGTACCTATATAAGTTCAATGTAATTCATTGGAGTCAGTTTATAACAATTTTAGATATATAAAAAGTTTATTAAACTTTTTACCGTCTTTTACCCACCTCCCAGGAGCATTTGAAAATTTACATAAAACTTAATTTTACCACTTATTTGAGTTGGATTTCAAAAATCTGAGAGGAACAGTTGATATCAATAAGTAAAATGTGGTTCAATAATATGAAAATAATTTTTGTGGAATAGTAACTTTTTACTTTTATTTACCACGTTTAAAAGTAAATAGAGTAATTAAGGGTAAAAATGATATTATTATTACCCTAAAACATGTCCCAATTCTATTGGATGATTATAATTCGATAAAAAACAACCTTAGGAATAAAATATGATCCTTTAGGTTCACATGGATTAGATTAGGACATTTATTATTATTTAATTCCAAGAAGAGTTAAAAGTGTTAAATTCAATGTTTAATAACTAAAAATTTTTTAATATAGGGTTACACATAAGATAAATTTGACTATAAATATTCCTTGAAAATATAAAAATATTTCATACTTATTGGAATTTTATTTATATTTTTTAGGTATTAAATAATTAAATTTATTTATGGCACACTGATGATGGAGTAATTACAGTATTAATGATTGATTAAAATAATTGATATTATAAATATCAAAATAAATGTAATTTGAGACTTTTTATGAATTCCACTAATTTTATAGGTTAATATTACATATTAAGGTTGGTTTGATGAATTTTTATGGAATTAATAATGCTGTTATGAATTTAGAAAAAACAAAATACCAAATAGTGTCAAAATTGACATAAAAGAGTTTTTAAAACAAATAATATATTATTAATTGATATTATATTCCTAGAAATATAAGGTTCTGCCAAAAGACTTATATAATGATTGGTGTATCATTAAAGAACCACTTGGGGTTCTTTAGAAGTATATAGTAAGTTTATTAACCACATTATATAGAAATACAAAGAGACATGGTAAATGTCAAACTATTTAACTAAGAGTCAAATTTAAAAGATAAAGATAATATAGTGACCCAAACCTATATAAAACCTTTTGGTTGAGTTGTGTTCGACCCATAACTACCTTATAATTTAAATAATTCATTTTGGTTCCATTAGAAACCGAAAATGATTTTATTATAAAATAATATTTCTATCTTTTTCTAAGGTGCGCCTCACCCATCTTATCAAAGGGAACTCACCCTTATCTCTAATTAACACCTTAAAAGACATTTAGCTCATCCAAAACCTACCCAAATACCCTCTAACTGTACTCCCTTCATCCTAATGTCCTTAATTTAGTCAAAAAGACAACCTAAGGAGCCATTTTGATCAAATCAAAAGGAAGAACCCAAAGAAGAGGTAAATATTTCATCACCTCTTTCAAGTTCCTTTATTCTTCCACTTCCTCTTTCTTTGTTGTTTCCATTATAAAACAATAACTATATTATCTTATATATACTGTGATGTTATTATAAATATGGTATAACCATATTCATTATTCTATCCATTCTTTGAATGACATTTCACCATATGTGCGTACGTACGACTTACCATCTCCACGTCGTGGTGTAATTGTTATTCAATACATTATTATTTGGATGGGTATAATAATGATGTGTAATTGATGTAAATAATAAATATAACATGATAATTATTCTCTATATATGATATACCATCCAATTATATATTATTTTAATATCAAAATAATGATATTGTCGCTCATGCATACGTACGAATTGCCGTCTCCACGAACGCGATGAGATTCATTCCCCATCATCTCTAATCAAGACTAATTTTCATTAGATGATTAAAAATAATGTTTAAAGACATAATATAATTCTGAATATGAATCAAATACATCTTATTGATAACAAACACTACTTATGAAACAAATCATATAAAGGAAAACAAATAAGTTAACTCCCGAAATGACGATAATACTAAAATATAATTAAAAAAGCAATATTAAAAGATCATATAGGATATTGTATTAATGTATATGATTATTTTATAATTTAATAACAATTATTTCACAATTATATAAGAGGTTAACCTACCCTCGACCAAGGAAAATTACAAAGTAAGGGGTTTCTTATCTCACTTTTAATTCTATGATATTTCCATTGTTCGCCACTTATCTATTAAATGTGGTGTGTTGTGTACTGTCATTTGATATATATATTATAATTATTTTCTTTATATTCATGGTATTATGTGATTAATTTGGTTGTTATTAACTTTTTTCCATACAACTCTATTGATTACAATGAAGTAAGGGTTTTCATCTCACTTCCTATTTCCGTGAGAGTCATGCCATACTGCCACTATTTCCTTTTGTGTGGTGTATGTACTGACCAATGATTATATTATTTGTTTTATATACTTTAATTTATGAGTAATTACATATTTATTTTATGATCCATCTTTCATGGGATGTATGTTTCTTAAGTTACCAAATTGGTAAGGGAATTCCAAATTTAAATTTCCACTCATTCGGCTTTACGCATACTTCATTGATTATTTTAGTCCATGATTATGTGTGGAATCACTATTTATTATTTGTGTAGTAATTTGAACTACCCTTTATGTGGATATACTTTTGATATACATAATCACTCGATTGATAAATTATCAATTCATCAATATGAACTTGATAAGAGTAATTTTAACTCAATCTCCATTTATTGAGTTAAACATCCAATTCATTGGTGTTTTTTTACAAAAATATGTGGGAATGTCCTCTGATTGATTTAAACTAAATATCTAATAATATTGAGTGTATTTATCCTTTTCACACATAATTATTTCTTTGATTTATTCTTATCCTAAGGATAAAGTCTTTATAAGAGATTTCTTCTAAATTTACATTTCATTGAGACTTCTTTGTTGTTATACACCAATTCACTTTTTATATGGTGTATATAATGAACTTTGACATAGTATATCATGAATACCTTTAATCCCATGATATTATAATGTTTTTATTTGCTCAATTATTTGTATTAAAGTGTATCTCTTTTGGTTAGTAACTCTAACTAAAATATCATTTTAAAATGTTTTAAAGATTTATTATTCTAAATCATTCTAATTAATGTCCATGTTTTAAAAATGATTTTAAAGATTTATTTATACGAACATTAATGTTTTAAAATTAAAATTCATTTTAAATGTTTCAAAGTGGTATGGGACACTTTGATTCCAAAATCTATTTTAAATGGCTTCTAGATAAATAGTTAGACTTCTAAATGTTTTCAAGAAAAAGGGGATATTTCTCCCAAATAGTTTTGTTGATTATTTTCATCTATGTCAATATCATTCCTTATTCTATATTGAGGTTGATATATTATAATTCAATCTTCTATGTTGTATTTAATGAGTTATGTTTGACTGTGGATGTGCTATTTTTATACCATTCATGGTTTGTGGTTAAAATATTGACATTTCATATGCTAGTTTTCATACGAATGTTCAAATTATGTTTCAAAAATTTTATATGAGGAATTAACTGGACTTAGTAAGTGACGGTTGGATCCCGCTATAGCTCCTCGATGCATAGGTAGGTCTCATGAGGCAAACTACTGTCTTCGCACATGGAATTGACAGAATCTTATTTGCAGTCTTGGCAAAAGGCCTTGACTTTGTGGTTATGAAAGTCTGGCATTATGCATTCCTTCATTATGAATGTGGCTATTGATATTGCATGTTATTATTTGACTAGTAGAATATCCATGTGAATAATTAAGTTGCATTATTTGATTTTATCTTAACCATATTATGCTGATGTTCAAGTTTAAAAGGATTTTGTTTTAGTCTTATACATTGCCTTACATTTTTAGGCTTATTTATGAAAGGTTCCGCTATATTATTAGCCTTATGGAGAATTTGAGATCACCCCTTTCTATGTTTTATTTTTCCCAGGATGCGAATAAGTATATTATGACGGACCTGTAGGGATAGTCTATGGGATCTCAGTGTTTTCTACGAAAACAATTTTGTTGTAGTTTTCTATTTTACGATGTAATGTAAACCTTATGAATGTATCTAGCACTTCTAAGGATACAAAACTAATCGTTCTTTGGAGACTTTATCTTTTTTGATCATGCCAATGATACCTAATAATGCACTGACTCTGGGATTCTAGGGTCAGGGCATCACACTTACCAGTTTAGAAAATTCCCAATAAAAACTCCTTGGAATAATTAACATTAATTTTGACTTAAAATAATATAAAGTATGAAGGATTCATTATATAACATGTAAAAGGGAAATATATAAAAAATATAAAATAAATAATATGTATAACATTAAAAACAATTCTCAATGAAGGGAAATTGAGACAAAATCCCTTATCTCGAGTCCAGATTTTTTATGTACGTAATGTTACACCTGAATAATAAAATTATTAAAATTATTTACTTGTTTAAGAAACTTTTATAGGTTTATTAATTTACCTTTAATAGAGTTGTTTCATTTAAATATTTAATTACATAATCAGTTATGTCTACATCGGGTGCTTGGAGGACATGCAGTTCATAATTTCAAAATGACTTTGGTGTATTGATTGGGGTTAAAGAGGTCAATGTTACATCATATATAGAATAATAATAAATAAGTAATTATAATTTTTATACATTAATTATAATTTTAAAACTTACTATGAAATACGGGTATGAAATATGAATTATTTTAGAATAATGGAAACGGTAGGCCATATATATGAATGAGTAATGTTTCCAATTTTTAATGAACATGAGGAAGAGTAGGAAAGTATTATTTTATTTTTGAAAATTTATGATTATAAAATAAATATAATATTATATCTTTAAATACAATTTTATATAACATCCATGTAATTTGGTGATGAAAAACAAATCACATCGCTTCGTAGAGGTGGTAATCCACACATATGCACAAACAACATTATCATTTTGCAATGGATGCAAGGTAAAAAATTAATGATATATTATCTCAAAATAGTGATAATAATTTCATTAATACTATAAAAACCCATATATATATATATTTTAAATCCATCAATATAACCATCTATAATATGTTTTGATAGAAAAAAATACATCAATTTGTAAAGCGATAGTCCGCTGTACACACGAATGATGGCTTCATTTCACATTTGATGGAAGAAGGAGATGGATTAATTTTAATAAATTAAAATAAAAGTATCTAATTTTATATAATATGATAATTTTTTTATATCAAAATATATATAATAGTTTTTTAGGAGGTAGAAGAAGAAGTAAAACTAAAATATTTGGTTAAAAGTTATACCTCTTCTTTAGACAACTTCATTTTATTTACTCTTTAAGCCCTATAAGGCCAATCTTCTTCAAAAAGTAAGAACTATAATATGCATTGACGGATTTTGGAAATTTATTTATTTTTGGATTGGTGGAACTATATTTCAAAAAATGTGTGAGGAAGAGAGTATAAGAGATTCCCTTTTATAAGTGAGTGGAGGGGAACCCATGTAATTTTTTCAAAACATTAAAATATTATAAAGTCACATTCCAAGGAAATGGGTTAAAAATTGGATTAATTTGAAATTAAAGATGATATATAATATAAATAAACTCATAAAATAAGATTTAGACAAGTTTTTTTTTCATTTTTATCCTTATCTCTTTAGTTTAACCATAGTTGATCCAGTTTTATCCTTAACGCTAATAATACATTTTTTTTGATAATTAAGGGTCATTAATTTTATTATAAGGTAAAAATTTGTAGAAGAATAATATATGGATAAATTTTGAGACCATTTAAAATTAAAAATGTCCCATTTAATGTTTTTTATGTTTTTAAATCATTTAATAAAATATTATATAACATAAAATATCATTAATATCACTTTTGAGACTATTCATATATTTTGACTTTAAAAAAATTAATACAGGTATGTAATTAGAATATAACCAACATCACCATAAATTATAAATTATTATTAACTATAAAATTCATGATCTACAATAATTAATAAATAATAACATCACTTTTTATATTTCTAAAATCATTTAATTTTATTTTTCTACTGCTTGCACATGCCATGTGTCAGTATTGTGTGAGAATTTAAGATAATTATACCATAAGTAATGATTAAGAATAAATTAATATCAGAAAATTAATTTATTAATATTAAACATAACCAGTTACAACTTTCCATTAACTATATTTATCCCCATGTAAAAATATTAGTGTTTTTAAATGCAAAGAGAGTGATATTTTGTATTTTTCTTTACTTAAATGAATATATATGTAATTTTAAAATAAAAATCACAAAAATTGAAATAAAATAAAATACTGGATGAGTATGGTCTAAAAACACACATATAATAGATTAAATGAATGTTTTTGGGTTGTTTTTATGCCTTATCACAATATTTTTAACCGTAATCACATGAATTTCTCGTACTGAGGTGATAAATATTTACAATGGTTACTATTCATAATGAAAAAAACCAAATGGTCCTATTTTCCAAATTTTAGCATTATTATTAAAAATATAGAATATATTTTTAATATAAAGTATTTATAAGTGAATGAGATTAATTTAAGATAAAAAATGCAATGAAAAATAGTTTTTTGAAAAATAAGTTTTTAAGCAGAAAAATGAACATATACCAAAAGTAGGTTTAATGATGATTAAAATGTATTAATTATATTAAATAAAATTATATAATAATTATGTTAACTTATGATAAAATTAAAATCTTAATGCAAGTTTTTAATGAAAATAAATGATATCTTTACAAAAATCCGTATTTTTCAATATTCACTAAAAATTCAATCTTTTCAAAAAAATCCCAAAATTTTACCATTACATAATTTTGGAATGTTGATTTAAAAAATTAATTTCATTTTTTAAAATAAATGTTATTTTAAAAAAAAAGTAATTATAATATTTCTCACAATAATTAACAAAATCCATTTTTGAGGGAAAATGTATTTTTGAAGCATAAAATGAATACAAAAAATAAAGTACTTATTTGTTATGAATCAATAAATTCAATTGAATTATATAAAACCTTTATATATATATTTTATAAAATGTTAGTTACTATTCATACCCACCAATTTAATGTCTAGGTTATAAAAGTCACATTTAAGAAATAATATTTTTATAGTATTTTAAAATTCACTTAAACCTTGGTATTACTAGTTAAGGAAGGTATAAAGCATGGTGTTATTTTAAAATATAGGGTGTTTTATATCCATATAATTATATTAAAAGAAATCATCATATTATTCTACAAGCACAAGAATAAAGGATCACACCTTGATCAACCTTATTGGAAGTGTTGTCTTATTTTCAATGAGGTAGGAATCATTCATTTCCTTTGAATGAATGTATCCTGAAAATATATAGTGTTCCAAAAATTATTCATGATTTAAAAAATGTGTAAACCTCCTTCTTCATAAACACAAAAAACAAGTTTGTTTTTCAGAAACAAACCAAGTGTCTACTCTTTTTCTTTTACTTCTTCTCTCTTATTATATGCACAATTTTCGTACAAACTCTTCTTCCTCTCTTACTTACTAAAATATTCATTAAAGTACTATATTCACTTATTTTTTCACAAAAAATGACTCAACATAATTCAAATAAAAATTTCAAATACATATTTCAACTCATAACTTCCTTCAACTCCTCTTCAACTTCTCCCACTTCTTTTTGATCCTTTTGATAATCCAAGTACTTTTAGTCACCATTGATGTATTTAGAGAATTTAGATATTGAGAACTAATAGATCATGGGTTATCAAATGAGAAATTCCATAAAATAAACTAATTATATAGAAATATTATCTAACCATGGAATATTTGACTTTAACATGATGTGTTTAAATACATTTTCATTCATGAAGTATTGGATAGATTTGAAACCATTTTTAATATGCCATGTTTCATGAAATATCATTACTTCATCATTTTATAGAGGGATTTATTTTAATACAAAATTAAATACTCCACAATATTGGACTCCCCATTTTAACCTCAAATAATATTCATACAAAATGAAGAAATTTTCACTTCCTTGGGTACAAGCCTCTATGACATATCAATTTTCTTCAGAATGACCACTATATACTGAAAATGATATGGTAAGTACCATTTTTATTACAATAAAAACATGTCAATTCTTTCACTAACCATTTAAGTATCCAAGAAATGTTTATATTTCTTTATATTATTTTATAAAATCCACCAAAACATTGACTATATAATGTATGAGTTTCATCATTTTAGAGAGGGAAATTTGTCAACTGAAATACCTTTTGTACCACCCGTTTCAATGTTGAAATAGTAGTTTTTCCTACTATGTCATGTTATACATTTAACAAAGATATATTTAGATATTATTATATAGATAAAAACTAGATAAAATGACTTTTTCCTAAGTTACCAAGAAATTTAACTTCATAGACCAATGCCACACCTGTTTTGAATCATACCAAAGAGTAGTGTGGTCACCTATACAGAATTAGATTCAAACATCACTTTTAAATATTAAAAATAATTTATTTTTTGTCGAATAACTATAGATAATTGAAATTAACTTTAACTAATGTGTAATTAAGAACAATAGTTAATTTTAAACATGATTAACATGGTGATAATAAAATATAACAAAATAACCACATCCACTTAATCTCTTTTCCAATTTCTCTTACTGAAAAACATCACATTTTTAATGGATTATTCATCAACCTCAAAATAAATGAATATCCCCCACCAGTCACATCAATATAACTTCAATATATAATAACTCTTGATCTCCAAAACTCCTCAACTAATTGTTGATCATAATTTTTTTGGGATTTTGTTTTCAACCATTGAATAAAAAACTTTTTTAAAATTATCACACACAACAATGAACCATTATTAAATAATTCGAACACAATGTGAGTGAACTCATTGCAGAAAATATTAATATTTTATAATAATGTCATGTATTTAATTAAAGTTACTTATACTCAATTATTCATAGTTATAGAAATAAAATAGGATAAAATTATTGAAACTACAATTCTTCTACTTTTCAAAACTAATCTTTGAACTAATTTACAACAAGTTTCTATATAAATTACCAATAAAATTTTTAGAATAGTTTAAAACTAGCCTAACTCAACTCACACACACACATTATGATGTTATATATTATCCCTTTTAAAAACTCCACCAAAATATGAACTTCCCCTTAAAGAAAGAAAGATTAATTAAATTTATGCTATTATACTCCCCACTCGATAATAAAAATGTAAATAAAATAATATATGGGATGTGATCATCATAACTTATATATAAACTAATTGAGGTTGAAAGATCATCATCAAACTCATTTTATGAAATGAATCTTTTGGGAGTAGTGAGAGAACACATCCATGATTTCCTCTTTTTCAAGAATAAATTATAGATTCCAAATATATTGCTCTAAAATTTTCTTTAGGAAGTGTTATTTGACATCAATGTGACTTAGTCATGAATGCTGCAATATATTTCTTGATATATTAATAACACTTTGATTATCAAAACCAATGAGCAGTGATAATTTCACAAACACCTTAATATATTCCAGTTGAGACTTTATCTAAATAATTTGGGTTTTTTCTTGAGTTTAAAAAATATATTACACCGCAAAAATAACAATGGTCACCAAAGTTTACTTATTTTCATTTTATACAACACAAAAGTTTTATAGAAATAAATCTCCATCAGATATTGACCTTATGTCATCAACATTTTTATCCCAATCTACATCAATATATCTTAATAGACTAATCCTTCCATTTAAATAATATTTAGACCCATATTTAATTTTTTTCTTGGATGTATCTAAGTATCCTTTTTGTAGAGATAACATGTGACTCCTTTGGTTCACATTAAGATCTAGCACAAAGTGTGACAACATACATATGATTTGGTGATGCAAATATCAAATAGAGTAAACTACCAATTATTTTTATGAACTAACTTGAATAAACTTCATTTACTTATAAATATTTCAAAATATTGGTTTTCACTGAAATTAGGGTAGAAAACAATATTCCATTAAAAATCTCTTAATAAGTTTAAAGATATAATTTTATTGGTATAGAAAAAATGTAATTATCCTCTTGATATGTTTACAAACCCAATAAATAATTTATATCACTAATCATAGGCCTCTCGAACATCTTATTTATCTATGAATAAAATCATACACAATAACATTATTAATTTATAAAAAATATAATACAATCTATATAGACAATAATAATCAAAGATAAATATTTATCTTATTTGATACATAGGTTTCTATGCACTCTTTATTTCATGAAAATGAATGATTTCAAGCATGAACCAATCTTAGAATACTATGATATTAGGGATTTATTTAAGCCATACAATACCTTCTTCAATTTTAAAAAATATCCTTCATATTATTTAAATAATAATCTACCTAATTTCTTAATATATACCTCCTCTTAAAATTCTCTTTTGATAAAAGATGAAATTAAATCCATTTAAAAGATATTCTATCTCCATTATTCTGTAATAAAAATAAATATATTCATATTATTATAACTCTATAATTTTTCCATTCAGTTTTTTAAAAAACAACCACTTTATTCCTATAAAGTTATTATTAGTTGGTTTGGGTACAAACCCCAAAGTACCATTCTTCTCAATCTGGTATAACTCATCATCCATAGAATCAATCAATTATTGGTTCTCCAAATATAAATTAACATTAATTTTATAAACCAAAGATAGAAAATATCGGTTGGATTCGAGATGGAAAGTGGGGGGAGGGGGGGGGGTGAAATTCCTTTATTTTTTTAAGAATTTAAAACTAAAGTTGATAGAATTATAAAAATTTAAGTGATAAACAAAAAATATAAGGGTTAAAACATAAATAATAATTATGAGTGGAAGAAATTAAATTAATATGTTAGTGAAATGGAAATAAAATAAATAACATAATAGAGTTTGTTAATGAAGTTTAGTAATAACCAATGTAAGGTTACTACGTTTTCACGCCCAAGGTATTTGAATAATTTATAGTCACTTGGGCTCAACGGTATCCCTGAAACCCATTTACAACATAAATTTATTACTTTAAGTGCCAAGAAAAAGACCAATATTCCTCACTTTAAAGGAAGTGACCACCTATCACCTCAATTAGGTCTATGAGAAACTAATCCCTTTTCATTAAGGACCAAGAAAGTAAACCTAATATCCCATTTCTCTAAAGACTAATAAAGAACCAAATAACCCTTGGTTTAAGGACCAAGTAAGAATAAAATGAAAAATAAATAAGAGACTTGATTTTATATAATACCTTTAAAGAAAAAACTCCAGTATATATTTATAATGAATAAGAGAAAAAATATAAGAGAGAGTGAGAGAAAAATGTATAATAGATATTGAATAAACAAAGAATGATTAAGAGATATATAGAGAGGAAAAAATAGAGACTTATGCTTTTCATAAGTTAACTATAGCTTTATAAGAACCCAAATGGGGTGTATTTATAACCTTAGTGTTTTTAGTAAGGTTCTTAAGGATTTGGGGACCAAATAGAGCCATTAGAGGAAAAATTAAACCCCATGGTAACATCCTCCAATAGCAATTTTTTTCTTAACACCTCTGGGTAGTCAGTGGGTGACACCGACTAGTCGTTGTTACCCAACTAATAGAAGCTAGTACTTATAGGTAGGGGATCCAAAATTTATCCTCATGCACCACTTGATCCCTCAAGTTGTTTTATTACCCTCATGATACATTTTATAAAATGGGAACACTGAAATCTAAGAAATAAAAATTCTTAGAAACATAATTTGGTGTTTTTGATCATTACAACAACCTAATAGAGTGAGATATACAACATATTTTACCTTTATAAGATAAAAACACATGATCAATAATCAGTAAATATATGAATGATTATGATTATATCCAAAATAATTTTCAATATTTCATAATGAAATTCAACTAATAATTTTCAATACATAAAAAATAAATTTATATTAGGCATTAAAGAATTATTTCAAACATCATTTAATCAATAACTCAATCTCAAAGATTCTACCTCTTTATAATTATCAAAAATATAAAATCAGAAAATTTCCACAACTTAAGAATTATTCAATTTTAAAACCCTTAAATTTTTAAAGTAATTGAAATAAACCAAAATCAATTTGAAATTATTACCCTTTACCCAAGAAAATAAATAAAAAAAATTCATTTATATCAAAACCAACTCCCTCTTTTGAATATATAAATCCATATCTATTCACATTCTTAAAATTAATAAATTTAAAAATATTTGAAACCTTTTGAAAATATTCCTTTAGGAGAATAGAATATAACCATAACTTTAATTCCATAATATTATCTCCACAAAATAATCATGAACATGACATTAGTGAAATAATACCTTCAATTTCATCACATTCCTTAAAATTTTAAATCATATGAGTGTGTTTCTATAAAATAAATATAACTTTTAATTCTTAACATGATTAAAATTAATATAAATATAAAAGGATATTTGGATCCCCCTCAATTAATTTATATTTTAAAATGTATAAGGTCCACTAAAAAATAAAACTCAATATTTAAATGAAGATAAAAAATAATATGATTAAGAGTGTGATAGATATATCAATCAATATAAGAGTTAAATAAAAGAGAAAAATGATTGAATGATCTCAAGACATAAAATAAATTTATGAATGGGATAAATGAATTAAAGTGATAAATATAGATAAATTATTTCAAGACTTAAAATAAATACATGATTTAAATCATTAACATAAGATAAAATAATATAATCATATGAATATCAATAAGTTCATGATTATTAAAATCAACAAATAATATAATTATGCTGAAGGTGAAAATAAATCATTCCTCAATGAAGCTCAAGGTTGAAAGTTAAAAGGAGCAAAAAATACTCATTTTTGATAATGTTAAATGAAAATAATCATATTAAATCCATTTAAAAACCCCCTATATAAAAAAAATTCTAAATAAAAGAGTTTAGATATGAAAGAAACTTGAACAATATTTTTATTTCCAAAATTGATATCCAAATTAATTTGAAAAATAATTTCAAATAAATCAAACAAGTGATAATATTTTATTTAAATATTTTAATAATTTAATTGAGTTCTAATAATTTTTTATTAAAAAATAAATAAGATCGTAGAATATTTAAGGAATCATTTTATTTTTGAAAAAATTTAAAAAATAAAGAATATTCAATTTGAGTGAAAAAATATAAAACCATAAGAAATACCAAATAAAAATTTAATATTTTATAATAAAATTATAATGATATTTTGAAAATATTTGGAATACTCAAAGATTAAAAAATAAATTAATTTTTCATCAATTAAGAACTCAAATAAATATTTTAAAATGAAATAATTGATAGAAATCATGCTACAATGGTGAATGTTAAAAATTAGTCCTATCTAAATTACCCTTAAATAGGGCATTATAAATACAAGGTTACATTAAAATTCAAAATTCAAAATTAAAGACTATACCAAAGACAATATCAAAAGGAATTTTAATTTTTCATATTGCAATTAAAAGGAATAAAAAATGTTTTAAGATAAAATAATAAAATTTTCATATTGAAATTAATTACATCATTGAAATATATAAAACTATTTTAGCATAAGAGGAATTAAAATTATAAGCTAATGCATGCCTTTTGAGAGAAAAATTTTCCATTTCACTTCATTATTCCAATTTGAAACTATTTGAAGAATTGAAAAGATTATAAAAAAATTATATAGATAAATGATAATGTATAAGAAGTATCATAGGAATAAGATAATTTCATAGAAAATAGATTTTCTCAAAATTATTGACTTTCAAAAGAATTTTATTTCATAATATTGGATGAAAATAAATTAATTAGAGTGAGGAGAAAATAAGAGAGGAATAAATCAAAAGAAAAACATCACTAAAAAAAGAGGCCAAGTGGGACAATAATAAAGATACCAATGAGCCAGTGTGCTATATTTAATTGATTATGATGAATAAAATAGAATCCATGTTTGGTAAATCAGTACTGGCTATCTGGTGAAGAATAACCTACTAGAAAAAGGCTTCCAAGAAATCTCATATATCAATTTTGTATTTGAAACAAAAATGAAAGGGAATTTTATTTTAAGTATGTGATAAAAATATAAATATTAGATTCAAATAATCAAAACATCATAAAATCAACCACGATTTTAAAATCCATATTCAATTTGAAAAAAATAGTAAGGGATTAAGCATTACATGATAAAAATAATTGAACAGTTATATCTAATTTAAAGAAAAAATTAAGAGAGGATAAATTTATTAAAATCACATGAGTTATTAAAAACGATACCCATTTCAAGGATAACATTGCTAATAGATAGTCAAATTATATTTTATAAGGTTATTTGGAATTAAATTTTTAACTTAAAATGATATTCTAAAATCAAAATCAAATTCAATAGTAATGATAAAATATCTTTAAAAAACATTAAAATAGAAATATAATAATACACTAAATAACCAATTTAATTCAAAAATTAGAAACCTATTTAACAATTTTGATAAAACTATAATGAAAAATATGATAGAGATAGTTTAAAAGATGATAAATTTGAATTTTATAAACATTTTCAGGAAGTTTGAAATGTAACCACAAAATTTTTTCAAGCACTATCCAACCATTTACTATATAGATAATCAAGAATACTATTAATATATTTTATACAAAATAACCGAATGACCTTTAGTACCCAAATGTATTGGGGTCTACTAATGTTATTCAATAAAGATTTTGGAACCAACATTTTATTGGGATATAAGTTCCCATAATAAATATTATTTTTTCTTGATAAGATATTTGAAAAGTGGTGGACCAATTTGGTATACTATATCAGGATGTTTTTACAATTTAACTCATAAATCATGCACCCAAACCAATAAAAATAATTGAAAAATTTATGTTGATTTCTACCTCTTACAAAAATGGTTTTCATGGTATTTTTATAGAAGGTTTATTTATAATAAAGTATATTATTACCTTTCCCATGATGTTGGGAACCCAAGATATTGTCTAAATTTTATTCACATTGGGTGAACATGGAAAGTGATTCCTTAATATCTTTTATGGTGGATTCCAGCTTCTCAACATATAATTCACTTGAACATGTCTTTTTACCTAATTAAATTTTCAATTTTTTATTTTCATTTTTTAAGATCATAACATTGATTATTAACAATAAACATATTTTATAAAACCAAATTAAACCTTTTCTCTTGATCTTAATTATTTTTTGAAATAAATTCATTATTACTTTCATGATCATTTTTATGTTTTTCATTTTCCTTTGAAATAAGATATTTATCATTCACAACATGATTACATTTCTTTTTAAACTCCTTTATTTTATGTTGAGTTCACAAAATCCTTCTTATAATTGATCTATATTATATTTTAGATCTTTATAATATGAATTCATTTTAGAACAATAATAACAAAAAGAACACACCTCATCACTTTATTTGGTTGATGGCATAATACATTTGTGACTTGAATATAATGAGGTGAGGAAGTCATTGATTATACTTGATTTTGATGTTTTTAGTGCCTTATTGGATTTCACCATATTTTTAGGACACTCCATCTTGATATGTTTCTCATGTGTGTCTTCATGAAATTGTAAAATTTTAAAATAATTTTTATAATTGTAAATACAATTAAAATCAATCTTATCTAATGCATAATAAAGATAAATAATGGATTTTCCTTCTACCAAAAATTAATTAATATTATTATAAGTCTATTTATACTCCAGTTGGTTAGAAAGTGTAAAAACATTTATTAAAATATTTTAAACAAGAGAGTTATTTCTTTTAAGAAATTTAGATCGACATATTTTTCAATAACTATAGTTATTTCCATCAAAATAAGTGGCTCTTCCCATAGAGTTTCATTCCGAAGAACCATGGGCATTAGAAGTTGAGGCCATATTTAATTTATCATTCTTTGTAATTGGTTATGGTTTTAAATATAGAGAACCAGGATATACATACATAGATATTACATTTTATTATATGGATATTCAATACATTACACAAACACACACCTAAATACCATAATAGTTTAGTGTCTTTGGAGACTAGGTTCCCAATATTTTAATTTGACAAAAGATATTAAACATATCCCATAATGATATTCCCATTTATTACTCTTCACAAACAAACACTTCTTAAAACCTTTAATTATTAACTATGGAAAATAAACATAAGAATATGTGACATCATATGATCAGTAAGTTTTAAAAAGTGAGATATTAAGGATCACATAAACATGAAAAGAGCATAAGGGTATGAGAAATGATCATAAAATTTGAAATTCATACCCTGCATATCAAAGATCATAATATTGAGACATGGCCTAAATCTTGGTAGTTATTAAGAAATGAATCATAAATGAAATTAAGAAACATGATCAATGAGATTCTAACATTGGCATAAAATATGAAATTGTGGAATACTCATAAGAATAGAAAATGATTTTCATAGTAGTCAAGGATCACTACCAAGGCTATCATAGTGGTATAGATTCACTACCCAAACCATCATAGTGGTCCATGTTCACTACCAAAACCATCATAGAAAAAAAATTCCCTTATTGAACTAAGTTCACTTCTAGTTGTAGTCCTATATATCTCATGAGATATAAATCCATACCCAATTCATTAGAGGGAGATATAGGTCCCAACTATAAAAAATTAAAAATCATACATATGTGTGACACAAGATCATAAAAAATTCATCATATCATAACTCATGTAATGAAATTGGTTTCATAAACATTACCTCATATCATAAACTGTGCAAAAGAGATAGTTTTCATAATCATTTCATCACTACATCATAGCATAAACCATGTAAAATGAAACAGGTTTTATAAAAATTCTATCTTGGTATAACCCATGGAATAGAAATTGGTTTCATAAACATATTTTCATCATAAAACATTCAGATGATGAATAATAATGGTATCATAATTTCATATACCTAGAAAAGAATAAGTTTCAAAAAGGTTGTTATCTTCTATGGATAATGATTTTGTAAGATAAATCACTTGGAACGTTTCATGAGAAATATAAATTTTCAATGAAAATAAAATTTTAAAACTAAAAATTCATAATTTTTTTGGAAATACATTTCTTAAAAAACAAACATGAAAATTTTAAAGGAATCTTTTAAATCATTTAAAATATTTCTTGAGGAAAACAGCCTTTTTACATGGAAAAAACTATTTAAAACCTTTTGAAAGTACATTTTTAATTTTTAATATATTATTTAAAATATAAAAATGTCCTAAATATCAATGAAAACATTTTCCTTGAAAATAACTTTGAAAACTTTTAAGGGGATCTAGAAATCATTTAGTAGTCATGACTGTGGAAATAGTTTTAATGTTGTCTATGTTAAAAATATAGATTCTTTTCACATTTTTGTTAAAATATTAATGATTTTTATTTTAAAATTGACATGAAAATTCATTTAAAAGTTTTTAAAAACATTTTTATAAAAATATGGTTTTGGAAGAAAAATGGGATTTCGACCAAAGAGATAAATTAAGATGATTTTTTTCCTAAACATTATTTGAAAACATTGAGTACATAAAGAGAGTAAAATGAATGAAAAACATATATCATCATTAAATAACCATATTATAATAAAATTCATTAGTTTATTGAGTGATATTTCATAATATTACATGATTATAATAATAAATATAAACAATCTTGATAAAAAATGAGATTATAACATAAAATGTTTACCACTTCGGTATGTTTTAATCATATTCCCCACGAAAGAATAAAATTATATTAAACTTAAAATATATTTAGAATAAATAAATTCATAATATTATATTTCAAAGGGGATGTATATAAACCTCATAAAATAAGATAGGTGTATAACATGGCATATATCTCAAGGAACGAAAATTGAGAAAAAACTCCATTAATGCTTTGATAACTTTTGAAATGTAAACCCCAAGAAAGAGATATCCTAAAATTGATATGTAAATATACATAATTTTAATGATAAAAATCATAAAATACATTCATGTTTAGTATAAAAACCATATAAAATGAACAAATGGTGAATATGACATGTGTCTCACAGAAGTAAAAAGCAAGACATAAATCCATTATAGATTTATTAATATTTTGAATCATATTACACAATAAATATTAGTATAAAATGAAAATTTTAATATAATTAAAATAATAATATTCATGATATAACATTTAAAAGTTTTATTAGATGCACCACATAGAAGAAATGAGTGGTGAATTTTTACATGTCTCCCAGAAATAAAAGAGACTAGAAATCCCTTACCTTAAGTCTCGACTTCCTTCATACACACTTGAACACCCCCTGTAAAAAATATGAGTTTATTATAAATATATTATAGAACCATAATTATGTATATAATACCATATATTATTTAATTATGACCATTTATTACCAGTTTATTAACAATTCTCTACTAAAATCATGTTTTAGGTAATAAATGCTTTGTTTTTGTATTTATTTTGATTAGATATTTTTTGTCCCATTACTTTGATAATGGATACATAATATCAAAAATAATAATTATTAATTAATTATAAATTTATAAATCAATTATTATTTTAATACCAATAATTAAATCTTGTTTTGAGAAATGAAGTATGTTACGATCATAGAGATAATATGCCACACGTATGCATGAGTAATGTTTCCATTTTTCAATGATCATTATGGAAAGAAGGTAAGTAATGTTTTATATTTATATATTGATAATAATATAAAGAATAAAATATTATTTCTTTAAATATACTTATAAATATCATATATGTGGTGTTTTGATGAAAAGGGATAGTCACATCACTTCATGAAGGTGGTAGTCCACACGTACACAGATCATCACCTTTTAGTGAGTAAAAATTTTAGAAATAAAATGATATATTATATTTGAATAATGATAAATATTTAATTAATATCACAATTACTCCATTTATATCACATATATTCATTAATTTTACCCTTATAATATTCCGTGTAAAGCGTTAGTGAAAATGAATCACATCGCTTCGTGAGGAGGTAATCCACCGTACACACGAACGAAATTATCATATCCCCTACGAAAAAGAAAGTAAAAAAGTTTTATATGATATAATGACTAAATAGGTATAATTATGTAATAAATATCATATATATACTTTATATCCATTGTCATACCCAACTATGAGAGGTGGTAATGGAAAAATGAAGGACATTAGTTCATGAGGCAGTAGTCCACCATACACAAGAATGATGATTTTATAACCCATTTAATGGAATAGGGGATGGTTGTAGGTAATAAAATTAAAATAAAAACATTTAATTATATTTAATATACTGATTTTATTATATAACATTAGTTTAATAATTATTTAAGGAGTCAGAGGAAGAAATAAAATTAATTCACTCGTTGAATAATGTTACCACTTATTTGGGTATCCTCAATAGGTTTGCTCAAAAATCCTTAATAGGTTGGATTTTTCCCTAAATAAGTCTTCTAGAATGATAGTAGGGAAGTTGGTAAGGTATTTGGGTAGGTATTTTTCAATCCAAAAGTGTTTGAAGGTGTGAAGAATAAAGCATAGGGGGTGGCCTTTTATAAGTGAGGTGAGTGATACACTTGTAATATTTTGAAAATAAAAATGTGTAACCACTTTTTCCTCATGTAAAAGGATAAAAAATAGATTATTATCTAGAATTAGAAGTATTATGATCTAAATATCTCCATTAAATATATTTTAGACAAATTTATAAGTCATTTTAACACTTTTCCATTTAGTTTAAGCCCTGGTAAACCCATTGTACCTTAACTATAGTAAAACATTTTTAATATTTTCTATATTAATTTTTAAAAACATTAAGATAAAATTATTATATAATCTAAAAATTATGTTTAAAAAAATTTAATATATTTTAAAAAATTAAATTCATACAAGTGGAAAAAATTATTTTAAAATTAATCCCACTAACATGATGAGAAAGCGGGTTTCAAATAGAAATTGTTCAAACTTTTACAAAGTTTTTATATAAAAATTAAAAAGGAAAACTATTAAAATGAAATAAATGGGATTAAAATATGCATAATTAAATTATTTTTTCTTTAAAACAAAATTAAAATATAATTTTAACTAATAAATAATTTAAACGAAAAGGCAGTTTTCAATTGAAATTTAGTATTCTTCACTATTCCTCAAAAAATTAATCAGATCAGAAAATTATGAAAAATTCACACTAAGATAATTTTGATATTATTATTTAAAAAATTTAATCTTATTTATCCAATTAATTTTATAAAAGATTCCAAAAGTAATTTTATTATTAATAATAAAACATTTTTTTTGAGAAAATAGTATTTTCGAAACATATAGAATCTATTGAAAAATTGACTATTTTTATCAATATATTTCTTTTATAGAATAAAATTATACATAATATTTAAAAATAAGTTATTATTATTAATATTAAAAAGTTTAATGACTATGTTATAACATTCAGGTTTGGATAATATTAATAACATATCAAGGTTTTGTTAAAAGTCAGTGTCATGAGTAACACAATCTTAAATCAATGTTGCATGTAACACAAAATTATATCACTTTTGCATGTAATTAATGATATCAAATAAATTTAATCAATTGAAAAAAATAATTCTTAAAAACCTAGGGTGTTACATTCTAACCCTCTTAAAATGAAATTAGCCCTCAAAATTCATCTTGGTCATCATAGGTTTAACATTTTAAAATTCTATCATAGGAACCCACATCATAAAATGGGTTAATAAAAAGTCCAATTGAAAAAGAGGAAGGGATGTGATAAAGTCATATGGAATAAAACATACTGGGTTTCCAAATTGGATAACATAAGTGGGAAGTGAAAGCATGTTCATAGAAGAGAACACTAACACCCAAATACCGATAAAGAGTCATAGAGAGCATGGTCAGAAGAAAGTTAATGACCAAAAGATGAAAACCAAAAAGGAATGAAAAATGTAATCAATATCATAAAAATGCTGATAGTAGGATATTATTTTATTTCAATATCCTTTTCCAAATTTAGGGGAATTCCCTTTCCATCTTGATTGATAACATATGAAAATGCACTTACTTGATTTTTTTATTTCACACGAACAATTTCATCCTTTGGTTGCACCTTTATCAATTTCCACTTCATATCTTACTCTAAGAGGTGAATTTTTCATGTATGAAGCACTAAATAAGATATACAATCAAATAATAAGTCATTCCTTCAATCTACAGTAAAAAATTTAACATTAGTCATCCAATATGTATAAATCTTCATATGGTGAAATAATAAATTAACATCTAAATACTCTTCCATAGTTTAAATAAAACCATTCAGTAAATGGTTAACCTTATAACCCTTCAAAAATTCAAAATTCATAAATTATATCACTAAATTTCCCAAACTCAACATTAATATTTGAAATATCATTAAGTATCACTTAATGGTCACACGAAAAATATGTGAATACCTTGGTCATATATTCTCCTCAAGCTTGGTCACAAATATAATTACCATAATACATCAATGAAAACATATATGATTCGTCATTCCTAAATAAAACCCTAGATTATTGAACGTATTACATAGATACAATAATGTTTTAAACTCTATTCAAGATAACATAATCCAAATTTTCAAGAAATACTTTATCAGTTCTAAGGTTATCAATACTATACAATCTACTTTATCTATACAAATCATTTCTTTATCCAAAATAAACACCATTTTCTCAACCCCCAGAACATATTAAAGGTTATATTCCATTAATCATGTGTTTTATATAAAATATTACGTTAAAATTGAATCACTTTTCTATTTTATTATCATTATTCAAAATATTATTGCATATCTATAACCAAAAAATTATAGTAAACAATACTTATATATTTTGGGATTCATATAACATAATTTATTAATTCCAATACATAATCACTTCAATCATCTCATTTCCTTATCAGACCATTAAATAAGTTTTCTTGTCTTATTTCTTATCACTAATTTCTATTAGTATTTCCATTTTAGTCTCTTTATCATCAGCAACATAAACATTAATCGTAAAACCTTTCGGATTATCTTCATGATATTTCCCTATAAGAAATTAATTTGTATAATTATCCTACTTTCCGCATTTAAAAAATTCAAAAGTCAAGGATATCTTAGCGATTCCATTATTCTCATCGATTTCATTAAATGAAATTTTTTTATTTTTTCGTCATAGTTACTTTATTTGTGTCATTCTTTTCCACACCCAAAATATCTTCTCATACCTTCGAGATATTACCTTGATTGTTTATTTCTACATTATCAACATATAAAAAACTAAATCTTAATTCCCCATGGTCTCTACTGCCTAAAATCTCAGTAAACTGTATCCTTATCTTTAATGGTGAGTCCAAGAGTTGGTTAAGGTGAACATTGTTAATCATGTTCCATGATAACTGATGAGGCATAATAATAATATCCTTAACTCTATTCATCATCCAATTTAGAACTCATTATAAAATTTTCTGTCACATTCATTTGAAACTCAGTTCCTTCAGGATCCATCCATTGAATAAAACCAAAAAGAATTGTTTGAGAAATGATAATCATAATGGGAAACCAAATAATCATGAAAATCACTTATAATATGTCTAAAACCCAACCTATTATTTTTAATCTATGACAAATTATTTTTATCCAAGGTCATCCCTAGATATTATATTTTTAAATGTTTTATGATGTTTAGTATATAGTTTATTAATTTCAAAAGTGTATACCCCAAGAGTGTCAAACTAGATGTGTATAAAGGCACGTTTTCATGCACCAGGTGATGATTGATTCAAGATAAATGTGCCCCTTTCAGAGTTATTACACCTAGGTACTTTAGTTCTAGATCCACATCCACTTGTAGTATCTATACAGGAATATATTTTTTGAAAAAGAACTTGCTCTACCCTTTACCAAAATTTCAAGACATTTTTATTTACTTTGAATCATCCTTATACTTATCCTTATAAATATACCTAGATATATCCTTTGAAATATTTATAGGGATCCCACTAATGTTTTCTAATCCTAGTTTTTATAGGTTAACTAAACCTTTCATATGATACCAAATATAGAAACCTATGATTTTTATACATAGATATTACATATTTTTAGATATATATTCAATACATTATATAAACACACAAATGAGGACTGTAATAGCTTAGTGTCTTTCGAGAATAGGTACACAATGTTATAATTTGGAGAAATATTTTCAACATCTCCAATAAATATATTCTCTTTTAGCACTCTTCATAAAAATGACCTACTTAAAAACTTTCTTCATAGCCCGAGGAATTAAAAAATAAGAAAGGATGAGATCATATGATTAGTTAGGGTAAGAAATTTAGATATCAAGTATCACATAAGAATTAAATTATCAAAAGGTTATGAGAAAATGAGGATAACATTTGAAAGCTACACCCTTCATATAAATGATCTTAATATTGTGGCATGGTATAAATGTTGGTGTTTTATAAGACATGAATTATAAAGGAAATAAAGTAGCATGACCCATGAGATCATAAAATTTTCATAAAAAGGGAATTGTGTCATACATATATATATATATAAAATGATTTCCATAGTAGTCAAGGCTCATTGACAATGCTATCATAGTGGAATGAGTTCACTCCCCAAACCATTATAGTAGTCCAGGTTCACTCTCAAAACCATCATAATAAAAAATTATTTTACTAATCCAATTTAACTCTCTATTACATTCTAATATATCTCATGAGATATAAATCTATACCCAATGCATTATATGGAGATATAGGTCCCACCCTTCACATAATGAAAATCATTCACATGTGTTCCACATGATCATGAAAAATTCACCACATCATAACCCATGAAATGAAATTGGTTTCATAAACATTTCATCATATAAAAACCCATAGAAAATAGATAGGTTTAATAATCATTTCTTCATTTCATAAAATCAAATCCCACAAAAAAAATAAATAGGTTTTATACATTTTTTATCATAGTATAATACATGGTATAGAAATGGGTTTCACAAATATCTTTTCATCATAAACCATTTAGAGAAATAATAATAATTATATCTTTGGTTTATATCCCCAAAAAGAATAAGTTACATTAAGGATTTCATTTTTGATAGAGAATGATTTTTAAAGATAAGTCACTTGGAATGTTTCTTGATGAAGATAACCTTTTTTTGAAAATCACTTTTAAAAACTAAAATTTCATAACATATTTTTAAAAAAATTGTAATTTAAAATAAACATGAAAACTTATAAATTAATCTTTAAAAATCATTTAAAACATTTATTGAGGAAAATGGTCTTTCCAATTTGAAAAAAAATATTTAAAATATTTCAAAAAATCAATTATTAATTTGAAATAATTTATTTAGAATCTAATAATTTCTTTCCACTTTGAAAAAAACTTTTTAAAAAATTTCCAAAAATCCATTATTACATTGAGATAATTTATTTAAAATCTAAGAATTTATTAAATATTAAGGAATTTTTTTTATTTTGAAATAAATTTTAAATATTTTAATGGAATATTGAAATCATTGAGTGTTTATGATATCATAAATAATGTTCATTCCAAGCATGTTAAAAACAAAGATTCATTTAACATTCTCTTTAAAATCCAAACATGCATTGTTTGGAAGATGACATAAATATTACTTAAAAATAAATTTGTAAAAAGTTAGAAAATGGTAATTTTTTTTAATAAATCATTTTTATAATGATAAAAACATTTTTGAAAACATTTTTAGAAAACATGATTTCTGAAAAAAACATGTTTTTGACTAAAGAGGTAAATAAAAAATATTTTTTCCCTTAAGAAATTCTTTTGAGTGATTGAGTAAAATAAGAGATGAAAATGAAGGGAAAACATATATTCTCATGAAAGAACCATAGTATAATAAAATTCATGAGGTTTTTGAGATATATATCATAATAGTTCATCATTTGAAGAAAAATCATAAACAGTCCCGATAAACGATGAGATTGTAACATAAAATCTTTACCACTTTGTTAACATTGAATCATAAGCACCATGGAGGAATAAAATTAAATAAAACTTAAAAAATCATGAAAATAAATTAATTAATCATATTACATTCCAAGGGTCTGTATATACTCCTCATTAAAGAATATTGGTTCACAACATAACATTTGTCTCAAGGAAATAAAATCGAGACAAAAATTCCTTATTGTTTTGGTAAGTTTTGAACCATAAACCCCATGAAAGACAGATGATAAAATGGATATTTAAATATACATAATTTTAATAATAATAATAATAAAATAAATTCATGGGTATTATAAAAACCACTTAAAAGAAACACAAGGTGAATGTGACACGTGTCTCACAGAAGTAAAAAGTGAGACAATAATCCATTACATGTTTAGTAATATTTTGAATCATAATCACTAATAAATAATAACATAAAATGAAAAATTAAATTTCATAAAAAAATTATATTCATGATATAAAATTTTGAAGATTTATTAGATACACCACACAATATAAAAAAATGGTGAATTTGCATATGTTTTCCAAAAATAACAGAGACTAGAAATCCCTTACATTAAGTCTCGACTCCCTTCATACATATTTTAATATAATTTATAATAAATATTATTTTATAATAAATATATTATATAACCATACTTATATATTTCATAGCATATATTTTTTACTTATGACCATTTATTACCCATTTATTAACAATTCCTTCTTAAAATCACATTTCAGGTAATAACCACTTTGTTTTTTTGTATATGTTCTAATTTGTTATTTTTAGTACTCTGAATTTGATAATGGTTACATAATATTCATTATAATATTAATGAAATAATTATAATTTTTATAAATCAACTATACATTTAATAACAATCATGAAATATGGCTTTGAGAAATGAAGTATGTTATGATCATGGAGATGGTTGGCCATATGTATGAATAAGTAACATTTCTATTTATCAATGATCATTATGTAAAGGAGTTAAGTAATATATTAAATTAAAATAATTATAATAATATCATAAATAAAATATTATTTCTTTAAATATACTTTTACATATAATCCATGTGGTGTGGTGATGAAAATAGGGAGTCATATCGCTTCATGAAGGTGGTAGTCCACACGCACATGAATGACGTTATCAAATTCAAGTGAGTGAAAAGTTAGGGAATAAAATGATATATTATATTTTCATAATTATAAATATATAATTAAAATAATTATTATTTCATTTATATCTATTATATTCATTAATTTTATCCTTATTATCTTACATGTAAAATGTTTATGAAAATGAGTCACATCGCTTCGTGAGGTGGTAGTCCTCTGCACAAACAAATGATGTCATCATATCACATATGAATTGGAATGAAAAATTTATATATTATATAATTAATATAGAGGTATAAATATGTTATAAATATTTTATATATACTTTATAACCATTATCAAACCCAACCGTGAGAGGTGGTAATGCAAAAACGAATGACATTGGTTTACGATGCCATAATCCACCATACACATAATAATTATTTCGTAACCCATTTGAAATAAATGGGGATGGTTGTAGGTAATTCCTTAACATAAAAATATATCAGTATATGGAAGATACTTAGGTTATTATATAAACATGGTTTAATAATAATTTAAGGAGGTGAAGGAAGAAATAAAATAAAAATGTTCATTGAAGAATGTTACCTCTTCTTCAGGTATCCTCATTAGATTTTATCCAAAATCCTTCTTATGTTAGATTTATGTCCAAACTAGGGATTTGTCACATCCTTTCCCAAAGAGTCTTGTTCCATGACTACCCTAAGCCTTCCTCAAATAGGCCAAGGGCTAGTGACAATAACTGAGTAGGCATATCCCACAAATGGGGGACATTTACCTACATACTTGTACACACACACACTTCTCCAAGCCATAAATTATGAAATATAAAAAACTAAGTAAAAAATGCATGTAATACACTATATCCAACAACTAGAGTACAATAGTGAAAGTATTGAAAAGTAAATGGGGCCAAAACAATCCCCCCAAAAGAAACGAGTCTGCAGTGAAAATTCTAACCAGTAAAGTAAGACGTACTTGGAATGTCATCAAAAGAGCTTCCATAACACACCTCGGCCTATAAGGTCTCACAAGGAACCTCTTGGTCCTGGTCTTCCTAGAACTCCATATAAGTTTCTATAATTTGCAAAATACATGAAACATGTGGGAAAATCCTGTGGAATAGTGAGTAAAACAATACTCATTAGGACACCCCAGGAACACAAAGGAAACACCACAAAGGAAAAACCATGAAGGAATACCACAAAGGAATACCAAAAATGAAATACCATAAAGGAATACCACAATGGAAATACCATTAAGTATTACCATGAAGGAATACCACAAATTAATACCATAAGAAATACCATAAAGAAAATACAAAAAAGGAATACCACTAAGGAATACCATTATGAAATACCACAAGGAATGAATAGTTATATCAACACAGATATATGTCTACATAAAATATATTAATAACATCAAAATATACTCAATCCAAAAAAACATATAGTCTCAAAAATAAATATAGTCTCAATAAGACACCTAGTCTCCATTACACACATAGTCTCTATAAGACACACAATATCTATAAGACACACAGTCTGTATAAGGCACACAAATCACTAGATCACATCCAGAAAAAAATGTTTCATTAAAGAGTCGCCATTCCAAGAGTAATCACTAATCAATAAAATATTTCTTATGAACATTGCCTTGAAAAAAATACTTAGGATATCACAAAAGAACCATCCCTTTGTAAGGGTCCCAACGCCGTAGACGGCTCCTCAACCAGAAATCCTGTTTGAAAGTTATGGAGGTTTCAAGTTTCAAAAGATGGGGGTGGGGGGGGGGGGGGTTACTTGGCCCATGGACCAACCCATGGTCGGTCCACTGAATATGGAAGTCAACTTTTGTGGTTATTCAACTACCATGGTCAGTCTTCCCCACAGTTGACCACCCTGTAATTGATCCGGGCGACTGACCCAAGTCGATCTAGGGTTTGAAACAGATCTAGTCCGGCCCACTGGGCCAACCCGACCAACTCCTCTTGGGTATGAACTACTCCCCCTAGTCCCAGCCTATCTAACTTGAGTATAGGTCATCTGGGTTGTCTCACGAAGCCTATATGGACACGTACTCCGCTCTAAGTGGTCTCCCACAATGACCGCCACAGCTCCACATGGCCGCATCAATGCTTCCTATAACCTCTCCACATCCCCAACTCTGTCACCTCCGTTCCCAGTAGCTTCACTCCACCACATCACATATATCCCACTCCAATAATACCACGATTATCCATGACTTCTGCCATGACCACCTCCTCCGGTCTCCACACCGCCTCACACAACCTCACTAGACCACAACACTAGACCCACACTGGTGGTCCCTTCCACAGAGCACTATCCACCTATTTTTCACAGATTTCAAAATAGTCACAGATCCACACTCCTCCTGCCGCAATGTATACAGAACCAGCCTTTATTTTTATTATTACAGAAATCTGGGGGTCTGATCGTATTTCGATCCACACGAAATGTCGAATCGTGGCCATGAGGGTCTAACAGTGATGAACACGAAGACCGAGGGATAAGGGAAGCACAAAGAACTCCCAATGAAAAAATTGTCCTCTGTTCATATTGGCCTCATTTGTTTCTCATTATAATGAATAACAAAGAAGAATTTAAAACCAACTCCCATTAATTAACCCTGGAATTTAATAACCATCCCATAACAATCGAACCATGGATCAATCTATTCGTGAATTGAACCATGCTCATTTTGAAAATAAATAATGGGGAAAAAGAAAAATAAACAAACCACCCTACATATATTAAGAATTATTTGATTTTGAGGATTGATTGCCGCTAGCGATCCATCAAGAATGATCTTCGATATTGGGGTTTGTCGTCGCTGCCGAGATAATTCTCAAAGGATTATTTCCAAAGCCTATAGGGAATTATCAGGGTTATGATCCTAACCCAATGTCCCTACCTAGCCCTTTATTTAAAAGAAGAAACATCACTTCCTTTATTTAAAATTAAAATAAAAAAAACTCACATTTTATTTTATTCATTAAAACATTCAAAAACTATTTTTCATAGCCGACCCACGCTGACTGATGTTAGGCCTCACCTAGGGAAAATACCACAATACATAATCAATGGTGGAAAAAAATTTAAAATATAAGTCACCGTTCATGAGTTATTTTAATTTTAAAATAAATCATTTTTTTAATTATTTTATTTACGGTTGCGTCCTTGGTGACTTTTTCTTCAGATGACCCACACTGACCAAAGTTAGGTCACATCTAGTGTAGATATTCTATTCTGAGCTCAACGATGCCATTAGATTTATGATTTGGGAACTCATTTAAAATATATTCCAAATTATCAGGAAATCAACAAATACATTCTATTAAAAGCTTAACATTTTTCAATGACTTATTCTGAGCACATCGAGCCTCAGGATCACACGCCATCTCAACGCCTTGTCTCATAATTTTCCCAAAAAATTTCTAAAAATCAAATCAAGAAAATCTGATTCATTACAGGATTTTATGATTATATTAGGTGATTTGGAAAATAATTTTTCTAGTTATTGGATGAATTAAAATGGTTTTAATGTGTGATGAATATAGGATATGGGGTGGGTTTTTATAAGTGGGGTGAGTTGAATACTTGTAACTTTTTGAAAAGGAAAATTTGTAAACAAATTTTTATATAGAAAAAATCTTCCAAAATGGAGTATTATCAATAATTATAAATTATATGGTCTAAATAATTTCATAAAATATATTTTAAACATGTTTTTATGTCATTTTAAGCCTTATAATTTTAGTTTAACCCTCATTAAACCCATTTTTTCCTTAACTATGGTAATAACATTTTACTATTTTCACTATTAATTTTGGTCAAAAATTAAATTAACCTTATTAGATAATATAAATTCTTATAATTATAAATATGGAATCCATTTTTACCAATTAAAATCATATAATTGTCAAAATTTAATTTAAAATTAACCTCGTAGATGTGATGAGAAAAAGGGTTTTCCAAGAGAAAAACATAAAAAGTTTACATGATTTTATATAAAAATTAAATATGAAAATTATTAAAATAACTTAAATTATATTAATAGATATATAATTGAACTAATTTTTGTTTAAAAACAATTTAAAATATAATTTTAACTATATAAATAATTTAAATTAACAGACAGTTTTCAATTAAAATCCAGTATTTTTCACTATTCATCAAAAAAATTAATCTTTTTAGAAAATTCAAAAAAACTCACCCTAAGATAATTTTGATATGATTATTTAAAAAAAATTATTTTATCAAATAAATTTTATAAATGTTTCAAAAATTAATTTTATTAATATTTTGGGAAAACATATTTTTTGAGAAAATAGTATTTTCGAAACATATAAAGACTATTAAAAAATTAATCACTTTTCTATCAATATATTTCTTTTATATAAAACATTTATAATTAATATTTTAGAATTATTTTTTATTATTCATATTTCTAGGTTTAATGACTATGTTATACTGCTCATGTTTCAATAATATTAATAATATAATGCGGTATTGTTAAAACTCAGTATGTAACGTAAGATAAACTCAGCGTTGCATGTAAAAAATGATTAACTAGTTGTTTCATGTAATGAATTTTTTCAAAGAAATTTTATTTTTTAAAAAAAAATTCATAAAAATTAGGGGTGTTACATTGAAATGAACGTTACCTTTGATACCAATTTTTGATTAGAATTGAGATAACAAGAGAGAGGTGAATTGACCTTATTTTTTTTAGAATTTAAAAAATAATTTTCATGGAATTAAAAAAATTGAAGAAATAAAAAAATATAACTATTAAGAGAAATAATAATATTTATGAGTATAATTAGTTAAATGAATAAGTTAGTGTAGTGGAAATAAACCAAACAACATAATAGAGTTTGAAAATGAAGTTTCGAAATCAGCCATGAAAGGTGCCTACATATCAATTCCTAAGGCCTTTGGAGGATTTAAACTCCCTTAGGTTCAATAATACCCAATAAACTAATATAAAATGTAAATCCCTTACTTTATGTACTAGGAAAGAAACCAATATCCCTCACTTTAAAGTAAATTATCACATATACCCTCACTTAAAGTTGTAGGAACCCCATTACCATTATTTAATGTCCACGAAAGTAAACTCAATATACCATTTCTTTAAGGACCAAATAAGAACCAAATACCATTTTTTAAGGACCAATAAAGAAAAAAAAAGAAAAAAAAGAAGTAAATTCAGTATATGAAAACTCTTTAAAGCACACACTTAATTCTATCTTTATAATAAATAAGAGAAGAAAAGGGATAGGGAAATAAAAATGTATAAGAGAGCTTAAATATAACAAAAAGGATTACAATACCTCTTGAGAAGGAAAACTGGAAAAGACACTTTGCACAAGTGAACTATTTACTTCAAATCACATAATGGAGTGTATTTATAGATTCCAAGGGATTTAGGAAGGTTCATGAGGGCTTGGAGGATGAATAGAGCCATTATAGTGTGAATTAAACCTTATAGGGCCCTCCTCTAATTACTATATATTAGTATGCCCTGATTCCACTAGGGGCTGCTGGTACTTGTTGGTGGGGAGCTCCAAAATTTATCCTTATACAACTCTTGAGCCCTATATTTGGTTTGGTATCTTTATGAATATGTTTTTAAAATAGGAACATTAAAATTTTTGAAATAAAAATTTTATAAATGTAATTTTTTGTTTTTTATCATTAAAACTACCTAAGAGAGTGAGATGTACAACAATAAAGAGGTATGTTTTGCTGTCCTCAAGGTTCTTTCAGTTTGAACAAGATATTCTTGTTCTCTAATAATTTTTCAGACCTCTGCCTACTTTCTCATCCATGAATTAATTAAGCAAGGTTTTTCATTATCATTGGAAAATATTGAATCATAATAATCATCTTACACTTATTTTTAAATTTCCATTATCTTAATAAGTTTTAATCCTATTTCCAAATATTTTTTTCTCTATCATCTATACTTATAGAACTTTATACTTGATGTGTGACCTTATTATTTGAGTGTTTTGGTACTTTCACATAAAAACTATCATTAACATTTCCTATATATTTTTTTTAGCAACAATTTACTCTTTTTTTGGAGGATAACCAAGGAAGATACCATAAATTCCACTTTACTAAAAAATTCCCAAGTTTTAACATTTCACTTTGATAATACATGGGATTCAAGATACCCTAAAGCATTTCAATATTGAATTATTCAAGTAATATATATATCATAAATTAATTTATTATAATCGGGTTAATATATACAATGATTTTGAATATGAATCACAATACTTACTAATAGCCTCTATAAAAATTGATAAGTATTATGATTACCCAATATTATATTATCCATTGCCACCAAAATTCTATTCTTCATTTAATCAACAACATTTCTTTATGGGGTATAAAGTTTCCTAAATTCATAATGAATACTATTCTTTTTTAACATATGATTCAAACTTCCCACTTGTATATTCAACACCGTTGTCCATCGATAACATATTTTAAAAGAATCTATACAGATTTTATATACTAATTTAGATACTTTTAAACATATTAAAGGCCTCCAAATTATGTTTCATAAACATAATACATGTAATTTAATTTAATTCATCAATAAAAAATATAATACTTATATATATATTTTGAATTCCTTTTTATTGGTCTAAAAAAATTTAACAGAAGGAAATACAATGGATGATATGTTTTAATATCCACTCTTCTATATAAATAATTGAAAAAATTACCTTTTGGAATATAGATAACATAAAATTCCATTATGTATTCATAATTGGAACATAATAAAAATTATTTCCTTATATTTTCTTTTTCATAATATTTTGACCAAGGTGGAGAAATATTCAATTCCATAATTGATTTTCTTATTTCACAGTCAAGTGACATGAATTTTCACCATCAATGACCAGAAATAAATTTATTATGTTCATTATACTCTCTTAAATACAAATATATATTTTTTACTTTTATAAATAATTTTTTCATCTTATACACCACTTTATTTTCTTTATCACACAAATAAGAAACTCTTAGTAAGTTGTGATTCAACCCATAAAAAATAATATGTTCTCTGATTCCAACTTATCCTATCTAGTTATAGATGAACAAACTCCTCCAGTCACAAGTGATCCATCATTTAAAAACATCCATGATCCTTAAATGATATTATAAACATATTCAAAGAGATTCAAATATATTATAATATGTGGGTTGTATCCACCATCCATGATACATGGGAATTCCTTTTTTAATGATTTAAGTGTCACTTCAATAATCAATGCATTTTATTTTTATTTTTATTTTTTATTTTAAGAATATTGAGTATTCAGATACATACTCATCTGAGTAGGTAATATGGTGAGATAATGCTCAATAAAGTGATTCACTTGGTCACACATTCCATAAACTACTTTCAATGGTTGGAACTTATTTTCACCCCTCAGTCCAAAATTTTCAAGTTACTTATGACTGGAAGTTATTTTTTATTGATTATGAAAAGGTAAAAAAACACTTCACAAAGGGCGAAAATGGTACAGACCAAGGGAATCCCCTTGTACTACACTCTTACACTCAATGTTAAGAGAGTATAAACTAGTATAAATATGAAGATCTTATTCTTGCCTACCCATACGAGCCAGTGAATCTGTCATGAAGTTTTCCTCCCTCCAACTATGATGTATCATCTTCCCTTGATTGGTTTACACAATGCATCTGAAAATAAGATATATCAACTCCCAAGGTATTTCTTGATATCCTTTTATATCCTTAATGAGTACATATAAATCAGATTCTATCTCGACCACTTGTAAGCCCAGCCCCCTATAAATCCTTAGGGCGGAGTGAAGGGCCCAAAATTCTGCACCTAAAGAGTTTCCCAAATAGAAAAAGCACTAAAACCCAAGTTAATAGATCCCCAACAATACTGAAGAAACCCACCACCCCTTATGGCCCCTCCATATAAGAACTATCCACATTCAGTTTAATTCCACTACTAGGAGGGTGCCATCTAACCCAATGGCCACTCTCCCTGCTCTGTATGTGGGGCCGGTTGATGAGATTTCATAATGTAACCGAGTTGAGTTGCCCTTTCAATAATGAAACCAGATCAATGATAAGGGACATTAACCACATTTTCATGATTAACAACAAGCGGCTGGTGCCCAGGAGGACATGGTTGTGAGGCTCCCATGTAGTCCAAAATTTTGACACAAGAATGATAGCCCTTTATTTCTGCTCAATGATTCTGTTATAGGACCCATGGAACCAAACATACAATAATCCTCGTAAGTACATGGAATCGCTGTCAATTCATGAATGAGGGGTGTAAAAGGACCAGAGGTAAGTATCCCAGTTACTCTGAAAAAAAGTGAATCATGGAATCTGTCATCAAATTCATGCAGTAAAAGCATCAGGAAGCCATGGAGATTCCCTTCCTTTAAATGTTATCTTCAGTTGGGAGTGCCTTATTTCTTATACAACAAACCATGAAATTAATTTTTTTAGTAATCTCATTGCACCACACCACTAGATCTCACCCATCTGAGACAACCTCTGTATGATGGAGACTCTTGTAATCCAAATTGCTAAACCTGCCCATTCCCGACTTAGTTAAGTAACATTTGTTTGGTTCTTCATTGATAAAAATATTTCAAAGACCACCAAATAGCTAGGATTCAGCGCTTCTTGAATGAGATCATAATGAAAACTTGCTTCACTAAAAGTAATATCCAGGAAGGGACAACCTATGTATGGTAGTATTTTCCCAGAACAGTTGGCTTCATAGAAGTTAACATTGCCTTTGACGATGACCCACCAGGTGAAGCCACCTAAGAACTCAAGGCGGGAGAACATGCAGCGCACCAGACCCGAAGCACCATGATAATAAGGCACCTCCCATTGGGAGCCGTAGAACAACTTGAATAACCTCACCCACAAAGACTCCCAAATGATAATATCCTAGGCTAACCAACCTTTCATGCCCAGGATGGTTTCCTTGATATCCTGGATTCCAACACCCCCTTCGACCACTAGATTTTCCAAGAAATTCCATGATTCCCAATGACGACACCCTACCTAGTTATCTTCCCACATAAAAGAGTTCATAATTATATCCATTTTCTCAACCACTCCTTTTGTGGGTTTAATGATGGAGAATATATGCATCAGGATATAAGTCCAGATGCTAATGATTTATCCAAAAATTAATTTTAATATTCAAAAATACTATACAATACTAGAAGTACCTATGGAAAACATACCACCTTTTTAAAATTCCTTTTTTTAAGATCTAGACTCTTGTTTTTATTTCACCGTTTGACCATCAAACTTATCTACTTTCTCAAAAAAATTATAGACTACAAAAAATAATTTTTTTGTTCTATAATTATTTATTGAATGTTTTAAAACAATAATATTATCATATTTTCCAATTAAATTAATATTCCATTAATTTTTCAATATATAATAATTATTTTTATTTTCATAAATTATAAATTCAATACTTGAGTCACTGCACCAAACATTTCAATAATTTTTTTGTTTGATCTTTATCTAACATCAGGGATTTAACTTCAAAAGTTTGATTTGAGTTTTTTTAATTCACTATGTACATTTAGTAATTTATATTGGTCAACCTCAAGCTCTCTCTATTTATTTAACATTCATTTTGATGTAAACATTCAACAACTTATCATCAATAAAAAATATATTCAATTTTTAAATATCATTTTTCAAAACTTACTCCTTTTTATCTTTTGGTTTTATCAATAAATGTGTTCCACATAATTTTATATGGAATCCATGACATGGTCCTCACTTAGATAACACAAGTCAAGTGTGATAATAAAAATATCTCTATACATGAAGAAGAAACAAATGGTATCTATATATGGAACATGATTTCGCACTGGAAAAGGGAAAAATATTCCCCAAAAACATTTCCCATTATAGTAGCAAAATGGTGAGAACACCAAAACAGGGGTAGGCCATATATTTCATCTATTTCATATGAAAAGGGTTATCAAAAACTCAATTTTTTATTTTATATATAGATAATAATTCTTTTTAACTAGGTTGATAGGAAACTAATTTTCATGAACTAAAGGCTTAGATCCATAAATCCCTTATAATTAAATGTCCCTAAGGACTAGTGTATCAATCCCTAAACTGTAATTTCTCATCCTATAATCCTTTCATTATTTCATTCTAGCCCATCATGTCCACAACCCATTTGTTTCCTATATCAACTTATTAAATGATCTTTGTCTCACCTGCATTAGACCCTCAATAAACTCATAACTTCTTGAATATATATACTTCCATCTCCTACATTTCACTTAAGATACTCCATGGACTTGAGGCTTTATGGTCTGAAGGCCCTTGATAGACTAGTTTCCCTATGGCCTAAAGAGATAATTTTTAGTTTCATTATCCCATGTAGGATGAATAAAACAATAACTACATTAACCCACTATATAACCATCTAAACATGTTTCACTACTAATGTAATGCTACATTCCTTATGGAAATTCTATGCCACCCAGATTTGAAACCAGCTTTCATATAAGAATATGAGGTGACTTTATTGCTCGGGTAAGCCCCAAACTATAAGGTTATCAAAAACATAAAACCTATTATATGGATATTATAGTCAAATTTTCCCTTTATAAACACCTATTAAGGGGGACCATAAATATAAGAGTGTATTTAATTTTTCAATATTTTATTTGACAACTTGCGGAGCCAAAATGTACACCTGAATAAATAGTTATGTCCATTTTAATCAAGGCCTCATCTTAGCATAAATGAAAATGGAAAAGGAAAATTTTACTAAAAGAAAATATGATTGTTCATGAAAGTCCCATACTTTCTTATTTCATCACATAAATCCTTCACATCCATGTAATACCTCCGTGTTTGAGAATATCTTTTTAATGAAAAAGAATACTTCCATTACAGTTGCATAAATTCCTTACGAAAACAAATTGTTTAAGGCACCAATACCACTATCCTTCATATCTATAAAGAATATTCATTTTTTGACATCACTTTGATATTGGATTATAATAATAATTTATAACCATATTAATTATTTATGGTTAGTGACCCTTAGTTATAGAAAAATGATGATCCATAATGACTACAAAACTTCTTCATGATTAGGAATAATTGTTTGGTAGCAAGGTAGTGATACTTCATGGTCACATAACTCTTATAGACCATGAAAATACTATATGAACATGTAATCTATGAATAAATTTATGAAGTAATATATATAAATAGCCAACACACAATTTGATAAAATAAAGGTACTTCTAAAAATAAATAGGAAACAACTTTGAGGGAATTATTTTATTCTATAATATGAAGTGTGAGAGAAGGATTATATCCTTTGAAAATAATTTATTTTATGAAATAATTCAAATAAATCTCTTAGGAAACTCTCATTTTCAATCCATGGAGAGAGTGGGAGGGAACCACAAAAAACATATTCATGGTAATTACTTCCCCACATAAGGACCCCTCATATAAAATTCTTTATGAAGGATTCACGTGAAATTACTTCACGGTGTTCCACTCACATAAGAGACTCTTAGGTTCTATTACACATCATCCTTTAATAACAAATCTTAAGAGACTCATTCTTGAAGGGTCTCTCACTAGGATCCTTCACAAACTATAGATTTAGGCAGTATGTTTTTGGAAAACTAAACCACCCACATATAAATATAATCTTATGAAAAATTAATGATTTATAAAGTAAAATTTACCTTATTTTTAATGGTTAAAAATTATATATTATTTGAAATAGGATAAACAACTTCCCAAAATATTCCATTTATAGGTTTCCAAGCCACATTTTGTGAAAAAACAACTTTCACATAAACCAAATATTTCATAGGACTCTAGAATACTGTAGCACATGTTTTCCCTTTTAAAAAGTCCATGAACATATAAGTTTGGGTGTAGGGTAACCCTTTATATAAAAATTTCTTATCATGGTAGCTCACACATGATCCTTATATGAATGACTTGATATGATATAATTTTATTACTTTCCTTGATGCCCCGAGTTGAGATACTTCTCTTTGTTTCCTCACATTCCCTGAGTTAAGATACTCCTCTTAGTTACTGTATATTTGTTGAGTATATATATACTTTTATTGTTTTTATTATATACCATGAGTATATATTATTATCATGGTTTCTAAAAATAAATTTAGTTGATATCCTCCTCATGGTTTAGCAAAAATACCTCCATCCGGCTTACCTACTAGAGGAAACTAGAAATGGCCACTCGTTCATAAGTCACACACTAACCAATTCCCAGGTCCCATTCACCCAGTATTCTTAACTACATATATTTAAACCACGTCACATGCACATTTTAATATTGAATTGAATTTAATTTAACTTTGTGTAAATTTCAAAATTTTATGTGTTTTAGGAATTCATTTATTTTTTTTGAGAGTATTGGGAGGTCCTGATAAAATAAATAGGGATAATTCCTTCTAAAATGGGATTGGTGCTAAGATATTTGTCCTAGTTGTTTCCTTATGGGAAATAGACATTGTGAAACGTCTAGTTTTGGAATTTTGGTAGCTATTTTGGATAAGGGGCCTCCCTTATGGTAAAGGATTATGGGTGAAACACCCAAGGTGTTTCATTGATGGTTTTGAAGAAACATTTTAGGAATTTTTATTGGGAATGCAAAATGATGGGGGTTCTTGATGTTTTAAGTTAATGTGGAGGACCGAAGGCCTTGGTGATTCACTATAGAGAGCTAGGGATTTGAAATATTTTGGTCCATGATTTGGTGGGACTTGGGTGGGTGTTTTGAGAGGGGCATGTGGAGGATATATTAATGGTTGTTGTTATAGGGTAAGGGAGGTCCTTATTATTTTAAATTGTGAGTGGTGGTATTCCTTCATCATGATTATTGTCATGTTAGGGTTCTCAAAGGGCTTCCTAGTGGTATAACATGGTATGGTGCATACCATGATGATTCCACTCTGGCTATTAAAATTTTATTATTTTTCCATCACACACATCTATAATTATAAATGGGGCTCCATTATATTTTCTACTCTATAAATGTGTCTCTATCTATGGGGGATCCTTAGGAATATCTCATTTTATCCCGTTGTATTTGAATTAATTTCTACTTTTATTTTAATAGATTATTCAAAGTAATCTCTCCTTTCCTCCCGTTCATTCTTCATAATCCATTATTTACTTACATTTCTTATTGTTCTCTTATTATCATTAATATCCTAATGCCTTAGGGGATAATTTAGTGTTTGGGGTTGGTCTAACTAAAGTAGTTTTGGGTTGTTAGGTCTTTTAGAGGACATATTTTTCCTCAATATTGCTTCTTTCATCTAAGGGGATTAGTTGCGGCATGTTTCTTCTCGATTTAAGTAGGTGTTTCTATGATATTTATTTATTTTTCATGTAATTAGAGGCTTGATGATTTTTAATTTTGTGTCTATAAAATTATATCTATATATGAAAAGTATAATTGAATTTATCAAAGTTTTCAAGTGACTTCAAAAAAGATTAATTTGAATTGTTTTTATAGTTTTTAAAGTGGTATTGAGTGCCAAGTGTTTGATAAGATTATTAAAAAGGGTTTTTTTAAATAAAATGTTACAGTTACAGATTTTTTACCCCATATAGGTTATGAAATGGGTAAAATAATGATTTTATAAAATTATTTGGAAAATAGGAATAAAATTTTGTTTCTTAAGTGGTTTTAATTGAAAGGGTTCAATGACTTAATATGGTTTTAAATGTGCTTTTAAATTGTTTATTTTATAGAATAATTTAAAATGGAATTCCAAACATTGTAAAAATGGAATTGACATTTTATGTTAGTCTTATTAAGACCTATTTGACACCTTTAATGGTTTTTAGGTCATGTGAACATGTGAAACCCTCTAGAGCCCCCATTTCATGATTATGATATAAATTGTGAGCCCTAGGGGGATTATATATATATATTTTAAGATAAGTATGGTATTAAAAGGGATGTTTCTTATGATATAATGGGGGTGGGTGAGTTGAGTTTTTTATTTATTATTGATTATGTGATTTGAAATTTTGTACACCTTTATTTTTTTTCACATGGGAACCCTAGGATAAGATAGAGGAATAAATTTATGATACTATAGATAGTCACATGATACTAATGTACACCTAGTTATAAGATATTTTAAGGCTAGTGGGGAGTTCCCTCGATGAGTCTATGTGAATGCGATTCAGGTGTATTTTTCTGTTTAGACACAAAATATACTAGTAGTTTGTCCTGTGTACTTAGAAATGTATAGGACCATATCACTATAGGTCCTAGTGTGTTTCCCATGATTCCTAGTACTATTTATGATACCATATAGGGGATTTATACTTTTTAGTTTTCCTTCCCTAGTTTTGTTAACTCTTAATTACCAATTTGAGTGTGATGTTTATTTTCATTCATTATTTATATGGTTTCATATTTAGTGAATTTTATTTTTATGTGATGTGTTACATTCTCTAAAAGGGATTTTACATAAATTAATTTCTAAAATGTGATGTATGGGAAATAAATATATTTTTTTATGTGAGTTATTTCAAAGAAATGTTTTAAATAGTTATTTATAGTGGTTTATTTTACTGAAATTATCATTACAAAAGCAATGTTATGGTTTTATGAGAAATTAAAAAGCATGTAATTTGGTTTATACATATTTCTCTTGATAACAAAACTTGTATATATAATTAAAACCAGATTAAATTACATGTATTTAGAAAGTAATTTCACAAACTCCCTTGTGGGATCCTACCATGATTGGTTTTTTCTCACACCCTACATACCCCTAGGTGTGTGCAATATTCATATTTTCCTTTCAGGTTCCCTAAGATGTGATATATTTCATATTTGATATTTTATTTGAATAAATGAGAGTTGTTTGGGGATATAGAAAGTAACCATGGGTCACATGTAGGTGATCAATAATGATTGGATTTGTTTTATATTATTTTTGAGATGGTTATGTAATGGCCATGTAGACCCAGATCTATATTTGATTCATTTGTATATATAATGGTGATTATTTTCATTGTTTAGTTTACATAACGGACTGTGACTTTTGTAGATATTATTACATGATTTTAAAACATAAATATATCTAACAGATATAACCTTGGATCATAAATTCTAGTGTCTTTGGAAGATATGGTACACAATTATAAAACATGAAACCAAACTGAAAACCTATTTTTTATAAAATACATAATGAGATCATAAATTATATTGAGCCCTTACATATTCATATGATAACTTGGGGAATACACGAACAAAAGGGATGAGTTTAAAATCTCAATAAGGGAATAAACATAAGAATAAATCATAGCACATGGGTTAGAAGTCATAACATGATAACATAGAAAGACATGGAACATGAATAAAAACATGGAATCATAACTTATAGAACATGGGATAATGTAATGATGGAATCATAGTAATACAGAAGAAACATAAAACATGACATAGGCTTGAGTCAATGCTTATTTCACAGGGAGGATAACAAGTCAATGCTAACCACCAAGACCATTGCACATGGACCACTAGTTAAGGCTAACCACCGAGAACATTGTACATGATGTCTCATGAGACTGATAATCACCCAATGAATTGTAGTTATATTTGGTAACAACCATCATAATATGTTCATGAATATGTGTGCCACATGAAAAGTATACATAAGGGTTAACCATGGAATGAAATGAGTAACATAATCAAGTTATAAAGAAAAAATAATGGGCATTTCATAAAAGTATCCATGAAATTATGAATTTAATTAATAAATAGACATTAATAAGGTAAAATAAGAATATATCATAATAGTTTTTGTCAAACTTAAGTGAAAACATGTAAAAAGAGTGTTTAAGAAACTTTATAAATAAAACATTTTAGTGCGGTTTAAGGAAGATATTAAAGAAAATTTAAATTGGAAAAGGAAAAATAATTTTTATAAAACCAAAAATGAAACAATATAGTTTTTCATTATAAAATTATTGATTTTCTAAAAATAGCAGTTGATTAAAATAGATTATATAATTCACTTGAAAACAGGTAAGAAATTGGGACATTCTCTTTAATCGGGCTTGCTTATCGGGAAGAATTGAGAAGGGAACCTTATTAAAACATTATTTCCCCATGAAATAAGAATTATATGATACATATAACAGATTTTGGAACATAAAAACATAATTTTGAATAATTATATAAAATGAAAGTAGAATTACAATGGATAAAGAGAGAGAAAGAGTAACCCAAGAAAAAATGGATGTTCAAGTAGAATCCGTTACCTTATGTCTGAAAGTGTTCGGAACATGATCTTAATATAAAATATAATAAAATAAAATACATTAATTAATTAATTAAGAAACTATTATACCTTTTTTTTATTTATTACAATTTTATTAGGTTAATTCTTGGCCTTTTTTGAGGAGTTATAAGATGCAATTTTATCATTCGGGAGCATTCATTTCCTTAGGTTTCATAACCAGTTTAATTGTATACATATATAGAAAATAATGTAAAATGATTATAGTTGTCTGGAATTGAAATTATATGTTTTAAATGAACATAAATAATATAAAATCGTTATATAATTCATTTTATTATTTTGGGTGAGGATGAATCATTATATAAGATGTGAGTGATAATCATTTATATTATTTTGGCATTTTTTTATCATCACATATTTTTTTATTAATTAATATTATGTATATATAATGGTTAAAGGACATTAAATGGACTTTAATAAATATATTATAATATTTTTTGACCCTAAAATTGTTTTTATGACCATTCATGAAGGTGGTGATGGAATTTGAAAACTCATCGTCCTTGAATGCAATAAATTAACACAACACGGATGATGTATTCATTTTTTAGAAAAAAAGATATGAGAAGAGAAATGATGATAGGTTATTACATAAAAAGAATCAAAATTATAGTATATAAAAGATATTGGAGTTATCGTGTCACTTGGATAAGGGTATGCAAGGAGAGAGTAGGAAAAGAAAAGAAATTAAAAGAGAAATAAATAGGTTTTTACCTCTTGGGTTTTTCTCCTTAAAGAGATTGGTTTTCATATTTTGTTGTGAAAAAAGAAAACTGGACATGGTGAAGGGAATTAGGAATATAATTGGGTAGAAATTAGATAAGTCTCAATGCTTGGAAGGCGTGAGGATAATAGGTAGTTAGGGGTGGTATTTATAGTGGAGGGGAGGGGTGTTTTCCCATTATTTTATTCATTAGTTTATTATTTTCCCTCAAGACTGTGAATAGTTTGGGAATTATGACTAAAAGTATTAAAATAACGAATTGTAGTTTGATATTATGGTCTTACATCATACATACATCATATATGACTCAATAGTTCATTTATTTAGCTTTTATCATAAATTATCTTATTTTACTATTCACAAAAAAATCTAGTATTTTAGAAAAATACCAAAAACTTACCCTAACCATTTTTAGATGTTTAGAATTAAAAAATGAACCCCATTTTATGAAGATAATTTTTTAAATATTTGAAATTTAATTTGTTAATTTTAATCATGATTTTCTTAGAAAATACTGATTTTAAAATTATAACTGATTTTATAAGACTTCGAAAAATCAATCGAGGTCTCATAAAATTATCTTATAATTATAAAAAGTGTTAATTTTTGAATAAATTTTAAGAAAATAAATTTTAAGTTAAATCATCATATTAATTATAAAAATAAAAATAAAAATTTATGTTCTTTAAAAATATCAACACTTAATTAATAATTTCTAAAACATTTATTTACATATTCTATAATACAATTATATCATATTACCATTTATAAGATGCATAAATTTTATTTATAATTTCATTGGTGAGTATACTATTCTATTTGTTGTTCTACTATTCAAAAGGTTCATTTTACTATTCCAAAGGCCAGGTTACTATTCATTTGTATTGATTTCTTAACTTCTAGAAATACCTCTTATTCCATTAATTATTCAATTATAATGTTTTATTATATTCTCTATGTGATTATATGTGATTTATACCATATTAAATAATTATAAAGAAGGGAATTTCTATTGATAGAATTCAGGTTTGTTACATTCTTCCCCCCATTTGAAATTTAGCCCTCGAAATTTTGTTTCACAAACTATGTTGAAAACAAGCGAGGGTACTTCTACTTTATCATTTACTTTAGTTACCATCTTGCCTCTTTATACTTATAGTTCCACCATAGTTCTTTGACCAAATGATTAGTCCTATTGTGTAGAACTGAGTCTTTACAATCCATGATCTTCAATGGATGCTTCTCGTAAGAGAGATAATTCTCCAACTGTACCACCTCTTAATTCAGAATGTGTGAGGGATCTAGTATATAATTCCTCAAGTTGGATATGTGTAACACATCATGTACATGAGACATCGTAGGCGGAAGTGCCAGTCAATAGGGTACAACTCTGACACCATCATGAATATTGAAGGGGGCAATGTACCTAGGACTTAGCTTTCCCTTCTACCCAAATATCATGATCCTTTCCATGGAGATATAAGGAGGAATACAATTACTCCAACATTAAACTCAAGGTCCCATCATCAATTGTCTGAAAAGATATTATGTAGACTTTGGGATTCCATGATGTATTGCTGAATAGTTTTCATATTTTCTTCCATTTCTTCAACCATTTCAGGTCCTAATAGTTTATGTTCACCAACATAATCACAACATGCTGGTGTTATGAAAATTTTCCCATAAAGGTATTTTTATGGAGCCAATTAGAAGCTCGAGTAAAAACTATTGTCTTATGAGAACTTGACCATATGAAGATACTAGTACCACCCTCCCTTAAATTCCATAGGACATTCCCTCAACATCTCTTCCAATGAATTACTAGTATGATCATATTAGCCATTAGTTTGAGGATGATAGGCCATACTGAAATTTAGCTCATTATTTAGAGCATGTTGGAAAAGTTTCCATAACTTGGTGGTCAATCTGAGAAATTGATCAGATACAATTGATAGTAGTACTCCATGTAGCCTTACCACTTCTTTGATGTATATCCATGCATTTTTATCCAATGTGAAGTCTTCTCAAATTATGATAAAGTGATATGTATTTTTAAGATGATCCATAACAACAAATATAACACTCTTTCCTCGAAATGTATTTGAATGTCCAATGAAAAATTCCATGTTGATGTATTCTCATTTCCATGTTGGTATGGGTAATGGTTGCATCATCCCTTTATAATTTTTCCTTTTAGCCTTTACTTTATGACATATGAGGAACATTGATTTATATTTAATGATCTCCTTATTTATATTTTCCAACCAATAGTTTTATCAGAGATCTTCATACATCTTGGTGATCCCTAGGTAAATAGAGAAGGTTGAGAAATGCACATCATTTAAAATCTCTTTCTTTATCTCTGAATTTTATAGTACACATTGTCATGACCCAAATCTTATGAATCCATCATCATATATATTGAACTTGAAGGATTTTTCATTTATAATAGCTCCCAAAATTTTATGAATTTCCACATTATTCCTTTAATCATCCTTTATTTTCTCCATAAGGGAAATTTGAGAAATCATTTGACAAATTATTGATGATGTTCCTTCCTTAATGATTCTTATGTCTTTAATTTGTAAGTTTAAGAATATTGGATCCATTTCAATTCTCATCATTGATAAATATCCATGATCCTTTCTACATAGAGCATCCACCTCCTTATTTTTTTACCGAGATGGTAGTGGATTGGGCCATCATAATTATTGATGAGATATAACCATATTTTATGGAACCTATTATGTTCCTTATTTGTGAATATATATTTTAGGATCTTATGATCAATATATATCTCACACTTATCCCCATAGAGATATTTTTTTTATATTTTCAATGCAAATATTAGAACTTCCAACTCCAAATCATGCATAGGATATTTTTTTCTCATGAAATTTTAACTACCTTAAGTCACATGCTACCACTTTATCCTTTTTCATATGTACATAGCCTAATCCCTTCATTGAAGAATCATTGTACACCACAAATATTTACCCACATGTTGGTAGTGTGGGAACTGGTGCAGTGATAAGGCTCTTTTTCAACTCATTGAAGTAGTATTCACATTCACTAGTCCAAAAAAGCTTTACTCACTTACGAGTCATGTTTGTTAGTGGGTTTCAAAATCATGAGAAGTTTTTCACAAATCGTCAGTAATACCCAGCTAGACCAATGAAACTATGGATCTCCGTTATAGATGTTGTCTTGTTCCACTCATTGATTAAATTTATCTTGGAAGGGTACATAGATATTCCTTTTTTTGTGTGGTACCATTCCCCAAGAATGATACTTACTACATAAAGAAATACCATTTACTATACTTTTCATAGAGTTTTTCCCTTCACAAAGTCTTTAGAACAATATTCAAATACCACTCATGCTCCTTCTGGATTTTATATTATATCACAATATCAACGATAAAGATTACCACAAATTTTTTGAGGTAATATCTAAAGACTATATTAATTACATACATTTTGGAGAATTATTGAGTCTGAAGGGAATCACTATGAACTCATCGTGTCCATACATTGTTTTAAAATTATTCTTGGGAATATCCTCTTTCTTAACCTTTAATAGGTGATATCCCAACCGAAGGTCCTCCTTAGGGAAATAACTGGCCCCATAAAGGTGATAAACAATTCATTTATCCAAGGAGGATGATACTTGTTCTTTATCGTGATTTTATCATGCTCAAAAAAATCAATGAAGACGTATATTTATTTATAATTATTCTTAACAATGTGTAATAGTGAACCCCATAGTGAATCACTTAGGAATATAAAGACCTTGTATAGATTCTCTTATAACTGCTTCTTTAGTTTTTCCATCAAAATGATATCCATTATATAAGGTGTCTTTGAGATAAGAAAAGATCCAGAAATAAGTTCAATTGAGAACTTATCTTCTCTGTTATGAGGAAGACCGAGAAACTCTTTGGGGAATATATCAGTGGAGTCCCTCAAAATGGTAATTTCTTCAAGTATGATTCAATCCTTTTTATCAATCATTTGAGATAGATATTCTTGCTCATAAGGAATTAATATCCATAATTTAGATTATAATTCTAAAGTATATTCATCATCATCCTTACACTTGTACAGAATTGGAGGATGCATTAGGATGTAAGGAGTGATCTCCCTTTCCCGACTGTTGATGTTGGATTTGTATAAAGATAAAAAATCCATGCCAAATATAGAATCAAACACCACAAAAGGATATAAGACAAGATTTTATGGGAGTTTAAATCCATAAAAATTAACCAGTGAGGATTTATAAACATTAGATGCAATAATTTTTCCATTTTATATTCTCACAGATAACTCAACCCCCGTATTTTGAGGTGGTGTGAGAGTAGTTCTTCTAAACCTGAAAGATATAAAATAATGAATAAAAATGGAATCAAATAGTAAGTTTAATATTATTTATTGAATAATCAGCATACCTATCACTAGATGATTTTCAGGTTCTACCTTAGTAGTAGTGAAAGAATATTCCCTTATTTGTTTCCTTGAAGGTTGTTGCTTTTGATTTCCCCCAACAACCCTTGGATTAGGAAAATGGTTCACATAATTCACATGTACCTTTTAGTTAAAGCACTACAATACATGATGTGTCTTGATTGAAAACTTACTTTATTTTTCCACATTTCTAGAATTACTCATATCCCTTTTTCAGTTGTTAGCGAGATACTCCATTCGTAGACATTTGAATCATTTTCTAGTTCCCTTAAGAAATTTCCCATGATGCTTCTTAACATTATTTTGACATGTGGATGATGGTTTTTCTTTCCATAATGGGAATTATCTATAGAATATCCCATATTAAACTCTATATTTTGATTTTTATATCTGGGTCCAAGAGACCACCGAGAGTCTCCAATATCATTTTCAATCTTATGGGAACAATGGACAATCTCCTCATAGATATCAAAGTCATGAATCACCAATGCTTTTCATAGACATGGATTTAGTATACTAAATAAGTGATCCAACTTGATTTAAGGGTTCTTGACAAAGACAGAGGCATATCATGCGAGTCTAGTGAATTTTTCTTCATATGACCTAATAGACTCACCCTCCTTATGATTCAGTCCGAGTAACTCTCTTTCTATATTGAGATTGAGGGTTCAGTGAAAATATTTTTTGAAAAATATTTTCTTGAAAACTTCCCCTTCCATGGAATCAATTTCTTCATTGGAATTTGTGTTATTGATAAATTTCCACCACTAATCAGATTCCCCATCAAAGAGATAGACCACCATCACAACTTTATCTTATTATGATCACTATAGGATATAAAATATATTTACAGAAAAGTTAATCCATTATTCTATGATGAGGGTATTATAATATCCACTAAACATGGGAGTCTATTGTTTCATGAAGGATTTGATAGAAACTTGATCTTTCTTAAGAGAAGGAGGGAGTTACAAATGATTCAATTTATTATTCATAACTTGATCCAATTGAGCAAGTACTGTCACGATGTTTTGAGCACCCATTCCCGTCATATTTAGAATTTAATTATAGAAATATTCACATTACCCATCACATTGATTATTGGAACAAGTTATTCTATTTCCAACCATTAAATAAGAAAAATAAAGTACAATTATGGGGATTTAATACTTATCTAATAAGAATATAAAAAGAAAACATTTAATATAGAAGGATAAACATGTAAATGAAAAGTATATCTTTACTTGTGATACACTAAGTTTCAATATTGGTTATCCTTGGTGAAAAAACTATCCCTAGGGTTAAAACTAAAGTTCTCTAGTCATAATCTCCAAAAATAAATATAAGTTTATCTGATACCAACTATAATAGACCTAGCCTTTTACATATAAAATTATATGATTTTAAACATAATTATCCAATAGATACAACCAATGATCGTAAATACTTGTGTCTTTGGAAGATTAGGTACACAATTAGAAAACATGAAACCAAACCAAAAACATATTTTATTTAAAATTCATAATGAGCTCCTAACTTCTATTGATCCCTTATGTCTTCATAGGAAAACCTCAAGAATATATGATCAAAATGGATGAGCTAAAAATCTAGGTAAGGGAATAAACAAAAGAATAAATCATAACACATGGGTTAGAAGAAATAATGTCACGACCCGCCTTCACCAAAAGGAGGGAAGAGTCAGCAGATTTCTAGGACCATCCTTCCTTAAGTTGAAGGAGAGATAATGACCCCCGAGACCTACCTTCAATAGGTCCCGCAGTGGCGACTAGCACCAAGGTTATAAATATTTCTCACAAATGGAAGGCATTACCCCTTTTTTTGTTTTATAGGATTGGGAGATAAGATGATGAAACCCAACAACACCAAGGTAAAAGAGAAGTAAAACCAAAAGTAAACCATTCCCACATACATGTTTCAAAAGTAAAAAACACAAAGTACAGAAGGTGACTACAAGGGAAAGTACCAAAGAATGAAAAATGACAACTGCACCTTATCCAAAGATCCGAGCTAGTAAGGTCCTGCGCAATCCCTGAAGTCCTCCTGGAAACTTGAAAGCAGTTTTATATACATAGGGTGAGCATACAAGTACACTCAGTAGGGAAAACCAATGACTCTCATGCATAAGTGGGGGAACGTGCTAAAGTCTCGTGAGAAAAGAAGTAAACCAGACACCTAACAAGGTAAACTATCCACCCAAGCCTCACCAAGGCACACTCCCCAAATAACGCAAGTCATGTAAAATATATAATCAGGGCACATCGATGTTTAGGTACCCCGTTCACCTTTCCCACTGGTTATTGAGACATCCTACGCATCAGACCAAACCCTCCATTCTCACCGCAGTCCCACTGCCACACCCTCCCCCACACACACCTGGGCCACAACTACCACACGCAGTCCCACTGCCAAATCCCACCCGCACAAACCTGGGCCACAACTGTCACACGCAACCATGCCTGCAAACACCTAGGCCAGAACAACCACCACCACGCCCGAAGACACATGGGCTAAAGGATCTACTGCTACGCCCGAAGACACCTGGGCCTCATCCCGAAGACAATTGGGAAACCACCTACCGCACACACCTGGCCAACCACTACACTACCCCACCCAAAGTTTCTTGGGATAATAATGGACCTCAGGCTATCACAGCCTACCTGAAGATAATTGGGCTATCCGGGAAAGGGAGAAGAAAAGGAGATAATAACCATCCACTAAGAAATAGTGTTTGGAAAAACACCCTCCCCCATGAAATGGGGGTGTTCGGTACTAAGTGCTCAACTTGGGCGGGGCGCGAATAAGAAACACAAAACTACAAGTATAGATATAGGTAACAAGCACTCACCCAAAGCCTAGATTTTTCTAACCAGACTACAGAACACAACACCACTGTGTCCAAGTCACAAGTCACGACTCTCGCCAACAAAACCCATTTTTCCCATTCCTGTTTCAAGTTCAGTGATAATGTTTAATTAAGTTTAAGCACTACTGGGCAACTAGTAGGCATAGGCACTAGTCCAGGAAAGTAAAAAGTCAAGCATCAACCATAACACCCACACTCGATTCTCAACAACAGAGGATCCCACCCTAATTCGTGATATAAACAAGCACCCACCCGATCTTAGAACTCACAACCACCGAATCCATACCAACAGGGGATCCCATCCTCAATTTCACACCATCACTGAGAGTAAAAAGACAGGGGATCCCATCCCCTCCCTCATCTCCAGCAATCGGCCCGTAAATGAAAACAACCAACTACCACCACCAACACAAGTCAGGGCCATGCCGGTATTTTCAGATTTAAATGAATTAACACACTCCATGATTTCAATTCCATGTTTCTTAACAAGGGTTATCACAGAAGGGTCGATCCTGGTGCTTCCAATTTACTTAGCTGAATATATGTAAATAACCAATTTACTTTTCGTAGCAGGAGTTTACAATTAGGAACAAGACATTTATAACACCATGAGGGGTTCATTAGTACACAAACAATGACCACCAATGACCTCGATTTTCCAGAATGCGTAAGCCAGCACAACTCAGAAAGATGATTTTAATATAAACAACAGCAACGATCACAACCCCCTCTTTCTTTATAGAATCCAGTTCATTATCTCCATTTAGGTCTGGTTTATCCAATTATACAGAACAGAAACATGCCCACCCTGCATGATACACAAAAGAGAGAGACGAAGGAGAAATTACCTACTTGTTTGATCGACGATCGAAGCTTAGGCCGGGCACAGAATTTTACGGATAACGATGCGGAGCGCCCGATGCACCAGAAGCTATTTCGTGAAAAGTCATTATCGAGGAAAGGAGAAACCACGACTAACCCTTAGTTTATAAGAGCCACAGACGGTTGAGGTGAGAACGCGAAACCGCGTAAGGAGCAGGGGTCGTGGGTTGACCACGCGGTTGGGAAGTTACACAAGGAGGTCTCTCGAGATTTTTAGGAATTAATTATGGACTTTAAATGGTTTCAAAAGGAGTAAAAGAATTTATTTATGTCGAAACATACGTTGCGGGAGCGGAAAAGTCAGGTACTGGACGAAGAACGAATGAGAGGCTCGGCGAGGGGACATGGTGCCACCATCACAGTGCCACCCTCACAGTGCCATCGTCACGGTGTCACCCTCACGGTGCCACCGTCACGGTGCCCCCGTTACGGTTCCACCGTCACAGTGTCACCTTCACGGTGCCACTGTTTTGGTGGAGCCTCACTTTTGGAAAAGTAATGGGATAGGAGGGTTCGGGCCATTACATTAGATACCTCTTAAACGATTGTCGTCCTCGAGGATCAAAAAAAACCAATAAGGAAGGAGAGGGTCTAAACAACCACCTCGAAAGATACCTCTTAGAAGTGAACCCATGCTAACAAAAAACAATTCTATGTTAATAACCAAAGAACATATCATGCCAAACTTCCCAGGCATGTGGGTTGGGGAGTCTCCTCCCCCAATGTCCAGAAATTATCCACTTTGGGCGGCACTGACTCGCCCGCATGGGTTTAATTGCATCCACCTTAATGCGTCTTGATTAGGGGTCGGGTTCTCCCCTCCCCTATAGCCGAGGATTTTCACACTCAGAGGAAAGGAAACCAGTACATTTCATATCCAAAAGACAAAACATTCTATCACAACATGTGTAACAAGGAACAAAACTTAAAACAAATCTGGGTACTGGGTACGCATCTGTGCTTCCCTCTCCCACGTACTCTCCTCAAGCACACCATGTCTCCACAACACGCGAACCAAGGGAATGGTTTGCCAACGAAGCACCTTCTCCTTGCGATCCTCAATCATCACTAGTCTCTCCACAAAGGTCACGTTGTCCTCGATGTCCAACTCACCCCAATCAAGGACGTGTGAATCGTCATGCAGATACCGATGGAGCTGGGACACATGAAAGACATCATGTATCCTTAGTACCGGTGGTGGTAACGCTAGATGATAAGCCACTTCACCGACCCTCCGAAACACTTTGAAGGGTCCGATGAACCTGGGAGAAAGCTTACTCCCCTTGCCGAACCTCCGCTGCCCATGCTGAGGGGAGACCTTCAAGAACACGTGGTCTCTAACCTCAAAATCCAAGGGCCTCCTCCTGGTATCAGCATACGAATTCTGTCGGTCCTGAGCCACCTTCATCCTTTCCCGTATGAGCTGAACCTTCTCTGTCGTGTTCTGCACCACCTCCGGGCCAAGGATGTCTGCCTCTCCTACATTGGCCCAACACACAGGTGAACGGAATGGCCTCCCGTACAAGGCTTCAAATGGGGCCATACCGATGGTAGAGTGGTAGCTATTATTGTAGGCGAACTCTACCAGGGGAAAGTGTCATACCCATGATCCTCCTGAGTCCAGAACACATGCCCGTAGCATATCCTCTAAAGTCTGGATGGTGTGCTCTATTTTTTCATCTGTCTGGGGATGGAAATCAGTGCTAAGGGGTAACTGGGTGCCAAACGCATGCTAAATTCCTCTCCAGACTCGCGAGGCAAACCATGCATCCCTATCCGAGACTATAGACCTCAGAACTCCATGAAACTGCACCACCTCACCCACGTACTTTCATGCCAAAGAATCCACAGCACTCGACTCCCTGATTGCCAGAAAGTGAGCCAATTTCGTCAACCTGTCCACTACCACCCAGATGTCTTCGTATCCCTCTTGTAACTTGGGTAGTCCCATGAAAATATCCATCGAGATGTCGTCACACTTCCACTCGGGGACATCTAGAGACTGCAGTAGGCCGCCTGGAACTCGGTGTTGAGCCTTCACTTGCTGACACAATAAGAAATTGGCCACAAACTCTACCGCTGCTCACTTCACTCCGGGCCACCAAAACTGCCTCTTCAAACCCTGGTACATCTTGGAAACTCTTGTGTGTACTGCCAGGGGTGTGTTGTGGAAGTCACTGAGAACCTTGCCGCGCATCACTCCTGGAACAAACAACCTTATCTGGAAAAGCATCTGGTTCTGACCATCCTCTGTCCATCCTTCCGGAGCATTGCCATGGTCAACCCGGTCATGCATCACTTCGCACTCCGGGTCTCCCCACTGAGACTCCTCCAATTGTCGAAACAGAGATGACTGCACTATCATCTGATATAGGCAGCCTCTGCTGCTATCCATCTTCGCATCCAGGTGTAAGGTAGCCAACTCTTCCATTGCCTTCCAGGCGTCCGCCGACTCTTGGGCCGCATCCTTCTACATCCTTCTGCTCAAGGCATTGGCCACTACATTGACCTTGCCCTCAGTATAAGAGATCTCAATGTCGTAATCCTGGAGGAACTCCACCCATCTCTACTGTCTCAAGTTCAAGTCCCGCTGAGAGAAGATATACCTCAGGATTTTGTGATCCATGAAGACTACAAAGCGTTCCCCGATGAGGTAGTGCCGCCATAACTTTAGGACAAAAATGACCACTGCAAGCTCCAGGTCGTGGGTGGCGTAATTACGCTCATGGGGGCGTAGCTGCCTGGACCCATAAGAGATCACCCCTTGTTGCTGCATCAATACGCATCCCAGGCCCTGTCCTGAAGCATCACAGAACACCTCATAAGCCGCCCCTTCTTCTGGTAATCTCATCACTGGGGAACTAACCAACTTCTCTTTCAGATAGCTAAAGGCTGACTCGCACTTCTCACTCCATACGAAAATTAGGTCTTTCTTAGTCAGGGCTGTCAAAGGGGCCGCAACTCGAGAGAAGTTGGGTACGGACCTCCGATAGTAACCTTCCAGCCTGAGGAAACTTCGGACTTCTGCCACATTCTTGGGTGCTTCCCAAGAAAAAACTGCCTCATCCTTTGATGGGTTGACTGCTACCCCCTCCTCAGACACTACGTGCCCGAGGAAGTGCACTTCTCCTTTCCAGAACGTGCATTTAGACAACTTCCCATAGAGTTGGTGCTATCAGAGGACCTCCAAAACTATCCTCAGGTGCTCTGCATGGTCCTCTTCTAACCTCGAATAGATCAGTATATCGTCGATAAACACAACCATGAACCTATCCAAGTACTCCCAGAAGATGGAGTTCATAAGCCCCATGAACATAGCCGGGGCGTTCGTAACACCGAAAGGCATGACTACGAACTCGAAGTGTCCATACCTAAACCTGAATGCCATCTTCGGGATGTCGCTCTATTTCACCCTCAGCTGGTGGTACCCAGACCGTAGGTCGATCTTTGAGAACCATCCTACCCCTTTCAGCTGGTCGAAAAGATCATCTATCGTCGGAAGAGGGTAGCAATTCTTAATCGTTACCTGATTCGGCCTCTTGTAGTCTATGCACAACCTGAGACCACCATATGCCTTCATTGAGAACAAGACTGGAGCACCCCATGATGAAGCAATCAGGCGAACATAACCCCTCTTCATCAGATAGTCGATCTGGATCCACAACTCCTGTAGCTCTGAAGGCGCCATCCGGTAAGGATCCATCGAGATCAGTCGAGCGCCGAGCTGCAGGTCTATCCCAAACACTATATCATGCCAAGGGGGTAGAGTCGTTACCTCCTAAGGGAAGATGTCCATAAACTCATGGACGATCTCTGGTACTTCCACCATTTCATTATCAACTGATTACACTATCAGCACGGTCAACAAGGAGAAGAGAGGTTCCTCTCTCCTGTTTCCCTTCAGACTGCTCCACTCGCCGGTGAAGGTAACACACCGGCCATCCAAGTCCGAGAACACCACCCTTCTTCGAAAACAGTCGATGACAGAACACATAGAAAATAGCCAGTCGATGCCTAGGATGACATCGTATGGCTGAATCTGTAGCAGAAGAAGATCCCTAACCGACTGATGTGGCCCTATCATCAGTCTACATCCCCGACAAATAAACAACAAGTTGGCCTGACCTCTGACTGGTGTGCTCAACACCAAGGGCACTGGGAGTCTCTTGGTATCTAGACCCAAGGAACGGGCTAGACTGGGTGTAACAAAGGAGTGCGAAGCTCTGGTATCGAACAAAGCATAAGCAAGAGTGATAAACAGACTGATCGTACCTCGAACAACCTCTGGCCCTACTAGAACTGCTGCCTCTGCGGCATGTAACTGTCGACGACCATCTCCCCTGCCCCTCGGCTGTCGGCCACCTCCCCGACCACGCCCTGGTCGAGGTCCCTGTGGAGCACCCTGAGGTCGGTCTCCTCCTCCTACGCCTGACCTCGGAGGAGCGGGAGCTCGCTGCCCCTGCTGCTGCTGCTAGAAAGGTCTGGCTGGAAGCTGCTGCTAGGGCGGGTGCTGGGGATGACTGCCACTGCTGTACTGCACCCGGTCGAGACACTGACTCTGGAGATGTCCAGGGCTCCCACAGACGAAGCACCACGGTCTCGGGCCCGAAGGAAAAGGGCGAGGGCCAGGGGATCGAAACTGATACTGCTGAGGTATACTCCCTATGGGTCGGAACCTGGAGGGTCCTGACGCTGGAGGCCTGGTGTTGACGGCCTTCCCCTTCGATGGTCCTAGCTGGATCCCCTCTCGTGACACTCCTCCTAGAGCAAGCATCCTCTCCACCACTTCGGCCTTCTTCTGGACCTCTAAGTACATCGGCAGGGTAAAGGGGGTAACAGCATACTGGAGGGAGGGTCGGAGCACCTCCTCCAAACGTCATTCTCGAGACTCCTCATCGAGAAAGAGGTCCGGAGAAAATCGTAGGAGGTTCTTGAACTGGATCCCTATCTCCCTCACGGACATACTCCCCTGTTCGAGGGAGAGTAGCTCCTGCCTCTTTTCCTCCTTCATCGTCGAAGAGAGGAATTCCGCCCAGAACTCCCTCTCGAAATCCGCCCAAGCCACCTCAGTCTCCTTCCTCTCCCCAAGTAAAGCGTCCACCACTGATGCGCCGCTCCCCTCATCTGGATGACGGCCAGAGGAACCCAGTACTCTGCCGGGGCCCGAATCAGGCCGAAAGCTATAACTAGCTCCTCTAGCCAGCCTTCTCTCTTCATGTCAGAGGTGCTACCCTCATACTTCTCGAGGGCCTATCACTGGAAGGGCTGAAGAGTCTTCTGCCACTAGTCGTCCTCTTCCTCTCGACCGGCTCTCTGCTGATCAACCAAAGTAGTCTCTGGGGCCTCGATCGCCTGTACCACACGTGGTAGCCTTCCAGGTGCCATAGCTGCAAGGTAAACGAGGAATGCTTAGGACCAAGTAGTCCAAAATATCCTTCTTAAAACTTCTTAAAATTTTTAATTTATTCATAATTCCCAAGACTTCCCAGAAATAGAAGAACAAAAGTCATTATGATGCATGTACGTTTCCTAGGGTCTCTACCCTGCAACTAGTGTGGCCTCACTTGGTCGTTTGGTAGGTCCAGAGTCCTTGCATTGGATCATGGGGGGCCCTAAAATCCCGTGTCCTAGCCGGTCTTCCCTGGCCTAATTCACGCGCCAAGGTCACCCAACACTGTTGCCTTACCATCCCATGCAATCCTCACTGTGCCTAACTCCATACTCCATCCTATCTCTCAACTACACCTCTGATACCATTATGTCACGACCCACTTTCACCAAAAGGAGGGAAGAATGAGCAGATTGCCAGACCCTTCCTTCCTTAAGTTGAATGAGAGATAATGACCCCCGAGACCCACCTTCAATAGGTCCCAGAGTGGCGACTAGCACCAAGGGTATAGAAATTTCTCACAAATGGAAGGCATTACCCCGTTTTTTGTTTTATAGGATCTGGAGATAAGATGATGAAACCCAACAACACAAAGATAAAAGAGAAGTAAAACCAAAATTAAACCATTCCCAGATACATGTTTCAAAAGTAAAAACCACAAAGTACAGAAGGTGACTACAAGGGAAAGTACCAAAGAAAGAAAAATGACAACTGCAACTGCTCCAAAGATGCGAGCTAGTAAGGTCCTGCGCGATCCCCGAAGTCCTCCTGGAAACCTGAAAGCAGTTTTATATACATAGGGTGAGCATAAAATTACACTCAGTAGGGAAAACCAAGGAATCTCGTGCACAAGTGGGGGAACGTGCTAAAGTCCCGTGAGAAAAGAAGTAAACCAGACACCTAACAAGGTAAACTATCCACCAAAGACTCAACAAGGCACACTCCCCAAATAACGCAAGTCAAGTAAAATATATAATCAGAGCACATCGATGTTTGGGTACACTGCGCCCCTTTCCCACTGGTTATTGAGACATTCTACGCATCGGACCAAACCCGCCATTCTCACCGCAGTCCCACTGCCACACCCACCCACACACACACCTGGGCCACAACAACCACACGTAGTCCCACTGCCAAATCTCACCCGCACACAAATGGGTCACAACTGTCACACGTAACCATGCCTGCAAACACCTAGGCCAGAACAACCACCACCACGCCTGAAGACACCTGGGCTAAAGGATCTACTGCCATGCTCAAAGACACCTGGGCCTCATCCCAAAGACACTTGGGAAACCACCTGCCGCACACACCTAGCCAACCACCACACTACCCTGCCCGAAGGTTCTTGGGCTAATAATGGACCTCAGGCCATCACAACCTGCCTGAAGATACTTGGTCTATCCAGGAAAGGGAGCAGAAAAGGAGATAATAACCAGCCACTAAGAAATAGTGTTGGGAAAAACACCCTCCCCCATGAAATGGGGGTGTTCGACACTAAGTGCTCAACTTGGGTGGGGCGCGAATAAGAAACACAAAACTACAAGTATAGATATAGGTAACAAGCACTCACCAAAAGTCTAGGTTTATCTAACCAGCCTACAGAACACAACACCACTGCATCCAAGTCACAAGTCATGACTCTCGCCAAGAAAACCCATTTGTCCCATTCCTGTTTCAAGTTTAGTGATAATGTTTAATTAAGTTTAAGCACTACTGGGCAACTAGTAGGAATAGGCACAAGTCCAAGAAAGTAAACAGTCAAGCATAAACCATAACACCCACACCCGGTTCTCAACAATAGAGGATCCCACCCCAATTCGTGATATAAACAAGTACCCACCCGGTTTTAGAACTCACAACCACCGAATCCATACCAACAGGGGATCCCATCCCCAATTTCACACAACCACCGAGAGTAAAAAGACAGGTGATCCCATCCCCTCCCTCATCTCCAGCAATAGGCCCGTAAAAGAAAACAACCAACTACCATCACCAATACAAGTCAATTCCATGCCGGTATTTTCAGATTTAAACGACTTAACACACTCCCTGATTTCAATTCCATGTGTCTTAACTGGGGTTATCACAGAAGGGTCGATCCTGGTGCTTCCAATTTACATAGCCGAATATACATAAATAACCAATTTACTTTTCATAGCAGGAGTTTACAATTAGGAACAAGCCATTTAAAACACCATGAGGGGTTCATTAGTACACAAACAACAACCACCAACGACCTCGATTTTCAGGAATGCGTAAGCCAACACAACTCAAAAAGATGATTTTAATATAAACAAAAACAACGATCATAACCCCCTCTTTCTTTATAGAATCCAGTTCATTATCCTCATTTAGGTTTGGTTTATCCAATTCTACAGAACAAAAACACGCCCACCCCACATGATACACAAAATAGAGAGACGAAGGAGAAATTCCCTACTTGTTTGATCGAGGATCGACACTTAGGCCGGGCGCAGAATTTTATGGATAACGATGCGGCGCGCCCGATGCACCAGAAGCTGTTTCATGAAAAGCCGCGATCGAGGAAAGGAGAAACCACGACTAACCCTTAGTTTATAAGAGCCACAGATGGTTGAGGTGAGAATGAGAAACCGCATAAGGAGCGGGGGTCATGGGTTGACAACGCAGGTGGGAAGTTACACACAGAGGTCTCTCGGGATTTTTAGGAATTAATTATGGGCTTTAAGTGGTTTCAAAAGGAGTAAAATAATTTATTTACATCGAAACTTACGTTGCGGGAGCGGAAAAGTCAGGTACTGGATGAAGAACGAACGAGAGGCTCAGCAAGGGGACACGGTTCCACCGTCACGGTGCCACCGTCAGGGTGTCACCCTCACGGTGCCACCGTCAGGGTGTCACCCTCACGGTGCTACCGTCACAGTGTCACCCTCACAGTGCCACCGTCACGGTGTCTCCTCACAGTTCCACCGTCACGGTGCCACTGTTTTGGTGGAGCCTCACTTTTGTCAAAGTAATGGGCGAGGAGGGTCCGGGCCATTACAAATAAGATGATAACATATAAAAACATATAACATGAATAACCACAAGGAATCATAACATATAGGACATGGGATCATGTAATCATGGAATCATAGTAATGATAAAGAAACATAAAACATGACATAAGCATGAGTCAAGGATTATTGCACATGGAGGAGAACAAGTTAAGGATATCCACTAAAACCATTGCACGTGGAGCATGATTTAAGGATGAACACTAAGACCATTACATATAATGTATCATGTGACTAATCATTACCCAATTAATTGTACTACTATCTAGGAAAACCCATTATAACATTTTCAGGAATATGTGTTCCACATGAAAAATAAACATAAGGGTTACCTATGGAAAGAAATGGACATCATAATCACATCATAAAGCATAATAAATGGGAGTATCATAAAAGTGCCCATTAAATAATGAATTTAAATAATACATGGACATTAATAAGGTAAAATATTCATATATCATAATAAGTGATGTCAAAATTAAGTTAAAACCTGTAAAAATAGTGTTTAAAATACTTTAGAAATAAATCATTTTGGTGCAATTTAAGGAAGATATTAAAGAGCATTTAAATTAGAAAAGTAACAATCATTTATATAAAACAAAAAATTAACCAAGATAGTTTTTCACAATAAAATTAGTGATTTTATAAATAATAGTGGTGGATTAAAATAGATTATGGAGTTCACTTGAAAATGGGTAAGAAATATGGAAATTCCCTTTAATCGGGCTTGCTTATTGGGAATAATTGAGAAGGGACCTTATCAAAACATATATTTCCCCATCAATGAAGAATGATATGATATAGATACATGATTTTTGAACATATAAACATAATTTATAATAATTTCATAAAAATAAAGAAGAGTTACATTGGGTAAATAGAGAGAATGAGTGACCAGAGGAAAAATGGAGGTTCAGGTCGAATCCCAGACCATATATCCGAAAGTATTCTGAACCTGATATTAATATCTTGTATAATGAAATTAAATCCATTAATTAATTAATAAACTTTTATACATTTAATTTATTTATTATAATTTTATTAGGTTCATTTATGGCCTTTAAATTAGTTATTATATACAATTTTATTGTCCGAGAGCATTCGTTTCATTGGTTTTCATGATCTATTTACTTTTATACATGTATGGAAAATCATGTGAAATGATAATAGTTGTATAGAATTGAAATTATATGTTTTTTATGAACTTAAATAAGTTTAAATGGTAATATAAGTCTTTTTTTATTTCTGGTGAGGATGAATCATTAGATCAGACATTTGTGATAATCGTTTAAATTATTTTAGTGGTTTTTCTATCATCACAATTTTTTTTTGTTTTATTAATTAATATTATGTACATATAATGGTTATAGAAAATTAAATAAGCTATAATACATATTTTATAATATTTTTTAACCATAAAAATAGTTTATATCTAGCCTTAAAGGTGGTAATCGAAATTGAAAACTCGTTATCCATGAATGTGATAAATTAACAGATCAAGAATGATGTTTTCATTGTTAGAATAAAAGGGGAGGGGAAAAGAAATGATGATGGGTTATTAAATAAAAATAATAAAATTATAGTATATATATGATATGAGAGTTATCATGTCACTTGGATAAGGGCATGTGATGAGAGAGTAATAAAGGAAAATAAACTGAAAAGAAATTTGAAGAAAAAGAAAGAGGTTTTTACCTCTTGGGTTCTTCTCATTGAGAACCTCCTTAAGGGGATTGGTTTTTGCCTTTTTTTTGAAAACAATTGATCCTGGCCATAGATAAGGGTATTGGGAAGATAATTGGGTAAAAATTTCAAAATTCTCAAAGCTTGGAAGGTGTGATGAGAAGAGATAGTGGGGTGGTATTTACAGTAGAGGAGAGGTGTGATTTCTCAATATTTCATATATTAGTTTATTATTTTGACTCAAGAATATGAATAAATTGAGTATTATAAAAAAATATATTAAAATAAATAAGGAAAGTTTGATATTACTATATTACATCATCCATAAATTTTCAATGACTCAATAATTCATGTATTTTTGTTTTATAATTAATTATCGTATTTTACTATTCACAAAATTCAAGTATTTTAGAAAAATCCCAAAAAATCACCCTAACTATTTTTCAACATGTAGAATTAAAAAATAAACCCCATTTATTAAAATAAATTTGTAAATATTATAAATTTAATTTTTAATTTTAATCATCATTTACTTGGAAAATACTGATTATTAAATTATAACAAATTTTACAACACTTTGAAAAATTAATTAAGGTCTCATAAAATTATCTTATAATCATAAGAAAATAATACTAACTTATTCATACATTTTATGAAAATAATTTTTCTTTTAAATCATTATATTAATTATAAAATTAAAAAAAACATTTATGCTTTATAAAAATATCAACACTTAATTAATAATTTCTAAAACGTTTATTTATTAATACTATAATATAATTATACCATATTACCCTTTATAATATGCCTAAATTTTATTAATACTTTCATTGATGAGTTTATTATTCTATTGGTTGTTCTACTATTCATAATGTTTATATTACTATTCCAAAGGCCAGGATACTATTCCATTGGTATAGGTTCCTTAAATTCTAGAAATACCTCTTATTCCATTAATTATTCATTTATAATTTTTTACTGTATTTGATATGTGATTTTATGTGATGTATACCATATGAAATAATTATAAGAATGGAGTTTCCAATGATATAATTCATGTTTGTTACATTATTCTTCCCTTTTGAAATTTATCCCTTGAAATTTTGTTTTACAAACTATGGTGAAAACAAGTGAGGGTACTTATCCTTCATCTCTTCCTATGGTTCCCATGTTACCTCTATGTACTTATAGTTCCACCATAGTTATTTGACCGTGTGAGTAGTCTTGTTTCATAGAAAATTATCTCTATGATCCAAGATCTTTACTGGATTATCCTCATAAGATATATCATTCTCTAACTGTACCACCCCTAAATTCAGTATGTGTGATGGACCCAATATATAAGTCCTTTAGATGAATACATGGAATACTTCATGTAATTGGGACATGGTAGGTGGAAGTGCTAGTTGATAGGTCACAACTCTGACATGATCATGAATATAGAACAAGTCAATGTACCCATGACATAGCTTTCATTTATTCCCAAATTTCATGATCCATTTCCATAGAGATATAAGGATGAATACCATGTCTCTAAACATAAACTCAAGGTCCAATCATCGATTGTATTCATAGATATTTTGTAGAATTTGGGCTGACTTGTTGTGGTGCTGAAATTTTTTCAACTTCTCTATAATATCATCAACCATTTCAGGTCCTAGAATATTACATTCACTAATATAATCCAAACTTTCCGGTGTTCTACATATTTTCCCATTAAGGGATTTGTATGGAGCCAATTGGACACTCAAGTGGAAACTGTTGTTGTAAGATAACTCAACTAGAGGTAGATGTTGGTCCCATCCTCCCTTTAATTACATAAAACATGCCCTCAACATATATTCCAATTTATAAACAGTCTTCTTGGATTGGAAATTAGTTTAATAATGATAGGATATACTGAAATTTAGCTTAGTTTTTAGATCATGTTGGAAAACTATCCATAACATAGAGGTGAATCTCATATCTCAATCAGATACGATCAATAGTAGTAATCCATGTAGACTAACCACTTCTATGATGTATATCCATTCAATTTGATCTAGTGATATTTTTTATTGAATTGAAATAAAGTGATATATATTTTTAATATGATCCATAACAACCCAAATATCATTGTTTCCTCAGGATGTCTTTGGAAGTCCAGTGAAAAATTCCATGGTGAGTTTTTCCCATTTCTATATTTGTATGGGTAATAGTTTTATCATGTTTTTAGACTTTTTCTTTTCACACTTCACTTTTTGACATACTAGGAACTTTTATGTATATTTAATGACACCCTTGTTCATATTTTAGAACCAATAGTTTTCTTAGAGATCTCAATGCATCTTAGTGCTCCCTAGGTGAATAGAGATGGTTGAGCTATGTGCATCATTCATAAGCTCCTTCTTTTCTAGAATTAGATGGTACACATATTCATGACCTAAATATGATGAATCTATCCTCAACTATATCTAACATGGAGGATTTCCCATTTCTGATATCTTCAAGCCCTTTATGAATTTCCACATAATTCCTTTGAGCATCCTTTATTTTCTCTATAAGGGATGGTTGATCAATCATTTGAGAAAGGATTGATGATGTTCCTTAATTAATTATTCACATTTATATCCTTTTTAGGTATAATAATATTTGATCCTTTTCAATTATAATAACTGATAAATATTCAATAACCTTTCTACTTAGAGCTTCTTCCACCATATATTCTTTACCAAGATGGTAGTGGATTGAGCGGTCACAATTTTTGATGATCTTTAATCATCTTCACTAGTTCCTATTAATCTCATTCTTTGAGAATATATATTTGAGTCTCTTATAATCAATAATATCTCACACATATCCCCATAGATATAATATTTCCATATTTTCAATGCAAACATCACAACTTCCCACCCCAGATCATGAATATGATATTTTTCTCATGAATATTTAACTTCCTCAAGACTTAGGCTACCACTTTATCATTTTTCATTAGTAAAAAGATTAATACCTTTATTGAAGCATCGTTGTACCCCAAAAATAGTTCCCCACTTATTGTTAGTGTGATAATTGGTTCAATGATAAGACTATTTTTCAGCTCATTGAAGAATTATTCACATTAACTAGTCCAGAAAAACTTTACTCCATTCCATGTCAGCTTGGTTAGTGGGTTTGAAAATCATGAGAAGTTCTTAAAAAATCATCTATAATACCCAGATAGACTAAAGAAACTATGCATATCCACTAAAGATGTTGTCCTATGACACTCTTCAATTTCCCATGTCTTGGAAGGGTCCACAAATATTACTTTTACGGTGATAATATGCCCCAAGAATAATACTTATTCCATAAAAAAAATCAAATTTACTATACTTTTTGTAGGTTTTATCCCTTTGAAAAGTCTTCAGCACATTATTCAAATTCTCCTATGGTACTCCTTGATTTTAGAGTATATTAGAATATCACTGATAAAGGATACCATAAATTTGTCTAGGTAATCTCTAAAGACTCTATTCATTCAGTTCATGAATATTGATTAAGAATTAGGGAGTCTGAAGGACATCAGTATGAATTCATAGTGTCCATACCTTGTTCCAAACTCATTCATGGGAATATCTTATTTCATTAACTTTAATTTGTGATATCTTAACAGAAAGAATGCCTTAAGGAAATAACTGGCCCCATGTAGTTGATCAAACAAATCATCTATCCATTAAAGAGGATACTTGTTCTTTATAACGACTTTATTAAGATTATGATAATTGATGTAGAGGCAAATTGATCCATAATTCTTATTAATAAAGAGGACTAGTGCACCCCATATAGAAGCAATAAGGTGTATAAAACCCTTTTCTAGATTCTTCTATAACCACTTCAATTCTTCCATCTCAATAATGGCTATTCTAGAAGGTGTATTTGATATAAGAAAAGATCCAGGAATAAGTTTAATTAAGAACTAAACTTCTCGGTTAGGAGGAAGACAAGGAAACTCTTTGGGGAACACATCAGTACAGTCCCTCATAATGGGAATGTCTTTGAGCATGATTCCATCCTTTGTCTCAATCATTTTAGCTAGATATGCTTGCTCATAAGGAAGTAATATCCACAATTGAGATAATGATTTTGAAAGAGATTCATACCTCTAATTACACTTTTATATAATTGGATAATGATTCAGGATGTGAAGAGTGATCTCCCTTTCCCAATAGTCAATGTGGTCATTGTATAAAGATAGACAATCTATGCCTAATATGACATCAAACTCTACCAAAGGAAGTAAGACAAGATTTTCTGGGATGTTAATTCCACAAACATAAACCAGGGGGGAGTTATATAATTTAGATACAATAATTTTCCCATTTTCTATTCTCATAGATAACTCAACTCCATATTTTGAGGTGGTGGGGGAATATTTATTCTAACCATTAAAGATATGATATAATGCATAGAAAAAAATCAAATATTATATTAACTATTCATAAATTAATAACCAACATACCTTTCACCACATAATTTTTGGTCTCCACCTCAGTAGTAGTGAAAGAATATACCATTCTTTATTTCCTTGGAGGTTGTTGTTATTTATTTCCCTCAATAACCCTTGGATTAAATAATTGGTTTAAATAATTCCCATGTTCCTTGTAGTTGAAGCACTGCACTATATGATGAGTGTTTATTTTAACATTCCATTATTCTTCTACATTGGTGGGATTGTTAATATCCCTTCTGCATTTATTTTTCAAATTCACCATTCATCCACATTTGAATCATTTCCTAGTTACCTTTAGAAAGTTCCCAAGATGATTCTTCCCCCAAGTTTGACTTTTGGGATGATAGTTTTTCAATACATAATGTGGTTTACATACATATCCTCCCATATTAAACCGAATTTTCACATTTTATCTATGGTCCCAAGAAGCCAATAAGAGTCTATGATATTCATTTCAATGTTAAGGGAACAATTAAAAATCTACTTATATATATCAAAGTCACGAATCCTCAACAATTTTCATAGATTTAGATTTAGTCTGCAAAAGAATTAATCCACCTTTCTTTCAGTGTTCATGAAAAATTTGAAGGTGTATCGTAAAAGTCTCATGAATATTTCTTCATACACCCTAATAGACTTTACTTCCTTCTAATTTAGTCTGAGGAACTCTCTTTATATCTTGAGATGGAGGGTTTAGGGAAAATATTTATAGAAAATAGTTTATTGAAAACTTTCTATTCCATGGAAGCAATTTCATCCTTGGGATTTGTGTTATTGATCAGTTCCCACCCCTGATCAGCTTCCCCATAAAAGTGATAGACTACTAACTCAACTTTACCTTATTTTGTGCACTAGATTATATAGAATATATTCCCAATGGAGTTAATCCATTGTTCAACGAGTTGGGGATCATAATATCCACTAAACATGGGAATCCTATGTAACATGAATGATTCAATGGAAACATAATCTTTATTAAGAGAAAGAGGGTGTTCCACATGATTCATGTTCTTATTGTTGAAATAGTGGGTTCCCTAGACCCAACTATGTAGTACTTTTGATTACCGTATCATGTGTACAGTTAGATATGCATGATGATATCTTAACATTATAGTGCAGAATTTTTTGTGTCCACTATAATAATGGTAATTTCCAAAGGTTAATTGTCGTGTCAAGAGGTTATAGTAGATCCCAGGTGATAATGAGAATCTTGAGATACAATGACATTGATCTTAAATATAATTTCTATAGTCTAGATACATCTTATTGACTGGACACAGTAGATGTTTGACTATCAGGTGTTGGGGGCTCATAAGCATTGAGACTTCTTCTCAAGAAGTCCGCACTTGGTGATATCTAGTAGTGAGATCATGAGGACAGACCCGCCAATAGGAACACCACATGTTTTGGCTGTCATTGGTTGTTCCTATCTACAGACATGTGTATTGGTCTCCTGACTTGAGACCATTAACAATGTATATCATTTAATTATGTACTTTGATGCAAGGCGAAAACCATGGCAGTAATTTCATGGCGAGGTAGTTTGTGTTGGGTGTGTCGTTAGTGGTATGTCATTGGTTGAATGGTCAAGAAAGGATTTGTCACTTGGAAGTTTAGGAAGTTTTATATCTCAGGCCTAGTTGATCAGGATGGTGCCACCTTCATAAGTCTTTGGCCAAAGCAGTAGAAAGTCAAATCCATCCAGTTAGATCTACAAATAATAAAGTAAGATAAGGACGATGACACAAGAGGGCATCCTTCTTTATGAGATATTTAATGACCAAGAGACTATAGTACACAGTTAGTGTTCGTAAGATGGCAGTCGTTGCTATGACTATCCTTATCTATTTAGGGGCCATGATGGGTTGCAAGACCCCGCTCTTGGTCTATGAATTTTATTCACTACTATCGAGATAAGGGCCTATAGGGTCACACACAATAGCGTATTCAAGAATTCGCACCTATTCAGTGGAATAGAAATATGGACATAGTGGGCCTCGCCACGGGGTCCGAGCATTGTCCAAGTTGTCGATCACCAAATGAATTAAATAATTTTATTAATATTCAAGTTACGAATATTTGGGATTGAATTTATTTAATGTATTTACGAGTTTAGTAAATACGAGAAAAATATTAATCGAATGAATATTATTTTAATATTCAAGTTTCGTTTAATATTTAGCGGGACAACGAGTCGAGTTAAATGGCTCAGATTTTATCACGTAATATGTTTCATATAGACTAAAAGTATGTGAGAAAATAATAAATAATATTGGTGCAGTTAAGTCCGTCAAAATTATTTATTTAGAGAATGTTGATATTAACGGGGCCGGGGAACCCTACCGGGTATTTATCAATGTCTCTATAAATAATAGAGGAGGATCTATCTCTTTTGTGTGAACATCACTATTCATTCATTTATGGAATGAAATTTGAGAGCCTCTCTCTCCTCCCGCTTCCTAGAGAGAGAAGATGAAGATCCAAGAGCTCAGATCAAGTTTCACCTCACGCATCGCAAGATTGATGATGCAGTGATCGTCGAGACGTCGAAGATATCGTTAAATCACCGCGCTAGCACTCGGAGTTTGACGATCGGAATTCCTCCGGATTTTTAAGGCACGTGTGGACGATCTAGAGGGATCCTGCTATGGATCCTTCATGCAACGATCGCTGTCGACAAGCAGCGGTCAACAACGACTTCAGATATGAAACATGTATGTTTTCCTTTTATTTTTGTGCTCTTAACAATCTACGCGAGATCCTTAGACCTCTTCAGGGCTCAGATCGTCGGCAACAACAAGTACCGTCGTTGCACCGACATAAATTTTAAAATCTCAGGCCCACCGGCTTCTGCTGCGGACCCCGAAAACCTAACAGTGGTATCAAAGGGAGTCGCGTAGGTTTTCTTAGCCAAACAAAATTAATTTGTATAAAATTAAGTAAAGCGTTTAAAAACAGTCAAAATGGATCAAACCTCATTTCAATCTGATTTTGAACGGCCAAGATATGGTCATTCGAAATTTCTGGAACAGATCGTGTTCGTGTTTTAGCTCGGGTTTTAATTTTTGTTGATTTTTTCCATTTATCGGAAATAATATAAGTTTTTGAGAAATTGTAATTATTTTAATTATAATTATTATAATTATAATTTTATATATAATAATAATAATATAATTAACAAGTATTATTATATGATATAATAACAATAAATTATTATTATATTATAATAAAATATTTATTATTATAATAAAAGGCTATTATATAGCCTTTGGAAATTTTGTTTAAGGGGAAAAAGGCTTAGAAATAAGTCTTTATTTAAAAAAAGGAAGAAGACTTAAATAAAAAGTCTTAAAGAGAGAATAAAAAAATTAAAGGGGAATGGGGCAGCAGTGTGGAAAATAGAAAAAAAAGGAGGGGAAAGAGGGTGGCTCGTGAAAAAGGCGCAACACAAAAAAATGTGTTGCAGCAGGGGGTCCGAGCGGACCCCCACCCTCTCCCACGCAGCACACTGTAGCACCGCCAAGAGGCCACCCCAGTGCGACGGCCAGCCCAGAGGCCGCCGCACCCTAGCTGCCCAGCCGGGCGTCTTGCCTGCTCCGCCTCCCGCACAGCCAGGGCCGCCGGTAGCCCCCTCCTTCACCGGAGCCATCCACCTCACCCAACCCCGCACGACCATAACCCTCTCCTCCGCACGCCAGCAGCCTACTGCTCCCTCCCCCGTGCGGCGCATGCAGCGCACTGCCCAATGATCACAACCGCGGATCGCCAACAACCATCCCCTCTCCTGCATGATGTAGTCAACCTGTAAGCCGCCCCCTCTGCGCTCAGCCAGTTCCCTCCGGCCTCCCAGATCGCACCGCCTTCGGTGGAGCCACCTCAACAGGCCGCCGCCCCTTTCCCTCTGACCACATTGCCTGCGTGCCCAATCGCCCTCTTCCCTCCTCCGCCGATGGTGCATCAACACCAGTGGGTCACCGCTCCGAGACGCCGCATAGGAGGGAGCCCCCAATGCAGGCGTTGCCTGCTCACCAAGCACATAACTGAACCGGCCGACCCCTGCCTCTACTGGCCGTGCCACCGCACAGCCCTGCAGGAATCGCACCAGGCACCGCACACCGCTGCAGGAGGTGCACCCTGCTCCATGCCACTTCACTTACTGCATCTTGCAGTTTGGGGATTTCAAATCCAGGCCACGATAGGATCTCGACCGACCAACACTAGTTCAGGGCTGCCGCTCTGTTTGCTCCTCCCTCGCCGTGCCCCGGACAAGCCTCCCTGGATTTACGCGTGAACCTGCCTAGCGCATGCACATGCAGCGCAACCGTGACCAGCCGCCTTCCTCGGCTCCTCCTCGGGCGCACCCTGGCCAAGCTTACTCAGCCGCCGCCTGGTCCTCCTAGTGGGTAGGTAACCCCTCAGGTTAAGATAAATCAATTAATATAAATAAATATTTTAATTAATTAAATTAATTAATATATTAATTGTAGTGAAATAATTTTTAATACCCGATAAGAATTAATTTAATTTAGATATTAAATTAAATTAATTAATTAATTTAATTTTAAGCATTAAAATTAAATTAATTGACAGAACAATAATTAATTAAATTATTTGAATTATTTAATTCATTTAATTTAATTAAAGAAACCCTCGTACTTAATTATTGCATTTTAATTTTTATCGTGCAATATTTTAAATTACTTGTCATCTGGTCTTGAGCATCGACCCATGTATGTATACTTTTAAATTATTTATTTATTTATTTATTTAAACTACGTGCGATGATTGTAATTAATTAAAGACGGTCTGCACATCGTCCATTTTCGGTTAAAATGTATAAGGGCCTGCATGCCCAATAATTATATGATGTACATTTATTCCCGAGTTCCCCTCGCCTGGGCGCAAGTATCTTTATTCTTCAGACAAAGACGATGAGTGACGTAGACCCCACCAATATGAGGTAGTGTACGACAATAGAAGACGACGCATGGATTCCACCAAGGAGAGGTGGTATTTTAAGAAATGACTTAGACCCCGCCAAGACATGGAGACACTGTAGGAGACCAGCAAACATACAAGACAAAGGGAAAGCTGCATTTTGAGTCAAGATTCGACTCATGTAAGTTGCGCTTTGGTCTTTTAGATGCTCAAGAACAGTCGGGTAGTGGTTTACCTTTATGTATTTATTTATTATTTTATGCATTTTAGAACAGCGGAAAAAATATATAAAATTAAAAATAATAAAATGCATAATGAAATGACATTTTATTTCTATTACAGTTCAGTTGTGAGCATGAAAACATAGATGAAAAAGATTAATAGAAATGGATTACATTCATCAATAGAAAAAATAAAACCCTCAAAAAAATATTAAGTCACAAACAGCCTTCCATCATTCAAGTTTGAACAAAATCGGGTGTTCGAGGTGTCGGTTCATGCCTTAGATGAGGGTGCCTTTTACTACCAAGAAGTTATTATATGTGTGGTGGGTCGACTTAACTAAGATTGCAGCAAACATATAGCCTTAGCTAGTTTGTTGTAATTTTAGAGGCAAGTGTTGAGTAAATCAGTAAATGATTTTTGAAGCTGGGACTTCACTCAACAGATCAATGAACCGTGAGCTAATGCGGTTGGCCAGCCAAAAGCCTACCTTGGGCCCTCCGAGTAGTGGCGTAGCCCTAGCTTGTAGACTATGAGGCAGGATCAGAGATCCTTGCCACTAGAATACTCAAGTGTATTCCGATTCTAGTACTGAGGGTTCCTAGAATTTGAAAAATTAGTGGGAGACATTTAATGATTAAATAATCAGTAATGTCACATTAGGTAATCATATAAAAGTACAATCTTCTAAAGTATATTTCTAGATAATGACAAGTAATACAACAATAAAACCATGATAAATATTAGACAAAGTTAATGTCTAAACTAATCACAAATTTCCTAAATGTAGTATAGGCGCTTGCACACATTACTACTACAATGGAAATTAAAGGGGCTTATGTCCCAACCTGTTAAGACAACGTAGGAAGAAAGGGTGTAAAACTGATTTTAGGAGACTCATGAATAAAACATATGATGGTTCTGTCATAATGCTATCATCAAATTCTGATGTTAGTTTTGGTCGCTACATCAATAATTGGATGATGTTACATGTAGTCTCATGTCTAAGAACCTTTCGAGGAGAAAGCGAAGCAAGATTTAAATGTGATGATTGCACTCGGATCGTGTAAAGTGAAAGACAGTTCACAATATTTCATGTCATCCCATTGTTATACCATTTACACCCAATTACTCTAGTTTCATTTAAAGGTACAAACGAATGTCATAGAGTAAGCACTTCATTACCGCTAAGGTAACATTTCTCCAAGTAATAAGAATATTAGAGATAACACCATCTTTTATTCTTATGGAGAATACATTGAATGACAAGGTGAAAAGGCCTATGGAAAGTTATGCCAAAGGAACCTTCTTCATGTCCTTCAAAGAAAAGTGGATGGTTATTTAACAGGGGGTTATTTGCATAACATAATGAAATGAATTCATGGAAGTTTTAAAACTAAAATACAAGAAGCAAGTTCCCACTCCTTGTTCAGTTAATATTAATCAAATATAAGTATTGTTTTCTCTCATAATTATTGGGTATTAAAATAAAATATTCTTTTCACATATTTTTATTGAGATACAATAACCAAGAAATTAGAGAAACATTACTAGAAGTAAAGTGTATTCTCCAAGAAGCCGAGAAAGGGTGATTCCTAAGTCAGTAGGGAGAAACACATAACTTTTAATTGCCAAGTGATTGATTCAAATTGAACAAGTTGTAGAGTATAACCAAAAAAATTTATCTCATGTTCCCATTTGGACATGATGAGACATTATTCCATGTTTTTTAATGAATGTTGTTTGAGGTGACATACTCAACAAATAGTTCACTACTATTTGAATCAATGGCAATACATGATGAAAATAAAATGTAGGACCTACCCAGTTGTGGAAATGTGATTATTTGTCAAGTAAAACTAAAAGTGGACGTCAACTATATTCCCAGTATGGTATTTAGGCTCGGCATAACTAAAAACCTATGGTATAATTGACATCTTTAGTTTAGACAAATAAACCTTTAGAAATAAAGGTACGCCACAAAGCTTCTGAGGTTAGTTCAACACGAGAGTGTGAACTATTCCAAAGAAAACTAGAGGTAAAGATACTTCATAAGATTCCTTTAATTCATTAAGGAATGTACCAATGAAGGATATCTTTGGTCAGAAGATATGAGTTGCTTCGGATCGGTAGGCCGAAGAATATCTTGACCAAGCAATCATCGATAATGATATTGTAGCGTGGAGTAATTCCTGAACTCATGTTACCTTATCTAAATCACTGTATTGACATTCATAAAGAGGATTGATGATAAAGTCTTACATATTAACATTGATCAACAAGCATGTAGTGTGGAGAAATTCTTAAATGCATATGTTATACATCAAAGTTATGATGTAAGTTGTATCAATGTTGTAACTTGCAGAAACTTCCATCATATATCAAAATGTGATTTGAAAATAACAGCATAATCCCATAACTAATATGCCAACTAAAATGACAAATGGATATCATACAAGTCATAGTATTATGAAAAAACAATTATTTCATAGGACACGTTTAGATGCAAAGAGTTTTTTAGGATTTAAACAAACATGCATCAAGTTAAACACATTGTGCATCTAAGGTAATTATCCTAATGGTTGCTTAAGATATTACCTAAATCCCTATGATATAAAATATGTAGTCAAGAATTAGACTACATTTCTATACGAGGGTGAACATCTCGATTAGAGATAGTGGGAGCTGAATTGACTTGGACTTAGTCAATGCTTGAGATGCACAAATGGTTGGCATAGGGAACAAGTTACACAAGTACATGTGGAATAGGCATGTTCCAGAGACACATACTGCGTAGGAAGAATGAAACCATGGTGATGGTTTTATATTCACCCCGACCGGTGATAAATTATTCACTGAGAATAATAAATCCTATAAGTAAGCAGTATAAGGCAACGAGCTAAGATTGATAAGATCAACTAAAATTTAATAATGGATTCCATGTATCAAATTTCAAAGGGGGCTTATAAATTGAATGCTGCGGGGGGTATTCAAATGAAATGATACATGGATGGTACAAGTATGGTACCAATAATGCTCGATTGGTTATACCATGTTGGTATGCCTAAATCAATTAGAATTTTACTTGTCATAGCCAAAATTCTAAGATCCTTTTATTGTTCATTCGATTTCAAGTTCAACTTTTGTGGAAGGTGTCTATACGACACAACCAGAAAGATATGATGACATAAAATGATGCCAATAAGGGTTGCAAGTTACTGAAATCTAATTCTGGATTAAAGTAAGCAACATGATCTTAGAGCATTCATTATAAATGAATCTTTGCCTTGTCTCTACCAAAGGTTAGTGGGAGCGCCAATGTTTTCCAAGTGATATATGTTCGACAACATATGGAAAACAAATTTTGATCTTACAGATAAATAAGATCAGGTTAAAAATAATTATCTAATGATTGACTTCAAGTAGCAACCTAAATTCTAGGGAACTGGATCCACTCAGGTAGATCCAAAGGTTTCTTGGTCCTAGTCAATCTTACATATAGTGACATTATATTGAATAAATACAAGTTGGTACAATTCATGTTTAGAATTGTTTCCTATGTCACATGGATTAATCTCTCCAGGTTAACATGTTCGGAGAATGTGTAGAGATTAATGTTGTGAATTGATACCAAATGTTTTAGCGATGGATCAATCACATATTCTATAATATGTACAATAATTGATACTACCAGGATATAATTTATTATAGGCAGATATCAATTATTTCCAGGAGCACTACAAGTGTTGCAGTCAGAACTATCATCTTGTATTTCGGAAAGTACAAATGATATGTACCTAGAATATGGAGAGGAAGGTATACTAGTTTGGGTGGGACACAAACTAGTAATCCTTAGATCAATTTGATTTAGCATCGCAGTTAGGTAAAGGATATGAGCGAGTCAAGCTTATAAAATCTTATTGTAGGCACACCTAAAAATACCGAGTATGTTGTAGCTTCTAAAGCAGCTAAGAAGCAGTTATAAATTGCAATGAGTTGTTCCAATTCTTGGATTCACACCTAGTGAGAAAATTATTATCATAATGAGAGTTATTATATTCTTACTAGACAAGTTTTCAATATATGAAAATGGAAAAAGTAATATACTCGGGGATACCCTATATTGAGAAGTTTTACTCATATCGATGAGGTTTCATATAGCAGATATGCCACGCAGCGAAAACGTGGAAAGCCTAGAAGTTAAATCCATTACTCAGCAGAAGCATGGTATTTATCATGTGAGTAGCTAACATGTTTAGTTAGAAAGTTGGCTCTAGTGCAAGTGGGAGTGTTGAAATAGTGGGTTCCCTAGAACCAACTATGTAGTACTTTTGATTACCATATCATGTGTACAATTAGATATGCATGATTATATCTTACCATTATAGTGCAGAATTTTCTGCGTCCACTATAATAATGGTAATGTCTAAGGGTTAATTGTCGTGTCAAGAGGTTATAATAGATCCCAGGCTATAATGAGAACCTTGATATATAATGACATTGATCTTGAATATATGTTTTATAGTCTAGATAAATCTTACTGACTGAACACAATAGATGTCTGACTATCAGGTGATGGGGGCTCATAAGCATTGAGACTTCTTCTCATGAAGTCGTATATAAGGCCCCGACCTTAAACATTACTTAATCATGAATTAAATGAATAATTCACATAGAGGATATTTTAAGGTTTAGAGTTTTAGGGAATTAAGACATAACTATTACATCACAAAAGATTACATAGTAGACACTTCTACTAAGTTTCCATAAAATAAAAAAACACTTAAAAAGAAACATGTCTAGTTCTATGTTTTAGATAGAATGTCTTTCCTTGGTCCCATCCTTGAACCTATTCATCTTTATGTCCTGTATAAAACATTTCAAAAACTTGGGATGAGCATAAAAAGCCCAGTAAAGGATACACAAAGAAGGAAAACTGTTAGTTTTTCAAAACAAAAAGTAAACCATGAATACTTTACCAAAGTAATACTTTTCACCTTTATGAAGTAGTAAAAACCCTTCACTGAATAAAAGACCATCACTTACCCTTTTGTAACCAACCGATTACCATAAAACCCATATAAATATCACATAACATATAAAGGTAACTTGGGACATAAACATACTTAAATTGAATAACCATACGGTCGACTTCCACACATATCACTTAATTGAATAACCATACGGCCGACTTCCATACCCAATGCATTGGAGGTTATAACGTAACCACCCATCTTGGTATTCACGGCACCACCAGTCATATGGTTTATCACGTAACCACCAGTCAAATGTCCAAGTACAATTATAAAATCATAAGACATAAAACAAATATAATGGAAAGAAAAAATTTCCACACATTGATCACAATATATCACATAAATATATTGAAATAACAAATCCATTATAAAAACCATTTTCAATACCAAAATACATAAAAGAGTATATGGTATTTATTTCATTTTAAAAACATTACGGCTTGCTGAGGAAGCCAAAGACCAAATAATACTCACGGCGGCGAAAAAGGTCGTTGTCACCGCATACGTTAAAAGAAACATTTCTTTTATTTTCGTTTAGTAAAACGTTTCATAGAAAAAGATTCCTTATGTGTAAAAGTAAAAGTCAAAGGGGTTTATACACCGTATAAAAGAAAGTTGTGTATAAAACGAAATATGCCTCAATGAAAGGAGATTGAGACGAAGTCCCATACCACTTTGAAGCTTTTAATGGAATTATATTATTAAAACATGAATGTCCATATAAATAAATTCTGAAAACCATTTTGAAAACATGGACATTAAAGATAAAGATTTAGAATAATAAATCTTTAAAACATTTAAAACGATATTTTTGTTAAAGAGTTTTTAACAAAATGAGAGACTCTTGAATAAAAATAATTGTGGAATAACATTTAATGAGAACATTATAATATCAGGAGAATAAATAGATTCATGATATAATATGTCAAAGGATAGTATACACACCATATAAGAGTGAATTGGTGCATAACAACAATGAAGTCTCAATGGAAATGTAAATTGAGATGAAATCCATTATAAAGATGGTATCCTTAAATTAAGGATAAATATATCACATAATTATGTGTGAGAAATATAAATACACTCAATATAAGTGGATATTAAGTGTGAAAAAATCAGAGGTCATTCACACATATTCATAGGATGACATGTTCAAGAAGTACTGGTTGAACCCAAAGAAATCGAAATTGGGTTAAGACGTTCCCTTGTAAGAATTCGACAGCCTTAGGGCGTCACATCAAAATTCAGAAAATTAGTCGATGAGAGAGAGAATGGTATGTCATCATGTGGAAATAAAATTTACATAAATAAGGATATAAAAGAACATATCCCAACATAATAAGATGTAAATTAAAAGACATAACAAAATAAGTCTTTTAAAAAGAGGAGGGTGAAAGGTTCCCTTACCGACTTGGGTAACTTTCGAAACGTACAACCCATGAAAGAAGGACTATAAAACATTGATTTAAATACTCATAAACGAAAGTATATTACACAAATATTAGAATAATGGTAAGTACATACACCACTCAAAGGAAATGGTGGAAAATGTAGCATAAATCTCACGGGAATGAATGTGAGATGAAATATCCCTTACGAAAACTCGGCAGCCTAACGATGCCACTTAAAACTTCCAAAAAATGGTTTGATGAGATAAAATAGGGTATCTCATCATATGAACATAAATAGTACAGGAATAGTAATATAAAAGAACATACCCAAACATAAGAAAGATGAGCTTAAAGGAAATGACATAAAAAAGAGTGCTTAAAAAGAAAGAGAGAGGTAGAATCCCTTACCTCGTGTCCGAAACGACTCGATCGTTATTTAATCTACTGAATAATAAAATTTGGTCAATTTATAATTTCATAAGGACCTATTTTAAATATTATTATTCAGTTTATATCACATATTATAATGTTATAATAATTGGTTAATAAAGTGAGTTCATATCAGACGTTTTTGTCGATGTTCGGTACATGAGTAAAAATTGAACTTATTGGAAAATAATTTTCCATGTAGTTATAGGTACATCTTCTCCAGAATAGTATTAATGTTTTAAATATAATATATATCCATTATATATTCATTTTTTACTATTTTATAACATTTGGAGATAAAAAATGAAAAACACCGTTCATGGAGACGGTAGGACGTACGTACGCATGAACACTACTATCATTTTTTGTCATATTAATGGAATTAAAACTAAATGAGAGATATATATATATTATAATTATAGAATTATATAAATAATTTATATGTAATATATGACATATATATCCATTATATATATGTACTTATAATTGTACATAACATTTGGAGATAAGAAATAAAATGTACCGTTCATGGAGACGGTAAGCCGTACGTACGCATGAACGCTACTTTCATTTCTTTGTCATATTAATGGAATTAAAAATAATTGAGAGAGATATATATATATATTATAATTAAAGTATAATATATATTTTATATAGGTCACTTATGTTCATTAATTTCATTCTTTATACATTCCATGTATTGCATGAACGAGTCACATCACTTGAGGGGCGGTAGTCCACACTTCCTCGTATGAAATTATTTCATTTGCACAACATGAAAAGTGTAAAGGAATGATTTAAATATAAAATTCAGAAGCATATAGAAAACATAAATACCATATAAATCATATATCAAATATAGTTACAGCATAATGGCCACCATGAAAGGTGTTAAGAGGAGATTGAACAATCATCCTTTCGTGAGACAGAAATTCACCATCCACAGAAACAGTATGTTCTTTAACCATTAGACGAAGGTGTGTGTAATTATAGCTAGAATAATTCACATAAAAACATCGTAGTATATTGAAGATACTGGTGTTTTTACAAAATAAAGGAATAAAAAGAGTCCAGGGGTTTGGAGAAGCAAAATAAAACAAAAGAACACAAGGGAAGACATTACCTTTAAATCGGGTAACACTTTTTTATTTGAGCTCAAAGGATTCCTTGGAAAGGATTATGCCCAAAGGTGAGGCTTCAATGATGAAGATAGGGATGTGGAGATATTAAATGGGCAGGTGTTTTCCGATCCAAAGTCTTGAGAGGTGTGGGTAAGGTGGTAGAGGTGGGGGCCTTTTATAATAGGAGAGGAAGGGCACTCTTGGAAAGTTATAACATATTACTTTATTATAAAATGCTTTTCGGTTTTTAAAGGTCCCCAAATGATATATTTCGAGTATAAGGTGATAAGGTTTAGAAATAAACCCATACAATAGTTTTGTGACATGTTTAGGTCTTATAATTTACATTATCGTTCCATTTTATTTAAATCGTTAAATAATGAGGTAATCGTTGCATCATCACGGTGTCATAAATAATTTAATTTATTTAGTGCCCAAAAATTATAAATCCAAATATAATTATGTAGTAAATCTTTTTAGATTTCTAATTAATATTTATAGTAAAAAATATGACTTGTATAACCCCATGTAAAAATTGTTTTAGTAAAACAACACATATTTGTGACATTTTAACATTAAATTTAAATAAAAAGGTATTAATGTCATTTTGCTACCAAAGTGGCTCCATGGGGTCCCCAAGTTGACCCATGGATTTTCTTGGTCGGCCATGACACATCCAATGAAGGTAGGACATGTGTCTAGGTCATTTCATATTATCAAAACATTATTTTTACCTTAAATTACACTAATTACCTCTAATCGCGATTAATAAACTTAAAAGTTACTATTCAACAAAAATTATTTTAATCCCATTGAACCACATTTTACTTCTTAATGACAACCATGTATGTCATATTTTTGAAATTCAAATTATAGACGTGGTAATGTTTTATTTAAACGAAAAACCAGTTTCTTTAACTACCACTTAGTGGTTTCACTATTCATCAAAATTGAAGTTTTTCAGAAAATTACGAAAAATTCACCTTAGGATATATTTGATATTCCAAATTCAAAAATGATGTATATTTTACAAAATTAAAAACATATAAGTTACATTAATTAATTTAATAATTAATTCCCGCTGTCAGAGAAAATAGCGTGTTTTTATGAAACAATAAGTATCAAAAGATTGACACTAGTTTAAGTCCAATTTCAAGATGAAATTAATTCCAACGACCACTATTGGATTAAATGGTAAAAATATATTCTAATTTCACTTTAAAACCAATTCAAAAGATAATATAATCATATATATAAATTATATTAAAAAGAGGTTTTGAATTAAAATACAACATTTTTCACTATTCAATAAAAATGAACTTTATCGGAAAAATTCCAAAAATTTACACCAAGTAAAATTTGATGTCATGATTCTGAAGAAGAATTTTATTTTGTCAAATATAACACATAAAATTGTAAAAAAGTGGATTTAAAATAGGTTCTCCATCAAAAGGCGGTTAATCGACCTTTTAATGAATTTTAGATTGTTTACGCTTAAAATTGGATTCATTCACATTTTTAATCCTCTAACATTTATTGTAAAAAGTAAAAATATTTTACAAACATATATAATCATTTTTTAGTTAGTTCTGTTCATTCCCATCATTACAACGACTAGATGTTAACTACCATTTAAAATAAAATTATTTTATTATTAAAGTGCAAGGTAAGATTTCAAAGGAACTCGTTGTTGCATATTGGGTAAGCCATCAAGCGTAGTGTTCCCTTTAAATTAATATTAACATTTTATTCACAAATAGGGATAAATATAAAAATTTCATATTCTTTATTTACCTGGGGTGTTACATCCTTCCCCCCTTTTGGTAATTTCGTCCTTTCAATTTTAAAATTGGGCTCAGAAACGTCATTGAAAGTCCCACATCGGAACAAGAGTCGGTAAAACAATCACTTTAAATGAAGGAAAGCGAAGTACAAAGGTCACCCGAGTTAACCCATACTAGGATTCCAAGTATGAAAATATGGATATGGAGGAGAAAACAAAGGGTTGTGTCCTGATGGAGAGTGATAGTAAACATGTTTAGGAAAAAGTTAAGCACAAGAAAATCACAAACTTGTGGTGGGTTAAACGGTATTCGATTCCCCAGTAGGAAACGTTAACAGAAAACATTTTTGTTTTAAGTTACTATTCAATGAGGAATTTATTTTTGAGCTTAACTAAATCATAATGAAACATACTTACTTGTCACGTAGACATTCAACTTTTACTATATTCCTTAATCAAACTCATATTTTCTCCAAAAGACGAGTTTTTAGGAAGACTTGTTCGCATTAAGAGTACGATAATCAACTTCTTGAGAATCACCTAATACAAAAAAGATAACTATATATTTACCATGTATTTAGAAGAAATAAAAAACCAAAATTCTTAGTATGAGATCAGATAATCCACAAAAGTATAATTTTTTATAAAAAGAAAATCTATTCTTAATCTCCAAAATTTGTCCCCAAAAAAAACCAAAGTTCAACGAAGACCATTCGATAAACAATTGTTCCATAATATTCTTCAAAGTAAACCAAACTAAGATTGAAACCCAAATATTTGAATTATTTAATCACATAGTCTTCCAAGGTACAAATTAACTTTTATCTCCAAATAACATCAGTTTCTCTTAAATTCTCATATTGAAAAGTAATTAACCTAATCACATATCCTCGATGATAGGTTAATAATTTCTATAGATAACCCAAAATAAACTTACTCTTGATTCCTAAAACCATCTAACTAAAATGAATTAGGCAAACTAACCAGGTACTTCACGTAGTCTAGTGGTACACGATAAATACCAGTCACACATTGGTTGTGGGTTCGATTCCCGCAACTTTTTCTGACGTGACGGGTTTTCACACGGTCTACATGTTGTCCTTTTTCAAAAACTATATAATTCTTAAAACATTCCCGAAAACGAGATAAAATCTTTAAAAATAATCATAACATAATTTAACCTCAATTTTTTTCTCATGCCTGTCACTTTCCATCATAACATATAGTAACCCATAATTACCTCAAAAGTAAGGATCATATAAAACCAAATGGTTCTTTATAACTATGTAAAAAAAATAACAGATAACTGTTCCTTGAATAAAATTTTCATATATCAAACATCAGAGTTACACATACTATACAAAAGTCTTCTAATGTAACCCTATCATCAAAAGAGACTTAATACTCTTAAGAATTTCACCATAACTCTTGAAGCCCTTATATGTTGACTTCTTACTCATTCAAAATTCTTAATGATCCATTAACCATTTCTTTCCAACTTATTCTGAAATAATTCTTTCCTACAAAAAAAATCATGAATCATATCCCAAGATCCCAAAATAGGAAAAAAAAGTTAAGAAATAATGCATACCTTTGATTGGTCATTATTAGTTTCTTCATCTTCAATTGGAATGGCATTAGGTATTGGTAAATGAATATTTGTATGATCTTGGTGATCCCATTCCTGAAACTTCTTCATAGGACATGTGTTTGCATAATGACCATGTAAACCACAATTAAAACATTCAACTGACCCCTCATAAAGAACTTCTTTCCCTTTCCTCGAGTCAACTGGATGCTTCATTTTTCCATGGAAGGTTCTTGCTTTATGACCTTCATTTCCACATCTATAGCATATTTCTGTCCCTTTGAAACATTTTCCTAGGTGTTTATTTCCACATCATTAACACATAGGTTTTTGAACACACTTACCTTTATGATTATTACCTGTAGTTCCATAGGGATTTGTTTCTCGCATATATGATGCCTTATAGAAATCACCAAGGTTTAGGTGGTAAATCATGCCTCCAGATAGTTGGTTGAGGATAAACACAAGAGTTCTCATTTCACCTCCCATATCATTCAGTTGCTCGCTCAGAAAACTGTCACCATTTCCTTCACATCCACTGTTACTTTGGTGCCTGATAGATCCAGCCATTTACTAAAACCAAAAAGGTCAGTGTGAGTATATCAACAAAACCATCATGTACTAATGAGGAAGATAAACACTAAGATATACTTACTCATTCACTTTATCAAAAAAGTATGACTCTTTCTGAAATCCTAGCCATTATAGTAATGTCACTTATGCTTAGAGAATACCCTAACCTCTACAGTTTTCTAAACCGACCTCTGATACCAACTATAAGGCCCTGACCTTAAACATTACTTAATCATGAATTAAATGAATAATTCACATAGAGGATCTTTTTAGTTTTAGAGTTTTATAGAATTAGGACATAACTATTACATCTCAAAATATTACATAGTAGAAACATCTACTAAGTTTCCATAAAATAAAAAAACACTTAAAAAGAAACATGTCTAGTTCCATGTTTTAGATAGAATGTCTTTCCTTGATCCCATCCTTGAACCTATTCATCTTTAAGTCCTGTGGAAAACATTTCAAAAACTTGGGATGAGCATAAAAAGCCCAGTAAAGGATACATAAAGAAGAAAAACTATTAGTTTTTCAAAACCACAAGTAAACTATGAATATTTACCAAATTAATAATTTTCACCTTTATGAAGTAGTAAAAACCCTTCACTGAATAAAAGACCATTACTTACCCTTTTGTAACCAAAATATTACCATAAAACCCATATAAAGATCACATAACATATAAAGGTAACTTGGGACATAAACATACTTAAATGGAATAACCATACGGTCGACTTCCACACATATCACTTAATGGAATAGCCATACAGCTGAATTCCATACCCAATGCATTGGAGGTTATAACATAACCACCCGCCCTAGTATTCACGGCACCATCCGTTATATGGTTTATCACGTAACCACCCGTCAAATTTCCAAGTACCATTAAAAAATCATAAGACATAAAACAAATATAATGGAAAGAAAACATTTCCACACTTTGATCACAATATATCACATAAATATATTGATATAACAAATCCATTATAAAAACCAATTTAAATACCAAAATATATAAAAGAGTATATGGTATTTATTTCATTTTAAAAACATTACAGCTTGCTGAGGAAGCCAATGACCAAATAATACTTGTGGTGGTGGAAAAGGTCGTTCTCACCACGTACGTTAAAAGAAACATATCTTTTTGTAGTTTAGTAAAACGCTTCATGGAAAAAGATTCCTTATGTATGAAAGTAAAAGTCAAAAGGGTTTATACACCGTATAAAAGAAAGTTGTGTATAAAACTAAATATGCCTCAATGAAAGGAGATTGAGATGAAGTCCCATACCAATTTGAATCTTTTAATGGAATTATAATTTTAAAACATTAATGTCCATATAAATAAATTCTGAAAACCATTTTGAAAACATGGACATTAAAGATAAATATTTATAATAATAAATCTTTAAAACATTTAAAACGATATTTTTGTTAAAGAGTTTTTAACAAAATGAGAGAATCTTGAATAGAAATAATTGCAGAATAACATTTAATCAGAACTTTATAATATCATGAGAATAAAGGGATTCATGATATAATATGTCAAAGGACAGTATACACACCATATAAGAGTGAATTTTTGCATAACAACAATGAAGTCTCAATGGAAATATAAATTGAGATAAAATCCATTATAAAGATGGTAACCTTAAATTAAGGATAAATATATCACATAATTATGTGTGAGAAATATAAATACACCAAATATAAGTGGATATTAAGTGTGAAACAACCAGAGGTCATTCACACATATTCATTGGATGACATGTTCAAGAAGTACTAGTTGAACCCAAAGAAATTGAAATTGGGTTAAGATGTTCCCTTGTAAAAATTCGACAGCCTTAGGGCGTCACTTCAAAATTCAGAAAATTAGTCGATGAGAGAGAGAATGGTATGCCATCACTTGGACATAAAATTTACATCAATAAGGATATATAATAACATATCCCAACATAATAAGATGTAAATTAAAAGACATAACAAAATAAGTCTTTTAAAAAGAGGAGGGTGAAAGGTTCCCTTACCGACTTGGGTAACTTTCGAAATGTACAACCCATGAAAGAAGGACTATAAAACATTGATGTAAATACTCATAAACGAAATTATATTACACAAAGATTAGAATAATGGGAAGTACATACACAACTCAAAGGAAATGGTGGAAAATGTAGCATAAATCTCATGGGAATGAAAGTGATATGAAAAATCCCTTATGAAAACTCGGCAGCCTAACAACGCCACTTAAAACTTCTAAAAAATGGTTTGATGAGATCAAATAGGGTCTCTGATCATATTAAAATAAAAAGTAAAGTAACAGGAATATAAAAGAACATCCCCAAACATAAGAAATATGAGCTTAAAGAAAAATGACATAAAAAAGAGTGCTTAAAAAGAAAGAGAGAGGTAGAATCCCTTACCTTGTGTCCGAAATGACTCGATCGTTCTTTAATCTCCTGAATAATAAAATTTGGTCAATTTATAATTGACTAAGGACCTCCTTTAAATATTATTATTCAGTTTATATCACATATTATAATGTTATAATAATTGGTTAATAAGGTGAGTTCATATCAGACGTTTTTGTCGATGTTCAGTACATGAGTAAAAATTGAACTTGTTGGAAAAGAATTTTCCATGTAGTTATAGGTACATCTTATCCAGAATAGTATTAATGTTTTAAATATAATATATATCTAGTATATATTCATTTTGTACTATTCAATAACATTTGGATATAAAAAATGAAAAGCACCGTTCATGGAGACGGTAGGCCGTACGTACGCATGAACACTACTTTCATTTTTTTGTCATATTAATGGAATTAAAACTAAATGAGAGATATATATATTATAATTACATAATGATATCCATCATTTATATGTAATATATGACATATATATCCACTATATATATGTACTTATAATAGTGCATAACATTTGGAGATAAGAAATAAAATTTACCGTTCATGGAGACGGTAAGCCGTACGTACGCATAAACGCTACTTTCATTTATTTGTCATATTAATGGAATTAAAAATAATTGAGATATATATATATATAATAATTACAGTATAATATATATGTTATATAGGTCACATATGTTCATTAATTTCGTTCTTTATACAGTCCATGTATTGCATAAACGAGTCACATCACTTGAGGGGGCGGTAGTCCACACTTCCTCGTATGAAATTATCGCATTTGCACAACATGAAAAGCATAAAGGCAAGATTTAAATATAAAATTAAGAAGCATATAGAAAACAGAAATACCATATAAATCATATATAAAATATTGTGACATCATAATGGCCACCATGAAAGGTGTTAAGAGGAGATTGAACAATCATCATTTCGTGAGGCAGAAATTCTCCGTCCACAGAAACGGTATGTTCTTTAACCATTAGACGAAGGTGTATGTAAGTATAGATCTAATACTTAACATAAAAACATTCTAGTATATTTAAGATATTGTTTTTGTTACAAAATAAAGGAATAAAAAGAGTTTAGGGGTTTGGAGAAGCAAAATAAAACAAAAGAATACAAGGGAAGACATTACCTTTAAATCGGGTAACTCTTTTTTATTTGAGCTCAAAGGCTTCCTTGGAAAGGATTATCCCCAAAGGTGTGGCTTCAATGATTAAGAGAGGTGTGTGGAGAGATGAAATGGGCTGGGTTTTTCCAAGGAAAATGCTTGAGAGGTGTGGGTAAGGTGGTAGAGGTGGGAGCCTTTTATAAGAGGAGAGGAGGGGCACTCATGGAAAGTTATAAAATATTACTTTATTATATAATTCTTTTAGGATTTTAAAGGTCCCAAAAGGATATATTTCGAGGATAATTTGATAAGTTTTCGAAATACACCCATAAAATTGGTTTTTTACAAGTTTAGGTCTTATATTTTACATTATCGTTTCATTTTATTTAATTCGTTAAATAATGAGGTAATCACTGCATCATCATGGTGTCATAAATAATTTAATTTATTTAGTTTCTAAAAATTATAAAACAAATATCATGATGTATTAAATATTTTTATCTTTCTTATGAATATTTATGGTAAAAAATATGACTTGTATAACCCCATGTAAAAATTGTTTTAGTAAAAAAACACATGTTTGTGACATTTTAACATTAAATTTAAATAAAAAGGTATTAATGTCATTTTGCTACCAAAGTGGATCCATGGGGTCCCCAAGTTGACCCATGGATTTTTTTGGTCGGCCATGACACATCCAATGAGGGTATGACATGTGTCTAGGTCATTTCATATTATTAAAACATTATTTTTACCTTAAATTACACTAATTACCTCTAATCGCGATTAATAAACTTAAAAGTTACTATTCACCAAAAAATTATTTTAATCCCATTGAACCACGTTTTAATTATTAATGACAACCATGTATGTCGGATTTTTGAAATTCAAATCATCGAAGTGGTAAAGTTTCATTTAAATGAAAAATCAGTTTCTTTAACTAGCACTTAGTGGTTTCACTATTCATCAAAATTGATGTTTTTCAGAAAATTACCAAAAATTCACCCAAGTATATATTTGATATTCCGAATTAAAAAATTATGTCTATTTTACAAAATTCAAAACATATAAGTTACATTAATTAATTTAATAATTAATTTCCGTTGTCAGAGCAAATAACGTGTTTTTATGAAACAATAAGTATCAAAAGATTGACAATAGTTTAAGTCCAATTTCAAAATGAAATTAATTCCAACGACCAGTATTGGATTAAATTGTAAAAATATATTCTAATTTCACTTTAAAACCAATTAAAAAGATAATCTAATCATATAAATAAATTAGATTAAAAAGTGGTTTTGAATTAAAATACAACATTTTTCACTATTAATTAAAAAAATGAACTTTATCGGAAAAATACCAAAACTTTACACAAAGTAAATTTTGATGTCCCGATTCTAAAGAAGAATTTTATTTTGTCAAATATAACACATAAAATTTTCTAAATGTGGATTTTAAATAGGTTCGCCATCAAAAGGCAGTTAATCGACCTTTTAAAGAATATTAGATTGTTTACGCTTAAAATTGGATTCATTCGCATTTTTAATCATATAACATTTATTGTAAAAAGTAAAAATAATTGAAAAACATATATAATCATTTTTTAGTTAGTTCTGTTCATTCCCGTCATTACAACGACTAGGTGATAACTACCATTTAAAATAAAATAATTTTATTATTAGAGTGCAATGCAAGATTTCAAAGGAACTCGTTGTTACATATTGGGTAAGCCATCGAGCATAGTGTTCCATTTAAATTAATATTAACATTTTATTCACAAATAGGGATAAATATAAAAATTTCATATTCTTTATTTACCTGGGGTGTTACACAGCACTTGGTGATCTCTAGTAGTGAGATCATGAGGAGAGACCTGCCAATAGGAACACCACATGTTTTGGGTGTCAATGGTTGTTACTATCTACAGACATGTGTATTGGTCTCCTGAATTGAGACCATTACCAATGTATATCATTTAATTATGTACTTTGATGCAAGGAAAAAACCATGGCAGTAATGTCGTGGCAAGGTAGTTTGTGTCAGGTGCGTCGTTAGTGGTATGATGTTGGTTGAATGGTCAAGAAAGGATTTGTCGCTTCAATGTTTAGGAAGTTGTATATCTCAGGCCTGGTTGATCCGGATGGTGCCGCCTTCATAAGTCATTGGCCAAAGTAGTAGAAAAGAAAATCTATCCAGTTAGATCTACAAATAATAAAGCAAGATAAGGATGATGAAACAAGAGTGCATCCTACTTTATGAGATATTTAATGACAAAGAGACTATAGTACATAGTCAGTGTTCGTAGGATGGTAGTCGATTCTATGACTATCCTTATCTCTTTAGGGGCCATGATGGGTTGCTAGACCCTACTCCTGGTCTGTGAATTTTATTCACTGCTATCGAGATAAGGGCCTAGAGGGTCACACACAATAGCGTATTCAAGAATCAGCACCTATTCAGTGGAATAGGAATATGGACATAGTGGGCCCCACCATGGAGTCCGAGCATTTTCCAAGTTTTCGATCACCAAATGAATTAAATAAATTCATTAATATTCAAGTTACAAATATTTGGGATTGAATTTATTTAATGTATTTACGAGGTTAGTAAATACGAGAAAAATACTAATCGAACAAATATTATTTTAATATTCAAGGTTCGTTTAATATTCAGCGGGACAATGAGTCGAGTTAAATGGCTCGGATTTTATCACATAATATGTTTCATATAGATTAAAAGTATGTGATAAAATAATAAATAATATTGGTGCAGTTAAGTCCTTCAAAATTATTTATTTAGAGAACGTTGATATTAACAGGGGCTGGGGAACCCTATAGGGTATTTATCAATGTCTCTATAAATAAGAGAGGAGGATCTCTCTCTTTTGTGTGCGCATCACTATTCATTCATTTTTGTAATGAAATTTGAGAGCCTCTATCTCCTCCCGCTTCCTAGAGAGAGAAGATGAAGATCCAAGAGCTCAGATCAAGTTTCTCCTCACGCATCGCATGATCGACGATGCGGTGATCGTCGGGACGTCGAAGATATCGTTAAATCACCATGCTAGCACTCAGAGTTCGACGATCGGCATTCCCGTGGATTTTTGAGGTGCGTATGGACGATCTAGAGGGATCCTGCTATGGATCCTTTGTGAAATGATCGCCGTCGAAAAGGAGTGGTTGACAACGGCTTCATATATGCAACAATTATGTTTTCCTTTTATTTTTGTTCTCTTAACAATCTATGCGAGATCCTCGGACCTCTCTGGGGCTCGGATCATTGGCAACGACAGGTACCGTCATTGCGCTGATGAAAATTTTAAAATCCCCGGCCCACAGGCTTCCGTTGCGGTCCCCAGAAACCTAACACTTATTCATAACTTGATCCATTTGAGAATGTACTATCATGATGTTTTGAGTGCCCATTCCAATTATATTTGTAATATCATTATGTAAATCTTAATTTTCCCATCACATTTATTGTTTTGTCAAGTTCTTCTACTTCCATCCATAAAAAAAAATAAAGTACAATTAGAGGGCATGAATATAAGGCCCCAACCTTAATCATCTCTTAATATTGAATTAAATGAATAATTCACATTGAGGATATTTTCAGGTTTAGAGTTTTAGAGAATTATATCATAACCACTACATCTCAAAATATTACAAAGTAGACACTTCTAATTAGTTTCCATAGAAAAAAAACTCTTAAAAAGAAACATGTCTAGTTTCAGGTTTTATATAGCATGACTTTCCCTTGATCCCATCCTTGACCCTATTCCACATTAGGTCCTGTGAAAAACATTTCAAAAAAAACATGGGGTGAGCATAAAGAGCTCAGTAAAGGATACACAAAGAATTAAAACTGTTAGTTTATCAAAACAATAAGTAAACCATGTATAATTTATCAATGTAATACTTTTCTACTTTATTAAGTAGTAAAAAATCTTCAATGAATAAAAGATCATTAATTACCCTTTTGTAACCAAAAGATTACCATAAAACCTATAAAAAGATCACTTAACATATAAAGGTAACTTGGGACATAAACATACTTAAGTGGAATAACCATACAGTCGACTTCCACACATATCACTTGATGGAATAACCATACAGACAACTTCTATACATACTTAATGGAATAGCCATATGGCCGACTTCCATACCCAATGAATTGGAGGTTATAACGTAACCGCCCGTCCTGGTATTCACAGCACCACCCGTCATATGGTTTATCATGTAACCACCCGTCAAATGTCCAAGTACCAATATAAAATCATAAAACATAAAACCAATATAAAGGAATGATAACATTTCCACATTTAAATCACAATATATAATTTAAATATATTGACATAATATAATCCTTTATCAAAACCATTTTCAATACCAAAATACATAAAAGAGTATATGGTATTTATTTTATTTTAAAAACATTACGGCTTGTTGAGGAAGCCAAAGACCAAATAATACTCGCGGCGGCGGAAAAGGTCATTTTCACCACGTACGTTAAAAGAAACATTCCTTTTTTTCATTTAGTAAAACGCTTCATAGAAAAAGATTTCTTTTGTATAAAAGTAAAAGTCAAAGGGTTTTATACACCATATAAATGTAAGTTGTGTATAAAACGAAATATGCCTCAATGAAAGGAGATTGAGACGAAGTCCCATACCTCGGGTCCGACTTGACTCGATCGTTCTTTAACGTCCTGAATAATAAACTTGAGTTAATTTCTATTTGCATAAGAACCTTTTTAAAGTTCATTATTCCTTTTCTATCACTTATATCCATGTTATTAACATTATTTAACCATTTATGTTAATAATGTTTGTTTTGTCGATATTTGGTTCTTAAGTCGAAAGTGGACTTCTTACAATTACATGTTGTTTATGAGGTAAAAGGTTATTTATATCCAGAATGACATTGATGATTTGGATATCATATATATCATATATATCTATCATATACATGTATTTATAATATCACATAATCATTTAGAGGTAATAAATGAAATGCACCGTTCATGGAGATGGTAAGTCGTACGTACGCATGAACACTACTTTCATTTCTATGTCATATTAATGGAATTAAAAATAAATGAGATGTATGTATATTTTAATTCCAGAATTATATTTATCATTTAGATGAACCATACATCATATATATCCATTATATATATGTACTTATAATAGTACATTACATTTAGGTATAAGAAATGAAATGCACTGTTAATGGAGACGGTAAGCCGTACGTACGCATGACCGCTACAATCATTTATATATCACACTTTAATGGAAAGAAATAATAATTATATAGAGGTAAATTATAATTCCAATATAACATCATATATAATAACTTTAAATAAATCCTTTATACGTCCCACATATGGCATTAACGAATCACATCACTTTGAGGGGGCGGTAGTCCGCACTTCCTAAAATGAAATTATCGTGTTTACCCAAAATGGAAACCATAATGGTATACCACAAATTAAAAATACAGAAGCATAAGGGAAACATAAACATAATATATATCATATATAAATAGAGTGACATCTTAATTGCCACCTTTGAAGGTGTTAAAAGAATGTTGAACAATCATCGTTTCGGGAGACAGAAATTCACCATCCACAGAAACAGTATGTTCTTTAACCATTAGATGTAGGTGTGTGTAAGTGTAGCTCTAATTGTTCTTATAAAAACATCCTAGTATATTGAAGATACTTTATTTGTTACAAAATGAATGAATAAAAAGAGTTTAGGGGGTTGGAGAAGCAAAATAAAACAAAAGGACTCAAGTGAAGACATTACCTTAAAATCAGGTAACTCCCTTTGGTTTGATCTCAAAGGCTTCCTTGGGAAGACTTCTCCCCAAAGTGTGGCTTCAAGGAGTAATAGAGGGATGTGGAGAGACAAAATGGTAAGGGTTTGGCCGAGCCAAAGGCTTTCTAAGTGTGGGTAAAGAGGTAGAGGTGGGTGCCTTTTATAAGGGGAGAGGAGGGGCACTCTTGGAAAGTAAAGAAACGTTACTTTATTTTAAACTGATATTAGGATTTAAGAGGTACCAGATTGATATAATTCTAGGATAAGGTGATAAGGGTTCTAAATATACCCATCCAATAGGTTTTGGACATTTGTAGGTCATAGATTTTACATTATCGTTTCATTTTATTTAAATCCTTTATTAATGAGGTAATCGCTGCATCATCATGATGTCATAAATAATTTACTATATATAATGTCCAAAAATTATAAAAAAATTTCATGATGTAGGGAAACCTTTTATCTTTCTAATGAATATTTATAGTCAAAAATATTACTTGTATAACCCCATATAAAAATTGTTTTAGTAAAACATTTCATGTTTGTGTCATTTTTACTTTAACATTTAATAAAAAGTTATTTATGTCATTTCCCAACCAAAGTGGCTCCATGGGGTCCCCAAGTTGACCCATGGATTTTCTTGGTCTACCATGACACATAAAATGAGGGTAGGACATGTGTAAAGCTCATCTCCTTTTATTAAAACATTATTTTTACCTTAAACTACACTAATTACCTCTAATCGCGATTAAAAACTTAATAAGTTACTATTCACCAAAAAATTATTTTAATCCAATTGAACCAAATTTTACATTTTAATGAAAACCATGTATGTTGGATTTTTGAAATTAAAAACACAGAGGTGGTAAAATTTTATTTAAATGACAAATCAGTTTTTTAAGTACCACTTAGTGGTTTCACTATTCATCAAAAATTGAAGTTTTTCAGAAAAATACCAAAACATCAACCTATGATTTATTTGATATTCTGAATTCAAAAATAGATTCTATTTTACACAATTCAAAACATATAAGTTGCATTAATTAATTTAATAATTAATTCCCACTTTCAGGGCAAATAGCGTGTTTTCATGAAACAATAAGTATCAAAAGATTGACAATAGTTTAAGTCCGATTTCAAAGTGATATTAATTCCAATGACCACTATTAGATTTAATGGTAAAAATATATTATAATTTCACTATAAAACCAATTCAAAAGATAATCTAATCATATAAATAAATTAGAATAAAAAGAGGTGTTGAATTAAAATACAACATTTTACACTATTCATAAAAAAATTGAACTTTATCGTAAAAATAACAAAAACTTACACAAAGTAAATTATGATGTCCCGATTCTAAAGAAGAGTTTTATTTGGTCTAATAGAATGTATAATAGTGAACAAAACTATATTTAATTACGGTTCTCCATCAAAAGGCGATAAGTGAACCTTTAGTGAAAACTAGGGCATATACGCCTAAAATTGAATTCTTTCTGTATTTTAAGCCTCTATCTTTTATTAGATAAAAGTAAAAACATTTAAAAAACATATATAATCATATTTTAGTTATTTCTATCCATTCCCACCAATACAACAACTATGTGTTAAATACCATTTAAAATAATATTATTTTATTACTAGTGTGCAATGAAAGATTTCAATGAAACTCTTTGTTGCGTATCAGGTACGCTATCGAACAGAGCAAACCTTTTAAAGTAAAATTAATATTTAATTCGTAAATATTAATAAATATGAAAATGTTTTATTCATTATTTACCTGGGATGTTACATCCTTCCCCTCTTTTGGGAATTGTGTCCTCACAATTTTATTCACTTATCAAAATAAGTGGGGGTATTTATCCCTCATAAAATTTTCAGATTCCCAAGTTGCATCTTCAACAATATGGTTTTTCCAGAAAACCTTTACCTGGTGAATTACCTTATTTCGCAACATTTTCTCTCTTCGGTCAAGAATCTGGACTGGTTGTTCTTCATAAGATAGGTTCTCTTCCAGCTGAACTACCTCTAGACTCAAAACATGAGATGGATCTGGCATATACTTCCTCAATATAGAAACATCAAAAACATTGTGTACCTGAGATAAACTCGGAGGTAAAGCCACTCGGTAAGCCACTGATCCAACTTTCTCCAGAATTTTATATGGTCCAATGAACCTTGGACTCAGCTTTCCTTTCTTACCAAATCTCATCACACTTTACCATGGATAAACCTTGAGAAAAACATGATCACCTACCTCGAAAGATATATCCTTCCTCCGGTTATCCGAATAACTCTTCTGCCTACTTTGAGCTGTTCTCATGTGTTTCTAAATCAAATGAACTTTTTCTGCCATCTCTTCTACTAATTCTGGTCCCATTAGCTTCCTTTCACCCACTTCATCCCAAAAAGCTGGAGTTCGACACCGTTTACCATATAACTCCTCAAATGGTGCCATCTGTATACTAGAATGAAAACTGTTATTATATGAAAACTCAACCAAAGAAAGATGTTGGCCCCAACTTCCATGATAATCCATCGAACAAGCTCGTAGAATATCTGCCAAGGCTTGAATTGTTCATTCTGACTTCCCCTCTGATTGAGGATGAAAAGCTGTACTAAAATTTAATTCAGTACCCAACGACTTCTGAAGGCCTTTCCAAAAGTTAGAAGTAAACCTGAGATCACGATCAGACACAATGGAGAGAGGAACTCTATGTAACCTGAATATCTCTTTAAGATACAAACAGTAAAGTTGATCTAGTGAAAAAGTATCTCGTATAGTAAGGAAATGAGCAGATTTAGTCAAGCGATCAACAATAAGCCAGATTGCATTATTACCTCAAGATGTCCTCGGTAATCCCAAAACAAAGTCCATGGATATGTTTTCCCATTTCCACTTTGGTACTGGTAAAGGCTGAAGCATCCCTTTCGGTAACTGCCTCTCTGCTTTAACCTGCTGACAAGTCAAACACTTCACAGTAAAATCAGCAATATCCCTTTTTATTCCATCCCACCAGTAATACTCCCGCAAATCTCTGTACATCTTAGTACTGCCAGGATGAACTGAAAATGGGGAACTATGAGCCTCACATAACAACTCATTCTTCAACTGTGAATCACAAGGCACACATAATCTCTTCCCAAACCTCAAAACACAATCATTATCAATGTTGAATTCAGGCAACTTACCCTTCTGAACCAGCTCTACCTTTTTCTGTAACTCACTGTCTTCCCTCTGTGCTTGCTTAATTCTGTCTGATAGGGATGATCTCACTAATACCTGAAACAAAACAGAAGAACATCCTGCACCAACAAATTCTATTCCAAAGTTCATCAAATCAAAAACCAAAGGATCACGTTCCAAACGTAGCATGGTTAATGAAGCATTACATTTTTGACTCAAAGCATCGACCACTTTATTTTATTTTCCCATATGGTTGTGAATTGTATAATCATAATCCTTGATTAATTTCATCCATCACCTCTGTATCATGTTCAATTATTTCTGAGTTAATATATACTTTAAATTTTTTTTATCATTATATATTTCACACTTTACTCCCTACAAATGATGCCTCCAAATTTTTAAAGCAAAAACAACACCAGATAATTCCAAATCATGTGTAGGGTAATTTACCTAATGAGTTTTCAACTGACGTGAAGCATAAGAAATTACCTGATCATTCTGCATAAGGACACAACCAAGTCCCTTCAACGAAGCATCACTGTATATAACAAACTCACCATTCCTGGAAGGAAGTGCCAAAACTGGAGCATTCACCAATATTCTTTTCAACTCCTGAAAAGAATCATCACATTCTTTTGTCTAGATGAACTTAACAACCTTACGAGTTATCTTAGTCATTGGACTAGATAACTGTGAAAAATTTTCAACAAACCTTCTGTAGTAACCTGCCAACCCAAGAAAACTGATTCAACTGAGCCATCACTACAGTAAACTGCTCAATTCTGATTCTGACCATCACAGTATACTGATTTGGGAGGTCATTTCCCTCAGTTTACCTTCCCAAAAAAACTTATCTGTTTCCTCTACGAAAAACCATTCTTAACACTAAAATACCTTAGGTGAAGCAACATGGTAATCCGTAAATGCTATATCATTTCAATCATACCATAAATTAACTTAACATTTAACAATTTTATAACACCTAAATTTGTCTAAACTGACCTTTGATACCAACTATAAGGCCCCGACCTTAAGCATCTCTTAATATTTAATTAAATGAATAATTCACATTGAGGATCTTTTCAGTTTTACAGTTTTAGGGAATTAGAACATAACTACTACATCTCAAAAGATTACAAAGTAGACACTTCTACTAAGTTTCCATAGAATAAAAAAACTCTTAAAAAGAAACATGTCTAGTTCCATGTTTTATATAGAATTACTTTCCCTTGATCCCATCCTTGACCCTATTCCACATTAGGTCCTGTGAAAAACATTTCAAAAAAAAAAACTTGGGGTGAACATAAAGAGCTCAGTAAGGGATACACAAAGAATGAAAACTGTTAGTTTATCAAAACAACAAGTAAACCATGTATACTTTATCAAAGTAATACTTTTCACATTTATGAAGTAGTAAAAACTATTCACTGAATAAAAGATCATTAATTACCCTTTTGTAACCAAAAGATTACCACAAAACCCATAAAAAGATCACATAACATATAAAGGTAACTTGGGACTTAAACATACTTAAGTGGAAAAACCATACGGTCGACTTCCACACATATCACTTAATGGAATAGCCATACGGACAACTTCCATACATACTTAATGGAATAGCCATATGACCGAATTCCATACCCAATTCATTGGAGGTTATAACGTAACCACCCGTCCTGGTATTCACGGCACCACCCGTCATATGGTTTATCACGTAACCACCCGTCAAATGTCCAAGTACCAATATAAAATCATAAAACATAAAACCAATATAATGGAATGATAACATTAGCAAATTTCAATCACAATATATCATTTAAATATATTGAAATAATAGAATACTTTATCAAAAACATTTTCAATACCAAAATACATAAAATAGTATATGGTATTTATTTTATTTTAAAAACATTACGGCTTGTTGAGGAAGCCAAAGACCAAATAATACTCGCAGTGGCGGAAAAGGTCATTATCACCGCGTACGTTAAAAGAAACATTCCTTTTTGTCGTTTAGTAAAACGCTTCGTAGAAAAAGATTCGTTTTTTATAAAAGTAAAAGTCAAAGGGGTTTATACACCGTATAAAAGATAGTTGTGTATAAAACGAAATATTCCTCAATGAACGGAGATTGAGACGAAGTCCCTTACCTCGGGTCCGACTTGACTCGATCGTTCTTTAACGTCCTGAATAATAAACTTGAGTTAATTTCTATTTTCTTAAGAACCTTTTTCAAGTTAATTATTCCTTTTATATCACTTATTTCCATGTTATAAACATTATGTAACCATTTAAGTTAATAATGTTTGTTTTGTCAATATTTGGTTCTTAAGTCGAAAGTGGACTTCTTACAATTACATGTTGTTCGTGTGGTCAAAGGTTCTTTATATACAAAATGACATTCCTGATTTGGATATCATATATATCATATATATCTAGCATATACATGTATTTATAATATCACATAATCATTTAGAGGTAAGAAATGAAATGCACCGTTCATAGAGACAGTAAGCCGTATGTATGCATGAACGCTACTTTCATTTCTATGTCATATTAATGGAATTAAAAACTAAATGAGAGGTATGTATATTTTAATTCCAGAATTATATTAATCATTTAAATGAAACATAAATCATATATATCCATTATATATATGTACTTATGATAGAACATTACATTTGGGGATAAGAAATGAAATGCACCGTTCATGGAGACGGTAAGCCGTACGTACGCATGAACGGTACTTTCATTTCTATCTCATACTTTAATGGAAAGAAATAATAATTATATAGAGGTATATTATAATTCCACTATAACATCATATATAATAACTTTAAATCCATCCTTTATTCGTCCCACATATGGCATTAACGAATCACATCACTTTGAGGGGGCGGTAGTCCGCACTTCCTAAAATGAAATTATCGTGTTTACCCACAATGGAAACCATAAATTTATACCACAAATGAAAAATACAGAAGCATAAGGGAAACATAAACATAATATATATCATATATAAATATAGTGACATCTTAATGGACACCTTTGAAGGTGTTAAAAGAATGTTGAACAATCATCGTTTCGGGAGGCAGAAATTCTCCATCCACGGAAACAGTATGTTCTTTAACCATTAGATGTAGGTGTGTGTAAGTGTATCTCTAATACTTCTTATAAAAACATCCTAGTATATTGAAGATACTGGAGTTGTTACAAAATAAATGAATAAAAAGAGTTTAGGGGGTTGGAGAAGCAAAATAAAACTAAAGGACTCAAGTGAAGACATTACCTTAAAATCGGGTAAATCCCTTTGGTTTGAGCTCAAAGGCTTCCTTGGGAAGACTTATTCCCAATGTGAGGCTTCAAGGAGTAATAGAGGGATGTGGAGAGACAAAATGGGCAGGGTTTGGCCGATCCAAAGGATTTGGAAGTGTGGGTAAAGAGGTAGAGGTGGGGGCCTTTTATAAGAGAAGAGGAGGGGCACTCTTGGAAAGTAAAGAAAAGTTACTTTATTTTAAAATGAGATTCAGATTTAAGAGGTCCCACATTGCAATAATTAGAGGATAAGGTGATAGGGGTTCTAAATATACCCATCCAATAGGTTTCGGACATGTGTAGGTCACAGATTTTACATTATCTATTCATATTATTTAAATCCTTTATTAATGAGGTAATCACTGCATCGTCATGATGTCTTAAATAATTTAATATATTTAATGTATAAAATTATAAAAAAATATATCATGATGTAGGAAATCATTTTATCTTTATAATTAATATTTATAGTCAAAAATCACGCTTGTATATCCCCATGTAAAAATTGTTTTAGTAAAACATCTCATGTTTGTGTCATTTTTTACTTTAACATTTAATAAAAAGTTATTTATGTAATTTTCCAACCAAATTGGCTCCATGAGGTCCCCAAGTTGACCCATTTATTGTCTTGGTAGGAAATTACACATCCAATCAGGGTAGGACATGTGTCAAGATCATCTCATTTTATTAAAACATTATTTCTACCTTAAACTACACTAATTACCTCTAATCGCGATTAAAAACATAATAAGTTACTATTCAAAAAAAATTATTTTAATCCCATTGAACCAAATTTTACTTCTTAATGACAACCATGTATGTCGGATTTTTGAAATTCAAAACACAGAGGTGGTAAAATTTCATTTAAACGAAAAATCAGTTTTTTAAGTACCACTTAGTGGTTTCACTATTCATAAAAAATTGAAGTTTTTCAGAAAAATACCAAAACTTCACCCTAAGATTTATTTGATATTCTAAATTAAAAAATAAATTATATTTTACAAAATTCAAAACATATAAGTTGCATTAATTAATTTAATAATTAATTCCCACTGTCAGAGCAAATAGCGTGTTTTCCTGAAACAATAAGTATCAAAAGATTGACACTAGTTTAAGTCCGATTTCAAAGTGAAATTAATTCCAATGACCACTATTGGATTTAATGGTAAAAATATATTCTAATTTCACTATAAAACCAATTTAAAATATAATCTAATCATATAAATAAATTAAATTAAAAAGTGGTTTTGAATTAAAATACAACATTTTACACTATTCATTAAAAAAATGAACTTTATCGGAAAAATACCAAAAACTTACACAAAGTAAATTTTGATGTACCGATTATAAATAAGAGTTTTATTTGTTCTAATAGAATATATAAGAGTGAAAAAAAACTATATTTGATAACGGTTCGCTATCAAAAGGCGATAAGTGAACCTTTAGTGAAAACTAGGGCATATACGCCTAAAATTGAATTCTTTCTGTATTTTAAGCCTCTATATTTTATTAGAAAAAAGTAAAAACATTTAAAAAACATATATAATCATATTTTAGTTATTTCTATCCATTCCCACCAATACAACGACTATGTGTTAACTACCATTTAAAATAATATTATTTTATTACTAGTGTGCAACGAAAGATTTCAATGAAACTCTTTGTTGCGTATCGGGTACGCTATCGAACATAGCAACCCTTTTAAAGTAAAATTAATATTTAATTCATAAATATTAATAAATATGAAAATGTTTTATTCATTATTTACCTAGGATGTTACAATTAATACTTCGCTAGTAACCATATAAGAATAAAACATTGAACATAGAAGGATAAAATTCTAAATTAAAAGTATATCCTTACTTGTGATACCCTAAGTTTCTATATAGGTTATAAATGGTGATATAATTATGAATAGGGTTCTTACTAAAGTGATCTTATCATAATCTCCAAAAATAACTAGAACTTTCTCTGATACCAACTATAATTCCACTATCCTTTTACGCATATTATTATATGATTTTAAACATAATTATCTAACTAACAAAACTAAGGATTGTAAAATCTAGCACCTTTCAAAGATTAGGTACACAATTAAAAAACATGAAACCAAAATAAAAACCTATTTTATTTAAACTCCATAATGTTCTTATAACTTCCAATGAGCCTTAACGTATTTATAGGATAACCTAGGGAGTACATGAACAAAAGTGATGATCTAAAAATCCTAGTAAGGGAATGAACATAATAATAAAGAATTACACATGGGTTAGAAGGTATAACATGATAACATAGAAAGGAATGGAATGTAAATAAACATATAGAAGCATAAAATATATATAATGTTATATTTTAATCATGAAATCATAGTAATGTGGAAGTAACATAAAAAATGACATAAGTACGAGTCAAGGTTCATTGTACACAGAGGATCACGAGTAAGGGCTAACCACCAAGATCGTTGCACATGCAACATGAGTCATGGATAACCACCAAGAACATTGAAAGTGACTTCTCATGAGACTAAAAATTACCCAATGCATTGTAGTGATATGTATTCACACCCATCATAACATGTTCATGAATATGTGTTCTACATGAAAAATAAACATAAGGGTTACCTATAGAAATAAATGTGTATCATAATCATGTCATAAAGCATAATAAATGGGTGTATCATAAAAGTGTTCATAATATAATGTATTTAATTCATATATGGAAATTCATAAGGGAAAATAGGCATATATGAGGATAAGTGATTTCAAACTGACATGAAAATGTGTAAAAAGAGTGTTTATGAAGCTTTAGAAATATAATATTTTATTGAGATTTTAATAAGATATTAAAGAGAATTTAAACGGGAAAAAGAAAAATAATTTATATATAATAATAAATTAACCAATATTAATAATCATGATAAAATGATTGATTTTTGAAAAACAGCGGTGGATTAAAATATATTATGGAGTTCACTTGAAATCAAGTAAGAAATTGGGAAGTACCCCTTAAGTAGGCTTTCTTATTAGGAAAAATTGAGAAGGGAACATTATTAAAACATGTATTTCAGAATAAAATAATGTTTATATGATCTGGATACATGATTCTAGAATATATAAACACAATTTATAATAATTAAATAAAAATAAAGAATAATTAGATTGTGTAAAGAGAGAGAAATAATAATCTAAGGAAAAATGGAGGTTCAGGTAGAATCCCATACATTAAGTTCGAAAGTGTTCTACACTTGATCATAATATACTGGATAATGAAATTAAATCCATTAAATAAATAATTAAGAACATTTTCTATATTTATTTTATTTTTTATAATTTTATTATGTTAATTTATGTTTTTTTGCGGAGCTATACAGTGCAATTTTATCATTCAAGAGCGTTCTTTTTCTTAGTTTTCAAGATCAGTTTACTTATATACGTGTGTGGAAAATCATGTAAAATGAGAATAGTTTTACAGAATTTAAATAATATTTTTTTAATGAAATTAACTAATATTAATTGGTTATATAATCCATTCAGTTTTTTTAGATGATGATGAATCATTACATAAGACATTAGAGGTAGTCATTTAGATTATTTTGGTGGTTTTTCGATCATCACATAATTGCATTGTTTTATTAATTAATATTATATATATTAAATGGTTCCAAAAAATTATATATGATTTAATAAATTTATTATAATCTGATATAATCATAAAAATGGTATTATGACCAGTCTTGAAGGTGGTAATGGAAATTGAAAACTCATCATCCATGAATGCGAAAAATTAACATATCTCAGAAGATGTTTTAATTTTTAGAATAAGGTGGGTGGAAATTATGATGAGTTATTACATAAAAAATTAAAATTTAAGAATATAAAATACAATGGATTTATCATGTCACATGGACAAGGGTATGTGATGATAGAGTAAAAAAAGAAAAGAAATTGAAAAGAAATTAAAAGAAAAAGAAATTAGGTTTTACCTCATGAGTTCTTCTCCTTGTGAGTCACATTGAGGGGATTGGTTTTGGTATGTTTTTAATACCAAAGGATTATAGAAGTGGTGAAGGGGCTTGGAAAGCGAATTGGTTAGAAATTAGACAAGCATCAAAGCTTGGAAGGTGTGAGGAGAAGAGGTAGCTAGGGGTTGTATTTATAGTTGACGAGAGTGGTGTTTTCTCATTATTTTATTCATTAATTATTATTTTGCCTCTAGAATATGAATAATTTCATAATTATCACTAAATATATTAAAATAATTAAGTATAGTTTGATATTTTGGGATTACACCAGCCATGCATCATTTATGACTCAGTAATTAATGTATTTATCTTTTTTTTGCGAATCATCGTATTTTACTAATCACTAAAAATTAAAGTATTTTAAAAAAATTACAAAAAATCATTCTAACCATTTTTAACTTATATAATTCAAAAATGAACTCCATTTAAGGAAAATAATTTTATAAACATTATAAATTTAATTTTTAATTTTAATTATCATTTACTTGGAAAAAACAGATTCTAAAATTATAAGTGATTTTATATTACATTGAAAAATTAATTATGGTATCATAAAATTATCTTATAATAATAATAAAACATGGTATTAATTTACGAATAAATATTTAAAAAATAAATATTATTTTAAATAATTATATTAATTTTAAAATTGAAAATAAACATTAATGTTTTATAAAAATATCAACACTTAACATTTATTTACTTATTCTATGATATAATTATATAATATTACAATTTACAGGATGATTAAATTTTATTTATACTTTCATTACTGATTTTACTATTCTATTAGATGTTTTACTATTCATAAGGGACATATTACTATTCCAAAGTTCAAGTTACTATTCCATTGGTATAGGTTCCTCAACTTCTAGAAATACCTCTTATTCCATTCATTCTTCATTTATAATGTTTGTATTATGTTCTCTATTTGATTTTATGTGATTTATACTATAAGAAATAATTATAAAAATGGAATTTCCATTGATAGAATTTTGGGTTGTTACAGGGAATGTATTGATTTATGTTTGATTCATACTCTTTTTGGTTATTTCTCTCCATTTGATTCTTCTTATTTTATACATGGGAGTTTGACATATGGATGGTTTATGTCAGATTTTTTAGGTTTAATTGATGATGTTATAACTAGTTTTTGAGGGTGAAATCATTCTAAATGGTTAATTTTTGATACCCCATTAAAGGTTTCTTGCTTATAGTGATTGAAAACATGCTTTGGGCCTTGTTATAAATTGGTTTGGTTTCCTGGTTTAGGGTTGAACTAGGATGGTTCATCATAAAATGGTATTATATAACCCTCTTATTATTTGGTTTCCTCTATGTATCATGGATATTAGAACTATTATTGTGACTCATGAGGTTTATCAAAAGTAGGTGCGCAGTCACCATCTCTCATGATGAAACTTCAGTTTCCATTAGTATTATAGATTGAGTATTGATTTTTATTTATAGATTGATTATTCTGGAGATGTTTTGATCCCCATTGAGTTAAAAATAATGATTTTGGGTGCCTCATTAAATTTTGGTATGAAGGTGGAAAGGAACTAATGTTGCATGGATAGCTCACATGGCCTATTAAACCATGTGAATCTTGTGTACAAAGTCATAGAGACATCTTAGAATTCATGATATGTTGAATGCATAGTCCACCAAGTGATTTAAACAAACCATTCATAGCAGTACATACATTTTAGAGATATTTCTTGGATATCTTATGATTCTAAATTTTCTTTAAATTGTTCTCCACTTGTTAGAGATAAATGATATAGGGTTTCTATGGGGTTTATGATTTTATTGGAACGATTTTTTTTTGATAAACCATGTTTTGTTTTTTTCATTATTTGTGGTTTATAGTTTTATTTGGTGCAAGAATACAAGAAATGTTATGATTTTAACAACTGGTTTATGGATTAATTATGGAAAAGATATTCTTTACATGTGGTATTTTATAAATTGGTTAATTTAATTATGGTATTTTAAAAATATTTTGTAATAAAAGTGAATTATATAAGGTGGATTTAGATTAATAACTAGTTTTAGTGGTATTTTTTTCAAAAAATAAATTCAGGGGGCATTTTGGGTTTTTAAAAAAGAGTGTTATAGTTTATTTGTAAAAGGTTATTGATGTTTTGTTGGTGTTTTTTTAAAGTGGTTAATTTTATCATGGGATTTAGAATGTGTTTAGAAATGGATTTGGATATTATATTAAAAAAAAGGTATTATAAGTGTATGTTAATGGAATTTATATTTTAATTTGGGGTAAAATTGAAAAAGATATTTTTCATTAACATTCTAATGAAAATTGGACGTCATTGAAATTTAATGAAATGTTTTATTTTATTTAAAAGTCATGAATTATTTGAGTTCATGTTTTTTTGTTTATATTATGACTCCCAAAGAGGTATTGATAGATGTGGGATATTTTTCTACAGGAATGATACTTATGGAGATTTATATTTATAATTTATCTTTATAGTTGCTAATTCTTACTAGACTCCAAGTGGAGTGATGGAGATAGCTTTCTACTGTTATCTTTGTCTTAGTTTTGGAAACCTAGTAATGAATGATTATTTGGATTGGGATTTTTTAGGTAAATTTTGGACATTTTATGTTCTTAGGTGATTCTCACAAGGTTAATTTGTTTGGTAAATTTTCTACATTTATCTTATATTATGATAATTATTATTGTTCAATCATGTCTAATTGATTTATTTAGTTCCTTGAGATTGTATTCGATGTTATATTTGTTATGGGTTTTTGATTTTGAAGGAGTAAACGTAAAGAATACATTGGGTTTGTTCTTGGATGGTTTGTATGGGAATTAAACTAGTTAGTATTGTTTATGGGTTAATTACTAGTTTATTCTGTTGAGATCAAAGGGAGTTGGTGTTCTGTGAGTGGGGTTATATATTATTTTTTGATTCGGTTTCATAACCAAAGGTTGGATCCCATTACATTTCTTATTAATGAATGTTTTCAGATTTTTATGTCCTTAATTTTCTTATTCTATGGGTGTCGATAATTTTTATGACCTTGGTTTTGGTACCTTGGGTATACTTTTGGTTTTGTTTCCTTGTTTAAGTGGAACCAATTTCCTTGAAGTCTGTTGTGGTTGATAGGGGTTTTTTGTTTTAACTGGGTTGTTGATGGTTATACCTATTTGTTTGAAGGTTTTTATTCCTAGGAGTGTCTATTAATTTATCTCTCTATTTATATGAATTCAAAATTTTGGGGAGATTTATAATAGATCTATATTTTTATCTGTATGTGAAACCATTAATAATGATTTGGTCTGTTCTTGGAGACATTTGGTAATATTGGAGGAATTGGTCTTGTTAGTCTCGGGGATGAATTTTTTCTATCTTGAGGAAATTTGTAACGTATCGAGATCATTTATCATTGTATCCTCCTTGGTTTTATCTAACCCTCCAACCACCTATGTCTAGTGTTGTGGTTTTCATGTTATTACATTCTCATATACTCATTTTAATGAATTTTTAAGTGTTGAAAGTGACATGACTAAGAGAATTGTTACACCCACATGTCACTGTTGTATTTAATTAAATATATATTTGTGTGATTTTTAAAATTTTAGGTGTTTTGGGTCTTTATTTTAAATTTATTAGAGTTTTTTGATGATATATGGAGAGAATAATTGAATGTTTCATATGAAAAATGCATGGTATTGGGTGTTTTATTCTAGATGTTTCCCTATGGGAAACATTTACTCTAAAATTCCTAGTTTGGGTAGTTTAGCAGCTGTTTTGGCCAAGGGGTCTCCCATGAAGGATAAAAATATGGTCAAAACACCTAAGTTTGGATTTTTCATTGGGATTTTTGTCAAGGGTGTTTTTGTGTGTGTTTGGTAAATCCAAAAATCCTAGGAACTAGGCGTTTGGGTGAGAATAAAGTTTTGGAGGTTTTGGATCTTCATTGTGTTGTGAAAGACAAGTAAAATTCCCAGGTCCACACTAGGGTGGGACCGAGGTGATAATTTTGAGAGATTTATAGGGATTCACTTCCTATGGTTCATGAATGGATGTGTGGTATGGTCCACCTATTTATTTCAACAAATAGAGATTCACCTAATCCATGGCTCTTAGTATATCTGGGTTTTTGTGGGGATTCTTATGGGTATACCACAACATGGTGCATGTTTTGGTGTATTCTATGGTGAATCCCATAAAACTTTTTAAATTTTGTGTTTTTTTAATAATTCCACGATCTTATTTTGGGTTAGACTTATTTCCCCCTATATTTATTCATTTCAACCCAAGGGGGGTCCGAATGCATCTATCATTATCTCTGTTTGAAATTCAAGTTACTTATCCTTTAATTTTAAAATAATATTAATGGCAATCCATCATTTTATCTAATTTAAGCTTCATCTTCTTTTTTACTTCAATTTATTATTATCCTCATTCTCTCTTAGAAACCTTAATTCCATAAAGGATGAATTAATGCTTGGTATTATTCTAATTAATGGGTTTTTTGGTTATTATAGATTGTAGAGGTAGTCTTCTTCCCTCTTCTTTATTACTCCATCAAAAGTGATACATTTCCATATTTTTCCACTCAATTTATATAGGTTTTATTTAGTATATTATTTTATTTTTAATTTCATTAGAGTCTTGATACTTTTAAATTACATGTTTATCTATATTTGACAAGTATAATGGATTGTATCTATGCTTTCAAGTGATTTCATACACGGAAAATGGATATTTTAATGGGTTTACAAGTTTTCAAAGAACTTTTGAGTGACAAGTGTTTAATGAAAAACATAAAAAGGTTTTTTTAAATGAGATGTGAGGGTCAAGGGTGTTTGACCCTATTTGGTTCATAAAATGTTTAAAATCATAGTTGCATAAAATTACATGGAAAAGAGGAAATGATTTGTTTTCTTAAATGGTTTTAATTTAAAGAGATGAATGTCATAATATGGTTTTAAATGTACATTTCAATGGTTGATTTTAAATAATTATTTTAAATTGAATTGAAAATGTTTTATAAAGGGGATTATAATTACAAGCTAGTTTTATTAAGGTGAGTTTCCTACCTTAAATGGTTTTTAGGTTGTGTGGGTTTGTGAGACCCTCTTGACCCACTCATTTCATTGTTCTTATAATAAACCAAGATTTGAAAAGAATATTATGTTCAATAACATATATGAAATAAAAAATAGAGGTTTTTATTTTTTATATATGACTACTATAACCTAGTCGTTAAATTGGTGGGTATCAACAGGATTAAATAATATATGAAATATATATAAAGGTATTACTAAATATAAATATATTGATAATTCTTAGTAAATAATCACTAATTTTTTAGTAAAGTCATTTTATTCTTCAAAAATATGTTTAATTTAAAAATAGATTTCATTTATTTTAATTAAATATATTTTTTTTGGAACTAATAGAATATTTTTTTGATAAAAAGGATATAATTTTTGAAATCAATATTTCAAAATTAGATTTCATTATTTATAATGAAAAAAATAATATAAATAATTTCATAAAATTTTAGAAAATATATTAAAAAAAGGATATTATTTTTAAAATTATTATTTTAAAATAAACTTAGGTTGGTTTTTTTTTCATTTTTCTAAAAATATTGATGTTTTAGTGAATAGTGAAAATATCAATTTTTGAAAAACTGACATTTCTTTTCATTAAATAAAATAATTTAATGTTATGTTATATTTTGGATTTGTTCAAAAATTTAAATATGATTCATTGAGTTTATAATAATCTAATTATTATTTTTTTAATTATAAATTTTCATGATTCTGGTAAAAATATATTTTTATGCTTAAAAACACATTTTGTTTCTAGAAACTATTTTTATGTCCCTAATGTTTTTATATTTTAATTAATTAAAATGATCCATAATTTGTAATTATTTAAAGTAAATTTATATATTATATATATATGAATTTAAATTCATATAATTAAGACTACTAGTCATAGAGTTAACATAATTTTCCGGGAAAAATGAATTTTTTTGGAAAACAACATTTCATCTTGCATTTTGGGTCTAATTTTGAATTAAATTATTCCACCTATATAAATTGAATCATAAAAAATAGATTTCATATTTGGAAGTATAATTTCTAAATTTGGTAAATATACCGCTATTATTTTTAGTCATTTTGAATAGTAACTATTGTAAATAATTATCACCATAGTAAGGGTAAATTGTAATGCCTAGACCCCAAAAGCACGAAGCTGATGAATTATTTTAATAAATTAGAATGATTATAAAGAATCAAGTCCCGAAGGACCGATCAGTTTAGTTGTCTTGGAAAATAGATTACATACTTGAACGTTACATTACACATTCAAAAATAGAACATAATATAAATAATCCAATGAGAATGCCATTATTCCCCTAGATTATCCCTTCATGTCAAACATAATACACTTCTTGGAATCCTGGGAAAACAAAATATAAGAAAGGGGTGAGCTTAGATTCTCTGTAAGGGTAAATAATTTAGCAGAAGCTATAAAATTTTATGGCAAGATGTGTAATAAAAACAACAGCCTTTTAAACATAAACTTGAATAGAATATGGAGAAAACAAATCAAACATTACCATATAAACATTCACATAGATATTCTACTAGTCAAATAATCACATGTAATAATTAATTTCACAATGAGGGAATGCCTAACGCCAGACATCATTACCACATAGTCAAGACCTCATGCCAAGACTACAAATAATGTTTTTGACAAGGCCTTGTTCCAAGACACTAGTTTCTCTCATGAGACCTATTGATGAATCAAGGAGCTATAGAAGGCTCCACCCATCACTTACCAAGTCCAATGCATTCCTCATATGAAAATATTGAAACATAACTTAAACATTCGTATTACAACTAGCATACTAAATGTTAATTATTTAACCACAAATCACAAATGGTATAAAAATAACACATCCACATTCAAACATATCAAAAAACCTTTAATACAATAGGGAAGATTGTATTATAAAAAATCAACCTCAAAGAAGTGTGAAATCAATCAAAGGATTTTGACATAGATGATATCAAAACTATTTGAGAGAAATATCTCTTTCTATTTTGAAATCATTTAAAAGTCACGTAATTATTAAAGAAAAAATTTATTTTGAAAGTATTCTTATAATCTTGTAAGGGAAGCTTCGAATGTGTTATAATGGATGAAAATAGCCGAACCCACTGTATAAGTTAAAAAAACATTCTTTTCTTAATTTTGTCGAAAAGGTCATAAATGACCTTGTTTGGAAACAACAGAAAGACTTCTTTATAAACATCTTATAAAAAGTAAAACAAGGGTATAAATGAATTTGAACCATAGTCTAGTAAATAGTAAAAATGTTTTGAAATACATTTTTTAGAAACACGGATGTGGATGATAAAGAGGTCTTAGTAGATACTCACGTATAAACAACCTCAGATAATAAAGAGATTGTGGAATTAACCCTTACCTTTCCCTTTCCTTTGGTAGAGGGTATGTTTAACCTCCTATATAATGACCATAGTATGTTATTAAATTATAACGGAACCCTATTCATATTTATTATATCATACATGATTTATTTATGAATTTATACTACCAATTTAATAATGATTTAAATTTTAAATTAACATTTTGGGTAATAATCAGTTTCTTTATCGTATGTGTGTTAACTATTTATTATTGATCCTATCATTTAGATCATGATTTAAAAACTCCAAAACATAAAACATGGTTTATATATCATATATATTTAGAATATAAATACGTAAAATGGATAGATATATGAAATGGAAAACACCGTTTATGGGGACGGCAGGCCGTACATACGCATAAACAATGTTTCCATTTTCATATTGTATTGAACGGAAGTAAGTGTATAAGTTATATGTAAGTACAGACACACACACACACACATATCTATAGTAGAATTATTATGTAATATATTACATACTTATTAATAATATATTTTCTTATAATCATCGTTGAATGGTGAACGTGGAAATGAATCTCATCACATCGTGGAGACAGTAATCCGTACATACAAACGAGTGAGGATATAATTTAATTAATGATTAAAAGGTGTGTAATTTTATGGTATAGTAAATGTAAAGAGAAACTATAATGTTATTTTAATTATTTATATGAATATTACTTATCATTATATCCATCCAAATTACAGTGTTGAATAACAAATTACACCACGACGTAGCGACAGTAAGCCGTACGTACGCACACATAGTGACATTATCATTCATAGGATGGATATAACAATGAATATAGTTTTAACGTATTTATAATAACATAAAAGTGTGTAGAATGAACAATATTTATTATTTTGGTATGGAAATAAAAAAGAAATAGAATGTGGAAGAAGAAATGAAATTTGAAAGAGCTGATAAAATAATTACATTTTCTTTGGGTGTTTCCTTATAATTTGAACAAAAGAGATCATTAGATTGGATTTTTGCTTAAGGGAAGGCCTCTAGGTTGAAGTGAGGGAAATTGTGAGGAGATTTGGATAGGGTTTTCCCATGCCCAATGTCTTTGGATGTGTGAAATTAAGAGAAGGGGAATTACCCTTTTATAAGAGAGGTGAGAGTCACTTTAGGAAACACTTGAAATATTATTTTATTATAAATTATATTCAGTTTTTAATGGTTTTAATGAATTTAGTTCGACCCTTAGGTGGTTATGGGTTGGATTCCTGTCATCCTATAGGTTTTAAAAATGTTTAGGCTACCATATTAACCTTATATTGTAGATTTAACTCTTGGTTAAATAGTTTAGCATTTACCATTTCTCTTTGTATATTTATATTATATGTTTAATAAAATTACTGTAAAATGCCAATAGAAACTAAAGTGGTTCATTAATGAAATATCTATTACCATATAATTCCTCTGTACGAACCTTATATTTTTAGAAATAATATATTAATTAATAATACAATATTTGTTTTAAAAACTCATTTATGTCAATTTTGACACTATTTGGAATTTTGTTTTTCATAAAGCCATAAAAACTTTATCACTTAAAAAAAATTTATTTAATAAACACAAACATGTCATATTAATAGAGAAAATTAGTGGAATGCATCAAAAGTCTCAATTTACAATTATTTGGATATTTATAATAATGATTATTTTAATCTTTCATTAATAAGGTAATTACTACATCATCATTGTGTCATAAATAAATTTATTTATACAGTTTATAAAAATTATAAATAAAACACCACTATGTAGTAAATATTTTTATCTTTCTAATGAAAATTTATAGTTGAATTTATCTTAAGTGTAACACTATATTAAAAATTATTTTATTATGAAACTTTGAATTTAACACTTTTAACTCTTCTTTAAATAAAACAATAATAAATATCCTAAGCTAATCCAAGTGGACCAAAAGGATCATATTTTATTCCTATGTTTGTTATTTTTAGAAATTTACTTATACAATAGAATTAGTACATGTGTTAGGGTAATAATAATATCATTTTCACCTTTAATTACCCTATTTACTTTTAACCGTGGTAAATAAAATTCAAAAGTTACTATTCACCAAAAAATATTTTCATCTTATTCAACCACATTTTACTTACTAATATCAACTGTGTCTCTCGATTTTTTTTAGAAAAATACCAAAAAATCACTTTAAGATAATTCTGATATTCCAAATTCAAAAATAAATTATATTTTACCAAATTCAAAACATAGATGTAGCATTAATTAATTTAAAATTTATTCCGGTTGTTAGAAACAAAAAAGTGGGTTATAAATAGTAAAAACTATCAAAAGATTGACATGTGTTTATGTCAAATTTTAATTTGAAATTACTTATAATGACCTAAATTGTATTAAATGATAAAATTATAACATAATTATACATCCAAATCATTAAAATATATAATTTAACACTATAAATTATTTTTATTAAAAATATTGTTTGCAATTAAAATTTTGTATTTTTCACTATTCACCAAAATATGAAATTAATCACAAAAACACAAAATTTTTATCAAATATAAATTTTTATGTCTCTAATCTAAATAATAATTTAATATCATTAAATTGAATATATAAAAGTGTCCATTATTGGTTAAAAAAAGGTTCACCATTAAAAGGTGGTAAAATTTCATTTTTTGAAAAATAATTCTTTTATCTAAAAAAATGAATCTGTTCATATATTATGTCTATGAAACACATAATATGGATTCTAAAATTATATGGAGTATATAAAATTCAAAATTCAGTTATTACTATTCATAACCACTTTTTTGAACGGCTAGTTTGGAAAGTCGTAGTGCGCTTGAACTCAGTGTTGCATGTAGTGAAAGTTATTGAATTACCTTAAAGAGATAACGTACTATAAAATCACGGGGTGTTATCTTATCCCCTCCTTCAGTAAATCATGTTCTCACAATTTGAAATTTTTCTTAAAAAATAAAAGGTTAAAAATACAAAAATACCTTTTTGGAAAACCCACATAAAAAATTGGGTTAATAAAATTTAATCTTAATAAGGGGGAAAGGGAAATTAAAAGGCCACCACCAAATTATGATATTTATTAAGAGAAAATTGGTGGAAATTAGAGACGCATAATTGGAGGAACAACGTAAATATTTATAGGGAGTGATTGAGGTCATCAATCACAAACAAGTGTAAAATTGAGTGCCTCAAGGCCATCAATATATGATGATTTAAAAAATCATCAATTCAACAAAACATAAGGTATTAGGATAATTTTTTTTTGGTTTTATGAAAACTTCCCTAAAGTTGAAGAATTAAATTATTCATAGAATAAGAGGAAAAAATATACTTAATAAGTAGAGTTTCAACCTTCAACTAATTCCGACCACAAACTCATCTTTCACTTCAAAAGACAACAGAATTCAAAAATATTATATTTATCCTAATCGTATAGAATTCAAAAAATAATGAATTTATAATTCATTTATCAGACTATTTAAAAAACACTACATTATACCAACCAGGACATCACATTGGCCAATGGTAGGTGATGCACCCTTGTCGCCCTTTAGTTGTGGGTTCAAGTCTCGCACCCTTATCGGATGTGACAGGTTGTCGCCTGACCTCCGAGTTGTCCTTTTTATAACAATCCAAAAATAATCTTATGAAATGATTTTACCTCAACAATAGTATAAAATGTCAAACTTAATCCATTTTAACCAATAGACTTATCCAAAATACTTCTGTCCAAACTCACAGTCCAAAATTTATAAGGAAGGTAAACACAATGAAGATCTTTTTTCCATGTAATAACACATGAATACTTTCATCATGTATTCTTTTAAAACAAAATAACAACCTGAATTACCGTAAAACCTTATTGATTACATTCATGATCTCTTATTCATTGTAGAATACGATATATACTCCTTATATGCAAAAAATTTGTAAACTCTAACAATAATGTAACAAAAAATCAATTAATTAGTTTCAAAGTAGTCAAGAATATTGAATATAATTTATCCAAATCAATCATATCTTATTCCAAAATCACTACATCAATATCAGAACCATATTAAGTTTTATCTATACTTCACCCACATATTTTCTAAAAGGTTTAACTTGCTATTGAGTCACTTTTCTTAGAACTATATAATCTCAAAGCTTCAATGAAATAGTACTGTAGTACAATCCTTATTTATTTCCATAATTCATATAACCAAAACATTGTTGATACACCAATCAAATGAAATAATTATTTAATCACAAAAATAAGAACGCTAGTCATTCCTCTTCATCTTTTCTAGTATCATAACTTGATTATTATCCAATAGCATCATTTGGGGTATAATCTGATGATTTCTACATTAATTTGTGTAGTGTACCAACTCCTTGCAGATAAAGCAGTTACATTTGAAACATTTTCTTACCCTTACAATCATGTACTTGGTTCCCTTTTTCTCCACAACTATAACAAACTCTTATTCCCTTCAAGAATTTACCAAGGTTATTATTTCCATAGTTATCAAATATGAGAAAATCCTTCTTTACCCTCATCCCTTTATCTGTCCTTCTCCCTACCATCATTTTCTTCTCTTTCTTCCCTTCGTAGCCATAGGACATTTAGAATTATTTACTTATCTTATTAAGAAATGATACTATTTATTCATATGATGCAGATACATGGGAGACTATATCCCTTCTAAATGTTGGGTTAAACCATGAATGATATGATCCTTTTTATTCTTTTGATCATGATTACTACTAAAGTTCACATTCCTTACCCTGGGAACCATTTCTAAACAATGACATACACTAGGCTAGTTTATGAATCACAATACATAATTCCAAACTTGTAAAATACCTAACATAAATTGAAATGTTTATGCATATAATCCATAATCAAAAAATGTTTTCTTTGAGGTAGTATTTACTTATAAATCCTTCCTAATGGTTTATAAAGAACATGTAAATTATTTTAAGCATATCCCCTAGGAGCGTCGTAACCAAGAGTGCAACAAGTCCTGTTGTCATGTACCAGGATACCACCAGTCAATCCCAAGACTCCTTTTCAGAGTTTTCACTCCTAGGTACATCTTTTCTAGAGCTTCCTCTACCTACTCGTATCCAGACATGTATGTATTGATTGGAAAATACACAAAATCTCTACATTACCAAAATTCTAGAAAGTTCTTCTATACAAATCCTCAAAGTCTATCTTAGGGTATTGTTCTCTAATCTGAGTTTTTTTAAATCTTGTTTCCAAGGTTTGTACTAAACTTACTCTCATACCAACTATAACACCCCAACCCCAAAATCCTTGATCCGGTGCATTATTTTAATAAATTGGGATTATTACAAGTAATCAAGTCCCGAAGGACTGACCAGTTTAGTAGTCTTGAAAAATATATTACATACATGAATGTTACATTACACATTCAAACATAAAACAAAAAATAAATAATCTTTTGAGAACACCATTATTACCCTAGCTTAACCATGCATTTCAAACATAATACACTTCTTGGAATCTTGGGAAAACAAAACATAAGAAAGGGGTGAGCTCAGATGCTCAGTAAGGGTAAATAATTTAGTGGAAGCTATAAACTTTTAAGGAAAGATGTGTAATAAAAACAAAAACCTTTTAAACATAAACTTGACCATAATATGGAGAAAATAAATCAAACCTTACCATATAAACATTTAAATGGATATTCTACTAGTCAAACAATCACATGTAATAATTAATTTCATAATGAGAGAATGCCTAATGCCAGACATCATTACCACATAGTCAAGGCCTCATGCCAAGACAACAAATAATTTTTTTGTCAAGGTCTTATGCCAAGACACTAGTTTTTCTCCTAAGACCTACCAATGCATTGAGGAGATATAGCGAGTTCCACCCATCACTTACTAAGTCAAATGCATTCCTTATATGAAAAATATTAAAACATAACATAAACATTCCTATTAAAACTAGCATACAAAATGTTAATACTTTAACCATAAACCGTGAATGGTGTAAATGAAATTAACCCATATTCTAGGAAATAGTAAAAATGTTTTGAAATACATTTTTATGAAACACATATGTGGATGATAATGAGATCCTAGTAGATACTCACGTATAAACAACCTCAGAAAATGAAGAGATTGTGGAATTAACCCTTACCTTGCACTTTCTTTTGGTCGAGGGTATGTTTAACATCCTGTATAATTACCATAGTATGTTATTAAATTATACCAGAACCATATTCATATTTATTATATCATACTTGATTCATTAATGACTATACTTCCCATTTAATAATTAATTCTATGTTAAAATAACATTTTGTGTAATAATTGCTTTCTTTATCGTACGTATTTTAAATTGTTATTCTTGATCATATAATTTAGATCACGATTTAAATAATTACAGAATATAAAACATTATTTATATATCATAAATATTTAGAATATAAATATGTATAACAGATAGATATATGAAATAGAAAACACTGTTTATGGAGACGGTAGGTTATACGTACGAATAAATGCTGTTTTCGTTTTCATATCATATTGAACGAAAGTAAGTGAATAAGATATATGTAAGTACATATATATATATATATATATATATATCTAGTAGAATTATTATGTCATGTATTACATACTTATTAAAAATATATATTTTTATAATCATCGTTGAATTATGAACATGGAAATGGATCTCATTGTGTCGTGGAGACGGTAATCCGTACGCACACACGAGCGACGATATAATTTTTTTAATTATTAAAAGGTTTGGATTTGTATGGTATAGTAATTGTACAAAGAAAATATCATGTCATTTTTATTATTTATATACATATTACTCATCATTATATCCATCCAAATTACAGAGTGTTGAATAACAAATTACACCACAGCGTGGAGACGGTAAGCCCTATGTACACACGCATGGTGACATTATCATACATAGGATGGATAGAATAAAGAATATAGTTGTAACATATTTATAATAACATCACAATATGTATAAGGTATTGGAGTTATTATTTTGGTATGGAAATAACAAATAAATAGAAAGTTGATGAAGAAAAGAACCTTGAAAGAGGTGATAAAATAATTACCTCTTCTTTGGGTATTTCCATTTGATTTGAACAAAAGGGCTCATTAAGTTGGATTTATGCTCAAGGGAAGGCATATAGATTAATTTTATGGATGTTGGGAGGTTATTTGGGCAGGGTTTGGCCAAGACAAATGGCTTTGGAGGTGTGAAATTAAGAGAAGGGGAAGTACCCTTTTATAAGAGAGGTGCGGGTCACATTAGGGAAATTTTGAAATATTATTTTATTATACAATCATATTCGGTTTATAATGGATAAAAATGAATTTATTTAGATCTTTATGTGGTTATGGGTCGAATTACTCTCAACCAATAGGTTTTAGACATGTTTAGGCTACCATATTAACCTTATCTTTTAGATTTAATGCTTGGTTAAATAGTTTAACAATTACCATGTCTCCTTGTATTTTTATATTATATGGTTAATAAAATTACTATAAATTTTTAGAGAACCTAAAGTGGTTAATTAATGATAGATATATTATTATATAAATCCTTTATCAAAAAATTATATTTTTAGAAATATTATATCAATTAATAATATAGTATTTTCTTTAAAAACCCATTTATGTCAATTTTGACACTATTTGGTATTTTGTTTTTGTTAAAGCCATAAAAAATTTATCACATCGAAAAAAATTTCTTTAATAAACACTAACATGTCATATTAACTGATAAAATTAGTGGAATGCATCAAAAGTCTCAATTTACATTTATTTATATATTTATAATATCAATTATTTTAATCATTTTTAATAAATAAATTATTATATCATCATTGTGTCAAAAATAAAATTATTTATTCAATGTCTAAAAATTATAAATAAAATGCCATTATGTAGTAAATATTTATTTATTTATAATGAATACTTATAGTCTAATTTTTCTTAAGTTCAACTCTATATTAAAAATGTTTTAGATATAAAATTTTGAATTTAATACTTTTAACTCTTTTTTAAATAAAATAATAATAAATTTCCTAATCAAATCCAAGTGGAACAAAATGAACAGATTTTAATCATAAGGTTGATTTTATCTGAAATAATCTTATCCAATAGAATTGATTCATGTGTTAGGGTAATAATAATATCATTTTTACCTTTAATTACCCTATTTACTTTTAACCATGGTAAATAAAAGTCATAAGCTACTATTCATCGAAAATTATTTTCATCTTGTTGAACCAAATTTTACTTACTGATATCAATTATGTCGCTCGGATTTTTGAAATTTAATTCACAGAAGTAGTAAAATTACGTTTTATATAAATTTACCAACGTGCCTAGAAGGTGGGTAAAAGAAGTTAAAAAGTTCAAAAAAAAATTTATACATATAATTTTATTATAAAATGACTCTAATGAATTAAATTGAACTTATATAGGTATTATATATCTATTTTTACATAAAATAAATTTAAATAAAATAAATAATTATTTAAATAAAATGTCGGTTTTGAACAAAAACGCAGTGTTTTTCACTATAAATCAAAAATTGAATGTTTTTAGAAAAATACACAAAATTCACCCTAATCTAATTTTGATATTCCAAATTAAAATATTAATTATAATTTACCAAACTCAAAAAAATAAGTTGAATTAATTAATTTAAAATTAATTCCCATTGTCAAAACCAAAAAGTGGCTTTTTAAAAAGTAAGCACCATTAAAAGATTGACATGTGTTTATGTCAAATTTAAATGTGAAATTACTTATAATGACCTAAATTGTATTGAACAGTAAAAAATATAATCTAATTATACTTCAAAACCATTAAAATGTATAATTTTACACTGTAAATTATTTTGATTAAAAAAGATGTTTTCAATTAAAATTTTGTATTTTTCAGTATTCACCAAAATATGAAAGTTATCAAAAAAACAAAAAAATTCTCAAAACTAAATTTTTATGTCCCGATTCTAAATAATAATTTATTTTCATTAAATTGAATATATGAAAGTGTCAAATATTGGTTTAAAAAAAGTTCTCCATTAAAAGGCTGTAAAATTTCATTTTTTGAAAAATACTTATTTTATCAGAAAAAATGAATTTTTTATTATATTAAGTCTAAGAAGAACATAATTTAGATTCTAAAATTATATGTAGTATATAAAATTTAAAATTAAATTAATTCTATTTATAACCACTTTTTGAATGGACAGTTTGGTAAGTTGTTGTGTGCTCGAACTCGGTGTTGCGTGGAGCGCAAGTTATTGAATTACTTTGTAGAGATAAAGTGCTATGAAATCTTGGGGTGTTACATAAATCTGGTAATTAAGGTTAAAAATAATATGATAGGGACTATAAATTAACCCAAAAAATTTCCATTATACAATTTTATTAGTGTATTTTTTACATTTATATATATTACTCAAATATATAGCTAGTTGGTTTCATTTTTTTTGATTTTTATCTATATAATATTTAAGTAAAAGATAATGATAAAAATGTCACTTTCTTTCTTTTAATAACTATAATATTTTGTGACAGGGATAAAATAAAATCATGATCTGTTCTGAATATTAATTTTAAAGATGAATTATTTTATACCATGGTAATTTATTTATAATTTATAGTAATTAAATAATTACATTAAATGCTTATGAAATACTAACACATTATTTATTTAATTAACAGAAAAATAAAATAAATTATTTTTAAAATACTAAAATAAATATAAATTGAATGAATTATTATTTTACACTAATTATTTAGATAAATATAACATATTAGTGATATGTGAAATCATTATATTAAATTAAAATATTTTTCATGTTGTTTTCAATTTCAAATTAAATGAATTGTTACAAAAAATTCCATTAGTGATATTTTATAATAAATAATATTTTATTAAATATTTTAAAATTCCTAAAAAATATATATTCAACTATTATTTTTGTATATGGTTGAAAATATCCACTATTATCCATTTATTATCCAATATTAATTTTATATTAAATATCTTGACACCTGAAGAGTAAAACCTTTATTATCCAAGTAATGGCCAAAAAGAGTTAATGAGGGTCAAAACAAAGAGATAAGTATAAAGATGTAATCTGAAATAGTCTATTTTTTATTGGATTATAGTATTTAAAACCATACTTATACTATCTTCTAATTATATTATCTTGGAGTCTTTTTTCAAGAAAAATATATATTAATTTAATATTTCATGAAATTCAAAAAGTGCCCCTCCCCTCACATAAAAAAGGGAACCTTCCCTCCTATTTTATTCACACAGAAAAAAGCCTTTTGTTTCATCCATGTCCTCAAAAATTTCCTTACATCCTTCCCTTATCATCTCCTAAAGTTAATTTTTTTCTTAGAAAACCCTCCTAGGAAGGCTTTTAGTAAAACATAAATAGGTTGTCTTAAGAAGAGGAATCATTCTTTATGGGGGGTTTTAGTTTTATTACTTCTTTAAACTCATTAAAATATTATTCAACCATGATGATGAAATAAAAAAAATATATTCCATATACTAAGATTGTTTTTTGTTAATTACATACCATATATCCATGTCCTCTTATATGAAATGTAAATAATACCATTGTTCGTGTGTACAACGGACTACCACATCTCGAATCGATGTAATTCCTTTTCCATCACCATCGCCCAAAATTAGTTTATTGATTTATTTATTATATATAGATATGATATTAATGAAATATTTATCATTTTTTAAAGATAATATATTATATATTTTCTTACCCTTTCATTAATTTAAAAATGATAACGTCATTCATGTGTACGTGTAGATTACCATCTTCATGAAGAAATATGGTTTATATTTTGTAACCACATATCATTAATGGTATTTTATGTCTACTACAATCTTATTCTATTAATAAAAAAAGCATATTTATTTTCTTTTCATCATGATCATTAAAATATGAAAACATTACTCATGCGTACGGATGACTTACCATCTATATGATTGTAATATAGTTAATTTTTCATAACCATATTTCATGATTAGTTTTAAAAGTTTAATTAATGTGTAATAATGATAATTATTTAATTATTATTAAGTCATTTTGAATATATATATTTAATATCATAAAAATATCTGATGTAAACTTAATTATTTAAGTAATTAAATATAAAATGGTATTAAATAATATAAAATGAACAATTAAAATTAAAAATGTTCTTAATAAAGTTAATAATTAACATAAGTTAATTATTTATGAAGATAAATAATATACTTGATGATTCAGATATGTTGTATGGGCTTTCATAACAGAATTTATTTTCATTGGGTTATATTACATTTTCATTGACTTTGATATTCTATGATTATTTGTGTAATTAATTTTGGTTATTTTATGTTTTATTTTAAATTTTTTACATGGATTTACATTTCATACACATAATCAATTCATTGATTACTTATCACTTCAATGGTATTATATTTGTAAGAGATTTCATCTCAAATTCCACCTTACTTAGATATATTTGGTATTATAGACCTATTTATTTTAAGATGGTGTATCTATTACCACTTTTATATGTTATATCATTAATATATTTATATTCAAAGTATTTAATTTTATAATTGTATTTATTTATTTCATGGGGTTTGTGATTGAAAAGTTATCAAAAGTGGAAAGAGTTTATTTCATAATCTCACAATTATTCTGTATTTATGTTTAAGTTTACGATAGGATGATTATTTAATATCTCTATCATAAATAAAAAACTATCTCCTCATACTATGGTTATTTCTAGAAATTATATTGTTTCTTTTAATTTTCCATTATTTTAGTACCTAAGAAACTGAAATCACGTTTTTAAGGAAAATAGACTTCTTTTTCTATTCATTCAGGGATCTATTTTTTCCATAACCATATTTTCCTTACAATATTTTAAAGAATATTATTTATAATATTACATGATTTATTAAATAATTTTTTACCCATGTTTGACTTTTTACAAAATGGTTGAAATATAATCTTCTTATCATGGTCCAAATAAGGCACTTTTTGTATTTTTACCAACAAATGTGAAAGGAATCATTGTTTTAACATACTCTACATGAATGGAATTTCCCTATTGTGATAAGAACTCATTAATTTTATGTATCCATTATAAGTTTACAGGGTTACTTTAAAAGAATATTTTCCCTAATATTGTAGAATTTATTAGTTTTTAAAAGTTATTTTTAACGGGAAAAGTGTATTTTCTTAAAAAATGTTTTAATGGACTTTTTATGATATTTTATTTGTAAAAAACCAAAACACTTTATTTTAAATATTTTCCATTAGGGATATTCCATAATGATACTATCATTATTCTTTCCATGGATTGTTTATTATCAGTTTGACTAAGAAAAGTACATAGATTCCCCTTCTTTGTTAATTTTGTAGTCATTAACTTTCTCTTAGAACATTCACTTTATTGAGATCATTATACATTAAATTTATCTTAAATATCTATTTTATTTTTATTATAGATATGCATATTTCGTAAAACATATATAATTTTTACATATGGTTTTTTACCATGAATTTTATTTGATTGACTAAGGAAATATTGATATTTCATATTATTTACATAATAAAGATATTTATTGATAAGTCATATTGTATATGGATTAAATTAACCATTCAATATTTGAGGAATACATTAGACATAAAGTGGCCGATGGTTCTCATAATTATATATCCCCTTAATTCATCGATAGTTATCATGTAAAAAATTAGTTGGCCAAATTAATTGGATTTATGGTGCATACCTCCCCATAACTTAAATTGGCTTCGAAGAAACCTTGATGGTATATATACCATGATGTCAGAGATCATGATTTATAATAGTATTCATTTACTTTATTGAGAATTTAGTTTTTTCTCCATGAGATTAATGCATTTATATCATCCATGCATTAATTTATGGATCACATTAATGGTTAAATGACACAGGTTTTCAATAATTTACCATTCCATATTGATCATTCATTAATTAATCATAATAAATTTCATTATATACAACCCTTATTTAGTATTCTATATCACCCTTATTTTATTTCTTTCTGTAGGATATGAATATGGAATCATTTAATGAGTTTAAGGATGAAAAATATTTACCTTTTTTATATTTTAAAATTCAATGTGAGATTCAAATATGTATCAAGTTTACCAGGACTACTAAACTATTCAATCCTTTGGGATGCGATCTCTTGTATGTAGTACCAATGTCCTTAAGTATCCATAGGGTCTACGTTTCTAGGGTCATATTCTTTAAATAATTGATATAAATTGTGATACATGATGGGGATGCTATATATTATTTATAGCACAGATGAGGTTAAAGTGGCTATTTTTTGGGAGGGTGTTGGGGTGAGATGAGATTTGTATTTATTATTGATTATGTGATTTGATTTTTTACTCACCGCTAATTGTATGGTTTCAAGGGAACCCTAGGATAGTAGATAGTTATAAATTTATAATATACTAGATAATAAAATTCTTATAGTGTTCCCCCTAGTTATGAGGTTTGTAGGGCTAGTAAAGAGTTCCACCAATGAGGCTAGGTGTAGGCTAGTTAGGTGGCTTATGATGTTTTTATATAACATATGTCAGACATTATCCCTATGTATGTATTAAATTATAGAAACATATCACCTAAATATCTGCTGTGTTTCCCATGATACCTAGTATTGTTGATGATACCATATAAGTTATTTTTAATTATCTTCTTCCCTTAGTTTGATTAACTATTCGGGTACCATTGTGATGAAGATTTTTATTTCAATACATTATTGATACTGTTCCATATTGAGTTCATTTTGTTTTTATGTTAAGTGTTATATTCTTTAAAATGTATTATTTTCATAAATTATTTGAAAATATGTTTTTTAATGGAAATAAATGAATTTCGGTTGATGGGGGGAAGGTATTACGAGGGTCTTAAAAAATTATTTCAAGTGATTTTTTCATAAAATATTTCCTTACAAAAGAAAAGGTATAATTTTATTAAAAATTAAATGAAATGTGTTTTTTTATTATACTTACTCATGAAAACTTATTTTATTTATGTAATTAAAACCGGATTAAGTGAAATGTATTTTGAAAGGAATTTGAAAAACTCATTTGTGGGATCCTTCTCAGATCATGTTTTCTCACACCCTGCATATGCCCTTAGGTGTATGAAACTCTCATGTTTTCCTTTATAATTTATCAAGATGTGATCAATTTATAGTTTTATATCTAGTTTGGATTTATAGGAGTTGTATTGGGATACAATGAGTGACCATCGATCATGTTCAGGTGATCAGTAGCTATTGTGATTGTTTTTATTTTATATTTTAAGATTATGTATTGTCCATATTAGCATATATGTTTCTTTGATTCATTCTCATATTTAGTTTTGATTATTTTTATTGTTTATTTTATGAAATTTATTCCTTTATTTATACTATGTACTATTTTTTTTGTTTCTCTATATTTGATTATAATTATTTTTTACATTAGCATATAATATATAGATGTGTCATGTTGAACTTTTGGGTGGAATCTATGGTAATATTATTATATTAGGAGGGTGAAATCATTCCAAATGGATGTTTTTTATATGATGACAGTATTTTCTAGTCTAATGTAATTATAAAAACACCTCATGACTTTACAAAAACTAGTTTGGGTTCCTAGTTTAGTGGTGACCCGAGTTGGTTCTTGAAAAACCACATAGTATCTAGTTCTTATTAAACAACATTAAAAGATTGACCGGTCCTATTACATGACCTTAAATTTTTAAAATTGAACTAATTGAGTTTAAATTAAAATTATAAAATGATATTCATGATGTCTATTTGTAGTTTAATGAAAACATCATAATATCCTTAATATCACCATCTCCCCTCAAGAGGTGTTAGTCATCCTTAACATCACTATCATTCCATATGGGATGAGAATATGATGCCTTATGTGATGAGAATAATGATATCTGTCATTACCTATATGATGAGAATAAGATTAATTATGTGATTACTATAATGTTATACATCATTCATTATTTTATTTGAATCATATTTCTAATATAACCTGCATAAGACAACCTCAAGGATTGATTTGAGGAAGATATAGTAGCCTTCCTAACATGATCTAAACTATAGACTGTAGTTCATTATAAATGAATCCAAATTGTTTGAAATTTTTCATGGATGTATGACCATCAAAGGAACCATTTTGGTTATATAAAGAGAATTTCATGACTTGATAAATGGAACCAAACTACATTTGTTCATATTCCCTTTATAGGGATACATAGGAAGCCCCTTTCATGGGATCGATCCCAACTCCACAATACCTCCCACATCCTTTCACAGGATCCCAACACATCCCTAGATAATGATAAATTCTAGGGTTCTTTCGTATATGGGCCCAAGATTTAGAGTGAACAAATAATTTGATCAAATGTGAGAAAATATAATTCCTATGTGTTGTGTCCACTTAAATTCATATTGTTAGCCAATTAATTTCTTACGAGAATCCAATATTCTTACTGGGAAGTATTCATAAACCTGTATTAATCTATAATAGAGATATGGACAAGGAATGAGAACCCATTAAGGTATGATATAAAATACCATCCTATTAATTAGTTTTCAACCCAAAGTGTCACTGGTATGTCATAATGAATTCCTACCATTGGAAATGAGATCCACATTAACTTAAATTTCATCGTCACAAGGTAGAATCGAAAATAGAATGTAAGTTTTCATTGTTGAAATATAATTTAAAAACATTATTCAATATTTTTTATCCTTTTCAAATCAATATATATTCAAGATACACTATTTGAGTCCCCATTTCCTCAAAAAATCCATTTAGATTTATTCATCACATCCATTATTTATACTTTCATCATTAGTTAATTGGAAATCATTTAGTTTAGAAATTAATTTTTTTTACCAACTTCAATGGAAGTATCATATTTATTTTCACCCTCAATGTAATGCCCCGAACCCATTACCCAGATTCAGTGCATTATTATATAACATTGGAATGTTTAAAACGAATCATGTCCCGAATTACCGACCAGTTTAGAAGTCTTGGAAAATAGATTACATACATGAACATTACATTACACCATAGAAAATAAAACACAATATAACTGATCATTTGAGAATTCCATTAATCCCCTAGATTAACCCTTCTTATCAATCATATTGCACTTCCTAGAATCCTAGGAAAATAAAACATAAGAAAGGGGTGAGCTCAAATGCTCAGTAAGGGTAAGCAATACAACATAAGATAATATAAAAATTAGGCAAGCTAAATAATTTAAAACACATGCCTTTACAAATAATAAACATGAACAATTTGTGTCAGGAATACGAGATGTGTAAATAATTCCATAAAAACATAGACATGTGTACTATAGTAGTTTAATAACCACATGAACCATCAATAATATTTTCATAATGAGGGAACATATAATGATGGACATTCTGAAACATTCTGTCAAGGCCTCAGCGAAGACGTCTAAAAATGATTAAGGCCTCAGCCAAAAACATTTATAAAATTTGTGAAAGGCCTCATCCAACTACACATATAATTATCTCATGATACCTAATGATTCATATAGGAGATATAGAAAGATCCAACCATCACTTACTAAGTCCAATACATTCCTCATATAAAAAGTTTTAAACAAAACATAAACATTCGTATTAAAAATAGTATACGAAATGTCAATAATTTATCCATAAACCATGAATGGTATAAAAATACCACATCCGTAGTCAAAACATGTCACAAAACCTTCAATAAAATATGAAATATTTGTGTCATAATAAATCAACCTCGATCAAGAATAATATCCCATAAATAATATTGACATAGTAGAAAATGATCAGTAAAAATATTTGAGAGAAATATCCCATTTTCATGAAATCATTTAAAAGTCACATAATTTATAAAGGAAGTCATTTAAAAGATATTTTTGAATCAAAGTTCCCCATACCACTTGGAAACTTTTTAAATGAATTAACATTTTAAAACATTCATGTTCATATAAATAAATCCTTAAAACCATTTTGAAAACATGGACATTAATGAGAAAGGTTTGGAAGAATAAATCATTCTAACATTTAAAATGACGTTTTAGTAAAAAGTATCTTAAAAATAATCCTTTTGAAAACTCTTTTATGAAACATGTACATGGATAATAAATATGTCCCTGTAGATACTTACGTAAAAACAACCTCGAATAATAAAGAGATTGTGAAATTTACCCTTACCTTGCACTTTCCTTTTGTCGATGGTACGTTTAACCTCTTGTATAATGACCACAGTATGTTATTAAATTATAAAAGAACCATATTCATATTTATTATATCATACATGATTCATTTATGACTTTATACTACCCATTTAATAATTATTTCCATGCTAAAGTAACATTTTGGGTAATAATCGCTTTCTTTATTGTACGTGTTTTAACTTGTTATTCTTGATCGTATAATTTAGATCATGATTTATATACATCCAGAATATAAAAAATTATTTATATATCATATATATTTAGAATATAAATATGTATAATAGATAGATATATGAAATGGAAGGCACCGTTTATGGAGATGGTAGGCCGTACATATGCATAAACGCTGTTTCCGTTTTCATATCTTATTGAACAAAAGTAAGTGAATAAAATATATGTATATACATACATACATAAATATATATATCTCTAGTAGAGTTATTATGTCATAAATTACATACTCATTATTAATATATATTTTTATAATCATTGTTGAATGGTGAACGTGAGAATGAATCTCATCGCGTCGTGGAGATGGTAATCCATGCGTACGCACGAGTGACAATATCATTATATTGATGGTGAAGTAATATTTAATTGGATGGTATATCATAAATACAGAATAATTAAAATGTTATATTTATTATTTACATTATTTATACTCATAATTATACCCATCGAAATAATGGAGTGTTTGAATAACAAACTACACCACGACGTGGAGAGGGTAAGCCGTATGTGCGCACGTATGGTGACTTTTTCATTTAGAGGATGGATAGAATAAAGAATACGGTTGTAAAATATTTATGATAACATCATAGTATGTAGGATTTTATAGTGTTATTATATTTTTATGGAAACAAAAATGAAAGAGGAAGTGGAAGATTAAAAGAACTTAAAAGAGGGTGGTTAAATTATTACCTCTTCTTTGGGTGTTTTTTTTAGTTGATGAAACAGGCTTCATAGAATGGAATTATGAATAAATTAAGGTCTCTAGGTTTATGTGAGGGGATTTTGTAGGATATTTTGGTAGGGTTTGGCCGATCCAAATGGCTTTGAAGGTGTGATTTTGAGAGAAGGGGAAGTACCCTTTTATAAGAGAGGTGGGAGTCACATTAGGAAAAGCTTGAAATATTATTTTATAATAAAACAATTTTCGGTTTCTAATGGATCCCAAATAATTTATTTCTACGATATGGTGGGGATGGGGAAAAAACCACTCAAAAAATAGGTTTTTGAAATGTTTAGGTCTCCATACTAACCTTATATTTTATATTTAACTCTAAGTTAAATAGTTTAACTTTTACCGTGTCTTCTTGTATTCTCACACTATATGGTTAATAGCCTTACAATAAAAATCCAAGAGAACCTCAAGAGGTTCATTAATGAAACATATAATATTATTTAATCTCTTTGGATGAAACTTATAGTTTTAGGAATATTGCATAATTTAATAATAGAATATTTATTTTAAAAACTCATTTATGAATATTTTGACTCTATTTAGTATTTGGTTTTTGTGAAAGTCATCGAAAGATGATTACTTCGAAAACGATACATTGAATCAATACGGTCATGTCATATTAACCTATAAAATTCGTGGATGTCATAAAAACATTGAAATTATATTTATTTTAATATTTATAATACCATTTATTTGATTATTTTCTTAATAAGGTAATTACTGCATCATCACTGTGTCATAAATAAATATAATTATTTAATGTCTAAAAATTATAAATAAAATACCATAATTTATTAAATACTTTTATCTTTGTAATTAATATTTACAGTCGAATTTATATTGTGTGTAACCCTATATTAAAAATGGTTTAGTTATTAAGCTTTGAATTTAACTCTTTTAACTCTTCTTGAAATAAAATAATAATAAATGTCATAATCTAATAAAAGTGAACCTAGGAGGGAAATATTTTATTAATAAGGTTTTTTTGGGTCAAATTATACTTATCCAATATAATTATGACATGTGTTTGGGTAATTATGATATAATTTTTACCCTTAATTACCCAACTTACTTTTAACAGTGATAAATAAAAGTAAAAAGTTAGTATTCACAAAAAATTATTTTCATCTTATTGAACCAAATATTACTTACTGATATTAACTATGTTTCTTGGATTTCTAAAATTTGACTCACAGAATCGGTAAAATTATGTTTTATGCAAATTTGCAAACACTCCTAGAAGGTGGGTAAAAGAGGTTAAAAAGTTCAATAAAATTTTATACATCTAATTTTATTATTAAATGATTCCAATGAACTAAATTGAAATTATATAGGTATTATATATCTATTTTTACTGAAAATAAATTTAAATAAAATAAATAATTATTTAAATAAAAAGTCAGTTTTTAATAATAACACAGTGGTTTTCATTATTCATCAAAAATTGAAAGTTTTCAGAAAAATAACAAAAATTCACACAAAGATAATTTTCATATTCTGAATTCAAAAATTAAGTCTATTTTACAAAATTAAAAACAAATAAGTTGAATTTATTAATTTAAAATTAATTCCCGTTGTCAAAACCACAAAGCGATTTTTTTTTTAAAAAGTAAAAACAATCAAAAGATTGACATGTGTTTATGTCAAATTTAAATGTGAAATTACTTATAATGAACTATATTGTATTAAATGATAAAAGTATAATCTAATTATACTTTAAAACCATTCTAATACATAATTTAACACTATAAATTATTTCTATTTAAAAAGTTTTTTTAAATTAAAACATAATATTTTTCACTATTCATCAAAATATGAAAGTTATGAGAAAAGTACCAAAATTTTTTTAAAACTAAATTTTTATGTACCATTTCTATAGAATAATTTAATTTCATTAATGTTAATATATAAAAGTGTCAAATATTGGTTTTAAAGAGGTTTCTCTGGTAAAAGGCGGTAAAATTGCATTTTTTGAAAAATATTTCTTTTATCTGAAAAAATGAATTTTTTTATATTATGTCTTATAAACACATAATATGGATGTTAAAATTATATATATTATATAAGATTCAAAATGATGTTAATACTATTCATAATCGCCTTTTGAACATCTTGTTTGGTAAGTTGTGGGGCGCTCAAACTCGGTGTTGCGTGTATCGTAGTTTATTGAATTACTTTAAAGAGATAACATTCTATGAAATCTTGGGGTGTTAAATTCTCCCAAAATTCAATAAATTGAGTCCTCAAAATTTGAAATTGTTCTTCTAAAAGAAATGGTTAAAAATAGAAAAATACCATTGTGGAAAACCCGCATCAGAAATTGGTTTAATAAAATTTAGTCTTAATAAGAGGGAAAGGGAAATAAAAAATTCACAACCAAATTCTGATCTCGATTAGGAGAACACTGGTGGAAATTAGAGACACATAATTGGAGGAAAAATGGAAATATTTATAGGCAGTGATTGAGGTCATCAATCACAAACAATTGTAATATTGAGGGCCTCAACGCCATCAATCTAAGATGATATAAAATATCATCGGTTCAACAAAACATATGGTATTAGGGTAACATATATTTGGTTTAAAGATCCCTTCCCTAAAGTTTAAGAATTAATTTTTTCATAGAATAAGATTAAAGCTATATATATATAATTGAAAATTATAGTTTCATCCTTTAACTAATTCCTACCACCAACACATCATTCACACCAAAAGATAATAAAATTCAAAAATATTCTATTTATCCTAATCCTATTGGGTTCCAAAAAAATGAATTTATAATTTATCTATCAGACCATTTAAAAAAACTACATTATACAAACTAATAAATCACGTAGGAATGTGATAGGTAATGCACCCTTGTTACTCTTCATTTGTGGGTTCAAGTCTCGTGCCTTTGCCGGACGTGAGGGGTTGTCGCCCGACCTTTGAGTTTTCCTTTTTATAATAATCCAAAAATAATCTTAAGATATGATTTAACCTTAATAATAGTATCCAATGTCAAACTTAGTCAATTCCAACCTTTATACTTATCCAAAATACTTCTGTCTAAACTCATAGTCCAAAATTTATAAGGAAGGTAAACAAAATGAAGATCTCTTTTTCCACATAATAACATATGAATAGCTTCATCATGTATTCTTTTAAAACATGGTAACACCCTGAATTACCATAAAACCATATTTATTACATTCATGCTCACTCATTCCTTATATAATAGGAGTTATATTCCTTATATCCAAATTTTTTGAATATTCCAACAATGATGGAATATACAAATCATTAATCAGTTTCAAGGTAGTTAAGAATATCCAATATAATTTATCCAAATCAATCATATATTATTCCAAAATCACTACCTCAGTATCATAACCATATTATGGTTTATCTTTCTCTAAACCATATATATTCCAAAAAACGTAACCTACTATTGAGTCACTTTTCTTGGTTCCACACAATCTAATTACTTAATGAAATAGTACTACAATACAATCCTTTTATACTCTATAATTATTATAACATGTACATCATTAATACAATACTCAAATGACCCAATACTTTAATAACAACATAAGAAATATAATAATTCCCATTTATCTTTGGTAGTATCATAACTTGATTATTATCTAATAGCAGCATTTGAGGTATACTCTGATGATTTGGACATTGATTCATGTAGTGTCCCAACTCCTTGCAGATGAAGCATTGTACATTTGAAATATTTTTTCTTAACGTTGCAATCACGTACTTGGTGTCCTTTTTCTCCACACTTATAACAAACAACCATTACCTTTAAGAATTTACCAAGGTGATTCTTTCCACAGTTATCACATATGGGAAAATCCTTTTTTCCCCTCTTCCATTTATCAATCTTTCTTTCTTCCATCCTTTTCTTCTCTTGCTTCACTTCAAAGCCATAGGACTCAGAGAAATCTTTACTTATCTTATTAACACATGATACTATTTCTTCATAGGACGAGAATACATGTGAAGCTATTTCCCTTATAAATGTTGGATTAATACAATGAAAGTTTTGATCCTTATTAATCTTTGGATCTTGTGTATTGTTGGAGATCTCATTCCTTCTACTAGGAACCATTTCTAAACAATGGCATACACTAGGTTAGATTATGAATTTAAATGAATAATTCCAAACATTAAAAATACCTAATGTAAATTGAAAATATTATGCATATAATATATAATCATAATTTTTTTTGAGGGAGTATTTACTCTTAAATCATTCATAATGGTTTGTAATAAAAATGTGAATTATCCTAAGAATATCCCTCGAGAGTGTCGTAACCAAGAGTGCAGCAAGTCCCGTTGTCATGTACTAGGATACCCCGAGTGTAACATAACAAGTAAGAAAAGAATAATAGATTTTCATATCTATGTCTATTTATGAATTAGATAGTCTTTTAGAGGCTTAAAATGAGAATAAATCCAATCTTAGGCATAAAATACTCTAATATCTTTTAAAAGATCATTTTACCGCCTTTTGATGGAAAATAATTTTTAAATCTAAATTTTGAAAAATTTATAAGATATATTTGTCAAAATAAACTTATTTTTTATAATTGGAACATTAAAATTTAATTTGGATAAATTTTTGGTATTTTTCTGACAATTGTTCATTTTTAATGAATAGTGAAAAATACTGCATTTTACATCAAAACTGATTTTTTATCTAATTTAATTATTTGGTTAGATTATCTTTTTAACTGGTTTTAAATATTAATTAGAATATATTTTTACCAATTAATCCAATTTTGGTAATTACAATTAATTTCACTTTGAAATTGGACATAAACAAGTGTCAATCTTTTGATAGATATTGTTTCTTAAAAACACGCTATTTGTTTGGACAACGAGAATTATTTTTAATTTTCTTAATGAAATTTCTGTGTTTGGAATTTGGTAAAATGAATTAAATATTTTTAATTAGAAGGTCCAAATTATATTATTAAGACTCTTTTGTTTTTGGACATTATGAACAATAAAGACGACAATTATCTTTAATTATCGTGATTAATTAGTAATCGGGTATTTAAGGGTAATAAAATAAGATCATAAAAATATTAAATGACCCCAAAATGTGTGAAAAACCACTATTTTGAGTCATGTCCGACAATGGAAAGATTTTTACAGAACTTGAGAGCCCATGGAGTCACATGGGTGTAATAGTGACATTTATGACATTATTTTTAAAAAGAAGAGAAATATAAGAAAGGTTTGTATATCCTAAGTAAAACAATTTTACTTTATCTTAAATAAATGATATCTTAGACTATAAAAATTAATTGGAAAGATAAAAATATTTCCTACATCATGGTATTTTATTATAATTTTTAGGCATTAAATAAATGAATTTATTTATGACACCATGATGATGCAGTGATTACCTCATTAATGAACGATTTAAATAAAATGAAAAGATAATGTAACATATAAGACTTAAACATGTAAAAAACCAATTGGATGGGTGGATTTCGAACCCTTATCACCTTATCCTCAAAATATATCATTGTGGGACCTTTATAATTGGAAAATAATTTTATAATAAATTAACATTTCAAGACGTTCCAAAAGTGACCCTCCTCCCCCTTATAAAAGGCCTCCACCTCTACCCCCTTACTCACACCTCTCAAGCCCTTGGCTCATCCAAAATTTGCTCATATTATCTCTCTAAATCCCTCTATTACTCCAAGAAGCCTCACATTGGGAAAAAGTCTTTCCGAGGAATCCTTTGGCTCAAATAAAAAAGAGTTACCTGATTTAGAGGTAATGTCTTCTCTCGGGTTTCTTCCTTTTATTTTCCTTTTTCACTCACCACTATCTTCTTATTATTTGATCGCATAATAACAAAAGTATCCTCAATATACTAGGATTTTTTTATGATAATAATTCTACCTACACTTACACAAACCTCCATCTAATGGTTAAAGAACGTACTATTTTTGTGGGTGGCGAATTACTACCTCATGAAACGATGATTGTTCAATCTTATTTTACCACCTTTCATGGTGGCCATTATGATGTCACTGTATTTATATATGATATATATGGTATTTATTTTTTATATATGCTTCATGAATTTTATTTTTAAATCACATCTTTTTTCTTTTCTGGTTGTGGAACAAAGATATTTTCATTTGAGGAAGTGTGGACTACTACCCCCTCAGGTGATGTTACTCGTTAATGCCAAGGATGGAATTTATAAAGAATGGAATTAATGAACTTATGTTACATATATAACATATATATTATAATTTAATTATAATATATATATGTCTCATTTAGTTTTAATTCCTTTAATATGACAAATAAATGAAAGTAGTGTTCATCCGTACGTACGACCTACCATCTCCATGAATGGTGCATTTCAATTTTTTTATCTCCAAATGTTATGGAATAGTATAAAATGAATATATATGATATTGAAATCATTAATACCATTCTGTATATGATGTACTTATAACTACATGGACAATTCTTTTCAAACAAGTTCATTTTTGACTCATGTACCGAACATCGAAAAAACGTATGATAAGAACTCACATAATTAACTAATTATTATAACATGAAAATATGTGATATTAATTGAATAATAAAATTTAAAGGAATTCCTTATGAAATTATAAATTGACCAATGTTTATTATTCAAGAATATAAAGAAACAAACAAGACAAGCTGGACTTGAGGTAAGGGACTTCATCTCAATCTCTTTTCGTTGAGGCATACTTCAATTTAAATACGAACTTCTTTTTTTAGTTGCATAATAAAACCTTTTGACTTTTAATTTCATTAAAAATTAATCATTTTACACGAAGCGTTTTACTGAATGAAAAAATATAATGTTTTTCTCTTACGTATGCGGTGACAACAACTTCTCCACTGCCATGACCATTATTTGAGTTTCGGCTTCCTCTACAAGCCATAATGTTTTTAAATGAAAAATAAATACCATGTTTTACTTTATTTTGGTATTGAATTTTTTTATAATGTTTTGATTATATCAATGTGTTGTATTGATATCTTGTGATTGAAATGTGGAAATGTTATGTTTCCTTTAAACATGTTTTATGTGATACAATTATGTTATGGTTCTTGGGCATTGTTTATGAAGACTGGTGATTCCATGATAAACTAAGGGATGATGAGCCTGAGATAGCTCTCCAATTCATTGGGTAACACGAAGGAGTTAAACACTAAGGTTTCTCCAAAGAGATTTAGGGAATATACCGTGATGGGTATTCCAAATGTAACCATGAGGGTTACTCTCTATGTAAGAATGTTATGAATGCCTCAAGTTACCTTTATGTCTTATGATTTCTATGAGTTATTCATAAATCTTATGATTTCATGAGGTATGTTAACGTGCTTATGTTTTATGAGTAATGTATGATTTTATTGATTCTTATGTATACATGGACTAATGTTTTCATTCCGTATTTTTATATCCCTTACTGAGCTTTTTATGCTCATCCCATGTTTTTGAAATGTTTTTCACAGGTCAAGGGAAAAGTACATAGTGTCGAGGAAGTGTCAAGAAATAAACCATGTTTTATTTTAAATATGTTTCCTTTGGTGAAAAAAATGAATACTATCTTTGATGTAACCACCTTGTCTAAATGTGGAATGTAACACATGATTTATGATCTAATTCTATAAAACTCGAAACCTAAAAATATCCTCAATGTGAATTCTTAAAATGACCCAAGATTAAGTAATGTTTATATCTAGGGCCTTATAGTTGGTATCAAAGGTCGGTTTAGATAGATTTAGGCATTATAATTCTATTAAATGATTATCCAAAAATATTTTTTACACATTATGGTCAAATTGAAAATATATAGCATTTGAAGATTACCATGTTGCTTCATCTAACACATTTTTCTTTAGAATGGTTTTCTGTAGAGGAAATAGGGAAGCAGTTCTATGAAGGCATGCAGAAGGAAATGACCTTCCAAATCAGCATCCTGAGATGGTCGGAATTGGAACTGAATAGTTTTTTACAGCAATGGTGTAGTTGACTCAAGAGATAAATGGTCATGGTATCCATGCACAAGATTAGCCAAATCAATCGTAGATGAAAATGTCAGTGGTGGAACACTTCATGAGGCAACATCCCCCATCATTCATAGGATCATCTGATCCTGTGCTATCTGAATGGTGGATTAATGAAATGGATAATATTTTCAATGTCATGTGGTGTTCATACAATCAAAAGGTTAGTCTTGCTGTTTACCGTTTGGAGGGTGAAGCAGATCAGTGGTGGTCGATGGTTAAAAATAACTTTTGGCTGGGATGAATTCAAAGGTATGTTTCTTGAGAAATATTTTCCTAAGGTTTTTTGACTTAGGATGGAAAAAAAATTCTTGTAATTGAGGTAGGAGGATGACTCAGTGACTTATTATGAAGAAAATTTCACTCGATTGGAAAGGTATGCTCCAATTTTTATCAGAAACCATGATAGTAAAATCAATCATTTTTACTTAGGAGTAATGCCAAAATATCGAAGGGTATTAGCTTCTTGTGAGTTCAAAAGTTATGAAAATCTTTTTTGATGTGCTGAGATGGTGGAAATGGAATTTCCTGATGATCAAGTGTTCTATGACAACTATCATAAGAAGAGACCGAGGTGGCTGGAGAAAGGAAAGAATCCTTCAAAAAGGGTTGATGGTAAGAAAACTATGTTTGAAGTTTTTTATAAATGTTGTAAAAAGCATGCTAGGGAATGTATTTTGAATTCTGCAAAGTACTTCCGATGTGGTAAGATGGGACATAAGGATTGTGATTTCACTAGAAAATATTTGGGTAATGGTAAGACCAAATTTGATATACAGTTAGTGAAATACTTCAAGTGCAATGAGATGGGTAATTATGCAAACAAGTGTTCAACAAAGATCTCAAATGATGGGAAGTAGTCTGAATACAATCAGAAGGGTTTGGTGAAATTCTTTTCAACTACTTTTGTATATGTTGGGCCGTCAAATGAAGTGGTATTAGGTACTTTGTTTTTTCATATTATACCAATGTGCTGTTTGATTCGGGGTTTACACATTCTTTAATCTCTAAAAAATTTTCTAGTAAATTTGGAATTCCTTATCAAGAAATGAATCCTGAACTTGTGGTAAAAACACCTGGGGGAAATGTTGAGGCAAAAATAATTTTTAAGAATCTTCTTATACTTATCCATGGAAAGAACCGACTTGAAAACCTTATTGTTTTACCTCTAGTAGAGTTTGATGCTATCCTGGGTATGGACTGGCTCTCTATTTACCATGATAATATTGACTGTAGATATAAAGAAGTTTCTTTTCAGAAAGACTTTTAGTTTGTGTAGAAGAATGAAACCTTACTTTTGATAACATATCAAGAGGCTGAGAAACTTATAAAAGATGGAAATGAATGTTACCTTGCACATATTGTTTAAAACAAAGTAATCATTCAGATTAATGATGTTCCAGTGGTAAATGAGTATCCAGATGTTTTTCCTAATGATTTTTCTGGGATAATACCAGATCGAGAAGTTGAATTTACTACTGACTTAGTTCCTGATGCTAAGCCAATTTCAAAACCCCCTTATCAAATGGTTCAAATTGAACTTTTGGAGTTGAAGGAGAAATTTCAAGATTTATTAGAGAAAGTTTTCATTCGACTTATCACATCACCATGGGGTGATCCTATCTTATTTTTAAAAAATAAAGACGGGTCAATTAAACTTTTCATTGATTATAAAGCCTTGAATAACATCACTTTTATGAACAAATATTCTTTTCCTCATATCGATGATTTGTTTGATCAGCTCCAGGGAGCTCAGTATTTTTCAAAGATTGACTTGAGATCAGGGTACCATCAGTTGAAGGTAAAGGAAGAAGATATTCCTAAGACCGCATTTTGTAAAAGATATTTCCCTTAGGAATTTGTAGTTATTCCTTTTGGGTTAACCAATGCACCTGCTGTATTCATGGACATTATGAATTGAATTTTCAATGAGTTCTTGGATAAGTTTGTGGTTGTTTTCATTGATGATATTTTGGTGTTTTATAAAAGTAAAGAGGATAATGAATGTCATTTAAGGGTTATTTTTCAAACCTTAAATGAAAAGAAATTGTATGGGAAATTCAACAAGTGCGAGTTTTGGTTGCAAAAAATTTATTTCCTCGGTCACATTGTTTCTAAAGATGGAATAACTGTTAATCCTGCAAAAACAATGGTTTTTGAAGAATGAACAAGACCCACAAATGTAACTGAGATTCGTAGTTTTCTTGGTTTGGTAGGCTATTACCGAAGGTTTGTTAAAAATTTTGCATGGTTGTCCAGCCCATTGACTAAGCTAACTAGAAAGGTTGTTAGGTTTATCTGGACAAAATAATGTGATGGTTGTTTTTAGTAATTGAAAAGAAGATTGGTGAATGCTCCAGTATTGTCACTACCTTCTAGAAATGGTGAGTTTGTTATCTATAGTGATGCTTCGTTGAAAGGACTTGGTTGTGTCCTAATGCAGAATGATTAGGTAATTTCTTATGATTCACGTCATTTGAATACTCATGAGATAAATTACCCTACACATGATTTGGAATTAGATTTGGTTTTTTTCTCATTAAAAATTTGGAGGCATCATTTTTATAGTGTAAAGTGTGAAATATATACTGATCACAAAAGATTAAAGTATATATTCACTCAGAAATAATTGAACATGAGACAAAGGAGATGGCTAGAATTAATCAAGGATTATGATTACACGATGCACTACCACCCAGGAAAGGAAAATAAAGTGGAAGATGCTTGGAGTTGAAGAAGTAATGATTCATTAACCATGTTACGTTTGGAATGTGATCCTTTGGTTAAGGATTTGAGGAATTTTTTCTTGGATGTTTTTGGTGTAGGAAATTCTTCTGTTTTGTTTCAAGTATCAGTGAAATTTTCTCTATGAGTCAGAAATAAGCAAGAATAGAAGCAAGACATTGAGATAAAAAAAAGGTAGAGTTGGTTCAGAAGGGTATGTCGCCTAACTTCCACATTGATAATGATTGTGTTTTGAGATTTGGGAAGAGATTGTGTGTGCCTTATGATTCACAATTGAGGAGAGAGTTGTTATGTGAAGCTCTAGTTCTCCATTTTTAGTTCATCTAGGAAGTACTAAGATGTACAGAGATCTTTGAGAGTATTACAGGTGGGATGGAATGAAAAGATATAGTGCTAATTTTACTGTGAAGTGTTTGACTTGTCAACAGGTTAAAGCAGAGCAACAGTTACGAAAAGGGATGCTTCAGCCTTTACCAGTGCCAGAGTGGAAATGAGAGAATATATCCACGGACTTTTTTGTGGGATTAACGAAGAAAGCTTGAGGTAATAATGAAATCTGGGTTATTGTTGATCGCTTAACTAAATCTTCTCATTTAATTTATATATGAGATAATTTTTCCCTAGATCAACTTTCTCAATTGTATCATAATGAGATAGTCAGGTTACATAGAGTTCCCCTCTCCATTGTATCTGATCGTGATCTCAAGTTCACTTCTAACTTTTGGAAAGGCCTTCAAAAGTCGTTGGGTACTGAATTAAATTTTATTACAAATTTTTATCCTCAATCAGATGGAAAATCAGAATGATCAATTCAGACATTGGAGGATATTATATGTGTTTGTTCGATGGATTATCAGGGATGTTGGGACCAACATCTTTCATTGGTTGAGTTTTCTTATAATAACAGTTATCATTCCAGTATACAGATGGAACCATTTGAGGCGTAATATGGTAAGCGGTGTCGAACTCCAGCTTTTTTGGATGAAGTGGGTGAAAAGAAGATGATAAGACAAGAATTGGTAGAAGAGTTGGCAGAAAAAGTTCTGCTGATAAAGAAACACTTGAGAACAACTCAGAGCAAGAAGAAACGTTATGCGTACAATAGAAGGAAGTATCTCTTTTTTGAGGTAGGTGATCATGTCTTCCTAAAAGTTTCACCATGGAAAAGTGTGATGTGATTTGGTTAGAAAGGAAATATGAGTCCAAGGTTCATTGAAGCCTATGAAATTCTAGAGATATTTGGATCAGTTGCATACCGAGTGGCTTTACCTTTGAATTTATCTCAGGTACACAATGTTTTTCATGTTTGAATTTTAAGGGAGTATATGCCAGATCCATCTCATGTTTTGACTCCATAGGTAGTTCAGTTGGAAGAGAATCTATCTTATGAGGAACAACCCGTCCATATTCTTGACCACAGGGAGAAACTATTGCGGAATAAGGTGATTCATCATGTAATGGTTTTGTGGAAAACCTACATGAATGAAGAGGCAACATGGGAATCTAAAAATGCAATGAGGGACAAATACACCCACTTATTCGATATATAAATTAATTGTGAGGACATAATTTTTTAAATGGGGGAAGGATGTAACATCCCAATTAAGTAAAGAATAATTTATTTTCATATCTATGTCTATTTATGAATTAGACTGTGTTTTAGTGGCTTAAAATGAGAATAAATCAAATCTTAGGCATAAAATACTCTAATATTTTTGAAAAGATTGTTTTACCGCCTTTTGATGGAAAACCATTTTTAAATATAACTTTTGACAATTTTATAAGCTCCATTTGTTAAAAACAAAATTTTTCCTTATAATTGGGACATTGAAATTTACTTTGGATGAATTTTTGGTATTTTTATGACAATGTTCATTTTTAATGAATAGTGAAAAATACTGCATTTTACTTCAAAACACCTTTTTCATATAATTTAATTATATGGTTAGATTATCTATTTAATTTGTTTTAAAGTGTAATTAGAATATATTTTTATCATTTAATACAATGGTGGAAATTAGAATTAATTTCACATTAAAATTGGACATAAACAAGTGACAATCTTTTAATAGATTTTGTTTCCTAAAAACACGCTATTTGTTTTGACAACGGGAATTATTTTTAATATATTTACTACAATTTCTGTGTTTGGAATTTGGTAAAATGGATTCCATATTTGGAATCAGAAGGTCCAAATTATTTAATTATGACTCTTTTGTTTTTGGACATTATGAATAGTGACGACGGTAATTAGCTTTAATTATCGTAATTAATTAGTAATCGGGTAGTTAAGGGTAATAAAATAATATCATAATAATATAAAATGACCCCAACATGGGTAAACATCCTTTTTTTTGAGCCATGTCTGACCATGGAGCGTTTTTTACTGAACTTGAGGGCGCATGGAGTCACATGGGTGTAATAATGACATTTATGGCATTATTTTTAAAAAGAAGAGAAATATAAAGAAGGTTTGTATATCCTAAGTAAAACAATATTAATTTTGTTTAAATAAATGACCTCTTAGACTATAAATAGTCATCAGAAATCTAAAAATATTTCCTACATCATGTAATTTTTTTTATAATTTTTAGACATTAAATAAATTAATTTATTTATGACACCATGATGATGAAATGATTACCACATTAATGAACCATTTAAATAAAATTAAAAGATAAGGTAACATATAAGACTTAAACTTGTCTAAAACCTATTTTATGGGTGGAGTTAGAACCCTTATCACCTTATCCTCAAAATATAACATTTTGGGACAATTAAAATATGAAAATCATTTTATAATAAAGTAACATTTCAAGACTTTCCAAAAGTGACCCTCCTCCCTCTTATAAAATCCCCCCCACCTCTACCCCTTTACCCAAACCTCTCAAGACCTTGGGTTGTAAACAATATTCCCATATTATCTCTCCACATCCCTCTATTACTCCCAGAATCCTCACTTCGGGAAGAAGTCTTTCCAAGGAAGCCTTTGGGTCAAATAAAAAAGAGTTACGTGATTTAGAGGTAATGTCTTCTCTCGAGTTTCTTCCTTTTATTTTCCTTATTCACTCACCAAAATCTTATTATTATTTGATCCCATAATAACAACAGTATCCTCAATATAATAGGATGTTGTTATGATAAGGATTATACCTACACTTACACACACCTCCGTCTAATGGTTAAGGAACAAACTATTTATGTGGGTGGTGAATTACTGCCTCACGAAACGATGATTGTTCAATCTTCTTTTAACACCTTTCATGGTGGAAATTATGATGTCACTGTATTTATATATGATATATATGGTATTTATTTTTTCTATATTCTTATGAATTTTATTTTTAAATCACATCGTTATGATTTTCATGTTGTGGAACTGCGATAATTTTATCTTAGGAAGTGTGGACTACCGCCCCCTCAAGTGATGTGACTCATTAATGAAAAAATGGAATTTATAAAGAATGAAATTAATGAACTTATGTTACCTATATAAAATATATATTATACTGGAATTATAATATATATATGTCTCATTTAGTTTTAATTCCTTTTATATGACAATGAAATGAAATTAGCATTCATGCCTACGTACGGCCTACCGTCTCCATGAATGGTGCATTTCATTTTTTATCTCCAAATTTTATGGAATAGTATGAAATGAATATATACTAGTTATATATGATATTTAAATCATTAATACCATTCTGGAGATGATGTACTTATAACTACATGGAAAATTCTTTTCAAACAGGGTCATTTTTGACTCATGTACCGAACATCGACAAAAAAGTATGATAAAAACTCACATAATTAACTATTTATTATAACATGATAATATGTGATATGAATTTAATAATAATCTTTAAAGGAAGTCCTTAAGAAACTATAAATTGACCAAGATTTATTATTCAGGAATATAAAGAAACGAACAAGACAAGTCAGACTTGAGGTAAGGGACTTCATCTCAATCTCCTTTCGTTGAGGCATACTTCAATTTATATACGACCTTCTTTTATTAGTTGTATAATAAACCCTCTTGAATTTTAATTTCATTCAAAAGGAATATTTTTACATGAAGCATTTTACTAAATGAAAAAATAGAATGTTTTTCTCTTACGTATGTGGCGACAATGACTTCTCCACCGTGGTGACCATTATTTGAGTTTCGACTTCTTCTAAAAGACATAACTTTTTTTAAATGAAAAATAAATACCATGCTTGACTTTATTTTGATATTGAAAATGGTTTTGATAATTTTTTGATTATATTAATGTGTTGTATTGATATATTGTGATTGAAATGTGAAAATTTTATGTTTCCTTAATGCATGTTTTATGTCATACGATTATGTTATCCTTCTTGGGAATTTTTTATAAAGACGGGTGGTTCCATAATAAAATAAGAGCGGGTGAGCCCGAGATAGCTCTACAATGCATTGGGTAATGTGAAGGAGTTAAATGATAAAGTTTCTATGAAGATATTTAGGGAATATACTATGATGGGTATTCCAAACGTAACCATGAGGGTTACTCCCTACGTAAGAATGTTATGAATGCCTCAAGTTACCTTTATGTCTTATGATTTCTATGAGTTATTCATAAATCTTATGATTTAATGAGGTATGTTAAAGTGATTATGTTTTATGAGTAAAGTATGATTTCATTTATTCTTATGTATACATGGAATAATGTTTTCTTTCCATATTTTTATATCCCTTATTGAGCTTTTTATTCTCATCCCATGTTTTTGAAATGTTTTTCACAGGTCAAGGGATAAGTACATGATGTGATGATAGTGTCGAGGAAGTGTCAATAAAAAAGCCATGTTTTATTTTAAATATGTTTCCTTTGGTGGAATAAAATGAGAACTATCTCTGATGTATCCACCTTCTTTAAATGTGGAATTTAATGCATGATTTATGATCTAATTCTCTAAAACTCTAAACCTGAAAAGATCTTCAATGTAAATTCCTGAAATAACCCAAGATTAAGTAATGTTGAAGGCTAAAGCCTTATACTGAGTCAAGCCCAAAACTCCATGTCATATTTTTCACTCCTAGGTACATCTGTGCCAGAGCTTCCTCTCCCTAATCGTATCATGCCATAGATGTATTGCTTAAAAAATTCACGAAATCTCTACATTACCAAAATTATAAGAAGTTATTCTATACTAATCGTCAAAGTATATCTTAGGGTAATGTTCTCTAGTCAGAGTTTATCTAAATCTAGTTTCCAAGGTTTGTACTAAAATTCCTATGATACCAATTGTAATGCCCTGACCCCAGTACCAAGAGTCGGTGCATTATTACATAACATTGGCATGATTACAAGGAATAAAGTCCCGTTGGACCTGTTAGTTTATCAGTCTTGGAAAATAGATTACATACATGAACATTACATTACACCTCAGAAAATAAAACACAACATAAATGATCCTTTGAGAATACCATTAATCCCTTAGCTTAACCCTCATTATCAATGACAATACAATTCTTGGAATCCTGGGAAAATAAAACATAAGAGAGGGGTGAGATCAAACACACAGTAAAGGTAAGCAACACAACAGACGATAACATAAACATTAGGCAATGTGAATAATTTAAAACACATGCCTTTACAAATAAAAAACATGAAAACTTTATTTTAGGAATATGAGATAAGTAAATAATGACATAATTAAACATAGACATGGGTATTATACTAGTCGAATAACCACATGAACCATCAATAATATTATCATAATTTTGGAATATATAATGTTAGACATTCTGAAACATTTTGTCAAGGCCTTGGCCAAGGCATCTAAGAATGATTAAGGCCTCTACCAAAAACATATATCAAATTTGGAAAAGGCCTAAGCCAATTACATATCTCATTGTCTCGTGGGACCTACCAATGCATCGAGGAGCTATATCAGGCTCCACCCATCACTTATTAAGTCCAATACATTACTCATATGAAAAGGTTAAAACATAACCTAAACATTCATATTAAAACTAGCATACGAATTGTCAATACATTATCCATAAAACATGAATGGTATAAAAATAACACATCCACTATAAAAACATATCAAAAAAACTTCAATACAATATGGAAGATTTGTATCACAATAAATCAACCTCGATCGAGAATAATATCCCATAAAGGATGTTGACATAGTTGAAAATGATTAGTAAAAACCTTTAGGAGAAATATCCATTTTTCATTAAATCATTTAAAAGTCACATAATTTATAAAATAATTAATTTAAAAGATAATTTTTAATCAATGTGTCCCATAACACTTTGAAACTTTTGAAAGTAATTAATGTTTTAAAACATTCATGTCCATATAAATAAATCCTTAAAACCATTTTGAAAACCTGGACATTGATGAGAAGGGTTTAGAAGAATAAATATTAAATAACATTTAAAATGATGTTTTATTAAAAATTACCTTAAAAATAATCCCTTTTGAAACTATTTTATGAATCATGGACTTGGAAAATAAATAATTCTCGGTAGATACTTATGTAAAAACAACCTTGGATAATAAAGAGATTGCGAAATTAACACTTACCTTGTACTTTCCTCTGGTTGAGGGTATGTTTAACCTCATGTATAATGACCATAGTATGTTATTAAATTTTACGAGAACCATATTCATATTTATTATATTATACATGATTCATTTATGACTTTATAATACCCATTTAATAATGATTTCCATGTTAAATTAACATTTAGGGTAATAATCACATTCTTTATAGTACGTGTTTTAACTTGTTATTCTTGATCGTATCATTTAGATCATGATTTACATACTTCCAGAATAAAAATAATGATTTATATATCCTATATATTTATAATATAAATATGTCTAATAGATAGTAATATAAACTAGAAGGCACTGTTTATGGAGATAGTTGGTCGTACATAGGCATAAACACTGTTTCTGTTTTCAAATCATATTGAATGGAAGTAAGTGAATAAAATATATATGAGTACATAAATACATAAATAAATAAATAAATATATATCTCCAGTAGAATTATTATGTCATATATTACATACTTATTAATAATATATATTTTTATAATCATAGTTGATTGGGGAATGTGGGAATGAATCTCATCGCGTCGTGGAGACAATTATCCGTACATATGTACGAGGGACAGTACCATTATATTGATAGAGAAATCGTATGTAATTGTATGGTATATAATATATAAAGAATAATTAAAATTTTATATTTATTATTTACATCAGTTATACTCATTATTATACCCATCCAAAAAATGAAGTGTTTGAATAACAAACTACACCATGACGTGGAGACGGTAAGTCGTACAGACGCACATATGGTGACTTTGTCATTTAGAGGATAGATAGAATAATTAATATGGTTGTAACATATTTATAATAACATCATAGTATGTAGCATATACTGGAGTTATTATTTTGTTATGGAAACAACAAGGAAAGAGGAAGTTGAAGATGAAAGGAACTTGAAAGAGGGTGGTGAAATTAATACCTCTTCTTCAGGTGTTTCCTTTTGAGTTGATCAAAAGGGATCCTCAGGCAAGCTTTATGATAAAAGTAAGGACTCTAGGTTGATGTGAGGGAAACTGAGGTGATATTTGGGAAGGTTTTGGCCGATCCAAATGGATTCCAAGGTGTGATTTTGAGATAAGGGGAAGTACCCTTTTATAAGAGAGGTGAGGGCTACTTTAGGAAAATCTTGAAATATTATTTTATAATAAAATAATATTCGGTTTATAATGGCTCCAAAATAATTTATTTATAGGATATTGTGGGGATGGGTAGAAAACCACACAAAAAATATGCTTTTATACAGGTTTAGGTCACCATATAAACCTTATCTTTTAGATTCAACTCTTAGTTAAATAGTTTAACTTTTACCACATCTTCTTGTATTCTTACACTATATGATTAATAAACTTACTATAAACATCCAAGAGAACCTCAAGTAGTTCATTAATGACATATATAATATTATTTAAGCCCTTTTTATGAACCTTAGGTTTTTATGAATATTATATAATTTAATAATATAATATTTGTTTTAAAAACACATTTATGTCAATTTTGAGACTATTTAGTATTTAGTTTTTATGAAAGTCATCACAACATGATTACTTCTAAAAAGATACATTTAATAAATCCAAACATGTCATATTCACCTAGAAAATTTGTGTATGTCATAAAAACTTTGAAATTATAATTAATTTAATATTTATAATACCATTTATTTGATTCTTTCATTAATAAGGTAATTACTGCATCATCATTATGTCATAAATAAATTTAATTATTTAATGTATAAAAATTATAAATAATATACCATGATGTAGGAAATATTTTTATCATTCTAATTAATATTCATATTCGAATTTATATTGTGTGTAACCCTATATTAAAAATGGTTTATTTATTAAACATTGAATTTAACTCTTCTAACTGTTCTTTAAATAAAATAATAATAAATGTATGAATCTAATTCCAGTGGACCAAAGAGGATCGTATTTTATTCCTAAGTTTTTTTGGTCGATTTATACTTATCCAATAGAATTATAACATGTGTTAGGGTAATTATGATATCATTTTTACCCTTAATTACCCTATTTACTATTAACCGTGGTAAATAGAAGTCAAAAGTTACTATTCAAAAAAAATTATTTTCATCTTATTGAACCACATTTTACTTATTGATATTAACTTTGTCTCTTGGATTTTTGAAATTCATCACACATAAGCAGTAAAATTAAATTTTATGCAAATTTTCAAATGCTCCTTGAAGGTGGGTAAATGGGGATAAAAAGTTCAATAAATTTTTATACATATAATATTATTATAAAATGACTAAAATGAATTACATTGAACTTATATAGGTATTATATATCAATTTTTAATTTAAATAAAATAAATAATTATTTAAATAAAATGTCGGTTTTAAATAATAACGCAGTGTTTTTCACTATTCATCAAAAATTGAATGTTTTCAATAAAATACAAAAAATTCACCCAAAGATAATTTTGATATTCCAAATTCAAAAACGAAGTCTATTTTAAAAAATTAAAAACATAGAAGTTTCATTTATTAATTTATAATTAATTCCCATTCTCAAAACCAAAAAGTGAGTTTTTTAAGAAGTAAAAACTATCAAAAGAATGAAATGTGTTTATGACAAATTTAAATGTAAAATTACTTATAATGACCTAAATTGTATTAAATTTTAAAAATATAATCTAGTTATACTTCAAAAACATTATAATTCATAATTTAACTCTATAAATTATTTTAATTAAAAAAGTTGTTTTCAATTAAAACATAGTATTTTTCACTATTCATCAAAATATAAAAGTAATCGAAAAAGTACCAAAAATTTATCCAAACTAAGTTTTTTATGTCCCGTTTCTAAAGAAGAATTTAATTTCATTAAATTGAATATATAAAAGTGTCAAATATAGGTCTTAATAAATGTTTTCCATTAAAAGACGCTAAAATTTCATTTTTTGAAAAATACTTCTTTTATCTGAAAAATGAATTTGTTCTTATATTATGTCTAAGAAACACATATTATGGATGATAAAATTATATTGAGTGTATAAGATTCAAAATGCAGTTAATACTATTCATAACCACTTTTTTAACGTCTAGTTTGGTATGTTGTGGTGCGCTCGAAATCGTTGTTGCGTATAGCGCAAGTTATTGAATTACTTTGAAGAGATAACATACTATGAAATCTTGGGGTGTTACACTCACTACTATCGTCATCTTAAATATTTGATACAACACATTCCTTCATGGATTTAGAAAAATTATTACCTTTTAACTTTGAAAAATAATTTGATGATTTCTTAATTGAGGATATTCTTAGCTTCTCATTCTCATAATCATAACCATTCATGTTTTTAATATTAGAAAAAAATTGATGATAAATATACAATAGCTATACACTTGATACATTTAATTGGAATCTTGCCTTGATACTTTCCTCGTCCTCTTCCTACCTTTCTTGAAATTAATTACATGAGTTTTTTGAATTTCATTTCAATATTTTATTCATAAATAGATTATTCCTCATCCACATCAACCTCTTTCCTTCCCTTATCTTTCATCTAAGATTGAAAAGATATTTATCTATTACTCTCTCTATTATTCTTAAAGGAAATTCCATTTTTCATTTCATTGGAAATCAGATTGTGGTGAAAATAATCTAATGGAAGTAACTCAGGATCTTGGTATTCGAGAACAAAAATATTTTCTAAAAATATATATGGAAATATACACTGTAGTTTCTCAAGCCCCATAAAATCCTATAAATTCTCACTAAAATCACTAATAGTACTCAAAAATTCATTAACTATAGTAAATAATTCATCTACTATTTCTATTATTATTCATCTCGAGGCCTTTATCCATTAATCTTTAGACTTATGGTTTGGATTACTTCAAATTCAATTTGAATTCCTAAATATTCTTAAACTATACAAAATTACTTTTTCTATCCTAATACCATTAACCTTGAGAAACAACTTTTCAGAAAGATATGAAAAATGTGATTTTGATCATGACCATAATTCTCAAAATTATTTTTGTCTACTTCCTTCACCAAAAAAATTTTAGAATAAGGAATTACACTATAGGTGGAAGCCTCCAATATATCTATATTTATTGAAAAAATATATGGAAATATCATATATTTTAATATATAGTAATTTTTTCCATAATAAGTGGGATTACACTTACTTTTTATTTAATTAAGGAAATCTATATTCAATATATAAATTAAAAACTTGAAATGTGAAACACATAAGATAAAATTTTCAAACCTAACTCAAAATAGATGATCTTATTTGAAGGAAAACTATATTATTTGATACCACTTTTTATTCCACAATATATGATGTTGGTTCATTGATAGGGGGTACCCAAAATGAGTTTTTATATCCTTATAATGATCCATAAAACCCAAGATTACACAATCTAGAAAAATCAATTAATGGATTCAATGATCAAGGAATATCCCTGAACTCATATTATAATAAATCAACATATCAGTCTCCCTAAATAAAAATAATAGACTCATCCTTGATTAACCTTGTTAGAAGCATTATATTGTCTTTAACAAGACTCAAATTACATTTTTACTCTAAATTATTACCACATGAAAATTTATAGTTATCCCACACTTCATTATTATTTAGAACATTCTTTAACATCCTTCTTCCTCAGTACACAACAAAAGTTTTATGATCACACACTGACCAAGTGTGTACTCATCTTTTACTTCTTAAAATTATATATTTTTATATTAAAATTACTATTTCAAAATCTTTTAACTCTCTTTATTAATGAATTATTCATTTAAATCCTTTATTCTCTTCATATTACTTAGAAAATTCCACAACATTATTCAAATTTGAATTTTAAATTCAAATAGGAGCTCACAATTTCCTTCAAATACTCTTTATATTTTCTTAATTATTTTTGATAATTTGATTCATTCAAGAATTATTAGTCACCATTAATGAATTTAAAGACATTTGAGATTGAGTATGAGTTTCTAATGGGTTATCAAATGAGACACATCATCAAGGAAACTCAAAATCTTGAAATATTCACTATTCATGGCATTATTGACCTCAACTTGGTGTATTAAAAGTATTTTTAATCATACTAATTTGAAACCATTTTTAATAAAACTTGAGTCACGACATGTTATTCTTTAATTATATTAGAAATTCACTTCATTATCAAACCTTACCATGTTATATGGAATAAGCCTCCAAATTGTTAACCTCAAAAAACATCCACAAATAACCAAGCTACTTTCAAATCCCTATGTATAAGACTTCTCAACAAATTTACTATCCTTAAAATTACTACCATAACTTTACTATGGCATGGTTAATTTCATTTTTATCCCTATATGACCATAAAATTATTTCACTGACACTTTCACCATAAAATTCATTTTACTCTTCCTTTATATCAAATCATATAAACCAGCATAACATGAGCCACATAATGTATGAGCTTCACCATTTTATATAGGGGATTTTTTTAACTTAAATACAATTTACAAAACCAATTTAAATGGTGATCTCATCTTTTTTCCTACTATGGGTTTTATTCCACTAAAACATTGAATAATCGAGTCATGTTCCATATAATATAGATGGACATTACACATGTTTCAAAAGTTACAAAACAATTTCAATTAATATTCTAGTTACATGCCTATTTTGAATCCAACATCGGTGTAGTGAGGTCGCCTACAATAAAAAAAGTTCAAACACCAATTTTCAACAAAACAAATTACATTCATGATCTTTCGATCACTCAAAATTCTTAAATGAACCTCACCTTAAGTGAAACAGAATGAACCACTTGATTTTTAACATGATTAATGCGTTGAAAAAAAATAAAACACACAAGGCATATCCACTTCATCTCTTATATAAACCTTATTCCCAAATAAACTTAACAATTCTAGGGAATTATTCTTTAACCCATGAATATACAAAAATATCATTGGGTAAAACTAATCTCTCCATGGACACAAAAAATATTGATCTCAAAATATCCTCAATGAATCCTTTTAATCAACACAATATATCAATACATATGTTATGATGATGTTTTGAAATAAAATGTTATAAATTATCCTTTTTGCGAATAATTAATCAATAAAAATAAATGTTTCTATTAAAAACACACCCACACACATATATTACCATTAATTAATTGAAAACATGACTTTAATTCATCATTATTACCACATATGACCATAATTTAAGTTTTCTAAATCATTCATGATGGGAATTTTATGACAACTTTTACATGAGTGGTAAAACCATCCAAAAAAATAACATGTTATAATGAAATAATGTGTAGTAATATGAATCTATATGGTTGAAATATTATTTTTTTCAAAAGTTTACTGATTTTAATACTACATAATTAGAGTGGTGGATAAGATTTATTAATATTGGAGATGATAAGATAAATTAAAAATATGAAGAATAACATGTCACTTACTTTCATGGAATCAATTCTTATCATAACGTCTTCCTTTGGAATGAGGGACTTAGAACTCTTCATTGTGACTAAATACTATCTTATATGAGAAATTACACTATAAGAGGAAATAAGAGTAGGGATACAATGGAATAATGAAGGATATATGTGGTTTGAAATGGGTGGGGGAGAGGTCATTTTATTTATGAAACCAAGGTACATTTCTTAAAACACGTGAGTTTGGTGAAGTGTAAACATGGAATTGTATGAGAGTCAGGTGAGGTATGTGATGGAATGTTTTCTTGATTTCTTGGATGTACCACAAACCAAAAAATTTAGATCTAGAATTAAAAAATTTAAAATTAATTATTCCAAATTTCTGGTAAGTCAATTTACCTCATTTTACTACTAATCTGTAAATATATTAATCCTAGATTTCCATCTGACACGTGTCACTCTAATACTCCCCCACATACTATTTTCAATATGTTCCAAACCTACATGAATCAATGTACCTCCTCCTCCACTCCTTTTCTCTACTATTATCTCTGTCCCACTCTAGCTCCTGCATGGCCTCCCCATCACAATTTCCCTCACCGTCCACACCTCGATGGTGATTTCCCTCCTCCCTTATTCCTTCTTCATCATCTACTACCTTCACCTCTTACGAATACCACTCCAGTTTCATCTCAAATATATGTTTCCCAGTGCTCTTAAATATAGCCTCCCCTCCCCGTATCATTCCCTCCGCATAAGCCTTCCCCCACTTGTGATTACCCTCTCACTATCCAAGGGTTTCAACTGAAAATAATTTTCTCTCCTGAACTCTGATTGTTCCTTAATCTTTGATAGCTTCTTCTCTTACATTTATCTCTGCTCTCAAGTTCCTTTATCTAGATCTAGGGTTCATGCTTCCATATTTGGATCCCTCTACCTCCAAAACTACCCTCAGCCTCTCCAGTTTCTCCGCCTCCACCGTCGCCTACTCTACCTCCGCCTGTTCCATGTGTGGCTCCTACGACTCCTCTTCCTCTGACTAATCAATCTTCGAATCATCTAAATCCTCTAATTCTACAGTGGCGAAGATGAATCACAATTTATTTAAATATTCAAAGAAGCTATCATTGGCTTAGCTCAGCAACCAATTTCTCAGTCATTGATATTTTCATCAGATTTCATCTTCAAGCTATGTTTCATATTGAAAATCATCATCAACACTCAAATGAAGGTCTACATATTCCGGCTTGGTTAACACCACCTTTATCATCATGAATGGAAACTTCAGTGATTCTTAACTCTGGTTGTGGAAGAAATCAAATCATTCACATAACTTTGTCTTAGTCTATCATCATTTTCATGATTCCCTTACTCAACTGGTTTTAATATCTATTTCATTTTCAATAGAGACCACCACAATACATTTTCAATCTTCTCTCAGAAGATACAGCTGTCATCCACCCCTCTTCATTCTGGTTTTTTGTTTAAATTCATACTTTCTTTTTTCTTATTTCATTACAATACATATTCTCTTACATTTCTATAATTGCAACAACTATTTCAGTTGGTAAGCTGATATTTATCTACCTATTTGTTTTTTAGGGTTCAAACATTTATTCACCTATTCCTTCTCTAGAAACTAATTATTAATTTGGTTTTTATATATGGTTATGGACTCATAAATTTTATATTTTGTAGAACTAAAGGGGTTAATGATTCCGTGATAATCATGTTCTTCTGGAGTTTGAAATGACAACATATGAAATTGAATTCAATGTGTTCAAATTTGTGATTACTGAAAAGCATGTAAAGTATGAAGCTATTGAAGGTAATATCACCAACTTTGAGAAATTATTATACTGTCATAATTATTTGAATGAGTCTATTGTTTAGAGGGGATTCATGTTTTTGTTGCAGGTTTTTGTGGTTTATGAAAAAAATGAACCGATTATTGGTGGCTATGTATCTTATACAACTTTTAATCAATTCTTCCCCAGAACGACTGCCTTATAGGTTAAATTTCGATATGTATTTACATATCAATATTTTATTATACTATTTATATTTTGATTTATTTTAGTATACCTGATACCCATATGTCTAAACAATCATTTATGTTTTCAAAACCTAATCTACTATGTTAGAATGGATATTTCAACTTGCATGATTCATTGATTTTATTGCCTTTTATTATCTGAAATTTCTATTACTTCATGTTTACTATTTCAAATTGTTGAGAATAAATTTTAATTCCTCTTTATATATAATTTATTGTTACTACTACATTGATGAAGTTTGAGAACAATGGGAAGACATGTATCAGAGATATTTGGAGGAGATGAGGTAGATTTTGAACATTGCTTCTATTTTGAGACTACAAGAGTAGGGAGTTTAGTATGTATTGTTTTTCAATTCATTTTGAGTTGTGATCAGATACATGTTCATGTAGATTCAAGTAGTGATTACTTGAGGTTGAGGTAGTTGGGACCTCCTATATTATTTGAAAATACAAATTTCTATTTCTTTAAAGCTCATAAATAAAGGTCGGGATTTCCTCGTTGCACAGAATGAACTCATTACCAAACGCATCACGCATACAATAATATCATCTGCCTATCTACTCAGTCAAAATTTTATCCACTTTCATCTTTTAATTTTACTCTATTCATAATAATTTCCCATAATGTTTTACAATCCATATCCAATACATCTTATTTCCTGACTAAGTAATTAGGGAACTACTACATTTTTTTGTCCAACATTTTTTACAACATTCTCTATTGATAGAGAGTAAACAGAAACATATCTACAATAGGTCTTTATAGCCATAGGTTCTTTTCAACTCCTTATAAGACATTATCTATTATTCCTTATACTCTTCTTCCCCATATGTTCAAAGTTTATTTTTTTATTAATATAATGTAAATTGAAATTATATTCCATTTACAATTTTCTAAAAATTAACTTAAGTACTGAAAGAAACCAAATTACTCTCAAACAATATCCATCAGTGCTGGTCCAATGCAAGAAAAAATAAAAAAACTATTGGGATCATATAATAACACAATATGATATCGACAGTCTGAATCTGAAGGGAACATAACATCTGTTAAAAACTATAATTACTATCAGATTTTAAAACTGCATTTCAAATTTACCAGTATGTGAGAACATTCATTTCTTTCTTCATGTTTTGAAAACATAATATACTAGGTTACAAAGTCTATTTCAACTTTCATGTTTCATTTATTTTATTTCCTTTTCTTATTTGAAATTTTTATTACATTATGTTTACTATTTAATCTATTGAGAATAAATTTTAATTCATGTTCGTAAATAATTTATGCTTACTACTACAGAAATGATTTCTAAGAATAGTGGGAAGATATGTTTCATTATTTTGGGCAAAACAAAATTACATTTTTTTAGAATGATGTAGAAAATAATTATTTGAAATTATATTGAATAGTCCCATGCTTTTGGTAACAAACATCAATTGATTATGTTAATATTTTCATGTTGATGTAGTGCTTTTTGTCTTTAAGTATTTCATAGTTGTCATTATGTTCAGAAATTGACTTATCTTTTAGTAAGGGTGGATCTTCAGGGCATTGTGGGGTGTCCAACTATAATGTGTTGGAAAATATGAAACTTCTTCTAGAAAATCTATTGTTGAGGAATGTATTTCAGGGTAACCTACTCTCTTGGATATGTTTCAATCCCCTCTCACCTGTCTATATTATTCTAAAAACATGTCAGTGAAGTTCTTGGATGTATTCTTCTCTATAGATTTTCTGACTTTATATCCTCTCGATATAAGTGCTCAATGTATACAGGGATGTTCCAATCATGAAATGACATCCTTAAATAATATGGTCTATAGGTATCCCTTCCTTTTATTTATAGATATTGTTGACTCTGTCAGATGATCCTGAAGTTGAAGATTCAGTAAAAATGTACAATGTGATTATATTTTTTATTTTCTATTATTTTAATAGTATCTATATTTAATATATTCAATAAAATCAATTTTAATTCTAGGTTTTTATCCTACATACAAGGGGGAAAGGTAATGTAACACTAGATTTGGAGGAATAAACCATCGTGGAAGGTACAATGTGAATATCATTTAAAAATCTACAGTTTTTGTTTCCTCTCACACCCTTCTTTTCAATATTAAATTCTTGTATGAAATTATTTTGTAATATTTGTTGGTTTCAAGAATATATCCAATATGTTCAAATTCACATGTACATTGTTCATGTATTAATTTTCCTTAATATTAATTCTTATTTGAATTGTATGTTACTTCATATAAATTATTTCTCAATGGTAAAAATAAATTTGCATTCCGTTTCATATAAAATTGATGTTTACTACTTTTGTGACGAGTTCATAGAAACTTATACAACTATTAGTTATAATTTGAATAGTGTGTAAATTTATTTATATGTTATTTGTTTTGAATCAAATTTAGAATGCACACATATGATATTATCATTACAACTACTGTATAATGAGATTGGGTGATAAATCAATAGTAAACATTACCAGTGTTGGGATGTTCTTGGTCTAACATACTAAGTTACCTGATGGAGTTAGACTTCATTTTGTATAAATACCCATCATGAAAGGGAAGTAGAGACACATTTGGGAGGTGTGAATCATTACAAATTAGTTTCAGCACTGACATTGGCTTATTTTTCCTGTATGGGTGTGTTTATTATCATTATACACCATATAAAAAGATTTCCAAACACTATTACATTTAATTTTGTTTTATTAGGTAGATGAAATTCTGTGAAAACATGGCACATTAATCCAAACAGAACCTTATGATAAAAAATAGACCCCAATATTATCAAATCCAATTAATGATAAATATAGGTAAACTCACTAGTAAAATACAGTGTTCTATGTTCCAGATTACATGTATGGGTATGTTTTTTTTTCATTTTTTAGCATATGGGCATATTTCCAAATATTATTTCACTTAATTTTTTTTATTATTTATAGGAAAATATATGAAAACATATAACATGAAACCAAATAGAAACATATGTTAACATAATCACCCCAATGTTAGAAAATCTAGTCAATAAAAAATATAGGTCAACTGGCAGTTAAAATAAATAGTTTTTTGATGTATATTACCTATGTGGGTGTTTTATTATCAATTTCCAGCATATAGGAAAATTTTCCAAAACCATTTCAGTTAATTTTTTTTATAATATATACATAATTCCGTGAAAACATGGTACATGCAAACAAATAAAACCATATGTTAATAAACACACTCCAATGTTAAAAAAGCTAATGAATTTAAAATATATGTAAACTGGATGTTACAATAGTGTTTTTTTGTTTCATATTAGTTATATGGGTGTGTTTGTTATTATTTAATTGCATTATAGATTGACACACATTATGAATCCAATGGATTCTAAAATTACAAAAATCATTTAATTTTTTGTTTAGGAAATTTTAATGAAATCATGGAAAATAGAATGTTCTTCAGACTTTTAAAGACCACTCTACAGGTCCATGTCTATATATATTTTTAGGTACTCAACACCATGTAATTGATGGTTTTTAGGTCATTCAATGTTCCTTGGATTTATATAAGTACATGTTTTTTATGATATTTTTTTGTTTAGCATCTAATTTTTAATATCAATATCTTTTTGATGGGATAAGAGTTGCATATATGATATTGATATTGGGAAGATGGAGGAGGATTGTCACTTGATTTGGATGGAAAGAATTTGATTCTACAAATTACAAACTGGTGACTCCACACCACCATCAATTGATGTCACTGATCTTCAAATTTGGTAAAAGGATAACATAAAGAAAAAAACCAACAAAGTTGACTAAAGGTTTTACTTATAGTACTTTTCCAATTTGGAAAAAATCTTTCTACAATCTGTTAGTTTCAAATGTCCTATTACTATATATTTCTTGACTGTTATCTCTACTTAAACTATAGTTTATTAATACACTGTATTAAAATTATTAAATCATAAAATCAATATTCTTTATGGGAAAATTATATACATTCATACAGATAATCCATGTTCTTATGTAATAGAAATATCCATTAGTTTAGTTTTCCCAAATTATGATATCTTAAATTTTCCTCCAGTTGAATAGATTTACCATTCTAGGATTTCTCACTATTTTCTAGTAATTGTTTCCCAAATTATTAGTTTTCACGTTTGTTTCCATTAAAACATATTTCCGCATGTTGATATTTTTTTTTCACTTTGAATAAGTTTCCCTTAGATGGGATGAAATCATGGAAATATTCCAGGTAAATATTTATAATATGAAATGCACCAAACATTCTACTACATCTATATTTCCATTGAAGTCTTCATCTCTTAACAACTGATTATCTAATGAATCATTTTTTTGATCTTAATTGAACTCACCATTAACTTCATTTCCTTAATTTCATTTTTTTATTTTCTGATTACAACACTCCTACAATGATGTTCTTGAACTGGGAGCTGGTCATGTAGGCTCATACAAAGTTCTAGTGATTCAAATTCTAGGCCGGAGTGTATAGCAGCGACCAACACAATGATGCTTCCTTTTTGTGCCCATTAAATGCTTTGTATTACATTTGTATTAATTCTTTTGATTTTTTCTATGAGGGAAAAACTCAATAGGTGAAAATTTATGTATTCATCGCATTGGATTAGAAAAATGGATAGTGGATTTATCTTAATAAGAGGTAAAAAGTTTAATAGTGTTGGTGGAATAGAGTCTTTAATATAGTAATTTCTTGTTCTACTGATAGAGTTTAGTCGAGTTGTGAATTAGTTAATAGATTGTTGATTCAAAATACGTAGTTTGGAATGATTGTTTCTATGAAATAGAGTTAGATTACTTTATTTACATTATTTTTTTCATATGTTTTTGTTTACTTTATGAAATATTATTTCAATATTGAGATGTTTTCTATACAAAGAATATGTGTTTTCTGAGTTAGCAGTAAACTCATTGAATGTTGTACGGATAATCCACCTCCCCATGTGTATCCTCCCCATCGGCCTCCACCTCCTTCTATATATTATCCTTTGACTCTACCTCTACCTCCACCTCTGTAATGTTATCATATTTTAAGTAATTTTCATTATTTACTACTCAAAATATTAAAACCCTATTTAATCTTATATTTAAATTATAGCACCATGCATATGAACATGCGAGGTACTAGTTTATTATTACACCTTGATGTAGATCCACAGTTTAGTCACATTTCCCTCTTGGACAATGTTGAAATTATCCCCTTCCTTAAAATTACAATAATCACAAGGGCTTCCTCAGAAAACCATAAATGGTATCTTTTCAACTTATTTAGAACATACAATATTAAAATGTCATAGGTTAGAATCCTAAAATATTATTTTTTAGATTATAATTTATTTAAGAGAATAAATGTACAATTTATCTATTAATATTTTTCTTTAATTCACTTAGATAAACTTCTTATAGAAACATTGGTTCAATATTTTATTTGACTTCACAAAATGTTTAGATGATAACAGTGTCAGATGACTTCTCTTCTTTTTTTGAATTTCAATATATACAGAAAATAGCAGTGTCAAATTCAGTTTCTTCTTAGTCTCTTTCTTATTATTTATAATTAAATTCACATGGTAATATTTACATATTAAAATATAAAAATTTTCCCTGTTTTTTTCTATGGAAATATTCTCATTTTTGAATAGATCAATAAAATTATCATGTTTAATTCACATTCAAATTCATTTAATATTGATAAATTCATTCATTTAAATCTTTCATGATTATTCTAGATAATTCCATTTTAAAAAAAATCCACAAAATAAATTGTATATTTTAGTTATTTTTAATGTCTATATGGAATTATATAGCATTCAAAAATGGAATATCTCTATCTAATGGAACTCCTTATGTGAATCCTTTAAAAATTTCATTCCATGATCATCATTTCCATGACATGAGGGCTACTACCTTATACCTCATCCTGAATCACAATCAATTTTAATAATTATGATTTATATTTTCATGAAGAACATATCCCAATATTATTTTATTTAATCCTTTTTCATTATGAATTTCTCACTATTTTTTCTAGCTACTAATTCTTGTGTATAGTGTAGTGCCTTTTCTAAAATTTTGAATAGATATATAATAAAAAGAGTAAATTACTATTTAAAAATTATTCAATATACTTATTATAGTTACTTTTCCAAATAATTCTTCTTTGGTTTCAAAATAACCCTTATGGTGATTCCAATTAGTCCCTATGTAGATGAAATTACTAAAGTACTCTCCATTGGATTTAGAATTTCACATACAATAATTCCAATTAACCCCTATCGAGATGATAGTTTCCCCTAAAAAATCACAGAAACCCATACCAATTGGTTCTGAGTGTAGAAAAAGTGTTAGTTGATGGGAGATATATTAAAATTTCTTTTAATATTATATTTTATTGAAACCATGGTTGAGGATCCTACACTTAAAATTTTTAATATATTATTTTTTAATATTATAAAAAACAAATAACTAGTCTTATAATATTTATTCGATGTGAATGTTGATCATCGAAAAACAACTGTTCAGATTGATTTCATTACACTATGAGTATCCAAGGATAAAATCCCTAAAGTGGTGATCCCTATGCGCTGCTTTGATCTCCAAGAAACATCAATCTATCTCCGAGTGCTATCTTGTTGAATTGATTGTATTAAATTTTCTATATTGATCACTCATCCTTCGATATTAAAGAAATAAATATTTCATTTCAGTTCTTGTTAGGGAGAGAGAATGGTTATTCAAGAGAGAATTCACTGTGAACAAAAATTCTATATTTTGATTTCACCAATCTATTTTCTACACACTACACAATAGAAATAACAATCTATTTATAGAGTTAGTATTTAGGATAACATAATTATACAATTTCATGATAACCCTTAAATAATCTAATAAACTTTAATAAATCACATTCCACTTAATAATCGTAATATTATTTTGTGTCAAATTCTAACTTGCGTAATAACGAATATTTTTAACCATCTTGTTAATTAATATTAATCACCAGACACTATCATGGTCCATTTGAACTCCTATATAATTTATTGAACATCCAAATAAATATTTAATTTATATATTTAATTCTTCAATAAATATTTGTGATCAATAAAACATGAATAAAATTAACCTTCATTTTTTGATATAATATCTATTCAATTAATTAAATTTAAATATAATTTAATCGATATCATCAGTAACACTTATTGTGTGACCCTATAATATTCTTTCTCATTGGAATTAGGTGGGATTTCCTAAATTACAAGATTAATATCTAGAAATGGGTCATGTAACCCAAGATATACAAATTAATTTTGTAATGAATACAACCATATGTGAATGCTCACTCTGTAATATAATCCTTTTTTCAAAATATCTCATCAAGATGGATGCACATCCATCTCACTAACCTATATGCTCGATACATATTTCTTGACTATATGAAATATACACATTTCTTCACCATGGAAATAGAATTTAATGTGATGGTTATATTCCATTCAACGGGCCTATATGTCAACTCACATAATGATGGAAGGGAAAAATCCTTCCTTGAATTATACACTAATGGAACGTTAATCGTGACACACCCAATGTACACTACATTTTCATGACCATATGTTGTCATGGTTTTCATCAGAAAATCTATGTAAATGAGTCATTCCATGCATTAATGATAATATTAATGTTTAAGGACCATTTTACACACTCACAAATAGGAATATCAGATGACACCAAAACATATGGAATTAATACTGGAGGGCACATTATCATAGTCTTTTGTCTTGGAGATTACCAAGTGATAACTTCCTGAGAATAACCCTAATATACATAGGAGTACTTAAATCTGCCAATATGTTTCCCATCATAGTATGTTATCCAAAATCATAACATGATTTAATATTATCTTTATATCATAACATGGTTCTCATCATAGAGGAGAAATACTATGACCTTATCAATGAAACATATACTCTAGGACATTATTACATTAGTTCCATGCATAAAAAAATAAAAAATATGTAATAATAAGTTTTATTAATATTTAATACATTGATTATGAATGTAATTAAAGTAAAAATAGATTGTCTTAGGATACAATCTCCAACAAACTCCCACTTGTACCAGAGCTAATAGCCTACAAATTTTATTCTTCTAGACCTCACATGATAATAATGATTTTATTGAGTTAAGTCCTTAGTTAAGGGGTCCCCCATGTTGTATTCTATGGAAATACTTCTTACTACATGATCACATATCTGAGAAAAATCCATCAAGATATGATACTTCCAATATATGTACTTCATCCGCTACTGTGACCGTAGCTTTTTTTTGAGATCCATCACTATAATATTATCACAGAAGAGTGTGATATGATATTCACTTCTAAGAACCATTTCAATCTCTTGGATGAAGTTTCATATCATTAATTATTCTTTATCTACCTCATAAGTTACAATATAATGGGAATCTTATTTAGAATCTATGACCACAAATTACTTTGTGATCTTACAAATCACATCAAATACTTTCAAAGTGATTATACATCATGTTAGAGACTTTATGTCATCTTTATCAGTTTGAAAACTAGAATATATATATCCTATGTTGATTAGTTCCTCATATCCTCCATAAACGTGGAATATATCCTTAGTATTCCTCTAATACTTAAGGATAGTCATGAATTCCATCCAATGGTATTCACCTTGGTCTTCATGATATCTCCCTATATAACTTAATGTATAAGAGACATCTAGACTAGTACATATCATAACTTACTTGAATGACCCAATCATTGAAGACTATGGAATTCTTACCATTCTATTTATTTCCTCTTGTATCTGAGGATACATTTTATTGGAAAGATGAATTCCATATGATGATGAAAAAAATACCCTCTTGTATTATTCAATAATGAATCTGATTTTAGTCTTATCAATGTATGTACTTTGAATTAGGATGAGTAGTCTCTCTAATTTATCAAGATGGATATTGATCCAAATAATATATACTGCCTCACCCAAGTCCTTCAAAGAGAACCATTTATTCAACCATGCCTTAAAAGAATTTAATACTCGTATTTCATTTCCAATGAGTTATATGTCATCAAAAATACTATTAAAAAAATGACTCCACTCCCACTAAACCATTTGTAGACACAAGGATCACACTCATAATTTATAAAATAAAATTATATTATGGATTTATCTAAATTAATGTTCTATGATGTAGATTCTTACTTTAATCCATAAATGGGTTTTTTAAAATTTCATATCCTGTTAACAGTATTTAGAGTCACAAACTCTTTAGGTTTTTTCATAAAGACATAATATTGAAGGTTCCCATTAGAGAAGTATGTTTTTAAATAAATTTTATAAATATCATATTTAGGGATATAATCAATGGAAATTTGAATTATAATGGATTTTTAAATTGGAACTAGTGAAAAGATATCTTTGTAGTTAATGCCTTGATGCCGTTTAAACCATTTTTCAGAAAGTCACACCTTATAGGTACTGATTTGTCCTTCCATTTATAGTTTATTCTTGAACAAACATTTATAACCAATGGTATTTAAATACATATAAGGATCTACCAAAATCAAAACTTTATTTTTGTAAATGGAATCTATTTCAGAATTCATGGATTCTTTCCACATGTAAATATCAATGCAACATACTGCTTCCTTATAGGTTAGAAGATCATTATTATCAACTAATAATAAGTCATCATCCTTGGTGAGTAGAAAACCATACCATTATGATTCTATAACCTCTCTTGTACTCTTACATAGTACTTGTGTCTCTGGAACAATATTTTTCCCAGGGGGATTTGTGGAATCTCCTCTTGTGCCAACTCCTTTGTACCTAGAGCCTCAACTTCATCAAATTATATATTTATCCCACTATCTATTTTATAGTTTTTCTCCTTATCAAATAATATGGAATGTCATTGCAATATTAACTTTTATGTGAGGGGTCATATAGGAAATATCCCCGTGTTTCTTTGGGATATTCTACAAAAGAACCCTTTTTTCCTTAGGGTGAAAGTTTGTTACCTAAAAAGGCCATAAAAAACACTTCAATACCCCATGCATGTAATTATGACAATACAAGTTTCTTTTCATTCCATAAATGGTATGGAATACCATCTTCTAATTTAGTTGGATCTTGGTTTTGTATTTGTGCTACTACTTTTAATGCATATCCTTAAAAGAATAATATAAGACTCACATGAATCATCATTGATCTCACTATTTACAACGAGGTATGGTTCTTCTTTTCACTTATGCTATTACAATGAGTTATATAAGGATGAGTGAGTTTAGATAGGGTCCCAAACTCCCATAAGTAATCAATGAAGTCTTTATTGAGATATTCACCCCCACAGTCTGAGCAATGTTTTTTAGTCTTCATACCAAGATTGCTTTCAACTTTATTATTGTATTTCCTTGAATTTATACTAAAAATATTAATTTTACCAAAGTAAGTATACATACCCATATATACAAAAATCATTAGTAAAATTTATAAAGTATGAGTAAAAACTAATTTCATTAAGAGAAAATGGTCCACACAAATATGTATGAACTAATTCAAGAATCTCATTGTCCCTTTCACCTTTTCCAATAAATGAAGATTTAGTCATTTTACCTTGTCAACTTGTGAGGCATACACCAAGTTGTTTTCATTCAATGGAAAGTAAATATTCATATTGGTATAATTGTTTCATGTTATTTTTATTTAAATGATCTAACTCGTTATTCCATAGTTGGGTGTGTTATGAGTCATGTGAAGTATTTTCATAATCAATTTACATTACATGGTTCATATAATACAACACAAAATTACCATTATTTAAATGAACCTTACAATAAAAAATTATATCTTTATAAAATAAGAAACATTATGTTCTGAACATGAAAATAAATCCAACTCTATCAAGTATAGATACAAATATAATATTTTTGGTAATATATGGCACATAATAAAAAATCTTGAAAAACAATATCATTCTGGTTGGAAATGTGACTTGATAGTCCAAGATATCTACAAAAGTTTTTTTAACTCTGTTGGATACTCGTAGATCTACCTACCCTTGGTTGATGCTTTTAAACATACTTGGTCATTATATTTGAATAAATACGTGAGAACCAAAAGATTTATCTAATAAACAATTTTCATAAACTAATAAATTGTCCTAAATAAAAAATGAACTTGATGATTCCTCTTTCTTCTTTGGTAGGGTATATATTTTCTTCAAGGGTCCCTTCTTGACCCATTTAAAACAAAACTCACCCTATTACCTTCATTTCCACTGATATTCCTCTTCTTATATGGGTTTGATGAAGCTTTTGGATTACATCTATTCAATTTACCTTTCCATTTATTCACCATAATTAAATAAGGTTTTTATGATTCTTATCCTTATCTACTTGAGGAAGATGTGTGATGAAATCTATTATAGAACTCTCAAAGTTGTTCATATTAAAATTCACAAAAAAACTAGAGAAGATCTAAGGGAGGGATGCCATAATGTGATAGGTGCTCAGTTATTTGGTGAGTTTAAACCATAGAACCTCTATGAACTAAATATATCCAATGATCCTGACTACACGAGGAATTACTAGTGAAATCTATCCAAGCTTGTTCTGAAGGAAAACATTGGAGATAAAAAATATTTCTTATATAGCTCTATCTTGGAAATGATTGTAGAGGTTGTTTATCATGATATAAATATCCATGTTTTCATGAGAATTCATGCGTTCACTTGATATAGAGAAAATCATTAAACATTGAAAGTAATCCATGTCACTCAAAAGTTTTTTCATTGAACATGAAATCTTTATCACTCGCCTACTTGGAAACTAGACTAGACATTGAGGATTCTAGCATGTTAGATTTCCATTCATAGCATAACACATCATGAAGGTGTCTAAAACACTATGGGATGTTACTTCTAGTTAAGAAGTTTTAATTCTACACTATTAATTATAAGTATATTTTGGATGATGATATTTACATTTTATTCAATATTTTAAAAGGAAGATTACTAGTACTTTTTATCAATTAAAAATTACATGATAAATAATAAATAAATAAATTCTATTAAATCTACCAATATTTTATCAAGATGCAATATCCCTCACCATTATACTCCTAATGTCTAGTTACTAAAAAATTCTAGTAGAAATTATCCCCATTACTTTTATTAATGATCCATAATTTTTCCATGAAATCTATAATAAATCAATTAGATGCGAAGTCTTTGGAAATATGGTCTTGAAACTCTTTGATTCAGTGAGTTAATTACCCTATCCTAAAATATTGACATATATTACCTAAAAATTTTCTTCCAAATTTGAATTGAAATTTTTTTTTTCTGTTAAACACAATGCAATTTTGATTAACTCAACCCAAAACCCTTACGATAACTTCTCTATAAAAGTATGTGTCTAAAAATTGGCCATGTACTACACTTAGTTTTATGGTTTCATTACATGTCATGCAATGAAAGGCTCACTCTGACTTAAAATTGGATAGATGGATTTTAATTAATTATAAATATTTTTTGTTCTTATTTTATCCATTACACGTCTTGTTAATATTAAATTATGTTACTTAATTAAATAACCATGTTGGATAAAAAATTTATACATAATTCATTTATTCAATTTTCATATTTTCATAATAATTAATTTATTTATGTGATCGTGAACTTGCATCTATAAAATAAATAATTCCATATATAGAAATAAACTAATAATTAAATGATCTGTTTAGGATATTTATCTCATTATTGATTTAATGAGTGGATATTAAATCAAACTTTGATATAGCGGAAATATCACCTATTTCTAGGCTTATCATGAGTTACGACATTCCACCCACCCACCTATGTAAAACTTAGGTGGTTTCATTATGGTTTCATCTTGAACCTCCTCCACACGCCTTGGGAAACTCTATTAATTAAAAATATTTATAACTCACACAATGGAGAGGGGAACAACAGGATTGGTCTAAGGGGAATTACATACATATCCTAAGACACGCTGGTCATATATTATAAAGGATGTAGGGATGACTCATATGCCATTAAATATAATTTCATAATACATAATTATAAACCCATGAAATAGATTAAATTAAATAAATTCCAACACACACAATATTCTTTTCTTGGATCATAAATGGTAATAAATTAAATGTATATTCAAATTAAATGAATAAAATTCATTTATTTATCCATTCATTATTGTTAATATAAACATGCTTACATTAGTTAATTAATTAACTAATTAATTAATTCCCTTTAATCTTAATGTCAATCCAAATCCTCTTGGAGATAAAAATTATTGAAAAATAAATAGAAGAACCAATAACTATATATTAATTATAATAAATTAATTGATCATTTAAAATTCTTTAAAATACTTATTAAACTTTTAAACACACAAAGTTCCAATAAAAATAATTAGGTTTTAGTGATGTAATTTTTTAATTTAATGTAATTTAACTATTCCATTAATTGGAGGGATACACAATGTATAATATCTATATATATTCCATGTAACACGTTTTCCATGTATTCGGGTCACACGCATGGGGTTTCAGCATGTTGAATCGGTCAAAATCCACAGCATGTACATGAATGATACACATAGTGTATTAGATTTCCATGTTCTTGAGATATTCACCTGGATCTTTAGCCTATATCTCAGTGGATTACTTGATGTGTACAAGCCAACTACATGTTGTGTGATGTTAATGTTGTGTACTCGTGCAATGCAAAAAAATACTTGGTGTGTTCTTGGGTGAGAGACAACATGACATATGCACTCCAGCTACATGCCATGTATCTCTAATTCTACCCGTCTAGTTAACTTTTCTTGTATCAAGAATGTGAGAATTGATGAAATACATGTCGTGTACACCATATACACGTCATGTATATCAATAACACTATAGGTTGTCAATCTCACACAATTTGACCATGTATAATGACCACACAAATTGTACTATTTACACCACTCACCCATGTTGACTAAATGAAATATATACTGACACATGTCATGTAATATGATAACTGTGTGCCAGGTTGGCTAGTCAATATGTGGTGTAAAATGTGTGTAATAACTTTGTGGAATGTCATGTATCTCATTGCATAGCCAGGTGCAACGTAGTAGGGTACACCACATGTACTTCAAAGTACACATCATGTAATCCTTTATTTCCATAAAAAACTTATCAATTATAGATTCCATATTATATCAATCTTTATTTATTCTTAGACCATTATGAAAATTATACACTAAATGAACTTGATTAATATACAAAAAACATGTTTATTCGAATCAAATTTAAATAATGTATAATATGAAATAAAAATTTAACCATGTTGGAATATAGATTTAAACTCAAACAAATAATTATTAATTTAAATGTGACAAATATGATACCACTTATTGGTTCATGGAATATCAGAAGCATGAAGTCATAGGAAATATATTAAAATTTATTCCAATATTCAAGTTTCCCAAAACCATGAATAATGATATTGAACATAAAACTTAAAATTAATTTATTTAAAAATGGAAGAAATAAATACATGGGCTTAGAATATTTCTCAATTATGAGTTTTGATCATCCTAAATGACCCTTTCATATTTCCTTCATTGTACTATGATGTTCTAAGTATAGAATCCCTCTAGCAGAGATCCAAATGTGTTCCTTTGATCTCCAAACAATGATAATCGATCTCTAGGTGCTAGCGCTCCAAATCGACTATCTTTATTTGTTTATGTTGATTACTTGTCCTTTGGTCTTAAATGAATCTCCCTTGTGTTTCTCATTCTTCTGATGTAGAGAGGAGTAGTTAAGAGAGAATTCACTGTGAGCAAAAATTTTCTATTTTTATTGCACTGATCAATTTTTTTCACACACTACATAATAGACATAACGATATTTTTATAGAGATAGGGTATATGTTAAAATAATTATTTAATTTCATGAAAACCAATAAATAATATAATAACCTTTAGTATACTCCACGAAACATAATAATAATAATATTATTTTTTAGTACACACTAAATTTCACAATAAAAAATAATATTTAACCGGTTTTTTAATTATTATTCTTCACCAGACACAGTCGTGGTTTGTTATAACTCCTCTACTATTTATTGAACACCTTAAAAATATTTTATTCAATTATTTCATTTATTAATAAATATATTCAAACAATAAAACATGAGTAAAATTATCCCTTGGTGTTGAGAATAATGTTTATTCAATAAATTAAATTAAAATAGGATTCAATCAAGATCATTGGTAACACATAGTGTGTGGCCCTCTCGGATTATTTCTCATTGGATTAGGTGATCTTGCCTAAAGTCATAGATTTTTATCTAGAAATGAGTCATGGAACTTTAGATAAAGAATTTAGTTTTTCAATGATGAAAACCACATACGAATACTCATAGTGTAATATAATCCCTTCATCGCAATATCTCATCAAGAATGTTTCACATCCATGTCCCCAACCTATATGCTTTATATGTATTTCTTTGACTATCAGAAATAAACACATCATTACACCATGGAAATGGAATTTAATGTGATAGTTATATTCAAATCAATGTTCCAAGTTATCAACTACCATAAATATGGAAGAGATAAATCCTTCTTCAACTTATCTATTAATTAAATGTTTATTGTGAAAAACCTAACATACCCTACATCACCACAAACAAAAGTATTCACAATTTTCTTTAAGAAATATAACTACATGAGTCCTGTCATTCATTAATAATAATATTAAAGTCTAAGGACCATTACATTGTCTTATAGATAGGAATATCTGATGATATCAATACATTTTGAATTCCTAAGGGAAGATTTGTTCTCATAATATCACATATTTGATATTACCAAGTGAAAAATTCATGAGATGAAGCTTCATATAATTTTGAGTACTCACACATCATAGTCTATATTCTATGAGTCCCATCATAGTACATTATCCAATGGTAGAACATTATTTAAGAAAATAAAAAATTCATTTCAAGGTTCACATCAAAATAGGGAACTGATATGACATTATCTATGCGACATATAATCTTGGACATTATTACATTAGATTCATGCATAAAAATGAACAATATATAATAAGTGGTTTTATTAATTTGGAAAACACTAAATATATATGTAATAAAATTTAAAAAAATTCTCATTGGAAACCAACACCAACTTTACTAGAAACCCCTACATAGTTACTGTGACCCCTATAGAATACCACTATCCCCTGTAGAGATCAGTAGTGGGTATCTCATATTTCAAAATTTCCATGTACAGATAACCCCTACTAAAATTGGGGTACATTAAGGACTTTTCCATTTCTTTAATCACCATTATGATCATAAGGGTAAATGAAATTTATTTATTTCTCGTTTAAAATCACTTTGATATTTACATCAAAACCTGGAGATTATTGAACTTATCAATATTCCCTTTGAAATCCTCAAAAACAACTAAGAATATTTAAATTTATCTAGAACTAATTTAAATAATCTTCAATTAATACTAAAATGTATTCATAACATTATAAAGCATACAAAATTCTTGATAATATTTAAATGGGATTACATTACAACAACCGAACTTCTCTACAGAGATAATATATTCAACATGCCCTCTACTCCATAGAATTCACCTATAACTTCCGTATATTCAAATATTTTTGAAATAAACCGATATATAAACCACCAAGAAGATTTTTACAAAATGTTTGTTTTCCATGTTCTTAGATATTAATGAATATCCAATTAAAGTATATCCAATTTTCACATGACAACAACTAGCCTTTTTCTACACATAATTAATCGGGACAACTGAATTCCAAGATATAAGGTGATTCTTTAATCCTCAGGAAATATTCAAAATTCTGTACATAATGACACATTTTCTGGTGAACTCAAACCTTCTTCTCGTTAACATGCTTGAGCACTCTAATCATCATATAAGTTATTCCTCTTATGCACATACTGAAAACATCCATAATATATCCCTGATCATTGTCACTTATTGAAAACAAATTCATGACAACACAAAGTAGGTTAAACAATTATAAAATCCATAGGAATGGGGTGGTGTACCTCCTAGAAAGAGGTAGAATGGGTAGAGGGGTCGTTCCATTTCCCTCAATATTAGGAACCCAGTTATAAACCTTAAACCTAATTTTAAAGCGCTAAACATTTGTTAATTGTGTGTATGGGTTGGGGAGGAGGGTTGGGGGGGTGTTTAGAGGATAACTCCTTAAGTTTTTTCAAAGTTCATTCTTACAAATTACATTCACTAGGATTTCATGCATTGGATAATGGATAGATGTGAAGTGAAGACAATGGTAACATGCCTTATATAAGGAGTCGGAGGACCATTAGATGTTTTCCACTACCAATGGAGTTATTATGGGGTGATTAAGGTCTTAAAGGTTTGTAAAGCTGAGGGGTTAATGGGTTAGTATCCAAGATAAGTAGTCATAGTGAGTTATACATAATGTTATGGGAGATGACTTAAACTGTTGATCAGATGAAACTTTGTATATATTTTCTTGAGACCTCAAGGCTAAAAATGCTAAAAATAAATGATTAATAAGAGTGGTAGATCAAGGGTAAATTACTTGTACTTAGTAATCTTATTTTTCAATATATTTTATTTCTGAATATATTGGAAAATTAAATACCAGTGTTTCATCCACACATTTAGGAATCATTTTATAAATCAAATTAATATCTTATATTTTTTTTATGATTTTATGTATATCTATTTAATGTTCTTCTATTTCCTTCAATGTATGTGAGATTTCTTGTTCATAAAAATAATGAATTTTCACATAAATTAGAGTGTAAAGTCTATTTACATATAGTACACTTATTAATGGAAAGTGAACTTCTATATTACCCATTTCTTCAATAAAAAACCTCTGATGTGTGATGTACTAGTGGGTCGAGTATACTCATTAAGGTGGTTTTATTGGAAGCAAAAGTGATCATTCCAGGAGTCTTAACCAATAAATTTTATCAAAGTAAAAGGTTCAAGAATCTAAAGTTTACCTTATTACACTTTCCATTATGATATCTTGATTTCATTTAGAGCTAATATAATTGGATGATATAACTTTAGATGATAGTAAGGTTCAGATAAATAGGTTTAATAGAACAAATTTTGGATTCTAGAGAATGTTTATGGAATATCATATCCTTAAAAAGGACATGGAAACTCACATAATTGAAATTTTTCTAGATTATATGGAAAAGGTGGAAAGGGAATGGATAGATAAGACAGAATTGGCATTAGTGAAGATTTATTTTGAAATGAATTATTTATTTAACATTCCTAATGTAATGAAACAAAAAAAGTAATATAATCACTAGTAGATGCATATGAGAAACACATAGTATTGAATGAGTGTTTATAATGTAGGATCTATTTATATTAAGGTTACCATAAGGAATACTAGTGGAATATCACATGATCGATTTTAATATCAGAATAGCTTTGAACCCAAACTCCTGTATCTGGTGCTAAAAATAGAATATTTACATTTCTGGCAATGATATCAATAAACATAAACTAATTTTCTCTATCCAAAAAATAATAAATCAAAAAAAAAAATATTTGATCACTTATATTACAAAGGGACTTTTAGGTTTATATTTTTAGATAATTAGGAAAACATCTTACATAATAATACCCATGTCTTTAAGTGATCATTTTTCCTAGTACACCTAAATTTTCTAATTTCACATTAAGTCTTCAATATTTTACATACAATTCTTAACAAATGAAATATTTATATTAATAATTCTTTTAATACCATTATTTTATAACAATTAGAAATGGAAAACATAAGAAGTGTGAGATCAATTGTTCTATAAGGGTAAATATAATAATTAACACTTGAATGTCATTAGGGAGCACAATATGATCATTTAGGTATGCTAACTAATCAAAGTACATGAGAATAATGTAGTCAAATTCCTACCCATCAAAACATGGATTATAAATGATGATAAATTTCATAAATATTTAACGTAATATTAGATTATTATAAGTTAACAATCATGATCCATGTGAAAATAATCCTTGAGAAAACAATCCTTGGAACATTAAACATTTGTCATGGAATAAACTGATTGGATAATAACCATATCTCTCATGAGTAACCTATAACCAATAAACTCTTCCATATATTAGGATTAACTTATATGTAGTTAAATCTATCACTTTACCCAATTAATTGGAGTGTTATAAAGGTCCCACCGATCCTCAGTTTATAATGTAACTAGAAGTCCTCAGTTTATAATGTAACCACCCATCATTGTATTATAATAGAACAACCTATGAATCATATATATATATATAAGTACCATATAATGATAAAAACAATTAAAACATTTATTTTTTCTTAAGAAAACTTATGGAGAAGTAGGCGAACGCCGATTCATAGAAGAAGGGTAAACAAGAGAAGAAAAAGAACAAGAAGAAGATTGAGAGACACAGAGATTTATGTGGTTTATAAAATGATCCCAATATCCATTTAGAGGTTGAAAAATTATTTTGTTTGGTATAATAATTATAGATTGGTTGTAGATAATTAGAAATAGTAACCCTAGCTTTAATGATATTATAAAGAAGATGATGTTATTATACCCCCAACTGCATAGTAAGTCCACTATTCTACAGTGACTAGTGTCTTGAAGTCAGTAGAGATACAATATCGGTATCTATAAATCTTTATATTCTATAGTAAAAAATATTAATATCCACACTAAAATAGTTTCTGTTCGGTGTCGTTGGTCATAGTTTCTATAGCACCCAAAATTTAGGTTGGGTCCAAGGGCCCCTAGACCAATGATGAGGGGAACGTTGCTCCCAACAACCCTTAGTGGAATCAACATAGAGGTTAAAATATGGGATTTGTGACCTGGTTTGTAGTATAGTCCACCAATAGTTGGAAAATATTCCTCTAAGGATCAATATACACCATTAAAACATTTATAAAATTAACACCCTTTATAGTAACCATGATTTTTTTTGCTTCATTAACATGTGGAACATAAATGGGTTCCATGAAAATATCTTTAAAAGAATCATAATCAATCTATATGAATAATAATTATGATATCAATGGAACATATTCTTATTGGAGCATATAAAAAATAAAGTATATTACTCTAGATGATAAATACAATTTAAATAACATTTAATATATATCTTTGAGAATTGAGAAAATATCATTTTCTTTGGATAACAATTTAAATAAAATTTCAATCAAAACTGAGATAATTTTTTTTAAAATAAACATTTAATATTGTAAAGTAAAATACCAAGAAAATACTAGTTATGATGATGGGAAAATCCATTCGATTAGGTAAATGTTAAAACAAATATCCCTTTCATAGTTTCGATAAAAACTAAAAGTACCATATTTAGTAAAAAAACATTCCTTTAAAAAATTTGTAAATAAATTAAAATATAATTGAAAAAAAAATTAAAAAATGACTGATTAATAAAAAATAACATTCTTTGAAACATTTTAAAGATCATGGATATGAAAGAGAAGATATTCCTGACCAAAAAGATAAATAAGGACGGTTCTTCCTTAAAACATTTATTTTGATATTATTTAGTATAAATAGAGGAAAATAAATTTAAATAATGTAAAACTATGAATTAGCATGATTATAAGAATCTATATGTGGTTTAATAAATTAATATCATACAATTTTCCCAAAATAAACCTTTAATATAATTTTCTTTGAATATAATTGAGATTGTAACATAAATCCCTTACCACTTTGGTGACTTCTGACTCAATAGTAATTGAAAAAAATTATTATTATATGGATCTATAAATCCATTTTATTTTATGAATTAGTGTGTAAAAATTCATTCATTGTTTATTAGGTATACCATATAAATAAATCATGGTCCATGACATGAAATTTCTCTCAATAAAACTAGATAGAGAGGAAGAAAATCCTTGACAAGATAATAACATTTGAAGTGATAATTAATCCATGAAGTGAATATGTAAAAATATATAAATCCACATAAAACAAGTGGAAACAAAACTTAATTTTTTTATATCAATTAAAATATAATAATTTCATAAAAATGTCAACAAAGAAGTCTTATTAGAAAATGAATGGAAAATTGAGATAAAACACCCCACACCGCAAGTCCCAACATGCCATGTATGAAATTTAAATACTATATAATAAAACTATGCTAATTATTTACATGTATAAGAACATTTTTCTTATTTATTAAATTATCATTAAACTATTTATTTAATTTATTTCAATGTTATATTTAATTACATAATTAGTTAAGTCTATGTAAGGTGTTTTGAGAATGTTTGGTTCATAACTAAAAAATGACACTAGTAGGTTGATCATGGTAAAAGGTATCAATGTTAAATCATATATATAATAATTATAATTTTTATACATCAAATATAATTTTATAGCTAACTATGAAATGATTTCATGAAAAAAAATACATTGGATCGTGAGGTGATAGTCCACATGTACACACGAGTGATGTATTTTTACATTACATTGGATAAAAAATAATAAATTGAAATAAAATATTATATTTTAGAACCATTATCATGTTATAAAAATAAAATAACTTAATTAAATCAATCCCCATAACAATCCATGAGAGGCAGTTTTTGAAAAATGAAGTATATTGCTACGTGGAGACAGTAGTCCCTACGCACATGTGATGATTCATTTTTTAATGATTGAAATGGTATGAAGATAGAAGTTATAATATATTTAAATAAAAATAATTTTTTAATTTATATCATATATACATTAAATCCACCAAAATAACCAGACATGAAAGGTGGTGATGAGAAATGAAATTCATCAGTTTGTTGGGTAGTAGTCTGTAAATACACATGAATAATTTTTTCACATCCCATTTGATTGAAAAAAATAGATGAATATGGTTATTAAATTAACATAATTACTTACTATTATATGTTATATACTAATGTTGTTATATTTTAATGGTGATGATAGAATTGAAGTAGGTATTATAAGAATTAAATGAAAATGCTTGATTGAGATGATTACCTCCTCTTTGAAGAACCTCCTTTGGATCCCTCCTTAAAACCCTAGGTATGGTATTTTAAGGATACTAAAACCAATATAATATATTTTAGGAAGTTAATAATTCATTTTGATATGGTTTTTTAGAGATATGGGGATCAATATGTGTTATTAAGAGAGAATAGGTGGTGTCCTTTTATTATAGTGGTGAGGGGAACCCTTGGAATTACATAAATTATTAATTTAATATAAATTATGCTTCAAAATAAAGTAGAAAAAAAATGATATATTTAGAATCTAATATAGATATAAGTCAAAATAATATCATATAATAAAATTTTGACATGTTAGGTGATGTTTTAAGCCTTATATCTTAGTTTTAGTATCATGTTAACCCTTTTAAAAATTATAGTGATAACAATGTTTTCTACTCATTAGAGGTTAAAAAGGTTAAAATAACCAATATGTGGATAGTGGTTGATATTATAGAGAATATATGATTCATATTCCCAAATTTAGGATGTTAGGAATTTTAAATCATTTAATAAAATACTATTTAACATCAAATATCATTAAAGTGATTTTCAAGACTATTCACATAATTTGACTTTAATAAATATCAAGATACTAATAAAATTTGAATAAAAACTTTATAAACATAAAAAATAAATTATATTTATATATAAAATTAAATTTAAACCATAAGTACACACAAAAATTTTACTTTTATTGTTTTTAAAATAATTTACTTCACGTTTCTACTGCTAACACAAGAACTGTGTCTGAGCTGCCTAAGAATTTAAGGTAATTATTTCATCACATAAAATTAGAAATAAATTATCAACATAATTTTTCTATTTATATTAAAAATAAACTTTCATAACCATGGATAATTATTTTATCCATATAAATAAGTATTATAGATATTAAAAGTAATAAATTTACAATATTTAATTTTCCTATACATAAAAAAATATTAAAGTATTTATCAAAGAAAAATGGAACCAAAATAGATTATTTTTTACCATTTGAAGTGTGTGGTATAATTAACCTCATAAAATGAAATATATCCAAGTGTATGGATTATTTGGAAGTAGTATTTCATTACATTAACCTTGTAATACAAATTTTACCCTTACTACAGTGACAACATTTTTACCAAGGTTACTATTCATTATGAATAAAAATAAATTTGAAATATTTTACAAATTTTGAAATTGTGATTATGAATATTAATTAATTTTTTTATAAAATTCAATTCATATAATTGGAATAAATTAATTTTAAAATATACCCACAAAACATGACGACAAACAGTTTTCTATAAAAATTCATTTTTAAGTATAAAAATGTTTTTATACCAAAATTAAGCATAATTTAATTTAAAAATAAATTAATTGGATTATTTTTAATCCAAATAAACTAATAAAATTTTAAAACCTGTTCAAAATAATATTTTAGATTGTAAATATTTGAAATTAAATGATAGTTTTCTATAAAATTAGTATTTTCACTCTTCACTGAAAATCAATCATTTCTAAAAAAAACCCAAAATTTCATCACAAGATAATTTTGATACACCGATTTCAAAAATTATATCATTTTGAAGAAATAAAAATTATAAAATTATAAGAAAATAGATATAACCTTTGATAAAAAAATGTAATAAAAACCATTTTTGAATAATAAAAGGTATTTACAAAAAATTAAGTGCTTATTTACTAATAATTAGGTTATAAATTTTTATTTAGTATGTCCTTTATACATGTATTTTATATTTTTTTTAATTATATTAATATCCTCTAATACAATGGATAGATTATAATAGTCATATTTAAATAATAATATTTCAATGTTGTTAAAGCTCAATGTTATGTGGTATGTACATTATCGGACATAGTCACCTGTTAAAATTCCAGGGTTTCAAAAATATGAACTAAGGAAAAATAAAATAACTGAAGGTTATATTCATTAATGCTATGTAGGAACTCGTACTACTTTTATTGCTTTTAGATAGTTGGGATGCAATGACTTTTGTCAGTAACTCTAATGGAAAAGAATTGGTATTTGATGATATCAATGAATAACATAATCAGAAAAAGGTAAAATAACCATTCATTAATGCTTGTAATATTTATGGATGAAGAAATAAACCTAAATGGAAGAACATATATAGGGATAAACCACTATAATATAAGATGAGGGACAATAGATGAGGAAAGTTGGTCAATCCTGGTTCTATATGATGAAAATTTATAAAAGGAGGATGATTTAAGAAAGATTATAAACTTTGCAAGGAAAGATACGAATTATTATAAACTTACAGAAGACAAAATTATTTTTTTATAATATAAAGTGGATATGAAAATTTTCTGAATATTAATATTCTAGTGGAATATTTGGTAGTTAAATTGGGTGCATTATTCTATTTGATGGGATAATAGAGATGCATTGAAAATTATGTGTCTAAAAGTTTTAGCTAAGTACATTTGGTAGAAAATGATTCCATGAAAATAATTATAAAAGGAAGTGTGAATATCTAGATGAATAATGGGTGATTCATGAATTTGAAAGAATTTATACATATACTGGAATTGTGTAAAAAAATCTATAGGGAAACATGATGAGATAGGTTTTGGCTCTACCTTTGTTAATGGGGTATGGAAAGTTACTGGAGGATCCAAGGTGGTTGCATGAGGATTTAATAATGGAACTCTTTACTTTACTAGAAGTTCAAATAGAATTAAAATGGCCATAATTTTATCTTCTGATGATTTGAAAGTATGGCATTGTAGGTTCAGTTAACTTAGTGAAAATAATACAAATGTTCTAACTGTTAAGGGAATACTGAATCTTGATCACATAGAAATAGAATAGCGTGAATTTATTTATAGGGAAATAAAGAATGTATTATTTAAACTTATATTGATGAAATCCCAGATCTTGTAACATAGAGATAAAGAACTCGAATGTTAGGGGACATTCACCTTCTCAGTATCTCAGAGGTTTAACCTACTCTATAACTTTTATTGACGATGCTATAAGAAATGTTTGGATTTATCATTTGAATAACGAGTTTTATGTGGAAATAATTGCTTGAAAGGGTGTGTGGGAAGAGTTTTAAATTCTTTAACACTAATAATAGTGGTGAGTACACTAGATTCAACTTCTAGAATTTCTATAATAATAAGAGAATAAGTCTTAAGAAGATGATGACCAAAACTCCACAACATATGGAGTGACAAAGAGGAGGAATCATACTTTGATAGAGAAGTATTGAAGTATGAGGTTTAACATAATAATGTTGAAATTAATTTTATTATGGGAACTCAAAAGTAATAAATACCTCATGTAACACCTCATTATTTTAAAATAACATTATATTCAACAGCGTACAAGATACTCAACAACCAGCTTAAATGAACAATCAAAAATTATCACTTGATCATTATAACATAACTATTAAATTGGTAGGAATGAATAATATTAACTACATTATGAAATATATATTTTTCATACTAATATTTAATTTATTTTTTAGTCATTTATAATAATCATTTTATTTTTAGTAAAGTCATTTTACGCTTTTAAAATATGTTTTATTCGAAAATGGTTTTATTAATTTTGATGATTAAATACTAAAATTAATTTATAGAACCTATATAAATTTTATTTTATAAAATTAATATAATTTTTCAAATTCTCATAATAAAATAATCTTAGGGGGATTTTTAAGGATTTTTATGAAAATATTGTTTTTCTAGTGAATAGTCAAAAATACTGATTTTTATTAAATTTTTATTTTATTTATATTAATATAAAAGTAAATAAATTAATATTTAGTTATTTATATTCAACATAATTACATTTTAATCTTCATTATACCTTATTTTGGTATATGAATATTTTGGGGTTTAAAAACACGTTTTTCATGGAAATTATTTCTCATTGAATTTTTTGGGATTAAATTTAAATGAAATTCTTCCAATTATATGAGTTTAATATTAAGAAATTGATTACTTATTTGGAATAAAATATTCCAAATTTCTTAAATTGGTTATTTATATTTTTAGTCAAAATGAATAGTAACTACAATAATTTTTTACCATAGTAAGGGTAAAACAGGTAATTTTGGTTAAAAATAAAATTATATAGACCAGAAAAATGACCCTAACACTTGAAATAATATTATTTTATGATATTTTCGTCCATAAACACCCCATATTTGGTTATATGTAATTTTATTCCTATTTGGATGAGATTAAGACCTTTATCGTATTTTATTTCACCAAAATTCAAACATGTCACAATCATGTTTTTAATTACTATAATATTTTTAATTTTGTGTTTTTAAAAGTACATATCCAACTATAAATAGTATTTTTAAGTCTAAAATATTTATATTCATCCTGGAAATTTATTTTTAAATTGTTTTGAAGAAATAATTAACATAAATTCTAACACAACGCTAATTCTGTAATTATTTAATTAATGGATTAATCCAATAAATGATATTAAAAATATTAAAAGTAACGTAATTTAAGATATTTGAGGTTGTACATGAATTATCTTTATTACCATCAACTTTTTAGAATATAATAAAATATTTTCTTTGAATTTAAATTATTTTCACGATGTTTTTAATGTTAAAGTAATGAATAATATAAAAAGTAAAAATAATGATATTTTAGGGTATTATTATTTTATTAAATTATTTAAAAATTATAAAAATTTTAATTAAGTAAAAATTGGAAAATATATGGTCTAAAATGTCATCCTTTATGCATTTATAGGCTATTTGGAAGCATTTATTTCTAGACTAATATTTCTAAAAAGCTCCTCACCTCAGTTATAAAAGGGCACCTCTTCCCTCACGTATTCACATAACATTGAGCATTCTATATTGACCAATTACTACCCATTAAAAATCATAAATTACTTATAAATTTAATTGAGGTTCTGGTATCCTTAAAAGTCCAAATTGAATTCCATTAACATAGGATCTAAAGAAGGTCTCCTAAAGAAGAGGTAATGCATCTTTACTGACTCTTTTAACTTTATTTATTCTATTACTTCCTCTCAATTTTTTGTTTCCATAGTAAAATAATTAATCCATTATAATATATATACTTATATTTTATGATTATGAGATAACCATACTCCACCTTTTTTCCATCCTATGAAAAATGAAAGCATCGCGCATGCGTACATATGCCTTACCATCTCCACATATCGGTGTAATTCATTCTCCATAACCACTTTAATTGGATGGTTATAATGATGGAAATAACGTATATATATGATAATTATGACATGATTTTTATTTTTTTAAAATTAAAATTTCACCAAATTACTTACCCTTTCAACCATTTATAAATTATATCATCGCTCGTGCTTATATACGACTTACTATCTTCATGAAGCGATGCAATTAATTTTCTATGTTAAAAATCCAAGAATTATTATAAAAAAGTATATAATGAATAAATATGATATCTCTACCTTTAATATAATTATTTATATGATGGAAATATATCCTATGTATAAGAATCATAACATACTTAACAAAACATGTGTGGGAAAACAAAGCAGTTAGCACCTGAAACAAGGGTAATAAATTAATATTATTAATAAATGAGTGATAATATTATAAAATAGGATTATATATGATATAATAAATATTAATATGGTTCCTTTACCAATTAATAACATTTTTAAAACCATTATATAGGAGGTCAAATCATGTTTAGTTAAATGGAAGCAATAGGTAAGGGTTTCTGGTCTCACGTTTTGTTCCTTGACACATATCCCACACTCATAACTAATTTCTTTTATACAGTTTATATAATACCAATTTAATATATTAGGTCATGAATCAATTTATGTTCATGGTATTTAAAGTTCCATTTGAAATTATTTCTTTCACGAGGCATATGATTCAAATGTTACTAAAGTGGTAAGGGTTTATTTCAAAATCTCATCATTATTCGAGATTATTTATATTTAAGTCTCCACTAAAGAAATTTTATCTTCTATGTACATGTTTTATAATTTTTTGGAATTTTTTTACTATTTTCATATAATTTTTTTATAGTCAGTTTGACCCATGTTTGACTTTTTGAAAAAAAAATTTAAAGGAATTTTATATTCATTTTCAGAATGAGATACTTTGTGGAATTTTTGATAAAATTATGGAAGGAATGTGTTTAGTCTCATAAGGCATGATAAGATTTTAACTACCCCATGATGACTTAATAATTTTAAGCTTCCGGGACACGTTTACAACGTTATTATCAAATAAATTTTTTTCCTTCATACTTGCACATTTTTTCATTAAAAGTTACTTTCAAAGTGAAAAATATATTTTCTTAAAAATATTTTGATTGATATTTTTATATTAATTATATACATCAATGAAAAGAACATATATTTCAATTAATCATCATTGGGTATATGTTTAAATTATAGTTTAATTTGAAGAATTATACTACGATAACTGGATACTGCATTTCTCTTAAATATCCATATTCTTGTATGATGAATATAATTATTGCCTAAAATATATACCATTTTTACATATAGTGTTTACTTTTAAAGTTATTCGATTAACTGGGTAAATATTAATAAATCTATATAATTTACTTATTATAAATATTTTATGATAAGGATTATTGATTCATGAATTAAATCAATAATTAGATATGCGAGGAATGCTTTGGACCTGCAGTGATGGGTGGGCCTCAAAATTATATATCCCCACAATGAATTTGTAGGTATCATGAGAAAAAAAATTTGGAAAAATTAAATGGATTTCTTCTGGTAGTTTTAGACAATCATGTGAAAGTTATTGACAGTAGAGGTATCTTGTTCCTGAGAACATGACATCCCATTATTAATCAGTTCCATCATTAGGAATTCAGTTATTATTATCCATGATATACTCAAAATAATATTATCCATGGATACCTATTGTTTACAATTTATTGTTCAAATGGAATTTATGTTTAGTTAATTAACTTTCCATATTGATTATTATTTATTGATTCATGATATATTCTATTATATGTGACCTTTACAGAGAATTTTAGTCCACCCTTCTTATGTTTTACTTTCCCCAAGATACCACAAAGTGTTTTATGATTGATATCAAAGGATATTATAAGTAGAATAATGGTGTTCTCAATGAAAATACTTGGTGTATTTTATGTTTAAAATTTAATGGGAATTTCAATTATATATCTTGTTTACCAAGACTACTAAAATATTTGGTCTTTTGGGATGAAATTCCTCTTAACTTTTGAAAATTTAATAAATTTACCCTTGGCTTTAGGATATTAGAGTAGGGGTCTTTACATCTAATCAATAGATGTCTAATATAAGTGGTTAAGAATGATCTTCTGTAAGATACATAGTATGGTAAATGAATATATTTTAGCCACCTCAAAGTCTCTAGAAGCTTAATATATATTATTATTTATGATAAGTATAGGGAATGTATTAAGGCTAAGAAAAAAGTTTTTTTTCATGAGAATTGTAATGAAAACATTGGATACCAGGTAGGGGAAGAATATAAGTGATAAGTCATCAGAATTAAAAATGTTAACTTCAGAAAAGAGGTTTTCTAGAAGGATTATACCTTTTTAAGGAATTAAATCTGTCTAAGTAAGAACACGAGAAGGGATAAAATTCCAAAAAAATATAGATGAAGGCACCAACAATCTATAGGTGAGGCAGATAGAATATATGGTAGACATTTTAAGTGTGGATAAATCTTGAGTGTGAGTATCAAAAGATTAATTACTAGAATTAAGAGCTAAGATGATAAATATAATGAATCTAGATTAATTGAGCAGATAGACTAGAGTTAGAAATCTAATTCATAGGTTTTGGGATGATTAAACATGAAACTATCCAGAAAGTTCTTTGTATGGTAGTATCACAAGATCTATACCTTGAATAAATAGATGTAAATATGAACTTTATTTATAGAGAGTTAGAAGATCGAATTTATAAGACGCAACTAATGGGTTTTATGGAAGAATAAAATCACATTTTTCTACAAAAAATGAAGAAAAATTATTTATGTACTAAAGTAATATTTTAGGTAATATTATTTAAATATTTATTCATTTATGTCACAAAATGATTTCAAAAAGTGAAATTTAGATCGTTATTTTCATTGAAAGGAGTGTGAAGATGAAATATTTGTCATACTGTTGTTGCATGTGGATGATATGCTTCTGGTGGGTCCATCAATCTAATGGATTCAGAAGACAAAGAGTAATTTGACTAAATTATTCAAATGGAAGTATCTAAGGCATGATAATAAAATCATGGGTAAGAATATTAAAATACATTGAGGGAAAAAACCTTGGTTCTGTCTAAGAAGGACAACATCTAGAAGATAATCAAAATTCTTGGGATAATAAAATGTAAGTTGGTCTCAACTCCACCTATAGTAAGCTACATATTGTTTAAGGTATAGGAACCAACAATGAAAATTAGGGCCAAGTACATAGAGAAAGTTATGATCACATCACTTGTAGTAATACTAATGTACATGATCATTTTTACTTGGTCATATATTTCTTTTACAGAGGTAGTTATAAGTTGAATTATTTCAAATCTAAGAATAGTACACCTGGAGGCTATAAAATAGATTCTTTTTTATTTGAAAGGAATTAATGATATAAGATTTTAATTTTTTATAATAAAGTCTTTGAAAAAATATATTGATGCTAACTACACCAGAGATTTAGATTCCTTGAAGAACACCACTAGGTTTGTTTTTACCTTTAAAGGAATAATAACCATATAGATGTCACAATTGTAGTTAATCATTATTTTCAGTAAAATAGAAGTATAGTATGTTACCTCAATTAAATATTTGAAAGAAATGGTTTGGTTGAAAAGTTTTTAAAGGATATTTAAAGGATTCCTAAAGAATTATTTCTTTTCTATCTTAGTCAAAGAGAAATCCAATCAGTTAAATTTCTTTTATTCCATACATAAAAAAATATTTACCTAAAGTATAATTTCATCTGAAATTTAACTAAGAACAGAGGTAAATAGATATGATAGATATAAGGAAGAAAAAATACTATATAAATGTTCACATAGATAATAGTTTAATAATGTTTTAAGAATTATCATGTCTCAGTGGGAATTGAGTTTACAAGGTTCCTTGAAACAAGTCTTAAAGTGGATGATTATTAAGATGCTAATTATATGTCAATTCACTAAAAGTTTATTTATCAAAATTAAATCCAGCTTATTTTTTCATAAGATAATGGTTATACGTGATATATAAACATTAGTAACAAACCTTCTCCATTGTTTAAAAATACCATAAGAATTTTTATTCTTTTTATGAATTTTTGATGGAATGCTAATGGTTTATAAGTTTTGTAAAGATAAGGGGTAATTAGGTTGGTTGACGAGCTGTAGTGGTCATGCTATGTTTTCCATATTTCTAGGAGAGTGGGTTTAACTTGTTGACTAGATGTAAATTAGTATATAATTTTATGGGACCTTAGTGCCAAGAATTAGAAATGAAGAGGTAAATAAGAGTTTTAGATATTTATTTGAGTAATTTTACTTATTAATCTCGTTTTAAACCTCTTATATTTATAATTATAATGAAAAATTAAGCAGTAATGTTTTTACCATGCACATTGGACTTATTTTCCAAAGCATGTTCATCTATTGTATTCTTTCCCACTTTTATGATTTTCCATTGAATATTTTTATAGCCATGGATTTATATAAGATTAATTGTGAATTAACTAAATGAAATTATGTGGTGAGTAGGGTGAAAATTATACCAAATTTTGGTACACATAGTCATGGGAAGAGACCTTCCAAAGGTCTCATTTCCATTAAAAACATTATCCAAGATGTGAAGTTCCAATGGGTTTATCACAATCACATAAAGTCATCTAGGGTGTATTTCTCAATAGAGGGTCCTAAGAACCATTAGAACCCGATAAATGATATGGTAGTTCCTCATCATGATCTTTTCCTCTTCACATTCCACCCTTTGATTAGGGATGATCAATTTTTTTTCTTCAGTTTTTCAATTTAAGAGGAGATCACTATTTTATCCTATATTTGTTATTCTATATTTTAATTCTCCAATTCATGAAATATTATATAATTTATTTGGATAGGTGATTTCAATAGTGCATGGTGAAATCACTATGAAGAATAATCCTTTGAAGTATAGTGTCTAGATGATGTTTAGAAATAAATAAAATTTTCAGTTTCTTATATAATATACACTTGTGTATTGATTTCATAGATTTGTAAAGGACTTAATCAAGTTTTAGTAAAATATATGGTTTATTATATATGAGACACTAATGATTTTAATCATAAGGTAACTAGGTGTTATCTATGAGTTATTTATATATTGTTTATTAAGATATTGTTGTTTTTAAAAAGTGTAGTGATATTTTCATAACTTATTCTACTTATTTTATTTTGATGTGCATTTTTTACTTTTAAAAAGATATTTATTTTTATGGGATAACTTCATTTTAGTTTTGAAGATGACCAATGTGATCCTAGATAAATTAATTGATTTATAATTAAGATATATTTCTTTTAAGGACTATGTATTTTAATCCTTTAGTTTGTTATGTATTTAGTTATAGTTGTTTTATATTCATGTGTTGATTATTATTATTATTATTTAAATAATGATTATATATAAATTTTTCCCCTTGAAATGGTATAAACTCATTTTTTACTAAATTCCACCAAATGATCACTTAACAATCTAATATTTTTGGTGGAACATTGGTATAATGAGTATTGGAGGCCCATTTTATAGATGTCATAAAGATTTTAGATCATGTTTGACATTATTTTTTAAAGATTGATGATTTTATCCTTAAAATTGGATTTTATAGAATAATGATTTTGAAATGGAATTTCAAAATAAAATAATGAATAATTTGAATAATGATTCTAAAGGGAATAGTTGGTGATTTCTAATGTTGATTCCAATAGTTTTTAGAAAAATGACTATGGCTAGTTTAGCAAATATCTGATTCCCTTTTTTGATGGTTTATAAAAGTGGGGGTTGAACCATGTTTTAAAGAGAAAAGTAAAGGGACCTAATTTTTTGAAATGGGTTAGTATAAATAACGAAAACTCGGTGAAACCCTTTTTCCATATAAAGTATTCTTATTTTTACCATCATTATTGATGGATACCACGCATAACTTATATAATAACATGATGAATCAATATATTATATAATGATTATATACAGAATTTAGATTTGGTTATTCATTGATTAAACTAGGTTTGGATGTTTTATGGGTGTCCTAATCATTATCTTTGAATAGGAACATGAGAGGAATCTTAGATGGTGAAAGATAATAAGAAACTTGGATACCCTTACCACATGGAGTTGAGTAGTAGGTGTGTTATGAGTCTTATATATATGATCACACAAGGGTCATGATCATGTTATGTGATGACCCTATGAATTGTGTGTGATGAATTTTATTAACTTAGTTAGGGGTTAGGGAGTTTACTGTCTACAATGTGGTATTTATTTCATTACCATGGGTTGAACCCAATATTATTTGATTTATGGATACTAAATTTGTTTGAGATATTCCCAATTTTTTGATTACCCACTATAGGGATTAAAGTCATGTTATAATAGTGGTTTTGGTTCACTCATTGGTGTTGTATTTTTTTCCAGTGTGATAATGAGTGACTAGGAATATAGTCAATGATACATGGATAGTGTTATGATTAGACATAAGTATAGTTGAAATTTATAGGATGACCATAGCAATATTGATATAATTCAATTAGAGAGGTGATTTATGATATGAACTCATGGATAATGATTTATCTAATTGTGGAATAACTTATTTTATTCTAAGGACATGAATTTAAATGATAGAATGTATTATTATCGATAGTTCCTCTTTATCCATTATATTTCATCTTGGTGAACGAATATTGTGTGGGAGTGAATTTTTTTCTCTTAGAGAAAGTGTGACACAACTATGTGGATTAGAAAATACTTACCATGGAGGAGGGTTTTCTTCCTTTGACCTATATTGATTGTAAATACATGGTATGAGAATACGATATATATTAATAACTATAATAAATGATCGACATAAACGATCAACAAGTTACCTTATTATTATATGGTTATGCAATGGGATCTAGAATAGATGATAAATTTTAATATTTGTAATAGATACAAATATTATTTATATTTAGGATCTCTAATAGCTCTTTTGATTACCTATGAGGTTAGATAAGGTGTAGTTTAAAATATTTGGCATCAATTATTTCATATTATTGGACCTCATTAATTATTTTTTTTAATTTATTTATAATGAGATTAGTATTTTTTTATTTGATTTTTTTGGGTTTTTTGTTTTTTTTCTCAGTTGATGTTTGGAATTGAAGGTCTATCCCAATTTGATTTCAATTTTTTCTGGATTTCATACTATGATCATTGGTCGATTTCATATTCTGTGTTTTTTATTGATGATCAATGATATGACCAATGGGATAGGCATGAATATATTCAATGAGTTATTCTAGGGGTGAGGTTAGAATAATATAAGAAAGTGTGATTTGTGATGACTATCTCCATAAAGTATAACTCATTGGGACATAAGAGCATGTTGTCTTTAAAACAAGAAGTGGTTGGAGTAACATCCAACTTAGAATTTCACAAGCATTAACTTGATCACAAATACCTAATGACTCAAGGTGGGTGGGGAAATCCAATTGGTTGAATGGACTCACCCCACTCTATGTACATATAATGGGTTTAAATATACAACTATAGTATTTATTCTTTCATAATACATTTAGGTATTATTGTACAACTAGTGTAACATCCCTAACCCAAAATCCACTAAACTGGTTCTCCGAGCCGGGTGGTTACATGACCTTAAGCGCGCCTCCCCATATGCCAAAGGGTGCTGACTAGCAACGAGGTTCTATGGGGTCAAGTGGGGAGACTACACCCCATTTTTATCAGAGTAAGCCGCAACAGAAATAAACCAATAGCGAAAAAATAACCAATAAACAAGGAACATGTATATCAAAAATTTCCAATAATAAATATGTCATGCCATATTATAAGTGCAAGAGTGAACAAAAACCCAAAATAAGGACAACGAACACAATCCCCAAAATGGTCCCGACTTCATGTCTGGATCCTCCACTAAGTGCTAACCATGTCTACTCAACTATCTTGCAAGGACCCTTGCCCTTCTCTGGACCTGGAAACATGTAGTCTGCTCAGGTACCCAATGGAGGCCGGAGCAGGGTGTGAGTACAACTCAGTAGGCCACCACCAACGGTGTCTAAAAACTATCTAGTATAAATAGGTAGTGCATGAAAAGGGGAAATGAATGATAATTTACAAGTAATTATATAAGGTTCCATTAACCAGTTCAGGGCCCAATCCATTACCAATTCCATTACCATTCATTTCACACCAATTATCATCACTTACCATTTCATCACTTTCCCATGGGTTAATCACATACAGTCTGTTACATGGGTCTAAAGCCTACAATCACATTCAAGAGGGTAAACACATTGTTAACCTATCTCACTAGAAATAACTCCCTCATAGAAACCATATCCTCACCTCGAAGCCTCTATCCGGATGGATACAACCGTTAGGAGAATAGATCCTCAATCCCCTTTACTAACCCGTGCACTTAAGGTGGAGTTTAGAACCTCAGTCTAAGCTAATCTTGTGGGCGTAGATCCTCAATTCATACCCCACTCTACGAAGCCATGTGCACATGCTTATATATATAAGTAACCATAAACCATCCATACCATTTCCCTTCGGCAAATACTATTCACAACACCCCACATGGGAATCCACATCATGCCTTAACCCATTAACACATTACCATTTCACATCATTTAACCATTCACCCAATTCCCATGTGTAATGCCTATCTCACTAAGCATTCAACACTAGACCCATAACCAATCCATTATGATCTTTAATTAGTTTACACATTAACCCATTTAACCCGTTCATCATTTCCATGATTCAACCATTCATGCCAACATGTATTTCAATGGATCTACAATTCACTACAACAAGGTCACTTGTTCAATAACAATCGCTAAACCCGGGAAAAGCCGGCACATCCCATGGATGACCCTAAAATAGGTCAAGTCCATCCCAACACATCCCATAGGGATTGGGGGGGGGGGGGTTCCCATTATCCATTTTAAACACCATTATCACCAAACATGCCACGATTATTCAAAACATAACCAAGGGAAAACAAGAACACAAATAAACATGCACAAATACCCAAATAACCATGGGATATCACTTGTAGACCACCTACCTCGAAACCGCAGTTGAACGCACACTCAATCAAGTCCTTAGACCTCGATCCAACCAACCTTTGGAGATTCAACCTAAAACTCACCCAAAAGATAGGGTTTTAGAGCCTCAGAACAGGAGGGAGAGAAGATACAAACCCTAAACCCGAAATAGAACCAATGATGAGATTAGCCTTACCCAGAGCTTCGATCTGCAACCAACGACACCAAAAACGATTTAGGAACGAGGGAGATCGATCTCTTGGTGCTCTTGGGAGATTTGGTTCGTTCCTAGGGTGAAGAGGGAGGAATGGAGAGGAAATACTAATTGGGTTCTTAAAATCCCGGAGTGGAAAACTTGTAATTTTTTCCACCATTAAGAGGCCGCACTATTTGGCTGCACTATTTGACAAACCGTGCGCAAACTGTGCACATGATACTGTCCAGAGGGGGAGGGGTTGCATGGTTTTCCTGGGTAGGCCGCACGGTTTTCCTAAGCCATGCGCAAGCTGTGCGCCCAGCCTTGTCTTGCCCAGATTTCCCTTCTTTCATGCCCCGAGCTCCCGGAACACCCCAAAGGCCTCTCATACATCCAAAAGACATCCCTTGAAGCCCAAAACAAGGGATTCAACCAAAACATAACGAAAAAATACCTTTCCAAACACCAAGGTCTTACAACCTCCCCACCTTATAACGGCTCATCCTCGAGCTGAGTTTCCAAGCCTCTTTGATCCACTGAAGAGAAGAGTTCGGGCCACTGAGCCCACATATCTGATTCTCTCTCCCAAGATTCTTCTTGAACCTTCCCATGCTACTATAGTACTTGCACTAATGGCACAACCTTTCCTTGCAAGACCTTTTCACTACGATCCACCACACAAACCAGATGATTTTCAAAGGACGCATCAACCTCAATCTCCACATCCTCAACATCAACCATGTGAGATGGGTCAGGGTGATACCGTCAAAGCTGCGACACATGAAACACATCATGCATCCCACCATACTACTTTGGAAGAGCCAGTCGGTAAGCCACTGGTCTGATCCTCTCCACAATCTCAAATGGTCCCACATACCTGGGTGCCAACTTACCCTACTTTCATATCCGACGGTTACCCAACCTTGGAGACACCCAATGGAAAACTTTATCACCCACCACAAACTCAAGAGGTCTATGCCTCCAATCTGCATACGACTTGTGCCTACTCTGAGCTGTAGCCATCTGCTTCCGGATCAATTTAACTCTCTCTGAAGTCTCCTACACGAGACTTGGCCCCAATAACTCAGATTCACCAGCCTCTATCCAACACAACAGAGATCTACATGGCCTCCCTTAGAGTGCCTCAAAAATCTCCATATGAATCATATCCTGAAAAATGTTGTTGTATGAAAACTGAACTAATTATAGGTGTCTCTCCCAGGAACCACCAAAGTCCTAGAGACATGCTCTTAACATGTCTTCCAACACTTGGATCGTATGCTCTGACTGCCCGTCTTTCTGTGGGTGGAAAGCCGTACTAAAAAACACATGCATACCAAGTGCCTTCTGTAACCCTTTCCAGAAACGAGACACGAAATGAATATCTCGGTCCAAAACTATGGTCCACAGAACACCATGCAACTGCACTATTTCCCGAACATACAGCTCACCCAATTGGTCGACTGTAAGGGTATCCTGAATCAGTAAGAAATGAGCCACTTTCGTTAACTAATCCACAACCATCCAAATTACATCATTTTTCTGTGGAGTCCTCAGAAGACCCATGAAAAAATCCATTATTACATTATCCCACTTCCATTCCAGAATGGGAAATGGATGCAGCAAACCACCTAAGCATTGATGCTCGACCTTCACCTGCTGAAAGGTAAGGCACCATGCCACAAAGCCCGCAACTTCCTTCTTCATTCCCATCCACCAAAATTGCCTTCAGAGACTATGGTACATCTTGGTCAAACCAAGATGCATTTCCCACTTTGATGCATCAAACTCACACATCAACTCTTCCCGCACACACTTTGTCACTACCAAACGATCACGAAGACGAACAACACCATCCATGCTAACGACCCAACCCAAAGGTAGCTCTCCACCTTTAAGATTTTCCTTCATGATAAACCACTCTGAATCATCAATATGACCTTCCATAATTCAACTAAAAAGAGTCGAATCCATCGCTAAGGAAGTAAGAGTGATCTGACCACAATCCTCCTACACCTCCAGGTGCATCTTTGCAAACAAAGCCATCACCTTCCACTCAGGACTGGACTTTTGAACCGCCTGATTTGGAACCTTAATGATTAGAGCATCAACAAAACTGTTTCCCTTTCCTAGAATGTACACCAAATCAGAGTCGAAAGACTGGAGATATTCAAACCATCTTCGCTGACAAAGATTCAGATCCCGCTATGAGAAGATGTACATTAGGATCTTATGGTTGGTAAACACTATAAAATGTTCTCCCAACAGATAGTGCCTCTAGCACATCAAGGCGTACACCACTACAGCCGACTCAAGGTCATGAGTGGGGTAGTTCTGCACATGGGGTCTCATCTTCCTTGACCCATGAGCCACAACCCACTCATCCTGCATCAACAAAACCCCATGTCTAACTCCGGACGCATCACAAAACACGATGTACTTCTTACCCGGCTCAGGTAAGATCAAGATAGGTGCGGTCATCAATCGCTTCTTTAACTATCGGAAAGCGTTCTCATAAGCCCCAGACCACTCGAACCTGATTCCTTTCTTGGTCAAGCCAGAGAGTGGTTCTGCCAAGTGAGAGAAATCCTAAATGAACCTTCTGTAATACCTAACCAAACCAAGAAAACTCTGATCATCAGAAACACTCTTGGGCTACTCCCAAGATACAACTACTTGAAAATTACATGGATCCATTGAGACACCTACCTTCAAGATGATGTGACCCAGAAAATGCATCTCTCTAATTCAGAATTGACACTTTGATAGTTTGGTGTATAGCCGATGCTCTCATAGAGTACCCAAGATGATGTCAAGATGTTGGGCATGATCGTCATGAGTTTTTGAGTACACTAATATATCATCAACAAAGACAACCACAAACCGATCTAGATAGGGATGAAGGATTCGGTTCGTCAAATCCATAAACACCACCGGTGCATTGGTCAAGCCGAAATGCATCACCACAAACTCAAACAACCCATACCTATTTCAGAAAGCTGTCCGAGGTACGTTAGAAGGCCTCAACCTCATCTGGTGATGCCCTGACCTCAGATCAATCTTAGAAAACACCGATGTACCGATAAATTTATCAAACAGGTCATAAATTCTAGGAAGAGGGTACCGATTTTTCACTGTCATCTAATTCAACTTCCAATAGTTAACACACCGCCTCAACAACCCATCTGCCTTTTTTGAAAAAAGCATGGGAGATCCCCAAGGAGACATACTAAGAAGGATAAACCCCCTACGCTTCAACTACTCAAGCTAAACCTTCACTTCCGGGAGTTCTTCCGGTGCCATTTGGTATGGTGGAATGGAAACTGGCATCGCTCCCGACAGCAACTCGATTGTGAACTCAATATCCCTCTCAAGGGGTAACACGAGAAATCCTCAGGAAACACGTCCTGAAACCGATCCACCACTTGAGGAAAATTAGATTTTTCCACTCTTTCATTATCATCAAGCATAAGACATGCCACTCGAGCAGTGAGTAAACTCATCTGTTGACAAAACGGCCCCGCACGCCCTGCTCGAACATCCCATTAACGACGGTGGACATAAGCGTCACCCTTAAGTGACCTGAAAAATACATTGCGATGATAATAGTCTATGTGTGCCCGATACAACACCAACCAATCCATTCCCAAGATTATGTCAAACCCTAACATCTCAAGAACGATCAAATTCCATGGAAAATGATACCCCCCCAAATTCTAAGGAACATCCCTTGCACTGCTTGATATCCTCAACCCGCACCCCCAACAGAGTGCCCATTGACATAACTCCACACACCCTCTCCACAGGTAAACCCACCAGTACCACAAGTTGAGTAGAGATACAAGAGTGTGTGGAACTTGTGTCAAAAAACGCACTTGAAAAATTAGAAGCTACAGGGATCATACCTTGAATAGTCGACGGTCCGGCTTCGCCATCACCAGGCGCAAACTGAACTGCCTGAAGCTGACCTACCCCTCTACCTTGGGCTCCAGCATGAACACCCTGCACTGCACTGCCCTGATGGCCTGAGAGATCTTTCCCTGGAGCTCCACATCCACCGCCCCTGCCATTATGACCTGTGGAGCTCCAACTACTAGCATGATACGGGGAAACTGATCCCCTTTATGTACCCGACACCTGCTTTTCACCATCATACTCACCCAGTTGAAGAGGATTCCTGCAGAACCTCTTCAAATGTCTTATCCTGCTACACGAATGTCACTCAATTTGAGGTCAAGGACAGTGACCATGCATATTCCCCCGCCTACCACACTGATAGTAGAACACCTGATTTCCACTCTAAGAGGCTGGGCCTCTCTTCCAACCACTTTGCACACTTCCTCCATGATGTGAGCTCTCTTGGTGTCGCTTCTGACCCTCAGTAGCTGCACTACTCGTATACCCAACTGGAACCACAAGCCCACTATCTGAAACTCCCTTCATGTTTCCTTTTGAGATCAATGACGGATCTACTACCTCTTCGAACCTCTTCAAGCGGAAGATATATACTTGTGACCTGATCTCATGTCTAAACCTTTCTTGGAAACGCCTCGCTACCACTTCCTCATCCCCTGCTAACACTGGGACAAAGCGTCGCAAATCGGTGAAGCGACATTCATAGTTCATCATTGATATAGATCCCGGAGTCAGGCTCATAAACTCGGCAGCCTGCTCTTTCCTCAAAGTCTCTGTATAGAAATTCTCCAGAAACTTCTCCCAAATAACCTTCCATGACATCCCCTCATCCTGCTCGGTCTGATCCTGAATGTCCCACCAATGCCTCGCTTATCCCCACAACATATAAATGGCCAGATTTGCTCACTTTTCAACAGGGGTATCCAGATGATCCAGTATCGTCTGGACATACTCTAACCAGAACTCCGCTGCCTCTAGCCCACCCTCTTCGGGGAAGGTCGGAGGGTGCTGCAGTTGTAACTCCCTGGTCAGCTCAAACATATTAGATGTAACCCGCCCTGGGTCCTGATCCATCATCTACATAAGGTGAGCCAGGTTCTCCCGAAACTATTCCTCTCTTCCTTCACTGATCACCACATTTTCATGCTCCTCTATCGCATGACTGTTCTCAGCAACATCTTCTTATTGCCGAACTGGTAACCGACGTCGTGGTGGCATCTCTCTACATTTCCAAGCACGATATTTTACTTTCATACAATAAAACATTCATGAATTCATAAAAAATCCATTTACTAGCCACAAAAACCCATTTTCATATACTAATTTAACAAAATTAACACCTCAACTCACTGCCCCGACCATCCCTACCGCAGGCCATGGTCCCCATGGGGTAAACAACCATGTACTACCACCAGACTCACACAAAATGTTACAAAAACATTTCCCACTACATTTAAAACCCTTATATTTCATTAAACATCATTTACCCACTTGTTTTATTTCATTATTCTCATTATTTCTTACTTTCATGAAATGCATGATGCACCCTACATTCCTGACTCACACACCCACACCGTGGGTGTGCCTAACAAAATGCATGTCACCTATCACCCTAGGTGCCTATAATAATGCATGAATTAAAATCCTCCAGATATTAAGGCCACAAGCCAAATATCATAAAATAGTCACATCAAAACACATGCGCATCACCCAACGGTGAAATCTCATCATCTGTAACAACACACAACCAAGAACAACATTTCCCACCAAGGGTGACTTGGGTTTTCCCTCGTACATGGGTTAGCTACTCCCAATAATGAGCTCATTACCAAGTCCCGACACATATTAACCCTTGGAAACCTATCCCAAATAACAAGACCTCAGAGAAGGAGAAGAAAGACCTCCTACGATACCAATTTGTAACGTCCCTGAACCGGAAGCCACTAAACCGGTGCTCCGATCTGGGTGGTTACATGACCTTAAGCGCACCTCCCCGTACGCCAAGGGCTGCCGAATAGCAGTGGGGGTCTATGGGGTCATGTTGGGAGACTATACCCCCTTTTTATCAGAGTAAGACATAATAGAAACAAACCAATAGCAGAAACAATAACCAATAAACAAGGAACATGTATATCAACCATTTCCAATAACAAATATGTCATGTAATACTACAAGTTCAAGACTGATCAAAAACTCAAAATAAGGACAACGACCACAATCCCAAAAACGGTCCCGAATCCTAGTCCGGATCCTCCACCAAGTGCTACCCATGTCCACTCAACTATCTAGAAAGGCCCCTTTCCCTTCTCCTGACCTAAAAACATGAATTCTGCTCGGGTACCCAACGGTGGGCCGAGTAGGGTATGAGTACAACTCAATAGTCCACCAACAACAATGCCTACAAAATATCCAGTATAAATAGGTAGTGCATGAAAAAGGAAAATGAATGATAATTTACAAGTAATTATTTAAGGTTCCATTAACTAGTTAAGGGCCCAAGCCATTACCACTTCCATTACCATTCATTTCACACCAATTGTCATCACTTACCATTTCATCACTTTACCATGGGTTAATCACATACATTATGTTACATGGGTCTAAGTCCTACAATCACATGGAAGAGGGTAAACACATTGTTATCCTATCTCACTAGGACTAACTCTCCCATAGCAACCATACACTCACCTCGAAGCCTCAGTCTGGGTGGATGCAACCGTTAGAAGAATAGATCCTCAGTCCCCTTTCCTAACCCATGCATTTAGGGTAGAGTTTAGAACCTCAGTCTTAGCTCAACATGTGGGCGTAGATTATCAAGACATACCCCACTCTACGAAGCCATCTGCACATGATTATATATATAAGTAACCATAAACCATCCAAGCCATTTCCCTTTGGCAAAAACTATTCACAACATCCCACATGGGAATCCACATCATCCCTTAACCCATTAAAACATTACCATTTCACATCATTTAACGATTCAACCAATTCCCATGTGTAATTCCTATATCACTAAACATTAAACACTAGACCCATAGCCTATCCATTATGGTATTTAATCAGTTTACACATTAACCCATTTAACCCATTCAGTATTTCCATGGTTTAACCATTCATGCCAAAATGTTTATCTAGGGCTTGACAATTCACTACAACAACGTCACCTGTTTAACAACAATCCCTAAACCCGGTAAAAGCTGGCACATCCCATGGATGGCCCTAAATTAGTTCAATTACATCCCAACACATCCCATAGGGATTTTGAGGGTTCCTATTAGCCATTTTAACCACCATTATCACCAAAAATTCCAAGGTTATTCAAAACATAACCAAGGGAAAACAAGAACACAACTGAACATGCAAAAATACCCAAATAACCATGGGATATCACTTGTAGACCACCTACCTCGAAACCGAATTCGAATGCACACTCAATCGAGTCCTTAGACCTCAATCCGACCAACCTTTATAGATTAAACCTAAAACTCACCGAAAAGATAGGGTTTTAGAGCTTTGTAAAAAGTGGGATAGAAGATACAAGCCCTAAACAAGAAAGTGAACCAAAGATGAGATTAGCCTTACCCGGAGCTTCTATCCACAACCAACAGCACCAAAAATGCCTTAGGAATGAGGGAGATCGACCTCTTGGATCTCTTGGGCGATTTGGTTCGTTCCTAGGGTGAGGAGGGAGAAATGGAGAGGAAATCCTGAGTGGGTTCTTAAAATCCCAGAGTGGTAAACTTGTAAATTTTCCCAAATTTTAGAGGCCGTACGGTTTGGACGCAAGGTTTGACAAACCGTGTGCAAACCATTCACATGCTACTGTCCGTATGAGGAGGGGTCGCACAGTTTGCATGGGTAGGCTGCAAGGTTTACCTAGGTCGTGCGCAAGCCATATGCCCAGCCTTTTCTTGCCCAGATTTCCCTTCTTTCTTGCCCCGAGACCCTGGAACTCCCCCAAGGCCTCTCATACTTCCAGAAGACATCCCTCGAAGCCCGAAACAAGGGATTCAACCAAAACATAACGAAAACAAACCTTTCCAAAAATCGGGATCTTACAACTAGAGTTATGTATTAGAATAAGCAGTGTTACAGATTTCAATAAGATAACATGTGGTAGTGTTAGTATTTAACTAGAGGATAAATCATTTTTCATTAGAAGTTGTAATGTAAATGTCTCAAGCATGTATTAATTTTAGTTTATATCTTAATAATTGTGTAATTATTTATAGTTATGAATTGTTGAAGAATGTTTTTTAAGACTTTTCATGTTGATAGTTTAATTCTATATACTAAACAATTCCATACCACTTCTAGTTCCCTATATTAATCCATAGGTATGGGAAGTTATTATGTTAATATGGGTTTTTTGAAAATTTTTGAAACATAAAAACATTACATTTATAATATTTTTTTGATGAAATAGTCTCCCTATGGTTGGATTATGGATCACTACTAGTTGATAGCCTTTAGAATATAAAGAGCCATGTTTGAGGCCATGAAACGAAATGAACTAGTAACTATTTAGGATAACTAGGATGGGGAAATTATAGGGATAGTTTTGTCATTTATTAATTAAATACATTTTTAAGAGTATGGAGGGAAATAAATCATGAAAAAATAGGTAAGAAAATAAGTATTACAAGATTTGATATAATAATGATTTAAAGATTAATTATAAAAATTAATAAGCTTGTTTTTCTATATTTTATTTAATTATTATATAGTATATCACCAAATGTTTATGGTTTTAGTAAATATATGGGAATATGAGGAAACATGTGAAAATATAATTTAATGACTATCCTAATGAGATGCATATCATGATTAAGGGACATAGTATAAACATAACTGTTATGTTAACTCAATTATATTTTGTTATAACAATAAACCGAATCATTTTCCTCTCTATACATCTTAGATATAGGAATAAATCGTTATTAATACTTTATGTTACAATGAAAAAAAATCCATTTGTGTATTATATTCCCCATTATCTCTTGGGTTTTATTTTCTTAGTTAAAAAAATCCATTTTTTCATCTGTCACATAGAAAAAGAAGGTGATTAGTAGAAGAAACTGATAAGTAACACCATGCGTCACGAAGAAATTGAATCAATGATGTGTAAGGAATTGAAGAAGATATTATTCAACCAATAATTTTTTCATACACTATTCATAAAAATGGAAATGTAATTCTTTATAATCATATTAAAAGAGGATAAATTCTTCAGGTCATTTGAGGAAATGTTCACAATACTTCTAAGAACCATATTTATCCTTTTCAATGACCATTAATTAAAAGTAAACTGATTTTTTTATTGTCATAAATTTTTTTTTTCTAAAACATATAGAAATTATATAATTCTACTAAATATATTATAATCAAATTATGAAAACACATGTTTCATTTCAAGTTTTTTAGTATATACTACATATAATATTTTCATGTTTTATTTTATATAGATTTAGAGGCACTAGTATAAACAATAATATTTTGGAAAATCAATAAATAAAATTCATAAATATATCTTTCATGATAACCACCAACCTTTGGAAAACAGAGACATAGTTGAGGAAAATTTATAGCCTTGAATTTTATATTAATGGGGTATCTAAGAGACATGAAATTATATTAGTCATTAATTATACCTATAAATACATATGTATTCTGAGAATTCATAATATTAATTATATTTAAATATTATAAAGATCCTTTCTAATAATAATTACTTTGATAAATCAGTTATCATGTTTACATTATATTTGTAATTTCATAGGCTAAAGAAATTTTCAATACAAATTAATAGATTATCATATATATCTTATAGTAATTTTAGTTTTGTTTCATTATTTAAGAAGAACTCACAAAAATAATTTTTTATATAATTTTTTAGATGTCATTTTAAAATTGAATTATGTTTCCCTTATATAACATCATAATTATGATTTCACCCTCATTAAACTGATTATAAATACAATATTTGTCTTTATTATTAACAAAACCACACTATTTGATTGGAAAATTAATTTATTTTTAATATAAAGTATGAATCTTTCTTACATAATCATCTGTTTAAAATATGTAAACTATTAAAATATTATTTTGATCTTAAAAACGTTTTATTTACATCATTGACACACCCTTAATTAAAATTATTTTTTTTTGTGGTTTTAACATAGATGATGTATATATCATGGACATACTATATGGGAATCTTAAAAATAATTCAAATGGAATTTATTAAATCTCTTTATTGAAAAGATTATTCATTATCAATGAAATTATTTTTTGTAACCTACTACCACTAGAAAATTCATATAGGTACAAACAATACAATTCATTAAGGGAATTTGTTTGAAATCCCATATTAAACCTACACATCATATATATTTTCATTTTAACGACAATATTTAGATGTAAATAAATTTTCATTGAATATATAAACTATATCACATAAACTATATACTTTTTATAATGAAAATTCATCATAAACTCATTACAGTACATAGTTACATCCAATACAAACATTAAATCATCATCATTAACCATTATGAATTATTATTTATTTAGATCCTACTTAACCCTACTATTAATTATATTATCTTATGTAATTTTTTTATTTTAACCTCTAAAACATCTTATGAGAATATTTCATCTTCCATTTCTATAAAATTTCTTATATGGTTACTATGAAATTCACAAAAATATAATTTATTTATACTTTTAAACATATAAACAAAGTAATTTTATAGAAATATACCACATATATATAAACAACTTATCCTTTTATTGAATATAATATTTAAAATTTACTATTTCATTGCGAAATCCATGAAATAAACATTTATAAGATATTGAATAAATTATTTTTAGAATATAAACATCATATGAATTATTTACAATATAAAATTTTAATAAAATAATTATTAAAATTTGTTATGTATATGTATAATTTATTTCTTAATTAGTTTCTTTATATGAAAAAAACTACTATAAAAAGTATATTGTATAGTGTAAACCTAGAAATAAATATTAATGTATACTAGAATCATCATAGATAAAACCATTTAACATTATTGAATTCAAAGATTAATATCCAACATAACATTATTGATTGATATTGGGTTTTAGTTATAATACAATACTACATTCTTTTAGATGAATAATAAACTCATTAATTAAGAATTATCTACCTCAATCTGGTTATACTATATTATTTCTTTATGAACATGAATTTTTTATTAAATATTTTAAAACATTAAATGTTTTATTATTAGTTTTATTGGAAATATATAACTTTATATAACACAACCCAAAATTGAATTTATTTTTAATTTATTTATTTATTAGTTCTTAATCGTTTCAAGGTGTTTTAGGTCAATCCTGTTTGAATGTTTTAATTTTTATGTTCTCATCGTAGGAACATGGATTGAAAACGGTTTTCAAAAACCATGAGAAAACTTTAATCCCATGTCTACAACTTCATAATGGAGTTTCATATGGTCATCACATGGTTTCACAAACTGTGCATCTAAATTTTTTGAGTACCCAGGTGTGCAAGGTTGGCCCATAGTTTTTTAAACTATGTGTAAAACATGTGATGTTTCCAATATTTTAAAAATACAAAATTATTAAAATATCATACCCAATTTTACCCCTCCCTCACGTGCCTCCCCCTTCGAACCCATCTTCCTTGATATGGCCAAGAGGCCCTCTTCTGTCAGCCTCTCCTCCCTCCCCCCTATGATTCCATCTATTCCTCCCTCTGATTTTAGGTGTATTCTCTTTAGATTAGTCTTTATCATCCTCCTCCTCCTTCATATTCTCTCCTCTTGTTATTTCTCCCACATCTCACTTCATTTTTCATTAGGCCAAACCCTAGTTGGGGTTTGAGATCTGATTTCTTATGGATTTGATCAGTAGGGTGCTTGATTTCATTTTTGGGTCTACCTTTCATCATATTTAAAGGTTTTACTTTATTTTTTTATATTCTAGGTTGGGGTTTCTATGAATTGTCATTTTTATTTAAAATCCATTAATGATTAATCTTTCAAAATTTATTTTACTTATAAATTATATATGTTATACATTTGATTAAATTATTAGAAGATTTTTCGAATAGATTTCTGATTTAAAATGGAAATTTATGAATTTATAGTGTGATTTCACATGGGTTTATAACATGTTGATTTTATGAAATGGTTTTTAACATGTATTCAAAATTGTTTTCAAAGGTTTCATGATATCAAATGAGTTTCTAATAGTTCTATATATTGAAATACTTTTATGATTATTTGTATATGTACATATGCATGCATGTATATATACAAATGTACTTATTCTTACCTATATATATATGGATATTATTATTTAATATTACATATATATTTTTATTTATATTTATAGTTTTTTTAAACCAAATTCCTATTTAAAACATGGAAAAAAAATTCAAAGATGGATTTGATTTGGAAACACACTTAAAAGTGGTTTTTAAAAAATGTATTATTAATTTATATATTTAATTTATAATTGTATTTCTTCAAATGGTTCTTTGAAATCATGATAATCTTATAGTGGAAGCTTAATGTTTTTTATATATCTGTTCTTGAGGTATATTATTGAAAGGAACGTGTTTATATATTTCTTAATGAAACGACTTTTTCTATCTGCAGTTTTGTAAAGCCACATGGGAATCCAAGGCACTTGGGTATGTGAACTTAGATTCCATGGGATCCCTTGCTATAATCTATTCTAGTGAAGTAAATTTTGTATACCCAATGGACTGCGACCTAATACACCTTCCACTAATTGAGGGTATGACCCTAGTTCGTGATGTTTTTTCTAGGTTCCCTTAGCTTAAGTGACATTAAGGTATTTATATCATGAAAATTATTTAAAACTATTGATTGTATGGTTCTTATTTTACTATAGTTTATTATATATTGATCATGTTTATGTAAAACTTAATTTTTTCTTTCTTATCAACTGGGACCTTTTTACTATTTTCCAAAATTATGATTCATGATTTAAACTTCTAATCTTAAAATGATTCTATGTTTTTGAGAAAAGGTGTTTTTAAGAAAGGGAATTTAATGGTCAATTAAAAATTAGGTGTTTCTATTAAAAAGGGGTCGAGGCCTAGAAAATTAATTTCAAATAATTTTTTTTATTTATGATAAATAAATGGGATTTTTGAATTGAGTTAAATGTGATATTGACATTACATACTCATGAGTAAAAACCAATTTTGATGTTGATTTTTCAAACTAGTTTTTATGGTCTATTTTGAAAAATGAAACCACATTGTCTCTTTGGTTCTTACCTACTGAGCTATTTATGCTCACACCTTAATTACACCACCCGTTGAATGTATAATGAGTTACCTTTTCTAGGTTCAAACTTTGTTCTGGGTTACTTGAGTAATGAGATGATCTTTGTATGGAGTGTAATCCCATTTCAATTTAGAAATCTTGTTCATGTATGCTATTTTCTTGAGTTCCTTATTATTCTCATAAAAATATGACATTCTAGATTTTTTTTATTTCCAAAATCTATAATGCATTATATATGTTTAATTTTGTATGTTAATGATTAGGGATGTTTTGTGCAAGGGATTTATAGGTGAGAAGAGAGAATTTATTTATATTATATATATATATATATATTATTCCTCTTCTATTGTTTAAGTTCTATTAGAAAATGATTATTTTATTTGGCATGGACTTCTGAATTATGGGCGTTTCATGTAAATTCCTTTACTGGGAAGCCACTAGACCGATGCATCGAGTTGGATCGTCACATGACCTCAAGCTCGCCTCCCAGTACGCTAGAGGTTTTTAACTCGTAGTGAGGTTCTAATGGATCACATGTGGATACTATACCATATTTAATAGAGTAAGCCACAAAATATAACATATAAAATAAATTAACAATAAAAAATAATCCAAAAACATGATTTACCAACCATTTCCCAAATGGGGTACAACCACAACTAAAAAATAGATATGTCATGTCATGCTAACATTTCCAAAAGTGAAGAAAAAACAAAATAACTACCAATAGTTTAATCCCAAAAATTATTACTGAATCGAAGTACATATCCTCAACCATGAACATCCCAATCGTAACTCAACTCCCTAGAATATGTAATTTACCCTTGTCATGACCTGCAACCATGAAGTCCTTTTAGGTACCCAATGGCGGACTGAGTAGGGTGTTAGTAAAACTCAGTAGACCACCACCAATGGTGTCTACAAAATATCAAGTCTAAATAGATTGTGCATTCAAGTATTAAATAAAAGGAAAGAGAAAAAAAGTAAAATTTGGTTCCATTGGTTAAAAATATTCACATTAACCATTTAAATAATTATTTCTATTTTTTCACTTAATTCATGTCAATTTTCTAATTTATTTTCATCAATTAATCCATGGGTTAGGCATTTACATCATTTACATAATGGATAAAGCTGTCCAATTACCATGAATAAGGGAATAAGTGAAGTTCCCTACCTCACAAAGAATAAAAATTTCATAACTAAATACATCACACTTACCTTAGAGCCTCTATCCAGGTAGTCTCATCAAATGCAAGTGTTAGGGGTATAGATCCCTAGCCCCCTTCCCTAACCCATGCATTATGGGGTGGGGTTCAGATCCTATGTCAAATCCGACCAGTGGATGTAGATCCTAAATTTAAATACCCCACAACTACCAATCCATGTTCATATACTTATTTATACATTAACTACATATAACATATTAGAAACCACACATATTCAACACAAATAACATTCAAAATACATATTCATTCTCATATAACTCACTATTAAACCTGAACCCATTAGAACATTTTCCATTGTCAACAAACTGTCCATTTAACCCATGTATCATTTCATACATTAACCCATTTATCAAATCCATCAATTCTCATATATTGACCCAATTTACATAATTAATCAATTTACAAGTAATTACCCGATTATCATGTTCACCATTTTTCACAAGCATTAACCACTTATGCATTTTAAGTAAAATACATATTCTATTTGACATATTCACATTAAAATATTTAATCCTTTTTTCATATTATTAAAAACAATCCCACATTTCAATGCCAATTACTAGACATAACCACCATTAGTGACTCTTTTTAACTAAACCAATCATATCAGTATGTTTATATTGGGATCTATATCAACCTAAATCTATGAAATGACGAACCATACAATTTTCCATGTTCAAGAATGTTGGCGCACCACATGGGTGGCACAAAAATAGCAATATCATCATTGAAACACCTCATAAGGATAATTAGAGGTTCATTTTATCATTTAGAAAATGATTTTACCAAGCCCTGTCAAAGGCATCACATGCACAACAAGAGAGAACCATGAACACAATCACAGATGCAAAAATCAACTTCAAGACTATAGGATATAAATTATATACCACCTACCTCAAATATGATGATGAAAGAACCCTTGAAATTATCCTTAGATAAAAATTCAAGCACCCTTTGAAGCAACAATCTATGATCCACTAGAAAAGGAGGGTTTTATGGCTTTGGATGAAGAAGAATAAAACCTAAAAACTACATATAGAAAAGGGATGAAAGAGGAGAATTAGGTATAATAGGAACTTTTTTCCACATCCAATAGCGAAAAAATGTCCTAGAATCGAAGGAGATTCACCCTTATAAGGATTTGGGTGATTAGGTTTGTCACTAGGTATGATGGAGGAAGAAATGTGAAGAAAATTTGGTGAATAATTTAAAATCCTAAGGAAAAAAATGGTAATATTTCACTTTTTAATGGAGAACATGGATTGGATACAGAATTTTCCAAACCACGCACCAACCATACACAATCCACTATCCAAGAGCGGTCCAAGTCTCATAGTTTCCTAGGATCCCTCATGGTTTAAAAAACGATGTGCCAACCCTGTGGGATGCCTTTATCCCAAGCTACAGAACTACCTCTAATGATGAACCAGTAGAGAAACATGCATAGGATGGCCCAATTTCACTTTCTATCATCTCCCAAACCCTCAAAACACCCTTTAGATTCCTCATATTTTATATAAACATTTAAATAGAAAAATTTAAGGGATTTAAACCATAAATTTAAAGAAGAACATACTTCTATGAAGTCTAGGTTCTTACAAACTCCCCACCTAATAATAGATCATCCTTGATCCACTCTTACTAAGAATAAATGACCTCCCAAGGTATAGAGACTAGTCCACTGGTCTTGCACATCCATCTCCCTCTCCCATATTTCTTCCTTAACATTACCATGTTTTCACAAAACTCAAATAAAGGCACAATCTTTCCCCATAAGAAATTCTAACTACAATCCAAGATATAAACTCTATGATCCTTGGTGGATGAATCAAACCTAAAAAAAATCAACCACAATAACTCCATAGGGGATCCTAGATACAAAACCTAAATTGAGACACAAGGAAGCATCACAAATATCATCATACTGCCAAAGATGAGAAAATTAGCACTGTAAGATCTTGAACTTCTTGGAGGTACATATTTGTTTAAATTTTTGTTTCCAACATCTTGTTTTTGGTAAATGGAATGTTTCTTGTGATTATGAGGATCTGTGAGGGTCTTCCAATGGTTCAAGACAAGAACTAAAGGAAAATCAGGCCGCTCTGGTCAAGGCACATGATTGACGTGCAGTTAAGTAAACTATGAGGGCTTACTAGAAAAACCATGAAACATAGGACAATGGCATTCTACATGGTTGGTGCATTACTTATATAAAGTGCAGTTCTCCCCAGGTAACCATGTGACCCCAATCACTTTAGAATGATGCTTATAGACAGTTTAAACATGGTTAGGAAAACAGTCTGAGTAATCCCTACACCCCCTTAAAAGTTGAAACATGTATGGTTTTCCATACTAGTATTTTAAGTATCCCACCTAAAATTCACCCCCTTTATTCTCCTATCAACCATAGTGATGAATATAAACCTCCCAAGATTCCAACAGATTGATATCCTCTATTTCTATACTGTTTGGTTCACTTTTGGAAGTGAATAGAATATCCGAGTGAGTCTAACCCATCTCTTACCTATCTTTTTCAGATCATGGCTTTCATCTTGAGAGATCCTATTCCGAATCCCAGAAAACATCTTTCCCTAGTGGTTTCTAGGTAAAATATTCAAGGGGTTCTTGAATCAGGATCTATGGACAAGATTGAGAGTGTTTTCATCAATGGATTCGAGGTAGGTGGTCGGCAAATTATATCCCAAAATTTTCAAGGGGATTTGTGAACATGAGTATGTGTTCTTGCTTACCTCTTATTATGTTTTGAATTAATTTGCTGAGTTATGGTAAAATGAACATCCAAATGATTATTTGAACCCCTCATGATTTCCAACGGATGTGTTGATGACGATTTGACAAATTTGGGGCCACCCTTGGAGTGCATCGAAATTTCTGAACCTACAAATTGGTAGAATCATGTGTGGAATTAATGAATGATAACATATAATCCATTTTGTGAATGTTAATGTGTTTAGTTGAGTTGAAAAAAAAATACTGACAGAGTTCCATGATTTGAAAATGGATTAAGGGGTTGTTTGGCATGGAATTATAATGGGTTAAGTTGAGTTAATTGAGATTGTTTCAATGGGATTATGATTTATATTGAAATCCATATGAAGTTTAGTATATATGAAATGTCAAAAATGTTGATTTGATAATGGATTATGAATTTTTGAATATGATGAAAGGGATGGGGCTTGAAATTGGGTTTAAAGAGATTAATGTGAATAAGATTCATGACCCCCTCCCTCCAAATATGCCCCTCCCGAGCCGACAATGAAGAATAATAGATAATAACTCCCAAACCCCACCTCCAGTTGGACCAGGGGTGGTGACCATCACCAAGGGTGAATAATCGCATGAAATGGGAGGCATTGCCCTTTTTATAGTAACCATGATTAGGATATAAGATGTATCAACCTTAAAAAACTCCAATTCCTATATAAAATAAATCCAAACCATCCCACAACGAATGTTTATATAAAAAATGATATATATACAATCTCTAAAAGAAATATAAAAATAAATAAAAGCTAAGGAAGCAATACAAGAACAACTCTAAAAGTCTGAACTAGAAATTTCCAACATGGTCTACAAAGTCTTCATGGAAACTAGAAAATAGTTTTCTTATATATAGGGTGAGCATACAATTATACATAGTAAGAAAAAAAAGTCCCTTGTGAACAATTGGGAGAAGCATAATAATGATCTCGTGAGAAAATTGAAGAACCAAACAACACCAAACAAGGTAATCTATACATCCCCACCTCACCAGGGCATGATAACCAAGTAACACAAGTTAATTAATGTAATATTGTAAGCACATCGATATTTTGGGTACCCCGCACCACTTTCCCACTGATTAGCCAGTCTCACACCCTAAAAGAAAACATGATGGACCTCCCACCTATTCTTAATCCACCATTTCACAACCCATCCACACACACCTAGGACTCATAAATATTCCCTCAACCAAGGAAAATAAAGCTCATCATATCCCGACCATATACACCTGGGCCACAAGCACATCCCACCATACTCGCACAAACCTAGGCCTCACAACTACGTCTCTCCCAAAGAAACCTAGGTGACAAACCACATCACACCCTCTCTTGAAGACACCTAAGAATCACAATACATCTCATCTCATCTTATAGACACATGGTAAAAAAACACATCCCAAATCATCTCATAGACACTTGGGAAACAAAACACATCTCATCTCATCCTGAAGAAACCTGGGAAACACAACTCTCCCACACACACTCGGGCCTCAAAAACCCCAAACATCTTGAATAATATAGGAATACCACTACCTAGAAGAGGTATAAGGGAAGAGTGGGTTTCCATCCATCCATACTACCACCCGAATGTTTGGGAAAGACACCCTCCCTCGTGATAACAAGTGTGTTCCGTATGTAGTGCTCAATTAGAGTGGGGTGCACATAGAAATTAGAAAGGAAAATATAGAGTATATATATATACCAAGAACTCATCCCCACTAATTGGGTTTCCATCAAACAACTAGTTCACAAAAATTGCCAACTTTTCTGACACCTCTAAATGCACGACCACATAACAGGACACAACTCAATTCCTACCCCCAACCAGTTTTTTATATATATACATTAAAATGTGAAACAATACAAACCATCATAAAATTATTCAATATTCATATCCATTCGAATTAATTAACACGAATTATTAATTCTATTAATACTTGGGTATATATAATAGAACCAAGCACATAGCATAAGCACCCCACCATACAAGCAGAACACAATCCACAATTCACATTACACTTTTGATCCACATTTAGCTGCTTAACATATTTCACAAAATATTGAATAATCCCATATTAATAACACATTTGTTCATTAAATTCCTACCTGTTATTATTCATTCTTTACCTGGTAACATTCCAAATTCAATTCAGAATAATTTTTTTTTCATATTCTGCCCAAGAACAAATATACCATTTTAGTTTCGTACTTCCCAGGAAAAGAAGAATTAATTCACTCAGTACAATAACCAATACATAGATAGAACCACCACAAAAAATAATATTATCTCTATAATAAACCCACTTAATCTTTAATTTAAATCCATTCCCCCTTTTTTAGCCTTGCTGCACATCCATGACATAACCATCATATAGTCCACTATATAACCATAACCATATGTAACATTACAAAAATCATAGCCCCACTACATAAAACTTCTCATCCACTACCCCCACATATCACAACCTAGCCATATTCCCTTTATCAAAAAACTAGATCCAACCCACAACGGACAATCATGTCCACAAACAAGTTACACCACATAATAAATTATGACATAATTCAAGATTTATTAGGGAATCCCTTATTTAATTACACTTAATTTAGGGTGTTATGACATAAACCATATAATCACGAGACATCCATTTATTTTACCTAAAAATATGTGGTTAACAGATTCCATGAATTTTTTTAACCAGAAGCAAACCAACATACATTCATAAACATTTTCTGCTTAACCAAGGACCCCAATCACTATGACTTTCCATCGGCATATATCCCATACAATCAAAATATAATCAAGTATAAATGAAGAAGATATCACTTTTCCCAGCTCAGCATATTGATCTTAAATAGATTCAATTATCTTTATTAAGTTGGTATTATTCTATATCCATAAAGGATAAATTCATACACCCACCCCACATGATATGAAAATAAGAGGGATTGCAATGAACAAATTTTTTGAATATATTTTGTTTCCTAACATTGTATTTTATTTTATTTAAAACTCAAAAAAACCATTTCATTCAATAAAATGAGTATAATTAAAATAAGGGCATTGGGTTTTGACTGTTATATGACCATTGGTCCATATGACCATTGGAAACTAAATTTTGTGATTATTGTCTGTAAATACAAGTGATCTTGATTAATTAATATAGAAAGATGATTCGATGACCCCATCCAGTAGTCTCGGGCCGATCGAAGCCCATCTAACGAAACTCAGGAAAGAGGTAGCACCTTTGGGATTTGATCTGGACCAAACCCAAGCCGGACTTCATCATGTGAAGCTGGAACAGAATCACCATCGTGAGAAGTTCAAGATGATAGAAATCACTACTCAGGAAATGTTGGCTGAGCCGCCCCAATATTCTATCACCCTATCACATATTACTCTTAGGTCCTATGTTGGTGTTATATGGGGCTATGTAATGAGACCGTAACTGCCTTGTGTAATCCTTTGTTTTTAATAAAAATTGTGATTTCTTTTTATGGCGAAGTTTGTGAATTTTCAAATGTCCAGATAAATATAGTATACATATTATTGATGAATTTTAGAAAAAGGATATTTTAAAAATATTTATGTAAACCTTAAATAATTAATAATGTGTAATGACATTCAAAAAATGGTCTTCTACAGTTATGTTCAGTAAGAAATTTAGAGTCTAATAAGATCAACATAAGTTTTGATGAATAGTAAATTATGAATAGTGATTTTACTCTTATGATTAGTAATGTGATTAAATTGATTAAGCAACCTCACTTAAGAAAGTATTAATATAATTTAGGCACCTTTATTAGGTAATGTGATTCAATAAAATAGGTAAATAATTATTTCAGAAATTATTGATTAAGTATTAGTTTTTTCGGGTGAATGGAGTTTTTTATTTAAAAATTAAATTTAAAATATTTAGAAAACTGCTTTCATAAAATGAAGTTCATTTTTGAAATCAGAGCATCGATATTTGGTTAAGGTGAATTTTTGGGATTTTTCTAAAACAGTTGAATTATCAGTGAACAGTGTTTTTATATAAAAATTAAATTAAAAATATTTAGAAAATTATTTTCATAAAATGGAGTTTATTTTTGAAGTCAGATCATCGATATTTGGTTAAGGTGAAATTTTTGGATTTTAATGAGAAAGTTGAATTTTCAGTGAATGGTGAAAATACTGTTTTTGAGTTTCCAACGTTTAATGACATCATTAAGGGTGTAATAATTATGTAATAATACTGGTCGATTTAGGAATATTAAGATAAATAATGAGGCGTCCCAAGTGGCCAATACCATGGGAAAATACCATGGGCAAGCCCATGGTTTTTCCAATACCACCAATGAGGTGTCCCATAGAAATTAATGCTTTGTCCCCTCACTTATCCTATAAATACCAAAACTTTACATCATTAATTTCATTTCCAAATCCTCCCCAATGAAGTTATGGTCTCTTTAACTCCCAAGGAGTCCTCAAAATGTTCCCTCAATCCACCCAAGGTCTTGACATTCAATATTTCGATGTTACTCTTCAAGGTAAGGGATCCTCTCACCCTCCTCTTTTAAGTCATGAATTCTTTTATGTGGTGTCTTATAATTTCCATATCTTTATGTTGATGGTATGTTCTTATATGTTCAAATTTATGTCCATTTCATTTCTAATTATTTATAGACCTTCTCCACTCCCATAAATTTGTTTTTCTGAATTTTTAGGTGATGCTGTTAGGCTGCCGAATTTTTCGTAAAAGAAATCACATCTTCTCTTTTCATTCATGTTTCATTTTTCATGTGGTATGTCATTAAAATATCCATACCATGATCTTATTCAGTACCCATAATTTATTTTGAGTTATTTATGAGTGGTTTACCCTTGTCTCCTCTCTTTTCAATGTTTTTTAAAACCATGTTGTATAGCCGTTATGCTGTAGAAATTTCGTCTCAAAATTTCTATCACTTTCTCTCAAGAAATTCTATTGTTCATTTATATGAATACCAAGACTTATTTCATATCCATGGGTGTCCATAAATATATAGATTTGATATATTTGATTCTTTAATTAACATAAATATAACCCTCACTCACTTTCCATGGGTTATAAATGACATAATGATATTATTTTTAATATTTTTTTAAACGTCACAATTTTCATATGAAACCCATTTCTTTCATTATTTATGGGTTATTTATGAATTGTTTTATTAATATCTCTGTAGATGACATGGAATTAAAGATATTTTAAGGGTGAGCCCTGATATCGCTCCAATGCATTGGGTAAAGAATTAATCTCTAGAGATGAAAAGTTTTACAATACCTTGGGGAATAACCATGGTAATTTTTATCACACCTTGGGGATAGACCTTGGTGATATGTTCATGAATGTATAAATGAAATGTTGTATCCACATATTCAGGTTATGAGTAAAGTTCTTTTCATTACGATATTTCTATTCTTTCATTGCTCATGTCTTTATGTTTTTATTGAAGTTATTTTTGATACCACAAGTACATTGATTCCCTCGTCTACCCTTATTGGGCCTTTTTCTCACCCTTTCCTTTGATGTGTATCTCTAGGATATGAGATACGGTAAATGTACATAGGATGAACCTATGATGAATCCTTAAAAGTTTTTTATAAGAATGTTTTATGTTGGTTTCATGTTTTATGTTCCTGATTTCCAAGACACTAGACTTTAAAGATCCTCTGTATGTAAAATGTAATGAAAGGTTATGTAATAAAAAGGTGGGTTTCCATAGTTGGTATCAAATTGTAGTTTATTTATTAAAGGAAATTAGGATATGAAAAATTTAGGAAGAACCCTATATAAATGTTTAAATATATGAAATCTTCCGGGTATTTTGGTGAGTATTGAGTAGGTGGTTTATCAAGAAAATAAATCCCTGTCTGGATACGAGCGGGTATAGGTGGCTCTGGCACAAATGTACATAGGGGTAATACCTGAAATCACCACTTTGAGATAGACTCAAAAAAGAACTGGTACACAACAACGAGCCTTTCTTCTCTCTTGGTTACGACACTCCTGTGGGACATGTTTTGTTAATTGCAAGCTTTTATGAATCATTATGAGGGAATTATAGAAAAATGTAATTGTCTAAGAATGAAGTTTTAAGACATACAATCCTTTTTAGTTAAAATATTTGTAAATGAAATAAGTATCTCACGAAGAATTTATTCTTTTATAAAATGTCCCTATCATCTAGGAATACATTGACGTATTTCCTGAAGAGTTACCTGGACCTCCCCCAGAAAGAGAGGTAGAGTTCTCCATTGAACTCGTACATGGATCTCATCCGATGTCAAAGACCCACTATAGGATGGAAAATGTGGAGATAGTGGAATTAAATAAAAAACTTGAAGATCTTTTGGAGAATGGGTTTATCTGACCAAGTGTGTCTCCTTGGGGAGCAGTAGTTCTCTTTGTGAAGAAGAAGGATGGATCGATGCAGCTATGCATCGATTATAGAGAACTGAATTGGATCACAGTGAAGAAAAAATACTCTCTTTCAAGAATTGGTGACTTATTTGACCAACGTCATGGGACTCAATTCTTCTCTAAGATTGATCTTCGTTCTGGTTACCATCAATTAAGGGTGAAGAATCATGATATTCCAAAAACTTCCTTCTAATCAAGGAATGGGATTTATGAGTTTGTTGTTTTGCCCTTCGGACTGACTAATGCACCTCCAATTTTTATGGATCAAGAATAAGCTGATTTTTGAAACTTATTTTTTATCAAATGGATATCTATTGCATAGGAAAATGATATGGTGATTAAATGATAAAGGATATTTTGGACGATGTTTTCTCTTTTGGAGTACTATAAGCCAAAGGGAAATAAAATACTACAGGATTTAAATTAAGGAGGAATGGTTGATTTTTTTTGTAATAATTTATGTATTTATTGTGGACATATGGTAATTTGGGTTATTTCTAAAAAATGATGAACCTAGCATAGAGAATATGTGAATGGGTTAATTACACTTTAGTATGATACATTAATAGTAGTCGATGTTATTTGGAGATAAATTTTATGATTTATTGGGGGTAGACTATGTTATTAAATCCTTGTGATTTTTGGGTTCCAATCTTTATTTGGATTATTTTGAAGAATTTTAAGGATGATTTTGTATTGAATGGTCTTTCTGTAACTTTGTGTACTTTTGTTGAAATTTGGAGATTAATAGTTATATTTCTATTTATAAAATATTGTCCTTTTTGGGGATTATATGATCTTGTACTAACCATTTTAGTTTTAGTTGATGACTAAAGATAGAGAAAAAATATAGTTATTATTTTGTGGATTATGTGATTCTCTTGAAGATGAATCTTGTGATGTTGATGAGACCAAGTCTTTTTGAATGCTCATTGTTTGGAGAAATGATTAGTCTTGGTGGAAACTTATTAAGGGATGAAACTCTACATGAAGGTAAGTATATTTCCTTTTGTTTTTATTCTATGTAGTAAATGAATTCCTCAATATTATGAAAATGAAAGTAATACAAAAACATTGTTAGTTTACGTTTCCTGCTGGGTAATCAAAGATTGTTTAACATATCTTATGTTTGTGATCTTGTTGTGGTTAATTTTCTCCTAATCATGTTTTCTATCACTCTCCATCAGAACATGACCCTTTGTTTTCTCTTCCATATCCATGTTTTTGTACATCGAATCCTAGTATGGGTTAACTCTGGTGACCTTTGTAATTCCCTTTCTTTATTTTAAAGTAATAGTTTTACTGACTCTTTTTCCAATGTGGGACTTTCAACGAAATTTCCAAGCCCAATTTTAAAATTGCGAGGACACAATTTTTTATGGGGGAAGAATGTAACGTCCAAATTTTTTGAATATATTTTTTTTCCTAACATTGGGTGTTATTTTATTTTATACTCAACAAAACGATTTCATTTAATAAAATGAGTATAATTAAAATAATACTGTTGGGTTTCGACTGTAATATAACCATTGGTTAATATGACCGTTGGAAACTAAATGTTGCGATTAATGTCTATAAATACAAGTGATCTTGATTAATTAATATAGAAAAAAGATTTGATGACCCCATCCAGTAGTCTTGGGTTGATCAAATCCCATCTGACAGAACTCAAGAAGGATGCAGCCCCTTTTGGCTTTTCTCTAGAACAAACCCAAGCCGAACTTCATCATGTGAAGCTAGAATGGAATCTCCTTCATGAAAAGTTCAAGCTAAGAGAAATAACAACTCAAGAAATGCTGGCCAACCCGCCCCAAGATTCTATCAACCTAGCACACCTCACTCTTAGGTCCAGTGCTGGTGTTATAAGGGGCTATGTAACGAGACCGTAACTGCCTTGTGTAATCCTTTGTTTTAAATAAAAATTTTCATTTCTTCTTATGGTGAAGTTTGTGAATTTTCAAATGTCTGGATAAATATAGTATGCATATTATTGATGAATTTTAGAAAAAGGATATTTTATAAATATTTATGTAAACTTTAAATAATTAATAATGTGTAATGATTTTAATAAAATGGTATTCTACAGTTATGTTCAGTAAGAAATTTAGAGTCGAAAAATATCAACATAATTTTCAATGAAAAGTAAATTATGAATAGTTATTTTAAACTTATGATTAGTAATGTGGTCAAATGGATTAATTAACCTAACTTAATAAAGTATTAATATAATTTAGGCACCTTGATTAAGTAATGTGATTCAATAAAATAGGTAAATAACTGCTTCAGAAGTTATTGGCTAAATATTAGTTTTTTCAGGTAAATAGTGTTTTTTATTTAAAAATTAAATAAAAAATATTTATAAAATTATTTTCATAAAATGGAGTTCATTTTTGAAATTAAAGCATCAATATTTGGTTAAGGTTAATTTTTGGGATTTTTTTAAAACAGTTGAATTTTTAGTGAATATTGTTTTTATTTAAAAAATAAATTAAAAATACTTAGAAAATTATCTTAATAAAATGGAGTTCATTTTTTAAATTAGAGAATCGATATTTGGTTAAGGTGAAATTTTGGGATTTTTCTGAGAAAGTTGAATTTTCGGTGAATTATTAAAATTCAGTTTTTGAGTTTCAGGTGTTTAATGACATCATTAAGGATGTAATAATTATGAAAAAAATCCTGGTCAACTTATTAATTGTATGATAATGTATGAGGTGTCCTAAGTGGACAATACCATAGGAAAATACCATGGTCAAGCCAATGATTTTTCTAATACTACCGATGAGGTGTCCCTTGGCAATTAATGCTTTGTCCTCTCACTTATCCTATAAATATGAAACCTTTCCCTCATTCATTTAATTTCCAAATCCTCCCCAACAACGTTATGGTCTCTTTACCTCCCAAGGAGTCCTCCCAAGGTTCCCTCAAGACTCCCATGGTCTTTACCTTCAAGCTTTCGAAGTTACTCTTCAAGTTAAGGGATCCTTTCACCCTCCTCTTTTATGTCATGACTTCCTTTATGTTTTGTCTTATAATTTCCATATCTTTATGCTTAGGGTATGTTCTTATATGTTATCATTTCTATCCATTTCATGTCTAATTAATTAGATACCTTCTCCTCTCTCATCAATTTTTTTTCTAATTTTTTAATTGACGTGGTTAGGCTGCCAAATTATTCGTAAAAGAAATCACTTCTTCTATTTTCTTTCATGTTTCATTTTTCATGTGGTATTTAATTAAAATATCCATACCATGATATTATTCAGTACCCATACAGTATTATGAGTTATGTATGAGTGGGTGACCCTTGTCCCCTTTCTGTTCAATGTTTTCTAAAACCATGTTATATAGCCGTTATGCTGTAGAAAATTCGTCTAAATATTTCTATCTCTTTCTCTCAAGAAATTATATTGGTAATTTATATGAATACCCAGAATTATTTTGTCTCCATGGGTGTTCATAAATATATATATGATATATTTGATTCTGGAATTGACATAAATATAACCCTCACTCCCCTTCCATGGGTTATGAATGACATAATTATCTTATTTTTAAGATCTTTTTAAACGTCACGATTTTGATATGAAACCCATTTCTTTCATTCGTTATGGGTTATTTATGAAATGTTTTATTAAGATCTCTGTGGCTGAAATGAAATTAAATATATTTTAAGGGTGATCCCTGATATCGCTCCAATGCATTGGGTAAAGAATTAATCTCTATAGATGACAAGTTTTACAATACCTTGGTGAATAACCATGGTAATTTTTATGACACCTTGGGGATGGACCTTGGTGATATGTTCATGAATGTATAAATGAAATTTTGTAGCCACATATTCAAGTTATGATTCACGTTCTTTTTATTATTATATGCCGATTCTTTTATTGCTTATGTCTTTATGTTTTTATTCAATTTCTTTTTTATACCCCAGGTACATTTATTCCCTTGTTTACCCTTACTGGGCCTTCTTCTCAACCTTTCCTTGGATGTCTGTCTCCAGGATATGAGATCCAGTAAGTGTACATAGGATGAACCTATGATAAAGCCTTACAAGTGGTTTATAATAATTTTTTATGTTGTTTTAATGTCTTATGTTCCTAATTTCAAAGACACTAGACTTTAAAGATCATTTTTTTGTAAAATGTAATGAAAGGTTATGTATTAAAAAGGGGGATACCATAGGGATGAAGTATAACCTACTTGGAAGAAGAAGCAACTATCATTTTTTGGTTAGACCAAAATAAGGGTGCCCATGCAACTAGAAAAACTCCAAGAAAACCCAAACCAACTCTAAAAACATGTCTGCATAGCTCTGATAAGAAAAAGGATTGAGAAACTCCCATATCAAGAGAAAGGAGAAGTAATGAACTAAGGGATGGTCTTCGACTATGAAGTATTAGATCTGAAACTCACGATATTTGAAATGACATAGAATTATCATTAATGCAGATCACCTTAAACCATACAGTAAGACCAAATAAAAGTCTCATCATATTTTAAAAAATAAAATATATGATTTATATCCATTGAAATGGATTCAATAACACTTAAATATGGAATTAAAATCATTTTACATAAAAAGGGACATCAAAAGGGAAAAACTGAAAGAATATGGAAAATTCTAGAAATTTAGAAAACATTTGGAATGACTCACCATAGACCTACCATTGAGACTTACAAATCCTAACTCACCATTGTGACCTACCGGTCTTGACTCACTATTGTGACCTACCGATCCTGAATCACCATTGCAACCTACTGATCTTGACGCACCATTGTGACCTACCGATCTTGACTCACCGTTGGGACCTACCAATCCTGACTCACCATTGCAACCTACCAATCCTGACAAAACAATGCGTCCTACCGATCCCGTCTAACTGTTATGACCTACCGTCAGCAACACACCTGTCCTGACCTACTAATCATGACCTACCAGTCCTGACCTACCTATCCATACATACTGGTTTTGACCTACCAGTCCAGACCTACTAATCTTAATATACCGATCTAAACCTACCTTTTCAAGCTATAATATTTTTCTATGTGTTGGAATAAGTCACCTTGACCCATAGAACACTTAAAATACTATATTTTTACAATGTAATGGAATGGGGAGGTCCAATACCTTACATTAGACACCTATCTAATAATTATCACCATTGATAATTGGAAACTGACAATAAAGAAAAGAGGTAAAGGGTCCAGACAACCATCTCTTGAGATACCTCTCATGTTTCTCTATATATTTGGAACACAACATCCACAAGGGAAAGAAGTTAAAATCTACACTACATTAAACATGATCTCCCAGGGGAGATACCTATCAAACAAGAACAAGATCATATATATAGGTATAACAAGTCCAGTATGAAATGCATAACAATTAAACAACCACAATAACAGTAAGGAAGGGATGATATTAAAAGAATTTGTTCATATTATTTTAAATATAAGTGATTATTCCATATCACATAAAATTTTGTAAAACATTTTATATCAAAAAATTAACTTATATATGACATTAAATGAAAATATATACATTCATTTCCCTCATTTGATAATCTATAAAATTTAAATTAATAAGACTTGAAACATTTCATGCTTAAAAAATCATGAAGGAATAGAATACCATGCTCGAGTAACAATTTTATTACTTTTTAGGCATGTATCTTAAAATTTTATTTCTAAGAGTATTATGTTTGAAAACACACCTATTAAATCTTTTCCATGAAAATCTAAAAAAATTCAGTAGGATAAGAAAATCACTTTGTGTCAAAACCCATTTTGAATCCCTTTTGGTGCATGGAAGTTACCAAAATACTCTTTGTGAAAACATTTTCAACAAAATTTGTAAAACCACCTTTCTTCAACATGTTCCCCAAGACAACTTAACTAAATTTGAAGGGTTCATACACTCACAAGATTTTATCCCTTTCTACCAACATAAATCTATCATTATTTTTACCAAGTTTATGTTAATACAACATTTAGAAAACAAGAATTTAACAAATTGCATGCATCAAAAGTTATGACATGAGTTTTAAACGTACCAACTTATCCATGTTTATTTTTTTCTCAGGTTTACATCAAAACATTAATTTATATCAACATAATTATACAAAAATAGCAAGGGGTTCACCATTTAATATTTATATTGTTTTCACAGTTTCATGTCATTACATATAGGAGTTTCAAAAAACATTATTCCACCTACAAAAATACTTATTTTAATATAGAAAAAGCTACCAAAAGTACACAAATCAAAGTAAGAAATCCACCAAACCATGATATTATCTGCTTTGGGTGGCACTAACTCACCCACATGGTTTTGAAGTGTGTCATAATATAATGCGTCTTGATGTGGGGAAAGGGTTTCCCTATCTTCATATGTTTGAGGTAATATCGTGCACTATCTATATAATATCAAATACAACAACCTTAACCAACAAGGTATTATCCAAACATTTTACTTTCTTTAGAAAAGGTTTTGGAATGGGAGGCAAGCCCATCATTATTGATTTCATGACCTCAATAACAACTGGTTTACTTTATTATCAACTTTAACTGATTAATAGTTTTTATGAGAGGTGAGAGATCCCACCAACTTAATAAAAACATAGAAAAAAGTCTTCTTACCAAAAGAATCAAACCTCCCTACCACTCCACATCACAACCACTACACTGCACAACCATTTGCAAAAACATCCCAACCAAAAAAAATTTTCTTGAAATTTCACCCAGCCACACCACCACACCACTTTACCCTCCACAGGAAAATAGCCTTTTCATATAACCAAATACTCTATCTCATCCTCCACATGACCCCAACCATCTATACAATTGATCATCACACAAAAGGACCCACACACACAAATCATGGAATACCATCTCATACATCATGATATTATCTGCTCTGGGAGGCACTGAATCACCTTTATAGTTTTAATTCTATCAAGGTATAACACATCTTAGATAGGGATCAGGTTTCCCCTTTTTTATAATTTAAGGTTTTCAAACCACATGTCACACAAGGAAATTACAACAAGAACACTCAAACATAGCATCAACACTTAGAATATTCCAAAATCATCCAGTGGTTTATATTACTTCATTTCATTAGTTAGAATGGGTAATTTCACAAAATTATAGATTTCCCATGGGGAATCAGTTCATTATCCACATATAAGTGATTATACTTATAATACATGGTGATTTTAAATAAGTACTCATATCATGGGTCTCATTATCTACAATAATCACAGCACAAACATGGTTTTCAACAACTTCTACTTTCAGAAAGTCATATCAACACATTGATGCAATGATAAAAATGCAACCATAACAACACTCAACATTCCTAGATTATTTCATGTGAAACGTTCTGCCTTGCATTTTAAATAGTCCTAACATGTGTCTAAGATAAGGAAAAAACTATACACATGTTATCTCACACACCATGCTTAATGTTATTAAACAATACATTATAGGTTCATCTTATTATCAATGAAATATATATTCAATATTAATTTGAAATTATGTACATTCAAGGTTCCTCTGTTCAATTCAATTACTATAAACAACATGATATCATAACCCTGATGGTAAAAAATTATTTCTGAAAACAAAATTAAAACATGACATGTTGCATTATAATGTTTCATGCTTTATCATACTCAAAGTAAACATTTCTTATTCATTTAATTTCATTGAAGAACATTCATATATACTGTAATAAGGATATCATGAGTATACCTCTATATTTAAATAGAACATATTAAACCAGCTACATGCTAAAATCCTTCATACTATGGTTTCCCAAGTTACCCCAAAATGATTTAATCTTTGTACATACCTCCCATGACAAACTACTCACGAATTAACATGTGAGGCAATGTTGTTTCAGTACATAAAAATTCTTATCAGTCATAAAATAACAGGTTTAATCACTTAAAGTGTTTTAAGTCTTAACAATTTACGACAAGGCATGATTATAATTTTCAGAATTTTGAAATAAATGTCTAATGAGTTTCTACCCCAACACATGCTTACAACATATAGTTATATCAATATTATAGAACTAAAATCATGAAAAATAAATAGAAACTCATTCTTATCAACGTTTCCAAATTCAAAGGAATTATCAATAACTAATATGATTTTTTTGGAATTTCAGAATTTAAATATCAAAATCCAAATTTCACAACAAGTCAACAACACATAGTTCTGATAAATTTAGAAAATGTAATGAAAATGCATGGAATATTAACTCTAATGTGGACATTAATACATCTATGAAAAATTTTAAATAGTAATTTATCTTATCATGATAGTACATAATCTAATTCAAGGTAACATGATTCATAAGGGTTTACAAAATTTAAATAGATGATCACAAGTAAATACACTAAGCATTATTCAATGAAAATTTAAAAAATTGGAAAAAATAAATGGTATGTTATACATATCTAACAAAGGAAGAAAACCCCAATTTATCAAGAATCATGCTATAATAGGGGAGGAAACAACACATTCAATCCCAAATAATGTTTTAAATAGCCAATTCAAGATAGTTAACCATCATATTACTCTTTCCTCTTGGTTATAAGAATTATTCAACAAACAAAAAATGAATTTTATATGTAATAATAGCATGGGAAAAGTCAAATAAGAGCACATAAAATATCATGATTCACTTAATTCATCTTAACTATAGAAAATTATCTAATTTAAATAAAAAAAGTCATCTTGATGCACATACCTCTCATAGGGCTCTACCCTATAAGAAGTACCACCACCCTTAGTCATTTGTAGGCTTAGAGTCCTTGAATTTGATCAAGGGGCCCCCAAAAGCATGTGTCCTAGTTAGTCTTCCTGAGCCTATGTCATGAAGCAAGGTCACCTAGCACTATTTCCCTACTAACCCACACAATCCTCTCCTTTCCTTACTCCAAATTCAATCCTATCTCTCAACCATCACCATTGAAACAATTATGTCATGACCCCCTCCCTCCAATGATGCCATTCCTTATATAGAAATGAAGGGAGAGAGATAATGCCCCTCGAGTCCCGCCTCCAGTAGGCCCTACAGTGGAAACTAGCACCAAGGGTATAGAATCCCACGACATGTGAGTAATTACACTTTTCATAGTAACTAAGATCAGAATATAAGATGTATCAACCTTAAAAAAACTATATGAAATATCTGAAATAAACCCAAACCATCCCGCAATTAATTTATAAATAAAAAATGATACATATAAAATTCTTCAAAAGAAAGACCCAAAAAAATAAAAGCTAAGACAACAACACAAAAACAACTCCAAATGTCTGAACCAAAAATTTCCATCACAATTATAAATGTCCTCTCAGAAACTTGAAAATAGTTTTCATATACATCGGTTGATAATACATGTACACTCAGTAGAAAAACCAAAGTCTCTCATTCACAATTAGGAGAACCATACTAATGATCACATGAGAAAAAAAAAGAATTAAACCCCACCTATCAAGTTATACTATCCATACACACCTCACCAAGGCATGCTCACCAAGGGTGGATTCTTACCGAGGTTATTTTAATGTACTATGTCTAAATGGGGACAGGATAGCCAACCGTGAGTATCAACTTGTTGAAAGTTTGATGTATATATCCTATAGAGAGAGAGAGAGAGAGCTTAGTGACGTTTTACCCTTAAACCTAGCTGGGGAAGTTGGTATCATTTGATTATTGAGAGTGTCTTCGAAGATTGGACAACCATTTTTTCAACGATCATGGATGCATGAGGTATAAATGGATGTTTTTGTTTTGGATAGGGGTAGATTGTACAGGATATCTAGGTGGGAAGGTCAATGGTTTTGGGAGATGCGACTCAAGTTGTGGCAATGTGTTGATAGTCTGGGGGAAAGTCAAGGGTGACCACATGGGAGGATAGAACAGTGATGCTTATGCCTCGAAATATGAAGCTTGGAAGATAATTCATTGTTGTAAGAAATGAATAATGAGTAACATCATGTTTTGGTAAATGGAGTTCTAGTGACCTAGTTCTTTCAGAAGGACACATGAATTCTAGTATAGGTTTATAGGATTAGTTTTGAAGAGTTGTATTTTTTGGTTGTATGATACAACTATTCAGATGACGATTAATGAAAGACTCAATGATAATTTCATGAAGAAAATACAAGGGTGAATGATGTGTGGTTATATGATTTCATTATGAAGGTGACACCCAGGGTTAGGGTGGTCATGTGGTTATGCTTTTTATACAAACGGTTGTGTTGTTGGGTGTGATGTTTAAGATGTATTATGACTGATGGGGTTAACGGACCAGGTGTCCTGATCAAGTGAGAAAAAAGGTGTTTGGATATAATGTGGTGATGTTTGTATTGTGTGATCCAAATTCATTTTAAGTGTGTGTCTATAGGAAAGTAAAAGACCTTGAGGGACTTTATGGGGTCCATATGCAAGCATGCGATGGTTTGGAAAGAGACTGTTCAAGATGGGAGAACCAGTGAATCGGGACACCCACCTATCTATCTAGATGGAAACAAAGTGGGAAGCATGGATATGAGGGAGACTGCCATTTTTGATCAGTGTGGAGGACCACTATTTTTTAGTTATTAACTGTCAGGGTTGTTCAGAAGAACTATAGTTGTATGGTGGTGGTATTGTCAAAGGAAATGTTGGTTCACAACTTCTTCAAAGAGAGTCATGAAGTGATGATGAGCTAGCTTGTAACCCCACATGAGTTGTGGTGGTCGAGTGTCTATGAGTCATTATGGGAAGGGAGGCTCGAGAATATAGATAAGACATGGTTCCCTAATTATAGGACGTGACATTGTTTTTGGATAATTCGTGGGGGTTTTCTTCGACAACTTATTAGCATAATTATAGATAGTGATGATAATATCAAACATCATGAAATCATCTTGAGTATGATGATAAAACTTTGGAGTTGTACCCAGAGACTTGAATGTGTCATGGTTGGGTATGGGAAATCTTGGATTTTATGCTCATGGGGTAGTACATGTTGGGCTGGATGGTCGGATGTACACCACCGAACATTTGAGGGTGAGTTCCTAAAAATGGATTGGGTGTCGACAAATGCCATGAGTTCTATTCACAGAAGTCAGGATCATGTACCGGGTGATTCTTGTTTTGTTGAACTGGTGAAAGCGAGATAACCCCATTCATGTTTTGGGGTATTTCTCCTGACCGAAGCATGAGACATGGTGATTGAAATCCCCTGATAAAAGTGATGATAATGACACTCCTAATGTGGGGAGTGATAATTCAGTCCTAGATGTGTGGAGTAAAGTGTGGAGTTGATGTAGTAGCCTCATGATTCTAATGAAACAACTATAAGGTGCAGTTGGGTCTCTCAAAGAGGCTAGATATGCATCAATTGTGGTGGTTGTTTGATCCAAGCATTTTATGTGGGCTCAGGGTGGTTCCAAATTGAATTTGAGTTTCCTATGTTAAAGTCATTTAAGGGGATGGTATGATATAAAAATAGTCCCATCTAAAGAGGTTGGGATCTAGAAACTCAGAGGAGGGTGGGTATGGACTATATTTGGTGTGTTTATGCGACCATGGAGTTTCGTTAGGTGTGAAGGCACCTTGGGCATGTGATGTAGTGTAATTCCAAAAATGAAGCTGGGTGTTCCAGAATGAGTCCTCCAGGGACAACTCATCCTGGCCAGGTGTAAGGGACAAATGTGGTGGGATGTAAACCACCTTCAGTGGGTGATTTTGAGTGAAATGAATGTTTTGGAATTTGGAAATGGGTTTGAGTAAGAAATTAGATATCCATATTCAGTGTATGGGCGATTGGAGCGGTTTTGATTGTAGTGGAAGATGGATGTTCAGGGACAAGCCAGTAGGGGTGACCCGACATGATATGTAAATTGGAATAGACATGGTAAGTGGCAACCCACATCCAATTTGATGTTCATAATGGAATGTTCTTTTCAAAAATGATGGAAATCTTGAGGGAGGTCTGGTTGTTTTTGGTCGGCAAATGTTAGTTGTAGAGATGTACCTCAGAGTTGTTTCAACAGTGAGGATGGATTGTAATGAAAAGTGTGGTCTTTATGAATGTCTGGGAATATTGAGTTGGGAACATGTTAGGTATGTTGTGGAGGTTGAGTTCATATTCTGGTGGTATTTCTTCAATCGTGGAGGTTCCAATCACCCAAAGATGGTGGGGGTGAGATGTAGTGTATGGGGAAAGATAACCAAAACGGTCAAGTGGTTGGTTGATGTAGAGATTTGTATTTCAGGTTGGATGGAATCAAGTGGTTACCATTCGGGGAAGTGTCCATGGTAGTGAGCATTGGAACAAGTTTCACCCGTTGAGTTCTTTGAGTATTGTGGGTATGTTATGAAGATTTGATTATGCCATGGGACTGTCAAGCCTCTATTTTTGGATCAATGTATGTCAAAAAATGTTTTTGGAAGGATTATGCATTTCCTATTCATGATGCCATGTTTTGGTCACAGTTTGAGTATTGAAAATAGAGTAAAATGTAACCATGTGATTTGGGTGATGAGTTACAAAGAGGATCAAACCAGTGGGATGTTGATTGGATCTTCCATAATGGGATGATTCTATGTGTTATATTTCCTTTTGATGAATTTTTGGAACTATTTACTAGGCTTCCCTATGTAGTTATGGTGGTTGATGTATGGGTTTAAGTTGATGCATCCTTTGAGAAGCATGTGGTCCATTTTGTTTGTCATAGTGGGATGTTTTTCGGGGAAATACATTACATTTAGTCCAAGTTTAGTAGAACTATGGTAATGATCAAGTGGAAACTTGAGAATGGAAGATGGATATGAGTGCTTAGTGACTTGATCTATTTTCTTGGATGTTCAGTAAATCTTGGGAAGAGCAGATCGAGGATGAGACACTATAAGGTGTGAAAAATCCTTGACATCATGAAGGTATATTTTTTTTAAATTTTTCTTTCACACCACTTGTTATTGAAAACATGATTTTTTTCCTAGGAGTATGAGGAGCCTTGGGGGTGTTTTGGGGGTTTTGGACATGAAAGGAAGGAAAATTGGGATAATCTTGGAAAGGTGCATGGTTGTTGCATAGTTAAGTAAACCAAGCGACCTTCCCAAGAAAACCATGAATGCTCAGACAGTGGAACTATGCATAGTTGGCACACAGTTTTTATACCACACATATTTCCCCAGGTGACCATGATACCCCACTGACTTTATAAAGTTTCTTGTGCATGGTTTATGAAAGTTTTGGAAAACCATTCAGGTATATAGTGTCCCCCCTTAAAAGTTAAAAATTTTATAGTTTTTTCATCTCGAGATTTTATGTATCTTACATAATTTTCACCCCATTTCTTCTCCTCTCAACACTAATGACAAACCTCAACCTCCCAATCTTCCAAGGGGTTTATATCCTAAATTCCTAGGCTATTTGGAGAACCTTTGGAAGCAAATAGAAGATTCAGATGAGCCTAATCCCTCTCTTACCTCTCTTTTATAGAATAGGGGTTGTATCTTGGGAGATATTCTTCTGAAGGCCAAAAACAATATTTCTCTAGTGTTTTATTTGTTAAGTATTCATGTGGTGATTTCATCTGGATCTAAGACCACAATTTATAGTGCATTCATCAATGTATTCAAGGTAGGTTGTCTACAAATTATATCCAATAGTTTTTAATTGGATTTGTAAATATGAGTATGTGTTCTTGCTTCCCAATTGTGTTTATTTGGATTAATTTGGTGAGTTTTGAAAAAATGAACATTGAAATGATGATTTTTGTTTCCTCACAATCTACGAGGGATGTGTCGATTATGATTTGAACAATTTGAGGCCACCCATGGGGTGCACTGACATTCCAGAACATAGAAATCAGTAGAGTCATGTGTGAAATTTATGTGTGATAATACCTGGTGCTTATTGAACATGTTAATGTGTTTAGTTGAGTTGAAAATTGAATACTTATAGAGTTCCTAGATATTATAATGGCTTAAGGGGTGGTTTGGCATGGCATCATAATGGTCTAAATTGAGTTAATTGAGACTATGTCAATGGGATTATGATTTATGTTAAAATACATATGATGGTTAGTATATATGAAAGTTTGAACATGTTGAATTAGTAGTGGCTCATGAATTGTTGAATATGTGGAATGGGACTGGTTATGTAAGTGGGATTAAAGAGATTAATGTGAATAATCTAATTTCATAATTTTTTTTACTTGAGATGCATATCTGGGTTAATACATGGTAAATATTTACTAGATTAGATGACTTAATATATGAAAACCGTTGAATATGTAAAATGATGAAATTTATCAGAATTAATTAAATTTATTAAATATTTTAGGAATAAGTGATGGTAATTGGGATTAATTTCAATGTAATGTAAATGAAAATGTGTTAATGGGTTATGGAATAATATTTATTCCTATGATGAATGTTGTGAACTATGATTGTTAATTGTGTTGGTTGTGATATGGTACATGTTGTGAATGGATATATATATATAATTATGTTAACAAGGCTTAGTGGTGGGATAAAGGGTCGTGGTTCCTCCCACGGGTCAGGTTGGACTGATGTTCTAGATCCACCCAAGGATTCATAGGTTAGGGAGTCATCCTAATACTCTATGCCCCTAATGGTTTCATTCAATGAGACTACCAGGAATGTGTATCTTGGGTAAGTTAAATTTATTTATTGTGAAACATTTATCCTTAGTGATATTGGGATTTTAATTAATCCTTTATGCTTAATATTTTATTTCCTTAAACCATATTTTAAATAATGTATTAACCTAACCCATAGAACATAATATCAAAATAAATTAGGTAAGGAAGGTGGTATGATTGGTAGAAATGTTAACATTTTCAGAAATGGTTTATGTGTATGTATTTAACTAATGTAATCAAGTTTTCATTTTTTTACTCATATTTTATTTGTTATCTTTCATGATCTATCTTTTTAGACTAGTTATTTGTAGACACCATTGGTGGTGTCCAACTTAGTTATACTCACACCTTTTTCTGGACACCATTTAGTACACAAGTAGATTTCATGCTAGGTAGTTAGGATTAGGGAAAAGGAATCATGGTTGGGAGATTATTTGAGATTGGAATATACATGGATAAGGTTCTAGACTTGGAGTAAGGAACATTTTGGGATTTTATTTTTTTTCATTATTTTGGGTTTCCTACACTAATGACATTACTAGTATGACATGACATAATTACTTTTTGTTTTTTGTTTACTCCCAGTATGGGAGATATTTTTTTATGCATGTGTTGGTTATTTAATATTGTTTACGCTATTTATATTGTTATCTATTGGGGATTAATATGGTAAAAAAGGAGTGTAGTCTCCCCATGCATCTTATTAGAAACTCTCTGCTAGTTGGAAACCTATGGTATATTGTAAGGCGCACTTGAGGCCATGTGGAGACCCAGATCAGGGCACCAGTTTAGTGGATTCTATGATGGGGACGTTACATGTTCTCTTCTAGATCGACCCTCTCCAAAACTCTTGGACCAGTCCACTTAGTTCCATATTACCCCATTTTCCAAATTCTAACATGACCCAAGCTTGGAATTATCCCTGGAATACATTGTTTTCACACCACATTTCTTGACATACATTGGTCCATAACTCAATTTCCAATAGCCTCAATTCATACTCAAATATTCAAAGAATAGTCCAAGAATAAACTTCATCTCATGGTACTCACCTAGTAAAAACATGATCCAACATCAATCACCATGACCAAAACACCAATATGGTTCTTACCCGAGTCCATCCACCCTGAACATCAGTCACAACATCAACCCACCACTTCCTGCTATGTTGATCCCCACCATATTCCTTATATTACCACCACCATATTCTGATTGTCAGATTATCCCCTATAGAAAATATCACTTGAACCTCAGCTCAAATTTCACAAAATACATGGTTAATTTCCCAACTCATCATGCCCAACCCTCCACAAGAACATCATCCTACTTGGGCATCCAACCTTTCCGTCGAAACCACCCATGTTGGGCATTCATCCACCACCCATTTTCCAGCTAATAAAAACTTGAACTCCTTCAATTTCACCTTTATCATCAAATCATAATTTCCATTAAGAGTATTAAATTAGATGTGGGACCTTACTTCTCACATCAATTCCTTTTTTCAAATCAGTTCTGACCACCCCCAAATGGATTGTCCCAAACACCAATCTTCCTCTATTTATACACTACCCCTTGACCATCCAATAGAGCCTTCTTACTTTAGTCCTGAAACTATCATATAAAAAAAATACTAGGGTTATTCCCTAATATTTAGTAAACCATACCATCAAGGAATCCACTACCTTTAAAAACATCATTGTGCTTCACCGCACCCATTAGAATTCCGAACATATGCACTTCCACTATCCATACATTGAATAAAGTTGACTATGTTTTTACTCAAAAACAATTTACCAAAATTCAAAATGCTCTTTTTACTCCCAAAAAATTCACTGAAAGATGCTTTTCACTCACCAATTTCTTCCCTTGTTCCTAGCCAACTCAAGGTGTCCCGTGGTTGGATCATCCTGGAAATGATTAGATTCACCATTAGAATGATACTAACTCACTTAAACAATATTAAATTACATATAAATACACTCCATGTTTACCTAAACACACCTACAGGAGTCCATGCCCAATATCTGACAAGGTTCTAGAACCCAACCTCCCTTCAATGAATCATGTCTTACCATGCCCTTTAATGACTTTAACAGAGGCATCTCGAATTTCCTTTGGGACTACCCTTATCCCAAGATAACTCATGGATTGTTCTAACCCCACATCCAAGGGCCACCTATAATTGTTTGATGAACTCAAAATGCACCTAAAAGGTTTCCCCTTGGCATCTCTTTGACATCACATCAACTCCACAATCTAATACATGCATCCTAGAATCACTCATCACTCCCCACCATAGGAATGTCATTATATCCACCTTCTTAATGAAATTAAAACTACCACATCTCATAATTTTATCATAACCTGAATCTAAAAAATTAGATGTGTACATCCAAGAATTCCCATAATAACAAAACAACCTCACCCAATACCCATTCGTGACTCCCGAGAATGATACCCAAAACATTATTCGACACTAGGTCCATCCTGAGGACCTAACCCATAGACTATCGATGGTGTACATACCACCATCCATCTCCAAATACAACTCTCCATGAGAAAAAACTTCAAGATGTTCAACATTCATCCAAAACACATTTAAGTCACCATGCATAAATCTATATATTTCTCAGCGCACCTGCGATGGTGTTAAGATTATGGGAATGATCGTATCTAGCTAGAATTATGATAAGAATTCCTAGACAAACACCACTAAGAATTATACATCATAAATTTCACATACCACTACAAATACACCTTAACTTTTATAATGTCTCCAGATTTCCTACTGTAACCTCTCATCAAAACCTAGACACAACAGCTAATGTTGGGTTACCAACTAAACTCACCACCACTTCACGACTCTCTACAAAGGAGTCATGAACAAATGTTTCATTTGGATTGACCAATACCACACCACTCAGTTTATTACAACACAACACTAGTGATTCATGACATAAAACAAACGAACCACCACACCAATCTAGAAACAAGCAATCACTCACATCACCCACTATTTCCACTAATATCAAGAAAAATGATAGTTTACTACTTCTGGGCTACTTCTGTACACTTAACTTGTGGAATATTGACTTCCCAACATGTTCCTACATATGGACCTCCTAAAATACCTTGAGGTCTCAAACTTTCATGTGACCAAACATTGAAACCGACTTTAGATCACATGTGACAAACATCACAAGAGCCTGGCCCAAATTCCAACTTACTCACCTGACCATGACTCCTGGTCTTTAAAACTCATTGACCTCAAATAATTCTCAAGATTTCACCCAATAACCAAACCATTCATACAAACAAGCCCCACTACATGACCACCCTCACCTCAGGTGTCACATACATAACACAATAATTCATCCACACTTCAGTCACCAATGTGTCGTCTGCAAGAAATGATCATCATGGACTTCTATTAATCTACATCAAAATAGATGGGTCAGACACCCAAATGATCCAACCCTTCAAAATGATCCAAACCTTCAAAACAAACCTTACAACCCCTACCAGCAGTCATGTGCCTCCCTGAGAAAGAAATTAGGGTGTAACCATGACCATTTACCAAAAACCCAATGACAATCACGATGATTTGATTCCACGTCTAAATCAACCACACGTTATTCACATCGTAAGACTCCTTCAACACCAGGCCAACCTCCCTTGAAGATACCCTTAATTTCCCCAAAACTATCAACATGTAACTATAGCTTAAGTCACCTCGCGAAAACTATCAACCTTTTCACTTATCCATCTAGGAAAAACCCACACTAGGAAACACTATCCATGTTACAATGACAAAGCCTTAAATATCCACCTTATGATACACACTCAAAATCCCTAGAAACCTCATCCAATGTTTCTCGTAGCTCACATCAAAAGTTTAATGATACCAACCCTAAACTAGTGCCACCAAAAGAAAAATCCACTAACCCTTTCTATTAGAAAGACACATCAAGCCACAAACAAATCATTGATCACTGGTAGAACTCTTTCCCCCATTCTGATACACACGACACCTATCACACAAAGATACCATTTACTCTAGGTTTTTAACCATGAAACCATAATAACCACCCACAACACCATGAAACAATACATCCATTTCAAACCCAAAGAAAGATAACTGATCATAAACCACAAGGGTTACCTCATCCATGTTATCAAATGATGCCTCTCAACCTTAAGGCCACATCCTAAAAAAAGTACCCCAATGGACACCCCTCTATCCAATACATCAAACTATCCAAGTCCTCTAAAATAGGAACTTTCACTGCCCAAACCATTGATACACAAAAACTATTCAAAAAAATATGGATACCCATCTCCCATGTCCCTTTATTTTCCAACCTACCACATGCTCAAAATTCAGGTAAACCATCTCTAGAAATAACCGGATGGTCTTACAACTAAAACTGTCTAGCCAGATCAAACATACACAGCATGACCCATATTAGTTACTATTCAATCATTTTCATAAACAAACAAAGATCTCATAAAAGTACTCCCCTCACATGTCCCTTTGAACCACTATAACCTCTTGCCCCATATTAGGAAGAGAATTCTTGGTGGTGTACTCTTGTCACCCAACCAACACCCATTATCATATGTCATTTCTCTACAATTCCAAGAGTACATATAAGTACTCTTAACATGAAACATTCAAAATTTACACAAAATATTGTTCTCTACTAGCCATAAACGACACATTTTGCATTCACTATCCCAATTAACATCATCTCATCTTGTAAAATACACTCAACTATACCTACTAGGGGTCATGTATAATATGGGGTAAACCATCTTACATGGTCATTAGCCTTTCACTATAATCCCTTTTAAAACCATTTACACCCTCAAAATGTAAATATTTACTCTTAGACACATTTCCCATTTCAAGCTCATTACGATCAGCATTATTAACTCATCTACAACCATTCATTAAGAATGGTTCTTTAACCATTCCTTCACACTCTTTTCATTTAATCATTTAAATCATATTTATCAGACACCATTTTTTTCAAAATTGTCAAGAAATAAAAATGACCTCCCACCATTATATCTCACACACCCTCCACATGTGTGCCTACCATGATGTATTCCACATATATACCTAGGTTACTATAATGAAGAATGAATGAATATACTCATTCCATTTCAATGATGAGTAAAAAATCATAAAATAGTCACATCACACAACAAGTGCATCACCCATTGGTGAAATATCATTATACTCTAACAACACCCAAAAATAACAACAATTCCAACCCTTGGTACTTGGGTTTTCCCTCACACAAGGGTTAGGTACTCCCATGAATGAACTCATTGCCAATTCCAAACACTTAATAATCCCCCATATACAATTTCCAAATATTAAGACATAAAAAATAACTCCTCTAATACAACTTTATAACATACCAAACCCGAAAGCCTCTAAATCAGTGCTCTGAGCCGGGTCATCACAAGACCTCAAGCACGCCTCCCTGTATGCCAAAGTTTTCCAAATAACAATGAGGGTTTAGTGGGAACATGGGGAGACTATACCCTCTATACTAGAGTAATCCACAAGTGATAAAATATAAAATAATGGAGGAATAATCAATAATCCATAAACATTCATTACAAACTAATTCTTAAACAAGGTACAACCACAACCAAACAATAGATATGTCATGCCATTCTAATAATGTCGAAAGTGAAGGAAAATCCAAAATAAAGACCAACAACTGAAACCCCAAAACAGATCCTAACGCCATGTCTGGATCATTAACTATACACATAACAAGACCCAGTAAACTCCCTAACATAGGTTGTTTACCCTTTTCCTAACATGTAACCATGAAATCTATTCAGATACCTAATGGAGGCCCGAGTAGGGTGTGAGTACAACTCAGTAGGCCACCACCAATAGTGTTTAAAAAATATCCAGTATAAATAGATAGGGAGTGCAAGTACTAAACAAAAGACAATATAAAAAAATGGTAACTCAGGTTGCAATGGTTTAAAAATATTCACATTAACCATTTAAAACATTATTTACATTTTTGTCACTTAATTCATGTCCATTTATTGATCCATTATCATGACTTAATCCATCAGTTAGTCATCTATAGAATTTAAAAAGTAGAAAATGCATGTCAATTACCATGCATAAGGGAATAAGTCATGTTACCTATCTCTCCTGAGATAAACATTTCATAACCAACTACATCACCCTTACATTGGTTCCTCGGTCTAGGTAGTCTCATTAAATGAAAATGTTAGGGGTATAGAGTCTAGGTACCCGTACCCAACCCATGAATTATGGGGTGAGTTTTAGAGCCTCTATCTAACTTGAACCATGGACGTAGATCCTCAAGTCCAATACCCCACAACGACCAATCCATTTTCACATGCTTAGTTATATATTAACCACATATACCATATCAAAAAACCACCCATATTCATCCCACATAACATTCCAAATTTATATTCATTCTCATATTACTAACTATCAATCCTTAACCCATTATCTCATATCAATTTTCAACGCAGAACCCATTTAACCAATTTTTCCTTTCATACATTAACCCATTTAACATATTCAAAAAAATTAATACATTAAAATATTTCACAGAATCCATAAATGCATAAGTACTTAACCATTTTCACATTCAGTCTATCCCCAACTACTTTATGTCAATGTTTATGCTCCCAGAGACCATCGTTAACCTGATGCATTCATATAATGCAAACTTCCAGTGTGGGAAAACTGATGGAAGAAATCGACCCCACTGGTTGGCCTGGGAGAAGCTCTGCAAGACCAAGTCAAAGGGAGGGATGTGATTTCAGAATCTTATTCTATTCAATGAAACTCTATTGGCCAATCAAGGATGGAACCTCATTAACCATCCATCATATTTATGTGCACGAATTATCTGGGCCATGTATTTTACCCACACGGACTTCCGCGGTTCCCTCTTAGCCCCCGCCCTAGCTTCCTCTGGAGAAGTGTTTTGGGGGCCCGAACTCTGATGGAAAAAGTACTGGGCTGGAGGATTGGAAATGGCTCTTCTGACAACATCTGGACCGATCCCTGGATTTTTGATAAGGATGGTATGCGGGCCACATCCCCTGCCCAACCTGGTCTGGAAGATGCCACAGTAAACTGCCTCTTTTCAGACCAGGGCCCAGGATGGTGTGTGGAAAAGATCGAGGAATGGTTTAATGAAAGAGACCAAAGAATTATTTTGAGCATCCCCTGTGTCCCTTATGCAGGTCCCGACCATCTTTTTTGGACCAATGATTCTTCAGGCGAGTACACGGTGAGATCCGGGTACAGACTGGCTCTTGGAATTCACTCTCACGACCGTGATGAGGGACCATGGAAAGTGCTTTGGAAGATCAAAGTCCCCCAAAAAATACGCCAATTTTGGTGGCAGGTGTGCATGAGCACCCTTCCTACCATGAGACTCCTTGTTTATCGACACATGAGTAGCGCTGATTCTTTCCCCTTATGCCCAAATATTCCTGAAACTCCTCAGAACGCCATCATGCATTGCCCGGGAGCCAAGAAAATTTGGAATAAATGGGGCTTAGCTTCAGATGCTTCACTGGAAATTGCATATGACCTTTCGGATCTTCTGATGCATTGGTTCTTCTCTATTTCATCGGTTAATGCAAGCGCTCGTTGCACCCTAGCCTGGATCATTTGGGTTCGGCGCAACGATTAGATTTTCCACCATGTCCATCAGCCCCCCTAATTCTGGATTGAACGAGCCACTTCCTAGATTTAGGGTTGAATGGACCGCAATGAACACCTCTTTACAGGCGTTCCCCCCTTCTTCCCCCCCTCATTGGACCCCCCAAAGGAAGGGAGTCTCAAGATCAACGTGGAAACTTCTCTCCCCAAGGATGGGCCTGTTGCTCTCGGCCTCTTGGCCCGAAATCTTCTGGGGTAGATCATGGCAACAAAATATGAACCACATCACACCTTATGGGAACCTACAGTTGCTGAGGCCTTTTCCATTCTTGCAGGGATGATGCTTTATATGGAATGTGGACGGGCTAATATCATCATCGAGTCGGACTTCCTTTCGATTATCAATGCCATTCACCATAATGACGATGGACTTCAGTCCTTTGGCTTCATCGTCAGGAGAATCCACTTACTGTGCCAAATCTTCTCTTGCTGCACCTTCTCCTTTACCAAAATGGAAGGACATAATGCAGACCATCAGCTGGCGGCCTCGGGCCCCTTCGATGTCAACCAGATATGGCTGGACAACTTCCCTCCTTGGATCTTCTTATGTACTGCTGCTGATATTCGTTATTAATATTATCCTTCCTTCTTCTAAAAAAATTAACCCTTTTTCACATCATGCGAAAAAATCCCTTATATAAATTCCAAATACTAGGCACAACCACCTTTGGTGCATCCTTAAAACTTAACCAATCATATAAAAATATTTATTATGTGATATATCTCAACCTAATTCAATTAAATGCTCATCCTTACAATTTTCTAGGTTTAGGAATTTTTGGGACACCGCATGGGTGGCCCTAAACTAGTCAAATAATCATCGATGCATACCAATAGGAACATGAGGGGTTCATTTTATCATATAGATATCAATTTTAACAAATCATATCAATGTAATCAAATGCATGAAATAAGATAACCTAGAATAAAACCCCACATGCACAAATAAACTTCCTGACTATATAATATAACTTGTATACCACCTACCTCAAATATGAAGATGAAAACACCCTTTACCTTAGCCTTTTATATGTATTAAAGGATAACTTGAATCCCTAAGCTATGATCCTATGAAAAAATTAGGTTTTTGGGATTTATAAGATGACGAATGAAACCACAATACCTAATTTGGAAAAGACGAGAAAGGGGAGAATTAGACATACCTAGAGTATTGATCCACAACCAACAGCACTCCAAACCACCTAGATCAAAGGAGATCAATCATTGGGAGGATTTTGGTGGTTAGGTTAATAAATAGATCTAGATGAGGAATAAATTGGGATAAAATCAGGTGAGTAACTAAAAATACGGACAAGGAAAACTTGGAATTTCTCAGCTTTTAATGAGGCACATGGTTTGGCCACACTATTTGACAAACTGTGTTCCAATCGTGCTCTAGCATCCATCCAAGAGAGGTCCAAGTTACATGGTTTTCTAGTAAGACCACATGGTTTGAAAAAACATGAATCAACCATGTGGAATGCCTCTGTCCCAACCCACATGGTTTGGACTCCCCATCTCCACAGTTACCTCTAACCATGCGCCAACCGTGAAACATGGACTAGATGTCCCGATTTCCCATTTTCTCATATACATAACCCCCAGAACACCCTCTAGGTTCCTCATATTATTGGTAAACATTTATTTATCCAAATTTAATAGATTAAAACAAAAAATTTAAACAATAACATAACTCCACAAAGTCTGGGATCTTAATGGTCATGTTGGAATTCACATAAAAAGTACACTTCTTTTTCAATATTTTTTTTAAAAAAATCATCCCATTGATTTTAATTGATTAAAATGATTACTATCATAAAGTTGAGGGGTTCAAGGATTCCCCTAGGTATTTCATGAGATGTATCAGTTGCCTGGTTTATGGGAAACTGGAATTAGTTCATGAAAAAAATGGAATGAGAGCATATGTTCCTTAGAGGATGTAGGTTCTGGAGAACCATTTGTTATTTGAGGTGTTTGATAGTTTGTAATAGGATTTTTTAGGGATTTAGAATAAGGAATGGGAATATTCTTCCAAACACTTTCTTGTACTAAACTTCTTGTTACCATTGGATTCTAGATTTTATTCTTGGATTATGATTTATGTCATTCTTATTATTCTTATAGATTCACGTGCTTTTAGGGATGATAGTGGTAGTTGAACTGAAATGACCCGATGATCCCATACATAATTGAAATGAATCCGTTTCCAGAGTACATGGTTCTTCATGGATTTCAATGGTGGTTGCATAATTGGCACCTAGTCTGCTAAACCAAGTGACCAACACATTCACAAGCACTAGTCTATCTAAAATAAAATTTGATGTCTTTTTATGTTATTGAGTTGGATTTTGGATATCATTTAGTGTTATTTATATTTTTTAAAAAAAAATAAAAGGGATTTGTGTCTGTAAATGAGATTTTGATATTCAATTGAAATTTTAAGATATGAGAAGGGATTTTATAAGATGGATTAAAATGGTTTTTATATAAAATTGGTTGAATAATTTTATTAAAGTAACTTATGTTATTTTAAAATGGATTTAAATGATGAATATTTTTATGGGAAAAATGGGATTTAAATATTTAGAAAAAAATATGGGGTCTATGAAATTTAGAATGTTTTTTTTGAAATGATATTCGAGTTTTGAAATTGAAATAAGGGTAAAATGGTTTTGATGATTAAGAATGAGTAAAATAATTTATTAAATAGAATTATAGAATTTTAATGTTGTTTTCATTTACGATCTTATATCTTTAAAAATTTATGTTGTAAATATTGAAATGATTTTAATAGATGGATTTATTTTGTATCATGTTGTCTTACTTTGGATTGTGAATCTAGTTCATTTATTTATCTTTTTTATTTTTCTTTAGGATGTGATTTTGGATAAGGTTTTTTTTTGATTTTTTTTATCATTTATTATATTCTCCCTATGATTTAAATCATTCCTACCAAAAAGGTATTGAGAGCTATCGAGTGTAGGATTAAATATCTAATGGTTTGGTATGATTGAGGTAGTTCTTCTACCTTGTTGATATGGATTGGTCATCAATGGGTATTATGAGGATATGTATGTGGTGAGGTTTATTTCATGATCTTTGGGAATATAGAAAACCATTGGTGTGTTTTTTAGGTGAATAGAATGTATGTTGAATAGTAATGTTATACACTAGCTTGTGTTGGATTTATTTTGTTGGAATAATCATATATGATGTTCCAAGAATGAGGTTCTTGGATATTATTCTATGTTATTTGACTCAAGGTTAGAACCCTTTTTGTTTGGGTTGGGAACACTCATAGTTAGAGCCCCTTCCCTTCTCATTCTGTGGTAGGAGGTTTGTTGGTGAGGGTTGGGATAGTTATTTTCTTGAAAATTTTGGATGATTCTAAGTACATGTTATCTTTTAGAAAGACTAGTTTGTTATATTAATTTTATGAGTAAGTAGTTGTTTATGGAGATTTTGGATGGGAATTTGATTGGATGTTTTTGTTTGAGTCTCTTCAGTTGAGGGTTTTAGTTTGGGTCTAGTGAACCTTTTTGGGTACCTTGACCTTGTCGATACACCATTCTGGTTCTTAAAATGTGGAGAGACCCATATTGGGTATCCATTTTTTTAATATTATTTTTTATGGTCAAGTGTGTCTGTGATTTGATGTCTATTGATTCTTTTTAGTTTCGATAATTGGTTGTTCAATGGAATTGTGGAGCATGTCTTAATTAGATGATCTATATAAGTTACTTTGGATGATATCTCTTTTTATGTTTAGTAGTAATCCCCTTGAATGTATTGTATTATTGAACCACCATGTTAGAAGAATAATTTAATGGTGAAAAGACCCCTTTCATGTATCATCTTTACAGCTCCTCCTAGATCTTGTCATCTATGACTTGTGGACTTATGAGTTATACCTTGTATAGTGGTTCTGTTTAGTTTTAGATCAGTTTATTGGTTATTTTTTTGGAAGTGTCTTCTTTAAAATTTGAGAGTATTTTTTCTATGTTTTTTGTTTTCAATTTGGTGACTTTTAGGGGTAGAATGTTTTATGGTGGGGATAATTATCAACACTAATTTATATTATTATTTTATTTATTTATTAACATTGAAAATATTCATTGGGTTCTGGGTCAAGACTGTTATTGTTTTTTAAATTTTATGTTTTCAGCATCGTCACATGGGTTGAGAAAAGTTAGTAGAAACCACAAGGAAACCATATAATAATGTTTTCATATTGACACTATCATTCCGCATAGTTTCCCAAACCATGTAGCTAAATAGTTTGAGTGCTCAGGTGTTCCCAATAAATAGTGAATAGTGACATTTTTTTGGTACACCATGCAGAAATCATATAGAAACCACGAGATTTTCCCAATATTTTAAAAATAAAAAATTCATAAACTACCCATTCTTATTTTACCCCTAACTCACACAACTCCCTCCTCCCACCCCTCTCACTCAACAATTCTAGGTGGCACCATTCCATATGTGCCTGTCCACCCTTCCCCCTCTAATTACAGCTGTTACTGCCTCAAATCTCTAGTGTATTATCCCTTGGATAGAGTCCCTCCTTCGACTCCTTCATTACATCATCTCCTTGTTATTTATACCTCTTATAACTATCTTCACCCAAGGCATTAACCTAGAATGGATTTGGGTTCTGATTTCTTATATATTTTATCCATAGGGTTTGCATTCTCCCCTTTGGGTGTTCCTATCATTGTATTTGAATATTTTTCTTCATATCTTCATGTTCCAAGTAGGGGTTTCCATGAATTTTTATTTTTCATAAAAAACTATTTAAAATTGATCTTCATATACTGGTTTTCCTAAAAATTATGTATGCTAAACATTTTATTGAATGATTAAAGGGTATTTTAATGTGATTTTAAATTTAAAATGTAATTTACCCAATTCCATGTGGATTTCTAAGGGTTTTAATCTTTGTTTATTTTTATAAAAGGTTTTCATCTCAATTTCAAAAGTTTTCTCAATAGATTCATGATTTCAATTGAGTTCCTAAGAGTATATAAATATATATATGTATATGGGATTCCATGAAAGATTATATATATATATATGTATATATATATATATGTACTTGTGTTTACCTAACTATAAATATATTTATAGGAATTTACTTATTTAATATTACACACACACACACATATAATATATATATATTTATATATTTATTAGTTTTGAAACTAATGAACCATTTGTAACTTGAAAAAAATAATTTCAACATTGGAATTGATTTGGAAATATCCGTTAGAGGTGATTTTTGGAAAATCTATTAATAATTTATAAATTTAATATTTGGTTGGAATTATTTAAATGGTTCTCTAAAATTATGCTACCCTCTTAGTGTAAGCCCTAATGTTTTGTTGTATATGTGGTCTTGAAGTATGTTCTAAAAAGGAACTTTTTTATCAATTTAATAATGAAACATAAACTACCATCAATTGTTATGATGTTTTAAAAAATCATGGGACACCAAATTACTTGGGATTGTGAACTTAGATGGGATATGATCCACTGTAACAGCTCTGATACGGAAGTAAATGTGTTTCCCCCACTGGAAAGTTACATGATACAATTTATAATAATTTTGGGCATGACAATAGTTAGTGATGAAATTAATAGATTCATATAGACATAGTGACATTAAGAATTTTCTCTCATGATGCATGATTAAAATTATTGATTATATGGTTCTTTTTTTCTCTTGTTTATTAAATATTTTCCAAGATTATATATACCATACTATTTTCTTACTTACTGAATTTAACTTATTTTATACTTTCCTAGATTATGATTCAATTATTTATCTTGTTTATTAATTTTTTTTAATATTTGTAGAAAGGTATTAATTATAAAGTGGCTCTTAATGGTGGGTTTAAAATTGGGGATTTTTGTTAAAAAGGGGTTAAGTCCTAAAAAATGATTTTTAAGTGATTGTTTTCATTTAATATAAAAAAGGGATTATGTAAAAGGAACTGATTTTTTTATTATCTTTATATACTCATGAATGAAAATATATATTTTTTATTTTACATTCATACTAGTGTTAATGGTCTGTTTTGTAAAAGGAAATCACATAGACCCTATGGTGCTTACTTACTAAGCCTTTTTTACTCACAGTCTACTGACACCACTCAATGTTTCTAGACCATATTTCCTTTTGCTGGTTCAAAATCAATTCTTAGTTACTTAGGAAAAAAGTTGTTCTTCAGATGGAGAGTGAACCTTGGTTACATGGGTAATTTGATCAAGTATTATTGTTTTAATTTGAGTTTCTTCATGGTATGATCCAACTTGTCCAATCATAGTTTTTTATTTCCTTAGTTGACGATGCATTATATATGTGGTAGTTTTCTTAATGATGGTAGAAAATATTCCATGTGAGAGTATTGGAGGTGACTAGTTGGATCTTCTTTTCATTATATATATTTTATTATACATTGATTTTTATGTTTTATTTAAATATTCATATTTTATTCTGCATGGATGTCTAACAAATAGACCAGTTATGCCTAAATTTCTAGTGAAATTATACTACTTTATAAATATTATTTATTGGTAGAAATCATCCATAACAATTTCAATTGATTCCAATGATTGTTATTCTGACCCCTAGGGGATCAATGAGACCCCTCTATTATATAATAGGCTAACTCTAGAGCCTAGTTAATGGAAAACTAGAGCTAGATTGTGACATATAACAACCACAAATGTTTCTTTCTCACTGGAACACATAAAATTGTATTTATTAAGGTTATTAGTTCATTATTAATTTATTCATTTCATCAAATTAAATTTTATATCTTCTGAAAATATATTCAAAACAGCTAAATTTTTTATAATAAAACAATTTTAATAATAAATTATTACATTTTATTTAGATAAATTCACTCTTATATATCCATTTTAAGAATAAAAAAATTATAATATTTTAATCATTATCTGAGAAAATATTATTTTATACGTTTATATTTATTTATGAAAGTATAATGTATATAAAAAGATAGTAATGTTCACAGAATATCAGAACATATAATTAAAATAAAATCTTTAATCACTATTCATAATAAATAATTGGAAACCAATATTTTCTAAAAATGAAACAAAATTGTACTTATATTAATATTTTACATGAAATAAAAACATCCATCTAAAAAAATTATCATATATAAAGATAATGATAATATGTATCTAATTACAATGAAAAAATACATAATCCAATGAATAAATATTGATTTAATAAACCCTTAATTCAACATTATATTATTTATGATATCTTTCTATATTATATAATTGTATAATGAAAAATAACTATATTATAGACTTTAATTAGAATTTGAGAGATAGATTTATGAAAAACAAATTAGGAAAATGAGTAATAAAAATATTTATTTTATTCATTATTGTATTATAAGTAACTCTAATTTAAATTAATTTACCAAGTGTACTAGAAGAATTTCCCATATTTTTAAAGACATACATTTATTTGTAAAGAGTATGGTGTGCCTTTTAACATTAAAAAGTCATTTGTATTGATCTTTTTTCAATATATATTATTTAATTTTATAAATTTAGAACTATTACACAATTTTTGTCTATGTAAGATTCTATATTTTTAGATAGGTACATATCCTATTAAATTTTACTTTAAACCTTCCTTTATATCTAAATGAAAGTGCATAAGATTTAGGGGAGGATTTGGGGGGTGTCTGAGGCCTGTTTAGATCTCTGAGCTCGGGTTTTTGGAGAAAAAACTAGATGGACATGGTTGGCACAAAGTTAGTTCTAACCATGTGGCTCAACCATGAAACCCATATACAGAGGGGTATAGTTTTGAAATCCATTAAAGGGAGGCTGCATGACTATGTGAAATGGTGAAAGAATATTGCACAGGGGAAACACATGGTTGGAACATGATTTGTCTAACAGTGTTCCTAGCCCTATGAGGCTAGGTTTATTTTTGATTGTGTGCACACAGACTATAAAATGTTAGTATAACCATAAACTAAGACAGGTGAGGGCTATATCCTTTGGTAAATTACTAGTTCAGGGTTGAAACACAGTCAGAATAATCATGTGGAAAAACTATGAACCCCAATTTTGATATGAGAATTTACATTTTTTCCTCCAAACCTTTAAACTATTAACCTTATTTATTCATCCTTACTTTAGAGTATCCACCAACCATGGGTTTCTCAATTCCCCCATAAGATTGGATTAGTGGTATCTTCTCTATTCGACATATGGTTCCACCACCATTCATCACATGGGACCTATTTATGTAAGACCACCATTCCTCATTATTTATTTCTTCATTTATCTCCCCATATTGAATGCTATTTATGTGTGAGTTAATAAGCCCTATTTTCATGGAATTTGTCTATTTATTTGATTTATTTTTTTATAGCTAATATTATGAACCAATACTGAATACAGAGTAAAATAATGGTATAAGGTAGGTGTTCTATCTTGATTTGTCTAAAAGTATGGCTGTTTATATTATGATACATCATGTTATGTTCCATACTTTCTTTGAAATTCCATTTTTAATGTTATATTTAATAAATAATTGGTTATAGCTATGAAATAACATCATCAAAGGTTGTCTACCTCAACATGGGCCACCCCTTATGGTGTGTCGATTGAAAGGACCATGAATCTCATGCCTTGCATGAAGTTCAAAAACCATTCGAGGCGTGTTAAATTAATTTTTTTGTAACTGAAATGTATTAATCAAATTAAATGAATAGATTGAATGTTTTCTATGCCTTTTAATCCTAGTATATAAAATTTATCTATCCTTAAAGGTGGGTTAACTTTCCTTTGTATATGAATAAATAAAGTGGATAATTATTTTAAATGAAAGGTGATTGGTAAGTCTATGTCACTTAGAACATGTGTAAACAAGAAAATGCTAATGGTTATTAGTATTTTAACGAGATATTGAATAATTATTACATAATGATGGATTATGGTCATAGACATTAAATATGATAAAAGTTGAGGCATTCCATGAGCGATACATGGGACCCCATTGTGGTTTTCCTGGGTTGTTTTCAAGGGATGACACTAATTTATTGATGTTTGTGTTAGGTGTTTGACCATAATTGGATTAAATCATTGTCTTAGATGTGGATGCCCCGACGTAGCACCAAGGGTCAAGCTGTATTTATTGAACTTAAATAAATTTAATGCCTTGGGATTATCCTTCTTGGATTCAACTTGATATTACGGACTGCTGAGGTTATAACCATGGGCGTCATTCATGTATAGCACTGAGGATACCTAGTACATTTTTCCTAGGGTCAGTGTAATAACATTTCCATTAGAGTGAATTTCCAAGGGTACCCCTAGTAGACATCACCCATTTTATAAAAGCTAATTCAATTGAAATTTTGGGAATTCACACGACTATATTTTTACATGGATTCCTTGGTTATTTACCTTGGGCCCCAAAATTATAAAAATAAAACTAAAATGTTAAGTTCTTAGAGACATTCTAACATAGGATGGCATAGTTAGTATTAGACAGGTATCTAATGAAGAATATTAAATAATGTGGTTTATTTATTTATAGCTTTACATTTATTATCACCTACACACTGCTCATTATATATTCAATAACTGGATAGTGCTAGACACCATTAGTGGTGGACTACTAGGTTTTACACACACCCTATTTGAGTTTCTAATTGGTAACTGAATAGAGTTTATGGATAAAAGTTTAGGGGAGGGGAAGAACCCAATAATATATGCTTGATTTTATATTCTAGGTTAAATTATTAGAGTATATGACTGAGAAAGAGATCACAATGCTATTTGAGATAGCTTCTGGGTGTTTTTATTTTATATATCATGTACCATATATGCATGCTACCATTTTCCCCATTTAATCCCCCATTTTGTATAGCATCAAGAAATCATTATTTTCTATATAATTTTACTTATGGTTTATTCCACTCTATCTATATTCCTCTATGGATTTTCTTTATTTATTATAACAACCTTTTTGATTACATTACTTCAATTTCTTAATCATATATTACATTGTTTCACTATGCTCTAATCATAAAGATATAGTCTACCCACCATACCATCAAAAACCCTCACTGCTAGTTATAATTCATTAGTGTATAGGGAGGCACACATAAGGCCAAGTGGCCAATTGGGTTTGGTAAATTTTGATTGAACCAGGTCTGGAAAGAAAAAAGTGGCATCAAATTGCCTTTTCCCTTTGTCATACTCTTTGGGATTAGTTATTAGAGACCGGAAATGTTTTATATTTTGGTAATGAGTCTATTCATAGGAGTATTTAATACACATATAGGGTGAAAACCCAGTTTCCTAAGATTTGATTTTTTTTATTATGCTAATTACATTTGTATTAATTTCACTAATGGGTGATACCCATGGTTTGGAGAATTTTTTATTATTTTTATTATTTTTATTATTATTAATATCAATTCTCTTGTATCATTAACCCGGTATGATAAGGGTTTTTTTTCATGAATCATTATAAGATCCTCTAGATATCATTCATCCATGTAGCATGCCACATTTATTTTCTTATGAGCAATTACTACTGCATGTTATTGATTCCTTGACTATGATTTTTGAAATTGAACTAACTTTTATTATAGTAAGAGGAAACATAATTGGTTATTAATGTGTCTGCCTCAACCTAAATGGTATTTTCCCATATATCATGATAATGGAACATTAATTAATCAATTATTTTATGTTCGATCTATATAACTATGGTTAAATGAGATGAAATGGTAGTGGATTATAATTACATGAATACCAATTTTACTTTATAAATCATGTACTTATATAAATTGGGAATGGTGATTCATCTAATCAAATCATCTTTATGACTTATTACATCCTGATGTAGTTTTAAGGGTTGGGGTGCAGTTACATGATGTTCCAATCAGGACTTATAAATCGTTTTTCTTTAAAACATGGGAATGATAAATCATCTATCTAGGCCATAACACACACACACACACATATTTACACTAAATATTTTTAAAATTAAAAATGAAATTATTGTAATTAAATGGGGATAACAATTACAACATAAATATAATATCCTCTATAAATTGAAATTGACATTAAATATATAATATCCAATAACATGAAACAAAGAACTTAACCCTAACCAGAACTTAGTAGTTGGTGGAGGGAGTGTCTCTCATGATCCTTTATGATCTTCTATATTAAATGGACCTGACTTCAAGAGTAGATAGATGGGTATTTAATATTATATAGGAAGGCTCTATACATGTTTTATTATGTTATATGTTATCTTTTCTACTATTAAATATTGTTATGAGGTGTGTGTTTAACATTGTAGAAATATGCCACCATGATGGACTCAAGTCGTACACCCTGAAGTTGGTGATGATTGTTCTCTTGAGGTAGTGGGCCTTGAGCCACTAGTATTACCCCCTATAGTTCCATCAGTGATAACCTGTACTATTCCTGATCTGGGCACTAATGCTCTGTTTCTAGAGGGGTTTTTATGGATAGTACAGTCTCTACAGGGAGCTTCAAAAAATGCCTCTTATATGATAGAGTTGATAATAGAGTTCTAGAAACTACACCCTCCTACCTATATAGGTGAAGGTTTTACCCAAGGTGTTGAGCCCTAGATAGAGGCCATGTTATATATCTACAACCATCTAGAGAAATGTCTTGAATGAAGAGTCAATATTGTAGTGTATAGGCTTAGATGATAATCCAAGATATGGTGGGATGTTTTGAATTAGGATGATCAACATCGAGTTATGGTCTTAAAGGATTTATAGAAAGCCTTCTATGGATATTTATTCCCTAAGACACTGAGAGATGAATGACCCAGAGAGTTTATACACCTTGATCTAAGAACCTTATCAGTTATGGATTAGTCCACTGGTTTCATGAAGTTTTAGTATTTCGTTCCCAGTATCCTTGGTGATGAGTATTGTAGGGATATGAAATTTGAGGATGAGATTTCATATTCCATATCATCAATGGTGGATGTGTTTTGTTTTAATACCACCACTTATATAGTGAACTACATGCTCATCACTGAGTCTAAACTTAGGGAAGATGAAGGTGGGAGGAATTTTATATTAGTACCCCAATAGGTAAGAAACTTGTATAGAAATAGAAATTATCACATTGAGTTTTCTTAAGAGGGAAATAGTAGTCAATGTGTGCACTAAGGTAGTTAGGTGGCATACTATCATTACGGTAGGTTGGGAAAAAATAATCCCTAGTGTATCAAGGAACCATTGGATTTTTAACATACACCAAAATCAATTTTTTTATTTTATTAAAGAGCCACTTTTAGTGTAAGTGGGAGGGAACCAACAGAAACATCCTGCATCAAGTTACACCTATAAAAAACACCCATTACAAAATTCATATTTCAAAAAAACAATTCACCACGCCAAGACCGTATCATTCAACCTATTTCAAAATTCAATATATATCGACATCCACACAAATTTTGCACATCCAGTTAGTCGACCACAGAGCATCGGATCTCAAGAAGAAGTCATGTCTTGAACAATTCATCTCCATCATACAAAACACCTCTCCATCGTCACGACACCAGCGTCCACCACCACTAACTGCATCAAACACCATCAAAGCATCTTCGCTGTTCAGCATCATCATCATCAATTAACCACAACAAGAATTCAGAAACAATCAAACACCAGAAACCATAATCACCGCCAAGATAAATCGAAACAGAACACCAACGAACTAGAAAAATAAAACCAAAGCCACAAAACAAAATCCCTCCAACTATGGTAGAACATTGAATCCCTTCGAACCTTGAACCACAATCCCAAAACCATGTAGTTTCCATTGCACCAGATCGAACTAAAAGTGGAGTGTAGGAACATGAGTTCAGAGCAGGTTGAGGGGCCAAGGAGATCTTTAGCACATAACCATCATCAGACCCAAAGCCTTCTAAAAGTAGCACAAAACCTTCTCCAAACTCATAATTTTCACCAATAATCGGACTAGCAGCACATCGACCAAAAAAAAGAATGGACTGCAACAAAACCCCTCCAAGAAGGGAGAAATGACATAACATCTAAAGGAGAAGAAAAATATAAAATAGGTTAAAAAACAAACAGAACTCGAGAAAGGGGAATCCATGGTTAAAACCCTAAAAGGAACAATTCTGAAGGGAAATAGCCAATGCTGATGAAAGAACATATGATAACTGAGAGAGAGGAAACCCAGGGCTGAAACCCTAAAAGACCATGAAACTAGAAGAAATGGAACAACATATCAAGATAATCCAATGTAAGAAACTTCTTACCAGATTGGCTTGCGTTGCATTTACTCCCACCACCACAATCCCAAACCCACCTGAAAACCAACACACATGACCAGTATGGGGTCGTGTTTGTCATACTAGGTCGGAAGATCAGCGGAGGAAGTAGGTAAATGATGCCATTCCGAATAATGAAGGAGTAAGACATAGTGAAGCCGAGACGGACTCAAGAAGATAAGGGGAGAAAGAACCTAGATAATTATTTCAAATAATCCAAAGAAGGATGGGAAATTCGAAGCTGTCAGGGAGGCTTTTAAACCCTATGTGAGGGTGATGCCGGGTGCAAGGGACGGGAACGATGTCCATGAGAATGGGGTGCCATCAAACCATTTTATTTTTAATCTTAAGATAAGCTGGGTCATCTTCAATGATTTTGTGGAACCTTTCCTCTTATTGTCAGGGAGAGGGGTGTACACCATCTCCAGGTTCACGAGTGGGATCAGTAGCTCCATGTCAGGAAAGTAACTAGAATACTACTCGTCATTCATTTTGAGGAGTTGGATAAGTCTAAGGAAATCAATATTTTGTTATACATCATAAATAAGGAATACATAATCAAGGTAGTCATTCTGTGAATCATGGTCTTGGATTAGGATGAATTTAGGTAGTATAACCGATATTTGTAGATCAGAGTACTGGTCCATCCACAATTTGGGGTACAATTTTAGTATCCTCTACCTCAGTGTCTATTTTTCTAACATAATAACTTCTCACTCCTTTATATCTATTTAAATCATGGAGAGTGTTGTACTCAAAATTCATTAGTTTTGTGGGGTCATGATGCTTGAAACCTAGCTGGGTATCTGATCATAGAGTGTATGCCAATGTTGGGATCTCCCCCTTCGCATAAACATGTATCATTTAATATGGAACCTCTTCATCCTCTAGATGATAGGTTTTGAAATCATCCCTAGGATAGACTGGTTGGTTCTATACCATTATCATCTTTATTTATATCATCCTTTGGTATTCTTAACATCACCTGAGGGAAGTATCTAAATTCACAATGGATAATGGGATGTGTTGGTGAGTCAAGAAGTACTAGAACATCACGGTATAGGTGGAGTGATATACCATATTTTAATCCTCTTTCTATATGACTAGGGAATATTAAATATATGTTTCCATCATGTATTGGATCATTTCAAGGATGTCTTATCTAATGAATTTTTAGGACACCAGCCTGAGATATTGGTAGAGTCTACTATTTTTCAAGTTCCTTGAGGGACATCAGTATCTATTCCTCTTTATAGGATGGATACTTCCAAGATTTTGGAACTCAAAAATAAATTAGAGGAAATAATTTATAAGGTGTTTATACAACCTGATACTTCACCTTGGGGTTAAACAATAACATTCTCTAAGAAGGTTTATAATAGCCACATAATTTTTGTGGATCACCAAAAATTGATCTAGCATATGGTTAAGAACTAGTATCCCTAACTTCATATAGATGACCCCATTGATCAAAACTAAGGATATATAGTTTTATCATAGTTTAATTTGAGGTTGGGCCACCATTTAGAGGGAGTTAGGCCTTAAAATATACCATTTACTTATTTCAAAAAATTGATAGATCCATTATTAGTATATTGTAATGTTCTCTGGTCTCCCAAACTTGCTGAAAATTTTAATGGTTAAGATGAATTAGGTTTTCCAACCATACATGAACTCTTTCATAGTGGTTTTCATGGTTGATATTTTGGTGTAATCATAAACTAGAAGAGTTTATGGTAAATATATTGAAATCATATTGTGTACACTAAGAGAGCACATGTTGTATGCAAAGTTTATAAAATTCCACTTCTCGATTGACAAAGTTCACTTTCTATTCACATTATCTAATAGGTAAGAGTATCTATAGATCCAAAGAATATAATATCCGTGGTTTATTAGGATCATAACCTGAATATATTTGATATTCAGAGTTTATTAGGACTATATGGATATTATGGGTGTTTTATCGGGGATTTCCCACCGTTCTAGAACCTTTTACAGGCTTGACCAAGAAAGGTGCTAAATTCTCATGGTATGAAGCATGTGAAAAATATTTTTTGGAGTTTAAAGGAAGACATAGAGACAATACTAATATTACTTGAGCCTAAATTAGGCCACATAATATATTTTATGTGTAGGTTCCGAGCACAGTGGAAGATCGTTCAAGGGTTTTCCCAACTTCAATTTTAGCATTAACAACGATCAATCTGAGAACTGTCACGATAAAAAAACACCGGATCTTTAGAATAGAACTAAGAACAAAAAAGAAAGAGGGAGTCCTGAAACTATAAAGAAAATATCATCATTTTTTGGTTATAATTAATTTAATTAATTAACAATAATTACCTTGATATAAATCTTTCTTGATGATGTCTCTGGTCATGATCCGATGTGATTCGTCATTGCATCGCAGAAGCCAAGTGTAGACTTCCCCTAGCAGTGATCCACACGTGCACCACATATCTCTGGACATCGCCAAAGTAATCTATGGGTGCTATCATAGAGAAGACTTTTCTTTTGTTGTCCGCCTTAGATCTCCTTGATCCGATGGAGGAGGATCTCTCTTGGTCTTGAGAGCGTTCATGGAGGAAGGAGATCTTTAGGCCTGGAGAGAATTCTCCATAATTGTTGTGCACAATGATTCTCTTTGGAAAAGTGTTGGGGTTGTAAGGATATTTATAATCGAGTTTGAGGTTATTGATTAATGAAATTAAATAAATGCGTTACAAATTTTATTTATTTCATTAACTCTTATTGAAATTCCCCATGTCGGATGATTAATTATTTAACATGCGCCCATGCTGATTATAATAAATATCATTTAATAAAACGATATTATTTCTTCAAAATCCCTACTGAAAATACTACATGGAATGTAATTATTAATACACGACATATACTCGTTTTCCATGAAAACTACATGGCATGTACAATCAATTTACATGGCGTGTTTATCCTATTTTAATTTTTCATTATTTCCTCCACCAAATTTATTAGACCTTGAGTAATGGCTATTTATTTTCTTAAATAAATGTAACCACATTAATCGCTAGTAAATATATATTATTTCTCCCACAATATATTCTGTCGAATAACTAGGGTCAAAATAAATGCGATCAAGTATCCTTAAATAATTATTAAACCACAGTTTGGAATAATATTTATCTAACTTGTTAAATTAATATTTAACTGAGAGACATGGACACACTTAGTGTGTGACCCTCTAGGCCTCTTTCTCAGTGGCATTAGGTGGAGCCAACAAAAAGTCCATGGTTAGCGTCTAACAACACGCTAATTCACCCATAGAGAAAGAATATAATGACTCAATGACGTGTCACCTCATACGAACACTTACCAAGTAATATAATCCCTTTTTCACGATATCACGAATAAAGCGTTTTTCATGCTAGTTCCATCAACCCATGTGCTCAATTATTATTTCATTGAATTTATGGAATTGAACTCGCTCATTCCTTACCATGGCCATGGATTTATTTAGGCTATATAAATACCATCAAAGGGACTGAGATATCTACTTTTTTAATGTAACAGAAGAGGAAAATACTTTCTTGCATTATCTATTAATGCATTATTACTTGTGACACACCCAACATATCCTACCTCACTACGAACAGTGTTTTGTCACAGTTTTCATCAATACATCTAAGTGTGCGAGTTGTAATACCCATTAATAATAATCTTAAAGTCCAAGGACCAATACACATTTCCACAAATAAGAACATCTAATGACACTATGAAATGTGGATTTCCTATTGGCGGGTCTTGTTCTCATAATATCCCCCTAGATATTATCAAGGGCGCACACCATGAGAAGGTGCCTCAAAGTTTTATGAGTCCTCACCCCTAATAGCCTGTATTATTTGTGTCCCTAAAATAACATCATCCAACCACAGAACATATATTCAAGAATAGTGTTATGGAACTTTTAGGTTCTCATCATAGTAGAGATCCACTATGACCATTTAATTCAACAACTATAATTGAGACATTATCACATGCATTGTCACATAGAAGAACAATCAAGATGTGATAAGGTGTTTATTTTATGAATAATGTACAAAGTAGTTGGTTTTAAGCCACCAAATCCAACATACTTCCACTTGGACTAGAGCCAATTGCTAACTACTTTTAACCCGCTAGCTATCACATGATATTTATACTTCTGCTGAGATAGGACTTTAGTTAGGGAGTCCACCATGTTCTCTTCCGTGGACACTCTGCTCACTGAAAATTCACCCCTTTGATAGAAGTCCCTCAAGAGGAGATACTTCTGGAGTATGTTCGTTGTCCGTTGATGTGACCTTGGTTGTTTTTCAAGAGCCACCACTGCTATATTATCTTAATATTACATGATAGGATCTTTACTGTTAGGCCCCACATCATGATCCTAGAAAATGTTCCGAATCTAGATGACTTCTTTGGCTGCATCAGAAGATGCTATATATTCGGACTCTGCCATAGAATCAGCGACCACTGGCTGCTTTGAACTCTTCCAGCTCACATCTCCACCATCGATATAGAAAACATATCCAGATTGCAACTACAGATCGTTCTGATCTGTCTTAAAACCAGAATCAACATACCCTCTGATGACAAGTTCTTCATATCCTCCATACAATAGTACCATATCCTTAGTTCTTCCCAGATACATAAGGATAGCCTTAACAACAGTCCAATGCTGTTCTCCTGGATATGCTTGATATCTTCCTACCATGCTTAGTTCATAAGAAACATCAATCCTGGTACATAACATAGCATACATGGTTGATCCTATGGATGAAGCGTATGGGATATTACTCATTATATCTTTCTCTTATTATGTTTGAGGACAAACTTTCTTAGAAAGATTTAGACCATGTGACACCAGAACCAATCCCCTCTTGGATTGTTCCATACTAAATCTCTTTAGTATCTGGTCAATGTATGTACCCCGACATAGTCCAAGCAGCCTCTTGGATCTATCACGAATGATATTGATCCCTAAGATGTAGGCTTCATAACCTATGTCCTTCATGGAGAAACACTTGTTCAACCAGTCCTTAACTGACTGTAATACTGGTACATTGTTTCCCATAAGCAATATGTGGTCAACATATACTACTAGGATAACGATTGCATTCCTATTAAACCGCTTATAAACACATGGCCCACATTCATTCTTAATGAATCCAAATTCTTTTATGGCTTTATCAAATCGAATGTTCCATGTCCTGGATGGTTTCTTTAATCCATAAATGGATTTCTGCAACTTTCCAACCAGTTTTGCTTCACCTGGTGTCACAAAACCTTCTAGTTGTGTCATATAGGAATCTTTCTAAACGTTATGGTTAAGGAATGATGTATTGAAATCCATTTTACAAATATCATTGTCATGGTAAGATGCTATGGCATGTATGATTCTAATGGATTTAAACATGGCAACTGGTGATAAGGTTTCATCATAGTCAATTCCGTGATGCTGTCTGAATCTTTTAGCCACTAGATTTTCTCTATTGGTTCCAACTTGACCTTCCATGTCCAGATTTCTCTTGAATACCCATTTGCATGCAACATGATTTACATCAACTAGCTCATCGACTAGAACCCAGACTTGGTTCAGATACATGGAATCCATATAATAATTCATAGCTTCTAGACATCTCGTATCTTTTATGATTTCTACTACTTTCTTGTAGGAGAGAGGTTCATCATTGCCCAAAAATAATGATTCACCATCCTCGGTGACTAGGAAACCAAATCCCTCTGGTTCCCATACCTCTCTTGAGCTCTTAGATAGTACTTCCATTTCTATAACCTCTTCCACAGGGACCTACATAACTTGTTCCTTTACCAACTCATTTTTATCTTGAGCATCGACTTCGTCGAAGTCAATCATGCTCCCGCTATCCCTTTTGAGGATGTGATACCTCTCAAGAAAGATGGCTTGTCTGGAGACATTCACTTTCTTGTCTTGAGGGTTATATAGGTAATATGTTTTTGTTTCCTAGGGATATCCTAAAAAGATACACCTCATGCCTCAAGGTGCTATTTTTTTGCCCGAGAAGGCCTTAACAAATGCCTCGCATCCCCATATAGATGTTTGCAAAAAAATGGCTTTCCTTCCATTCCCTAACTCAGATGGAATTCCATTTTCCGCCTTAGTTGGTACTTGGTTTAATGTGTATGCTACAGTGTGTAATGCATATCCGCAAGATCATAATGGAAGATCTGTATGACTTGTCATTGACCTCACCATGTCCAAAACGGTGCAATTCCTCCTTTCACTAACACGTTTCCACTATGGTGTATAAGGACGAGTGAGCTAATACAGAATCCCAGACTCCCGTATAATATCGATGAACACATGGTTCAGATATTATCCACCTCGATCCGATCAATGTTTCTTTATCATCTTACCATGCTAATTCTCTACTTCATTCTGGAGTTCCTTAAATTTCTATAAGGATTTTGACTTATACCACATTAAGTAGACATATCCATATCTACTTAAATAATAAGTAAAAGTAATGAAGTAAGAATATAAACCTCTGGCTTCTATAGGAAGTGGCCCACACACATCCGTGTGCACAAATCCTAGAAGCTCTATGGCCCTTTCACCTTGTCCACTGATAGGTGGCTTGGTCATTTTTCCTTGTAAACAAGCATGAAATCTATCAAGTGGTTTTAGCTAAGTAGAATTTAAATAACCATCTTGGCAGAGCTTTGTCAAGCGTTCCTCATTTACATGACCAAGATGGTGATTCCACAACTTGGTGATGTATGAGTCATGTGAGTTTGTTTCGTCATCGATTGCCAACACCTGGTTTTCCTAATTTAATACACACAAACCATTATTTAAATGCACCATACCATAACATACATTGTTCTTATAAAAGAGACAACCCTTATTTACAAACTTGAAAATAAATCCATCCATATCCAAACAGGATAAAAAAATTATGTTCAGGGTAACACTAGGAACATAATAAAAGTTATGTAAAATGAAAATCATCCAAGTTGGAAATGAGAGGTGGTAATCACCAATAGCCAACACAGTCAGGCTTGCGCCCTTGGTATCTCAAAGATCCACCTCTCTTTTGGAAATATTTCTAAATCTACATGGTTCCTAAATTTGAATACAGATGTGAGCCCCACAATCTGTATATAATACCCAATGTGTAAAAATGGAAAGATTACACTCGATAATGAACAATCCTTTTACAACCCCACACTTTTGAGTGCAGTTCCTCTTCAAGTGGCCATTCTTTCCACATAGAAAACATACGTCCTCTCTTCCCTTGACCTAGATCTGGATCTTCCACTTCTTGGAGGGATGATGCTCGGGGGCTTTAGACCATTTATAAGTCTTTGGCCACTTTTACTTGTCCTTCTTTTTCTTAATCACCATAAGGACTGTGGGTTTGCCACCCCCATTCCCTTATCTATATGGTGAATTATGTTTAGATGTTCTGGTAGAATCCTCTCATTGTTACACATGTTGTAGTTGATAATAAAGCTATATAAGGTCTTGGGAAGTGATGATAGGATGAGATCCATATGCAACTCATCCATGAATTTAATCCCTAAGTTGTCCAGGAGTTCAATGTAGCCAATAAGTTTGACTACTTGAGGCCCAGCTGGCATAGACTCTCCAATCGTAGTTGTAAACAAAGAGTTGGAGATCTTATATCTCTCTTGTCTCACCTTCTCTTTGTAGAGATCCTTATGGTGAGAGATCATGATATATGCGTCCATGTTTTCATGTCACTTCAAGAGCTCATTAGACATGGAACATAGCATGAAACACTGAACATATATGGCATCATCTATATGTTTCTCATGGAGAGATATTTCCTCATCACTGGCCTCATTCCCAGACGCAACTCGAATAGGCTCTTCCAGCACAATCAATTAATTCTCATGGTGAAGGATGATGCATAAACTCATCTACCACTCTTGGAAATTGGTGCCGGTGAGGAGGTTTTCCTTCTCAAGTATGGTTTTCAATGATATATTTGAATTCATTTTTCTTTTCATTTCTACAAATTAATATGAGCAAAGGTTTTAATACTTTATAAAACTGAGACAAATAAATAAATTAATACTTATTAGTATCCCACTATTTTATCAAAATTCAATATCCCTCACCATTGAATTTGGAATATTCTGTTTCCTGAATATTCTAGTGTCATGGATCCATATTTCTCTTCATATTACCCCAACTACGGTTGGTCAAGAAACTTTAAGGGTTTTAGGTTGGCATTCCAAATGCAACCTACATTAACTCGCACCTCTTTGATCCACTGAGTGGACTCCCCAATCAAGAAATACTTTTCTTTTGGATTTCCTGAACCATTGCCTCTTGGTTACACCAAGTCATGCTATGGTAGTCAACCCTTGATGCAAACCGAATCCAGTCAACCCAAAAACATGAATTAGAATTCCCTGATAATTGAAATCACCCCAACTAGGGTTGGTCAAGAACTTTGAACTGTTATTCAATTCTAACCAAGATTATGGAAGGCTATAACAAATTAATATTTCTTTGAAGGATTTTATCCTTATACGTAAATTTATAATTTATTTTCTTTGATTACATGTGTGTTAATATTATGTGGGATATACTTAAGTGATTGACCATGTCTAACATAATATTTATGCATAAGAGGGTCTTATTTTAGTTCCATATTGCATTCTTGTTTAATTCATTAATTGCGTGATCGAAAAAACACACCCACAATAAATAAACTATGAAAATGATAGAAATAAAATAAATATCATGATCATGAGCTTGATCTATTGGTTAGTTTATCTAGCGGTTGATAAACTAACCCATGACTTAGGGGAGAAACACCTTGAACCTTTCTAGGTCGTGTTTACATCTTTCAACCTATCCACCTCTGTATCTCCTTGGATTGGTTTCATATTGGCTCTTGACTTGAGCCACCTCCACTAGCTTGGGAGCTCCTTCCATAACATATGCATTTATCTCAGATGCAGGTGAGGGGTAAAAAGGGTTTTACATAAAAGAATCCTTGGGCACGCATGCCCTACATATTAATGAGGAGAAAGCTCACATAACATCAAATTTAATTTAAATATATAATTTAAAATAATCCATTAACATAGAAAGGTCTTGGTATAGCTCATGATCATCCATACATGCAACAATATTTACGCATAAATAAAACTAGCATTCAATTATTTAATCGTTCTTACTTAAGATAAATCATTCTTGAATCAATTAATTATCTTTAATTAATCAATCCTTTTATCTTAAACCATTTTCTGAATTTCCTTGAGATTCTTATCCATCATATTTTTTAAAAAATAAATTAATTTAAAAATTATCTTTTTACGTAACTTCTACCTTGGAGGAAACCCAGTGAATTCCCATCCATTACACAGATGTTAAATTAAACATATATATATAAAACACCTATAAAGTGTTGTGCCTCTACTTTATGCCTTAACTATGGTAAACGTCTCAAGGGTTTGTATAATATAATAATAAATTTTAATAAATATGCATAATTTGGATGAGTACATGGCGTGTAGTTCCAACTACATGATGTGTACTTTTGTTCACCATCCATCCGAATTACATGCTCAGGGACATGGCGTGTAGATGTACCTCAAAAATTTTCGGAGTACACGACATGTTCAGTGGGACACACACCATGTAGTATCCACATTACACGGTTTCTAGCCGGGCAATTCGTGTACGGGGTACACAGTCTAACCCTAACCCGACGGGACTACACATAGTGTTCAGTGGACCACACAATGTGTAATCTTAATACCATATACCACTTATTCCTGGTCAACACACGATGTCATTTATGTCTTAGGAATACTCCAATACACTTCCTGATTGGGCGGACCAATCTGATGAATTTAACCTAGACTACATGGTGTATACTTCCAAATACTCGCCATGTATTCTTCTGTTGTACATACAAGAACATTTGGCACCTCTGGATGGTATCCTCTATTTTATTTTAATCAATGTTAGAAGAAAAATTCGTTTCTGTAAGGTGGACGTGAAATGAGAGAGGAGGAATAGATCTGGCGATTCAGATTTAAAGAATGATTAACTTGAATTGAAATAACTAAATTATTAAATGCAAAAATCACCAATGAAAAACTAAATAATTATAATCAAATATATGAACCCTCTGATACCACTTGTAGCTTACGGGTGTAGCTGAATATTGTTTGTGGGTTTGCCCAACTTTAATTTTAGCATTAACAACAATTAATCCGAGATCCGTCATGATAATAAAATACCAGATCTTTGGAATAGAATGAAGAATAAAAAAGAAAGAGGGAGTCCCAGAACCATAAATATAGGATTATCATATGTTGGTTATAATTAATTTAATTAATTAACAAGAATTACCAAGATGGAATTCTTTCTTCCATGATGTCTCCGGTTGTGATCCGTTTTCATTCGTTGTTGCGTCGCAAAAGCCATGTATAGGCTTCCTCTAGAAGTAATCCACACATGCACCATGTATCACTGGAAGTCACCAAAGGAATCTCTGGGTGCTAGCGTGGATAAGCCTTTGATTGCATTGTCTGCCTTAAATCACCTTGATCTGATGGAGCAGGATCTCTCTCGGTCTTGAGAGCGTTCTTGGAGGAAGGAGTTCTTTCAGCCTTGAGAGAATTCTCCAGAATTTTTGTGCACAAAAATTATCTATGGAAAAGTGTTGGGGTTGTGAGGATATTTATCATTGGATTTGAGGTTATAGAGTTATGAAAATAAATAAATGCCTTACACATTTTATTTAATTAATTAATTCCTATTAAAACCCCCATTTCTAATGATTAATTCCTTAACATGTTCCCACGACGATTATAATAAACATTATTTAATAAAATGATATCATTTCCTCAAAATCCTAAATAGAAAAACTATATGGCATGTAATTATTAATACATGGAGTGTGCTCATTTTCAATGAAAAATACATAGCATGTACATTCAATGTACACAACGTGTTTATCTTGTTTTTATTTTTCTATATTTCCTCCACCACATTTATTGGACCTTGAGTAATGGCTATTTATTTCTTAAATAATTGAAACCACATTACTCGCTAATAAATATATATTATTTCTCCCACAATATATTCTCTCAAATAACTAGTGTTGAAATAAATGTGATCAGGCATCCTTAAATAATTATTAAACCACATTCAGGAATAATCTTTATTTAATGTTTTAAATTAATATTTAACTAAGATACATGGACACTCTTAGTGTGTGACCCTATAGGCCTCTTTCTCAGTGGCATTAGGTAGAGAATTCCTGAAGTCCAAGGTTATCATCTAGAAACATGCCAAGGAACCCATAGAGAAAGAAGTTAATGCCTCAATGACGTGTCACCTCATACGAACGGTTACCGTGTAAAATAATCCCTTTGTAACAATATCTCGAATCAAGCAGGTTGCATGAAAGTTCCATAAACCCATGTGCTTTATTATTCTTTCTTTGACATTCCATAATTGAACTTTCCCATTCCTTACTATGGCCTTGGATTAATTTAGGCAATATCAATTCCATCAAAGGGCCTGAGATATCATCTTTCATTATGGAATAGATGATACAAATACTTTCTCACATTATCTATTAATATAGTATTACTCGTGATGCACCCAAAGTATCCTACCTTGCTGTGAATAGTGTGTCATCATAGTTTTCATCAATACATCTAAGTGAGTGAGTTGAAATAACCATTAATAATAATCTTAAATTCTGAGGACCAATATACACGTCTTCGGATAGGAACATCCAATGACACTATGAAATGTGGATTTCCTGCTGGTGGGACTTGTTTTCATAATATCCTCCTGGATATTGCTAATGGAATACAACATGAGAAGGTTCCTCAAAGTTTTATGAGTCCTCAACCTTAATGGACTATATTATTTGTGTCCCTCAAATAACATCATCCGACCATTGAACCTATATTCAAGAACAGTGTTATGGAACTTCCGGGTTCTCATCATACCAGGGATCCACTATGAACCTTCAATGAAATAGCTATCCTTGGGACATTATCCCACGCATTGTCATGAAGAAGAACAATAAAGATGTGATAAGGTGTTTATTTAATGAATAATGTACAAAGTAGTTGGTTCTAGGCCACCAACTCCAATAGTATGCATCAAGTATCAGGTTGGGAGTAGTTTTAATGGATTTTGATTGATTCGTGGCATACAAGCCTCGCCAAATGAGGCCCCATTTGCATAATTACTCGAATAACGATGTACAACTAGATGCAGTTATTTATTCCCTGTATTTTTCAAGGAAATATTTGTTTTCAGAATGATTCATTGATACACAGATAAATAAAAGACTAAAATATGTATTCACTCAATGTGATTGGAATATAAGATAGAGAAGATGTGATGAATACCTACAGTAAATAAATTTTTAGTTTCCTTATATGCCTATGAAATGAAATGAAGTTATATATGATCTGTGAAAGAATACTCATACACATGTAGATCAGGAAACCATTAGTGAATAATAGTTGGTGGAATTATTTTTTGAGATGAATTTAGAGGTGCATGACCATCTTGGGAATCCATTAATCACATAATTATTAGTGACCTCTTGAATTATATATTTAGTTAATTTGGGTCATCATTTTGATCCTGAGGTCTTGGTCTTAAGGGAGGGAATTTTATGTGAGGACCTACCTCCTAGTTGGTTCATTGATGGGGATGAGATTTTATGAATCCATGGGTGTGTATAGAATATAAATGAAATAAAAGAGCAGTGTATATGAAAATTTCATGCCTCTACATGAACAATACATCACATAATCATGAATATGTACTGTGATTTACAATTCCAATATTGGAGGCCCTGTATGAAAAGAGTGATTGCGTGATTTTTTTCTAGGTGTTTCACCTATCAGTGGTGAAGGTGGAACACCAAAAACCAGTTGAAATTTTATATCCACTACCCCTTCCAGAGTGGAAATGGGATGATTTCATATGGATTCTATAACAAGATTATTGAGATCTCATCAAGGCAATGACATATTGTGGGTGATCATTGATAGACTAACAAATTTTTACCACTTCATGCCTATCTGGGAGACCTTTTTGGTAGATGATATAGGGAGGGTATATGTTAGGAAGATAATACACCTTCACAAAGTTCCATGTACCATTGTATGAGAGAGGGAACCAAATTTTACATTATGATTCTTATAGGGGTTATAGAAGGATTTCAGTTTATAGATTCTTTAAAGTACATCCAATCACCCATAGATCAACATTCAGTGTGGGAAAACTATTTTGGTGTTAGAGGATATGATTTGGGAATGAGTCCTTGATTTTTGGGGTTAGATGAAAAAATATTTACTCCTTTTGAATTTTATTACAACAAAAACATCCAAGAGACTATATAGGTGTATTTTTACAAGGCCCTATATGGTTGGGCATGTCGTTCACCCATATGTCAGTTAGAGGTTGGATAGGTAGTGATACTAGGAAATTATCTTGTTTAGTATACCTCATAGTAGGTACAACTTATCAAGAATTGTATGGATACAACTTAGTCTATAAAAAATTCTTATGTTGATCACCATCAATGAACACTAGAGTTCTAGATCATAGATCAAGTCTTCTTGCATGTGTTTCCTATATAGGGTCATTGACAGATTTGGTGGTAGGGTATGAAATCACCTCATTTGATTTTACTTTTTGAGATTTTGGATAGGGTTGGATCAATGGATTATTAGATAGAAATAAGTCAAATATATAATGATATGCATGATGTATTCCGTGTTTCTCAGTTACATCATTATCATTCCAACCCATCCCATGTCCTTCAAACTGATGAGGTTGAGTTGAATGTTGATACTTATTTTGTGGATTTTCCTATTCATATCATTTATTAGGATACTAATTATCTTAGAGGAAATAATTTTTTTTTATGGGTGTTATGGTAGCATGAACATGTACAATAATAGACTTGGAAATGAGATTCTGATATACGTGCTCAGTAAAAGAGTTATTCTTTAATGATGCTCAACCACCCTCACATGGGAAAATCTAAGATGATTTGTTTTGGGATGTAGGGTTGTAGGATAACAAATTTTTAGAGAGGTACAAATCATTTTTTATTTCATTTTGGACTTTCCTTTATATCTAAATTAATGTTCTTAATAGTTTAGAGGAGGCTTTGGGGGAATCCATGGCTTATATAGTGTCCAAATCTCTTATTTTTTTGAGAAAAATCATGAGGTACATTTTTGGTGCTTGAATTGTGCTAACCATGGGACTAAACCATGGAACCAATTTATAGAGGATCATAGTTAGTAAATACATACAAGAGAGGTCACATGACTATGTGAAATGCTGCAGACTTTTTGTATAGGTAAAACACATTATTAGAGCATAGTTTTTCTAACTATGTGTGGCTTGGTGGATTTTGGATAGAGAGTGTTGATGAGCTGCACATAATTAGTCTAACCATGTGTCAGTCCATGCAAGTGATATATCCTCTTGGGCATTACTTGTGTATGGTTGGCACACAGTTAGTCTAATAATGTGGCCAAACCATACACCCCCTTTTTAAAGGGTGAAATTAAATTTTATACCTCTCCACCTTTAAACGATTAACCCCCTTCTTAAACCTTAATTTCTAGAAACTTCCCACTACAGGATTCTCCCATCTCCCTAAATCTAGAATAGGTGGTATCTTCTCTATTTAGAATCTAGTTCAACTTCTGTTCATCACATTGGATTTGTATAAATAGGAATATCCTTTATCTTACTCAGTTTCTTCATTTATCTCATCATATAAATTTTTATTTATGTGTGAGATAATATGCCTTATGTTTTCAGAATTTTTAATTTTAATTTATTTATCCCATTCAAGATTGAATTTGAGGCCAATACTAGATTGGTAGTCATCTACCAGTATATGGAATGTGGTCTATCTCTATTTTTGTAAAAGTATTTAAATTTATATCATGTGTTGTCATGTTGTGCATGGGAATTTCCATATGACGTCATTTCAAATGATAAATTAATTAAATTAATAGCCATCACTATGAATGGGTTTTCCTTTAACTCTAGCAAGAATCATAAGAGGTTGTCTACCTTGATACGAGTCACCCATTAGGGTGTTTCACATTAAAGGTCCATTACTACTATGGATCATATAATGCTAAACCAACTTTGGAGTTTAGTTAAGTTTCTATTTCCCTAAATGAAATGGATTAAAGTAATTAAATGAATGAATATATAGTTTTCTAGGCTTTTTAAACCTAGGATATAAAATTAAAACATCCTCTATGGTGGGTTAACTTTTCATGGAATATGTATAAATGATGCAGATAGTTGTTTTAAATGAAATGTGAATGGTAAGACCATGTTACCTAGACCTTGTGTAGACATGTGCATGCTAATTTATATTTCAATTATTATCAAATATTGAATAATTATTAAATCATGATTGATTATGGTCTTGGACAATCAATTATCTTAAAAGTTTTGGAATTACCTAAGCGATAATTGGAATCCCATTGTGGTTTTCCATGGTTGGATTCATGGGATGCCATTGATCCAGTGATTAATATTCCAAGTTATAGACCACACATGGATTTAATATTTGTCTAAGATTTGGATTCCCCATCTTATATCAAAGATTCCACCTATATTTTTGGAAATTTAATAATTTTAATTCATTAGATGAATAGAATTAATTTCCACATAATATTATGGACCACTGAGGTTATGATCATGGGATACTTTTATGTCTATCACCAAGGATCTTGTTTCTAGGGCTTAGTTTATATATTTTACATTAGAGTAAACTTATAGGTGTACACCTCCATAGACTTTACCTACTTTATAAAATTATATTCAATTGAAATTATGGTACATCACATTACGATCTTTTTACATGAACCCCTTGATTGTACACCTTGGGTATCATCCTAATAAATATAAATTTAAAATTTCAAGTGATTAGAGAAATTTCATCTTAGGATGAATTAGGTAATATAAGATGGGTGTCCCATGAAGATACCTAGATGACGTGGTTTATTAATTTACTACTTTACATTTATTATTACCTACAAATTTCCATTGTATATTAATAGAATGGATAGTGCTAGAGACAATTAGTGGTGGCATACTGGGTTTTAATCACACCTAGTTCGGTCCACATATTGGTACCAAAATAGTCTTCATGGAAGCAGATGGGAAAAAATTGAAGCACCCAATTATGAATGCTTGAATTCCTAAACTAGGATGGAGTATAAGAGAAGAAGATTGATCCTGAGCTCACAATGCTATTGGAGATATATATTTTAGATATTTTTCTTATTTTTAAATCAAATATCATATATTATTGTTACTCTATTCCCCATTGTATAGTAAATTCTGTATAGAATAATGACATCATCATTTTTTATGGGGTTCTACTTATGGTTTACTTTTCACTATCTATACTAATTTATAGAAGTTCATCATTTATTTATGATGCCTTGTTGATTAAAATATTTTCACTGCTTAATCATATATTGGAGAATAATAACAAACATTTATCATGAGAGTATTGTGTCCCCACTACACCATCCCGGACCCTTTATATTATTCTACAACATCTATTGTATAGAGAGGTGTGTTTGTGTCCAACTGGACAACCATGTTTGGTTACTTATGAGTGAATGAGGTCTGAAATGTCATTGGATGAAACCTATCATATCCAATCCATTAGTCTTTAATTATTTTTTGATATGTAATGATTTAATTTTATAAGTAATAATAAACTATTGAAATATATATCTAAAATTACAATTCGTCATTTTTACCTAGATTTATCTTTTGGGAGTGCTTCTTTACATATTATGGTTTCACCCCTTTGAGAAAACATGTACACTCTCAAATTATAGTTTTTCATATCTCATTTATATTTATTCTACTTATCCCTTCATCATTTTAGTGCTTTATTGTGTTCCCCTACCCATTATATTCATATTTCTTCCTAGATATATGATTTATTCCTTACTACATGCTAACCATAATTTGTTTCATTCATAAAATATTGATGTTCACCCAATTTTCATTTCTAGTTGGATAGAATGACTCTGATAGTTAATATCATACTGGTTCATCTCATTGGATATCCTTAGGGGTTTAATCAGTATGTAAAGCTATTCCTTCATATCTAAATTGGAATTGAACTATTTCCATTGTTCGGTGGGTATCAGATGCTTTATCTACTATGGTTTCTAGAAATAGAGGGTGTGGGTTAGTTTCTGTGGTTCATTTTGTTTAGGTTTTATTAGGTTATTTATTTTTTATGTTGTGTAATATTCTATCCCCCTTAATTTATGTTGGGGTTCATGGGCATATGAAAATTTGATGGAATTTTTTCTTTGTATATTTTCCTTACAAGAAAGTTGATGGTGGTCATATTTGTTTTTCGGGTGAAAGAAGTTTCATTCTATTTATTCTTTAGGGTGTTCACTATTTTTATTGGACTATTTTGTGACAGGGAAGGTTATTAGTCAATAATTTATATTTGAATGTGGTGAGGATAGTGGCTATGTAAAATTTGAATAACATATATGTGTCTTTGAGTGAAATGTCCTTATTTTTGTTGGTAGTTTCGACGATGATGAATTTTCTTAAGATATGTTTTGTGTTCTAGTGTTCAAGATGGTCAAAAGAGTTTTTATCTTGGTGTTTCATCTTTTATGACAATAGTTCTTGTTTTATCCTTGATTTTCTATAGGTTATAGAATTTTAGTTATGGTGGTAGTGTTTTGGTGGTTCTGAATGTATCAATTGATTTGAGTTTTTTCATTAGTTCCATTGTTGACAGAGATGATTATGAGAAGAATTATTTAGGTGATGTGACATCAGTCACATGGATAAATGGATCAAATAATGATTCCATACATATACTACCAATTTCATTTAACTATTTTATTTTAGAATTTTTATTTAAGATTAGGTTTTTTTGGTTTTAGGTTTTATAAACAGGTTATTGGTGGTTTTTTCTAGTGCATGTTCTGGGTTCCCACTTTATCTTCTCTAAAAGTGGTTTATTAAATAGTAAAAAAACATATTATGAGGATATATATCTATAAAGGTTTGATAAAAAAATTTATAAATATTTTTATCATTAATTATGAACAAAGAATCTCAATATGATATATTTACTAAATCATTTTAATCTGAATCATTTATTTAGAAGTATATTTGACTATATTTCACTTAATGATTACATTCATAATTCAATACCTCACAAACCATTATTATACCAACATGAATTAAATAAATATTCAATTTTAAATTTTTAATGAATTTTAACCCACTAAAGACGTGATGGGAAAAAATATAACACACACACATATATATTTCATAATTTTTATATAATTAATCATTAAATTTCACAATTAATACAAAATCCCTGATCTGAAAGGATTTATTTAATATAATATTTACTATGAATCCATTATAATTCTTATTACATTTTATATTTCTTCCAAAAAAATATTTATACATCTGTTCCATCATAAAAGATTACTAAATATGAATTACATGGAAGGAATATAGAAAAAGGAAAGGGTGATTTAAGAAGTTGTTAAGGGTAAAATAATATCGATTCAAAGAGGATTTATCATTGGACCATAAACATATGAGAGAATATAAACATGATGGATTTATAAATATTAATGGAACATGTTCATAAAATAATAATAATTAATCAAAAATCATGTTAACATAATCAATGATCATGGCATAGAAATATGGAATAATAATAGGATGATCAGAAAAGCAAAGCAATACTATGGAATCTTAATATGGAATCAGAAATCATTATTAATTATACATGGTGAAATTAAATAGGAATATGATATATTTAAATGCATTAAAAAACATACCATATATGAATAATATTTATAAAACCATCATAACATATTTAAAAAAATGACCCATAACACAGTGGACTAGGATAACATGAAATGTCCCATAACATAACATTTCATGAGATATAATCCATACCCAATGCATTGGATGGAAACATAATTACGAGACCACCAATAAAATAATGATAAATCCATATATATATTTTCCATATGAGATAAATCATATATAAACTAAAATCATATCATGACTAACACATAGAATTAAAATGGGTATCAAAACATTTTCATGAGGTTCCATAAAATAAATAATCATAAATTTGTTCAAATGATTCCAAAATTAAATCACTAGAAAGAGAATTACCAAAATTGTACATGAAAGGGGACACACTAAGATTAAAAATTATTATAGTCATTGAGGGTGGTTCGCCTAAGAAATATAGAAAAATTGAAGATAAATTGTGAAAGTGTATCCATAACATTATAATAGAATTATAATAAAAGAATATATAAGTCACTAATACAATCATTTTTAATGGACATGAGATATATTTCTAAATCAATATTTTAATTATAAAAAGTTCCAATAATTTAAATTTTAATATAAATAAATTTAATAATGATTAAATATTGATATAATGATTGAAAATGTTATATAAGCTAAAAGATATTCTTTTGACATTTTTAATATGATATTGTAACCCATATTAATGAGATATATATAAAATTTTATTTTAAGTAAAATTAATGGATTGTTTGAAATTTACATAATATAATATAAATTAAACTTTAAAATAAATTAAAAATAATATTCCCTGTAAGAAAGAATATAAATATAAAAGATAAATATGTAAGAGAGTGGAAATTTTCCCCTTATAAAGAAATATTGTATAAGGTATGAATAAAAAAGAATGAATATAATGAGAAGTAAATATTAGACCCATATAATGATATAAGAAAATAATTATGGGATAACAAAATGGTTATAATATACCCCACACAAATTAATAAGGATAAAAATTACTGAATATAACCCAATAAAAGGAGATTGAGTTAAAAATTACTTACATTAAATTACAAATTGCTAAAACACACTCTATTTACCTATTTAATAAAAACAGGTTTATTCCTCATTTGTATTAGAGCTTAATTTATATTTTTTTTATAATACCATTAAACAAATTTTTTACCTTTATATTAATGATTAAATTTTAATATTAACAATTTTTTAACTCTTTATTTTGATCTATACTTACTTTAGTATAACATTTTTAATCCATTATCCATCTTCATTTGTTCATCCCATCCACAAATGTCAAGGACATGATATATATATATATATATGAAATTTATTTCTATATTCTTTATTATTATAAGAACATAATTTATATTTAGGTACAAGATGTTTTACGTTTAAAATTTATTCATTCCTATGAAGTGTTACCTTTGATATCAGGGTTTTAGAGGATGGTTTCTATATTAAAAGGGTTTGGTAATAGATAGGCATAGATTCATATAGAGTCTTGGATATTTAGTGGATATAAACTATGAATGGAGAACTAGTGGAGTTATTATAGGTTTATAGAAAACTACCTACTCCACCGGGTAGCCAGGGGTGCAGAGAGAACCCAAGTTGTTCTTCCCAACACACTGACCTGATGGTAAGGACCACAAGCTCATCAGTTTATCTTGGATATGTGCACATTAAATTTATCCCACAACTAATAATTTCACATTATTTGACACTTTTAATTAAAAAATCCCACCCAAACACCATATTTCAAATTAGAGACCTCACCCCATTAACTCTTGTGCTCTCCCACTCAACTCCCCTTGGTTATTCAATGTTAGACAGGTCCACTAATATTAGAATGGCTAGTTTCCTCTATATCTACACCAAATTAACCTTACTTCTTGAGATATGTGCATAGATCTATGATGGATCTATAGTTTTTATATTGATTTGATGACAAGTTCTTCCTTCATAAATAGATCAATGGTAGATCTAGCATTATGATGATTTATCTTGACCATATCTATATTTACCATTGATTACGAATATATAATGAGAATATGTTTATAGATAATTTTTCTACACATCCTCTAGATAGAGGATTAATGTTAGATGAATAATGCTTTGAAGATCCTTTGGTATATTGGTGGTGGATTGGATGTGTCAATGACATCCCTTTGACATGATCTATATTCATCATAAATGATGAATTTTTTCAAGTAAGTTTCCATAGATTTATCATTTAGAGACTCTCTTATTGTTTCATCTCATCTTGGATACTTTTATATTGTTGTTTTATTAATAGATAAACGTTAATTGACTAGACATTGTGCTATCTTTTAGATATGGTGGTTAATTCTTGGTCTATTCTTGAATTGGCAATGGTTCCAATGATTTCGTATCCTCTACTTCAACATATCATTGAAATAGTTCCATTTAAAAACAATGTGAGGTAATTTACTCTATAAATACCCTTACTGATATGGAAACTCCTTGGGTCTCTTTTCCAAACCTCATTCTTAATGATCTATAACATGAGATAATCATGTTTGACATGCAAGCTAGTTCTTCATGTGTTCACAATGTGATTCAATATTTTATACTTCTATGAATATTAGAGTAATTCATTAACAATATTATAGAATAAAATTACATACAATTTGATTCTCTTGTATACTATTGTTTCCTTGATTTCATAGTGTGTTGGCATAGATTGTTCAAAATGATTTGTAGTGATTTCCTGTGGGTGTGTGTGTAGACCATGAGACTTGTTTGTGATCTTGATTACATGAGTATTAAAAATATAATTTTTATGTATTTATTGATATTGGCCACATGTTATTATATGTTTCTTCAACATTCTCATGATGATGTGTTATTATTTTACTAATTATTCTATACCCTGTGTATGGTATTTACCATTCCTTGTATGTATTGTCATTGTACTCATAACAAGTTGAACATTGTGGTATGATTACTCCTTCATGGGATGAGTACATGAATTGTAGTGATAAAGATGGAGGAAACATACATAGGGTAAAATCATGACAACCTTGCTGACCAACCTAGAACTTGATTCTTTACAAAAATTGAGTAACATGCTAAAAATAAATTCATTGAAATACTGAGTATTTTTTCACTAGTAATCCATTGGGTCTAACTGTAAAATTGTTTCCATGAGGATACCATGTATCATGCTCAATAGTCTTATGCCTAGTTCTTGATCACTTTAAAAATATTCTAATTATCCTTCAGGAATAGAGATGAATAAGGTACGATCAGGGCTTGTGGTGTCTTGGATAGCACAAGGAGACATGGAAAAGTATTGATTATTATTTCTTGTGCATTTGTTATTATTATGGAATACACTAGTTATAATTGGGAACAATTGTTAAGGATGCATTTATGGTGTGTTATTGTGTTTTATTACTCACACCAGACACAATAATCTTAATGTTCATGCAAAATTCATGTACATGGATCGTGGTAATGGAAAGGGGACTATGGAAAATAGCTAATTAGTGGCGAATAAAGCTAGTAGTGGTATTAGGATGAACTAATGATAATTTAAAAGTTATTCTATTTTTTAATTTCACCCCTTATATAATATATTTTGGCCTGCCACACTTGGAGGCTGGTTTATTTATTTTTATGAAATGCATGGAACATTATATTTTATTATGATATATATCTTCCACCTTGATTACTGTTAATTTTAATATATTTTACTTATGATTTTAGTATATAATAATGATAATTTTATTATAGTCTCGCCATTAATGGGAATCAAACCCTCACTACGATTCGATAACCACTTATGTATGGGGAGATGTTTATAAGGTCTTATGTCTCTCCAGATCGGACCCGATGGTTTGTGATGGGGCATTACAATATGGTTTCAGAGCCATTTTTTATTCCTAGGTCCTATGTGTTATAGGTAACCTCCTTGGACAACCTTTTTATGATCCCATAGAATGAATATGATTTTTCTTAATGGATTTATAAATTCAAAATATTTACTTCACATTTCAAAAGATGCTACCTTAAAGAAGACCAATTAGACCCCAAGATGACATGGGTCGAGATTCTTTTTCTAGGGAGGAGTCCCCTATTTGACTAGATATTTTATAAAAGTTTGATATAGAAAATTCCCTCACAACCACTCCAATAGTGTAGGAAATGGGCTGACCTCAGTTGGGAGTCCTTCTTTTTACTCCTTTTTATGGAGGAGGGGCATCAAGGTCTATTGTCTACGACACTAAATACTTCTAACTCTAGTATCCACTAGAATTTTAGGGCATTGAGGGGTACCAAATTATTTGGGGTAATAGATAGACATCATTAAGGGTGTCTTCAATATCATTAAGATACTTGAGGTTATGAGGGTGAAGCTGGAATTTTTCCTGCTATAGGGATCTATTAGGGGATAGTGGGGTATCATTATACTAGATGAAATTAATAATGGTCTCATCTACGAGTCTTTAAAGTTCCTAATTTTGGGGGAATTATTTCCTGACACGCTAATTATGGACCTATAACTTGAGTTAATAGATATACAATAAGGATCCATGATAGTATCTGAAAACTATGCCGGTTTCACTAAACTACACTTCTTTTATCCTATCTTGGATATAAATGAGACATAGAAGGACATGAATATTTAGAATGGTCTTAATCTAGACATTAGGTTATTGGTTTATATCCTTGAACTAATGACATCCCTAGAGGTTCTATGTAAGGCTGTGACTACTGAGTAGTCAGTCTTCCTTCACCCTTCTGTACTCAGGTAGGTGGACCTCTTATTGTTTTAGTGAGTATTACTACTAGTAGAAGAAATAGGAAAATGGTGGATATATATCAAGGTAGTAATATTAAAGCTGAAAAAATTAAGAATTATTCACCCCCATCAGAGTGAGTTCAATTTTACTTTAACATTATGAAGGTTATACATTATCAAAAGTTATGTACAACACCTCAAAGAAAGTGTTGGTCATGCTGTAAGATGGGGCATATCCCATATTTCTTCTCTAGTGATTTGAGGTTGAGTTTCCATAGGGTTGTATGAGGAGAGTGATCTATGAACAATAGATATAACTAGGGTCCTCGGTATTAGGCTTAGATAATGATAAATCAGAGGAGTCATATACCATAGGGATATTTTCATGAATCCAAAGAAGGCTAAGTATATGTAGTTGACAATACTCCATTGGATGGTAGTGAAGGACTACCTAGAATTTGAGTTTTGGTCCTAATAAAATCTATGATGTATATTACTTTTTTGAAACTCTTCCTTCCCATTTCGTTATTTGTAAAGAAGTTATTGATATACTTGACTTATCATTCAAGTTATCTTTTGAGTTGATTTCCCTTAATACACCATTGGGAATGAATGGTGACAATCTATAGTGATTTTTAGAGTGTCATAAAGTCATTTTCTATTATAAAAAAGTGTGGGACTCCATGATTATAGAGAAAAAAAACCTCTATGTGATTCTTGGAATTGATTGTTTAACATTATTCTGAGCTAATATCAATTTATATAAGAGAAATGTATCTTTCAATTCACCAATGGTAGAAATGTTTTTGATGGCCAATGATTGGGGTTTGGGGTTAGGTATAGTGGGTTTATACATGATCCATATAGGGATGATCATTCTTTAGATTTTAGTCCTGGATCATTTAGTTGGCTTAGTGGTATCTCCCAAATATTTTATTCTTGTTGTAAATACCATTCAAAAAATTCATTAAGACTTTATAAAACTCCCCCTTGATAGAGGATTTGATTTCGTGATAGTGCTTCTTCTTGGTGAAAAACCCATTTTCATACCCCTTTATCATATAGATTCTGCTGAGTTGATGGAGCTCAGGGTATAGATTAAGGATTTGGAAGAACATGAATTTATTTGGATGAGTACATCACTATGGGGTTAACGCATTTTTCCCCAGGAAGGTATATGGTAGTATTCCACTATGTTTTTATTATTGTAATGCTAATATGGTGATAGTGAAGAATATATATCCCTTCCCCATGATAAATGATCTCTTTGATTGGTTATAGGGATCCCATTGGTTCTCCATGAGTGATCTCTAATTGTGGTATCACTAATTGTGGGTTAGAGAGGAGGATATCCTAAAGATAGCATTTTATAGTAGGTATGGAGTATATGATCACTTTGTGATTCCGGTTAGAATAATTAATTCATATATGGTTTTCATAGATTTAATGGATATTATATTCCACCCATATCTTGACTCATTCTCTATGGTGTTCATTAATGATTTCCTTATTTACTCACAAACCCCAAAAAGGTATTCTTGGCATCATGAGATAGCCCTGAGTACACTTCAAGAACATTATCTTTACGTAAGAAAGTCCAAGTATCACTTTTAGATTTATAAGGTAAAATTATTTGGGCATGTTTTTTCTAAGACATGTATATCAGTGGCCTTGGATTAAGTAGAGGTGGTGATGTATAAGAAACATCACTTAAATATTTTTGTGGTCATAATATTTCTATATTAAGTATGATACTATCAGCCTTTTTTAATATTTTTCCCATTTATCAGAACCCATGAATTTGATTATTAAAAAATGGATGAAATTCTAGTGGTTAGACCAGTGGTAGGATGATTTTGATGATCTAAAGAGTAGTTTGAGTAAAAATCTAGTGTTAATCCATCCTAATCATAGGATCAGATTTTCAATATGTTGCGATGAATCATGAGTTGGTTTGGTTGTAGTATTAATTTTGGGGGATAATGTCATATCTTACGGGTTATTTTAGCTCTACTCCCAGGAATGGAACTATCCTATCAATGACATAGAGTTGGAAGTAGTGGTCTATACTTTGAAATTTTGGTGGAACGTTCTCTTTGGTGATAGTTTTATTGTCTACATAGACCACAAGAACCTCCACTATATCTTCTCAAAACTATATCTAAATTTGAGATAGAGGAATTGGGATGATTACATGAAAACATTAAACTATGAGATGAACTATACACCAGTTAAAGGTAACATCATTGTAGATGATTTTTGCCTCAAGATGCTGGTAGATCGGGATCTTGGGGAACAACCTTTTTGAGAAAAAATAGTGCTTATTAAGATTGTTTAATGATTTTATGATGAATGATTTTTAGTATTAAGGATCGATAACATTTTCCCTATTAGTGGTCACATTTTCCTTAGTATATCGGTTATATTATAGTTATGAGACAAACCAAAATATTGTTGTGAAGTGGGAACATCTAGCATATGGTGACCAGATACTTGGGTAGTCATTATATAATGATGATGTGATCCTAGAATATGGGAGTGTTGAAGTATATTATTCCATAAAAAAATGTTCGATGAGTGAATTAGATACCTATAAATTTTTAGTGCATCTGGGATCGATAAATATGTATGATGATTTTGGTGGTAGTTATGGTTTCTAGGGATAAAGAGAAACATTACTGGATTTTTTTTCCTGATACCTTACCTTCTAGAGGATAAATTCCGAGAACTATCAACCTAGTGGCTTTCTCTTGACACTTCCTATGACCATGTGGAAGTGGGAGGATGTCATGATAGACTTTGTTATGGGGTTACCTAGGACCCTGAGGAACTATGACACTATTTGGGTGATTTTTTATTTTCTAACAAAATTTTATCATTTCTTACCAAACTCTAAGACTCACTCAGTAATAAAGATGAGAAAGAAGTATGTCCATGGGACTGTATAATCCAATTTAATTCCCTTATGCATTGTATCTAATTTAGAAACACATGTTACATTACAGTTTTTATGGATTTTTTATGGACTAATATTGTAACACCCCGAGCTTCCACGATACGCTTCTCATTCAATAATGCAATAGCTTGCATTGTACGCAACTTCGAGTTCTAACACACCGCGACTAATCAAAGTACCCATTATGAATAGTAATAACCACTTTTTAAAATAATAGAAATTTTATATTTCAAAATGGACTTCATTTTTGTATTCGTAATATCGAAATTATCCAAAGTTGATTTTTTTGTAATTTTCTGAGAACTTCCAATTTTTTATGAATAGTGAAAATTACTTAAAAACAACTTTTTTAATCAAAATAATTTATAGTGATAAATTATACTATTTAGTGGTTTTAAAGTATAATTATAATATATTTTTACCATTTTATCCAATGGTGGTCATTAGAATTAATTTAACATTGAAATTGGACATAAACAATTGACAATCTTTTGATATAAATTGTTTCTTAAAAACACGCTATTTGTTGTAACAGCGGGAATTAATTATAAAATTAATTAATTCAACTTATATGTTTGGAATTTTGTAAAATAGACATCATTTTTGAATTCGGAATATCAATTATAGCTTAGGGTGAAATTTTGGCCTTATTCTGAAAAACTTCAATTTTTGATGAATAGTGAAACCACTAAGTGGTAGTTAAATACCTGATTTTTCGTTTAAATGAAATATTACCACTTCTGTGATTTGATTTTCAAAAATCCGACATACATGGTTGTCATTAAGAAGTAAAATGTGGTTCAATGAGATTAAAATAATTTTTTGGTGAATAGTAACTTTTAAGTTCTTAATCGCGATTAGAGGTAATTAGTGTAGTTTAAGGTACAAATAATGTTTTGATAATATGAGATGAGAATGAAACTTGCCCTATTCCTATTGGATGAGTCATGGCCGACCAAGACAACCCATGGGTCAACTTGGGGACCCCATGGAGCCACTTTAGTTGGAAAATGACATTAATATATATTTATTTAATGTTAGAATTAAATTGACACAAACTTGAGTTATTTTACTAAAACAGTTTTTAAGTGGGGTTATAGAAGTCCAAATTTTGACTATAAATATTCATTAGAAATCTAAAAAGATTTCCTACATCATAGTATTTTTTTATAATTTTTAAACATTATATAAATTAAATTATTTATGACATCATTATGATGTAGCGATGACCTCATTATTTAACGATTTAAATAAAATGAGAAGATAATGAAACATACAAGGCTTACACTTGTCCAAAGACTATTGTATGAGGAGATTTCGAAACCTTATCACCTTAGCCTCGAATTATATATGTGTGGGACCTTTAGAATCCGAAAAGCATTGAGAAATAATGTAACATTTCAATCTTTCCAAAAGTGCCCCTCCTCTCCACTTATAAAAGGCCCCCACCTCTCCCACCTCATTTACACTTTCAAGCCATTTGGCTCGGCCAACATCTGCCCAAATACTCTCCCAACTTCCCCCTCTTACTCCTATAAGCCTTACTTTTGGCAGAAATCTTCCCAAGGAAGCCTTTGGCTCAAATCAAAAAGAGTTACCCGATTTTGAGGTAATGTCTTCTCTAATGTTGTTTTGTTTTATTTTTCTTCTCCAACCCCCTAAACTCTTTTTATTCATTTCTTTTGTAACAACAACAGTATACTCAATATACTAGGATGTTGTTATAAGATGTATTCGAGCTACACTTACACACACCTACATCTAATGGTTAAAGAACATACAGTTTCTGTGGATGGCGAATTTCTGCCTCACGAAACGATGATTGTTCAACACTAATATAACACCTTCAAAGGTGGCCATTAAGATGTCACTATTTTTATATATGATATATAATATGTTTATGTTTTACTTATGCTTCTGTATTTCTCATTTATGGCATACTTTATGATTTCCATTATGGGCAAAACACGATAATTTCATTTTAGGAAGTGCGGACTACCGCCCCCTCAAAGTGATTTGAATCGTTAATGCCATATGTGGGATGTATAAAGGATGGAGTAAATGGTATTATACACTATATTATACTGGAATTATATTATACATTTATATCATTATGATTTAGTTCCATTAAATATGAAATTGAAATGAAAGTAGCGCTCATGCGTACGTACGGCTTACCGTCTCCATGAACGGTGCATTTCATTTCATACCTCTAAATGTTACGTAATATTATAAATGAATGTATATACTGGATATATAAGATATATATGACATCTAAATCATGAATATAATTCTGGAGATAATGGATATTCTACCACATAAACAACTTGTAATTATAAGAAGTTTATTTTTGACTCAAGTACCAAAGATCGACAAAACGACCGTTATTAACTTAAATAATTAAATAATGTTCATAACATGGTTATAAGGGATATAAAAGGAATAATGAACATGAAAAAGGTTCTTACGTAAATAGAAATTAACTCTAGTTTATTATTCAGGAGGTTAAAGAACGGTCGAGTCAGGACAAGACGCAAGGTAAGGGAATTTCTTAACCCAATATCCTTTCTTTGGGTTAATCTCCTACTTTCAAATTAGGTCATGATATTATTATGTCCTATTTTGTATTTTTACTTTCTTTATGTGTACCTATAGTGAATACACATAATAGATCTATTTTATTTTAAAATGATCTATTTAAGGATTTCATCTCAATCCCCTTTCATTGAGGCATATTTGTTTTTATACACAACATTCTTTTATACGGTGTATAAACCCCTTTGACTTTTACGTTTATTCAAAAGGAATCTTTTTTATACGAAGCGATTTTCTAAACGACAAAAGGGAATGTTTTTATTTCCGTACTTATGCGGCGACAACGACTTCTCCGCCGCCGTGACCATTATTTGAGTTTCAGCTTCCTCTACAAGCCATCATTTTTTTAATGAAAAATAAATACAAAGTTTTAACTTTCTTTTATTTTGGTATTGAAAATGGTTTTGAAAGCATTTTTATTATATCAATGTGTTGTATTGATATCTTGTGATTGAAATGTGGAAATGTTATGTTTCCTTTATGCATGTTTTATGTGATACGATTATGTTATGGTTTATGATATGTTTAAACCTATTCATATGAGGAATGCATTGGACTTAATAAGTGACGGGTGGAGCCCGCTATAGCTCCTCGATGCATCGGCAGGTCTCATGAGACAAACTAGTGTCTTGGCACGAGGCCTTGACAAAATCTTATTTGTGGTCTTGGCACGAGGCCTTGTCTACGTGGTTATGATAGTCTGGCATTATGCATTCCATCATTATGAAAGTGGTTATTGATATTGCATGTGATTATTCGACCAGTAGAATATCCATGTAAATGGCATTATCTCATTTTACTTTTGCCATATTATGTTGAAGTTCATGTTTAAAAGGCTTTTGTTTTAGTTATACATTGCCTTAAATGTTAATGTTTATTTATGAAAGCTTCCGCATTATTGTTATCCTTACTGAGCATCTGAGCTCACCCCTTTCAATGTTTTAATATTTTCCAGGATGTAAAGAAGTATTTTATGAATGACCTGCAGGGATAGTCAGAAGTGGATATGAGTGTGGACTATGGAGACTTTGTTATTGTAGTTTTTCACTTTATGATGTAATGTAACGTTTACGAATGTATCTAGTGTTTCCAAGGCTACTAAACTAATCGGTCTTTCGGGACTTGATCTTTTGTGATTATGCCAATGTTCCGAAGTAATGCACCGGCTCTGGGTAGCTGGGGTCGGGGCGTTACAGTTGGTATCAGAGGCAGTTTAGTACTAACCTTGGAAGTTAGATTTAGATAAACTCTGATTAGAGCACATAACCCAAAGATAGACTTTGAGGATTAGTATAGAAGAACTTCCTAGAATTTTGTTATTGTAGAGATTTTGTGAGTTTTACGAGCAATAAATCCCTGTCTGGATACGAGCAAGTAGAGGCGGCTCTGGCACAGATGTACCTAGGGGTAAAACCCGAAAACACCGCTTTGAGCTAGACTCAAACGGGAACTGGTGCACGACAACGGGCCTTGCTGCACTCTTGGTTACGACACTCCCGGGGGATATGCTTTGGATAATTCTCATTTTCTTTATAAACCACTATGAAGGGTTATGAGTATATACTTCTCAAAGAAATTTTTTTTATGGATTATATCCATAAATAGTTCAATTTATGTTAAGTATCTTACAAGTATGGAATTATATATTTTCATTTATAAACTAATATAGTTTAGGCCATTGTTTAGAAATGGCGCCTAGTGGAAGGAATGGAAACCGTAATAATGCACGCACTCCGTGTAGGGATTTCCCTCCTGCTCAAGATAATTATTGTGGAGCTGGAGATACAACTGGTGCTGATCAACTTATTACCATACTGGGACAACTCACTTAGGTTATGAATAATAACCTTACTCATATGGAGCACCCTGATCCGCAACGTGGAGGATCAATGCTAGACCGTTTCATGAGGCAACAACCACCAAACTTCAATGGGATTATAAATCCTATAGTAGCTGAGAAATGGATAAATTCCTTAGAGAAAATATTCTATGCCTTGGGGAGTAGTGAAAGGGAGAAGGTTGTCATGGCAGTTTACCGCCTCACTGGAGATGCCGATCAGTGGTGGTCGCTAATTCAAAACACAAAGGAAGATGATGAATTAACAAACATGGAATGACAGGAGTTCAAAGAGTTGTTCTTAGAAAAATACTTTCCTCGAGACCATCGAGCGGATATGGAAAGGCAATTTCTGAGTCTGAGGCAGAAGGAGGATGAGAATGTCGCAAAGTATGAGGCTAACTTTACAAGGTTAGCAAGGTATGCTGCAGATTACATACGTAACCCAAGAAGTAAGACTGATCATTTCTTTGATGGGTTAAAACCATTTCTCCGTAGATCTTTAGTATCACAATCCTTCTCATCATACGAAGATATTGTCTCATGTGCTATCAAGACAGAAAAGGAATTCTCTAAGTCTTATGACAAAAAAAGTAAAGCAAGAGAAGGGGAGAACGGTGGAACAAGAGACAGATAAAGGGAAAAAGGGAAAGAAGGATTTTCCATTATGTGATAATTGTGGAAAGAATCACCCTGGTATGTGCCTAAAAGGAATGAGAGTTTGTTATAAATGTGGAGAAAAGGGTCACCAGGCTCGTGATTTCAAGGGAAAGAAAGAGGCTGTCAAAGTTGAATGCTACAATTGTAGGGAAACAGGGCATTATGCAAATGAATGTCCTAAGCGTCAGGGAAACTTACCTCAGAAAAGGCCAAGGGATCAAGGACAATCTTATGCTGTGACTACAGCTGAAGCGGAATAATTAATGTATTGGTGCTTTTGGACTCAAGGATTATATTCTGGTTTTAAGAATAATGTGATATATATAAATGGATTGTACTGCAGTACTTGTTGATTTCAGTAAGGTTTTAATATGATTAAGGTAATCATATTTTTAGTATGTGACAATAAGAGAAACTTTTCTTTGTTTGGGAAATCTGATGTTACAATTGATTTTGGAATTTAGAGACCTTTTAGAGAAAGTCTGGACGGAGGTATTTTGGATAACTATTAAGGTTGGAATGGATTAAGTTGAACCATGGATTGTATTGTTTAAGGTTAAAAAATTTATGAAGATTATTTTTGTAATATTATAATACTATAGTTTTAGGAAAAGGAAAACCTGCAGGGTGGGGCATAACCTGACGCGTCGGACAAAGCTGCAGGAATCGAACCCACAACCATAGTGCGACAAGCCTTTATTTCCTACCACTAGCCTACAAGAAGTCCCTGGTTAATACAAAATAATTTTACTAATCTAAATGGTATGTGTTAACATTTGGAACCTTATACAATTAGTTTAAGTATAATATTTTTGAGTTCTATTATCTTTTTGAGTGAAAGATGAGTTGATGGTTGAAACTCTAACTGTCAAGCATAAATATATATATACCTATCTCTTATTCAATGAATAAATTAATTCTTAAACTTTAGTAAAGGGATTTTAAAACAAAAAAATGTGTTATCCTAATACCTTATGTCTTGTTGAACTGATGATATTTTAAATCAACATAGATTGAAGGCTTTGAGGACCTCAATTTGACAGTTGATTGTGATTGATGAACTCAATCACTCCCTACAAATATTTACGTTTTTCCTCCAATTATATGTCGTTAATTGCCACCAATGTTCTCCTAATCGAGATCATAATTGGGTGGTGACTTTTTCATTTTCCCTTCCCTCTTATTAAGGCTAAATTTTATTAATCATATTTCCGATGTGGCTTTTCCTCAAAGGTATTTTCTCTTTTCAACCTTTTATTTTCAAAGAAAAATTTCAAATTGCGAGGACGCAATTTATTGAAGGAGGGGAGAATGTAACACCCCGAGCTTCCACGATACGCTTCTCATTCAATAATGCAATAGCTTGCATTGTACGCAACTTTGAGTTCTAACACACCGCGACTAATCAAAGTAGCCATTATGAATAGTAATAACCACTTTTTAAAATTATAGAAATTTTATATTTCAAAATGGACTTCATTTTTGTATTCGTAATATCAAAATTATCCAAAGTTGAATTTTTTGTAATTTTCTGAGAACTTCCAATTTTTTATGAATAGTGAAAATTACTTAAAAACAAATTTTTTAATCAAAATAATTTATAGTGATAAATTATACTATTTAGTGGTTTTAAAGTATAATTATAATATATTTTTACCATTTTATCCAATGGTGGTCATTATAATTAATTTAACATTGAAATTGGACATAAACAATTGTCAATCTTTTGATATAAATTGTTTCTTAAAAACACGCTATTTGTTGTAACAGCGGGAATTAATTATAAAATTAATTAATTCAACTTATATGTTTGTAATTTTTTAAAATAGACATCATTTTTGAATTCGGAATATCAATTATAGCTTAGGGTGAAATTTTGGCCTTATTCTGAAAAACTTCAATTTTTGATGAATAGTGAAACCACTAAGTGGTAGTTAAATAACTGATTTTTCGTTTAAATGAAATATTACCACTTCTGTGATTTGATTTTCAAAAATCCGACATACATGTTTGTCATTAAGAAGTAAAATGTGGTTCAATGAGATTAAAATAATTTTTTGGTGAATAGTAACTTTTAAGTTCTTAATCGCGATTAGAGGTAATTAGTGTAGTTTAAGGTACAAATAATGTTTTGATAATATGAGATGAGCATGAAACTTGCCATATTACTATTGGATGAGTCATGGACGACCAATAAAACCCATGGGTCAACTTGGGGACCCCATGGAGCCACTTTAGTTGGAAAATGACATTAATATATATTTATTTAATGTTAGAATTAAATTGACACAAACATGAGTTATTTTACTAAAACAGTTTTTAAGTGGGGTTAAAGAAGTCCAAATTTTGACTATAAATATTCATTAGAAAGCTAAAACGATTTCCTACATCATAGTATTTGTTTTATAATTTTTAGACATTAAATAAATTAAATTATTTATGACATCATTATGATGCAGCGATGACCTCATTATTTAACGATTTAAATTAAATGAGAAGATAATGCAAAATCCAAGGCTTACACTTGTCCAAAGACTATTGGATGAGTAGATTTCGAAACCTTATCACCTTAGCCTCGAATTATATATGTGTGGGACCTTTAGAATCCGAAAATCATTGAGAAATAATGTAACATTTCAATCTTTCCAAAAGTGCCCCTCCTCTCCACTTATAAAAGGCCCCCACCTCTCCCACCTCATTTACACTTTCAAGCCATTTGGCTCGGCCAAACTCTGCCCAAATACTCTCCCAACTTCCCCCTCTTACTCCTAGAAGCCTTACTTTTGGCAGAACTCTTCCCAAGGAAGCCTTTGGCTCAAATCAAAAAGAGTTACCCGATTTTGAGGTAATGTCTTCTCTAATGTTGTTTTGTTTTATTTTTCTTCTCCAACCCCCTAAACTCTTTTTATTCATTTCTTTTGTAACAACAACAGAATCATCAATATACTAGGATGTTGTTATAAGAAGTATTCGAGCTACACTTACACACACCTACATCTAATGGTTAAAGAACATACGGTTTCTGTGGATGGTGAATTTCTGCCTCACGAAACGATGATTGTTCAACACTCATATAACACCTTCAAAGGTGGCCATTAAGATGTCACTATTTTTATATATTATATATAATATGTTTATGTTTTACTTATGCTTCTGTATTTCTCATTTATGGCATACTTTATGATTTCCATTATGGGTAAAACACGATAATTTCATTTTAGGAAGTGCGGACTACCGCCCCCTCAAAGTGATTTGAATCGTTAATGCCATATGTGGGATGTATAAAGGATGGAATAAATGGTATTATACACTATATTATACGGGAATTATATTATACATTTATATCATTATGATTTAGTTCCATTAAATATGAAATTGAAATGAAAGTACCGTTCATGCGTACGTACAGCTTACCGTCTCCATGAACGGTGCACTTCATTTCTTACCTCTAAATGTTACGTAATATTATAAATGAATGTATATACAGGATATATAAGATATATATGACATCTAAATCAGGAATATAATTATGGAGATAATGGATATTCTACCACATAAACAACTTGTAATTATAAGAAGTTTATTTTTGACTCAAGTACCAAAGATCGACAAAACGACCGTTATTAACTTAAATAATTAAATAATGTTCATAACATGGTAATAAGGGATATAAAAGGAATAATTAACATGAAAAAGGTTATTAAGTAAATAGAAATTAACTCTAGTTTATTATTCAGGAGGTTAAAGAACGGTCGAGTCAGGACAAGACGCAAGGTAAGGGAATTTCTTTACCCAATATCCTTTCTTTGGGTTAATCTCCTACTTTCAAATTATGTCATGATATTATTATGTCCTATTTTGTATTTATACTTTCTTTATGTGTACCTATAGTGAATACACATAATAGATCTATTTTATTTTAAAATGATCTATTTAAGGATTTCGTCTCAATCCCCTTTCATTGAGGCATATTTGGTTTTATACACGACATTCTTTTATACGGTGTATAAACCCCTTTTACTTTTACGTTTATTCAAAACGAATATTTTTTATACGAAGCGATTTTCTAAACGACAAAAGGGAATGTTTTTCTTTCCGTACTTATGCGGCGACAACGACTTCTCCGCCGCCGTGACCATTATTTGAGTTTCGGCTTCCTCTACAAGCCATCATTTTTTTAATGAAAAATAAATACAAAGTTTTAACTTTCTTTTATTTTGGTATTGAAAATGGTTTTGAAAGAATTTTTATTATATCAATGTGTTGTATTGATATCTTGTGATTGAAATGTGGAAATGTTATGTTTCCTTTATGCATGTTTTATGTGATACGATTATGTTATGGTTTATGATATGTTTAAACCTATTCATATGAGGAATGCATTGGACTTAATAAGTGACGGGTGGAGCCCGCTATAGCTCCTCGATGCATCGGCAGGTCTCATGAGACAAACTAGTGTCTTGGCACGAGGCCTTGACAAAATCTTATTTGTGGTCTTGGCACGAGGCCTTGGCTACATGGTTATGATAGTCTGGCATTATGCATTCCATCATTATGAAAGTGGTTATTGATATTGCATGTGATTAGTCGACCAGTAGAATATCCATGTAAATAGCATTATCTCATTTTACTTTTGCCATATTATGTTGAAGTTCATGTTTAAAAGGCTTTTGTTTTAGTTATACATTGCCTTAAATGTTAATGTTTATTTATGAAAGCTTCCGCATTATTGTTATCCTTACTGAGCATCTGAGCTCACCCCTTTCAATGTTTTAATATTTTCCAGGATGTGAAGAAGTATTTTATGAATGACCTGCAGGGATAGTCAGAAGTGGATATGAGTGTGGACTATGGAGACTTTGTTATTGTAGTTTTTCACTTTATGATGTAATGTAACGTTTACGAATGTATCTAGTGTTTCCAAGGCTACTAAACAAATCGGTCTTTCGGGACTTGATCTTTTGTGATCATGCCAATGTTACAAAGTAATGCACCGGCTCTGGGTAGCTGGGGTCGGGGCGTTACAAATATTATTAACTGAGATTGAGAAAATAGTACTATACCTCGACATATGTAAATTTAGAGAATAAATTTTTCTATTTGATAGATATGCTTCGGTGTTGCACCCTAGACTTTTTGGGAGCTTAGTATAATCACTTAGACACTGTTTAATTTGAATATTAAAACATTTTAATGTATTTTATTCAGATAAAACCTTATATGGAACCTTATATTAGGCCATTTCGTTCACCACAATGTTCTCATGAATCTTTTGAGTCAGAATTTGTGGGGGGAAATATGGCATAGAAGACCTTAGAGAGAGTGAAACTAATTTATAATATGTTTATCATATATTTGAGATGGAATAGTTTATATTTCAACCAAATGTGGTGACCATTGACTTTTCTTGTAGACAATTGGGTTTTTAGGAGAGTGACTCCTTGGTTAGGACACTAAAACTTGAGGAAGTAAGTGAAGCTTGCACATCGTTATATCAGACCCCTCATGATCTCCAACAAGGTTTGAATAGAGGAATACCATCTAGATCTCCCTTCTTTCAACCAACGTATATACAATGTGTTTCATGTGTCTTCAATCTAGAGTTACATGCCTTATCATATGCATGTCATAGATTTTAAGGATGCTTTGATGGAGGCTACAAAAGTATATGTGGAATTCCCAATCTGGATTATAGACTGGTGTGAGAATGTCTTATGGGGGATGATAGAGCTGCTTATTCAGATTCTGTGGCACCCTGGATGGATCTTGGAGGAGTCTTGGGAGTGGGAGGAATATGTATAGGCTAAATGGAATTATTTTTTAAGAAAAACAATTGAAATCACATTCAGGGATGATAAGTTCTTAGAGTGGGATAACTATAAAATCACTATTTATATTTATGTATACAATGTTTTAAGTTTAGAAATTTATCCATTAATATGAATTTTCACGTTTGTTATGTGGATTTAATATGTTGAGTTGTTTTTAGAAAGGGTTTGAGAATTTATGTTTGGGTATTTTCATAGAGTCTTGGATATTTAGTGGTTGTAAACTACAACTAGATCATCAGTAATGTTACTATATGTATACAGAAAACTGCAAACCCCACCGGCTTGCAGGTGTAGCCTAGTTTGGTGTGAATTAAATTTATGCTAAGACATATAATTTCACATTATTTGACACCTTGTTAATTACCCAATCCCAAACCAAACCCCTACTTCAAATTAGTGACATATCCCCTATCTATTGAGATCTCCCATTTATCTCCCCTTGGTTATTCAACATCTGATGGATCTGGTAATGCTAGAACAATGAGTTTCCTTTCGGTATAAAACACCTTAATCATCCTTATTAAGATCTATCTGTGGATATATTATGGATCTATGATTTATATATTTATTCAATGACAAATTCCTCCCCACTTCATAGATTAGTGGTGAATCTAGCAATTTGATGATAAATCTTGATCAGATTGTGATCTACCAGTGACTAGATATTTCTTATAAGTATATGGGTATGGATCTTCTTCCTAGACCACTTCATTATAGTTGATTGATGTTAAAACTATAATTTTTTGATGATACTTTGGTATATTGGTTGTGGATTCAATGTTTCAATGAAATCGCTTTGACCAAAGATTGATCCATCATAAACATTAGAATTTTCCGAGTAAGTTTCTATATAATAATCATATAAAGACTCACATATTTTTAGATCTCTTCTTATAACTCTTTTAAATTTATGGTTTATTTATGAATAAATGTTTTTACTATACCTATGGTTATCTTCTATATTTGATGTGGAATTTATGATCTGTTCTTAAATCAATAATAAATATGGTGATTTGGAATCCTCTTCTTTGATATATCTAGAATTAGTTTCGTTGAAGGAATCAATAATTTATTTGAGAGTAGAAACACACTTATTAAGATGAAAACTACATAGGTATATTTTCTAAAACTCATTATAGATGAACTAGAACCTCATATAGGAATCCCTGACATGCGATCTAGTTCTCTCTGAGTACACAAAGTTATTGTTTCCTTCCATACATTGACATATACTGTAGTACTTCATCAAAAATATTAATATATGAAGTTTTTAAAAAATTTATTCCCTTATATATTATCTTGTATCCCTAATTTTATAGTGTGATTGAATATATTCTTAACCATACATGATGGTGATTTATTTTTGGTGTGTGTTTAGCCCATGAGACTCACGTGTGATGCTCGATTCAATGAGTAATTATTGTTCAACTTGTTACTATGATTGATATTTATAACATGTTATTACATGTGACTATTATATGATCTTGACAGCATGCTATGATTTTCATTATTATAATCTTCCCTATTTTATGTATTTACCATACCTTGGGGTATTATCTTGGTACTCATAACTGGTGGACCATTGTGGTATTATTACCCCTTATCAGGGGAGGTAAAATGACATTCAATGATGACTATGGAGAACATATAAATATGGTTATAGAATGATCAATTTATGGTCCATACTAGAACTCTATTCCATGAAGATACCACGTAAAGTTTAAGAATTTTATTGTATGAAGATACCAAGTACATGTTTAGTAGTCAGCCTTATGGCTCGACCCAAGACTGGATGACTCAATGATATCAAGTGACACCTTCACTATCCTTATGCCTAGTTCTTGATAAATTTTGATAAATTATGATTATACTAACAATATGTATTCAAATAAGTTAGGTAGTGGCTCATGGTGTCTTGTTTAGCTCAGGGATTCTTTGCGCATTATTGATTATGATTGCTTGCACATTAATTGTTATTATGGAATACACTTGTTACACTCATGAACACATGTTAAGGAAACATTGGTGGTGTACTAAAGTTTTTTATTACTCACACACTATATGATAATCTCAATGCATGTGAAAAATTCATTTATAGGGATCCAGGTAATTACAAGGGGCCTTTGGTAGAAAACAGAGTAGTGGAGCATGGGACTAATAGTGTTACCTTGACATACTCTGAGGATTCCACAATAATTCTATTTATTTACTTTCACCGTGTATATACTCTAGATTATCTTGACACGCATGGGGATGAGTTAATTTATTTTTATGAAATACATTCCATTTAATATTAAATTTTTATTATTTATCTTCTACCTTGATTTCTATGAGTTATTGTATATATATATATATATATTTCATGTATGGCTATGGTATTCAAGGTATAATCGCCCCATTGATGGTGCTCAGACCCTCAGTCATAGTAAAAATCATCCTATGTATGGAGAGTCATGCATGACGTGTTGTGGCTCTACATATTGGATATAGTGGTTTTAGTTGGGGTGTCATAATTTTTTCATGGTTATTTTTTCATTCATTTTTATTATATGATCTATAAAAAGTTATTTTTAATAAAGAGTAATTTATTACACAACAATACTTTATAATTTTTTGGATATCATTATTATATCCTTAAATATATATATATATTACAATTATTTATGATATTATAGACATCAATAATGAAAAGATTATCACATCATTTGTGATGGTGGATGAATCAATGAAAACATTAACATGATATATGACAATTGAATGTGTATGAATATGTTGTTTTATCATTGTAAATTGATTTATACCAAATAATAATTATAGAAATTATATTTTATTAAATTTTTAAATAATATACGTGATGGGTTTTTTGAATAATATTATGGGAATAATTAATAATAAAATAATACTTATGATCATGAGTGAATTCTCCTCTGTGCATTTCCTCGAAATAATGGAATTGTGACTCCTTCCTATGACTATAGACCTATAAACATGATAGATATTGTTAATGATGGAATTTGGGTAGATCATGTAAAGGTAACTAATCCTTAGGTGCTTCTTGAAATGGGAGGTGTATGCCTCATTTATTAATGTGTTTGAGGGGTATATTTTTTCAAATAATCACTGTTTAATGTGTAAGGAATGTAATTTTGCAAATAAAGTGCCAAAAATAGGGGAAAGGAATTACCATAGGTCATAATATCCCCCATATAAACGTTTTATTGATAATATTTATTGAAATTTCACTAATTATATTATTATTTTAAGAATTTATATCATTTTATTATTTACCATCATAATTAACTTTTTTACCATAATATATTTTTCTAAAAAAAATTGAATTTTACATATTTCAAAATTTCAACATTGTGATTTCAAATATTAAATCAATTTTATTAATTTTAAATTATAAAATTGATTAAAATAATTTTAAAATAAAATACCCAAACACCAATTTTTTAAAAATATATATTTTTAAACAGTAAAATATTTTATTCTTATTCCATACCAATTACAAGTCATTTATGAATTTTAATTATTTATATATATTAATAATTTTTTTCTATTATGTTATGATTTAAATTTGATAGATTTAATTAAAATACATAACATATAAAAGTACACCTTATTAATACTAATTATAAAAATAATAATAAAATTATTATTCATCACATAAATAAATACTTTTTGATAACATCTTAATATATACTTTTTAAAGATATCAATAACTCTACATAACTCCTAAGGGTGATATATGAAATTTTGGAAGATTTTCATGGTGATTCATCTTACATTAGTGATTTTCATAAGATAAAACTTATCCTGTAGATGATTTTTTAGGCTATATTTTTTTATTTTCAAATTTGGATTGGTTAAGGTAAAACCTATTGATTTAACCTTTATACAATTCTATGAAAAAATATCCTATGTAATACTTATACTACATGATTCCATATCATTTTTCTTTGAACCGAAATTTCAAAATGTCATTACTTCTATTGATACTCACAATATCAATAGCTATGTTATAATAGTTAGATCACATTATTACATTAATTAAATGTCTAATAATATTTTAGATAATAATATTATAAAATAATTTATAATATTAATCACTTTTACCCAATGGTTATCTATATTTCTAATGACTGTATGTTCCTAATGACAATATATATCAAATGAACAAATATACGTAGATATCATATAATATTCATATTAACCATTTCCATTCCTATATAGAACATTACATAATTCTCCAAAAATCATTAATCATATTCTTTCTCATAAATTTCTTCCTTATTTCTTTTTTTTTTCATTTTTATATAGTTATACTCTATGGTATGTTCTCTATGGGATAAAAAATGGTCAAATACTTCAATATTTTAGTGTTTTTATTTACTTATTGATCTATTCCTTATAAAATATTAATAATTATGTTTTATATAGTGGAATCATAATGTAATAGTATTCAGTATGTTTTGTAATATTATTCCTTAATGAAATAAAAATAAATTATTATTTTTAGTTCAATATTGAATATATGAAATGTTGTTAAAAACATAGGACTTATTCAAGGTATTTTTATACTAATGGTTTCATATTCTACCTCTATACAAAGCAAAACCCATGAAATTTTATTACTCAGATAAAAATACATGATGGTAATTTTGTCTCATTACATTATTAAGAATACATATCACTTCATAAACCATGTGATTTTACTAGAGAGATTTAAATATATGCGTCGTTCTATTTTACAATACTTTATCTCAATGATTCAAGATCTCTAAAAGCTATATTTCAAAAGAGGGGTAATGTTTCCATTGTAAAAAAATATTTAATTACATTTGATGTATCTAGTATGTAATCCTCAAAAATAATATATGGAACACTTCATCCACTTGCGGAACATTCAATAGAAGCATTAGTTAATATGATACAGTCCCCACATTAGAACAAATCCTGATGATTTTGATATACCTAGGTCTCAAATTTCAATTCTTTCTAAATTTCATGACCCTATTATTGGTTAATATTCAAATGAATAAAATTTATCTAATATAAAACTTAATATATCATAAGTCTTTTTATTTATAACTTATCTATTAACTTTTTTCTTAATCAGTATATCTTTAGATTTTTGGAATCTTCTCTTAAAATTCCAAACTAGGATCTAATCCAAATAAATAATATTTCCATATATATCCCTATGTGGTAGTGTATTATATATCTTCCCATAAAAAGTCTCATATAGTACCATTTGAATGATTGAGTGGAAACTATTCTTATATGTGAACTTTCCTTTTGGATGATATTGATCCTAACCACCTTTAACTCCTTAGATGAAGATTCCAATATATTCCAAAGTCCAAATGGACATATTAGATTAACCATTCTTTTGATGATGAAAAATAGTGATATAGTTTAGTTATGTATCAAAAATTTTGTGAATAATTATCCAAAACATTGATCTGAACCATGGATCTTGATTAGATACATCTAAAATAATTACTCTATGAAACCTTATTACTTTCTTTATATGTATATATTTAATTTTTTTTCAAGTAAAAAATATTATCAAATAGAAATGAAGCATGATGACATTATATGTTAATCAATAATAAACCATATGTAAATTTTTTATTTAGAGTTCTTGCAGAGAAATACAGATACATCCATGGTGATGGAATCCCATTTCCATACACTTATTGGTAAGGTATGTGTCATCTCCTTAGACAACACTTTTTTTACATAAATTTATAACAGAGCAAGAATCATGTTGTACTATCTCTAATCTTATTATTTATGTTTTATCACCATAAATGATGCATGGTATATCAATACATGTTTATTCTTCATGGGTTTATTTTAGATGATGATATATATGAATTATCCAAAATATAATCTATAATTTTTACCATGGATATGACTCATATCTACGTTCCAAATTGTATAATTCAATATTTATAAAGGTCGAACTTCGTAATATTTTGAAACTATTTCTATATCTCCATTCATCCTTCTATATATCATTGATCATCATATATACTGATGGTTGAAAAATTAATTTTCAATGGTAGGATTTTATTCCCTCTATTATGGTTTAAATTTATATCCATTACATATACCTGAATATTTGATCAATTTTGATTCTTATATTAGATATAATAGTATTATCCTTTCTAATAATGGAATTAACCACTTTATTTTTCCTTATAGGATGATAATTTATTGATCTATCATGATCATTGATTGACCATAACTATCTCATTTGGCTGTTGTTTAGTTTCTACTATGTTAATACAAATTTTATTCTCTTATGATTCGTATGTGTATGAAACATCCATATATGTTGATAATCACACCCAATATAAAATTATTAAAATATTGTAGAATACTCCCAATCATTCAACTTGTGATGTTTTCAAGGACATTTTATTTACATGATACATATGATATCACATGTATTACATGGGAATACAAACCAATCCCTTATTTAAAGAAATTTTGTATCTTATAAAACCTTCTACACTATAAGGATTATTGAATACAAGTTTCATGAATAATATGTTTATGAGGTTATTAATGTTTTATTAAAAATATTTTTTTAAAGAAAATTAAATCACTTCAATGTAAACATAATTATAGTTTTTTAAAATCCAAATAAATTTCTGAAAGACAATCATTGGAATATAACTAATCTATGAAAACAATAAATATCTATTATAGTTATTTTCATGGGTCAATCAATAATAACTATCATCCTTAAAAGATCCAAATACATACCATTGGTTGTGACTATGTGACCCAATAATGATAATTTTTGTAGCAAAATATCTCTATAGGTAAATTTATTATACAATTTATCCTTTCATCTAATTTTCAATAAAACCTTAAATACTCTAAAAGTTATTATTTTCAATAGTATTATATGATAATAAAATTAATAAATACTAACATAAATTTTATCTACGTAGTAATAACTATGTTCATCAATACCTTGGAGATTTTAGGGGAATTTGTAAGTCTGAAAAGCCTCACAATGAAATAATTATGTCAATATCTTGTATAAAAGGTTGTGCTAAGTATATCCCCTATTTGAAACTTATTTGAGGATATCTAAATTGAACATTTAACTATGATATGTATCGATCCCCAAGAATATGATCAATCAAGTAATTAATATGAGGTAGGTGTACTTATTCCGGAATGTTATCTTATTAATATCATAATAATAATTACAGAGGCACATTGACCCATCCAATATATAAATAATCCTAATTGGTGAATCACATAGTGAAGCACTTTGGAATATAAAAATTTTCCAACAATTATCTTTTATATTATTTTTTAATTCATATAATTTATATTAGTACATTCTATAAGGACTCTTCCAAATTTTTATAATGCTATGAGTGAGTTCAATTTAAATCACAACCTCATGATTTGAGATAAGACATGAAAAATCATCAAGAAACACATCAACATATTCCCACAGAAATGAAATTTCATCAATAATAAGTTTATTCCTAACAAAAGAGACCAAATATCCACCATTATTGTGTATTATAACACTTTTTAGGATTTTATTTCTACTGGGAAATCATAAGAATAATCTCATCAAGATATGTTCATGGTTTTTTATGTCCTTGATATGGATTTTCATCATTAAATATAATTGGTTCATTTATTTTCATAATGAACAAACACTATTTGTTTTAAAACATTGAACTATTGGTGGGGTTTTCTGGAAAAATTTATTCTCCTTTTTTGGAATAATTTTCCTCTTCATGTCTCTTTGATAATCCTATGATTGATGATTTTTTTTCACATTTATGAAATTTTCTTATTCATCAAATAAAAATTCATGGGGGTTTCAAAAAATATTTTTTTCACGTAGAATGTTAAATTATCTTTCCTCCATGTGCTTTATCATTTGATATTATACTGAAATTAATTTTTTTTCTTATCTCAAATCCTTGAATTTAATGAGTCACAAATTTACAATTCTACCGTCAGAGAATATTATAAAATTCCATTATTCTATCAAAATATCTTACCACTGGTGATTTTAAAAGACTAGGTTAAACCACTAAGGAATTAACAAATTTTATTTTTGGAATCAATAATAAATATGGAGTTATACATTGCATTTCATCTAGAATATTCTTTATAGAAACCAATAGATTAATTACCCTATTTATTAGGAACAAATAATTATTATTCTATTTTTATTCACGGATTTTGAGGAAATATTTTTTAAAATATTTTCTTTTACTCCCCCCATTTCTTGTAGCCAATTTATTACTTTATTCTAATGATATTAGACAATGTTGTCCATTGTTATACTTATCCCTCTAAAGGATTAGTGGATGAAAAAAATTATGATTCCAAAATTAATGTTTAAAAAATATCATTTTCTATGTTGTTATATTTGTCAATAATAAATAGATAAGATGATACCCTAAAGAAAAGTGATAATTATAACATAGGGGAATGAATAATTATTTTTTCAATTTTTTTTGTTCATTTTAGTGTTCATCAGAGTTCAGGATATTTCTCAAAACAAAATATAACTTGGTTTGCATAACAATATTATTCTTACACATTATCTCTCATCCCATTCATCTTATATTGGGATAAAAATCACATCATTCATACCATTATTTATTCACTCGGCTTCTTTTAGTTCCAATAGTTGTCTAAAACCAAATGTGTAGGGTGAGTAATAAAAAATAATATCCAAGAAAACTATATTAAAAATCACGTGATTATGAAAATAAATCACATTATTTCATAACCCATGACACATTATTTTCAACATATGACATATTCTATTCAAAATAGGTTTCTTTATTGTTATTCTAGACCAAACTACAGAATGAACTAAACATCATATTGATACCAACAGAGATAAACCAAATATAACATATAGATATTTTCCATCATCATATTTTATTATGTATTAAGGCACCAAATTAATTAACACTCTATGAAACACAATTATTAGTTTTATTATATATTAGATACACATATATTTTAATTTATAATCCATTGCAAATTTCATTGAAAAAAAATATTCATAACATTATTCTTTTTTAGAAACATGACGGTATTGGAAACTATTAGGGAAAATATAAAAAATCAAAGGGTTATATAAACACCAATTAAGGGATATTTTAATAAAAGTTAAAGTTTTTTTATTATTAGATCATAAATATTGGACTCACATGTTTTGATAATCTCAATTATGATTAATTATGTTTTGATAATCCCAAATGATGTTTATTGAATAAAATTTTCATTAATTTAGTAACTATTTATGTTCTTAATTTGAAAATATAAATACTATTTAATATGTTCAAATGATATGTCTTTAATTCATGAATATTTGGTTAATCAAATGTTCATTTACTTTGTAATGTTTTATCCTAACTTAATATGTGGATAGTTTTCATAAATAGACAAACAACTACTAATATAGAAAGATCACTGGTATGCAGATGATCTTCCGATACAGAATGGTCACCAGTATGCATATGAGGTACCAATACAGAAAGGTCATCAGTATGAAGATGAGCTACCAATACAAAAAGGTCACCAGTATGTAGACAGTTACCATTACATCTGAGCTACCGATAGAGTAAGTCTATCGGTATGCACAAGTTGACCGATACAAAGTGACAACTACTGGTATGAAGTCTACCGATACAAGCTCACCGGTATGTGTCACTGGTACATAAGTCTACTGCTAATGATAGATACCTATAAAGGAAGTCACTTCTACATATAGTCACTAGTACTTGGAGCTATCTCTAGAAGGAGCTACCGCTACATACAACCACCGTTATAGAGACCACCAGACACTGGACACTGTGTCATTTCTTTAACCTTATTTATTATAAGAAACAATCATATTTGGATAATTTAATGAATCTACTATTAATTAATGATAGTTGTTTGCATGTCAGGAACTTTACCCCATACAAATAATTCATATTGCCAGATCTCAAGGAATATAAAAGGGAACCTCAAGCTACTGGGGAACTAGTCATTCAAGGAACATACGAAACATGTTTCTAGATATACACGAGGACATACATACATAGAAGTATATGGAAGAACACATACTGAACCTATAGAACCTGAAAATTCAAGGAGTGAAGAGCTTCAATGACTACACCTACAGTCAATATAATCAAGAAGATCAATCTAGACCTGGAAGTCAAAGAAAAAATGACACCCTTTTTTGACAAAAACCAGAGGACTCAGAGGAAATTGTAATCAATCTACGGAGTCCAGAGCTTCACCGAAAACACATAGAGCAATGTAAACTCATCTCTATAAGTTTTTATATATTGTTTTTCATTTAATTACATTTTGAGGAGTGTGTGTGGTCTATATTTTCATCACACATTGTCTCATGTGCTGAACAGGAAGATTTTAAAATCCACACTCAATCCTTCACTTACAATCTTATATCACCCTATGGTTAGTGGTAGAGGTCATGTGTGACCTGGACAGCCTATGTGCTATTGTTTATTTTTCCGATGAATAATTTTGGTAGAGGTCTGAGGACTCGGATAGTCTGTGCACTGTTTTAAAACCCTAATCTAGGGTGTGGATCATTGTTTATATAAATCTGTTTAAGAGGACTAAGTCTATGCTTGAGACTGAACCTCTTGTTTAAAACTACTTTGAATTTTTATTTAGTTAAAACCATTTTGAATATTTTGCTGCTATGTAATTTTAATATAAATCTATTTTTATGTTACTCTGATAGTTAAACTATCAATTGATTGTATTCATTGTAATCCAGTAGGTTATTTTCAAAAGCTAATCTAATCTTCAGATTAGATTAACTGAGAACTAATCAATCTCTTGAGAACCTAACTAAACCATTACTATATTACAAATTCACTATAGTTTATCTTGTTATTTAAATTGGGAGATTTAAATAGAAATCATTTAAATAAAAAAATTTTAAAAGGATCTCAATTAACCCCCCTCTTGAGTATTCTTATCTAACAACATTTGGTTTCAGAGGTTGGATAAAATCTTTTCAAAACACTTTGTTTTTTAACTATGATTCTAGTTGTATCTTAAAGATCATAAATTTTTGTTATTTCTAAATTTTTATCTCTTTAAATACTTTCTTAAAATCCATTAATGGATAATATATTAGAAGGTACAGATACCAACATTTCACCTTTCTTGAATGGTGTCAATTATTCCCAATGTAAAATAAAAATGAAAATTCATTTAGAAAGTATGAGATTTGACATCTGAACCTATATAGAGACTCAGTATAAGATTCCATAAACTGTTAGAACTACTTGGGATGAACCTACTAAATCTGCTTTCAATAATAATTATAAATTAATGAATGCCACGTATTGTGCTTTAGGAGATGAAGAATTTAATCGAATATCTACTTGTAATACTGCTTACAAAATTTGGGATACCTTGGTTATTTCTCATGAAGAAACAACCAATATGAAAGAGATGAGATTAAACACTTACACTATTAAATATGATAATTTTAAAATAAGGCCTGATGAACCTATTTATGACATGTATCTTAGGTTCAATGAAATTTTTACACTGTGGGATTGCTGGGAAAAGCTGTTCCAGCAAAAGAGCAAATCATGAGAATACTCAGATGTCTTCCAGAAATATGGAGAGGAACATCAGTTTCAATAAGAGAATCATGTGACATAAGTTCAATACCTGTTAAAGAGCTGATTGGTATGTTGATGACATATAAAGAATAGCTGAAGGTAAAAAAAAGAAGATGATGAACCAAGAAAGAAATCAGTAGCCTTCAAGGCCATTGCTTCAAAAATCAAGGACAAAGAGAAAATTCAAGCTGCAAGTGATAGTTCATGTAGTGAAGAGAGTGCTTCTAATAGTGATGCTGAAATGGCTCACATAGCCAGAGGATTTAAAAAGTTTTATTAGAAAAATAATTTTTTTCGGATAATCTAATTACAATGGAAAGTATGAAAATAAATGTCATTGGAAGAAGGATAGGAAAAAGACTAATAAAAGTGATGACATAGTCTGATACAAATGCAAGAGGAAAAGACATGTGAAAGCTGACTATCCAATGTTAAAGAAAAATATGAAATATGAGTACAAGGACAACAAGTATACAAATGATATGAAAGAAACCTGGAGTGCATTAAAAGACAGTTCAAGTGATTCTGATTCCACTCAAGATGAAAAATCTCAAAAATCTAACATGTGTTTCTTGACAAACACATATGAGGTATCATTTGATACTCATACATTAAACTCTTTTTATTCTAGAGATGATTCTGATTGTGATTCTGAAAACATGTCTAGGGAAGAATTATTTGAATACTGTATCATGCTAGAGGATACTTGCAATGAGTTGAAAGACAAGTATAAATCCTTCATGCTTTAATAAGAACTATTAAATCTGCACCAGAAGTAGAAAATGAAAAGAATGTTGAACTACTAAAATAGAATGATGAACTAAAATTGTATAATGAGAAACTAATCAAAGATGAAAAAAAAATTACTAGTGGAAAGGACACTCTTAAAAAAATTCTAGGAAAACAAGTAGTAGCAACGTATACTACTGGTTTAGACTATCATCCTGGACATAAAAAGATTACAAAAAATAGATTTATTCCTAAATTTGGACAGTATGTTTCTAGTTCTAGTTTTGGAAATTTTTATGTCTCAACTAGATACTCACATAGTTATATATCAAACAAAGTTTATCTTTAAAAATCTTTTTAAATTATTGATTATATAAAACCCATTAGAAAAATCTAGGTACCAAAAGTTCTTCTTGCTAACCTCTCCAGACCCAAGAAAATCTGGATACCAAAATCATTTTCTATCTAAAATTGTGTTGTAGGAAACCTTCTTAAAAATTTCCTATAGGAAGACATGGTAGTTAGACAATGGATGTTTAAGACATATGACAAGAAACTTTTCGTGTTTTATAATCATAGTCAAAGTTGATGGAGGATATGTCACCTTTGGGGATAAATTAATAGGAAAGATCATCGTCTTAGGCCAGATTGGTAACACTGAATCAATTTTAATTTCTAAAGTTTTATTTGTCGATGGACCAAAGTATAATCTATTAAGAGTTTCTCACTTGTGTGATGATGGATATAATGTTATGTTTGAGAATGATTCATGTACTCTTTTTGATTCTAAGAATGTTTTGGTATTTACTGCATTAAGAAATGAAAATGATTATGCTGTAGATTTTTATTCTTTAGATAAGAAGTATATTACCTATTTATATTATTTTCATAAAGAATCCTGGCTTTGGCATAGAATATTAGAACATTGCAATATACACATACTTAGAAAACTGACTAGGTAGAACTTAGTTAGAGACCTACCTAAACTTGAATTCTCAGCTGACAAAGTTTGTAATCCCTATCAAAAGGTAATGCAACATAATGATTCTTTTAAATCAATGAAATAAGTTTCTACTTCTCAACCTCTTAAGATGGTTCACATGGATTTGTTTGGACCATCTAGAGTTTCTAGTTTAAATGGAAAGCACTATGTCTATGTCCATGAGGATGACTTTTCTAGATATACTTGGGTATATTTTCTTGCTCACAAAAGTGAAGCTTTATCTTACTTTATTAAATACTCCAAGTCTATAGAAAACCTTAGTGGACTTAAGATTAAAACCTTGAGAAGTGATCATGGTCGTGAGTTTGAAAATCATGAATTTGAATCATACTGCTCACACAATGGCTACAACCAAATCTTCTCTTCCCCAAAGACACCTCAGCAGAATGGTGTAATAGAAAGAAGAAATATAACTCTTTTTGAAATTGCACGAACTATGCTTAATGATTATGATTTACCTATTTATTTTTTGGCTAAAGCCATAAATACATCTTGTTACATTATAAATAGAGTTTTGATTAGACCATTACTTAAGAAGACCCCTTATGAATTATGGAATAATATAAAACCTAATGTTAGTTATTTTAATGTTTTTGGTTGTAAAGTTTGTACTCTGAATACTAAAGATAATATAGATAAATTTTCATCTAAAAGTGATGAAGGAATTTTTCTTGGTTATTATTTAACTAGAGAAGCCAATAGAGATTATAATAAAAGAACAAAATGTGTGGAAGAATCTATTCACATCAAATTTTATGAAACTCATCCACATGAACCTAAACTTTCTCTTGAAAATCTTGAGGAAGATTTGTTTGTTCTGAACCTTAATGATAAAATCAACGAACTCATTGTAATGACTACCAGTTCTAAAAATATTATAGAATCTGGTGCTGGTGAACCCAAACATAGAGAAAAACCCTAAATTTCTAGTCATACCTTTACTAGATCAACTAGGATTCTAATGAATCATCATTTAGAGTCTATTATAGGCAATCTTCATAGAGGGACATAGTCTAGAGCTTCTATAAGAAATTAGGTTGAACATCAATATTTTATTTCATAGTCCGACCCTAAAAATATCAATGATGTGTTCAATGATGAATTTTAGGGAATGGATATGCAAGTAGAGTTAAATAAATTTGAAAAAAACAAAGTCTGGGAATTATTAGAAAGTCCTAAGGACACTTGGACCATTGGCACAAAATGGGTGTTTAGAAATAATGTTGATGAATCTAGAAACATCATTAGAAACAAAGATAGGTTAGTTGCACAAGGTTATATTCAAGAATAAGGAATTGATTATGAAGATACCTTTGCACATGTAGCTAGGTTAGAAGCCATTTAGATTTTACTTACCTATTCATATCATTTGAATTTCAAGTTATATCAAATGGATGTTAAAAGTTATTTTCGAAATGGTTATATAATTGAAGATGTATTTGTTGAACAACCACCAGGATTTACAAATCAACATTTTCAAAATCATGTTTTTAAACTTTATAAAGATTTATATGGTTTAAAACAAGCTCCAAGGTCTTGGTACGATAGACTTACTAATTTTATTATTTCAAAAGGTTTTTCTAAAGGAATTTCTGGTCCCACTCTTTTTATCAAAAAGATTTCAAAAGATGTTTTGATAGTACAAATATATGTTGATGATATTATTTTGGGATCTTCTAAAAATTCTTTATGTACTGATTTTTCAATGACTATGAAAAATAAATTTGAAATGAGCTTAATGGGGGAACTTAAATATTTTCATGGATTTCAAAATTTACAAAATAGGGATGGTATTATTCTAAATCAAAGTAAATACACAAAAGATTTATTAAAATGTTTTGGGTTGGATAATAATAAGGGATTTGATACACCTATGAGTACCACTTGTAAGTTGGATATTCATTAATATAGGAAACCAATAGATCAAACCAATTATAGAGGTATGATTGGAAGCTTACATTACCTTACTGCAAGTCGACCTGATATTATGTTTAGTGTATGTATGAGTACCACTTGTAAGGGTTCTTAGACATACCTCACCATTTGAAAAACCTCACCGTTAGAAACACCATACCATTAGACAAACCTCACCATTAGAAAAACCTCACCGTTAGACACACTTCACCATTAGATAAACCTCACAGTTAAATAAAACTATAAACATTAGATAAAAATAATTTTTAGACACACCTCACCATTATAGAAAATTCACCGTTAGGATACCTCACCGGTAGTGCTTACCATTATAATCCTCACCAGTAGAATGGTTATCGATATATCATGCTGTTTTAAATTTTTGAGATTTAAGTTGAGAGGCTTTATATTTTTTAAAATATATATATATATTATTATGTATGGATTATTAAATGATACAACTTGAGTGTAAATCACATTCAATCCACCGTGAACTCCACCCTTCTATGTTCTCACCTACCCAAGCCTCTGAAATCTTGCGAGACCTAAGTTTCTTGATTTGGAAATTGCCTGATTTAAGCGACCAATAATTGATGAAGGTAATGAGCTGAGTGAGAAGTGACAAAAAGTCTGTTCTGGAGCCACTAGAAGTAGTAGTGGTACTACTAAAGAGACGAGAATGTTTGAGAATCTGCATTTATCGAAGAGGGAAATAATGATTGAGAATGATATTTGTTCTAAGTGGTTGATTTCAATAAAGTCTATGATTTTGAAGATTTTAGAAGAGAAAGGATGGATAATTTTTTTTGAAAATAACAATGAGTCTTATTACCCAAAACTGGTTAAGAAATTTTTTGAGTTTTTAGATTTGAAATTAATGAAGAAGTGAACAAGATGACTTCTGTGGTAAATGATAAGGAGATATATTTTTCATCTGTTGAGTGGGCTGAAAGTTTGAAAGTACCTCATGAAGGATAGTATGGTTTTTCATCTATATCAGTACCTGTAACTAGTGACCATTTTGAGTATGAGGCTGGTTTTCTAGAGTTAACTTGGAATGGATAACCTAGAAAAGTGATTGCTGTTAAAATGGAAGGAGAAAAAAGATTGTTTTTTAAGATTATTCATCATGTGATTAGTCCCATAGTGGAGATTTTTCAACCCTGAAGTTTCAGGATATATATTTGATGTACTTTTTTTGGCATGGATTGAAGGTCAATCTTTGCAGATTATTGATAATTCAAATAAAAGATATGACCAGACCTAAATCAAAGACATATACATTGTTCATTGCTAACTTGATTTCCATTATGTTAAAAGTCAAAGGTATTTCTCAATCTGGGGATGAAACTGTTGTTGTTAAAGACAATTTCTGCATTATTAATACTATTTGCATATATATGAAAGTAAGTTGGAACCCTTGGAAGAAACAATGGGTGAATGATGATGGTATCTTGTTTGATAAATTTAATCCTATGGACCATCCTTATAGGCCTAAGGATGATAGGGATCCATGTCTAGGACCTGATGAAGATGAACCTGCTTATAGTGATGATGAGGATGCTATTGATGATAAGGATAAAGATACTTCAGTGGAAGGAGGAGACCCTGACCTACCTCCTAGCCCTGCACTTCAAAGTATTTCTTATGGAGAGGCTAGTCCACCAGCTACTTTACATAGAAGAGAATATGATTCTGATAGCTCAGATGAGAGTACTTTGAGTTTTATTCTTGTAATTGAGAGTTCTGATATGCCTATAGAGGCTATTTTGGTTGAGATGATATAACATGCACCTATCCCTGATGAGGCTCCTATTGTTGAAATGGATATAGTTGTGGATGATTCTTCTGAGGAAGACCTGCCTGCTGAGGCTATTGATGTACATGTATAAGAGAATGCACAAATTGAGGGTGAGAATCCTACAATACATGATACTGTATCAGTAGCTCATGAGATTGAAGACTAGGTAGAAGACCCAGGTTTTTTAGTTTTTGGGTTGGACTATCCTGATTATGAAGATGAGACACCCATCAGATGACCACATGTCATTTATAATATTCTTTCTGAGACTTTACCTGATTATTTAGTTAGAAAAGCTGACCTAGACTAGTTGAAGTCTGATCTCAAGACCTGTTTTGTGGATGAAATAAGAAGAATATAAACCTATTTAATATCATCTATTCAATCTATTATGACTAAATCTATATGTAGTATTTTGGATGAAGTCAAGTCCTACCAGAGTCATGTTTCAAGCTTGGCAGAGGATGTTGAATCTCTAAAGAAATCAGTAGTCTCTATGAGGTCTTATATGAGTTATTAATCTCATGAAGACAAGGATTTGACATTTGTGAAAGGTATTGTTGGCCAGGTGGTATTAGTTTTTGAGGAGTTTAAGAATTCCATGAAGCAGCATGTCAGCACCCAGAACCTTGTTGTGAAAAATCTCATTAGTGGGATGGCTAAATCATTGAAGGAAACAGTAGATTTTATTGTTGCACCTCTGAGTGCTCCTAGTCCTTCATTAGATGTTGATCAGATTGGAGTGTGATGAGAGATGATCTTGGATAGTATTCCACTAGTGGCTTTGTAGACTCTACTACCTTGACCCAAGTGGTGACTACCACTAGGGATATAAGAAAAATTGTTTATGATTTTATGAGGGAGGCCATTGCTTCTCAGAAATAAGTAAAGGACAAGGTGGATTACTATTTCCAAAGGGTCTAAACTAAACATTAGTCGAACAATCACTTCAAACTTTTGTAATAAAAATTGAAATTACCTCCGGTGACTCAAGCCATAAGAGATCAAGTGAGTAAGATCAAGGAGCTGACTCCAGCTTTGGAAAAATTCCTAGAAAACAAGGATTACTTCATTTTTTCTATGGAGAGAGGAGGAGGGATTATCATGGATTTTGGAAATATCTTTTTGCCCTTTTTTCCTATTGATGCTCAGCCAGTGATTGTACCTCCATCTTTACTGGCATCTGGATCTACTGCTTCTACATTTCCGATGACCTCAGCTCAAGCTATCACAAGCTTGACACAAATGATTACTCAGAGGAGTACCCACTACATGCTAGGAGCAGTTTTAGTTTCTCAACATCCAGTGGTCATTTCTAGAGTTCCAAAGCCTTCAAATGAAGCTACCTAGGCTGAGTCTACCTCAGATACCAAAGGAAAATCCAAAGTGAACATTCAAGAAGTGGATTGAGTGGCTCTATATGAATTTGACAGGGATCATTTATACCTTGTATACTGTTTTTGTAATCCTTATGTACTTTTGACTCCTTAATAAATACCTCTTTTTCAATATCTTTGTCTTTGTTTTTACCTATACTTCCTACTTAATTTATTTCACCTTTACTTTTAAACATTTGTTTTTACCTCTGGTCCATACTTGTATTGTCTAATTTCCCTTTGATAGACAACTTTATCTCTTAACTTTTAACTCTGATTCCCCATCTTTTTTGTTCTCTGATACATTCCTTACATTTTTATCTTATACATCCATTATTTTTGCTAATCCCAAAGAGGGATAAATATTTCCCAAGTGGGAGAAATGATAAAGGGGAAGGATTATTTATTAGAAGGACATATGTCAGAAATGGATATTAATATTTTATTATTGTTTTTTTCTCTTAATCAATTTTCTCTGATACATTTGAACTTGAGAAATTCTATTTATCTCTGAAACATACTTTACCTGTGTTAGAATACACTGAGAAATATGAAAAAATGTATTATACATTTGGATTACCTTCTATAATTTGTGATTATAAAAAAGGGGGAGATTGTTGGACTCACCTGTTTTGATAATCTCATTTATGATTAATTATGTTTTGATAATCCCAAATGATGTTTATTGATTATACTTTTAATTACTATAGTTAATATTTAAGCGCTTAATTTCAAAATATAAATACTGTTGAATATGTTCAGATGATATATTTTTTATTCAATAACATTAGGTTAATCAAATGTTCATTTACATTGTAATGTTTTTTCCTAACTTAATCTATCGATAGTTTGCATAAACAGAAAAAAATCTACCAATACAGAATGGTCACTGCTATGCAGATGAGCTACCGATACAGAAAGGTCCCTGGTATGAAGATGAGATACCAATACAGAAAGGTCACTGGTATGCAGATGAGATACCAATACATAAAGGTCACTAGTATGTAGACAGTTACCGCTACATCTGAGCTACAAATAGAGTAAGTCTACCAGTATGCAGAAGTCAACTGATAGAGAGTGGCATCTAATATTATAAAGTCTACCATTACAAGATCACCGGTATGGGTCTCTAGTACATAATTCTACCACTACTAAGATCTAACACTAAATAAAGTCACCACTACATATAGTCACCAGTACTTGGAGCTACCACTAGAAGGATCTAATACTAAATACATCTACCATTACAGAGACCACCAGAAACCCGAAACTATTTCATTTCATTAACCTTTTTTATTATAAGAAAAGGGCATATCAGGATAACTTAATGCATCTGATATTAATTAATTATATTTGTTGGCATGTCAGTAACTATACCTCGTATAAATCATTCGTATTTCCATAGCTCAATTAATATAAATGGGAACCTCATGCTTCTGGAGAACTAGTATTTCCACACACATACGAAACTAGTTTCTAGATATACATGAGGACATACATACATAGAAGAAGAAGTAAGAACACATGATGAACCTATAGAACCTGAAAATTCAAGGAGTGAGGAGGTTTAATGACTACACCTACACTTAACCTAATCATGCTGATCAAGCTGGACCTAGAAGTCAACGAAAAAATGACACCCTTTTTTGACAAAAACCAGAGAAGGACTCAGAGAAAATTATGATCAATCCAAGGAGTCCAAAGATTCACTGAAAACACATAGGGAATTATAAACTCATCTCTATTTGTTTAGATCTTTTGTGTTTCATTTATTTACATTGTGAGCAGTGTGTGTGGTTTGTATTTTCAGCACACACTATCTCCTGTGCTGAACTAGAGGATTTATAAATCCTCACTCAATCCTTCCCTTACACTCTTATATCCCACTGTGGATAGTGGTAGAGGTCAATTGTGACCTAGACAGCTTGTGTGTAGTTTATTTTTACCATGAAGAACTATGGTAGAGGTCTGAGGACCTGGACAGTCTGTGCACTATTGTAAAAACCTGATCTGCGGTGTGGATCATAGTTTATATAAACCTATTTGAGAGGACTAAGTCTCTTCTTGAGACTGAACCTATTGTTTGAAACTACTTTTCCTTTTTATTTTAGTTAAAACAATTTTGAATATTCCACTGCTAAGTACTTTAAATATAAATCTATTTTAAAGTTACTATGATAGTTAAACTCGCAAGTGTTTGTATTTATTGTAAACCAGTAGGTTAGTTTCAAAAGCTAATCTAATCTTCAGATTAGAATAACTGTTAACTAATCAATATCTTGATAACCTAATTGAACATTTACTATATAAAAATTTCACTATAGTTTATCTTGTTATTTAAATTGGGATATTTTAATATAAATATTTTAAATCAGAAATTTTTAATAGGAACTCAATTCCCCCCTCTTGATTATTCATCTCCGACAACAATAAACATGTGGGAAAAGTTGAACATGAGGCAAATGGAATGAATAATAGAATAAGATCAAGATATAATGTTTAGTGATTATAATGCTTAATAATATAATAATCAACCATGACATATAAACATAAAAATATGAAATTATTATCACATAATCTTGGGATGGACCAAAAGGAATTATATTATTGAATTTATTTCTATATTATAATCTTTTTAATTAGGTTGAGAGGGAAACCATACATGTATAGAAGGACCAATAGAAGAAGACCCATAGATAGCATGTAGGTTCACTGACACAAAGTCTAAGGACATGACACATAGACCTAATCCCCATGACCCATACACTAAAACTACACCTATTCTTATCTCCTGGATTTGTCAATATTGCTTGATCCCTAAATTCAAATACATTGAAATCCATCACTACATCCCCTCAGAGGGTTTAGAATTGGGGCATGATATTCACTCCACGAATAAACCTACATGTCCAAATGATCATTAGTTTCATCCATTGTATATTCTACTATACATCGACCAACTACTAGTCTAGAATGAGGTAATTGGACTAATCCATGGCTCGAAAGACCTATGACCTGAATTCCTAGGATAACTCAAAGGTCTTGTAGACCATAGAGCTAAAGTAGTGGCCTGATGGCCTAAATTGGGTGAATAATTCAACTTATATGTTACCACTACAGTACGTGATATTGTACTACTACAATACTGCTATACTACATAGAAATAGCCCCTTGCTAGGATTTGATCCTGGGTTCCTTGCAGGATTATGGGGTGTGTTAACCACTCTACCACCACCCAAACCGCATGATCACTAAAGCATAACATATACACGGTATAAAATTTTGGAATCATAAATTAATAATAAGGAACCATGTTGATATAATATTGGAATGAAACAAAAGTATAATCATAGAAAACGTGACAATTAATATAATGGAATGGTTCATGAATATATTTTCATCATAACCTTCTGAGGCCAACTTTAGAAATGCTAACCCTATCTAATTCATTGGGTGTGAGGGGGGGGGGGTGATATCACCCATAAATTAAAATAATAATTTCATTCCAAAATTGTCTCTATCCATATTCAAATATAATTACTACGTTATAATAGAATTCCTTGATATAGAATTTATCAATATTTTCTATGATTTTCAGTTTTATTTTATGGGATAATTTTAGTCAAGGTATCCAAGTTTAGATTATTTTTGGATAAATATAGAAAATATAATTTTTTAATCCTTCAATTGGTTTGAATAATTAATGATGATTCCCCTTCCAAATCACAAATGAAGAAGACTACTATAGATGAATGATAAATAAAAAATAATATTTTTATGTATCTATTATTTCTATTAGAAAATCTAATGAAAATTCATTCAATTTTTATTATTATCCTATATATTTGTGTTTAATTAGATTGATTTATCATTTGTTTCGTCACTATTGTAAATATTATCAATTTTCTACTTAAATAGTTATAAAAATACCAATTAAACTTAATATGGATTTAAAAAAGGTTTCTTGTCCCTCATTAATAATAATTTGTGAAGACATAAACATATAAACCCCATAACCACAAATGATATTGAAAAGAAACAAATTGATGGGATCTTTTTTCAAAAGGATTGTTTTAAATATATTCCTAATTTATATTTAATTTTTATGAATTTATGTATTTTTTACATTCTTTTAATATTTCTATCTACACATGAAATGACTAGGATGATATTGGAATCAATAAAGGTTCTTAAAATAATATTAGATATTAGGTTTCTTATGGAAAATATGTTCCGTCACGTCCTTTACCAATTTAACATTAGGCCCTGTTTGGGGATGATGAAGATGAAGATCATTATAACAATGATAAAATATGGGTTAATTATAGAGATAAACTAAATCTGGAATATGCAATAATTTTTTTCTAATGTTTCCAATAATTGAAGGTAAATAAATTGGTCACTTAAGGATGGTTTCAGTTTTTAATCAACATTCATCAAGGGATGCTAAAAATGCATGTGTCTATTAGGGTGAGTATCTCAATAGGGGGAATTTCATTCCCAATAAAAATTTATTTTCTTTTAAGGTTTAATTAAAATCTCCCAAATAATTAAAATATACAAGTTAATCAAAATAGGAGGTTGATGTAAGGTTTGTTCTTTCAATAGATATCTCAAAGACTGATTAATTACTAGTAAAAAATATATGGATATTACATTAACTATTAAAATAAATTTTCTTAATAAAAACCTTATATAAACACTAGTTAAGACTAACTATCAAAGTAGTGGTTTTGTTTATAGTTAAAAAAATAGTTTAAATCTTAGAGATAAAAAATCACAAAACACACAACAAAATAAATAAAAGAGGCCATGTCTCATGATGATTTCTAATACTATCCACGTGGAAATCACCTGATTCCAAGAATATTATATAAAATATTTTTTATCCATATCTTGGATTAGGTATACAATAGAAAAATATCTACCCAAAACACACAAGTACCTCTTCCACAATAATCATGTGAAAAGAATTAACACAGACCACAAATGGACTTGTTCCACAACAATCATGGGTAAAGAAGTATAAAGAGATTTGATAAAATATCAAGTATCTTCCAGTTAAAACATATGAGTCAGTGTGGGTTTATTAAACATGATAAACCACACTATACATGATGTAATGAAAATAAACAGAATGGGAAAATAAAAATATTTTTAAAAGAAAGAATTGATGTATCTAATGTACCATAAATACTGAGACTCCACGAATGTATCTTGAAAAGAGGTTCACGTCATACTTATGAAAATAAAAATAAAATACAAGATTTCAAGATCTATATTTTAGACTATAGTAAAGGTTTTGGATTTTTAATGTGCTTCACTCATCTAGAGTCAGTTGAAGTTAATGATACATCATGTAATGAACACTTCACAATACTCTCTTTTTGGTTCTTGAAAAAAAAATTCTAACTCTATTTAGTATGATCATATATATATATCTTCATTTCATGAAGTATTATTTAACATAAAATACAAGCAACAAGAAAGAACAATCATCTCGATCATTCCACCTCATACGTATCAACTAACACGCCCTTTAATTCTTACCTCCATTAGTTTAAGAATAATAATTAAAATAATTAATTGCATTAATTTTGATAATATCACCATTAGAAATATTTAATTAAAATTAAAAAAATTGTGGTGGTGACTCTTCTGAATAGTGAGACAACTCTAGAAGAAACCGAAGCTGGCTTTTTATTAGTAAAATAGTGGGTTTGGCCAATGGTCAGTTATTTCAATGGAGAGTCTTCTTCTTAGTGGTGAGTCTTATTTCGATATAGTTCATCTCAACACATTTACAAAATTTCTTAATCGTAGGTATAATCTGATGGCAGGTCATCTAAACACTTTCCTAAATTTAGAGGTGACTATGCTCTGAAGGTGAGTCACCCTTAGGTGGCACGTCTTTTCCATACTTCTCCAAATTTCTATCCTGATGGTGACTCATCTATGATGGTGGGTATTTACTATTCTTAGCAAACTTTTAATGTTAACATTGACAAATGCTCAATGGTGAATCATTACGGGCGACAGCTCATCCTCAATGGCGAGTCATGTCTGATGGTAATCCTTTCTAAGAATTACTGAATATTTTCCCAAACTACCTTATATTTTTATATTTCATCATAAATCATAAAACCCAATAATATAATAAGAAACATGATTTTTCAATCATTAAAATAAGGGCATCAACAATCCCCCTTTTTTATGATAAAAAACAATGACATTCTATAAACCATGTATTGAATAATCTATGGGGTTAAAATAGATCTAATTAATATTTTTGTAAAAAATATTATAATAATATCAGGTAAATTAAGTAGTAAATAGTTTCATAGATATTTAAAAAGATAATATCAAATAAAAATGGAGTCAATGAAATATATTAAATACAAATGACATTAAAAAGAAATATCAATAGTGAATGTATCAAAGGATATTATTACTTTTAAGGAAGTATATCCACTAGTATCAAAGAAATGTGTAAAAATGTTATAAAGGATAATATTAAATAAACATAAATGTAAAATAAATACACAAATACTCCATAGATTTATTCTCCATAATTTGGGATCTTTAAAAATTGAAAATAAAATAGGAAATGAAAATAAATATAAGATGAACAATAAATGATTATCCATTAATAATATAAATTGAATTACAAAAAAAGTTACATGAAATATTAATACAAAAAAGTCCCTATAATATACTAAATGTATAATATCAACAAATTTTGGGCTGGGTAGAAGGATCTGGAGGATATTTTCCCTTCCCTTTGTCAGAAATTGAAGATTCAGCAGTAAAAGTTGGGTTAACAAAAGTGGTGATATAGGAATTGAAGGTAGAGAATGAGTCTATCAGATAATGATAAGCATGAGATGTTGGAATTTTTCATTGGGATACAAACTAAAAGGTTCGAAACAATTAGATAAGGGTGAATTTTGATGTATGGTTACACCTTTTCTGAAGAACTCTAGATAAAAATATTGAGGGTTAAGTATGATTAGTGAGTGGAATGGAATCTTGAGCCACCATTGAAGTTCCAAATACATGTAGAAATTTATTAATCAGTTTTATAAAGTCAATAATTATATTTCCTCCCATTTCCATTATACTAAAAAATTACTTCTTCCCATCCATAAACAACATGAGCACTGGGGGAATTACTTTCAATAGATTCACTTGTTCTTTGAAATATTGACTGACCAGAGGCATCATGATATTCTCAGTTAGGAACTTGAAATTAGAGTTGAGATTATGTTTAGTATAAATTTGAGATAGATAATACATTATATACATGGTAATTTTATCTCTATCAACTTTCATATGCTTCAAATATTCTCTGACCATCATATTATCATGATCACCATTATACTTAATCATCCTTAAAAATTCCTGAGATATTTAAGGTACATCACATGAAACCCCATGACACACTTATATAACAACTACCCTAATAAAATAAACATCATGTGAATGAGGTGGAGTATTTGAGGTCGAATTCGTAGAAGAATAGATATGCACCATCTCTAGAAAAGAATATATATAATCTGTATAGTAAGATCTCATTTCATCCACTATAGAACTCAAGGTATCTAAATAATTTTCTATCATGCTTTTATCTATCTGAACTTCTTGAATGTGATGAATCATATTAGGTTGGAAGTGATCTATCACAGTATAAAAAAGATACCTCACATAATTTTCACTTAACATAGTGACATGAGGTGCCTGATTCATCAATATAAAACCAAAATTAGATAGAATCCTCTTTCAGATGGATTCCAAGTCATCTCATGTAATAACATCAACTAGAATAGATGAAATAGTAGGTGCATGTACATAAGAATAAAACCTCTCTAACTCTTCTAAAACATCTACCTATTATACCAATGATCATTTAGGATCCATATATTCTCAAAAAGAAAGTCCACTAAGCATTGGTGTACTGCTACCATCATCAGAATATAATTATTCTATACCATGTCTAAAATATACTCGAAACATGTCCCATTCTACAAGAGATGTGAAAATGAACATGTTTTAAGACACAATGAGAATAAAAACTACATGCTCACCTACTATAGGATCAAAAATGACAGGTATAACCTCTATATACTCATCAACTCTCTACTTATCAATTATCTGCTCAGTAACCCTCTATATATCAGTTGTAGGTATAGAAAGGTCTCTACAAATCAGATCAATTGGGTGAGTATCTAGACTTGGGAATCCATCCACCTCATCAAATATTTCCTTTTCATCTCTAGTAGAAATAACCATTTCTTGAAATAAGATGGGTTTCACTTCAAATCAAGAAACAACTAATAAAACTAGAGAAGAAATAAGTTCCTATGACACCTCAACATTCTTAACACCAGTGAGGCCACTAGGACCATCATGGTCAAAACCTCCATCACTATCATCTCCATTCCCATTTCTATCTTTCCCATATTCTCCATCTTCCTCTTCTTATTTTTCTTCATCATCATCATTCTCATAATTCTTATCACTTACATTTTATTCCATGTATTTAGAAGTTATTTTGAACTTTTCTTCACAAAAAAATCTATTTCTTATTTATCACTTTATTCTTTCAAAAGAGACTCCTAGACATGGAGTGATATAGGTTGGATATGAGCACCATAATTAATAAATAGAGAACTATGAGGTAGGTCAGGGTCACTACCTTCATCCACTAAGAATACCACCTCCTCATTAATAGAGGTATCAACCTTATATACTTCCTCATATGAATATTAAACCACATCATCTGGCTCTAAACAATGATCACCAAGATTATTCAGTCTAAAATGGTGATCAACAAGATTGAAATCCTCATATTGCCTTTCAGAATCATCAATCCCCTTTATTTATGAGTGGTTTCAATTTATATTCATTCTTTCACATATGAATATTGTAATACAAAAACTTCCACAATTTACTTTCTTTTTCTTATTATCTATCAACTAATCCCTTGTCCTATAACACGACTGAGATGAAATTGGGGAAAATAAGGGAGTCTAATCAAGTGTATTTCTTGCACATCTCTATCATGTGAACCATCATATATCTAAATGGTTTGATATTTTACAATATCTTCATATAAAATATAATATAGAATTCTCAAAACCTCATTGTATAGAAATCACCTTTCCATGGGAACAACTTATGTTGAATAAACTTGAAATAAAAATGACATTCACCAATAATCTCTATAGCAACTGGTCCTCTTAATATCCCATCTCTAGTCAACTCAGCCAAAGTATCCTCATCTACAATGTTATCACTACCACTTGGAACAATTCCCTGATAGTCATTTGAAACATCTTCATGGGGTACTTTTAGACATATTTAAATTTATTCTTAAGATAAAACAACTTTGTGCCCATTTACTCGGATTCTGATCCAGTCTTCATCTTCCTCAAAACATAATTCGTTATTCTAATATAAATGTTGTAATAGCCTCAGATAGAAGGGAATATAATTATTAGAGAACCAGTCTACCCATCCATGGACTTGAAAAACATTAATCACTAGATACATTCTTGACATAAACCATTCTGCATGAACTTCTTTTTTAGGTACCCCAACTCGCTTCACATGATCCTGGTTCACTAGATCAACAATGACTGGATGAATTGACTGGCATTTGTACTTATTTGAAGAACACAAATCATCCATATAAGACTCAGTGACTGTATTCTCTCTAACCATGGTGAATGATTTCAAGGTTTCTAATGAGGTTGATAGAAGGCTATCAGTTAGGAGAATAAGGGTCATGTAAAGGTTCAATGGGAAATGTGCGATGGAGAAAGAACCAGAATCAGGAGAGTGACAAATATATAACATTAAGGGATTTATGGAGTTTTAAATCAATTTATTTTATATTATATAAAAATTAAATAAATAACTTATAAAAGGAAATTAGAAATTTGGATTAAAAACAAACAGTGAGACATTGACAATGGTGGGTAAAATAACAAGGGTGTGTAACACTCCAATGGTGGGTAAATCTACAACTATGGGTAGAAAACCAATGGTTGGTATTATAGAATCAAGTTTAATGAAAATTAATCATTCATAATAAAATTTTGATGTTGTTCCTTATATAAAGATTCAAAGGACTAGTGAATATATCAACAAGATGATGTTCTGTTCCAATGTATTAAAGAGTTATAACACCATTTTGAAAATGTTCTCTCAAAAAATGATGTCTTAAATCAATGTGTTTTGTTCTAGAATTAGATACAAGGTTATTATAAAATTTTATATCTCTTTAATAGTTCCAATTGATAGGTACATGTCAGAATTGATATATATAGAATAGCAATGTGTGTTTCAACCCCAAAAGTTGAGCACAATAGCTACATGCAATTATATATTTATCTTAAGCGGTGAACAAATAAACTTAATTTTGTTTATTACTTCCCCAAGAAACTAGATACTTTTTGAAAAGATGAAATGTTCTATAGGTTATTTTGGTATATAACTTTTAACCACCAAAATCATCATCTGAATAAATAACTATGTAAAATGATTATCCTTGAAGATAAAATTGTCATAAATTGGTTGTATACTTGAGCTATTAAAAATAATTTTTACAAAAAACTAAATGTGAATATTTTTATTTTTCTTGAAAAAAAGCACTCATACACACAGTAAATATAATATTAGATCACATATCAGTTTAATAGTGATGAATTATAATAATTCTTTTATAACTAGATTCATCTACTAATTTCATAGCTTCATTATGATATAGTATACAAGTAGTACACATATAAGTGTCACTAATATTAGTTCTATCTAAAATAATTTTCTTAAAAGGTATTTAATATAATTATTTTTATTTAAAATAATTTCTCCCTTATTTTGAAAAATATGTAAAATAAGAAACTACTTTAGTTAACCCATTAAAATCATTAAATTCATTTTGCATTATCTTTGAAAAGTCATTACATAAATAACTTTTCGAAGATCCCAAAGTAAAATCATATACATAGATTTGAAAAAATATAAAAACTTTGGAAATTATTTTTATAAACAGGATAGGATCCTCTATACCATTGGAAAATTATTTTTAAAATAAAAAAGAACAAAGAATATAATATAAAACTCTAAGATCTTGTTTCAAACCATGTATTTCGATTTTTAACTTGAAAAAATGATTACGAAAATGAGGATTTTAAAATCCAGGAGGTTATTGAGAAAAAAATCCTCAACCATATAACCATTAATGAATTAATTTTTGATATTAATTTGATATTTTTTGAAATATAGATTTTCTACATAGACAATAATTATTCTAATGGATTCAAGTCTGGATACAGGTGAAAAAGTACCTTTATAGTATATACCCTCTTTATGATAATACCCAAGTGAAGCTAGTATAGAATTATTCCAAAAAATTATACCAGATTCATCAACCTTGATTCTAAACACCAATTTAGGGAATATATTCAAGGTTTCTTGAGGACATTAAACAATTTCCAAAAATATATTTATTTCAATATTATAATGTTATTCCTTCGTATCCATTACCTAGAATTAATCATTAATCACTTCAAATATGTTATTAGTTCATGCTTTGACAAGAATTGTTGATGTTCAACATGATTTCATAGAGAATCTGTAGTTCTGGTACCTATATTTAAGTCTCCAATAAAATAACCTAACATATGGTATTTGAGAGTCCTAACATATCTAAAAAAAAGGAATAGTCACTTCAGGGTCTCTTACAGGTTCATGTTTAGGTCCAGGAAGTGTTTTAGAACTGAATTATTTTCATACATGTTTTACTATAGAATAATATTGTTTGGAATTTATGATCTGGGTGGTTAAATCATTTGAAGGGTTCTCTAATGGAGTCTTAGGTTCATGTGGATATTTATCATAAAACATAACATAGAATGGAGATTCCACATTCATATTTCATTTGTTAAAAACTATATAGGATTTACTAGAAGTCAAATAACCAAGGGAATTTCCTTCATCACTTTTGCCGGAAAACTTGTCAATATTATAATTAATATTAATAATAATGACTTTAAGAAAATATAAAGTAATTAACATTAGAATTTTTATTATTCCAAAGATCATAAGGTTTTTTCTTTAAAAATTATCTAATTAAAACAATATTAATTATATAACTTGAAATCCCCAAAGCCTCTTTTCAAAAATGTGTAGGTAAGACATATTCATTAAGAATTTTATAGGCTATATCTTAAACTATTCAATTTATTCCTTCTACAACTCCATTATTCTGAGGGGTCTTAATAGTAGAGAAGTTATGGTTATAGCCATTTTTTGAGAAAAAGGATTCAATGTGATTATCAAACTCACGACCATGGTAACTTATTGTGGTCTTTATTGTATGTCCATATATGTTATATATATATATTATACTATGTAAAGAATGTGAAATATATCATTTTGTGAGCTAAAATGAATGTCCAAAATACCTAGAAAACTCATCTACATGTAAATATACATATTTATTCCCATTTAAACTAAAAACATTAAATGGTCTAAAAAATCCATGTAAAATAAATCAAGAGGTAGATAATTTGAATCCCAATTCTTTAATTTACTATATATTTTCTATTTTTTCCCTTTTTCATTGGGGTTAAGAGCTTTTCCCCTTCATAATTAAAGTTTGGGTGGATCCATGAATAACCCTTTACTAGTAATAATTCTATGTGAGTGAATACTAGTAATATTTTTAAGTGAGTTAATGTTATAATGGCCTCGTCTCCTATGCCAAAACAAAAATTCTATATGAAAGGGACTTACGAAGGAAATATTTTGTGAAATTAAATAATCAAGATTATCATAATACAAATTATCATTCATCAAAGAAGTAAATACTACAAAATTTTTAGAGTTAAAAACACTAAAGGAATTATTTTAAAATTTATATGATAATGATCATCACATAATTATGACAAACTTAGAATATTGTATTTAAAAAAAATAAAAAAGTAGATTTTAAATTAAAACTAAGTTAGTGTTACTGATTTGAAAAAGGAAAAATATATTTACATAAGCATTATTACCAATGGTGACATAACCACCATCAACCTTTATCATGTTCTTAAATCTCGAGTAATCTCTGATTCTATGTCCAGAACATCTGCTAACTAAGTACCATAAATTTATATAGAATATGTTCAAGTATTTTTACTACAAAACAAAGTTTATACCAAAAATTATTTTAGTACCCATATATTCTTGGGTTTAGATATGTTAGTGAGTATAGGAACCCATATATTATTAATATGTTTCCTAAATGAATATTGTATACATTTGGAAATTAACACATTATTAGGTCCACATGAATAAAATATTGTAGTAGAATTTACAAAATTAGACTTTGGAACAAATATTATCATAAAAACATTTCTTTTTCTTATTTGATAACCATGAATAATAATATATTTCAGAGAAATTTTTCTTCCTTGTATTTGAGTGACAGTTTCTATTACATTTGTTAATCTCTCTAGGTATTTCATTAGTTTATCATTTGAACATTTTAGTTTTTTATTTTCTTTCAATAGTTGAGTATTATTTTATTTTTCTACACTGAGATCAGTTCTAACACTAAAAGATAAAACATGTTATTTATCAGAAATTTTTATTTTCCATAAGTTCACTAAAATTAACCTCAATAATATTTCAATATTCAAACACTTCTTATTTTGATATATCATCATAATTTTTAGCTAAAAAATGATTAGAAATAATTATTGGAGATATAGTAGGTACCTTAGATATATTTTTCATGAAGAAATTTTTTTATCTCTTTGTATTTTCTTCATGAGTTGAGTTAGAGTCACTGGAACTATCCTCAGAGGTACTGTATGTGGATTTCATTGATTTCTTATACTTTTTATCCTTTTACTCATTTTTTTATTTTTAAACTTAGGAAAATCAGCCTTAACAGGACCATTTATTTTTTCACTCATATCATGTAATACAATTTGAGTTTTTATCTATTTTCTAATCCTTTTTTCCAATTACCAATATTATAATAATATCCATTATATCTCAGATTCTCGAATAGTTAATTATTCTTATCAAATTTCTTAAACCTTTTACCCAAATATACCATTTACTCATCTTTGTCGGCTGGTTATTCCTCATCACTGGAGATTTTATCTTGAACTTTTTATTTTTTTCTTTGTGTTTTGAAGTAGTAGACATAAATGAAAAATATTTTCTCTCAGGTTCATCATCCACATCACAGTTAACATTAATATCTTCCTCATACATCATCAAATTACGAATAAATTTCTTGAAAAGTAGTTTTTTATTGCACAACATTACCTTATCCAAATAGATGTGCCACTCCATGTATTTAGAATACATCTCATAAGTCACATAATATTATCATTGTATGACAATGGATTCCCCACAGAACTCATTGTTTTCACTATCTCATTGAACCTGAGATACATATATGAAATTAGATCATCATTTTTCATCATAAATGTATAATTCTGAATTTTATAAGTGTTCAATATCATTTACTTAAAATTAGTAGTTCCTTCATGAGAAATATCTAATGTGTTTAAAATTTCAAAATATGTTTACTAGGAAATAGCAAACTAAATTCTTCATCACCTAAAACAAAGTAAACTAAATCCATGTATTTGTACTTATTATTTTAGAAATGTTTAGTGGCATTGTCACATTCTTTTCTAGGAGTCTTAGGTAATTCATATTTATTCTCTATAGTAGACCAAATTTCCAAACCCATACTTTGGATATGCATTTTAATTTTTTACTTTACATTGAGCACAATAATTTCCATTAAATAAAAAGGTTGTTTGATATTAGAACCTTATTTCCGGTGATCCATTTAAATAACTAAATTTCTAATTTAGAGAAATTTAGGTTCTTCAAAACACTAATAAATTCTCTTTTGAAAATATTTGAATTTTTTTGATACCAAATGTTAGTTAGAGTATCTCAATAAGATGTGAATTGAGCACCCCCTAAAAATTTCTGTTCAAAATAAGTTTAAATAAAATTTACCAAATAATTAAAATAGACTAGTTAATCAAAATATCAGATCAGTATATGTTATGATATTTTACTAAGTTTCCCAAATAGTGATTAAGTCTCCATTAAAATAATATAAACATATTAATTTTAATTTTTAAATAAATTTACTTAATAAACATATTATATGAACACTAATTAACAATAACTATCGAAGTATGGATTTTCTTTACAGTTAAAAAAATTACATTAAATCTTAGAACTAAAATAAAAGCAGAACATAGAGAGTAATTAATATAAGATGATCAATATCAAGCTAAGACCTAATCCTCCCCACATGGAAATAACCTATTATAAAGAAGATTATATAAAAGAATCTTGATCTTCAACATATATTGGTTATAAAATAACAAACTATCTATCACAACCACACATAAACCTCCTCTATAAAAATCATTAGAAAAGAATAAAAATACGCCACACATAAACCTCTTCCACCAAAACTGTGTGTAAATATGTTAAATGAGAGTTCAGAATATATTGAGTATATTCCAGCTAAAGGGTAGGAGTTAGTGTGAATTTAATAAACAGGATATGCCACACTTCTCATTATTTAATGAATATATATATAAGGAGAAAATATAATTATCTAAAAAAGATTTAATTGCTATGTATAATGTTCTCTAAAGCATAATCATCCTCAAATATAGCTTGAAAATATTCTCATGTTGTGCTTCTGAAAATCACATTAAACAATAGTGTCATATGATCTCTTATTCAGACTATAGTAAAGGTTTTGGATGTTCAATGTTTTTAACTCTTACATATTCAATTAAATTTAAGGATGATTATAGTAAAGAACACTTCACAACACTCTCTTTTTCATTCTTGAAAAAATATTCTCTCTCTCTTCAGTATGATCCTATATTTATCTCTTATATATCTCTTTTTATATCACTTTTTATGAAGGAGTTTTCTTCCTAATATATCATCAGTAGGAAGGAATAATTATACAAATCATTTCGCATTGTACCGATTGACTGATACAACCTTTAATTCATGGCTATAATAGTTTAAGATAAATCATTAAAATAATTATCCTCATTAAACTCGATATTTTAATACTTATAAATATTAAATTCAAATTAAATTGAAATAATGGTGGTGACTCTTATGAATGGTGAGACAAATATGGTGTTGACTTAATCTAGAAGTGGGTCAAGGTAACAGTGAGTTAGTCAAATGGGGAGTTATTTAAATGGAGAGTCTTCTTCTCAGCGGTGATTCATCTCTAGAGGTAGGTCATCTCATCACTTTCCCAAAATTTCCTAAAATTAGGTAGAGTCTGACGGTAGGTCAACTTGACACTTTTCTAAATCTGTAGGTGACTATGTTTTGAATGAGAGTCATCCTATTGCGGTACAAAAATTTCTTACATAACCAAAATTTCATCTAAATAGTGACTCATATTTGGTTGTGGGTCATTACCATAATTAGCCAATTTTTCATCTTGATGGTGGCTCATCCTCAACAATGAGTGATTTCTGGTGGTGAGTCATCCTCAATGGAAAGTCATTTCCGGCGGTGAGTCCTTCCTACACTTGGTAAAATTTTTACCAAATGACTTATATTATGAAATGCTATCATAAAGAATAAAACATATTAATATCATAAGGAATGGGTTTTTTTGAACATTAAAAAATGGTGCCATTTGTATTTAATTATGATTTTGGACAAATAAATACCATAGTTAAAGAGAAAAAATTGGTTGATAAATCTGGGATTGCATCCCAATATTATAGAGAATATCAAGAAAATATTTTTTTTTTCTGGATTTGGTATGAGATTAAAATATAATTTTAAGTCTATTAATGATATGTTTTTAAAAAAATGGACTCAGTAAGAGGGAGTGTGTTAAAAAGAACAATAATGATATAGTGGGAACTAAGTTTGTTGGCAGACAACTCACTATTTCAAAGTTATTCATAAAATTAGGAACTTCTAAATAATTTTATATTTAGTAATCAATTGTTTTTCTTACTATTGAAGAGAAGATCAAATCTATGAATGGTTTTTGAGGAGGAGGTGACATAAGTCTATAAATGAATTCTATTTTCACAAAAGGGAATTAGTCAATCATTTATTCAGAGCTGTATACCCTTATTCCTTAGAGGATAAGTATAAATGAAAACCAATACTCAAATCATAAAATTTGTGTGATCTATATGTTAACATCTAATGTTTGAGTATTTCTATGAATGCATGCTATTTTGAAATGGGAATGATTGGAATTATCCAAGTATGATTTGTAATGCATGGGGTGTTTTATATTTTCTTTCATGGTTTGTGTATTTAATTTTAGGAATTGGAAACACATTTTTCCTTTATTATAATAACCGTTTTATTTTCATTTATTATAATAAAATATGTATAAAAAATTATAAAATATATCAAGGATCTCAATAACAGCCCAAAACATGCACTCCTGTATTTGGTGATGAAATCATAAAATTAATATTTCCATTTTTAACACCAATAAGGGTGACCCATTTTTTCAATCCAAACATTAAAAAGTCAAAAAGAAAATATGGATAAAATAAATAATAGAATACCTTTTAGTTTTAGAATTTCAATGAATTTGAAAAAACACATCATAAAAAAATCACATAACTTAAATGAGAATTTCTCTCAATAAACCCGGATTTTCTTTTTCACATTAAGACAATATTGTCATCCATTTGAAATACCTTATAGACATAATTAATTCAACGACATTCATTATAAAATGGGAACTAGAAACATAATAGGGGTGATCTAAAATTATTAGTAAGGGTAAACATAAGAATTAGAAATTGAATTTCATCAATGGGAATAAAACGTGTATGGGGCTATAATGACCAAATCAGAGTGTATGAACTAATCATAAAAGAACCCATAACTATAAATACATCTGTCATCAAATATGAAAACATGTAAAAGGAAAAATTCATAAGAGTAAATAATAATGAGACATGTGATATCAATCTCGATCAAATGAATCTTTATAAACCTATAACATTAAATTGAAACGCTTATCTGTAACTTCAATCACCACTTTTATAAAAACATCTCAAAACCTTTTTAATTAGAATAAGCATAAAGTTTAATTATAATATAATCATTACCCAATGAATTATAGAACTATCTGGGTACATCCATCATTTATGAAATTACAGGCTTACTCCATTCTATCTAGGCCACCCCAAGTTAAGTTGTAATGGGCTTTCCCAATGTTATTTCCCCCCCCCATGCTAAGCTATAATAGGCCTACCCGACGATATCTGGGCCACCCCATTTTAATCTATAATGGGTTTACCCACCAATATCTGGGCCACCCCATGTTAAAATATAATGATCTTATCCAATGCTATTTGGTCCACCACATGTTTAATCTGTAATGACCAAAACCACAATAAGAATAAAGGACATAGATATTTCAGTTCATTATAAAACACATTGAAATAATCATTATTCATTCATAACATTTTAACCCATGAAAATTTCAACATCTTAGAAACCTAATTAACCAATAAAAAAGAAATGGGTTCTATAAATATCTATTTGAAGCATGGTTGGATCTTGGAAAAGAAATACATTCCATAACAATCTCTTTGAAACATGGTTATCCTGTTTCAAATAAATGGTTTTCATAACAATATCTTTGAAAAAATAATATTACATCCAAAGAAAGAATTAGAATGGTATCAATTCAAGAATTTCACCATTGGAGTATAATTAAATATAATTGTTTTTGATGTTGATGAATTGAAATTACATTAAAATATCATTATTTTTATAGTAAAATAGCATTCTCAATTGGAAAATAATATTTTAATGAATATAACATTTAAAATATTATTTTCATTGAAAAAAACTTGGAATCATATAATCTAAGTTTTTAAAATTAATTTAAATAAATAAATTAGTAAATGATCCTTTTGTATTTGAAAAAGAAACTTTATAATTTTTTTGAAAACATGGTTTTGGAAGAAAACATATTTCTTTTTGAAAAGAGAAATAAATTCATATTTTCATAATTTTTTCCCTATTTATCTTATGCACTGAAGAGTGAAAATTGTACTATTAAATGAAAATAAATTTAATAACAAGAGGATATAATAATTCATGAGAATTATTGAGAGTTATATCATAATATCTAAACATTTGATACTTATTCATAAATAATCCCGATAATCGATGAGATTGTAATATCAAACTCTTACCACTTTGTTAACATCGAATCATATTCCCCAAGAAAGAATATAATTAAATAAAAAATATAATATCATTAAAATAATTAGATTAATTATAAATCATGTCATAGGGTATATATATCCACTTCATTCAATAAGATAGGTGTATATCATAACATATGTTAGAAAGACAACAAATTGAGACAAAACTCCCTTACCGCTTTGGTAACATTGAAACCATAACCCCACAAAAGAGAGACCATTAAATTTTCTTGTAAATCCCCATAAATATAATTATAACAATCATGAAATATATTTATGTGTAGAATATACGCCATATAAATATCATAAGTGGTGAATATTAAATATATCTTATAGAAATTAAAGCGAAACAAGAAAAAAACTTACCTTGAGTCCGATTCATCAAACTTGTTCTTTATTTTCCTAAATAATAACTTATGTTAATTATTGAATTCTATGATATCCTTTTAAAATTTTATTATTACCTATGTTTCACTTATATACATGTTATAAATATTTACATTATCAATTATGTTTAAGTCAAATGTTTTGACCATATATAGTTTTTGTGTCAAAAATGACATTTGTAGGTTGAATATGATCAAAAGTGATTTATTTAAATATGTATAGAATAATAATAAAAACATAATTATTTTATTTATACTTAAATTATAATTTTAAAATAAATCATGTATTTTGTTTATGAAAAATTAGTTAACATTATGGTCATGGAGACGGTAGGTCGTACACAGGCATGAGTAACATTTCAATTTTTCAATGATCTGTATGAAAAAAGGTATGTTATATTTTATCACTGTAGAATGATAATTATATCATAGATAACCTATTAATAGATTATGTACAATTATATATATCATTATTGTGATGTGTTGCTGAAAAAAGAATAATCACATCACATTTAGGAGGTGGTAGTCCTCTTGCCCACTAACGACGGTATCAATTTTTTAGTGTGTGGAATGGTAACAAGAAAATGATATATTATATTTACAAAAAGATAATTTTATAATGAATATCATAATTATGTTTTCATGACCTATCCTAGAGGGGCCCGTTTCATGACTACCATAATCCTACCTCTAATAGGACAGAAGTTGGAAACTAGCATCGAGTAGGAGTATCCCATAAATGGGACACATTTGCCTAAGTACATTTACAAACACACATCTCCAAGACCAAAATGATGAAATGAAAAACCATAAGTAAAAAATCTTGCATACCATTAAGATACCGACAACAGAGTATGACATTATAAAAATGGAAAGTAAACTGGGCCAGAATACAAGCCCGCAAAAAGAAATAATTTTTTTAAAAGTTAAAGAAAAAGTTTATGAAACTCATATGCACAAAACCCTACATAAAGGCTAGGTATAGGGATAGATTTTTGATGATATAAATTCACTCCTCTTATTTTTTTTCTCACTAATAACCATTGGGTCTTGGTTCACCTACAACTCTATCAAAGCATCGATCATATGCCCAAGACATGACACATGCGGGCAAATCCCGTGGAGGGTTGAGTAAAACAATACTCAAGAGGACACCCTGAAACTACAATTTTATAAAAATAAGAACTACACGAAGTATACCAAAAAAAATACACAATGTATACCACAAATAAATACACAAATTATAGTCATATCACACAAGATTAAGTATATATTATGAAAATAAGATTATCAAAAATAATCCACAAAAATCCCAGTATCAATAAGACACATAGTATTGATGAGACATTCAGTCCCAATAAAATTGGTAGTCTCGATAATACACATAATATCAGTAAGACACATATTCTGAGCAATATATGAATTCTTGATATTCCATGTAATCTCAGAAGGTCACATAGTCTCAAAGTCAAAGCCACCAATAGGTTTCTACTCGTATCATGCTCATTATAAGGTAACATACACCTAAATAAATTAGGTTTTATGCACACATAAAAAAACTCAAATAGAGCATTTCAAAAGGACCTTATAGTCTCAAGGGTCCCCACTCTGCAAAATGTCTCATCAAACAAACACACGGTTGGAATGTTATGGTTGTTTTCATACAATAGTTTGATGGGGGACTGATCGAACCCGCCACACCTAACACGAATTGACATGATCTGAACCAACCCAATGGAATTACCAACCATGCTCAGCCCATTTGGCCCATCATTTGGGACTATGTCCTGAATCCCCCTGGTTTGGCCCACATGGACGCAGGTTGGCCTATTGCGCTACATGCGGTCCGCCCTCACAGCATGCCTCCCACATCAATGTGGTGTTGTGCCATGTCCCACATGGATATATTGTCTCTTTCTCCTACCTCATTGACTCACCACCAATGATGGCTCTATGCATCCACCATACCATGTATGTAGACACCATGCCACTTACCCTGGCAGTCACACATTCTGTTTCGGTCAGAGATGATAACTTCATCTACCTCTAGTCACCGTCTCCTACAACAGCCTCTCTACACCTCCATACACCGCCTTCCGCTTCCACACAACCATGGATTCACCTCATCAGATTTCTGCACAGAGCCCATGCCGAAGATCCCTTCCACGGACTACCAGACCCCCTATAGTTCCTAAATTTCCAAATGGTTGATGATCCTATTTATTCGTGTCCCTATATTCACTAAAATGGCTTCTGATATCAATTCGCCAAAGATCTGAGGGTCTAATTGTACATGGATCCTCTGCGAAATGTCGAGACGCGACCATGGGGGCCCAGCGATGAAAGTGAAAAGAAAGAGGAGGATGAAAAATCACTAAGAGAAACTGAAAATTGAATCTAGGACATTGTTCTTTCCTGCCTCAATTCATCTTTATTAGAAGGATAACCGAAGAATAAGAAATCACAATGATTCATTTCCCATTAAATCCTTGAAAATCAAGCCCATCCCATAAGAACAATATAACCATGGGTCATCCTATTTGTAGGTTGATCCAAGTTCATTGTTGATTCTAAGAACGAGGAAATAAATCACATAAAGACCAATTGACCTGCTTTTATTTGGATCGATTACTAATGAAGATCAATAATCATGTCATCTTCATTGGTGAGATCCTTTGAAACTATGGAACATCGCAGATTTTAGATCCTTATTAAGATTTTCTATCTATCATCACCATCGAGATAACTTCCATATCCTTATCTCAAGGTAATTCCAAAGTTATGGTGATGACCCTAGATTCATGAAAAACTCTAATAAATAGAAAATGAGTCACTGCATAGAAATAAAATATTTTGTTACCAAATGACCCAAAAACTAACATTCTCAGTCAACCCATGCTGGTCGATGTTAGGCCCCACATAAGGTTAAGTCACATATTGGAATGAAATTGTGACCTTAGATTTCTGATCTGGGTACCCATTTAGAAGTTATTCCAATTTTTTAGGAAACAGAGAGAGATTTATATTAAAAAACATAACATTTTTCAATGAATTGTTCCTGAAACAACAAGCCTTAGAATCACATACCTCTTTAGTTATTGGTTTCTAAATATTCCCCATTAATTAATAAAAATAAAATCTGAGAAATCTAAGTCATTACATTGTCCCCACCTTAGGGATTTACATCTTTAAAAGAAAAAATAAATTATAATAAAAAAACATATGGGGGCACTGAGCACAAATCTAGCTTTCCTTCTCCCACGTGATCTCCTATAGATTCTAGTGATACCATAGGATGCACACCAGATTAATCGAACACCCATTAAATATCATCTCATATCGATCCTCAATCTCCACTGTGTACTCCATAGAAGTCCTCCCCATCATCAATGTATAACTCACCTTAATCAATAACATGTGATGGGCCATGCACGTACATCCTTAGCTATGAAACGTGGAATACATCATGTACCCTATATAAATGTGGAGGTAGAGCTAAGTGGTAATCCACCTCTCCATCCCTACATAGTATTTGTAAGGGGCCAATGAACCTCAAATATAGCTTGTTGCCCCAACCGAATCTCTATATCATGCATCGAGGAGATACCCAAAGGAACACATGGTCTCCCTCCTCGAACTCCATTGGAATCTTTCTTCTATCAGAATAGGAATTTTGATTGCTCTATGAAGTTTTCATCTTCTCATTGACGATCTAAACCTACTCTGTATTCAACTACATCAACACTCGGCCCCTGAGTGCTGACTCTCCTATGTCCATATAGAAAACTGGTGAACTTCAGGGTAACCCATATAAGGCCTCGAAAGGTTCCATAATGATGGTAAAATGGTAGTTTTTATTTCCATAAAACTCCTCTTGTGTTATGTGATCCTCCCAAATACGGCAAAAAACTAGGATATAGGCATGTAGTAGGTCCTACTAAACCTGTATGATTGGCTCAATCTGGCCATCCATCTATGGGTGAAAAGTTGGGATCAAGCATAACTGAGTTCTAAACGTCTCTAGAAATATATTCCACATCTAATATGTGAAATTAGAATCACGATCTGAGACTATCATCGATGGAACTCCATAGAGTTGAACTATATCCTTAATGTAGATTCATCCTAAGATCTCCACTAAAATATTCTCCTTCATTTCTAGGAATTGGGCTGACATGGTGACTCAAACAACAATCACCCAGATTGTATCATGCCCCTTGGACTTAAATGGTAACTCTATCTCAAATTAAATCAATATAGCATCCCAAATCCACTTTAGATCCTAAAGGGGCAGAGTTAAACCCACTCTAACCTGGTTCATAGCCTTCACTTGTGGATAAGTGAGGTATCTAGAAACAAACTCTACCCCTACCTTATTAATACCCAGCCACTAGAACTAACATTGGAGGTCCTAGTATAGCTTTTACACAATAGGATGTATTGCCAAATATTGTGTATGTAACTTCATTATGTCCTCATCCCATAACACCATGGGTAATACTATGCGTCCTATGAAAAAAATGATGTGCTCCCCACCATTCGAATATCCATCAAGGGCATTCCCTATGACATCTATGCACATAAAGCCTCATATTCAGTATCTATGAGTTGTTAATCCTTGATTTTTTATGATTTTACAGGTGAAAACCAAAAAATAGTTGTAAGTTTTTCATTCCCTGTCATTAAAGGCTATCTACAATAAGACCAACTACTCTGATTCCTTATTCCGTCGCTACAAACATGATCTCCTGCTGATAGCATCTACCACCACGTCCACCTTCCCAGGAATATAGACTATCTCAAAATCATAGTCCTGGAGGAACTCTTGCCCTAATATATATATCAATTTTAGACCATTTGAGAGAAGATATACTTGAGACTCTTGTAGTAATAATAGATGATAAATCTCTCTCCCATAAGCTACTATCTCAACATCTTCAATGAAAATTGTACCACATAAAACTCAAGATCATGGGTCACGTAGTTCTGCTCATTTTTTTTTGAATAGTCATGAACCATAGGAAATGCTTACTTTCCCCTACATTAGGACACACCCAATACCGGTTCCTAATACATCACAAAATACCATGTATTGGACACCCTTCTCTAGAAATATGAACATGATAGTTCTGGTCAGTCTCTTTCTCAACTATTGAAAACTCTCATGGAACATGTCTATCCTCACAAAAGGCTTACACTTTCATGTCAAAGCTATAAGGAGTGCTACTCCTCTAAAAAATTAAGTTACATAACTCTAATAGTACCTAGTAAAACAATTGAAACTCCATACCTTAGTAACACTCTTGTGTGGTTCCCAAGAAAGCATCGCCTAAATATTTTTTTGATCTACTAAAACCCCACCCTCTAAAATGACGTGTCTAGGAAAATAGACCTCACATATGTAGAACTAAAACTTCAAGAGATTACTTAAATGTTGGTTCTCTCAAAGTGTGTCTAGGACCATCCTCAAGTGCATCACATGCTCCTCCTCAGACATCGAGTACAATAGGATGTCATCAATGAATACCACCACGAATTGGTCAATGTAAGGCTAGAAGTTCTTATTTATGAGTCCCATGAACACTATTGGAGAGTTTTTCATGCCAAAAAACATCACCAAGAACTCTTAGTGGCCTTAACGACATAAGAAATCCATCTTCAGTATATCCTCATCCTACACTCAAAGCTGGCGATATCCAGATATGAGGTCAATCATAGAGAACCACCGTGCTCTTTTTGGCTAATGAGAGAGGTCACCAATCCTCTATAGTGGATACCTTTTCTTCATGTTCATCTAGATCAGGAACTGGAAGTCCAAAAAAACCTCAATCTCATATCCAACTTCTTGGAAAACAAAACTGGGGATACCCATGGTGAAAAACTGGGTCTCACAAATCCCGTCCTCTACAAGTCCCCTAACAAAACCCTTAGTTCCCGGTGTTCTGTATGAGCCAAAAGATATACAGGTGTAGATATCAATGATATCCTTGGGTATATATCATTGCATAATTCTACCTCTATATGGGGATTTAATCCTAGAGAATCCTCAGGAAAGATGTCCTTGTACTCATCCACCACTATAGGAAATTGGGGACACATCTCATCTACTACATCGAGGGTCAGGCTAGACAAATGATTCGTGATCTGCTGCACCCTCCTATGTGTGATTCTATCCTCTGCTACAAGAATTCCATTTTCACCATCAAAGGAGAACCTAGTCCCATAATTGTAGACACACCACACTATGCACATAAAATAGTCAATCTGTGCATGGAATATGGATAACCAATCCATACTGAGAATGAAATTATATGGTCTTGACACCACTACCAAGATATCCAAACCACAAATATCACCTCAAATAGTAATTTCACATTGTTGGTACTAGTGTTTGATCATCTAATCATCTCCCGTAAGAGTCTCTAAGTGTTAGGGTCGAGTAAAGGATTCTAATGGAATCTTTGATTCTCAAACAAGGGTCATGGTATGAATTGAATGAATAGAAGTCGTGTCTATCAAAACTACAACTAAGGTGAAAAATACACAGATCATACCTTTAATAATCCATAGATACTTGGGGTCATAAGCCTCCATGGCCTAGAACTGTCCTTGTCCTTATCCAAAATAACCCTATGATTTTTGTGGATCACCTGGGTGAGGTGGTGGTAATATGTCGAACCTATATCCACATCCTACCTCCCTTCCTACTCCTATTCCACATATGTTGCACTATGTACTAACCTTATCCTACCTCCTCCTTATCTCAGTGGTCCCTTGACCATATTCTGATTAGTCATACGACAAGTCAGGAAATCTCGAGCCAGATGCCCCCGATCATCGCATGAGTTACATAACATGTCATTGAGATGACTAGATCTTATATGGGAGCCCTACACCACTGATGTTGTGTCCTGGGGTCATCCCCTAGAGTGTTGGACCTTCTTGGGTCCCTTATACCACTATATGTTACCTATTCCAGAATACTCATATGCCTAGTTCCTAGTGGTAGCTCCCACTGTCAGTGTCTGCTCCTCTAGAAAGATCTACACTATCAGAGCTCACTGAAGTACCCATAAATATGTTGGAATGGTAACGGATATTATAGATTCCTTGATCCCCCAGATTAATCCCAGATTCAAAGTCCAAATACCTAAATAATGGTTCCTGTACCATATCCGTGGAGTGGTAAACAAGATCAGTAAATCACATAGAGTAATCCTCCACTGTCTGAATGCTCTACTGCTTATGCAGAAGTTCTTCTATGTACACTGAGTGTTACATAGTCTGAAATAACTCCTATTTGAATATATACTCAAAGAATTTCCATGAGAGAGTCATCTAATTATGTTTCTGTGTCACTAAGATCCTCCATTACCCCACTAAGCCTTGAATAAGACATACTGCTAGGACTACCATCTGGATAGAAGGCATCCTCTCAAGTTGGAAGACACATGTAATTGCCTCTAGCTAATTCTCAACTTCCTAGGGGTCTGTATCATCCCAAAACCTAAGAGGTCACTGCCTCTAGAAATTATCCAACGTGATCAATCTTCTTGAAACCTAAACCAGAAGCGCAAGTAGTAACTGCTACTCAAGAGGTGGTGGAATCATTGGTAAAACACCCAGAGGTGCTACCTATGGTAAAATCCCTTGTATCAATGCATCACTACTAGGAGGATCATTCTCAAGATCATGAAATATAATCTTGGTTGGCTATCTTCATGGAGGCATCCTGAAATAGAACATGATGTACCAAAATCAATAGGGTATACCTGGTGAGATGAATCAACAAGGACAAGAGAACAAACACAAATACTATATGATGAATTTACCATTATTTTCCCTACAACCAATTTATTCATGTACCATGTTGAAATGAAAAATTCAGATTCCGGGTGTATGGATGCATTTGACACCATGCCAACACTAGATTACCTATAATGAAATCCGAACTCAAAACACTTAACATTGTTTTCCTAAACCAATATCTCAAACTCTTGGTCCTTTTGTAGAACAAACCATCCTATGATACCACTCTGTCATGACCTGTCTCAAATGGTCCCATGTGGCGACTACCTCAAGCCCACCTATGATACGCCATGGGCTGGCCACTACCATTATGTAGGCATATCCCACAAATGGGAGACATTTGACTATGTACCTGTACACACACACATCTCGAAGCCCAAAAATCATGAAATGAAAAACACTAAGTAAAAAAGGATTCATAAAAATAAGATACCAACAACATAGTAAGATAGTAAAAAATTGGAAATTAAATAGGGCCAAAATATAATCCCACAAATAGATAGAGTCTATAAATGTTAAATTAGACATTCATGAAACTCATCCGAAAGAAACCATACATAAAGGGTTGGTAAAAGGATTGTTTTCTAAAGCCACAAAATAACATATTTTCTATATAATCTCACTAAAAACCACCAGGTACTGGTCCACCTAGGACTACATGGAAGTGTTGATCATCTACACAAGATACGACACGTGTGTGAAAAACTTGTGTAAGGGTGAGTAAAAAAATACTCAGTAGGAAACCCTGAAACCACAAATGAATACCCTTAAGAACTACGTAATGTATAACAAAGATTAATAAAAAATGTATACCAAACATGAATACCTGAATTATAGTAATCTTACATAGATATAACTCTTGTGTACACAAATAAGATTATCTGACATAATCCAAAAAATACATAGTATCGATAAGACACATATTATCAATGAGACACTCAGTCCCAATAAGACACGTAGTCTCGGTAAGAAAAATAGTCCCTAGAAGACATGTAGTCTTAGTAAGACACGTATTCTTAGTAAGACATGTAGTCTCTATAAGACATGTTTTCTCAGAATGTCATATAGTCTCAAAGTCACATCAAGCCACGAGATTCCACCAGTACTGCCCTTGTTCCAAGAGAACCAAATCCGCAAGGCATTAGGTCTTATGAACACATACAAAACTCACTTGGAGTATTTCAAAAGTGCGACCTCATCAAAAGGGTCCCAACTCCATAAATCACTCGTTAAGTGGACACAAAGTTTGAAGGTTATTGCTATTTTTGTAACAAGGTCAGACCTGGTTCTGTTCTAACCTGCCAGACCCATCCCACTGGGCTTGGATGTTGAGCTCAAACTACTAGGCCACTAGAGTGGCTCAGCTGCCACTGGTCCAGCCCACATACACATTGGCTGGCATGCCACACCACATGCGCTCTGCCGCAACCATGTGTCGCCCCTATCAATGTGGTTCCATTCCACATTACATGCAGTCATCCCTCAGCTTCTACATGCCTCAAAACATCGTTTCCACCACAGGCTCCACACAACTACATCACCAAACCGCCCTCATTGTCTCGCCTTCCACTCTGGTCATTGAGGACACCTCTGGCTGCCTCCTGCCACATTCATCTCCAGCCACCGATCTGCACCACCAAATGTCAACTCCAGCTGCTGCACCATCTCTGATTTCCCTCCCCTAAAATCTATACCGGACCCATACCATCAGTCTCTTTCATGGACCACCGGGCCACCTCCGATGATCTAATTTCAAAACGTTTGAATATATGAGTTTTTTTATGTCCTGATATTTACCTATCTAGATTCTAATATTGATTCTACTTATATCCAGGGGTCTAATTGTACCCAGAGCCTCCCAGGAACGTCAAGCCATGACCACGAGTGTCTAACGATGAAAGAGATGAGAATGGGGAAGGGGAAAAAGAACCAAGGACACCCAAACAATGGATATGAGCCTTTGTTCATGTCATCCTCAATTCAAACTTATTAGAATGATAAATGAATAATGTATAATCACATAGATTCCTCTCCCATTAAATATCCTCAAATCAAGCCCATCCTACAACAATGATCGAACAATGGTTCAACATGTTCATTGGTTGATCCATGTTCATAATTGGATCTATTAATGGGGAAATAAATCACAAAGAGTTAAAATTAACTACTTGTATTTGGAATTCATTCTAAAGAAGATTGATTGTTGTGTCATCGTTGTTAGTGAGATCTTTCGAATTCGAGGCACATCCCTGATCGTTGATCCAAATTTTGATCTCTGATTCGTCGTCGCCATCGATAGAACTTCCTTCTCCATGTCTCAAGGTAATTATAGGGTTATGGTGATGAACTTAGATTCCCAAAAAACTCTATTAAAAATAAAAATAGTCACTTAATTGAAATAAAATATATTTTTTAAAAATTTTATTAATGATATGTCCAAAAAAACTTTTTATGACTGACCTGCACTGGTCGATGTTAGGCCCCGGATAAGGTAATGTTGCTACTATGAATGAAAAAATGCCGTTAGATTTCTGATCCGGGCACCTATTTATAAGTTATTCTACTTTTTTAGGAAATTGTGAATTCGTGGTATTTAAAAACATAACAATTTTCAATGAATTGTTCCAGGAATATTGGGCCTCAGAATCACACATCGTCTCAATGTTAGGTCTCAGAAATTTCCTAATTAAATTATAAAAATAAATCTTTAAAATATGATCCATAATATATTTCATGTATATCATATATATTTATATAATTATATTTACTCTTATTACTCTAGATATAACAAGTTAGAGAAAAATGCTTCACATCGCTTCACGAGGTCGTATCCTACCAAACACATGAGTGATGTTATCATATCCATCATTGAATGAAATACAAAAGGGTGTATATGATATAATTAAAATGAACATATTATTGTATTATAAATATCATAAATATAATTTATTACCAATATGTGCATAATTATTCCCACCCATGAGAGGAGGTAATGGGAAAATGAACAACATCGTTTTGCAAGTAGGTAGTTCGTCGTACACACGAATGATGATTTCGTAACCCATTTTATTGATGTGTATGTGGTTATAGGTCATAAAATTAACATGAAAAAATATCAATATATTTATTATACATTGGTTATTATATAAACATTGTATCTGATGAATCGAAGTGGGTGAAGAATGAAATAAAACAAAAATGCATGTTGATGAACATTACTTCTTCTTCAGGTAACTCCTTTCCGTTTTCAAAAAAATTCCTTACTTGGTTGGATTTATTCCCAAATTAAGGATTATAGGATTATTTAAAGGATGTTTAAAGGTTATTTTTTTATGTATTGGTGAGTAAAAATGTATTTAGGGGTGTGAAAAGTGGAGGATAGGTGGTGTCCTTTTATAAGTGCGGGAGAGGACATACTTGGTATTTTTCAAAATAATGATTTAAAATACCACATCAATACCTATAAAAGGAACCAATAATAAACCAAAATCAATAATTGAAGGTATAATATTTAAATATGTATATAAAATGGGTTTTTGACTATTTTATAGGTGATTTGGACCCTTTTGTTTAATGTTTAGTCACTGGGTAAACTCATTTGTACCTTAATCACAATGATTAATTTTATTTTTTTTTACTAATTAATTCGGTAAAAAATAATTTGAAAATATTATAAATTATTATTTATTATGAATAAAGATATTTAATCCATTTTTATAAATTAAATCCACAAAAGATGAAAAATTTAATTTAATATTAATTTTGTAGATGGGACGAGATAGTAGGGTTTTTGGGAAGATATTTTTTAGACAAAGATGATTCTATATTAACTCAATGGCCAATAATAATAATTTTTTGAAAAAAACAATATTTAATGACATATTGTCTATATATTTCATTTAAAAAAATCCCCTATTAGGCATTATTTAAATTAATTAAAATGGGGGAACATTTTAAATTTTAGGACAGTTTTTCAAAAAACAAATTTTTAAACACAAGAACAAACTTATTCTTAAAAGAAATGTAAATTTTTTTGAAATTAATTAAGGAAATTAAATATCAATAAGTATAAATTATGTTAATTTTAAAATATTCAGAACATAATTATACTTTTTAATTACATAATTCCTCAAACAGAAATATTTTGTTTACAAAAATATGTATTTTTCACTATTCAGAAAAATCAATATTCACTTAGAACTACCAAAATTGCACCCAAAGATAATTTTTAATTTTTTCTTTTAAAACTTATGTTTTCATTTTTAAATAAAATTTTAAAATTGTTAAGATAAGTCTACCATAAAAAGGAGATAAAACTGTTTTTAGAAAAATAAAGTTTTAAGTGTAAAAATGGATTTTTAAAATTAATATCTAGAAAACCCACAGGATGAATTTTAAAAATTAAACTGAATATATTAAAAATAAATTTAATTAATATAATCCAATAAAATTGATTTTTTTTATTTTATTTGTATAAAATAAACTTTTCCATATTTAAATATTTTATCAGAAAAATATTTCCTTTTATGTTGAAAAGGGTTTTATTTTAATTTCCAATTAATTGGTCACTGAAGATTTCATTATGTGAAAAAAATATTTTCATAATTCATTTAGTCCTATACATACCCACTATTCAATGTATAGATGATAACAATCTTGTTAAATATTAATATTAATAGTATATTGTTGTTCGATAAAAATCGGTCTTACGTGTAATGAAAGCTATTGGTGAAACTCATTGTTGTGTGTATCATAAGATAAACTTAGTGTTTCATACCCTTTACACTGTTTAATCTAAATTTATTCTTTTGAAAAATGAATATTTGTTATATCCTCAACCCATAAAAACTCTCATCCTCACAGTTTTAACTTTATCTATGTAATCAATGGTTGGACATTAGAAATACCTTTTTTTATAAAACCACAATATAAAAAACATACTCTTAATAAGAGAGAAAATAACCTATGAAGGTCATATATAATAACAAATAACTAGTTTTCCAAATAGTAGAACATATGTGGTAATGGATGAATAACAAAAATTAGTATTGGGAGTGATTGTGTTCAATGATCATAAGAAAGTGAATGATCAATAAAATGTTAAAGTACTCAAAAACATAAGTCAGTGATGATTGAAAAGAAAAAAGATTAATCAAAATTGAAGGTACTAGCATAATATTTTTAATATTATTTTCATATAGTTAAAGAAATATCTTACTATCTACACTATAAGAATTAAGGATATATACTTACTTGATGTGTATACTTTCATCCTTTTGTCAATTTCTATAAGAATATAATATTTTCCTCTAAATGATGATTACTCAAGATTATCTTTCAATTCATGAGGCACCAAAATAATCATATAAAGGAATCATAAACATAAAAGTGAATATCAATCTATTTGACTTATCTTTATACATTAACCAAAACCAAAATGGTTGTCACATGGTAAGATAATTCCCAAAATGAATAATCCTTTAAACGATACACTAATATAAAAAATTCAATATTAATATCTAACGTCAAAACTAAATTATTCAATAAATAACTATCTATAAAATTCATCAAACATTTCTTGACTATGATCGAAACCCAATGATCAGAAGGATTTGATAATATATTCTATCCTAAAAAGTAAATAATTATTCCTCAAATAAAATACCATATATTTCTAAAATAACCTAATATTTACCTACTAAAATTTCTTACTAACCAAGAAATCACATAGGATAGTGGTATGTGTGAATCCTTATTTTCCTTCAGTCATGGGTTCAAGCCCCACTACCCAACAGCATGTGAAAAATAGACCCCCATCATATGGGTTATCCTTTTTTGTATATAAACCTGAAAAATATTTCTTCCATAAATAACACTTCATGTTGATACTAGGGGTTAGAAATACCTAAACCCATAAAATTAATCTAAAAAATGTCATTAATACCCTCATTTTTTTCAACTTAAAACCTAAAAATGTGGTGTCTAAGAATACGAACTTATGATCAACCTTACTATTATAGTCATATTATAGAATCCATATTTAATAACATAACCTCCCATGAAAACATTTTAATTCCAAAAGTTATCTAAACTGACCATTAAAACCAACTATAAAAGCCTAGAACCCGCACTCTCAGATTCAATGTTCAAGTTGTAAAATTACATTTCCATCTTATAGCCGATAAGTGTGACCAAATTTTTTCTGTCCAAACCTTTCAACATCAAAAGAAAAAATTAGATCACTTATATTCTTGAGGACCTTTTTGGTTTAGAGTTTTAGTGAATTTGAATAAACTACTACATAATTCACATGACTTGAAATTATAATTTCTCTCACATAACCCAACTTTTCATTTTCACATTAAGACTTCATCATCATCCATATGATTTAATATCTGTTATAACCTAGGGAAATAGAAAAATAAGAGGGGTGAGCTCAAATTCTTAGTAAGTGTAAGAATACGAATTAGAAATTGAATGTCATCAATGATCATAATAAGTGCATGAGGGTATAATTACATAATTAGAGTGTGTGAGAGAATCATAATATAACTTATATACATCAATACCTAGATAATGAAATATTAAAACATAGATAATGAACGAGTCATTAAAATCAATAATCATGAGCCATGTGATATCAATATGGGTCAAATGAAATATCATAAACCCATATAAAGAAATTAAAACACTTTTTGGTAACATGGACAATAAATTTCAAAAAAACCTTTCAAAATCCTTTTATGTGGAATAAATATACAGTCATCTTCTGATATAATATTTACCTAATGAATCGGAGAACTATCTCAGGGATACCATTATTTAAATTATAATGGTCTTACCCTACGTTAGCTGGACCACCCCAAGTTAAGCTATAGTGGAATTACTCACTCTTATCTAGGCCACCCATGTCAATCTTTAATGGGATTGCCTAGAGCCATCTGGGCCACCCCATGTTAAGATATAATGGTCTTACATGACCCTATATGGGCCACCCTAAAACAAGTTATAATGGTATTACCCATTAATTTCTAGGCCACACAAATTTTAAGCTGTAATGTCTAAGAACCAAAACATGAATAAGGAATATAGATATTTCACTTCATTATAAAACTCATAGAAACTACAATTATTCATTCTTAAACTGACTAAAACATAGAAACAAAATGGGTTTTATGTCAATGTATTTAAATCTAGATTATCCCATGGAAAAGAAACGGGTTCTATATCAATATATTTGAAACATGGTTAACCTAAGGAAATGAAATGGGTCCCATAAAAATCACTTTGTAATATCATTTACCAAGGAAAATGAAATTATTTTCATAACAATATCTTTGAAACAATATTATTACATCCTGAGAAAGAATGAGAATAGTAATAATAAAAAATATACCCAGTGGATGATAATTAGAAATATGTTTTTTATGTTAATGAATGTAAATTCCATAAAAATATCATTAAAAACATATTTAAGAAAATTCCCTTTTCATTTTGAAAATCAATTTTAAATCATAATTTTGTTTGGACAATACATTTCTCTGAAAAAAACAAGGAAGCATATAAAGTATGTTTTTAAAAAATAATTTAAAAAAATTTCATTGGAAAATTTCATTAAATATTTGAAAAATATTTAAAAATATTTTTGAAAATAATGTTTTGGAAGAATATATATTTTTGACTGAAGAGAGAAATAAAACTGAATTATATTAAAACCATTTTCTTAATTATATTACGTACCAAAGAGTGAAAAAATGGTACTATTAAATGAAAATATTTTGAATAAATAGAGGATAATATAATTCAAAAGGATTATTGAGTGGTAGATCATAAGATTTCAACATTGGATACTTAATCATAAACAATATTGATAATAGATTAGATTATAATATCAAACACATTCAACTTTGATAACATTGAATCATAATACCTATGAGATAATAACATTAAATTTATATTATAATATCATGGAAATAATTATATTCATGAGATATCATTTTAATGGGTCAATTAAGAATATAAGTGTACATCATAACATACGTATCAAAGAATAAGAATTGAGACAAAACCACTTACCACTTTGGTAACATTGAAAATGTAATCCCCATGAAAGAGAGATCATAAAATTGATATTTAAATCACTATAAATATAAGTATAGTAGTAATAAAATAAAATAAATTAGGATTATATACACCACACAATAAACATAGTTGGTGAATAAGGAATATGTCTCACTTAAATAAACACAGGATGAGAAAACTCATACCTTAATTCCGATTCATCACGATTGTTATTTATCTTCCTAAATAAACACACAAGGTAATTATTTATTTTATTTGTAGCCTTTTAGAAATTTATTATTTCTTTTATTTCACTTTTATACATTTTATATATATTTATTTAATAAAATATTTTTAAGTTGGATGTTTTGACCATATTCGGCTTATGTGTCCAAATTGACATTTGTAGGTTGACTAAGGTAAATAAGATAATTATTTAAAAATATATAGAATAATAATAATGAAATAATTATCATATTTATACAAAAATTATAATTTTATATCAAATCATGAATGATGGTTATGAAAAATGTACTAACATTACGATCAAGGAGACAGTTGGTCGTACATACACATGAGTAACGTTTCAATTTTTCAATAGTCATTATGGAATGAAGGTATGTAATATTTTATTATTAAATAATAATAATAATTTCATAAATCCCATAGTATTAGATTATATATACTTATATATATCATTATTGTTATTTAGTGATGAAAAAAGAAGAATCAGATCACTTCAAGGAGGTGGTAGTCCACACATCCACGAAAGACATTATCACTTTTTTAGTGTGATAAATGATAAGAAGAAAATGGTATTTTTTTAAAGAAATATAATTATTTGATTAATATCATAATGAGAAAATTTATATCATATATATTATTTATTTTTACAATTATTACCTTCCATGTAAAGAGTTATAGAAAAAAATCAGATTGCTTCACAAGGCAATAGTCCGTCATAAACACGACCAATGTTTTCACATCAATTAATGAATGAAATATTAAAAGGATTTATATTTTTTAACTAATTAATAGGTATTTTTATGTTATAAGTATAAAAAATATAAAATAAAAATTTTATTTCCACTATTATTCCCAACCCTGAGAGGGGGAAATGGAAAAAACGAACGACATCATTTCTTGAGGCGGTAGTCCGCTATACACACGAATGGTGATTTCAAAACGCATTTGATGGAAGTGTGTGTGGGTGTAGGTTTTACCCATAAAAAATAATTATATTTATAATAGTTATTTTATTATATAATCATCGTATAAGATGAATTTAAGGAGTGGATAAAGAAATAAAACCAAAATATAGGTTGATTAATCTTAACTCTTCTTCAGGTAACTCCTTTTGGTTTGCTCAAAAGGCCTTACATGGTTAGATTTTCACACAAAATAATGATTCAAGGATTATGGGAGGTATGTAGAGAATAAATTTGGTTATTTATTGGCCAATACAATGATATTGATAGGCATTACAAAATGAGGAGTGGTGGTGGCCTCTTATAAGTTGGGGAGATGACACACATGGTATTTTTCAAAATAAAGTTAGGTGATACCACATTGGTACAAAACAATGGCTCTAATAATTCTCCAAAATATATATAAGATGTTATAATGTTTATATTTGGCCATAAAATTTGTTATTTACAAGTTTATAGGTCATTTGGCCCCTTATGTTTAATCTTTAGTTACTTGGTAAACTAATTTTTATGTTAATCGCAATGATTAATTTTAGTTGTATTCACTAACAAAATTGTTAAAAAATTAAATTTAAGTTATTATAAAATATAAATAATGATGATTCAAAATAATTAATCAAATTTTACAAATTCAATTAACATAAATGGAAATTTTTAATTTAATATTAGTCCCATAGACCCAGCAAGATAACGAGTTTTTTAAAATAGTTTTTTAGAAATATAGGATTCAATATTAACTAAATGAATAGTATTTATTATTATATGAAACTTAAATAATATTTAATATATATATCATATAAATTTAAATTAAATTAATTTATATTAGGTATTAATTTAATTAATTGAAAATGTAAAACATTCTGTATTTTAAAACAGTTTATAGTAAAACATATTTTAAACAAAAATTATAACCAAAAGTAATATAATGATGATTAAAAATTAATTAAATGGATTAAATATAAATAAATAATACTTAGGTTACATTAAAATATAATAAATACATATTGAGACTTTTAAATTACTTAATTCCTTAAATTATATTATTTTTTAAAACAATCAATATTTTTCACTATCCACTGAGAAATCGGTATTTTCTAAAAAAGAAAAAAAATAACTAGAAGATAATTTTGATATTATGATTTTATAAAATCATATTTATATCTTAAAAAAATTATAAAATTTTTAAAAATCAGTTTTAATATAAGTGCGCCTTAAAATGGCGAAAAACCAACTTTTTAGAGAAATAATGTTTTTATGCATAAAATTTGATTTATTTTTATCTATTATCTTGAAAAAATATTATGAATGTAAAAAATTAGATTAAATATATAACTTATCAGTTTTATAAATATAATACATCATGATTTATTTTTTATTCTATTAGTATAAAACACATGTGTGCATTTAAATAGTTTTCTGAAAAATATTTCCTTTTATTTTTAAATGGGATTTATTTTCATTTATAATTAATTAGAAAACAACAAATTATTTATATTTAAGACATATTTTCATAATTATATTAATCCTATACATACAACACATTTCAATGGATATGTGATAACTATCATGTTAAATAGTAATATTAATAATATATTATTTTTTGGTAAAACATGGTCTTATGTGTAGCACAAAATATTGAAAGAACTAATTGTAGTTTGTATCGTAAAATAAAATCAGTGTTTCACACCCATTATGCTATCAAAATTTTTTTTCTTCTTTTAAATTCACGGGGTCTTACAAACTCTTCCCTGATAATCATTACAAAATATACAATATATCCTATAATATAGTGGAATAGGATAACCTCCTATGACCCATAATGTAAAATTTTATGAGTTTTATGTTTTAATAAAAGTATATAAGTTCTATATAATTCCATTAAATTTAGTTACATAATTATGAGTCCATACATAATTTTCTCAGATGCGATAATTCATATATCCATTAAAATATTAACATGATATTTTCTATGAAAATAAATTGAGTTGGAAATTATTATTTTTTGTTATAATATATGAAGTAATCAAAATTCAGATCAGATGTCACAAAATTTCATTCACCAAGAAGAAAAATACATTAAAATAACATAGAGGGTGATGAATTATTAGTATAAAATATTATATTCCTAGATAATGGAACATCTAGTGATTAAGAGAAAAATGGAATATAAACCATGCAATGGTTTTTCCACTTTTTTTGTAAGTGTTTTAAAAAACTATATGTCACTTCAAAAATAATTTACCAATTTTATCATAAATAATTTTTAATAATTTTTCTGATAATAAAATTTTCCTATATGGGAACATTTAATGGAATAAAATATTACATATAAAAAAAAAGAAGTTTAAGATGGAAAAATATATAGAAGTAAAAAAATGTTTTAAGAATATTAAGGGTTTAAAGAAACACCAAATGATGAGAGATTTATAAAATTATCATTTCAATATAATGAAAGGGAATTATAAAATAAAAAAAAGATAATACAAATTTAAATTTTAAATTAAAAAATGTTGTATAAAATTATATGGATGTGGAAGAGAAATACCAAAAAAAGTTTGTAAATATTCACCTTACAATGATTTATGCTACAAAAAAAATGAAAGAATATTTTTTTTAGAATGTACCAAACTTAGAAGAATTATGTTAATGAAGAGAAAATATAACTCAAGGAAAATAAATTTAGTTTATAAACCCCATAACATAGATCTTTGATTACTCGAACATGCTATAAATCCATGTATAATAATCATAGGTTTGTTATAAATATATATAAGAACCTAATTTATACTTATTTAAATTAATATAATTCATTAATAGTTTTTAATCTTTTTATTAATCCTTCACATTGAATATTAATATTAAATTGTTAATTGTTCCTTTCATTGCTTGTTTCCTTTGGTATAACAGTTTTTATCCTTGCACCTTGAGAATGTATTCACAACCTACACAAAGGTCATGGAAATGATATATATATAATAGTTATTTATCTTCCAATTATTATTTCATGGGTTTTATGATTTTGAGTTTTAATGAATCTTACTAACTTCTTCATTTGAGACTATTTATTCAATAAAGTGGTAATTTTTTATAATGATTATTTTACAATAAAATGTCATTTCATAATTTATAAAAACATAATTTTATAATTAATGCTATATATTTGAACTATTTATGTTGGATAATCATTAATAATGAATATAGTATTTTATTGTTTATGGGGGTAGTTGAACTAACCTAAATAATAACATGCTACAGATAAAGAATAATTGTGAATATATTTTGGTTTCATATTAATATTACTTTTATTAAAGAAAAAGGATTTGAATTTCATTTTCATAACAAATCTCCACTAAAACGCCACTTAGGTCAATAGAAAATAAGAGTGTGACCCAATAAAGCCACCTCTAATTGGCCATAAGTTGGTGACTATCCGCAAGGGTATCTAATACACACATGGGAGGAATTACCCTCATAATTCCTAGTAAATTAACCTCAAACAACTAAAAAAATCCATATAAATAAATAAATAATTCATCATTTCCCAATATAAACTAAAACTACATGAATCATACACAACACAACCATATATTATACTAGACCAAACTTCTATGTTCCACTTCAACTTTCTGAATTAAAGCATCACCAATTCCCATAATATTATCCTAAAAAAAACATAGAAAATTATGTAGGGGTGATAATTTAGGAGTAATCAGTCAGATCATATTTAAAAATAAAATAACATCTATATAAAAAAAATGTTTTAGGATAGGAATGTGTGATAACAACTAAGTAAGAAAACACTACAATTAAGAGTAAGGATATAAACCAATCAAAAACAAAGGTAAACACACTAATTACATATAATGTAATATCCTATAATAACCCGATTACATGATTATATAGATGAGGACAATTTCAGATAAAGATAGAAAAAAACATACCATAATAATATCTTGACAACCACATTTCCTTTATAATCACATATCTTAAATCCATCTCCTCATGTCAATAATTAATATCCATCAATCATTGATACAATATTATTAATAATATAATATGAGAAATTGGTTGAAAGATTTTACCACAACTCTATCTTATCAGTATATAGTTTATTACAACATAGATTGGTAGTGAACTTGAAGGAAAACACATCACTAAATGACTAAGGAGTGAGAATGAATTCCAATAATATAAACAAAACATTCAAAAAACCCTAATAACATCATCAAAACATCCACAACCATTTTACCTTCATCACTACATCTATCCACATGGAACATAATTCATGATCCATTACATCTTATTTCAACATCACACCAATTCATAATATCTTAACCTCACATTATATCAAACATCAATCCACACATGATATAATCATCACAACCCTGGAAAATGAATATATATAAACAATAATCATGAATAAAGGAGAGAAAACTAAGTCCTTTATATACTATATTGGGTATCAAATCCAATTTAATATTTATTACCACTCTAATTATGTTCATCTTAAAAATTAATTCATTTAATATTCAGATTATTTATTCATAAAACACAATTTATCCCATTATACATTAATAATAAAATTAATATTAATATCATTTAACAAAAACAATTTAATAGATTCGACATTTATAACATAAAAAATTGAAATTTTAGCATAGATTATAATTTTTTTACTTAATTAAGCATATCATTTATATCATTCCATTAATTAAAACATTAGAAATATTTATAACCATATAAAAGTTACCATTTCATTTATTCACATAGTCATAAATTTTTTTAATGTAGATAACTCATTTAATCACTATATTATATAAATTTAGTTAATTAAACCGAAATGACTAAACATTAATTATGACACAACCATGACCTAAACTAAGTACCACATACACTATATTACCCCAATATATTATAGTATTTATCTTCTTAAATAAATATAATTAATTATATAGGTTGCATTTCACGCAACACCGAACATGAACAAACTGTGATATACTATTAAATATTATCTCGACCGTTAGAATAGTAATGTGAATGTTCTGAATAGTGATGTAGACATTATAATAATAAACTCACTTTTGAATGTATAAATAAAATTTCGGAATCTCAAATCTGAAAATATGATATATTTATATCATGGAATAAGTAAATAAATGTTTGAAGATGACAAATTAAGTGCTGGTATTTTTTTAAAACATAAATGTTTATTTACAATTTTATAATAAATATAATGATTTAAAAGAAAATATATTTTCATAAAATATATTAATAAATTAATATTTCGGTTTATTATAATTATAATATAATTTTATGTGTCCACAATTAATTTTTCAATCTATCGTGAAATCAGTTATAATATTACATTTATTATTATTTTTTGAATAATTGATGATTTGAAGAAAAAAATTTAAATTTTCATATTTGTATAATCATTTTCAAAACATTGAGTCCATTTTTTTATATAAATGTTTAAAAATGGTTATGGGAATTTTTTGTCATTTTCTAAAATATATGAATTTTGGATGAATAGTGAAATAATGTAATTTATAGTATTTAACATTATAAGGGAAATATTGAATTATATAGTAATGGATAATGTATAGATGAGTTAATCACCCATTAGTTCAATCTCACATGTAGTAGTTACTATAAAGATTCATATTACTCAATACCATTGATAGTCTTGATCCAAAATAAAAAACTAATGACTAAAATAATAAAAAACACCCATCTCCTCCATTATAAATATCACTCCCAACAACCCATATCCTCACACATTCTAAGACATGAATCGAATTAAAATTATACCCAATTACCTTACCAATCCTTAGAATGATTTACCAGTCCTACTAGTCTTACAAAAATTCCAAATCCTTGTTTCCTAAAATGGTCCCCAAGGTGATGATATTCATGTTGTAAAATCCACATTTATCTTATCTTATCTTTTATTTTCTAATTCTATCATAACAACCCCTTATATAATGTGTTATTATAACTCTATTATAATATATATATACTTTTATTTTATTTTGTTAATGGAATATCCATCCTAAAATATATTTTATCCTTCTTTTACTCTAAAAATGAAAACATTGTCCACGACGTGTTGATTCACCACTATCATGGATGATGAGTTTTCATTTTTCTTTACCACTTTCAGGGATAGTCATAAAACAATTATTATGGTTAAATAAGATTTTAATATAAATATTATATGTTATATCATGTTTTTTAACCAAAATATAATTACAATATTCAAAAAATGATACATGTTTTTAATGGTCTTAAAAAATGCCAAAATAAAACAAAATATCTGCATCAACTTTTTATCTAATGAATCATTCTAATACCATATTTCCAATTGATATATAAGACCATTTAGACTTATTGAGGATATAAAATACTAAATAATTTATCTTTTTTAAGTTTTAATGAAATTTTACAAGAAATACCATAATTATACACTAGGGGACTAACCAAAAAATCATGAAATGAACGATCCCGAAACAAAGAATTTAAAAAATATAACTCATTTCAATGGCTATAAATGAACTTAATAAAATTAAAATAAATAAAATATATGATTAATATGTTCTTAATTAAGTAATTAATTAATATAATTTTATTATCTTGGAAATTATGTACCGGTGCAGAACGCTATCGAAAATAAGGAAATGATTTTCTCAAGTAACTTTTACTTTTATGATATATATTTCTTATTTACTAATTATTTATTTTGTGCAGTGTATGTATAATTTCCTTTAATATATCATATAATGACTATCATTATCTTAATGGTATTAAATTCTTCATTTTATAATTCTCACTTCTATACAGCTCACGATTCGACTAATTACAAAGTGGTAATGGATTTCTTAACTCAATTTTCATTCACTATGTTAAACATCAATTTAATTGATTATGGCATGATAATGTTGTTTGTAAAGTTAATTTTTATTATATTATGTTTTATGTAGACATGTTTTATGTGGATTAATAGTGAATACACAAAATATATCCATTTGATTAATGACATGATCATTGTAAGGGACTTCCTCTCAATTTTCACATCATTAAGACATACATGGTATAATAAACCTAATATTATTTCTGTGGTGTATCTAATACCCCTATGAGATCATTTTTAATTTGAAATTATATTTCTATTAAATATCCATATCATGGATATGATTATTTTAAAAATTTTATACCATTATTACATATAGTGTTTACTTTAACTGTTATCTAATTAACCAGGTAAATATTGATGAATCTTTATACTCTACTCAATACAGATATTTTGAAAAATGATATTTTTAATGAATTAAATCTATATATGAATAAAAATTTGTAATTTTAGTGATGTGTGGGAACCAACATTATATAGCCCCTTGATGCATCATCTTTCCTCACGAGACAAAATAGTTATCGATAATCCCTTCACATTTATTTCCAAGAAGAAATTGATTGGTTTTTACCCATCGACTTAAATGTTATTCTGAATGGTCTTGATGATACTATTTCTTTTTCTAGATAAATTATGTCTCATAATTAATCATTACATTCATTTAGTATTCATTTATTATTATCCATGAGATTTTCACTACGAAAAAATATATGGATTCATTTTTATTCATACTTTTTTAATTGTATGGAATATATTTTTTAGATATTTACCTTTACATATTTATTATTTCTTAGTAATTATGATTAAATTATTATTTATTCATATTTCAATTGTATTTAAATCTTATTGATCATTTTAGCTCATCCTTTTATTTGTTTTCCATCCTGAGGTAATGTAGTTGAAATCATTCAATAACTCCTAAGGAATCAGTTTTTTATGTTATATATTTAATAACCAACACAATAAGGGAAACATGTATATATATAGTTCATCAAGGCTTCTAAACTAATCAATCCCTAATGAGGTTATCTATTGTATCTATGAAATTGTAATAACATAACCATTGACTCTAGGCTACTGGGGTCATGAAAATTACTGTTGGTATTGAAAAAGAACCATTATAAGTAAAAGTTAAATCAATATGAGAATTATAATAATTAATTATAGTGAGTTTTTGGCACATTAATCATGATGATTATGAGACAACCCAATGTGTACCATTATTTTTTGATGGATCGTAATAAAAGAAATGAAATCAATACCCATAGAAAATGTAGGGATTTACCCATTGACAAATTCAATAGAGTTTGTGTTGGGGCCGATCATATCAGGAACATTTTAGGAAAACATACTCAGGTTATAGGTAATAAATATACTACACATATTTTGGATTGTTTTACATAGCATAAGCACCTATATTTTAGTGTGACTACAATTCTAGTGGTAGATAATCAATGGATCAAGTCCCATGAAAAGAGATTTCTGGCATTAGGATGTGAAAAAAGGGAAATGGTAGTATTGGGGGCATATTCTATCATGGGTGATGCTGAACAATGGTGGACTTCGATACACAATATTATGGATTAACATAAAATTGAAGAAACAAAATTTATAATTTTAATGAAACATTCTTAGAAAAAAATTCCCTCATGAGAAACGAACTAAAATGTTGACAAAAATCGTTATTTTAAATAAAGTGGAAGAAGATATTGTTGTAGGTTATGAGGATACCTTCACAATACGATCCAAGTATGCTAAAAATTACATACCTAATTCAGAAAATAATATTGATCATTTATTTCAAGGATGTATGACATGTATTTTAAGGGAACATGATTATCAAAAATTTTCATCATATGATGAAATAGTATTATATGAATTCAAAATAGAGAATTCATTAACTAGATTCTCTATGATTAATTGAAATCAACAGATAAAGAGGTTTTTTTATAACCACAAAAATGGTAAAGCATCAATGGGGTAGAGGGGTATAAAAAATTCACATTATGTTAAAATTTTGGAAAGAATCATCATAGGAAATGCTGAAAAGGAATGAGAGTTTATTCTAAGTAGAAATAAAAGTTTGATAGAGATAATGAATGATATGGGAAGAAAAAATTAATGATGAATAAAGATTCATATATAAATAAATGTGGAATTAATCAAATAAATTTCACTATCATTAGGGGAATATACCATAGAAGAGGCAAAGGGGAGATGGACAAGTTTAGAGATCACCACAACTAAAGAAGAAATACCCAATGTTGTGGTGGTAATTATATTAATCTTATCTTCAAATTTAATCAATGATTTATTTGATTCTAGATCATCACGCTCTCTTATATATACCATGTTTCCTAACAAAATTAGTCATTTACCTTTTGATTTAATAAGGTAGTTGTCAATTAAAACTCTTAAAGGAAGTCTCATTGGAAAAAATGTATTGGGAACTCCCCATTATGACACATAAACATGATTCATTTTCTGATTTTACCATCATACCTATGGTTGAATTTGATATAATCCTCAATATGAACTGACTTTATAAAAATATTGTGAATTTTTATTAAAATAATAATGAAATTACTATTTATGAGGAAGATGTATAATTTTTTTTTCTTTAGTGAATAAAATTCACCATATGATTCTTATCTAGATCCACCCCCATTCACATTACTAAATGAAATTCTTAGGAAGGAATAGAAATAAAATCATGGGATGATAAAATTAATCTTTAAATTGAGGATGTACCAATTTTATAGTAATACATTGATATATTTTCTAATGAATTTCCTGGACACCCCCAGAGCAGGAAGTTAAGTTTACAATTGATTTTATCTGCGATGTAAGGCTAATATCAAAAAATACTTATATAATGGGAACAATGAAATTTGTTGAGCTAAAGAAATAACTAATGGTGTTGTTTAATAAGGGATTTATTCTTTTATGTGGTTATCCATGGGGAGATCTTATTCCGTTTGTTAAGAATAAATATGGATCCATGTGGTTGTGCATTGACTATAGTGAATTCAATTCTATCACAATAAGTCACAAGTATACTATACCTCAAATTAATGAATTATTTGATAAACCTCAAAGAGATAAATATTTTTCAAAGATTTAAATTTGTTATGGCTATCATTAATTGTGGTTAATGTGGTTGGATATTTTATAGATAGTTTTTCAGATGGGGTTTGGATATTATGAGTTTACAGTAATTCATTTTGTATTTACTAATGATCCCTTGGTTTTCATGGATATAGTGAACATAGTATTCATTGAATATCTTGAAAGTTTTGTTTTAGTATTCATTTATGATATTTTGGTGTATTATAAAATATATAAATCCCATAAGAGTCACTCGTATATTATTCCTGAGACCCTCAGCTAGAAAGGGTTATATGGTAAATTTAAGGATTGTGAATCTTCCCTTTGGATTTTCATTCATGGACATATTATTTATAAGGATGTAATCTCAGTTGATCATGTAATTAAAAAGTAATTCCATGAATGGAATAATCTAATGAACATAAAATAGGTATGTAGATTCATTGGTTTACTAGGATACTACTGACATTTCATTAAGAATTAACTAATTGGATAACTTGTTAACCAATATCAAGCATAAATGGGTTATGTTTATAAGGACAAAAAAATGTATATAATGTTTTGAATAATTGAATATATGATAATTCCATGATCCAATTTTGTATCTACCATCAGTAAATCATGATTTTGTGATATACAGTGATTCATCGAAGAAAGTACCATGTTTTTTACTTATGAAAAATGATAAAGTTATTTCATATGAATCAAGGTAGTTGAAGATTCATGAAAAATATTATCCAATCCATAATCTTGAGTTACCGGTTTTAATATTTACTATGAATATATAGAGACAATATCTCTATAGTGAAATATGTGAGATATATACAAATCCAAAGAGTTTTAAATAAATGTTTTTATAGAAAAAAACCAACATGAGAAAATTATGATGGCCCAATTTACTAAAATATTGTGATTCCACAATACACTACCACACAATAAAAGAAAATAATTCTGTTTATTCATTAATAATGACATAACATGTACTTATAATGAAAATTAGGATTGATAAAGATCCTATATTTAAGAATTTAGTAATTATTGATATTATAACTGTTAAGGAAGAGGAAACATCACTACTTTTACAAATGTTTATGAAACCATATTTATTGGAAAGGATGAAAATTTCTTAATATTATGATGAAAATTCTCAAAAGAAAATTATTGATTTTAAGGATAGAAGATTGGCAGACTTCATGTGTGAGGATGGAATTACAGAATTTGGAGATAGTATTGGTGTTACAAAAATACATTATCTAAGTAAGGAACTATTAGATGATGCACGCAACTAAAATTTCTTTAAATACCTGATTAGGACTAGGATATATAGATATTTGAAGGAATATTTTTGGTGGGATAATATATAGTGGGAAATTTCTAACTATGTGTCATGATTCCTAGTTTTTCAACTAATGATAGTTGGGAGACATCATCCTAGAGGAGTCACGTAGGCTATACCTATTCCAATGTGGAAGTGGGATGACATCACTATGGAATTCATCATTGGATCACCAAATAACCCATAGAAATAATGATATGATATGGGTTATGGTTGATCTCCTTACAAAACCACTACATTTTCAAGAAAAAAGAGAAGATATACCTCTTGATTACCAAGAATGAATCTTTATTAATTAATTTTTAAGACTTAATGGTGCACATGTATCGATTGGGTCTGATTGAGATCCATGTTTTACATTAAAATTATGGAATTGTCTTCAAAAGGATTTGGATACTAATCTTCATCTAAGTACATATTATCACCCTCAAACTGATGGATAGTCTAAAAGGTCTATTCAAAAATTGAAATACATATTGTGATCTTTCTCATGTGACGTTCAAAGTATTTGGGAATAGTATTTTCTTTTAATAGAGTTATCCTATAATAATAGTTTTCATTCAAGTAAATAAATAGCACCATATAAAGAATTATCTGTCAAAATATGTCATACTCTAACTTGTTGGGATGAATTTTGGTGAGAGGAAACTAATAGCTCGAGAACTTATTGAAGATACAATGACAAAGGTAAATTCTATTCAGGATTATATTAAAGTTACTCAATGTTGGCATAATGTTATAATGACAACCAAAAAAAGTATTTGGAATTTCTATTGGGAGATCATATCTTTATGAATGTTTCTCTATGGAGGGGTGTCATAAGGTTCAGTAAGAAAGGGAAAATGATCCCTAGGTACATCATACCATTTTGAAATTGGGAAATAATGGAGATATATCTTACTGATTAGCAATTCCATAATTTCAATCCAATGTTAATGATTTTCCCCATATCATTGTTAAAGAAGTACATTCTAGAACCAACACATGTACTCAACTATGAGAAAATAGGAATGAAACCTGATTTGTCTTATTATGAAGTGAAAATTGAGATTCATGACACTAGATAGAAAGTATTGATAATTCGTATTACTAGGATAGTAAAAGTTCCTTATAGAAACCAGAAAATAGAAGAAGTAATGTGTGAAATTGCGGATGTAATGAAGAAGAACCACACTCATATATTTAGAAGGAAATATTCATGAAAATTTAGAGGAATTAATATTCAAATAAGGGAAGAATATAAAACCCCAAGATTTTATGGTATGTATTTTCTTAAATAAATTCAGTTTATTCTATTGCTTACATTGCACGCAACACCAAGCTTAAATGAACCATGATATATTATTAAATATTAACTTGACTATTAGAATGATATTATGAACCTTTGGAATAGTGATGTCGCCATTATAATAACAAGATCACCTATGGAAGTATAAATATAATTTATTTATCTCATAAATTAAAATATTATATATTTATATCATGAAATTGGTAAAACAATGTTTTTAAATTGATAAATTAAGTGTTGGTATTTTTTTGGAAGTAAATGATTATTTAAAATATTTTAATTAAGATAATAATTTTAAAGAAAATTTATTTTCACAACATAGATTAATAAATTAATATATTATTATATTATAATTATAGGATAATTTTTTGAGACCATAATTAAATTTTAATGTGTTTTTAAATCTATTATAATATTAAAATTAGTATTTTTTGAATAAATGATGTTTTTTTTAAACAAATTAATTTTCTCATATTTATAAAATTATTTCCAAAAGAGTAATTAAATTTTTGTAATTTACACATTGAAAAATAGTTAGGGTGATTTTTTGGGATTTTTGTAATACAGATGAATTTTTGGTGAATAGTGAAATATGATAACTTACAGTATTTAAAATTATTAGTAAATAAATAAATTATTGAGTCATAGATTATGTATGGGGGAGGTACGAAAAAATTATTTATAAATCACATTGAGTAGTTACTATAATTACTCACAATAATCAACACTATTGATAATTTTGTTCCAAAATAATAAACAAATGAATAAATTAATAAAAAAACACTCTTGTCATGCACTATAAATATCACCCCTCACCACCACTTATCCTCAAAACTTCTATGAATTTAATGTTGTCTAAATTCTACCCAATTCACTTCATAATACAATTTTAAACATTCAAGACCTTCCGGTATTTCCAAAAGACAAAATCTATGTGTCTTAAAGATGCACCCAAGTAGATGATATTCAAGAGGTAAAATCCTCCTTCATTATCTTTTATTTTAGTTTGATATATTATTATATCTTCACATATCCTTATCCCAAGTGTAATAATAACTCAGTATCATATGTATACTTTAATTTCATTCATTTAATGGAATATCCATCATCAAATCTATTCTTCCCTATTTTTATTCTAAAAATTAAAACATTGTTCATGATGTATTGACTTACCACCTTCATGGACTATGATTTTTAATTTCCCCTTACCACCTTAATATCTTGTCATAAAACCATTATTATGGTTAACCAAGACATTAATATACATATTATAAGTTATATCATGTTATGGAACCAACTTATAAACATAATATTAAATAAAATGATTCAAGTTTGTAATGGTCGTAAAAACAACCAAAATAAATTAAAACATTTTCATCAATATTTAATCCAAAGAATCATCCTCATAAAATATAAAAAAATTATATATGAGTCAATTTAAAATTATATACATAAATTAAAAATAAATAATTTTACTTCTTTATTTATTCTTCCATTTTAAAAGAAATCCCATATTTATACATAAGGAAACCGACCATAAAACCATGGAATAAATACTCCTGGAACAACGAAATTAAACATTATAACACATTGGAATGACCATAAATGATAAAAAAATTATAATAAATAAAATATTTGTTGAATAGGTTCTAAACTATGTAATTAATGAATCTAATTTTATTCTCTAGGACATTAATTAATTGTGCATAACATCTTTAGACAGAAGGTAAGGATTGTCTCGTCTCACTTTTACTTCGGTGATATATTTTTCTTATTCAATAATTATTTATTTTGTGTGGAGTATGTATAATTTCATTTAATATATTTTATCATTAATATCATTATCTATATGGTATTCAATTATTAATTTGATAATTATTACTTTTTATGTGGAATACAATTCGAATAATTACAAATTGGTAAGGGATTTCTTAACTCAATTTTCATTCATTGTTAAACATCAATTTCATTGATTATATCTTGATAAGGTTACATGTAAAAAAAATTATATAATATTGTGTTGTATGTAAACTTTTTATGTGTATTAACAATGAATACACATAATCCATTCATTTGATTAATTATATGATCCTTGTAAGGGACTATATCTTAATTTTCACTTCATTGAGACTTACATGGTATTCTACAACTATAAATTTTTATGTGGTGAATATACTACCTCTTTTATATAATTTTTCATTTTAAATTATATTTATATTAAATATTTATATCATGGATATGAGCATTTCTTAAACTATATAGCTTTTTTAGATATGGTATTTACTTTGAATGTTATTTGATTAACTGGGGAAATAGTGATAAATCAGTATCCTTTACTCAATACAGGTATTTTGATAAGGTATATTTTTCAAGAATTTAATTTATACAAGGAGAGTAATTTTTACTGGTAGTGATGTGTGGGGACCAACATTATATGTCCCCTTGATGAATCCACATGTCTCATCAGAAAAATTAGTTTGTGATATACTCTTTACATTTGTTTTCCAGTAGAAAAGTTTGAGTTTCAAGTCACAGACATAAACCTTTTTGTGAATTGTCTTGATGGTATTGGTTCTTGTTCTATATATATGATGTCCAATAATTAATCATTTCCTTTATTTAGTATTTAGTTATAACTATCCACGATATTTTCACCTTGAATAAATCAATGGATGTAATTTTGTTCTCAATTTATTGATTAAATGGAATGTGTTTTTAAATTATTTACCATAATATATTGACTATGCCTTATTGATTGTGGTTCACTTATTATTGATTAATCTTTCTAATATATGTTACCAATATTGAGAATTTGAGACAACCCTTTTATTTTTCTTCCTTCTCTACGTTATGAAGAGAAAGTATTTGAATATGTGTCATAGAATAAGTTTATTTTTCATTGTTATGTTCTTTGTTTAATTACCAATTTATTAAATGAACCATGTATGTTTGTAGTTCAACAATACTATTAAACTGATTGATCCTTTGTGATGTAATCTATTGTATCTATTCCATTTTAATAAAATAACCACATATTATGGGATACTAGGGTATAAGATTCAACATTCAAAACAATTGATTACAATAATAACTAAAGAACAAAATCTACCCCACATCTCAACCCAACTAACTAAACCATAATCTCCCATGACCCAGATCACCAAGACATAGTGAGCTTAATCAATATAAAACTCCCACAACCTCTACATTTCCATATTAATATTTACAAAAAACAGAACAAATAATATCAATCCATGAAGAAACACACATCTTATACTCATTTCATTAAACTCCCATTGTTAAACTAAAAGCCCAAATATTTCATCACATGGATGTAATAATTTCACAAGGAACTATCAACTACAAAGAAAATAACCACAACACACCCTAACACTCCAAACTAATATAATTATATTTTATATAAACCAAACTTTTAGAAATGAAGGGATGTAGCTGACCTAATAATTACAATATAACCCTTAATTACATCCATAAATAAAGAACCTGAACATGACATTAAACCAACCCTAAAAAATCAAGACACTCAAACCACAAGTACCCAAGTCAAATCATTTCAATTTTTATTTAACAATGAATCCAATGTATACCTTTTATTCCCAATATAATATCAATATCAGAACTATAAAATTAAATTAAAAACACTTAATCATAAATGAAAATATAATGAAGAATCTAACTAAATATGCACTCCTTCTTAATTTAGTCCTTAACATTACAAGTTAACATACTTATCCATATTTCCACATGTCACATTAATTCTCACACAATACATTATTATCAAGTAAGTAAACTATTTAGATATAAATTACAAGAAAAACATAAAAATGAAGAATAAATAGGAAATAGTTTGAAATTACCATATCATAAGTAATATATAATGTTTTTAAAAAGGTGTGGTTTATCAAGGTTTTAAGAGGTACAAGAATTAATGGATTTTAAGGCACAATAGAGGGGTATTATGTTCTATAAAGTGTAAGAAGTTTTTTTTTATTTTTTGTTCATATTTTAATGAGGAATTACTTTTTCCTTTTGATAAAATATTTTTTTAGTGTTTAAGATGAACATAATAGTATATTTTTTGGGGATTGAAACTAGAATAATATTTGATTTTTCGGGTCATGGAATCAAATAATTTTACTAAAATATACCCACGATCCAATATTTTTTATCATTACAAGCTTTGAATTATGAAATTTCATGAAATATAGGTTCATGGATATTGGTTAGTAATCAATGACTATGACCTCTTAGATTATGAGAAAAATATTCTTTGTTAAGATGTTATCGGACAATAAAGAATCTATGAGCAGTGTGAAGTCCAATACATCAAACTAGTACAAATATTAATCCATATTATTCTATGATATTATATTACTGGAAATAAATCAAAATAATATTTAAATATTATTATTATAGTTGAGAAAATTTAAAGTTAAATAGATCAAAATATTGACCATGTAAGGTTGATGCTGAAGGCTCCCAAAGAATGTGTCATGAGGGAGAAGAGACCAAGATTGAGAGAGAAAACCTGAAATCACCAGAATTTATGGGATTCAATTATTATAATTAATTTGGATGATGAAAAAAAATGATAAAATCATAATTCAGTGATCTAGTATTCATGCTTTTGATGAGTATATATGAATGTTGAAGGATTCAAGGATTATATAAAAGAAACATGATAAACTAAGAGTCCTAGAATATCAATAGTTGTGTTCACCAAAATATTGGTAGAACCAATACATAACTAAGTCAAATCGATTTGATGGAAAAAAATATAGAAACTTGGACCAATCAAAATATATAAAGATAAGAAGCTATAACTCAAACTTTAAAAAACATTTTAGTGAACTCATAGATACTCACTAGAATCATAGGAATTATATTCATGTTTGTTTAATGTAAAAAGGTTATAATAATTTTGTTGACTCCTGATACAATGGTTGAATAAAAATATTTAGAATGAAGACTATTAGAGTGAGTTGAATGGAATATATTGAGTGAACACACATTAAATTTGTGAAGTAATAACCATTATTATGATGTTGAGTTGGATGATCAAAAGTTCAAAATTACTGAAAGAAAATTTTGGGATTTTAGATAAGATTTTTATACTTCATGAAAAAGAATGTGGACCCTAATATCTTATAGGTATTTTAAGGTAGTTAAGAAAATATTATTATATGTAGAAGACTCAATTTTTTAATAGTAACTGTTACTATTTAATTAGATGTGGATTAATTATATAAAAGAGTGAGTTTACTTAGATTTTTATGTTGTCACTATTGTTGAAAATCATGGTGAGTTGATTTCATTAGGAGAAAACATAACTATAAAATATGATGAATCAATTAGTTCGATAAAGTATAATTCTAGTTAATTATACGAAAAGGTAAAAAGCTCTAAATTCTTGAGATCATGACACTGATTAATAGAAAATATAATTTCTAGTGACTAATGTTCTAGAAATAATATTTCAAAATATCCAGTGATGAGAAATATCAAAGTTTTATTAATCAATTGGCTCTTAGGAATATATACATTCACTATCAAAGTAATAAAAAGATACCTTAATATTTATAATAATGGTTTGGGTATCATTGTATCTGGTGACAACCTGTATAATTACATCAAGAGACATTTATTATGGATGTGCTGTGGGATTTAAATGATAATGATCCCACACATCTTGAAATTGTTAAGAAGATTAATTTTAAAGATCATGTGGCTTGAGATAATAACCAAATGTAGCAAGGATTTGGTTCCCCACAATGGGGACCAAAACATGTACTAATCATATGTGCATTGACCACACTTTTATTTCATGTATACAGGTTAGTTTGACATTATATTCTGAGTGGATAAAAACTCTAAAAAGTTTCATAGGTTAATTATTAGATATTATAAATTTTAAAATGATACTATTGATTCAACCAAACTTTGTTACTAGTTGAAAAATTCTTGGATATCACAATTGGTATTAGAGCATACTCTCTCTATTAGATCCAATTTTTGAAAATATAGAATATAAAATCATTAATAAAAGAGTATTTTTTTATTTTGATGGCGTTAATTTTCACAGATGGATGAATTTAATGATACCCTATCTTCTTTGACATGGACTTGAGGTAGATGAAGAAACAAACAAAGGATTATCACATAAATAAAATGATTTTCTAAATATTTTATCTAATAAAAGTAACTAAGAATCCATTGGAAAATCCCAAAATTCTATTCTCATGTATTCATTAGATAAAGTCTGCATGAAGGGAATGGGTCTCCATACTCCCAAGGAGACAAGGTATAAACATGAGAGAGACTACAAAGTTAATATTAAAGTAAAGTAATAAAAACATAAAATATTGGGGAATATGTTTAAATACTTTAATATTATTGACGAAGAAACCATAAATGATTATATTATAGGGGTAAATAAAATTTTCCGAAATATATGAGGTTTTGGTAATTCCTTAATGAATTAAACTACTGTGAAGGAGATGATGAGAAATCTTCCAGATATATTTGACTCTAATGCCATATAAATTTAGGATAGTGATGAATTATATCTAGTTTATGGCACGACCCGTCCCCTGGGGCTCGTGCCTCGACAACCCCATGCCCGCCTTCTATAGGCTAGTGGCTGGCGACTAGCATCGAAGGCGTTTTACCTAAAACTAGGAAGGGATTGCCTTCAAAACCTATAAGAACACGTAACAAATCACACAAAAAGATACAAAATCAAGAAAACTTAATAGTAAATAGAGTGAGTGTAGTAAGTAAAAAGGGTCCAGAATACAAGTCCAACTGGAAAGTAAAAGAAACTGAACATACAAGTAAATTGGAAGTAGAAGAAAATTGGAATATATCATGTGAACACCCGTCAAGGAACCTACCTTAATGGTATGTACATCTATCAATCGGTCATATCTACGCTATCCCTCATCTAAGTTACACCTCTGAGCTACCTCCATTCCACGTACTCACATCCTCAGTCAACATTGTTCGTCGTCTGCACCAAAAACAACAAAGTGCGGGCATAGCCCGTGCATGGGTGAGTATAACGATACTCAGTACAGACCCAGAAACCCTCAAGGTCTCACAAAATCCATAAAGGATAAAACATAAGGAAGGAAACAACTAATAACCCATCTTAGATATATGCCCATACATATACCTAAGTTATCAATTACACCCATCTCAATCATGAGGAAAACACAGAGTCTAACTCTAAAGCCCCAAGCTCAATAGTTCTAAAAAGGAAGAAAAAACAAAAAGGTATCTTCCAAAAGGTATGACCCAAATAATATTACCACCAATTATTACCATGAAGGAAAATACCACACAGGTACGAACTCAGATTGCACCATGTATAACTTAAGTACAGTAGTATAGATGATTAGAAGTAACTTCTGAATCATCTTACTCTGTTAAGAGGAAGAACCACACATGATCACTCATTGCTGACCCACGTAGGATTTCTAGGTACTGACCCACACAGGATTTCTAGGTGTTAACCCACACATGATTGCAAGGTGCCAACCCACACAGGATCAGTAGGTGCTGACCCACACAGGATCACAAGGTGCTGATCTACACCGGATCGCAAGGTGCTGACCCACACATGATCACTAGGTGCTGACCCACACAGCATCCCTTGGTACAATGCCAGACCCACACAGTATCCTAGTACATCACCTGTACATCGTCAAGCCCACACAAGATCCTAGAACATATCCAGTATTTTGTCAGACCGACATAAGATCCTAGTACATCTTCACCTCACAGCTAGCTACTGGGTTCCCACACTACGCTCGTTTGTCTCTGGGAGGGTCCACTCCACAATCCATTGTTCGATACTCCAACTTCCACGAAGTCCCACTAATATGTATCTCAAAGGACCTCCTTGTCATAGGGGTCTCAACACAATAGACTGTACATCAATCAGACGCCTGGTCTGTATGTTATAAGCCTTTTGGTCCCAAGGACCCGGTTGGATTCATGCTCGATCCAACCCGACCATAATATAACTTTGTCCAAATCTCCAGATGGGTATACCAAAGGTACCGTATCACTCAAATTTTTCCATAATCTCTAGCAGTTCATAATTTATATTTTTGGTGCCAAAGATATAGATGAAGATTTATAAATGGGTCGTAGTGGGTCCCGGTCTAGGTCCGACCCGACCCGACCCAGCCTGGCCCGGCTCGGTCTGAGTTGACTCAGCCCATTGGGTTTGTCCCGACCCACTGGGTGGTCCTGCAGGCTGTAAGGTCCGCAAGGGGCCACAAAGTGGTTCGGCCGTGGACGAAGCGAGGCTACAGGGGGGTGCCATGAGGGTGCGGGGTGGCTCGGCCATGAGGCGGCTCGGTTGCGGATGGTGCGAGTCTGTGGGCTGGATTAGTCATGGAGGGTTCCATGAGGGTGGCTCGGCCACGAGGGTGCCTTGAGGGTATGGGTCGGCCTGACTGCGGAGGGTGCTGCGAGGGCTGCTTGGCCACATGGGTGTTGTGATGGTGTGGGGAAATGAGGCACCTCTCCTGGAGCAGCTCGGTCAGGAGGGCGGAGGCCACGGGGAGGCTCGACCGGGGTGGCTCTGCCAGGAGGGCCGAGGTCATGGGTTCCACGGGGCGGCTCAACCGGGGCAGCGCAGTGAGGCTGCGGGGCGGTGCAAAAATCCATGGGGTAGCGCGACACCATGCCTTCATCAGCTGTTCTCGAGTTCCACCGGTGCCAACCGCGAGCACCAGTCACTGTCACCAAAGCCACCTTCATTCATCGCGAATGATAACCTCTTTACGAAAAAATATGGAGGGGTCGGGCCGTGTTTGTTTGGCCCGCACCCTCCGCGTTAGAGTGGTTGCAAGTGGCTCAACAAGAAAAATAATATTAAGAACGGGTAAAGGAAAATAATTCAAACACCCTCCTTACCATGTTTGATTGATTCGTTGAAGATTATCCGCGGGGAAGGAGATGATGTCGTTGGGAATAGACGGACGTTGGTGATGTCGGAATTTCCACGATCATCAGTTCGTTGACGTTGAAGACATTCCTCATCAACGAATGTACCATGGAATAAGTCAGAGTCAAAGTCAGCATTCTTTATTTTCATTCTTCATTGGTGAGATTTCTCCCAAGGATCCTTCCTCCCAATTCCACAAAGAATTCCAAGTATCCAATATAATAGATTATGTTTTCTATTTAGTTCATTGGAATAAATTCAAAAAGGATTAATTAATTAACTGAGTTGGCATAATAAATGTTGGAGGAGTTGAAGAGGCTCCCCCACATTTAACAGGAAGTGTGAGGGTTTCTCCCATTAAAGGGGAGTTCATGGGGGGTTTATACTTGGGTGGTCCCCACCACCATAACCTCTCATGGGAGGTTTAGTTTAGGTTGTCCCCACGTGTGAAGCATCCTCATGAGAGTTTCAATATAAAATAAAAATAAAATGTTACACCGTTTTATTTATTATTTATTTTTTCACGAATAAGTGAAAAACTAACTTTCACCCTCGACCTACTACAGTCGATGTGAAGGTATCCTTAAGAGAATATCGGGACTACGAGTTCAATAGTGCCCTCAAATTTCAATTACTAGCAACTATTCAAATGTTAAGAAAACTCGCTCACACGTTTACTGAACGTACATGATTTTATTTCAGAAATTAATTCTAGGCACTCCAGGCCTCATAATCATGCACTGTCAATTTTCACATACTCATAAAATTCAAATTTAATTAAAAAAATTAAATGGAATTTCTAGGTCATTAAATTATCCCCACCTCTGGGATATAGGTCCATATAAGCCACGGCTCAAACTAAAGATACATGTGGGGGTACTGAGCACTCATCCGAGCCTCCCGCTCCCATGTGCTGTCCTGGAGGTTCGCATGCTACCAGAGAACGCAACCAGAGGTATCAAATGTCCACAAAAAACCAACTCGTGTCGATCCTCAATCTCTACTCGAACCTCCATATAAGTTGTCGCATCATCGACGTCTAGATCACCATGTTCAATGATGTGAGAAGGGTCGTGAAAGTATCTCCTCAGCTGGGATACGTGGAAGACGTCATGCACCCAGTGTAACTGAGGAGGAAGAGAAAAGTAGTACGCCATGTCGCCAACTCTACAAAAGACCTAAAAAGGTCCAATGAACCTCAGAGATAACTTTACAACTCATTAAAATCTCTGCAAACCTTGTCGAGGTAAGACCTGTAGAAAGACATGGTCACCATCCTCGAACTCTATAGGTCTTCATCTCCTGACGGGAAAAGACTTTTCCCTACTCTGTGCTATCTTCATCCACTCCTAGATGATCTGAACTTTCCCTATGGTAGCCCATACCTTCTCTTGTTCCACCAGTGCTGACTCCCCTCAGTCAGTCTAGCACAAAGGTGATCTGTAATGTCGCCAATACAATGACTCGAAAGGTGTCACCCCAATGGTGGAGTGATAGTCGTTGTTGTATGAAAACTCCACCAAAGGCAGGTGATACTCCCAGCTATTAACGAAGTTGTGGAAACAAGAATGCAGCATGTCCTCAAGGGTCTGAATGGTCTGCTTAGTCTGGCCATCCGTCTGAGGATGGAAGGCGGTGCTCAAACAAAGCTGCGTCCTGAAAGCCTCCTACAACCCATTCTACAGACGTGAATTAAAACATACATCATGATTAGAGAAAATTATCAAGGGTACTCAATGTCGCTAAAAAATCTTATACATATATAGGCATCCCAAGAACTCTACTCAACCCAACTCTATGATCGGTAGGAAGTGGGCCGAATTGGTGAATCGGTCGACGATCACCCAAATCAAGTCATAAACCCTGGATGTTCGTTGAAGTCCTATCATGGAGACCATGGATATACCATACCACTTCCACTCTGGGACTTCTAATGGCTGAACTAAGCCTGTTGCTACCTGATGCTCAGCCTTCACTTGCTGACAAGTGAGGTACTGAGAAACAAACTCTGTTACTTCTTTCTTCATTCTCGGCCACCAATGCTGTTGTTGGAGATCCGGGTACATCTTCACCACCCCTAGACATACCGCTAGAGGGTATGTGTGGAACTCCATAAGAAATTACTCCTGATGTGACACTGGTACCATGGTACGTTCTCTGAAGAGGATGATGTGCTCCCCACCTTCAAAAAATCCATCAGGTCCTTGTCCTGTGGATATCTGAGCACATTGAGTCTCACATTCAGTGTCCCCGTACTACACCTCTCTGACTCATAGAAGAAGTGGGTGGGTGAGTATAAGTGACCTAAGAAAAGCTTCTCCAACATGTTGCATGATGGATGTCTGCAAAGTGTCCAACTGCTCTATGGCCTCACCTAGCAGCTGTATACCAGATCTCCAGTTGAGAGCATCTACTACAACATTCCCCTTCCCAAGAGTATAGACTATCTTGAATTCATAGTCCTGGAGGAACTTAATCCAACATTACTTTTTTAGGTTCAGGTCCTTCTGAGAGAATATATACCTCAGACGCTTCTGATCAGAGTACACTGTAAAACTCTCTCCCATCAAGTAATATCTCCACATCTTCCAGGCAAAGAACACAGTTGCTAACTCCATGTCATGGGTAGCATAGTTCTTCTCATGTTGTCTCAGATTTTGAGAACCATATGTGATCACTTCCCGCTCCTGTATCAGGACACATCCATGTCTTGTCCCTAATGTGTCACAGTAGACTATGTACCCTACGCCTTCCTTTGGAAGAATCATGATGGGGGAACTATTCAACCTCTACTTCAGCTCCTGAAAACTCTATTGGCATAACTCCCACCACACTAAGGGTTTCCCCTTCTTCATTAATGCTAATAAAGGTTCTGCAACTCTGGAGAAATCTGGCACAAATCTATGGTAGTATCTATCCAAACCCAAAAAACTCTGTACCTCCATCACACTCTTGGGTGGCTCAAAAGAACGTACCACCTCAATCTTCATTGGATCCACTACAACTCCATCCTCCAATATTACATGTCCTATAAAGTGAACCTCTCGGATCTAGAACTTGAACTTCAAGAGCATACCCTAAAGCTGGTTCCCTCAGAGTGTGTCCATTACTATCTGCAAATCATAGGCATGCTCCTCCTGAGCAGTCAAGAAGGGTATAATGTCATCAACAAAGACTACTTCCAAGCGATCATGTTATGGATGAAAGATCTTTTTCATGAATTCCATGACCATTTTTGGAGAATTGGTCACACCAAATGGCATAAACAAGAACTCTTAGTGGCCGTATTGAAATGTGAAAGCCATCTACTACAAATCCTCATCTTATACTCTGAGCTGGTGATAGACTGATCTGAGTTCTATCTTCGAGAACCACTGCGCTCCCTTCAGCTAATCAAAGAGGTCGTCAATCCTCTTGAGTGGGTAATTTTTCTTCACGATCACCTGGTTCAGGTGCCGGTAGTCAACAAAAAGCCTCAAGATTTTATTTTCTTTCTTGGCGAACAAAATCAGGGCTGCCCAAGGAGAAACACTAGTTCGAATGAATCCATTCCCCTATAAGTCCTCTAGCTATACCCATAGCTCACAAAGCTTTGTGGGAGCCATCAGATACGTTGGTGTCGATATCGATGCGATCTCAAGCTACAAGTCACTATAAAAGTCCACCTCTCTATGAGGAGGTAGACCCATAACATCATCAGGGAATACATATATGTACTGGTCCACCACTACAGGATAATTCGGAATCTCTACATCAACATCTCCAAGGGTAAGGATAGCCAACTGATGTGTAATTGGATGCACCATCCTCTAGGTAAGTCCATCTTATACTGCATAGGCTTCGTTCTTGCCGGTGAAAGTAAATATGGTCCCATCCGTGCAGAAACACCACACTTCGTGCCTAATATAGTCAATTTGAGCATGGAAAATTTATGACCAGTCCATACCGAAGATGACATTGTAAGGCCTTGACGCTGCTACTAGGAGATCTCAACTGAAGCTCTTGCGTCCTAGAGTAAGCTCACAATGTTAGCACCAGTGTGTAATCATCGAATCTTCTCTCGTAGGAGTCTATAACTGTAAGGATCAAGCCAACGGCTCTGTCGGAATCTCTGAGCTCCGAACAAGGGCAGTGGAAATAAAATAATGACTAGAACCTATGTCTATAAGTACAACATCTAAGGTGGAGTAGCACAGATCGTACCTCATATCATTTCTGGAGCACCGTGATCGTAGGCCACAACTTCCTGGAGCTGAGATTTCCTCTATCCTCCTACTCCTTGCGATGGGGGTGGAAGTCCTGGTGGTGACGACGATAATATCTCTAATCATTTCCCACTTCCAACTGCATTACTAGCTACTTCTCCATGTCCGTCTAATCCCTACGGACTTCCTCGATCGAAAATATATCTCTACCTTGGTGGTCCCTCGACTGTCTGATGATCATCCATACGGTGGGTCAAGCATTCATGAGCTCTGTGACCCTACCCGACACATTTGTAACACTTCCTGGTCCTGGTATGACTGGATCTGCCTCGTGTGTCTCGCACAACGGACCCTGAATCCTACGGTCGTCCACCTGTAGGTCTATTCCTCTGGGACCTCTGCTTCATCTGTCTGTTGCCAGCTATAGAAGACTCTGATACGTGTTGATTCATGGTAGGTCTCACTACTGGTGACTACTTTGCAAGGAAACTCTCCATTATGAGGGATCGCTCAAACACCCCCACCAGCGTCGGGATGCTGAGTGAGTACATCGAAGCCCCAATCTCCCTCCTGAGCCCCTGCTCGATAGTCTAGGACCTGAAGAATGGGCCCCACACCATATCTGTGGAGTAGCGTTAGAGGTCAGTGAACCTCACTGAGTAGTGATCCATAGTCTTACTGCCCTGATGCATATGAAGTAGCTCCTAAATGTTCACTAGGTGAAGAGTCACTGGGACAAAATCCGCCCGAAATAGGATCTCGAAGTCTGCCTAGAGATGCGTCACATCGTCATGATCCTGGAGCATCAAGATCCACAATCTGCCTGCTGCTTCCTATAGAAGGATAGTGGAAAGGATCACCATGAAATTAGCTAGTGTCCCTACCAGTTGGAAGAATATCACTACAACCTCCAACAAATCCCCAGCTGCCTGTGGGTCCGTCTCTTGCCTGAAACTGAGTGGCCTCTAGCGCTGGAACTCTTACAACGTGCTCAAGCGGCGTGTAATCTCTTCTGCTAGGGATGGTGGTATTCGTGGCCCAATGGGTAGTGGTACCACTGGTGCCTCTACTAGAAAAGGGCCCTACACCGAGTCCTCAACGCTCGGTGGGCTATCAGTGCATACTACTCTTGGAACCCTAGCTGGTTGTCTTTGTGGAGGCATCCTGAAAAGAAACAGGTTCACCATGGTAAATAAGTTATACCTGGTGAGATGACTCAAGATATAAAAAAGAAAAATCTTGAAAATAGACACACATTTAGTGTTTTTGTGCACTGAGATGGAAATCAGATGTCATGGTCTAGGTGTATGGAAACGACGGCCGCCCCAATAACACTGGATTCCCTAAATGGATAACCAAACTCACTACACTTAACACTATTTCTATTATAATAAAGATCAAAGCCTTATGTTCTATGTTATAACTGGATCCTCTGATACCAATTTGTCACTAACCGTCCCCCGGGGCTCGTTCTTTGACTACACAAGCCCTCCTCCCATATGGTAGGGGTTGGAGACTAGCATCCAAGGTGTTTTCCCTAAAACTAGGAAGTCATTGAATTTAAAACCTCTGATCACACACAACCAAGGACAAACCAAGATACAAACTCAAGTAAAATGAATAGAAAATAATGTGAGTGCAGTAAGTAGAAAATGGGATAGAATACAAGCCCAACTGGAAAGTACAAGAAACTGAAAGTACAAGTAAAATGGAAGTATAAGTAAATTGGAATAGCTCCTATGAACACCCACCAGGGATCCTAACTGAAGGGTAGGTGCAGCTCTCGATCGGTCATCTCTATGGTACACCTTGTCTAAGGTCATCCTTTGAGTTACCTTCAGTCCTGGAAATCACCTCCCCAGTCAACGCTGTCCATCGTCAACACCAAACACAATGAAGTGTGGGAATAACCCATGCACGGGTGAGTATAGCGATACTCATTAGGGACCCCGAGACCCTCAAGGTATCAAAAAATACATGAAGGATAAACCCCAAAGGAAGGAAAAAACTGATAACCCCACTTAGTTATATTCTTATACATATACCTAAGTTATAAAATAAACCAATCTCAGTCATGAGGAAAACACAAAGTCCAACTCCAAAGCCCCAGGATCAACTGTTTGACAACGGAAGAAAAAAAAACAATGGTAATTATGACACAGGTGTGCGACATAGAAGAATACCACCAAGGTATTACCACAAAGGAAATTACCACACATGTACGAACTTAGCTCACACCAGGTATAATTTAAGTATAGTATTAGAGATGATTAGATATAAATACAAAATCATCTTACTCTGTTAAGAGCCAGACCCACACAGGATCACTCTGTGCTGACCCACACAGGATCTCTAGGTGCTGACCCACACATGATTTCTAGGTGCTGACCCACACAGGATCACAAGGTACTGACCCACATAGGATCTCTAGGTGATGTCCCACAGAGGATCAAAAGGTGTTGACCATCACATGATCGCAAGGTGCTCACCAACACAGTATCACTAGGTATTGACCCACATAGGATCGCTCGATACATCGTTAGAATCACACATGATCCTACTACATCTCCATTACGTAGTCAGACCCACACATGATTCTAGTAAATAACTAATATGTTGTCAGACCCACACAATATCCTAGTATATCTTCATATCAGAGCCCGCTACTTGGTTCCTGCACCACGCTCATTTGTCTCTAGGAGGGTCCGCTCCACAAGACACTGGTCGATACTCCAATGGCCACAAAGTCCCATAAAAAAGTATCTCAAAGGACCGTCAGGTCATAGGGGTCTCAATGCGATAGGCGGCACATCAATCAGACGCCTTGTTTGTATGTTATTGTCATTTTAGTCCCGAGGCCCTGGTTAGATTTGTGCTCGATTCAAACTGACCATTCTCTAAATTTATCCAAATCACCAGTGGAGTATACCAAAGGGATCGTCTCATTCCATGGTTTCCATCACCACTGGCGGTTCTTCAATTACACATATGGTGCTAATGATATTGCCGAAGATGTGTAAATGGGTCATATTGGGTCCGTGTCCGGTCCGACCCAACCCATCTCAGCTTGGGATGACCTAGTCTGGGTCGACCCGGCCCGAACCACTGGGTCTGGCCCGGCCCGCTGGGCAGCCCAGCATGTTGGGTTCATCCAGGCCCGTTGGGTGGTCCGGCAGGCCGCGAGGGACGCGAGGGACTGCAGAGTGGATCGACCGCGGACAACGCAAGGCCGCGGGGCCGCTTGGCTGCGGGTGGTTCCGTGAGGGCCGCTCGGCTATGGATGATGCAGTGAGGGCGGCTCGAGTGTGGAGGTTCCACGAGGGTGTGAGGAGGCTTGGCCGTAGGGTGGCTCAGCCACGTAGGGTTCCATGAGGGCAGCTCAACCATGGGGGTTCCACGATGGCATGGGGAAATGGGGCAGTTCGGCCGGGGTGGCTCTTCCCAGAGGGTGGAGGCCATAGGGCGGCTTAGCCGGGGCGGTGTGGCTGGCAGGGAAGAGGCCACGAGGGCCATGGGGTGGCTCATCCAGGGTGGTGCGGCAGGCCACGAGGTGGTGGGGCATTGTGCCTTCGTCCGCTGTTCTTGAGTTCCAACGGTGCCAACCGCCGACACCAGTCACCATCACCAAAGTCTCCTTCTTTCATCATGAAGGATATGCCATTTAAGAAGAACGACCGAGGGGTGGGGCCATGTTTGCTTATCCCACACTCTCTTCATTAGAGCAGTAGACATAAGCTCAACAAGAACATGTATACCAAGAATGGGTAAAGGAAAATAATTCAAACACCCACCCTACCTTGTTCTTCTGATTCATTGAAGATTGTCTGTGGGAAAGGAGACAATGTCGTTGGGAATAGACGGATGTTAGTGATGTCAGCATTTCCTTGTTCATCAGTTCATTGATGTTGAAGACATTCCTTATCAATGAATGTCCCATGGAATAAGTCAGAGTCAATGTTGGCGTTCTTCATTGGCATTCTTCATTGGAGAGCCCAAGGCTCCTTCCTCCCAATTCCACCAATAATTCCATGTAGCCAATATAATAGATTATGTTGTCTATTTAGTTCATTTTCATAAACTAAAAAAGAATTAATTAATTAACTGAGTTCGAATAATAAATGTTAAAGGAGTTGAAGAGGCTTCCCCACATTTAATAAAAAGATTGAGGGTTTCTCCCATTAAAGGGGAGTTCAAGGGGGGTTTATACTTGGGAGGTCCCCACCACCATAACCTCTCAAGGGGGGTTTAGTTCTGGTGGTCCCCACCTATGAAACATCCACATGGGAGTTTGAAAATAATATTAAAATAAATGTTTACACAAATTTATTTTATTTTTATTCTTTCACGAATAAGTGAGAAACTAACTTCCACCCTCACCCTACTATAGTTGAGGTAAAGGTCTCCTTAAGAAAATATTGGCACTGTGAGTTCAACAGTGCCCTTAGATTTCAATTCCGAGCAGCAGTTCAAATGTTAGAAAGACCTACTCGCTTGTTCCTGAATGTACCTGAAAAAACTTCAGAAATTCATTCCTAGCACTCCGGCCCTCGGAATCACATGCCGTCAATTTTCGAAGACTTGTAATTTTCTCATTTAATAAAAAAAATTACATTGAAATTACAAGATATTACATTTGAATTAAATAATTTCCTCATTACATATAATATATATAAAAATTTGGTATTTAAAATGAAGGCTATAGAATATAAAGCAATCAAATATTTAAAGAATCTTAAAATAGGATATTCCAAAGATATTTTTTCCCAAAGAATTAGATGATGAGGATGATCAAGATAAAGAATAAAAAATAATAATTCACTTCATATAAAGTATCTTTTTAGGAGCTAAAAGAAATTATAAGGGAAATATTCCTTTAATGTTTTCTATGTGTTGTTTAAAAGTCCATTTTTCTATAAATTTACATATGAAGAAAAAAAGGGATGATGGTTATCATCGTGAAGAAAATCCTTTATTGATGATGTGGGATAACAATTATAAAGATGATAAAAAATAAGTAAAAGGTAAATAAAATTCACTTGGAAGAATATGAAAATTTAGTATATAATGTACGAATAAGAAAATTCATAAGAATCTATTTCATCTGATGAATAAGTTTTGAAGAATCTTTGCAACTTCATGGATCATGATATGAATAAGGAAACTTCAAGTGATAAATAAGATAAAGGTGAAGAAACATTAATGGAAAATATATTAAAATAATAAATTCTGTATTTCCATGAATAAAAAACTAATATTAGAAAAACCATCAATTATTAAGAAATAATTTTGAATAGAAATGTGAAGATAAAGAGGAGTTTTTTAAAAGGGAAAATCCGCACCATAAGGAAATTAAAATCCTCAATTTATAGGTGTTAGAGCAATAAAAAATAGAGAATTATCTTAGATAAAAATTTTATTATATGGAATAAGAGTTATAATGTTATATTCATGGTTTCTTGAGGTTGAGAACACTTTATGGATGTTGAATGAGGATTTTCACAAGGTAATGGAAGTTAGAGCTGAGTCATATTACATGGATGAAAAATTTGACTTGATAATCATGGGAAAATGTTCTCAGGATATGAAGGTTCATAATTTGATTATTAAAAAATTTTCATGTTCCTCAAATAAAGATGATAAATTTTTGATTAATAGGAAAAGGGGGAATTCTCTGATGAAGATAAAATAATTTAGTCACAACTTTTAGATGTAAATTTCCCCATACTAGAAGAAAAAAAGACATATTATGCGATTAAACTCCTCAATAATTCATCATCTAGAACATAAATTAATAATGTTCGAGATTAAAATGATATTTATTGTGCTTCAATATCCATGTTTATAAGTCATAAAATTGTTGGGACCACATAAGACTTTCATGTATAATAAATTAGTTGAGGGATATAAACACTTAAAGATAAGGATATAATAATCTAAATATGGGAGATAATATGTCTCATAATGAGGAATCAAAAAAATAAAAAATATTTTCGACTAAATTTAGAAACATATGGAATTTGGGGCCAAATTTGTCACTCTGTAGAAGATTTCAAGACAATAACTCTTAGATAGGTTCCATACGTGAAAATAGAAATGAAATAAGGAAACTAAAATATGGATGGAAAATCTCTGATATCAAAAGACACATTGAAATATATCTACAAGGTAATGTATTTGATAATTTATAGTGTATTTTCATCACGTATTATAGGTTAAGTAAAGGTCTTTAGAATTTTTTAAGATCATAATGATGGAGTAATAAAATGTGGGAAGGATAGTTCCCTAAAAAACGAGTTGGTAAAGTTTTTATTTATGATCAGAGGATAAAGTATGTTGATGTATTATTTTTTTATGTGGTTAACAAATATTTAATGAGGTTTATAAATATTTTTTATTTCGAAAATGAAGTGATTTTTAAAAATGACGGTAGTATCATTCCGTGCTTAATGGATGAGAAAATAATCATGGAAAGAGTGAGAATGAGAAGAAAATTATTTAAAATTGGTTATCTGAGTAATTGATTATACTTATGTTATATAAATTAAAATGAGTTATATTATAAAATATTTATCCATATTGGAAAAAATAATATGATAAATATTTCAAATAATTAATTGGTGAGAGATTTAACTCAACTAAAATAACAAAGACACATGGTTTGTAAAACATATGAGAAAGGAATGATATAATAGGGATGTAATAGGGAAATGGAAATTTAGTTATAATGACCACTTGAACCCGTGCATTTGGATACCCATGGACTGGTGAGACATTAATCCCTCAAGGGAGATCTACTCATAACCTTTTTATAATTGGATTCACTTGGATGACCAGTGTTGTGTTCATGAAATATAAGTATAAATATATGGATATTATCAAATTATTTATAATGAAATTTGATAAATATATTGATTTATACATCCATATGATACAAAAAAATAATTATATAAATTACACAAGTAAAAATTTTGTGTCTTATACATCAAATCATGGAATAATGCAAATGTTTATTGCTCCCTATACAACTATACAAATTGGGTAGTAGAAAGGGAAAAAAGACATTTGGTTGAGATAGAAAATACTATTATTAAAGAATATAAACAATCAGAATTATTTTATAAATAATTTATATATATTATATTACATGTTTAGAATAGAGGTTTACTATAACACTTGAGATTCAATTATAATAAGCCTTTCTCTCTAGACAAACAATATCATAATGAACATATCTTTATTCAAGAATCTAATTTAATCATAAATATTACACATTTATAAATAAAACTTTATTAAATGAATTTCATTTCTGAATGTAATATTTAAAAATTAAGTTAGGGTTAATTTTTTAGATTTTTCAAAAATAGTTTATTTTTTTAGTCAATAGTGATAAATAACGATTTTACAAAAACTGTCACTTTTACGACATTATAATGATATAAAAATAAACAGATATATTATGAAAGAATTTTATAAAAAAAAATATTTAATAATTATTATAATTCATATAAAAATATATTCTTGAACTTATAAATATATTCTTATCATTTTGGAAATCGATGTAATGTTTTTATTTAAATAAAAACTATTTTTAGTTCTACTATTTTAATAAATTATTTATAAAGTTTCTTTCATTTATGGATATTTTTCAAGAAAATTAAGTCTCTATTAATTTATAATAATCTAATTAATTCATTTTAATCAATATTATACTTTATTTTTTGGTAAAATAATTTTTATGCTTAAAATTATTTTTTCCCCAAATCTGTTTTAACTGCGTTATGCACACTTATATTAAATATAATTTGTAAAACTTATAAAAATTGAATCTTGAATAATATATTGAATATTTTGAATCTGTTTTTTTAAAAATATATCACAATTTGGACATATGTTTGGTCATAATGAATTATATAATTAGCAAGAATTTGTCACCTTGTTTATGGTTAAAACATATTTATTCGGGGGGGGGGGTTAAACTAAGTGATAAGGGTTTAAATAACACATAAACTTGTATAAATATTATTCTTTGAATATATTTATACATTATATTATCTTAACTTTTATATAGGGGATATTGGTTTCCACTTGAACCAAAAAGATGAATTTTTACTATTTAAATATTTTACGTAATTCCTCATATGTCCCTCACCTTACTTATATAAAGGGAACCTCTTATCCTCCATTAGTTACAATCATTGAGCACCCTAAATTATATTGTAACTAACAAAAAACCTTCCTATATTTATTATTATCATTCTATATCTCCTGATATTATCTTAATACCATACTAGGAAGGATTAATTTTCTTGCCAAATGAGGTTTCTCAAAGAATAGGTAACAATATTTACTGCATTTTCAATGATTATTTCTTCTCACACTTCATATAAATATGTTTTATCTATTATAAAATAAATAATATTTTATAATAAATATAATAATATATTTATATTATTATATTACAATTATATACACCATTTTCATAAAATGAAAAACGAAAGTACCGGTCGTCCACACGCATGGAAAACCACATCCACATAACGATATGATTCATTTTCTATCACCATATTTAATGGGTTTTATTAAAATATATTTAATGTTTATATTTAATATTTATGACATAATTATTATTTTATATTTATAATATCTTATCAACCTTAGAAGCAAATCATCCATTTGGAAACGACAATGTCGCTTGTGCGTACCTATGTACCACCTCTACAATGAAATGCGATTCATTTTTCATCTCATATTTAAATAGATGGTAACAAAGATAGATATAATGAATGTATTATATTATTATTATATTATTATTTTTATATAATTGTGATTTATTATTTACCTTTTTTATTTTTTCCATCAAAAAGTGGAAACATCACTCATGCATTCATAGAAACTACTATCTCTACAATGTACTGTAATTCATTTTTCATCACCACCTTATATGAATTATTGTAAATATATATATTGATAAAATATTTTTCTAATTAAATGATAAAGGTTATTCAAATGAATAAACCATGATCAATATGAAATCAAAAAAACTAAAAAATCAAAACATATATGAAAAACAAAAGAGTTAACACTCGAAATCGATGATTCAAATGAGGAATTATTAATAAACAAGTGATAATATGGTATAAGTGGGTTACATATTATATTATAAGTTTTTATATAGTTATTTTAATGATTCATATTAAATTTAAATTTATTATATAATATGTTAAATACACTTACGAGGAAAATCTAACTTGACGTAAGAGTTTATTCCACAATCTCATCCTTATTCATTTTTGGTTATGTTTAAAATTACATTAGAAAATTATACAATATTTATAACTTAAAAACAACATATTTTCTTATCCTATTGTATTTTTTGTAAACTAATGGTTTTCCTTTCATTTCCCCTCTCTATGCACTCAATATTTTGAAATGTTTTTATGAAAATCCTACTAGTTTATTATATTCAGTAATGAATTTTTTTCTTCCATGTCCATATTTTATTTAAGATGTTTTTAAGAGTGTTTTTTATATTCTATAGTGACTTATTAAATTCAATTTTATCCATGTTTTACTTTCCACGATTTGTTTTAAAAATAAATCTCCATGTCGATTCCCGAATGAAGAACTCTTTCTAGTGGAGTGAACAAAATCTTTTTTTAACATTTATCACATGAATGAATTTTTACACCACCCAAACTATTATTTTATTTGAATAATTATTTACATGTTTCCACGGTTCTTGTAAAAAAAATATTTTTTCCTAATTTTCTAGAAATTTCAAGATGTTAAATTAGTCATTTTAGAACGAAAAGGGTATTTTTCTTCAAGAAGTGTTTGAGTAATATTTCGAAGGTCTTTTAATCTGTTTAAAAAATACTTTCATGGATATTATGATTTAATGGGGATATAATTTAAAGGATTACATCCACCGTATCAATATGAATGTCTAGTGATCACATTATTTTATTTATTTACTGTGGAAAACATTAACATTTTACATGATTTTTTTTCAATACAAATATGTTTATTATGCAATGATGTTTTGTTTATTACTATCATATGATGAATGTATTGGACATAGTATATGATGAGAGGGACCGTTATAGAACCTCTATGCCTTAATAGATCTCATGATCAAAACTAGTTTCGGTATTTGTTATACACCTTACCTATTTATGTATGATATATTAGCATAAGGCGCTGATAGAATGATTATGATATCACACATTATAAATTACATCATTAGGAAAATAGTTTTTATTATCCATGTGATTATTTACATTAATATTTCATCCTTGGCTTTAGTACCCTTTTAGGATACTAGAGATGTAGAATATTTTACTATTATCTATCATGTCAATATAATTCCCTTATTATAAATGAAGAATTTTGTTATATGCTTCCACATACTGAGAATATAAGCTCACCATTTATTACGTTTTCTTTTCCATAGGATACCAAAAAGGTATTTATGAGTGATTTTAGGGATATACTATAAGAAATGATAATGTTATCACTATAGTATTATGTTTCTTTTCATCATTTAAAATGTAATGTGAGAAACATGTATGTTTTTAGTCTCCCAAGACTACAAAACTATTTGATCCTTTCTAATGTGATCCATTTTATCTTTTTATAGTCTAGTAAAATAACTTCTAGATAAATGTTACTGGAGAAGGGGTGTTACATTTGGTATCAAAGTAAGTTTAGTATAAACCATAGGAGATAGATCTACAATAATATATAGTAGATAACATAAAACATTAACATAATCTGAGGATAAGTATAGTTATATGATTATATTTTATTGTTTTTTTAATATAGAGATTGTATTGTTTTCTTAGTAAATTTATCACTATCTAGATAATGGAAAGTGTATTCTTAAATGAGGCGTATTCTCCTAGGGGAAAAAATATAAAAGGGTTGGATTGGGTATTAACTTGATCATCAATGGTGAATGATGTTTGGGTCTAATTCAATACATATGTCTAGTCAATCTTGTGGGGCATTATTTTTTTGACTCTAACACTATTTATGAACCATTATAAGAAATTTGAATTTTATTTATGATTTTAGGATACACCAAAAGATTCCAATTTTTTGATTTTGAGATTAGGAATGCATAAATAATCAGTTAATGTTAAGTCTTACTCCAGATTTAGAATTTTATAATATTATTTTCAGTTTTAAATGTTATGAGATAATTCAGTATATTCTATTATTTAGAAATGATACCTTGTAAAAGGAACAAAAAGAGTATCAATTCATGTCATCTACATTTCGATTTACCTCCCTAGAAATACAATGATGCTAGAGCTTGAGCTAAACAACTTATAACTACATTTTAGGTGTATAAACTTTGTTATAACCAATTACCTTTCTAGTATAGAGCATACTACTGATCCAAAATGTATTAGAACAATGTTGGACAACATCTTGTGAAAAAAACATCCATAATTCAATAGGACTACAAATCCATTAGTATCTGAGAAAAAAAATCAATCCCATGAAAAATAATTTCACACATTGGGAATTACTGAGAGTGACAAAGTTATCATGGTAGTTTATCATATTAATAGAGACTCTGATAATTTGTGGTTATTGATCTAGAAAAAAAAGTTGTTAGAGAAGATAAATAATAATGCATGGAATAATTTCAAGGAAAAATTATTTAAAAAATAATTTTCTCATGAGAAACATGATAATATGAAGAGGTGATTCCTCAATATAAAGTAAAAGGAATGAAAAAATATTGTTCAGTATGAATATGAATTTACAAGGTTAAAAAATAATTTTATGGATTATATACGTCCATGGATTAATAATTATTGAATGAAACACCATGGAAAACTCTTTAAGGGAATGGGAGTTTTCTTCAAGTGTGGAATGAAATTCCATTAGGTTCATGATTGTGAGGGTAAGAAAGAATATGTAAATGTTTAATTATTCAACTATAAGAATATGGGGAACTATTTGAATGAATATCCTAGGCATCAATAGAATTGTTCATGAGATGGATAAGTAATAATGACTAAGCTTATGTGATCACTAAATTTGGTGTTGAAGTTCCTAATAATACAATATAAGGTAAATTGATAATTATCTTATTCTTTATCTGATTATGGATCTTGATTTTCTTTTATATCATCCATGTTTTCTAATAAAAGTTTAGTTATCCCTAGAACCTTAAGAAGGTAGTTTTCAATCCATAAACATGGTGGAAATATTATTGCAATAAGGAAATATCATTCAGTTTCCATTATTACACATATAACTTCCCTATTTTGAAACATGATTATTATAAATATAGTTTTATAGATATAATCCTTGATATGTACTAGATTTCAAATTATAATACATAAGTTTTTTCATAGATAAGGAGATTTTGTTGGAGACATATAATCCCATGTCTTTAATGGGGAAACTACATCATCTAAATCATGTCTAGATACACTTCATGAATATTTCCTTAATGAAATTATTAGATAAAAATATAATACATAACCAATAAATGGTAAATGTATCATTATAATATATATTAAACATGTTGTAAAATAATATATTGATGTGTTTCCTAAAGAACTACCTAAACACCCCCATGGGTGTGATGTTGAGTTTCTATTGATCTCATCCCAGATGAAAAACCAATATCAAAGGCTTCCTTTTGGATTTCCACAGTCAAATTAGATGAACTAAAGAAACAACTATATAATTTTTGTGATAAAATATTTATACCCCATAGTGTTTCACTATGGGGATCCCCTATTCATTTTTATAAAATAAATATGGGTCTATGAGGTTATACATCGATTGTTGGGAAATTAATGCCATTAATACAAATAACCTGTATCTACAACCCAAGATTTTTGTCATATTTGATGAAATTAAAGGATCAATATATTTTCAAAGATTGATCATTGTTTTGGGTATCATCAACTACAAGTAATGAAGGAAGACATTCCAAAGATGAAATTTCTTACAAGTTGTTGAGAATAAAAATTTACTATAATTTTATTTAGATTCTCTAATTCACCCTTTATTTTTATGGATCTAATGAATATATTATTCATGAATTATCTAAATAATTTTATTATGTTATTTATTAATGATATCTTAATATAAATTAAAAACTATAATGATCACCAGAGTCATTTGGAAATCATTATTAAGACTCTAATAGAAAATGAGTTATTTTGAAAATTTAGAAAATCTGAATTTTGGTTTTATATGTTTCTTTTTTGGGACATATTGTCTCTAAGGATGAAATATTAGTTGATCCTCCAATGACAAAGGCAGTTATGGAATTACCAACACTAATAAATATAACTGAGGTACGTTGATTCCTTGGATTTGTAAGACACTGTCAATGATTTGTTTAAATTGTATCTCAATTAGCTAACCCATTAACCAAGTTGACATATAAAGGGTTTAAGTTCATAAATTTAGAAGAATTTAAAGAAATTATTTATGCATTAAAGATGATATTGTTCGACTCACCAATAAGAAATTTTAAATTAGGAAGGGATAGATTTTTGGTTTTTAGTGATGCATCGACGAAAGGAATTAGACATGTTCTTATACAGAATGATAGTGTTTTTTTATATGAGTTATGGAAATTAACGATTGATAAAAATAATTATCTATCCCATGATGTTGAGTTGTAATCATTAGTCTTTTAATTGATGATATAGAGTAATTTAATTTATGATTCAAGATGTTAAATATATACACATCACCAAATTTTATAATACCCTTTCTCATATAATGAGTTCAACATGAGGAAAATAAGAAGACTAAAACAACTAAATTATTATGATCTCTCAAAAAGTAAAACCATAGGAAGTAAAATATTGGTTTTGATGCATTGAGTAGGAAAGATCATGGAGTTTTTAGTGAAATGGTGTTTTTCAATGACCCCATATTCATCGATTTAGTATATTTATATATGTGAGTTATTAAGGATGTAGAAACATCACATATATTTGAAATTATTATCAATCCATCATTATTGGTGTTATTAAAAAGTTCCTTACTTGGTGATAATACTTTTAAAATGAAAATCTAAATTGTGAAGGATGATATGTTCATTGACATCACCTATGAAGATGGTATTTAAAAATTTGGAAAGAGGCTATGTGTTCCAACCAAGTCTATGTATAAAAGAGAATTATTAGACGAACCACATAGGTCAAATCTATCTATAAACCCTGGTAGCACTAAAATGTATTTTGTTTTGAAGGAACAATTTTTTCCGTAAAATATTATTTATGAAATGATAGCCAACGTATCATGATGCTAGGTATTTTAATAGGTAAGAGTTAAGATAAAACATCCTAAAAGAAATTCTATAATTTCAAAAAAATATTTTTTTAAATATTTCATGTTTTTATCATATCATTACAATGTCATAAAAATATGAGTTTATGTAAAATTAAGATTTTCACCATCACCCCAAAAATCAAATATTTCCCCAAAATCTCAAACAAAACCACCCTAAGTCCTATGTACATTATGCCTTTTGAAATTCTAGAATGAATTGGATTTGTTGATTACTGGTTGGAAATTACACCTCTCCTATCTATAGTTCATGACATGTTCTATATCTAATTTTTATAAGTGGGGGTTAAAATAAGAGATAAGGGAAAATGGAACTTGAATAAATATTATTTCTTAAATTTATTTAAAAAAAATATAATATTATTGTAAAATTTATGTTCATTCAGTTCCACTTTCATTAGAAAAAAACTATATTATTAATTTATTTAGGAAATTATATGAGTGTCCCCTCATCACTTATTAAATGGGAAACTTTTCTCCTCCAATATTTTAAAAATAGAAGCACTGTATCTCTTCCAAGGAATTTAAAAAATACATCATATAGTACTTTCCTTAATTCATGGAATTTTTATTATTATCGTAATACAATCATTAGAATGGTTAAGGTATAATCTGAAGGCGGTCTCTCAAAGAAGAGGTATTCATATTTATCAACTCATTCAAAGTTTATTCCTTATTATAATTAATAAAATTATATTATATATATATATATCCTAAAAGACTTAATCCAGTGTCATAAATATATTGATATGTTATTATTATTATTGTAAAACCATTATCCACCTCCTTTTCCTCGAATGTGACATGAATGTATTTATCTACGTATGTGTAGACCACCACCTCCATTTAGTGATATGATTCATTTTCCCTCACTATATTTCATGGTTGTTTATTATTATATCTATAATTTTTATATATTATATTTATGACATAAGTTTTTAAATTTTTATATCTAATCTACCTTCTTACTGTCTCATCCATTGGGGAATGATAATGTCTCTCATGCGTACATGTGGACTGCCACCTCCACAAAGCGATGAGATTCATTTTTCAGGTCCCCTTTACATGGATGGTAATACTAATATATTAAATCAATATATATAATTTTTTTGATATTATAATTATTCTATTAATGATAATTATTATTTAATATAATTTCATTTTATCCATTGAAATGTGGATACATAACCCATACGTACGTATGGACTATAGTCTCCATGAAGTGCTGTAATTAATATTTCATCATTGACTTATACGGATGGATAGAAAATTTTTTATAGTGATTTAATATCATAATTATTACCTGATTAGTTTTTTGAAGGTTGTGGAACCATTATTAATATTAAAGGACCAACAGTGATGAACCGAAACTTACATGAATAACAAAATAGTTAACAATCAAAATAATTATTTAAATAAATTATTATTAATAAAAATGTGTTGAAATTTTACAAGTCAGTCATATATGAATTATAAGTATGTATATATATTTTTTATAGAAAAAATTTGTATGGTCCTTACACGTTAAATTTACCTCTAAGAGGTATTATTTTTAGTCTCAAGAAGAATATGTTGTGGATAATGAGCCTTAGTAAGGCCTCTTATATATCCTATATATATCAAGAACTAGATTCCTCATATTTTAGTTCATCCCTAACACATTTATGGGTTTAAGTTATGTGACGTAATGGTCGAGGATTACTTTTTAATGTAATGTTTTGTATACTCCCAATTCTCATCCAATGATGGATCAAGAAGGATTAAAAAAATATGGGAAAATTTAGTCCCATGAGTTATGATTATTCGAGGATATAGAGGGACTTACACCATTGTGGATGCTCATTAGAGATCTATCCATCAGAAGGCATCCTACATGTCCTATTTGGATACAAATCAAAGTAATTTTTATTTAGTTAGTTTCTCAATCTATGGATGGATGAGGAAGAATTATAAACCCATATGAGAGTATAGGTCCCATGAGTTAGAGTGTCTAAATATGTAGGGAATTACATTGAGGTGGATGCCTAATTTGAGAGTGGGACATAAGATGGAATATTAACTATCTTATTTAGATATGAATTAGAGTAATCATAGTTTTATTGCACCTAACTTGCTGATGGGTTGGGATAGGTGATTACCATTAAAGTAATTATTAGAATCCTCTTTATTTAGGAAATTTAAGTACTAATACCACGATAAATTCCATTGTTAAATAGTCTTTATCTATGTTGTGATAGATAAAAATAGGTGATGACCATGAATGGCCTGTTGAATAATTTTAGTCTGACATGGTGTGCCCGTTTGAGAGCATGACACAAATAGGGTTGCATGACTGAATAAACCTAACCTGTTAAGGACACTCCAATCATAAAGGGGGCACCTTCACAAAGGACTATGGATGATTATTTACATGGGTTATCTACTAGACAAGTTTGAAATTTCCTTGGATATTTTCTTAACATGTCCAAGGTGTCTTCCTAACACTTACTTATTATCTGCCTACCAAGTATTAGGTGTCTGCCTGATATGTCCTGATTTTCTGCCTAAAAAGTTTGAAATATCCCATGGTGCTTCACCTGATCGAATCTTCAGGTCAATGTGTTTTCTCATGAAAATAACGACATGTTTGAGGTGTTTCTAATGATTAAATAGGACATCTCTATAGCCATTCACATGATAAAAATGACTTATCTAAGGTGTATTGACATTACAAAACTGGTTTTTCCATTATTTAGTTACATGATATTGATGAATTCTTTAGGATTTCATCACATGCTCATGATATTTTGACCAGTATGTATTTTCATGATCAATATGAAAAATCTAAGGCCTCATGAGGAAATTTCTATACCATTGAGTATTCATGCGATCACATGATCTTGAGGGAGTCATGTGGAGGTGTCTCACGCACTTGTCCCGGATCGCATACATGACAAAGAGAACACGTTACGGGGTTAATATAGAATGTCCAAGGGTATCTTTATTATTGATTTATGGACAAAAACCTTCATGGTATGAGAAAACACACCTGAGGGTTACTGTGAATGTTAAGGAAACATGCTAAAAAGTATTCATGTAACATGGGTGCATGACCTTGAGTGACTACATTACACGATAGAGGTCCTACAGTGGAATCCCTTTTCAAGATAGAATTTTTTAGTCCTTCATACATATTGAGGGGCACCTTCATGATGGTGTCATATGATGTTTAACTGCACATGTAATTTTTTAACCTCCATGGGGTCTTATGGGGGGAGGGGGGATTCTGAGCAGATGTACAAGGGTTTCCAAAAATATCTACATGCTTGGATGAAGCTTTTAATGGAATATGGGGTCTGTGGACAAGCATTCATTTCTTTTCCATGAAACATTGGGTTTTCAAGGAGGATTTAATTTCATCCAGTGTTAGTATTTCATGATCGATGTTCCTCAAGTATGTTTCATGTTAGTGTCATATTACAAGGAGGTACATTCCCAAGATAATGCCTGTATCACAAAATCATAGGGTCCATGCAATGTTAAAATTTTAAAGATATATCATTATATTATGTTGATCATGAAATGGATTATCATTCTAGATTCTGTGGTGGGTTCTCATGATAGGAGTCTGGTGGTTTTCTGGAAGTATAATCTAAATACAGTAGCTTGATACCCATATATTCATTCTCTATTGTTCTCCATCAATCTTATATCCTTTTCTCCTTCCCCCCATCCCCCTATGTGTGTGTTTTTAAATGGGTAGGGTTTTATATAGGTGTAGGAAATGGAGGTCGATGCCTCTTTTTGGTGTGATGTTGTTTCATACACCGACTTGAGGCAGTGGGTGAATTCACATGATTAGCATCAACTGATCGCAAGAAGACTTTGTGTGATGGCATGATTGAAATATGTTAAGGATTTTCATAATAATTCCAAGGGAAGCACATTTATGAAATGGATTTTTGGATGACCTCTGATGGATTCACATTACAACTTTGAAAGCTTCACATGATCATTTTAGGGGTCTTGATTGATCATTTGACATGTCCATGGATAGATTTAGGAGAACCGTGTGTAGATTCACGTGGGAAAATAAATATAATGATGAAGTTGGAGAGTTGTAATATACACACTTTTTATGATAACTACACGATTTCAGTTTTATTCACCTAATCAAAATCACCAGACCCTTTGTTCATCTTGAGATAGACTCTTATGGTTCTTATGACGAGTTTTCATGAAATCATCCATTTTTAAGTATAAAATCCTTTAGAAAATTTCAAGTTTTCATGAGCTCATTTACAATAATAACCATGTAACCAAAAGGATGAGGTCAATTACCCTTTTATAGACATGATGGCTTAGTGATCATAGTGGTGGATATGAAATTTGCATGATTCATAGTGCATCATTCAAGTGATTTATGCGATAGTGAATTGAGCTCATTTGATGTCAATGGTGATCATATACATGTATCAATACAAAATAAAATGTTCTCATGATGGATCAATGATTATATCTATTTGATCACATGATCTATCACATATATCTCTATCACCTTATATGATGGCTTGATCAGCTTCACGAAATGGCTTTTATTTTCCATGAAAGAATGAAATCCTGAGAAACATGGTAACATACATGGATATGGGACATCGATCATGTATCCTTTATATACATTTGATCATCATATAAGGATAAAATAGTTGTAACGGAATGGTGTAGTCTTGATAATGTTGGGTGTGGGTCATTACATCGAACCAGGGGTGTCAGCATGTGAAACAAATGGATAGAGGTTGAAGAAGATCTTGTGAGGTGATCAGATGGTGTGAAGTGATTTTATTGGATAAATGTGGAAATGTAAATATTTTTTATGAAATAATAATGTCTCAAAAAATCATAATCAAACATTGATTTACCATACCATATTTTTCTACTTAATACGGCTCAGTGTAATGCGCCTAACTCGGAAGCCACTAAATGGTGCCCTAACATGGGTTTCCACATGACCTCAAGCACACCTCCTAATATGAAAACGTTTTTTGAATAATAGTGAGGGTATTATTTGTATCATGGGAAGACTATACCATCATTATAAGAGTAAACGACAATAGATAATAAATTAAATAATAAAAACAATAAGAAATAACTTGAGACATATATAACCAACCGTTTCCCTAAGAGTGTACCATCCATATCAAAGAAAGTAAGAATTTAATTTCATTCTAAGAGTGTTATATGTGAAGAAACCCTAGATAAAGGAAAAAAACCAAATTCCTCAAATGGGTCCTGACATCATGTATGGATCCTAATCCATGCACATCACAAGCCCAACTCAACTCCCTATAATATGGATTTTAACCTTATTCTAACCTGCAACCATGAAATCTTCTTAGGTACCCAATGGTGGCCTAAAAAGCGTGTGAGTAAAACTCATTTATACACAACAAATTATTTATACAAAATATTCAGTCTAAAAAGATTGTGAATTCAAGTTTAAAATAAATGATAGACCATACCAAAGTACAACTTGAGGTCTACTAGTTTACAATATTCTCATTAACCATTTTAAACATAATATTTATTTTCATTACTTACACCATCTCCGTTATTAAATTTATTTTCATCACATGATCTATACTTTAAGATTTTAAATTATTTACAAAATGGCCTAATCCAGTCAACTATAATGTATAAGGGGATAAATCAAGTTCCCTATCTCACTAGAGAAAACATTTCATAAAAAATTACATCACACTTACCTTCAAGCCTTGGTCTAGGTAATATCATAAAGTAAATCAGTTAGGGGGTATAGAGCCTCAGTCACCTTCTTTAACCCATACATTATGGGGTGGTGTTTAGAGCCCCAGGCTAACCCAACCTATTAGAGTATATCCACAAGTCCAATATCCAACAACGACCAATCCATGTGCACATGATTATTTATACATTAAACAAATATACTATACATAATTCGAAAACATAAAAATCACAATTCACATTTCATTTAACACAAAAATAACTCTTATGAATTAACTAATTAACAAAATAACAGTTTACTTAGTATATCCTATTTAACACGTTTCACTTTTCATGCCTTAGCCCATTTGTCACATTTACCAATTTCATTGCATAACCTATTCAACACTTTTCCCATTCTAGTGAATTATCTTATTGAGTATCTTAAACAATCTCAATAAATTATCTAATTTAACAAATTTATCAATTCAAAATTATTTACCCATTAAACATGTTCATTATTACATATTCATTAGAAAAGTTATAAATTTCAAGTAAATTTCATAAAGCCCTTATTAGAATTTACATTATTACATCCAAACCAATTCTTGTTAAGAAAAATAATCCATCATTACATTACCAAAGTCTATAAAAAACTATTAAAATTCCCATTTTATTTCAATCTAAAATTCCAACATGTTTTTTGATGGTATCTACTTTATCTAAAATCAACTTCAGACATAACATTACTATTTTCTTTGTTTAGAAATATTTTCTCACCTTAGGGGTGGTCATAAATTGGTATAGTCAAACTCATAGAATCCCATGGGGATAGTGAGGGGGTTAAATTCCAATTTTTTCAAAAAAAATTATATACATTACTTGGAACATTAAATTCACAACAATAGGGAATCAAACATACTACCCTGCAGGCATAAATCAACATTAATACAATTTGATATAACTTGTAGACTACTTAACTTGATTTCAAAGACAAATTTCATGGTAAACCATGGACATTGACTCAGATTTTAACATACTTCAAATCCCCAAAAAATGATCTCCTAGAAAAATAAGGTTTCAGGTATTTAAAACATGATGAGAAACTATATAAACCCTAATTCGAAATTGAGTAGGAAGTGGAGTATTAAACATACCCATAGCTTCTATCTGCACCCAACGACACTCTGAATGGACTAGAATCAAATAAGATCCACCATTGGGAATCTTGGGGCAATTTGGTTCATTTCTAGGGTTAATAGAGTATAAATGGGGGAAGAAATTGGGTGTAGATATTAAAATCTAGAGGGGAAAATTGGAAAATTTTTACTTTTAAATGGGTTGCATGGTTGGGTCGCTTGGTTTGGCCACATGGTTTGGAAAGACATGCACCAACCACGCACCTACCTCTGTCTAAAAGGGGTCCATGTAAAATGGTTACCTAGGTTTCCCACATGGTTTAGAAAAATATTCCCAAACCTTGCAAAGTTCCTCCATCCCATGCCACATGGGTTTTCCTTCACCTTCACATTGGTTTATCTAACCATGAAACAACCATAAAACAAGCACTGGATGCCATGTTTTCCCTTTCACTCATTTCCCAGACCCCTTAAACACCCATGAGCTACCACATACTCCCAATAAACATTTAATTATCCTATTTTAAGGAATTCAAACTGAAATTTGAAGAAGATCGTACCTCCATAATATCCAGGATCTTACAACCTCCCTACCTTATAATGGCACATCCTCGATCCAAATTTCCAAGTGTCACTAAGATTCTGAAGTAAAAAAGATTGTGTCTGTTGGCCTACATATCTATTTCCATATCCTATGTATTTTACTAAAAACCACCATGCTACAAAAAAATTTAAACCAAGGAATAGTATTTTACCACAAGACATTCTCACTATAAACCACAACATGAACCAAACACTCTTCAAAGAGAACATCAACTTCTAACTATACTTAAATCACTAGAACTCGACAAGGAATCCTAGTAAACACTGCATAATCGTAACAAAACTAAACTTCTCACACAAAATCATAACATCATGGAAGAGCCAATCAGAACCCCATTGGTCTGATCCTCCTTGCAACTCATGATCTAGGCCAATCAGTGCCATTATATCCTACATTTTAACTATAATGGTGAACCAAACATGAAATCACCTAAAGGAAACACATTGTCTTCCCAACCACAATTATTGATATACATAGATCCACCAACTGAGGAATGATGGTCTCATTCCATAATCAAATGTAAAAAGATAACCACAACACTAAAATAAATCAACTGGTCAAACCTGAACCAACACTCGTTATAATGGAAAAAACAACCAAATTGTAATCACTTGAGTTCATTCAGATGGAACCACTAATATTAACATCAACCAACCACTTGGATATTATGTTTCTCTCCCAAAATACACATTATATCACTCCCAACATATTCCAGTGATTAGAGCCTCCACTATCAATGAATGAACGACAGAGCCTCAACTCAATATTCATAACATACCTCATGAATCCCCAACTCACCATGACTGAACATCCATAAGGAATTCAAACTATGCTGGAATATAACCTTGTCATTGAAACAAAGAAGTTGGGAATCCCCACAACATACATTCATAGACTATGAAATTGATCTCACATAAGACCCACTTCATTTTTAAAGCACTTTCTTATAAAAACAACAAACTGGAGGCGAGACTCAATTTTCCACATCCATTCCATTTACCATATCTTTTCGAACCACCCCTTATTGGCTTGTACCAGAACATCCATCTTCCACTATTGGAATGATGCCTTGTTTTACCCTCAAGGTGATTAATTAATTGAGTTCTATCACTATCATCCAATGCACCCACTGATTTAGTTTCATGACTTATAGTGAAACCCCACCGTCACAACATCTACTTCCTTCCAAACCACCATTGTGCTCCTACACACCCATCAACATCCCCGACATTATAAATTACATTTTCAATACATTTACTAAATATGATAAGGTTCTCACTCATAACCCATTTCCAAAATTGGATCATACTTTCCAGTCCAATAAATCTACCAAAATTGGTTTAAAACTCACCACTCTCATCCCTTATCTTAGCAGAGTCAAGCTGTCCATAGACAGCTCCTCCTAGAAATGATCAGCTTCACTATTGGAATGTTGTTACCTAACTAGACCAAGATTCCTTCACACATATGGAAACACCAAGGCCACTCAATCACACATACCAGATTCCGTTCCCAAACTCCAATGGTTTTTTAGCACTAAACTTCCATTATCATGACATCAAAAATTCTAGCACATTCATTTTTGATTCATCTTAGAACCAACCTAAGCTCAATGCCAATGCTTGGCTTGACTATCAACCACATACACACCCACATGGAACACTTTATAAGAACCTAATGTGAACCTCATTGGTTTAGAATTAGCATCCCAATGCCTCCATATAAACTCCACAATCTACCCCACACATCCATGACCGACATATAACTCCCTACCTTATGAGTATCGCTAAAATTGTTGTCCTCATAGAATTCCCAAAAAATGGATCTTTCTTCAGTCATAAGTTGAACCCAAAAACATGGAATTGGTTGGATAGATTTACAATGATAAAAAAACAAATATCATCTAATACCCATTCCTGAATTCTATAAATGATAGACATGACATTCATCGATGAACAATCCCTCCAGAGGAATTCACCCGTAAACTACCAATGGAGTGAATCCAAACATTTAGCTCCACATATACTTCTCCACAAGTAAAAACTCCAATATGTCCCACATAAAACCCAAAAACATTTATTACACCTGGAATAATGTTATATTTTTATCAACGTACCCAGTATGATGTCAAGAAGTTGTGCATGATGGTCATTGGATAAAGGTATTATAAGAAGTTGTTGAAGAACACTACTAAAACATATCCAAAACTTGTATCACCTCCCACTATAGGACACAATGACATGAAAAGAGTTTTAGGTTTCTCTTCCTGCACAGATCTTATCCGCACTTAACAACCACTTTTCGGGTGTGATTGCCCACCATGACTCGCCACCAATCCATGACCATCCACAACTTGAGTTCTAAAAGAAAAATCCTGAATGTTAACAACCGAAACACAATGGTCCACCAAACTTAACGAAACCATTGGTCTCTCACATATACACTCTTAACAATTTTTTTCCTAGAGAAATATCATTACTTATCCTGAGCCACATTTTCGACTATCATGAACGGAATCATTCCTTACCAGAGCATGCCCACATATGGACCTCATTAGGGACCAAAAGATGTCACAACTTCCTAAAAACACACACTTAAATCAAATGAAGATTAAAAAAAGGATAAAATCACTAGAGCTTATCCCGATTCCCACTTAATCTTCTAACCATTCCTCCTTATCCATTAGCCCCATTATCTTCAAGGCATTCTTATCATTTCACCCAACATCCAGACCATTCATTTGAGTAAGCCCAACCACCTGAAAACCCTAAACTCAAGCACCACCTCAATAATGATGCATCTAACCACACATTAGTAAATGATGTATTTTTCTTATAGAAAAAAACATTAAGGCCTCCATTAATTTTCATTCCAATAGAAATATCAGATATCCTAACCTGAAAACCAATAGAAATTAACATTAGACCAACCCCAAACACTCAGGTTTTCTTCTAAATGATCATGGGTATGATAATTCCAGCTACCAAATCATGATGGAACTAATTATGCATCGATTACAGCTTAGAAGAATCTCTCATGCTTTATATTCCAAGGCACATGCCACACTAGGATAACCTCTAATGAGGCAACCCTTTATTTTCCCAAGGCTATTGACTCATAATCACAAATCAAGTCATGTCTCCCAAAACCATTGACCTTCCAACTTATCCTAATTCGAAAATATACACCTATCCAAATCCAATACATCCATCCTTGCCTCACACACATAACTGAACTGGAAAAACTACAGACAACTCTCACTAGGAAATCTCGAGGGTCAAATTATACCAACAACTCATCCAGGGTAGGGGTAACAAGTCACATTCCCCTAAATCTCTAGATCACACACATCAATCCTCTAACAAGTCACCCCTCACATGTGGTCTCATATCCTTATTATGGGTCATTAAATCCAATGAACCATAGTAAGATTCACTTTTGGTTTCACCCCATATATACTCACACACATACATCAGTACCATGATCCAAAACACCCACTCTAGTGTCCAAAACACAACTCACAAGGTCGAAATCTACCTAGGTCACCATGACCATAACAAAACACCAATAACTAATGATTACACAATCTAGACACTTGTCCTTAATTCCAATTCAAAACCCATGTATTTACAGTCCATACGGGTTACTACTCTCTTATTGTTAAGAAACATCTCAAAACGTCAAGGTCACAACCTTACCAAATTCATAACAAGGAACCACCCATTATCCAAAAATTGGGACCCGTCAAGGTCTATTAATGTATAATAGAGGTATCATATTAGGACACTCTCTCTACCCAAACCACCCATACAAATGGCTAGATAGACAACACTAGGAATACTCAATACCATTCTCCACAGAAAGTTCAATCCTTACACATTCTTTTAATATTAACATCTTCATTTTGAAACCCAATGGTTCACAATTTAGAATGTCCTATTTATCCAAAATTTAATAAAAATAAACTTATTCAGATTCATACTACAAAACATATCCATGAACTAACAATTCTAGGAGAGTCCTATCATTGTCGAACGTTATAGAAAATACAGTACTTTTTATACTCAACTCACTCCCTATATACTGTCTTAATGAACATGGTTACATCTCTAATAATACCCTTGAACAATCATATCATGGGTCACTATTGACATTGGTTAAGCCAACAATCTTAGAAATAAGTATTTCATTAGAGACCCTCTTATTCAACCATCCCCACTATCAAAATGAAAATATTTACCCTTTTACACACCTTTCCCATTGTAAAAACTTGTATAAGATTTATTATAACACATTCAAAACCCTAAACAATCATAATTCATTAACCATTTTACCATTATTATGTAAATATTTCTCTTTTAGTCACCATTGAACCTTTACAATTTGTCACAAACATGAATTTTTTCCTCTTTATAAGGTTTATGTGAACACCATATTGTTCCACCATTCATTTACATTCATTGAATTTACCCATTTGAATAATATTAATTAGATTCAATTTTCTTGAAATTTTTAGGAAGGTAAAACTCATCATACCCTCCACGTCTCACATAGCCATTATATCTAGGCCTATCATGATGAATGACACCTATATTTCTAGGCACCAAAAATGATGCATAAATCCCTAACATTGTGTCATTCCATCCATGAGAAAAATATAATAAAATATTCCTATCACACGAAAAATTCATTAACCAATGGTGAAATATCATTCAACCATAATAATACATATTAAGAACAACAATTCCCACCAAGTGTACTTCAGTTTTCCCCTTTACATGGGTTAGCTACCGCAAATAAAGAACTCATTTTCAAGGCCCTAAAAATCATAATCTTTTATCTACCATCCCCAAATAGAATGACCATAGAACAGAACCACTCTAATAACACATGGTTACTTCTAAAACTCGAATGACACAAAAAAGTGACCTATGTTGGGATGCCACATGACCTCAAGCGTGTCTACCCATATTCCATAGGTTGCAGACTAGCTTAGAGGGTCTAATATTCAGTGTGGGAAGACTAGACCCTCTTTACCAGAGTAATACAAAATACATAATAAATGATGGAATAGAATCAATAAGAACTAACCAGATTCATGCATAACCATTTTTTTTCAAAAAAGGGTACAAGACACAACTAAGACAATAAATATATCATGTTATGCGAAAAATGACATAAGTGAAAAACCTAACATAAAGAAAAAACCAAATCCCCAAACCAAGTCCTAAATCCATGTCTGGATCCTCTTGAATTCAAACCCCAAGCCCAACTCAACTCCCTAACATAAGGACTTTTCCATTGTGATGACCTACAACCATGAAATCTGCTAGGGTACCCAACTATGGAATGAGCAGGGTGTTAGTAAAACTCTGTAGGCTCCCACCAACAGTGTATAAAAATATCATGACTAAAGATATACTACTTATAAGTATGAAATAAATGAAAAATAAAACTATAGGGCAACTTGTGTGCCACTAGTTAAAAATATTCACTTTAACCACTTCCAACATTATCTCAAATTTCATTACTTATACCGTATTCATTTCTTGATTAATCTTCATTTCAAGATCTACATGTTAGGAATTTTTTTTTAAAAAAATGGCCTAATTCAGTCTACTATCAAGCATAAGGTGAAAAATCAAGTTTGTTATCTCACCAGGGTTAACATTTCAGAAACAATTACATCATAGTTAGCATGGAGCCTTAGTTTAGGTAGTGTAATAAAATGATTCAATTAGAGTTATTATTCATTATTCCCCTTATATAACCCATACATTAGAGGGTGGGGTTTAGAGCCTCAATCCAACCAAACCCATCGGCATAGATCTTCAAGTCCAATACCCCACAATAACCAAGCCATTTTCGCATGCTTATTTATCCATATACTACATATACCATAAATAATCCTAATACACAAAAGTCACATTTCACATTTCATTTAACACACAAATAATCCTTAATCTTTAATCCATTTACACAATATCATTTTACTCAGTATATCCTGTTTAACCTATTTCCATTTTCATGCCTTAACCCATTTAGCATATTCACCGATTTCATTGCATTACCCATTAATCCCATTTCCCTTTCTCATGTATTAACCCATTGATTTCTTTAACAATTCCAATACATTAGCCCATTTTAAAAGTTTATAAATTTGAAATAACTTTCCAATTTAACATGTTCACCATTTCATATTCATTACCCCACTTATTCTTTTTTAGTACTTTTCAAAAATATCTTAACACAATTTACATTATTATATCCAACTCAATTTGTGTTAATACAAAAAATCCATCATTCCATAAACAACGTCGAGACATAACTATTAATATTTCATGTAAAACTCAATATATCATCCCAACATATTCTTCATTGGATCTACCTTATCACAAATCATATTCATGAATAACGTTGCCATTTTCTATGTTCAGAAATATTGGTTCACCCCATGGATGGTCCTAAAATGTTCTATTCAACTTCATTGCAGGCCATGAAGATCATGAGGGGTTAAAATCCCCACATAGACAACCTTTTTTTACCAAAAATTACTTGAAACTTTAAACACACAACAAGAGGGATGAAAACAGACCACCTTGTGAGAAAAAAACAATATAAAGACTGTGGGATATAACATGTAGACCACCTACCTCGACTCTGAAGAAAACTGCATGGTGAACCTTAAAACATGACTCATATTCGAACATCCTTTGTAACCCCACCCTTTGATCCACTAAAAAAGTGTTTTTAGGGCGTTATAATAAGATGATAAACTAAACAAACCCTAATTCTTAAAAAGTGAAGGAAGAGGGTGATTAGACTCACCCAGAGATTAAATCTACACCCAACAATACTTCAAATGTCCTAGAATAAAAGGATACCTACCCTTTTAAAGCATGGTGAGTTTTGGTTCATCATTAGGGTTGATAATGGATAAATGGGGGAATAAATTATGTGGAAAAATAAATGTCCCAAGGGAAAAAATTGGTAATTTTTAACTTTTTAATGGGCTGCACGGTTTGGAAAATCATTCACTAACCTGGCACCAACCTCTATCCAAAAGGGGTTCAAGTCGCACGGGTACATAGGGGGCCTAAAATATTCGTTAAACCATGATCTAATCAGTCTTAATGCCTCTATCCGAATCCGCATGGTTTTCCGCCTTCATCTGATTTACTTTTATTACATGCCAACTATGTAGCAAACACTGGATGGCCATTTTTTCCTTTATTTCATGTCCCGAACCGCTACAACACCCTCTATATTCCTCATACATCTGATAAAAATATAATTATTCATATTTAAAGGATACAAAAATTAAATGACATCATACCTAAAAAATATTCGTGATCTTCTAATAGGTGAGTCATCCACCATTTGATCGAAGACCAAGGTTTTTACTCGCAACACTCACATAACCATTCCATCAATTGACACAACATCCCATTATAAGAACTACCTAGGAACACCTCCATGCAACATGCGCACCCAATATGTGTGGTATACTCTCTATCCTTCATCCACTAAGATAGATAGCTAGCGGGATCCCAATAATTGTTGAGGTGACTACCACATATTCCCTTTGTTGATCTAGCAAGATGGTTAGCTTGGAAAGCCAATTTTTTAGCTAAGTGAACATCCAAATAAATAGAATAATTATCTATGTAAAATGGATAAAATACAATCCAAGATTCATACCATTATAAAATTAATCCCAATAAAATCCACTTCCATTCCCTTTACATTCCTTAAATATCATATTGAAATGTTCTTAGTAAACAGTAATGAATGTTATAAAAATATCCCCCTTAGAATAATATTCATTCATAATGATAATAATATTATTCCATGGTAAATGTAAAACATTTTTCCATGTTCTATAATATCTAATGGGCCATTAAGAACTATAAATAAGAGATTATTGACTAAAGGCACCAGAGTTTCTAGAATTTATATCCTCTGTATTGAAAAGGTGGGTGTTATTTTAAAGGAATGATGGTTTTGCAAAGAAATAAATTTTATTGATGCATGTATACTCTAAATTAAAGTGAATTTACACATACAAAGATTAAACATAATTGGTATGAAAATGTATTTGTGCTTAGATCCAAGATAAGAGGCCAGGATGTCTCTATATATCTAAAGGTAATGGGAATCAATCCGTACAATGTTTTGGGATGAAAAAAATCATATGAAGATGAATCTAATGGATAAGGAACATATGTTCATGTATGAATAACACCATTAGGAATTATCCTATGTATATCTGGTCTGTATAAAGTGAAGGAAATACCGACACATTATGATGAAATAATCGGTAGATACCCATGTTTTTGTGGAGATGTTTCACAGATCTGGATCTCATACCACATATGATCCCACACAGAGTAGGGCACTCTATTTAGTTTAAGGTACTCTAATATAGGCCAATTCATATGTAGTTTAATGTTTGTTACCCTCAGCTGGGTAACATGAAACTAGGATGCACTATAATTTTTACCCAGATCAGTGGACCTAGTGATCATAGATTGATTTTTTCTAAGGATTGTTAATGGTACCTAATTTTTTTGAATCTTATTCCTTTTATCCCTAACTTTTTATAATATTTATGTGGTTAAATCATAGTGAGTGCGAATAAACATGGATTTTTCTTTGGATTCCCATTCTACTTTTTCACCCTAAAAAGTTTTTCTTCTTTTCCATTTTATAAATGGTCAATATTTCTTGGATCGCATAAAGTGCATGGACAGCAACCCGAGATTGAACTTTTACCCATGGTTTCCTTTTATTTATTTGAACCAGGTAATCATTATGTCTCCATAAATTGTTTATTTTATGGTTCTGAGAACCAGGCGATTTCTATAGTTTAGGGTATTTTATATTTGACAATCAATTGGTGTAGTTTTTAGTCTTCTTGATTGGAACATCTACAACTTGAAGCCCATGATGGTAATTTTTGATGGGTTTGAGATCCCTGAATACTTGATGGGATTATAGAAGATTTAGGAATGTTTATTTTACCCTATGTTCTTATAGAAAACATGAACAATGAATGTACATGAAAGGTCATGACACCTTGTATCATTACCATAAATGGTATTGTGGGATAATAAAATATTAGGGAAGAAGAGTACACTTGAGTAGTTGGAATATGGGTTGTATAAATAACTTGTTAATTATATTGAATTGATGAATATGGAATAGGGAATACATGTTAGTTATGACCACAAAACACCCCAAAATATCATGTTCCACTATGGTGTTATTGGGGATAATGAGGATTGGAGTTCCTTTCATGTAAGGAGGAGATTCCTCTAGCTGGTGGGTTAGGGGTCCTTATACAAAGACCCATTGGGCTTAATTGCATGGCCAATTAAATAGTATCCCCACACTTTTCCATGGAACAAAGAATATTAGTTAAGATTCCACCATATCGGTGATTAAGTTGGAAGTGAGATAATGGTTTTCCATGAAGTGTTGTGGCACCCAAGGGAAGTATAATTTCTAGTTGGGAGGCTCGGTCCCTATGTGATTTGATTTTTAGTCATGTAGTGTGGGCCAAAAAAAGTCTGGAGAATGGAATATTGCATTTCTACATTGAGAAAGGGAACAATACACAATGATGTAATGTCATGGAGGCTGAATATGCTTCAATAGTCTAGTTATGGGGACTGTAAATCATGGTATAAAAATATCCATGTTAGCTATATTAGAAACTTGTGGGTATAGGTCCACCATTGGTAATGGAGGAAACCCATATTACACACGATTAGGAAGATAAATTCTGGATTTAATGGTTTCCTCTCCTATTGAGATTTAAATACTCTACAAAAAACTCATTGGTAGGGTGTCAATTATCTAGTTAATCTTGACATGGTCCTTTAGGATTAGCTAGTCCCTTTTGCTAGTTTCTATAGGAATGAAACAAGAGCATCAGATCCCAATGTCCATGGGGTTTCAAAAAAAGGATAACAACTCAAGGAATTGGTTATGTCATATGAAACATCAAATACATGAAGTTGGTTTATAGAAAAACTAATATTCAAGAAGGGTTTAAGAAAACTAAATGTTGTTTCATATCCTAGTGAACCAGTTATCTTAGAGAGGATATATGTCAAATCATTATTGAAACTTTTATCTATACCGTGGGTCCAGTGATCATGGATCAGATTTTATTAGGGAAAAAGTGCCCTGTGAGATTTATGCATTTTTTTATTTACACTCTAACTTTTTTTAAAAACACTATAGTTGATGAGTTTAGTGAGTGGAGACATGAATATTTCATAGGTCTCATTTTAATGGTTTTTATTCTGCCAAGTTTTATTTTTCATTCACTAAGATCTCAGGATTTGGACCATCAAAGGCTAACATTTCTAGTAATATGAATTTGACCAATGTGTATGTAGTTTATGTTAATGTTTACCATGTTCCTATAATGAGGATATTGTTACACAATATCGTAAATTGGATACCTAGGATAATGAGTACTCAAACATCCTTTTTATTGGGATATGAAAAAATTTAAAATAATGGATCAAGGTTCTCAAGTTATGGGCAATGATATGAGACAATAAGGATAAAAAATTACCATGAATCATACTAGGATGACGAGATCCACTGTGCTGATTTTTGGGCTCACAAAGATCGAAATCTATTTTTGTAAGGTAGTGTCACATTTTGTTGATAAATTAGAGATCATATGAATGAACCAGGGGTAAACATGCATAGTTGAGAAAGGGGCCTGCTAAAGTTGGGTGTCCTTTTCCAAGGGCCATAGAAGGTCGATGGAAACCTAAGAAGCTCAGGTCATGACAGGTGATTTATTGTTTGAGGTGCTGAAAATATGAAATAAGAACCCCATACTCTGGTTGACCTAGGTTAAGATCATATGGTCATTTGATAAGGAATGATGAGGGGTGATGGTCTGCCAATTTTAACATCATGTAGTTGTGATATATCTTTCATGCTATTTATCATCATGAAAATAGGGTGTTTTACTTGAAATTTGACATCATTTTGTAAGGATGTTTTCCAAACTATTTAATTTCATGCTATTTGGCTGTAGGGATCAATGTGAAATTTGGAAAGATATTCTAGGGGAAACTATACATTGGTAATGGGAGTTTAGATATATTAAAACCCTTTTATCCATGAACATTCTTATTTATGGGTAGCCATATATTGTATAATATATTTCATACATTTATCTCGATCATAGACAAGTCATACAAATAACTAAATCATAAATAGGTAGAAATAGTTAGTATTACTTGACCCTCTTTAAATAGAGGTATAATAAATTTTTATGGTAGGGATTCTGTAGTATTCCCTATGCATATTTTAAGGGTAGTAATCATTCTATAATCATCTCCATTAAAGATATCCCTCTTTATAGAATGAAATCATACATAGGGGAGCGGGGAATTTGTTTCTTCCCTAAGTGAGTCTTGACATCTAGGTCAGCTAAGGGATCTACACATTTATCATGATTAAATATAGGGATATGGAATTTCCATATTTCATTCTAGTATGGAAGTGAAAAACCCTTACCTAGAATATATTAATTGTAATGATGGTCTACATTGAGCAATTTTAGGTCCTGTAGGATAAACCATATCCCATTTACTTTAATGTCAGGAAGCAAGTAGATTGTAATGAATTTTGATGTCATAAAACAACGATGTACTGACAAGAGGAATGAATAACCGAGATCAATTGGGTCTTCATAGAATATGCATAGAAGAAATGGATGTGTATAAGATTAAAATGAAATAATATCACATCAAATATTGGTATGATTCAAAGATGTATAACACCAAGAGTATTCAAATCCACCTAAATTGTTGGGTTATGGAAGGTGTAAATCATAACATAGTAATATATGAGTTAACTAGAGGTGGAAACCTATGGGTATAGGTCAAACATTAGTAATGATGGAATCCCATATTTTAGATTGTGAGGATAATAACAGCTAGATATAAGTGGGGGCCACTCCTCTAGGGTTAAACATCCTCTATGAAAAATATCCTTATAATGGTTTCAATCCTATTTTGAATACTATTATTTTACTTTTTCACTATCCATTCTCTATTACCGGTGTTCTATAAGGAAGATGTAACACCCCGAGCTTCCACGATACGCCTCTCTTTCAATAATGCAATAGCTTGCATTGTACGCATGTTCGAGTTCTAAAACACCGCGACTAATCAAAGTAGCCGTTATGAATAGTAATAACCACTTTTTAAAATTATAGAAATTTTATATTTCAAAATGGACTTCATTTTTGTATTCCTAATATTGAAATTAGCCTATGTTGAATTTTTTGTAATTTTCCGAGAACTTCCAAATTTTTATGAATAGTGAAAAATACTTAAAACAACTTTTTTAATCAAAATAATTTATAGTGATAAGTTATACTATTTAGTGGTTTTAAGGTATAATTAGAATATATTTTTACCATTTTATCCAATGGTGGTCATTATAATTAATTTAACATTGAAATTGGACATAAACAATTGCCAATCTTTTGATATAAATTATTTCTTAAAAACACGCTATTTGTTGTAACAGCGGGAATTAATTATAAAATTAATTAATACAACTTATATGTTTGGAATTTTGTAAAATAGACATCATTTTTGAATTCAGAATATCAATTATAGCTTAGGGTGAAATTTTGGCATTGTTCTGAAAAACTTCAATTTTTGATGAATAGTGAAACCACTAAGTGGTAGTTAAATAACTGATTTTTCGTTTAAATGAAATATTACCACTTCTGTGATTTGATTTTCAAAAATCCGACATACATGGTTGTCATTAAGAAGTAAAATGTGGTTCAATGAGATCAAAATAATTTTTTGGTGAATAGTAACTTTTAAGTTCTTAATCGCGATTAGAGGTAATTAGTGTAGTTTAAGGTAAAAACAATGTTTTATTAATATGATATGAGCTTGAAACTTGTCCTACTCCTATTGGATGAGTCATGGCCGACCAAGACAACCCATGGGTCAACTTGGGGACCCCATGGAGCCACTTTAGTTAGAAAATGACATAAACACCTTTTATTTAATGTTAAAGTAAAAAATGACACAAACATAAAATGTTTTACTAAAACAATTTTTAAGTGGGGTTACACAAGTCCAAATTTTGATTATAAATATTCATTAGAAAGATAAAAAGATTTCCTACATCATAGTATTTGTTTTATAATTTTTAGACATTAAATAAATTAAATTATTTATGACATAATTATGATGTGGCGATGACCTCATTATTTAACGATTTAAATAAAATGAGAAGATAATGAAAAATCCAAGGCTTAAACTTGTCCAAATCCTATTGGATGAAGATATTTCGAAACCTTATCACCTTATCCTCGAATTATATAAGTGTGGGACCTTTAGAAACCGAAAAGCATTGTATAATTGAATAACATTTCATTACTTTCCAAAAGTGCCCCTCCTCTCCACTTATAAAAGGCCCCCACCTCTCCCACCTCATTTACACTTTCAAGCCATTTGGCTCGGCCAACCTCTGCCCAAATACTCTCCCAACATTCATCCCTTACTCATAGAAGCCTCACTTTGGGCAGAAATCTTCCCAAGGAAGACTTTGGCTCAAATCAAAAAGAGTTACCCGATTTTGAGGTAATGTCTTTTCTAATGTTGTTTTGTTTTATTTTTCTTCTCCAACCCCCTAAACTCTTTTTATTCATTTATTTTGTGACAACACCAGTATCCTCAATATACTAGGATGTTGTTATAAGAAGGATTAGAGCTACACTTACACACACCTACATCTAATGGTTAAAGAACATACGGTTTCTGTGGATGGCGAATTTCTGCCTCACGAAACGATGATTGTTCAACACTCATATAACACCTTCAAAGGTGGCCATTAAGATGTAAATATTTTTATATATGATATATAATATGTTTATGTTTTACTTATGCTTCTGTATTTCTCATTTATGGCATACTTTATGATTTCCATTATGGGTAAAACGCGATAATTTCATTTTAGGAAGTGCGGACTACCGCCCCCTCAAAGTGATTTGAATCGTTAATTCCATATGTGGGATGTATAAAGGATGGAGTAAATGGTATTATACACTATATTATACTGGAATTATATTATACCTTTATATAATTATGATTTCATTACATTAAATACGAAATAGAAATGAAAGTAGCGTTCATGTGTACGTACGGCTTACCGTCTCCATGAACGGTGCATTTCATTTCTTACCTCTAAATGTTACGTAATATTATCAATGAATGTATATACTGGATATATAAAATATATATGACATCTAAATCATTAATATAATTCTGGATATAATGGATATTTCACCACATAAACAACTTGTAATTATAAGAAGCTTATTGTTGACTCAAGTACCAAAGATCGACAAAACGACCGTTATTAACTTAAATAATTACATAATGTTCATATCATTGTAATAAGTGATATAATAAGGATAATGAAATTGAAAATGGTTCTTAATAAGGTATATATTAACTCTAGTTTATTATTCAGGAGGTTAAAGAACGGTTGAGTCAAGTCAGACACGAGGTAAGGGAACTTCTTAACCCAATTTCTATTCTTTGGGTTAATCTCCTACTTTCAAATTATGTCATGATATTGTTATGTCATATCTTGTATTTGTACTTTCTTTATGTGTAATTATAGTGAATACACATAATAGATATATTTTATTTAAATGATATTTGTAAGGGAACTTCTTAACCCAATTTCTATTCTTTGGGTTAATCTCCTACTTTCAAATTATGTCATGATATTGTTATGTCATATCTTGTATTTGTACTTTCTTTATGTGTAATTATAGTGAATACACATAATAGATATATTTTATTTAAATGATATTTGTAAGGGAATTTCTTAACCCAACTTCCATTCTTTGGGTTAATCTCCTACTTTCAAATTATGTCATGATATTATTATGTCCTATTTTGTATTTTTACTTTCTTTATGTGTACCTATAGTGAATACACATAATAGATCTATTTTATTTTAAAAATGATCTTTTTAAGGACTTTGTCTCAATCTCCTTTCATTGAGGCATATTTGGCTTTATACACAACTTTCTTTTATACGGTGTATAAACCCCTTTGACTTTCATGTTTATTCAAAAGGAATTTTTTTTTATACGAAGCATTTTACTAAACGAAAAAAAGGGAATGTTTTTCTTTCCGTACTTATGCGGCGAAAACGACTACTCCGCCGTCGTGACTGTTATTTGAGTTTCGGCTTCCTCTATAAGCCATCTTTTTTTTAATGAAAAATAAATACAAAGTTTTAACTTTCTTTTATTTTGGTATTGAAAATGGTTTTGAAAGCGTTTTTATTATATCAATGTGCTGTATTGATATCTTGTGATTGAAATGTGGAAATGTTATGTTTCCTTTATGCATGTTTTATATGATACAATTATGTTATGGTTTATGATATGTTTAAACCTATTCATATGAGGAATGCATTGGACTTAATAAGTGACGGGTGGAGCCCGCTATAGCTCCTCGATGCATCGGCAGGTCTCATGAGACAAACTAGTGTCTTGGCACAAGGCCTTGACAAAATATTATTTGTGGTCTTGGCACGAGGCCTTGACTACGTGGTTATGATAGTCTGGCATTATGCATTCCATCATTATGAAAGTGGTTATTGTTATTGCATGTGATTATTCGACCAGTAGAATATCCATGTGAAGAAGTGAATGGAATTATCTCATTTTACTTTTGCCATATTATGTTGAAGTTCATGTTTAAAAGGCTTTTGTTTTATTTATACATTGCCTTAATTGTTTATGGTTATTTATGAAAGCTTCCGCAATATTGTTATCCTTACTGAGCATCTGAGCTCACCCCTTTCAATGTTTAAATATTTTCCAGGATGTGAAGAAGTGTATTATGACTGACTTGCAAGGATAGTCAGTGAAGATATGAGTGTGGACTATGTAGACCATGTTATTGTAGTTTGTTTAATATTGATGTAATGAAAGACTTATGAATGTATCTAGTGTTTCCAAGGCTACTAAACTAATCGGTCTTTCGAGACTTGATCTTTTGTGATCATGCCAATGTTACGAAGTAATGCACCGACTCTGGGTAGCTGGGGTAGGGGCGTTACAGTTGGTATCAGAGGAAGTTTAGTACTAACCTTGGAAGCTAGATTTAGATAAACTCTGATTAGAGCACATAGCCCAAAGATAGACTTTGAGGATTAGTATAGAAGAACTTTCTAGAATTTTGTTATTGAAGAGATTTTGTGAGTTTTCCGAGCAATACATCCCTGTCTGGATACGAGCAGGTAGAGGCGGCTCTGGCACAGATGTACCTTGGGGTAAAACCCGAAAACACCGCTTTGAGCTAGACTCAAACAGGAACTGGTGCACGACAACGGGCCTTGCTGCACTCTTGGTTACGACACTCCCGGGGGATATGCTTAGGATAATTCTCATTTTATTTACAAACCACTATGAAGGGTTATGATTATATACTTCCTTAAAGAAAACATTTCTTTTTATGATTATGGATTATATCCATAAATAGTTCAATTTATGTAAAGTGTTTTACAAGTATGGAATTATGTATTTTGATTCATAAACTAATCTAGTTTATGCCATTGTTTAGAAATGGCGCCTAGTAGAAGGAATGTAAACCGTATCAATGCACGAACTCCGTGTAGGGATTGCCCTCCTGATCAAGATAATTATTGTGGATCTGGAGATACAACTGGTGCTGATCAACTTATTACCATACTGGGACAACTCACTCAGGTTATGAATAATAACCTTACTCGTATGGAGCACCCTGATCCGCAACGTGGAGGATCAATGTTAGACCGCTTCATGAGGCAACAACCACCAACGTTCAATGGGAGTACAAATCCCTTAGTAGCCGAGCAATGGATAAATTCCCTAGAGAAAATATTTCAGGCTTTGGGGAGTAGTGAAAGGGAGAAGGTTGTCATGGCAGTTTACCGCCTCACTGGAGATGCCGATCAGTGGTGGTCGCTGATTCGAAACACAAAGGAAGATGATGACGTATCGAATATGGAATGGAGGGAGTTCAAAGAGCTTTTCTTAGAAAAATACTTTCCTCGTGACCATCGAGCAGATATGGAAAGGCAATTTCTGAGTCTGAGGCAGAAGGAGGATGAGAATGTCGCAAAGTATGAGGCCAACTTTACAAGGTTAGCAAGGTATGCTGCAGATTACATACGTAACCCAAGGAGTAAGATTGATCGTTTCTTTGATGGGTTAAAACCATTTCTCTGTCGATCTTTGGTATCACAATCCTTCTCATCATACGAAGATATTGTCTCGTGTGCTATCAAGACAGAAAAGGAATTCTCTAAGTCTTATGACAACAAAGTAAAGCAAGAGAAGAAGAGAACGGTGGAACAAGAGACAGATAAAGGGAAAAAGGGAAAGAAGTATTTTCCGTTATGTGATAATTGTGGGAAGAATCACCCTGGTACTTGCCTAAAAGGAATGGGAGTTTGTTATAAATGTGGAGAAAAGGGTCACCAGGCTCGTGATTGCAAGGGAAAGAAAGAGGGTGTCAAAGTTGAATGCTACAATTGTAGAGAAATGGGTCATTATGCAAATGAATGTCCTAAGCGTCAGGGAAACTTACCTCAGAAAAGGCCAAGGGATCAAGGCCAATCTTATGCTGTGACTACAGTTGAAGCGGAATAATTATTGTATTTGTGTTTTTGGACTCAGGAACTAGATTATGGTTATAAGAATAATGTGATATATATAAGGATTGTACTGCAGTACATGTTGTTTTCATTAAGGATTTAATATGATGAAGGTAATCATATTCTTAGTATGTGACAATAAGAGAAACTTTACTTTTTTTGGGGAATCTGAGGTTACAATTGATTTTGGAATTTAACGACCCTTTAGAGAAAGTCTGGACGGAGGTATTTTGGATAACTATAAAGGTTGGAATGGATTAAGTTGATCTTTGGATAGTATTGTTTAAGGTTAAAACATTTATGAAGATTATTTTTGGAATAGTATGGTACTATATTTTTAGGAAAAGGACAACCTGCAGGGTGGGGCATAACCCGTCGCGTCGGACAAAGCTGTAGGAATCGAACCCACAACCATAGTGCGACAGGCCTTTATTCCTACCACTAGCCTACAGGAAGTCCCTGGTTATTACAAAATAATTTTACTAATCTAAATGGTATGTGTTAACATTTGGAACCTTATACAATTAGGATAAGTATAATATTTTTGAGTTCTATTACCTTTTTGAGTAAAAGATGAGTTGAAGGTTGAAACTCTAATTGTCAAGCATAAATATATATATATATATACCTATCTCTTATTCAATGAATAAATTAATTCTTAAACTTTAGTAAAGGGATATTAAAACAAAAAAAATGTGATATCCTAATAACTTATGTTTTGTTGAACTGATGATATTTTAAATCAACATAGATTGAAGGCTTTGAGGCCCTCAATTTGACAGTTGATTGTGATTGATGACCTCAATCAATCCCTACAAATATTTACATTTTTCCTCCAATTATATGTCTCTAATTGCCACCAATGTTCTCCTTATCGAGATCATGATTTGGTGGTGACTTTCTTATTTCCATTTCCCTCTTATTAAGGCTAAATTTTATTTGCCTTATTTCCGATGTGGGTTTTCCTCAAAGGTATTTTCTCTTTTCAACCTTTTATTTTCAAAGAAGAATTTCAAATTGCGAGGACGCAATTTATTGAAGGAGGGGAGAATGTAACACCCCGAGCTTCCACGATACGCCTCTCTTTCAATAATGCAATAGCTTGCATTGTACGCATGTTCGAGTTCTAAAACACCGCGACTAATCAAAGTAGCCGTTATGAATAGTAATAACCACTTTTTAAAATTATAGAAATTTTATATTTCAAAATGGACTTCATTTTTGTATTCCTAATATTGAAATTAGCCTATGTTGAATTTTTTGTAATTTTCCGAGAACTTCCAAATTTTTATGAATAGTGAAAAATACTTAAAACAACTTTTTTAATCAAAATAATTTATAGTGATAAGTTATACTATTTAGTGGTTTTAAGGTATAATTAGAATATATTTTTACCATTTTATCCAATGGTGGTCATTATAATTAATTTAACATTGAAATTGGACATAAACAATTGCCAATCTTTTGATATAAATTATTTCTTAAAAACACGCTATTTGTTGTAACAGCGGGAATTAATTATAAAATTAATTAATACAACTTATATGTTTGGAATTTTGTAAAATAGACATCATTTTTGAATTCAGAATATCAATTATAGCTTAGGGTGAAATTTTGGCATTGTTCTGAAAAACTTCAATTTTTGATGAATAGTGAAACCACTAAGTGGTAGTTAAATAACTGATTTTTCGTTTAAATGAAATATTACCACTTCTGTGATTTGATTTTCAAAAATCCGACATACATGGTTGTCATTAAGAAGTAAAATGTGGTTCAATGAGATCAAAATAATTTTTTGGTGAATAGTAACTTTTAAGTTCTTAATCGCGATTAGAGGTAATTAGTGTAGTTTAAGGTAAAAACAATGTTTTATTAATATGATATGAGCTTGAAACTTGTCCTACTCCTATTGGATGAGTCATGGCCGACCAAGACAACCCATGGGTCAACTTGGGGACCCCATGGAGCCACTTTAGTTAGAAAATGACATAAACACCTTTTATTTAATGTTAAAGTAAAAAATGACACAAACATAAAATGTTTTACTAAAACAATTTTTAAGTGGGGTTACACAAGTCCAAATTTTGATTATAAATATTCATTAGAAAGATAAAAAGATTTCCTACATCATAGTATTTGTTTTATAATTTTTAGACATTAAATAAATTAAATTATTTATGACATAATTATGATGTGGCGATGACCTCATTATTTAACGATTTAAATAAAATGAGAAGATAATGAAAAATCCAAGGCTTACACTTGTCCAAAGCCTATTGGATGAAGATATTTAGAAACCTTATCACCTTATCCTCGAATTATATAAGTGTGGGACCTTTAGAAACCGAAAAGCATTGTATAATTGAATAACATTTCATTACTTTCCAAAAGTGCCCCTCCTCTCCACTTATAAAAGGCCCCCACCTCTCCCACCTCATTTACACTTTCAAGCCATTTGGCTCGGCCAACCTCTGCCCAAATACTCTCCCAACATTCATCCCTGACTCATAGAAGCCTCACTTTGGGCAGAAATCTTCCCAAGGAAGACTTTGGCTCAAATCAAAAAGAGTTACCCGATTTTGAGGTAATGTCTTTTCTAATGTTGTTTTGTTTTATTTTTCTTCTCCAACCCCCTAAACTCTTTTTATTCATTTATTTTGTGACAACACCAGTATCCTAAATATACTAGGATGTTGTTATAAGAAGGATTAGAGCTACACTTACACACACCTACATCTAATGGTTAAAGAACATACGGTTTTTGTGGATGGCGAATTTCTGCCTCACGAAACGATGATTGTTCAACACTCATATAACACCTTCAAAGGTGGCCATTAAGATGTAAATATTTTTATATATGATATATAATATGTTTATGTTTTACTTATGCTTCTGTATTTCTCATTTATGGCATACTTTATGATTTCCATTATGGGTAAAACGCGATAATTTCATTTTAGGAAGTGCGGACTACCGCCCCCTCAAAGTGATTTGAATCGTTAATTCCATATGTGGGATGTATAAAGGATGGAGTAAATGGTATTATACACTATATTATACTGGAATTATATTATACCTTTATATAATTATGATTTCATTACATTAAATACGAAATAGAAATGAAAGTAGCGTTCATGTGTACGTACGGCTTACCGTCTCCATGAACGGTGCATTTCATTTCTTACCTCTAAATGTTACGTAATATTATCAATGAATGTATATACTGGATATATAAAATATATATGACATCTAAATCATTAATATAATTCTGGATATAATGGATATTTCACCACATAAACAACTTGTAATTATAAGAAGCTTATTGTTGACTCAAGTACCAAAGATCGACAAAACGACCGTTATTAACTTAAATAATTACATAATGTTCATATCATTGTAATAAGTGATATAATAAGGATAATGAAATTGAAAATGGTTCTTAATAAGGTATATATTAACTCTAGTTTATTATTCAGGAGGTTAAAGAACGGTTGAGTCAAGTCAGACACGAGGTAAGGGAACTTCTTAACCCAATTTCTATTCTTTGGGTTAATCTCCTACTTTCAAATTATGTCATGATATTGTTATGTCATATCTTGTATTTGTACTTTCTTTATGTGTAATTATAGTGAATACACATAATAGATATATTTTATTTAAATGATATTTGTAAGGGAACTTCTTAACCCAATTTCTATTCTTTGGGTTAATCTCCTACTTTCAAATTATGTCATGATATTGTTATGTCATATCTTGTATTTGTACTTTCTTTATGTGTAATTATAGTGAATACACATAATAGATATATTTTATTTAAATGATATTTGTAAGGGAATTTCTTAACCCAACTTCCATTCTTTGGGTTAATCTCCTACTTTCAAATTATGTCATGATATTATTATGTCCTATTTTGTATTTTTACTTTCTTTATGTGTACCTATAGTGAATACACATAATAGATCTATTTTATTTTAAAAATGATCTTTTTAAGGACTTTGTCTCAATCTCCTTTCATTGAGGCATATTTGGATTTATACACAACTTTCTTTTATACGGTGTATAAACCCCTTTGACTTTCATGTTTATTCAAAAGGAATTTTTTTTATACGAAGCATTTTACTAAACGAAAAAAAGGGAATGTTTTTCTTTCCGTACTTATGCGGCGAAAACGACTACTCCGCCGTCGTGACTGTTATTTGAGTTTCGGCTTCCTCTATAAGCCATCTTTTTTTTAATGAAAAATAAATACAAAGTTTTAACTTTCTTTTATTTTGGTATTGAAAATGGTTTTGAAAGCGTTTTTATTATATCAATGTGCTGTATTGATATCTTGTGATTGAAATGTGGAAATGTTATGTTTCCTTTATGCATGTTTTATATGATACAATTATGTTATGGTTTATGATATGTTTAAACCTATTCATATGAGGAATGCATTGGACTTAATAAGTGACGGGTGGAGCCCGCTATAGCTCCTCGATGCATCGGCAGGTCTCATGAGACAAACTAGTGTCTTGGCACAAGGCCTTGACAAAATATTATTTGTGGTCTTGGCACGAGGCCTTGACTACGTGGTTACGATAGTCTGGCATTATGCATTCCATCATTATGAAAGTGGTTATTGTTATTGCATGTGATTATTCGACCAGTAGAATATCCATGTGAAGAAGTGAATGGAATTATCTCATTTTACTTTTGCCATATTATGTTGAAGTTCATGTTTAAAAGGCTTTTGTTTTATTTATACATTGCCTTAATTGTTTATGGTTATTTATGAAAGCTTCCGCAATATTGTTATCCTTACTGAGCATCTGAGCTCACCCCTTTCAATGTTTAAATATTTTCCAGGATGTGAAGAAGTGTATTATGACTGACTTGCAAGGATAGTCAGTGAAGATATGAGTGTGGACTATGTAGACCATGTTATTGTAGTTTGTTTAATATTGATGTAATTAAAGACTTATGAATGTATCTAGTGTTTCCAAGGCTACTAAACTAATCGGTCTTTCGAGACTTGATCTTTTGTGATCATGCCAATGTTACGAAGTAATGCACCGACTCTGGGTAGCTGGGGTAGGGGCGTTACAGAAGAACCAAGAAAAAAGGGTCCCAAGTTATATGGGGTTCCAAGAGACTGATATCGACACAAGGAATTGTTTGTAATAACTAAGGTATTCAAAGATATGATGTTTATTTACGGAGAATGTGATATCTGAGAAAGGAGCAATCACCCTAAATTATATGAAAACATGTACTGAACACATCACAATGAGAACATATAAAATTTAATTCTTTAATACAAAATTATTAGAGGGGGTGATCAATTTAATGTGATGACCTATTGTCATTTATTTTAATGTCATGCGACTAGAATATGGTCCCTTATCTAAGACATGCCTTGGTCACACTATCCAATGTGGATTTCTAGGATCCCTAGTCTCACGTAAGCCATGCTTGGTGTGAGAAAAAAGGATAACTAAGAAATTTATTAATCTGCACAAAAGAAGGTTCTAGGTATCTCATTTCATTGGTCAAACCCATATACATGGATTAGTGATTTTTTTTGATCTATATGTTGTGGCTAGGCTTAGGATGGGAGATCTGGGGGTCACTATACACCCTATATTAATAGGAATAAATCAACACATATTTCTTGCATGAATGTTCATTATGAAATTATCACTCACACATAGGGAGGGGGATATTTAAATATTATTTCTAGACAAAGGATTGATGGCTCATGTGTCCCTATGTATCATATGGTAATAGGAATCATGCTACACATAGTTATTGAATAGAAAAATATCTATATAGGTCTGACTTATATGCAATGGGGGATATTTGTTATTAATATTAGGTCTAGACCCATGATTTTGGATCTTATCATCACTACGTATCTTATGATTTTAGGTATCAAGACACATGTAGTTATTGAATAGAAAATTCTTTACAGAGGTCTGACCCATACATATAGGGGGAAGTTTTCTCATTTGTATTGTGGCCGGACCCAAGAATTTATATCTGGTAATCCATATTTATCCTATAATGTTATAAATCAATCCACATGTATTTTTTCATTGGGAAACTATCCATGTGGGTCTTATCTATAGGTACATGGGGGTATGTTTATATTTATATGGATGATAGACCTAGGTTTTGAGATATAAGTGTCACTACATATCCTATGATGGTAGGAATCAAGACACACTTATTATTTGGATGAAAAAAAATCTCCACATAGTTCTAAACCATACATAGAGTGGGGAATGTTTTCAATTTATATTACGACTAGAGCCAGTATTTGAGATCTGAGTGTGACTTCATATCTTGTAATAGTAGGAATCAAGACACATATAGTTTTTTGATAGAAAAATATCTACATTGATCTGACCCATATGCAGAGGAGGGGGATTTAGAATTTATATTGCAGTTCGACCCAGGATCTGAGATTTGAGTGTCACAACATATCTTGTGATTGTATGAATTAATAAAAACATTGTTATTCGATTGAAAAATATCCATTTATGTCTGACCCACATAGATAGGTGGATGTTCATTCCATTTATATTATATTGGGACCCATGATCTGAGATCTGGGAATTAGTACATATCCAATGATGGAAGGAATCAACACACACATAGTTCTTGTAGGGAAATATTATATATGTAGATTTTAATAACACATGAGGGCAAGAGTACTTAAACTATATTTCGTATAGATCTATCTCATGTACATTAGACTATCTGTGTTGTAAAATTCTTCAGTTTGTTTATGATCATGTGGAAAGGATGTATTTTATGCAGTTTAATGTCAGGTGGAGATGAAAACTTTCGTGTAGTTTAACATTATGTGGTAAGGACAAAAGATGATTCCTAGTTTAAATTCATTCTTCCATGAAATGGTATGCCATGTAGTTTAATGTTTTTCTGCAAGAATATATTCCATGTAGTTTAATGTTATATGGTAATGATGTAAGATTCATTTTTGTTGAAATAATCACTTCTAATACTTGGGGTGATGTTCAGTTTAGAGTTTTAACGCCATAAATTCATCCATATAGTTTAACATCATATAGTTAGAATTTTTTCTTGAAGATTAATGTCATGGAACTAGGATGCATTATTCAGTTTAACGTCTTGGGACAGAGAAATATCATGAAGTTTAATGTCTTGGGACCATGACATATCAAATAAAAAATTATCAGGAGGATAACTTTTTTGATGGACCTAGGATAACTCTTATGTATGTTTCAAGAGTTTCAAGATCCATTAAAACTATCAATGCTTCATCTACCTTATTATCTATCAAATATCTAATGATAAAGAAACTAAATATTGTGTGCATGAGATGTCAGTGGTAGGGGTATTAATTTTCATTTCTGTTCAACTCCTTCACACTTGGACTCCTCATACTTGAGAGTTTTAACAAATCATTCTCCATGGAATAGTCTACATTTTTGGGGATGTGTTTTTTTCTAGAATTAATAATCATTTTTTCATTTTTCATTAAGATATGGAAGCCTATAATTTAAAGGTAATTTTCAAATTCCTTTCTTCACAACTTGTGTGTCTGGATTTATGTTCTCACATGAATGGAGTGGTGATTTAGGTGTAAGTGGTTCTAATATCCCCTCATCAATATTCTTCTAAATATAGTCATAAAAGTTAAAATAACTCCATATCATATGCCTAAGACTCTGGTGGCAGGGTAAGTTATTTTCATTACCTATCAACCCCACCTCCCTCAGCTTCCACATTATCAAGGATTCCATCAACCCATTATCCATGGAATGGTCAAATTTTATGGGGATATGTTTGGGTTAGAAGAACTATACCCTTTGCTTTCTGTCATCAAGAGATGGACAACCATGTTACTTCTCCTATATTTTACTTATTCCTCTATTGGTGTGGGAAAGTGGATTAGTTTGGAGTCTGGAGTGTAGATACTCAATATTTATTATTTTTGGTAAAGGTTTTGAATCATTTGTGTACTTGGATGATTCAAATACTTCCCACTAATTTGAGGAACCCGACTCTATGAGAGGCTTTGTAGAAACTGCTGAGGTAAAATGGTTTCAAAATTACCCTCAATGAGGGTTTGGAAAATATAAAAATTCACCAAAACTATTGGATGAGGTTCCTGTGAAAAATAACTCCTCAAACCCATTGAGCTGGGGTGGGGTAGAATAATGTCTGGATTTCTCCTGATGAGGGGATGAAAAATATGAAAATTCACCCAGACCTTTTAGTTGGGTCACTTCACTGCATGGATTCCATTATTAACAAGGTGACAATAAATAATTTTTGGGAAGATATCCTTGTTGTATTCCCATAATTATTTCCCATATATCCTTGTTCTCTTTTTGGATTTAAGAGATTGAATCCTCTATGAAAATTCACTTATCTTCCTTAGGGGGATGACTGGTAGGAGTCACGACAACACTATTTCATCTATATATGATTGAGTGGGTGATGATGAGAGTCTCCACATGGAAAAACATTTGTTTCTATAGTTAAACTTTAAATAGGTTATCTAAGTATTAATCAAAATGATAACGTTTGTAATTACCCCAAATCATTTATAAATTTTTTTATTGTAATGAAGCCATATTCTAAATTATCTTCTAATCCCTTTCCATTTAGATGTATTCTAATGAATATTTAATTTATTATAAATTAATCTTTTGAGAAATTCCAAAAGTTCCCATCACATTCATATAAAATGAAACCTCCTACCTCATCTCATTTCACCCATTATGGTTTTATATATCTATATTCTATTCAAAACTTACCTAGATTCATTATGAAGGTTATTTACTTCTTAATGGACCGACACCATAGTCCTTTAGAGGAGGTCTAAAGGAGTCTTTTCACCTATGAGATAATTTCTCTAACCAATCACTCTCTTTTATACTTTTCATTAAATCCTCTAAATAAATGATATATATCATAAAATAATTAATTTATATGACTTAATATACTAAAATATAGTTATTTATAACACACCATTACACATCTCCTTTCCCATCGAGTATGAAATGAAAGTATCGCTCAAGTGTACATATAGATTACTATCTCCACATAGCGATAAAATTTATTTTTTCCTAAACAACCATTATGAATGTTAATTAGTATTATTTCAATGATTATATACGTTATTTATGACATAATTACAATTATGTAATGATAATATCCTATCTACACTATTACCACCTAATATTTTGATAAATGATAACGTTGCTCATGTGTACGTATGACTTACCATCTCCACAATGCAATGTGATTCAGTTTTCATCTATATATCACAAGGATTGTAATAAGGATGAATTTTATGAATATATATGATATATATAAAATTATAATAATTCTAGGATTTATGGGTGCATGATCAAAGTATAATGATTTCTGAACCAGAACATTCTTCGAAAATGAAGCAGATATTACCATAACAATGTTTCTAAATTATTAACAAATACACAATATAATGTTATAAACAAATCATACATGGTATTGTTGATATTTTTTTATGGAAAACATGTATAATAAATCCATATTTATTTTACAAGTGGTTTTAATTCAAACAAGTAAATGAAATTCTTGAGGTAAGGGATTTTCACATACCTTTTTATTTTTTGTGGGACACTTGCCTCATACAATTCTTTTTTACTTATTGTGGAGTATATATGACCCATGAATTTATTTTATTAGTATTATCATGAAAATTATGGTATTTAAATATAAAAATAATTATATTAATTTTATGGGGTAGATGATTCAACTGATTACAACGTGGAAGGTGTTTATGTAACACCCCAGGTAAATAAATAATATGACATTTTCATATTTATCCATATTTTTGAATAAAATATTAATATTACTTTAAAGGGGAAGCTATGCTAGATGGCGTACCCAACACGCAAGAACTAGTTTCTTGGGAATCTTACGTTGCACTCTAATAATAAAATAATAATTTCAATGGTTGTTAACATGTAGCCATTTTATTGGCAGGAATGGATAGAAATAACTAAAATATGATTATATATGTTTTTAAATGTTTTTACATTTATCCAATAAAAGATAAAGGCATAAAATACGGAAAGAATTCATTTTTAGGCGTATATGCCCTAGTTTTCACTAAAGGTTCACTTATCGCCTTTTGATGGAGACCCATCAATAAATATAGTTTTGTTCACTCTTATAAATCCTTTTGGACCCAATAAAACTCTTCTTAAGAATTGGGACATCAAAATTTACTTTGTGTAAATTTTTGGTATCTTTCTGATAAAGTTCATTTTTTTATGAATAGTGTAAAATGTTGTATTTTAATTCAAAACCTATTTTTAATCTAATTTATTTATATGATTATATTATCTTTTTAATTGGTTTTAAAGTGAAAATAGAATATATTTTTACCATTAAATCCAATAGTGGGTGTTGGAATTAATTTCACTTTGAAATCAGACTTAAACTAGTGTCAATCTTTTGATACATATTGTTTCATAAAAACACGCTATTTGGTATAACAGCGAGAATTAATTATTAAATTAATTAATGTGACTTATATGATTTGAATTTTGTAAAATAGACTTCATTTTTGAATTCAGAATATCAAATATAGCTTAGGGTGAATTTTTGGTATTTTTCTGAAAAACATCAATTTTTGATGAATAGTGAAACCACTAAGTGGTACTTATAAAAACTGATTTTTTCCGTTTAAATGATATTTTGCCATCTTTGTTTTTTGAATTTCAAAAATCTGACATACATGGTTGTCATTAAGAAGTAAAATGTGGTTCAATGGGATAAAAATAATTTTTTGGTGAATAGTAACTTATTAAGTTTTTAATCGCGGTTAGAGGTAATTAGTGTAGTTTAAGGTAAAAATAAAGTTTTAATAATATGAAATGAACTTGAAACATGACCTAACCTCATTGGATGTGTCATGGCCGACCAAGACAACCCATGGGTCAACTTGGGGACCCCATTAAGCCACTTTGGTTGGAAAATGACACTAATATTTTTTATTTAATGTTAAAGTAAAAATGAGACAAACATGAAATGTTTTACTAAAACAATTTTTACATGGGGTTATACAAATCAGATTTTTGACTATAAATATTCATTGGATATTTAAACATATTTCCTACATCATAGTATTTTTTTTATAATTTTTAGACATTAAATAAAGTAAATTATTTATGACATCATGATGATGCAGCGATGACCTCATTATTTAACTATTTAAATAAAATGGAAAGGTAATTCAATATCTAAGACCTAAACATGTACAAACCCTATTGGATGAGTGGATTTAGAACCCTTATCAACTTACCCTCGAAACACATCAATGTGGGACCTCTTAAATCCGAATACCATTTTTAAAATAAAGTGACTTTTCTTTACCTTCCAAGAGTGCCCCTCCTCTCCTCTTATAAAAGGCCCCCCACCTCTACCTCCTTACCCACACTCCCAAAGCCTTTGGCTCGGCCAACATCGGCCCATTTTGTCTCTCCACTTCCCTATTTTACTCCTTGAAGCCTCACTTTGGGCATATGTCTTCCCAAATAATCCTTTGAGCTCAAACCAAAGGGAGTTACCTGATTTTAAGGTAATGTCTTCACTTGAGTCCTTTTGTTTTATTTTGCTTCTGCAACCCCCTAAACTCTTTTTATTAATTTTTTTTGTAACAAATCCAGTATAATCAATATAATAGGATGTTTTTATAAGAAGGATTCAATCTAAAATTTCACACACCTACATCTAATGGTTAAAGAACATATTGTTTCCGTGGATGGTGAATTTCGGCCTCCCGAAATAATGATTGTTCAACATTCTTTTAACACCTTCAAAGGTGGCCATTAAGGTGAAACTATATTTATATATGATATATAATATGCTTATGTTTTCCTTAAGCTTATGTATTTTTCATTTTGGGCATAACTTTATGGTTTCCATTATGGGTAAACGCGATATCTTCGTTTAAGGAAGTGCGGACTACCGCCCCCTCAAAGTGATGTGATTCGTTAATGCCATATGTGGGACGTACAAAGGATGGATTTAAAGTTATTATATATGATGTTATACTGTAATTATAATATACCTCTATATAATTATTATTCCATTCCATAAAAATATGAAATAGAAATGAAAGTAGCGTTCATGCGTACGTACGACTTACCGTCTCCATGAACGGTGCATTTCATTTCTTACCTCTAAATGATTATGTAATATTATAAATACATTTATATTCTGGAGATATATGATATATATGATATCCAAATCATGAATTTAATTCTGGATATAATGAACATTTGACCACACGAACAACATGTAATTGTAAGAAGTCCACTTTCGATTAAAGAACCAAATATCGACAAAACAAACATTATTAACTTCAATGATTAAATAATATTTATAACATGGCAATAAGTGATATAAAAGGAATAATTGACTAGAAAAAGGTTCTTAATAAAGTGTAAATTAACTCAAGTTTATTATTCAGGACGTTAAAGAACGATCGAGTCAAGTCGGACCCGAGGTAAAGGATCCTACTCCTCTCTTTCTTTTTAAGTACACTCTTTTATGTCATTCCTTATAAGCTCATATTTCTTGTTATTGGGATGTTATTTTGTATTAATCATACTTTAATTTTTATGTTCATATGATGAGAGACCCTATTCTCTCTCATCAATCCATTTTGGAAGTTTTGAGTGGCGCCGTTAGGCTGCCGAATTTTCGTAAGAGATCTAACATCTCTCTTTCCCTTTAAGTACTCTCCTTTATGTCACTTCTTTTAAGAACCTCTTTGTTATGATGGGGGATGTTATTTTATATTCCTATTTCTGTACATTTTATTATAATGTTATGAGATACCCTATTTTATCACATCAATCAATTTTTGAAAGTTTTAAGTGGCACCATTAGGCTTCCGAGTTTTCGTAAGGGATTTTTCATGTCACTTTTATTCCTGTGAGATTTTTGCTAAATTTTCCACAATTTCCTTTGAGTGGTTTATTTACTGACCATTATTTTACTCATTGTGTAATATTCATTCATTTATGAGTATATACATGAATTTTGTATTGTCCTTCTTTCACGGGGCGTATGTTTCGAAAGATACCCATGTCGGTAAGGGAACCTTTCACCCTCATCTTTTTTAAAAGACTTATTTTGTTATGTCTTTTAATTCACATAATATTATTTTGGGATATGTTCTTCTATATACTTATAGATGTAAATTTTATGTCCAAGTGATGAGATACCCTTTTTATCTCTCATCAAATCTTTTTCTGAATTTTGATGTGACGCCGTTAGGATGTCTAATTATTGCAAGGGAACATCTTAACCGAATTTCGATTCTTTGGGATAAACTTGTACACCTTGACTATGTCGTTCTATGATTATGTGTGAATTTCCTCTGATTGTTTTACACTTAATACCCACTAATATTTCGTGTATTCGTTTGTCACACATATTTATGTAACTGATTTATCCTTAATCCAAGGATATCGTCTTTGTATGGGACTTCGTCTCAATCTCATTTCATTGAGGCATATTTTGTTTTATACACATCCTTCTTTTATATGGTGTATAATCCCCTTTGACTTTTACTTTTATCCAAAAGGAATCATTTTTATACGAAGCGTTTTACTAATTGAAAAAAGGGAATGTTTTTGTCGTACGTATGCGGCGACAACGACTTCCCCACCACCATGACCGTTATTTGAGTTTCGGCTTCCTCTAAAAGCCATACCTTCTTTTTAAAATAAAAATAAATACCATGTTTTAATTTTCTTTTATTTTGGTATTGAAAATGGTTTTCATAATGTTTTTATATCAATGTGTTGTATTGATATCTTGTGATTGAAAGGTGGAAATGTTATGTTTCCTTTATGCATGTTTTATGTGATACGATTATGTTGAGGTTCTTGGGAATTATTATAAAGACGGGTGGTTCCGTGATAAACTAAGGGCGGGTGAGCCTGATATATCTCTCCAATACATTGGGTAACGCGAAGGAGTGAAACGATAAGGTTTCTCCGAAGAGATTTAGGGAATATATTGTGATAGGTATTCCAAACGTAACTAAGAGGGTTACTCCCTACGTAAGAATGTTCTGAATGCCTCAAGTTACATTTATGCCTTATGATTTCTATGATTTATTCAGGATTTGATGAGGTATGTTAAAGTGCCTATGTTTTATGGGTAAAGTATGATTTCATTCTTATGTATATATGAACTCATGTTTCCTTTCCATATTTTTATAACCCTTACTGAGCTTTTTATGCTCATCCCATGTTTTTGAAATGTTTTTCACAGGTCAAGGGAAAGGTACATGAAGTGATGGTAGTGTCAAGGATGTGCCAAGAAAGAATCCGTGTTTTATTTTAAATATGTTTCCGTTGATGGGAAGAACTAATATTGTCTTTTATGTAACCACTTTGTTTAACTGTGGAATGTAAGGAAAGTTTCATGATCTAATTCTCTAAAACTCTAAACCTAAAAAGATCCTCAATGTGTAATCTTTTAATAACTCAAGATTAAGTAAGGTTTAAGGATGGGGCCTTATAGTTGGTATCAGATGTCGGTTTAGATAACTTTAGAGGTTAGGGTATTCTTTAAGAATAAGTGACATTACCATAATGGTTAGGATTTCACAAAGAGTCCTAGATTTAGATAAAGTGAACGGGTAAGTATATCTTAGTGTTTACCTTACTCATTAGTACATGATGGTTTTGTTGATATACTCACACTGACATTTCTATTTTTAGTTAATGGATGGATCTAGAAGTCACCAAAGAAAAACAGGTTTGAAGGAAACTGTGGTGGTTCTCTGATTAAGATACTAGATAAAATGGAGGATTCAATGAGGAAACTCGTGGTTATTCTAAACCAAATATCAAGGAGTCATGATCAACCACTTGAACCTTGGTATGTTCTGTAATGCATCATGTACGAGATGACCAATCGATGTGGAAGTTCAGGTAATAATTATAAAGGTAACCATTAGAGTTTATATGATCCTTACTTTTGAGGTAATTATGGGTTATTATATGATATGCTGGAAAATTAAAGGCATGAGATAAACTTGAGGTTAAAATATGTTATGATCATTTTTGATGATTTTATCACTTTTTGGGGAATTATTTAAGAATTATATAGTTTTGGAAAAAGGTCAACACAAAGACCGTGTGACAACCCGTCGCGTCGGACAAAGCTGCGGGAATCGAACCCACAACCAAAGTGCGACTGGTATTTATCGCCTACCACTGGACTACATGAAGTCCCTGGTTAGTTTGACTTATTATTTTTAGTTATATGATTTTATGAATTAAGAGTAAGTTGAATATGGGTTATTTGTGAAAATGATTAACCTATCATGGAGGATATGTGATTAGGTTAATTACTATTCAATACGAGACTTTAGGAGAAACTGATGTTGTTTGGAGATAAATGTTATGATTTAACTTGGAAGACTATGTGACTAAATCATTCAAATATTTGGGTTTTAATCTTAGATTGGTTTACTTTGAAGAATTTTATGGAAAATTTGTTTATCGGATGGTCCTCATTGAACTTTGGGTTTTGTTGGACAAATTTTGGAGATTAAGCATAGATTTTCTTTTTAATGGGTTATCATTTTCTGGATTATCTGACCTTGTACTAACCTTTTTGGTTTTGGTTTTGGTTAAAGCCTAAGGACATGTGATATATATAGTTCTCTTTGATGGATTAGGTGATTCTCTAGAAGTTGATTATAGTACTCTTAATGCGAACAAGTCTCCCTAAATACTCTTCTTTTGGAAAAAAAAATATGAGTTTCATTAAGGAATATAGTAAAAGTTGAAAGTCAACATGATAAGTGATTATGTTTCCATATGAAAAAATTCCTCAATAAAAAGTAACTTAAAACAAAAATGTTGTTTATTAACTTTTCCTACTGGGGAATCAAATACCATTTAACCCATCACAAGTTTGTGATTTTCTTGTGGTTAACTTTCTCCTAGACATGTTTTCTATCACTCTACATCAAGAACATGACCCTTTTCTTTTTCTTCCATGTCCATGTTTTTCTATATATGGGTTAACTCGGGTGACCTTTGTACTTATCTTCCTTTATTTTAAAGTGATTGTTTTATCGACTCTTGTTCCGATGTGAGACTTTCAAGGATGTTTCCAAGCTCAATTTTAAAAATTGTGAGGACGCAATTCCCAAAAGGGGGGAAGCATGTAACACCCCAGGTAAATAAATAATATGAAATTTTCATATTTATCCATATTTGTGAATAAAATATTAATATTACTTTAAATGGGATGCTATTCTTGATGGCGTACCCAACACGCAACAACTAGTTTCTTGGGAATCTTATGTTGCACTCTAATAATAAAATAATAATTTCAATGGTAGTTAACATGTAGCCGTTGTATTGGCGGTAAGGGATATAAATAACTAAAATATGATTATATATGTTTTTAAATGTTTTTACATTTATCCAATAAAAGATAAATGCATAAAATACGGAAAGAATTCAATTTTAGGCGTATATTCCCTAGTTTTCACTAAAGGTTCACTTATCGTCTTTTGATGGAGAACCATCATTAAATATGGTTTTTTTAACTCTTATACATACTTTTGGACCAAATAAAACTCTTCTTAGGAATTGGGACATCAAAATTTACTTTGTGTAAATTTTTGGTATCTTTCTGATAAAGTTCATTTTTTTATGAATATTGTAAAATGTTGTATTTTAATTCAAAACATCTTTTTAATATAATTTATTTATATGATTAGATTATCTTTTGAATTGGTTTTAATGTGAAATTTGAATATATTTTTACCATTAAATCCAATAGTGGTCATTGGAATTAATTTCACTTTGAAATCAGACTTAAACTAGTGTCAATCTTTCGATACATATTGTTTCACAAAAAAACGTTATTTGCTATGACAGCGGGAATTAATTATTAAATTAATTAATGTGACTTATATGATTTGAATTTTTTAAAATAGACTTCATTTTTTCATTTGGAATATCAAATATATCTTAGGGTGAAGTTTTGGGATTTTTCTAAAAAACTTCAATTTTTGATGAATAGTGAAACCACTAAGTGGTACTTATAAAAAATGATTTTTCCGTTTAAATGATATTTGGCGATCTTTGTGTTTTGAATTTAAAAAATACAACATACATGGTTGTCATTAAGATGTAAAATGTGGTGCAATAGGATAAAAATAATTTTTGGGTGAATAGTAACTTATTAAGTTTTTAATCGCGATTAGAGGTAATTAGTGTAGTTTAAGGTAAAAATAATGTTTTAATAATATGAAATGAACTTGACACATGTCCTAACCTCATTGGATGTGTAATGACCGACCAGGAAAACCCATGGGTCAACTTGGGGACCCCATGAAGCCACTTTGGTTGGAAAATGACCTTAATATCTTTTTATTTAATGTTAAAGTAAAAATGAGACAAACATGAAATGTTTTACTAAAACAATTTTTACATGGGGTTATACAAATAATATTTTTGACTATAAATATTCATTGGAAATATAAAACGATTTCCTACATCATAGTATTTTTTCTATAATTTTTAGACATTAAATAAAGTAAATTATTTATGACATCATGATGATACAACGATGACCTCATTATTTAACGATTTAAATAAAATGGAAAGATAATATAATATCTAAGACCTACACATGTCCAAAACCTATTGAATGAGTGGATTTAGAACCCTTATAACCTTATCCTCGAAACACATCAATGTGGGACCTCTTAAATCCTAATACCATTTATAAAATAAAGTGACTTTTCTTTACCTTCCAAGAGAGCCCCTTCTCTCCTCTTATAAAAGGCCCCCACCTCTACCTCCTTACCCACAATCCCAAAGACATTGGCTCGGCCAAACACTGCCCATTTTGTCTCTCCACTTCCCTCTCTTAGTCCGTGAAGCCTCACTTTGGGCAGAAGTCCTTCCAAGGAAGCATTTGAGCTCTAACCAAAGGGAGTTACCCGATTTTAAGGTAATGTCTTCACTTGAGTCCTTTTGTTTTATTTTGCTTCTTCAGCCCCCTAAACTCTTTTTATTCATTTATTTTGTAATAACTCCAGTATCATCAATATACTATGATGTTGTTATAATAAGGATTCAAGATACACTATCACACACCTACATCTAATGGTTAATGAACATACTGTTTCCGTGGATGGCGAATTTCGGCCTCCCGAAATGATGATTGTTCAACATTCATTTAACACCTTCAAAGGTGTCCATTAAGATGACACTATATTTATATATGATATATAATATGTTTACGTTTTCCTTAATCTTCTTTATTTTCCATTTTGGTCATAACTTTATGGTTTCCATTATGGGTAAACGCGATATCTTCATTTAAGGGAGTGCGGACTACCGCCCCCTCAAAGTTATGTGATTCGTTAATGCCATATGTGGGATGTATAAAAGATGGATTTAAAGTTATTATATATTATGTTATACTGGAATTATAATATACCTCTATATAATTATTATTCCATTCCATAAAAATATGAAATAGAAATGAAAGTAGCATTCATGCGTACGTACGACTTACCGTCTCCAGGAACGGTGAATTTCATTTCTTACCTCTAAATGATTATGTAATATTATAAATACATTTATATTCTGGAGATATATGATATATATGATATCCAAATCATGAATGTAATTCTGGATATAATGAACATCTGACCACACAAACAACATGTAATTGTAAGAAGTCCACTTTTGACTAAAGAACCAAATATCGACAAAAAAAACATTATTAACTTAAATGATTACATAAGGTTTATAACATGGAAATAAGTGATATAAAAGGAATAATGAACTAGAAAAAGGTTACTAATAAATTGGAAATTAACTCAAGTTTATTATTCAGGGCGTTAAAGAAAGATCGAGTCAAGTCGGACCCGAGGTAAGGGATCCTACTCCTCTCTTTCTTTTTAAGTACACTCTTTTATGTCATTACTTCTAAGCTAATATTTCTTGTTATTGGGATGTTATTTTATATTACTCTTAGTGTAATTTCTATGTTCATATGATGAGAGACCCTATTCTCTCTCATCAATCCATTTTGGACGTTTTGAGTGGCACCGTTAGGCTGCCAAATTTTCGTAAGAGATCTAACCTCTCTCTTTCCCTTTAAGTACTCTCCTTTATGTCAATTCATTTAAGTTCCTATTTGTTATGATGGGGGATGTTATTTTATATTCCTCTTTCTGTACATTTTATTGTAATGTGATGAGATACCCTATTTTATCTCATCAATCCATTTTTGGAAGTTTTATGTGGCGTCGTTAGGCTGCCGAGTTTTCGTAAGGGATTTTTCATCTCACTTTTATTCCTGTGAGATTTATGCTACATTTGCCACAATTTCCTTTGAGTGGTGTATGTACTGACCATTTTTTTACTCATTGTGTAATATTTTTTCATTTATGAGTATTTACATCATTGTTGTATTGTCCTTCTTTCACGGGGCATATGTTTCGAAAGATACCCATGTCGGTAAGGGAACCTTTCACCCTCCTCTTTTTTAAAAGACTTATTTTGTTATGTCTTTTAATTCACATAATATTATTTTGGGATATGATCTTCTATATCCTTATAGATGTAAATTTTATGTCCAAGTGATGAGATAGCCTTTTTATCTCTCTTCAACTCTTTTTCTGAATTTTGAAGTGACGCCGTTAGGATGTCTAATTATTGCAAGGGAACATCTTAACCCAATTTCGATTCTTTGGGATAAACTTGTACAACTTGAATATGTTGTTCTATGATTCTGTGTGAATGTCCTCTGATTGTTTTACACTTAATACCCACTTATATTTCGTGTATTCGTTTGTCACACATAGTTATGTAACTGATTTATCCTTAATCCAAGGATACCATCTTTGTATGGGACTTCGTCTCAATCTCCTTTCATTGAGGCATATTTTGTTTTATACACAACCTTCTTTTATACGATGTATAAACCCCTTTTAGTTTTACATTTATCCAAAAGGAATATTTTTTATATGAAGCGTTTTACTAGACGACAAAAGGGAATTTTTTTGTCGTACGTATGCGGCGACAACGACTTCTCCGCCGCCGTGACCGTTATTTGAGTTTCGGCTTCCTCTACAAGTCATACCTTCTTTTTAAAAGAAAAATAAATACCATGTTTTAATTTTCTTTTATTTTGGTATTGAAAATGGTTTTCATAATGTTTTTATATCAATCTGTTGTATTGATATCTTGTGATTGAAAGGGGGAAATGTTATGTTTCCTTTATGCATGTTTTATGTGATACGATTATTTTGAGGTTCTTGGGCATTATTATGAAGACTGGTGGTTCCGTGATAAACTAAGGGCGGGTGAGCCCGATATATCTCTCCAATTCATTGGGTAACGCGAAGGAGTGAAACGTTAAGGTTTCTCCGATGAGATTTAGGGAATATACTGTGATGGGTATTCCAAACATAACCAAGAGGGTTACTCCCTAGGTAAGAATGTTATGAATGCCTCAAGTTACCTTTATGTCTTATGATTTCTATGATTTATTCATGATTTGATGAGGTATTTTAAAGTGCCTATGTTTTATGGGTAAAGTATTATTTCATTCTTATGTATATATGAACTCATTTTTCCTTTCCATATTTTTATAACCCTTACTAAGCTTTTTATGCTCATCCCAAGTTTTTGAAATGTTTTTCACAGGTCATGGGAAAGGTACATGATGTGATGATAGTGTCAAGGATGTGTCAAGAAAGAATCCGTGTTTTATTTTAAATATGTTTCCATTTATGGGAAGAATGAATATTGTCTTTTATGTAAACACTTTGTTTAAATGAGGAATGTAATGAAAGTTTCATGATCTAATTCTCTGAAACTCTAAACCTAAAAAGATCCTCAATGTGTAATCATTTAATAACTCAAGATTAAGTAAGGTTTATGGCTGGGGCCTTATATTTTATTTGAAAATATCATTAATATTCAGGAATATTTCGTATGAAGTATCCATTAGAGAATATTTATCTCCCATGTCCATGTTTTCTAAAAAAATTCAAATATATTTTTACTATACTCCCATGGATTTTTAATTTCAAATTTTTAATGATTTTTTACTTTTAAGAAAATGGGTTGAAATGTTTATTTTTTTCATTTTATAAATATGGGTCTTTATGAATTTTATGAAAACAAATACAAAAGTATTGTTTTTTTAACTTATAATATATATCCATACTTTCCCAAATTCATGAACCCTGAATTACATGAATTTTAAATTACTATAATTAGAGGTTATTTTCAAAGAAAGTGTTTTCATTTATAACTGTGCATTAGTATAAAAAATATTTTCTTAAAGGAAAGTATATTTTTCTCAAGAATTATTTCAAGTGATATTTAGAAGTCATTTTTTCATATAAGATGACATTATATGATGTTACTAACTTATTAATCTATATATTTATCAATCATAACATTCCTATCCTTTCACTAAATGTTTTATGTTTAGGATGACATGATATTTATTAAAACTATTTCTTTTCCATGAGTTATGTTATGAGGAAGTGTTTATGAAACCCATTTATTTACATGTGTTTTGATGTGATGAATTATTTATGTACCTCTTGAAAAAATATGTAATGTTTTTATTAAGTGATGGATGGTACCTATATATCTTTTCAAATCATTGGGAAATAAATTTTATCTCATGATAATGTTATGTTAAACAAGTCGATGTGCTTGATCTATTAGGGAGAACAGGTGATAATTCCAGATATTAGAGTCTTAGTAGATAACCTTTACTTGTTAAATAGTTTTATATAGTCATTATGATGATAAAAACATTTATTACTATAATTTATGGTTCATTATATTTTTATGATTATTTTTCACTCTTATTATATATATCTTTTTAAATGATAATTTTTTATGCTATGAATCATATTTATGAACCGTAACTGGTTGGGTATAAACTTTGTAAGTTATCATCATGATCAAATACCCATATTTATTATCTTATGATATCACAAAATAATGAATTGATATCTTCCATTTTACCCTTCCTAGCATCTGAGCTCATGCTTTTTATTATGTTTCCATTCCACAAGTGAGGAAGAAATGTTTTAAGTATGGTACTATAAGGGAGGATATTTGTTGTAACAATTGAATATCATTCAATAGAATAAATGTTTTTTCTCAAGGTTTCCAAAGGAACTAAACTGTTACGGCCTTCTAGAATGTGTTTGTGTAATGTAATGAATATTCATTTAAAAATGTGTAATATCTATACATGAAAATCCTCAATTGTTATTGTTTGTATCATTGAAATGGTTTAGTTAAACATTGGAAACTGGGATGATAAATCCTTAGTAATATCTATAAGGATAAGTCTAAATATATTTTACAATCCTAGTGTTTTGAACATTATCATGGATAACCTTGTATTAAACATAATGTGTCATATATTTGAATTTTATATATAATTTTCCAAGATTATGTGGTTTTACCTCTATTATTAGTGTTTTGAAAACAATGATTTCTAGTTTTAATCATTGTAGGAAAGTTAATTTAATTGTTTTAATGATGAATGCATTGGTTGATGTAATTATTTTCCTCTTGAGAAACCAAATGTTATGGGAGAAGGAATGAAAAATCGCGCTTATATGGTGACAAAAAAATTTCAAACTATGAATTTTTATTGTCATTCAAATGAGAATAGGATGTAACACCACTCTATTGAGTCCTTTATGAGGTGGAATCAACATTCTTTTAGTGCGTCCTATGATTCAATAGTGGCTGAGAAGTGGATAAGTACCACTAAAAACTTATTTTTGATTATCCAATATTTTGAACATGACAATGTCACTTTGGTTCTCTATCATTTTTAATGTGAACAAGATAAATGGTGGAATATTATGAAGTATTTTTTGAAATAATAATAAATTGACTCCATGTAATGGTAATAATTGAATAAATAATTATTCAATAAGTACTTTCCTAATATTCTTCATACAAAAATGTTGAAAAAGTTCTTTGAGTAAAATAAAAAGGATGAAGAATCCATTGGTACTAATGAGTCAAATTTTAAAATACTTTCAAGGTACGCTTATGGAAATATCATCAAACCTGAATGTAAGTTTAACTTATTATTTATTATCCTAAAACCACTTCTTCAAAGGTTGTTAGCCATAAGAGACTTTTTTAGCAATAAATAAATTATTTGATGTGCACTCAAAGTAGAAATGAAAATTAGAGATACCCACTATTTCCATGGTTTTTATATGAAATGAATGATCAAGTCTCAGGAAAACTCATATATACCACATGGTGAAAATAAATTCCATCCATATATATGAAATATATTTTGGAGGAAATATCATAGAATGTTTTTGAATGGAATTGTTAGGTGATTTAAATGTTAAAAGGCAAGACATAAATTATATTCTTGTTAAAAGGTGATGGATAGGCCTATCAATTAAATATAGGAAAAATGGATGACAACTAATTCCCCACCCACACTTCATTTTTTAATGTGTAAAGAAAATGGGGAATATGATAACCAATTCCAAAATCCAAGGGTTAGTGGTGATGATCTATGTCAAAAACCACATAAAGATAAAGATAAAGGGAAATATCATGTGCTCACTATTGGAGATTTGTGGTAAAATAATTAATTGGTTTAATAATTGTGTTTAAATTTCATAGAATTCAAGAATAATGTTTTTGAAGTAAATATATGGTATTATTTAATAATGAGACATTTTAGGATTGATAAAATATTATTTTACTTAATTTATTGAAAGAATATATTTAAAGGTACTAGTAAATATGAAAAGTGATTGAGGTGGTAAGGTGATATTGTAAGGGATGGATAACCCTTAGTATGTGCTTGATGTTGGGAAAATGAAATAAATAGATTTTTGGTATTGATAAAATAAATGAGTTTGTATTGATGACCTTGGGATTCATAAGAGGGAAATTTGGTTTATTATATCTAGTATTGAGTTTAAAGAATTATTGGTATTAGGAAGGAGTTGTTTTCTGAAAGCATGCACGTTTTCACTAAGGTTTTATGGTAATTTATGTTATTATCATGTTTTAATAGAATACATGATAATGGTATTAAAATGTGGGAAATTTGAAAATTAAGAGATAAATCATGTTTTTGAAGGAAAAATGATATGTTCAATTACATTATTTCTAATGTATATGATTTTAATCCTTTGAAAGGGTCCCAAGGGTAACCATTTATGAACATTTTACGTTGCAATTTTGATGAGGATTTTGAGATTTATGTTTTATAATGTAAATATTTATTCATAATGGATATAAAGTGATAACTATTATGTTGTGATGAAAACAAGAGGTAGGATGAATGACTTACAATCCCATTATGGATCTTATGATCCATAAGTTCTTCAGGCATTACAATGTCAACTTCATATTTTCTTGGAGTAACAGATGAAGTGGAATTTGATCAAGACACAACCATAGAGTGAGATTGCACTTATGATATGAAATAAAGTAATTATATAGTCTCAAAGGATTATTAAATAAAATATTATCTGATTAGCATCTTTTCTATGATATCAATGACCATTTACAGTCCTATATAATCTACGGTTTTCTGGTCATTAACATTATCTTGAACATGTTTTATATCAACATCCATAAAAACATGATAGTCAGTTTTCTCTTCAATGTACATAATTTCCACATTCCACATATTTTGTCCAATATAAAAAATAAAATTATGAGTTAATTTGGATGGTTGTTATGTTTCCAACATTATTTTTTTTAAAAAAAATGGAAGTTTGAGTTTTCATTTTTATGATGTGAATTTTTATGAAAGTAACATTCATATTTTAAATCATTTATGACATGGAAATTTTTTAGGGATAAATTAATTTGAAGGGTGACTGTAACACCCAAATATTTTTTATGAGTTTTTGAAAAATTATTTTATTTATCTTATATCTTGCGTTACACACAACAATGACATATCTTTCATTACACACAACACTATGTTTCTATGAAACATAATTTTATTATAGTAATTACATAAATAATAAAATTATTACCTATCCATTATAATGGAGGTCATAAACATGATGAGCTAAATAATGAAGTTATGGTTACCCTTTTGAATGTAATTTTTATTTTGTTTTCTAAAAAAATATCTAAATGAGCACAAGTGTGTTTTATAAAAATAAAATAAAAAAATAACCCTTGTTGGATTATATTAATAAAATATATATATAACAAATATTAAATATATTGTTTAAAATTTATCCTATGTTTTTATAGACATGATACTAAAATAAATCCAATTTTGTTCTTATAAACTATATTGTTCTAAAAGAAGTTTTATCTACTTTTAATGGCACAATATTATTAAAACTAAATATGGAAAAATTTATAAATAATATTTGAAAAAATAAAAATATTATTTGAAATCTGGATATAAAAATTTTATTTGGTTTAATTTTTTTTATTTTTCGGATAAGTGTCATGTTTTGATGAATAGTGAAAAATACTGAATTTTAATTGAAAATAGGTATTTCATCTAAATAAATTACAGTTTGAAATTATAATTTTAATTGTTTTTGATGTAAAATTGGATTAATTTTATATCATGTAATCAAATTTATGTCATTTGAATCAATTTCACATTGACTTTGGATATAAATAAATTTCAATCTTTTGAAATTTTATGCTTTAAAAACCTGTTTGATTGCCCCGCCTAGGAGATTAATTTTAAATTAATTTTAGCCACTTACATGTTTTGAGTTTTCAAAAATTTATTCCTTATTAATAATCAAAAGTCCTATATTTATTAAATAGTTCCCTTTTATTTTTGTCCAAATGAGTAGTAACATTGGTATTTTTTATTACCAGTGTAAAAGGAAAATTGGGTAGTTTTATGTAAAAATAAAGTGATAAGAAAAATAAAATGGCCCAAAAAATTTCCAAAACATTATTGGTTTATTTCAAATCACTCCTCAACTCCTAAGATTCCAAATTTAGTTATTTAATGGACACTTTTAAATGAAAATTACTTAAATATTATTAAAATAATAGGACTAAAACAATGTCACGCTTTTACTTTTAATATGGGGTTAAATATATAATATATTCAACTATATATATTATTAAGAAAGTTAAAATGTTTATCTACATCATGGAAAAATATTTTTAATTTTTAATTAAGAAATAATTATCATAAATATTTACAAAATGATGATACAAAAAGTATTCAATTAATGAAACATTCAATTAACTGATATTTTAAATATTAAATGAAATATAAATTGAATCAATTAAGATGATACAATAGTTTTATTAGATATTATGAAATATGATGGGTGTATAAAATGAATTTTTGTGAAGTTATCCTAATGTATTAATTTTCTTAAATCTAATGTAGTAAATGGTGTTAGAATTGATAGTAATGATATTTTATGAAAACAATTTTTTCTTAAATAATTTTAAAATCATAAAAATAGTAAATAAGGTAAAATTTGATAAATTGTGATATAAAATATCATAAATTGTCAATTTATGGTTCAATTTTTTCCATATAATTAAAATTCTCATCCTTTTAATATCGAAAAATATGTTACCGTAGTTAAAATTAAAATATGCTAACTAAGAGTTAATCAAAATGATAATGTTTAAAATTACATATATATATTTGTGAAAAATATATGGTTTGATGGTATTAAAACCTGATACCACATTTAATTTTAATCCCTTTATATTTTTAGGTATTCGGATTGAGATTTAATTTATTACAAATTAATATTTTGAGAAACACCAAATGTACCCCACACAGTCATTATAAATGGAATCCTCCTCTATCATCTCATTTCACCACATTGAGTCATCTAGATGAACCAAAATCATAAAAAGTATCTTGTAAAAATACATATACATGTTTCAGAGGTTATGGAATTTCTAATGGACCAAATCTAGAGTCCTTTATATGATATCTAAATTATCCATTTCGAAGATGAAGTAATTGCTTTAACCAATCACCCTCTTTTTATACTCTCTTATACCTCCAATAAATATGTTATATATATAATAAAATAATAACTTAATCATAATAAATAGAAATAAATGGTATTATTCCCAAAAATCTATTATAAATCCTCTTTCCCATCGAACAATAATAGAAAGTACCGCTTTTGCATATATACAGATTATCGTCTCTATGTAGTGATATAAATCATTTTTGATCACCATTTTTTACGAATGAGAATTATTATGGGATTAATGTTTATGTAATATATTTTATTAAATAATTATAATTATTTAATAATAATATAATATCTAACATCTCCCACATAATATTTTGGGAAATGATACTATTGCTTGTGCATATATATGAATTTCAATCTCCATGATGCGATGTGATTTGTTTTTCATATATATTTCACATGGATGGTAATAAGGAATAATTTTATCAATATATATTATATATATATAATAATAATTAATATAGAAATTATGGTTCCATTAATAATGTATAAGTACTGGGACTACCGAACCGAAACAAGCTTGGAAAATAAAACATATATCACCAAGAATAGTAATTTTAAATTATTAATAAATAGGTGATAAGATATTATAAAAAAATAATACATGGTATTGTTGATATATGGTTATGAATTAAATTTATAATAATTTATATTTCTTATAAATGAGGTTTTATCATGAACAATTAAAAAATAATTCTGGTAAGGTATTTTCATCACAAATTTATTTTTATGGGACATATTCCTTATACATTACTTATTTAACTATTTTGGTCTATATAATTCACATGAATATATTTTATTATTATTATAATGAAAAGATATGTTTTTTCCAATCCAAATAATTTCATTTCTTTCATGGGTTACATGATTCAACTAATTACAATGAAATAAGTGTTTATTTCACAACTCGTCAATATCTAGGATTATTTTGTTTTTAGTCTCCATAGGGGAATATTTCTCTTCAATGTTCATGTGTTCTAAAAATGTTTTAAATAATATTTTATTATTACCATGTGTATATTTAAAGTCATTTTTACTGATTATTTGCATTTTTCAAAATTTGTTGAAAAGAATATTTTTTTTCAATTTTCTAAACATGGATCTATATAACATTTCTGAAAAAAATACAGAAGGAATATTTTAAAACTTATACGTAATGAGAAGGATTTCACTGCATAATGATTTTTTAATTAAATGATGTTTCCTTTACAATATGAAATGTTTATTTTCTAAAAAATCCTTTATAATGTCATATCTCTTTACAAAAAATTATTTTATAAAGGAAATGATATTTTCTTCATGAATTATTTGATGTCATCAATAAAAAATAATTTTTTCCATATAAGATGAAATTATTTGATGTTAATTATGATTTACTATGGGTATAAAAAAATTATACCATTATAATCCTTCATATGAATGGGTTATTTTTATGATGTCATGATATTTATGTATCATGTTTTTTCCATGACTTGTGTTGTGGTGAATTGTTCATGAAACTCATTTCTTAACATGGGTTTTTATGTGATGAATGATTTATGGACATGTGACACAAATATATATAATTTTCATCAAGTGGTTTGTGGAAGCTATATATCTTTCCAATGAATTTTTTAATGAATTGTATCTCATGGAATAGTTAAGGGATACACGTCGATGTTCTCAATCTATGATGGGAAACATGTTTATGTGCTTGATCCGTTACGTGAAATAGGTGATAATTCATGATATGAGAGTCTTGGTAGTTAAAAATGATATATGTAATGGTTTTTTATACTTATTATGATTCCAAACATATTTAAGACATGAACTTATGGTTCACGAATAAGTGATGATGATTTTTCATTCTTATGATAAATATATTCTGAAATGATAATTTTTTAAGATTTGAATCATATTTATGATCCATGAAAGGTTGGCTATGAGATTTTTATGTTATTAACATGATCACATACCCATATTTATTATCTTATTATTTCATAAAATAATTAATTGATATCTTCCATGTTTATCCTTACTAAGCATATGAGATCACCCTTTTCTTCTGTTTCTATTCCACAGTTTATAATGAAATGATTAAGTTTGGTATATAAGGGGAAGATATATGGGGGAATCATTGAAAACATTTCACTAGACATAATTTTTTCCATGTTTCTAATGGAACTATACTATTATGGTCATTGGGAATGTGTTTGTGTAATGTAATTATTATTCATATAAAAAGATGTAATATCCATGAATAAAAATCATGTGTTGTTACACATGTATTAATCTTCAATGAAGTATATTTTTTGATGAGATGATGTTGGATACACAGTTTGGTGGAATGGTTCTCATTATTCCTCTTGGTGGGTTGAATCCCACTATACTATTTACAGGCTAGGGGCCCGTAGTACTGTTTGGGGGGCTAGACCCTATATTAAAGAGGATCCCATGGTTATAAAATATTAAAATTCACCATCACTATAGGATATAGTTTTCCATGGGATTTAATAGTCACCAATGATAAATTTGATGAATTTAGAGGATCATGGATATTGATGACCAAGGATTTATTCTGGGCCACTTTTAGGCTGCACCTGTGGGCCTCATATTGATTGGTGGGAATAATGTTTTATGAATCTAATAGAGTTTCACTATTTGGATACACATGGGTGGATCTCTTATTTGATACCCTAATATGTATTTTTGTTGAGTCCATAAATTCATCTACATATCATTGTGGAATTATGGTTATATGCTAACAGATATGACAAGAATGGATGGTATCCCTATTAGGATGCTCCCAATCATTTTATTTTACTTGATTATTATTCTAATACTCTTCACATAGGTAGGGAATGTATTCATTTATACACACTAGGGATAATCTCACAAAGTGACTGAATATATAAAAAGGGGAACATCCACTTCTATGGCCTTCCTTTCAAAGAGAACCTATGGGGATTTATTTTATAGAGTATTTCATGAGCTTTTCAAAATATAGGATGGGTATCTTGATATTTTACTCCCAAATCAATATGTTCATCAAATGGAACTAGAGTTTTTGGGTTGGTGTAATCATATGATGGTTACTAGGGTCCAAATCTTCTTGAAAATATGATTCAAATGATTGTTGTGAAAGTTGGTTGTTCACAATAGTTTGAGGTATTCTACAGGTATTAAAATCTTGTCCAACAAACCAAAAAAAATTTGGAACATTAAACAATGAAATTTATAATATATTGAATCTAAATAATCCTTGGGAGGAAATTTGAATCCTAGCAGTTCATCAACATTTATAAGAGTAGATGGTTGATCAATTACTTTAACAATTAAAATATGAATAGGTGATACCTTCTTTTTTGAATGGTTTAACACAGTTTAAAATTTTAACATCAGGTACACAATTATGTTTCCTAAAAAATGGTAAACAAAATGGCCCAATGAGAACTGGGGAGTCTATCCATCAAAACATGTGGAAGGGATGGATTTGTTAAAATATTTCATGTCACGTTCACCATTTTATTTCCTAAAAAAATGTGGGTGGTTTTTTCTGATGTTTGGTAGAGGGAGATTGATGGTGGTTTCACAATCATTTGCATCTGGTTTTCTATATTTTTATTTAATGAGAAATCCCCACACCTCCTATACCCATGACAATGCATGAACATTCATTCAAAATATAGGCAGTCAATTGGATTTTCAAATCAAATAATGCTTAAAAACTCACCTTGGTCGAGAGGGTGAGTAGTCGGTCTCATTTATCCCTTTTAGATAGAATTATTTCCTATTACAAGAATCTCTTATATATTTAACATATCTTCATAAAATCCCTTATGAACCACAATATGATATTGGTTAGTCCAATACCATTGAATTTATTAAAACAACGTGTTAATGGGAACAACTATGTGTGTCATAGGATCTCCATTATTCTCTCCTTTATTTTAGATTTCATAGTTTATAGACATGTTCCGGTGATCTGGATAATATTTACATTCAGAGAGGTGGTTGGTGTCATAGAGATAATATTGGACCTCTACAAGGTGTTCTATGTATTCTATGAGAATTGGAATCAAAACCCACAATGTTTTCTTGACATAGTGTGTGGTCATATGACAAAACTATACCATGATTTTTAATGTCATGAATAAAGGACATAAATATAGGTATGAATCCTCAGGATATATTCATTAGTGTCTTGTTAATATAAGAATAAAAGGCAATGTAATTCATTTTACATTCATTTTCTTCATGAAAGATGAAAAAATCGAGGCCTTGAGAAGGACCTATGGGCATGAAGCAACCCTGAATTCCTTCATTGAGAGTTTGAATCTTTTATTGTGGATGATAGGTAATTGGATTTACATCCCAATAAATGGAACAAACTGGGTGTTTCCTCATATTTCCTTTGGTATAATCATCACTGATCCCAAATCCTACAAGAGTCATGCTAAGTGTGATAAATAAGTGATACTGGATGATTAAAAACATTACATGAGAGAATATTTCTATGGGGATTACAAATTAATTCTTCCCTTAGAGTGGTATGATTAAAAGTTTCATATAGAATATGGTATAGAGCTCTGTCTATAGTAAGGTGTCATATGTATTCTATTTGGAACATGAAGAAAATTCCTCATAGTTCAGTTCGTCCTTAACCCTCTGACGGTTTTAATGTACTTGGGGTAGTAGTTGTGTATTAAACTTATGAGTATTCCCATGTATAAGCCCACATATTTTTCAATGATGGAAGATTATGGATCAGATAGTAATATGATAATACAGTCCCACCGGTTTAGAATATTTGGGGATATAGAGGGACTTATTCCAAGGTTATTCTCATTGGATCTCGGGTCTTTGGAAGGATTCCTACATATATATTTTGGATAGGAATCAATGTTCTTATAGTTCATTTATATTCTTAATTTTATAAAGGATTATGAATAATGAAAAACCCTAGGGAGATTTTTGGTCCAATGTTTTAGAGTGTATGAAATATAGAGGGACTTACATAAAGGTGGATTCCCAATTAGAGCTCGATCGATAAGAAAATGTACTATGTATCCTTTTTGGATAGGGATCATGGATATCATAGTTCTATTTCCCATAACTAGATGATTTGTAGGGATTAGTGATTACACTCAAAGGAATATTTATTATCCCTGAGGTTTAGAGAGTCATTGGACTTATTCCAGGATGGATTACCATGTTTCACATTCATTCTATATCCCCTAATAGACAAAGAGAGATGATGAACATAAAAGGTCTTACTAATATGTTTAAAAAAACATGATGGTACCATATAATAACATGAAACAAATGGGGTCAAATTAGTGTATAACCCTATCACATTAAGGAAACTATCATTATAAAGTGGTTACTCATCTAAATTTTCATAGTCAAGGATTTATATGGTGCATGTCAAAGTGTGTTAACAGGAAAAGGTTTACTTTTACTAGGGTGTTTTCACAACATGTCCATGGTGTCCACCTACCATGTCCTAGTTGTCTTCCTAAAATTTCATAGGTGTCTTCCTGAAATTTCAGGATTGTCTAACCAACAAGGCTAAATTACCCAGGGTGCTTCTTAGGGTCAAAGATGACATGTCAATAGGTTATTGTATAAAAATGATCACAAGTTTGAGGTGATTTACATGATCAATGTAGACATGTACATGGCCTTTCATGTGATAAATATTAACTTGTGTAGGGTGTATTTACAAGTATGAAACTAGATTTCTGATGATTTATTTACATGATCAAGATTGATTATCTAGGATGTATTCTCCCGATCATGTTGGATTGTCTAGGATGTCATTTCATGATCATAGTGACACATCCAATGAAGCATGAGGGCATCACAAGACCAGTTATGGATAATGTAATCATGTGACCATAGGAGAGTGATGAGTAAGTGTTTCATGATCATGTCCTATATCACATATATGAAAAGGGAAAAAATTTGAGGGTTGAAGTATCATGTCTTTTGGTATCTTTCTTAAGTACACATGGATAATAATTTTCATGGCAGGAAAAATTTATGCATGATGGTTCATGTTCATGTCAGAGACACATTCCAAAGGAGTGTTGAGGTTACAATGGTGTATGATTGAGAGTGCCCAAATTTTATAGCCAAAGGTATTCAAGGTAATTTAATGTCATGGTATACATGTATTGGGTTATATAAATGTTAAGGAGTTCCTATATAATGGAGTCTTATGGCGTTTAACTTCTCATACAATCACCTGACCTCCCTTGGGTATTGTGAGGGGTTCTTCGAACATGATCAATGGATTCATATTAGATCTATATGCATGGATGAGGGTTTTTATGGAATATGGGGTTCAAGGAAAATGGTTTTTGTTCTGGACTTACACCTAAGTGTTTTGAAGGAGAACATCTTGTCCATGGGTTTTAGAATTTCATGGTCGAAGAATAGGGAGGGAACTTCATGTTAGTACCACATGGAAAGGTGGTGCATCCCCAAGATGTATGTATGAATATCATAATCATAGGGTTCACTTGATGTTAATTTTTTCATGGGAACATGTGATATTAAGGTGATGACAAGATAGATTCTCATGATGGCAACTTGTAGTAGGTTATAAAAATGGGAATCTCATGTTTAACTGGAGGTATCGTCTGACGATGGAATCCTAACCCTAATATGTTTATTCTCCTCCATTATCCCTCTATCTCCTCTCCCTTTCTCTTTCTTACAATCCCATTTTCTGTGTCTATTCAATATGGAATGGGTTTATATAGTTGCTAGTGGTTGAGTTTGATGCTTCTTTTCATGGTGATCGTGTCATATGCAACAGTTTGATGTTGTGGGTGGATTCACATGATCAAAATCATTTGATTTCAAGAATGATTCATAGAATTAACCGCTTGAAACCTTTGAAGGATTCACAAAACAGTTCCTAGTGCATCACATGATCAATGTTTTTTCATGAAACAACTATCCAGATAAACTCTGAGTTCACTATGCGACATGTTCAATAATTTTCAGGATCATTACAGGGGCCTCACATGATCTTTTAACATGTCCTTGGATATATGTTCTATAGGTCCATGTAGATTCATGTGATAAATTAAATTAAATGAAAAATGTAAAGAGTTATTTAATATTCACGTTTTAAGTGAACATCTTGCTTTCAGTTTTCTTAGTTTATGCATCATCTCCATACCAATTGTTCTTCTTGTGGTAGACTCTTATGGTTTGCCTGATGAGTTTTCATATGATCTTCCATTCTGTAGTATTATATCCTTTTAAAGTTAGAATAGTTTTCTAATCTTACATAGAGTAATCCCTTTGTAGGATGATGTTTAAATTCAATGGTCCTTTTGAATACAAGATGTCCTAGTGAACATGGAAGAGGATACAAGATTTACAAGATCCATAATGCATCATGAAAGTGCTTTATGCAATAGAACAAGGGGTCCATGTGATGTCATTAATGATTTTAAACATGCCTCTATAAAATATTTCATGTTCTCATGATAAGTTGGAGATTTTATCCATTCGACTACATGATACATTACACATCCTTCAATGGCCTCAAGTGATGGCTTCATTAGATTCATGCAATGACATCAATTTTCCTTGAAAGATTGAATTCATGTGAAACAAATTCACATGCATGGATCCAAGAAATTGATAATGTATCATTAGTCTGATTTTTATCATCGTAGATGGCTGACATAGTGTTCATCGACTGGTGGAGTCATGCAAAAAAAGAGTGTGGATTGCTACAACAAATAATATATGTCAATGAGTGAAGGAGATGGGAAAAAATCGAAGATAATATTTTGAGGTCAAATAAAGGTGATTAATGTTTTGATTAGAATACTATTGATATGTCCTTATATTTTTTTATGGAAGGCCAATGTCTAATAAAATCTATTACCCACATTGATTTCCCACACTATCTGAATCCTCTTAATATGGTTGGTCATGTGATATTCTGTTTGAGCCACCAGTGGGGTCAACACCCACAACAAACACACCCACATCATCATTAACATTGCCATATCATTGGACAAACCACCCAGGAACACCTCCAATTACCATGAACACACATTGTATGTTCTATACTCACCCACCAACAGCTTCTCGACTTGTTGGATGGCTTGCGCCCAGGGAGTGGTTGAGGCGACTCCCACATGTGCCCTTGGTTGATAAAACTGGCTGGTTGGTTTGTTTTAATGTTTTTATCTGTACGAATATCCAAATACTTATAATAATTTAATATTTAGAATGGATAAAATAGGTTACAAGATGTGTGACCTTATAAAATTAATCCCAGTCATATCTACTTACATGTCATTATTGCAAAATTTATTGAAATTTTTTCATAGATTTCACATTAATCAAACCACTGAAGGTAAATTTCATGGAATAAATTTTGGGTGTTAGTATATATCTATAAATAAAATCATGAATCTTATTATTCTTTAGTTGTTTAATGAGAATAAAGTCTGTAAGTTGATTGCTCTATCCTTATGTACTCTTGATTCAAAAAGTTTGTTAAAAAAACAAACTTTATGTAATGGGTGGTACCTATATATCACTCCAATACACCAGGTAATGATTAATGTTTTATGATATTATAGGGTACAAAATAGGTGATCCCATACATGAAAAAAGACACAAGGGATATTTTTCTAAACCCAAAAAGAGGGTACAAGAGAGGATATCCCATGCCTGATGTAGGGATATTTGTTGTTAACCCAAGACTAACATGTTATGAATGTCTTGGTGGGTAGGATTGACATATGGTTTTCTATGATTATGTGTTTTTCAAAACTCTATGTCTTATGGAAATATTATGATCTCATAACCCTTATTCATTGATTCTTTTATTAGTCTTTTATTATGAACATCCATGATTTATTCCATAACTCAAGATTATCATCTATCATATATAGTTTATAGTTTTTTAAATGTTATTATTTCGTTCTCTAAAAAAACTAAACCTCTCATATATTAATATTTCATATTTTTATATGAATATTAATTACATTACACAAAGACGTTTATGGGGATTGTAATTTTATATCACCTCTGGAAATTTATAAACCTAAATTGCTGATCCATAAGTGAGCTACATCATCCCCCACTTTGTTCTTCATAACTAGAACCCATGTTAGAAATATTATACAAAATAACTGTCTTCATAACCTATGTAAAGGAAAAATAATAAAGGGTGATCTCATATGCTCATTAAGGTTAAAAAATGGAGATATCAACATATCATGAGTATAAGGATATTAGATCTAGTGAATAAAATTTGAATACCATACCATGTATATTATAGATCATATAATTATGTCATGTCATAAATTATGGTAGATAATAAGACATGAATCATATTGGAATCAAAGAAAATGAACCATGACATCATAATATATTCATAGGAGAATGTTTTTTTCATACACATAAGAATAGAAAATCATTTATAGATTAGTTTAAGGATCATTCCTATGACTATCATAGTGGACTGTGTTCACTCCCCAAACCATTGTTGCAGTCATAGTTTACTCACAAGACTATCATAGTGGATAAAGTCCTTTACTGAAATAGGTTCCCTCCCTATTCCAGTCCTGTTTATCTAATAAGATATCAATATTTACCCAATTAATTGGAGGGATATATAGGTCCCGGACAACATATAATGAAAAATGATACCTATATTTTCCACAAGATCATAAAATATTCATCATATCAAAACCCATTAATAGAAAAAAATTTCATATACATTTCGGCATAGCATACCCAATGTAAATTAAATGGGTTTCTTATACAATTAATCACATCATAATTGTATAACCTATCAAAAAATAAGCATGTTTCATAAGAATTTTATCATGGAATAATCTGTGTTAAAGAAATGGGTTTCATAAAATTTGTCTTCTCATAAACATAATCCATTTAGATAAATTATAATAATGGTACCCTTTGATTATACACCAAGTAAAGAAAATGTAACATTAAAAGATGTCATATTTTATGGAACTTGATTTTGAAATTTCACATGGACATTTTGTAGAGGAAAATATCATTTATCGAAGAACCATTTTTTTATATTAAATTTTCATTAATAAAAATAAAACACTTTTCTTTGAAATCAATCATTGGAAATTATAAGAGATGATTAAAAAATCATTGAAAACTTATCTTGAGGTAAATATTCTTTTCAATTTAAAAAATAAATTTCTAAATAATCATACAAATATTAAATCATTTTTTTAAATTTATCTTGGATAATTATAAAGCATGCATTAAAATAACGAGTGGTCATGAAAGTGAAAAATTCAGTTCATGCCATTAACTTTAATAAAAATATTCCTTTCACATTTTTCCTAAAATTCAAATATAAATTGATTTGTAAATGACAAGAATATTATTTCAAAAAATGATATAATAAATTAAAACATGGGAGATAATTTCATTTATAAATCATTCGGAAAATTTAAAAAAAAATTGATTTTTTTTTATAAAATATGCATCGATATGAAAAATGGGGTTTTTAATGATGAGAGAAATAAAAATTATTTTTCTAAAAAACAATTATTTGAATTATTGAGTACATATAGAGAGAAAAATTAAGGAAAAAATTATTTTATTGATATAACCAAAGGATATGAAAATAAGTTTGATCATTAAGAGATGGACCATAAAATTTCATTGTTGGAATCATGATCATTATAAATTATGATAAATGATGATATTGTAACATAATACTCTTACCACATTGGTAAAATTAAATCACATTCCCCATCAAGTAATAAAATTAAATAAAACATATCATCTTATGAGAAAAAATAAATTCCCAATATCACATGTCAAATGGGCTGTATATACGCCTTATAAAATATAATAGGTGTATAACATAACATATGTGTCAATAAAAGAAAATTGAGAAAAAAACCCTTATTGCATTGGTAACATTGAAACTGTATACCCCATGAAAGAGATATCCAAAAAATTGAATGTAAATATAAATAATTATTAGTTTTATAATCAAAAAATACATTCACAGCTATTATACACACCACATAAATTAAATAGGTGGTGAATTTGAAAAGTGTCTCATAGAAGTAAAAAAGTGAGTCGGAGATTCCTCACCACTTTCATATCTTTTAATCCATAAATATCATGAAATAGAGGTAATAAAAAGGATATGTAAATCAAAATAATTTTAATTAATATAAATATAAAATACATTTATTTTAAGTATATAAACAACATATAACGAATAAGTTTTGAATATGACATGTATCCAATATATATAAAAGTGAGATGAAAAATCCCATACCTTAAGTCTTTTCTTCATTAATCAAATGTATCATAACATATAATATTAAAAAATTTCTTTTTATTATCCATTTATCAACAATTCTTTGTTAAAATCATGTCTCGGGTAATAATTATTTTTTTCTATATATATTTTTATTTGTTATTTTTTGGTAATATTAATTTGATAATTTTTATATAGTATCCATAATTTAATCCATGATATAATTATCAGATATATTCATTATTTATTTAATTAATGAAATCATTCAAATAAAGAAGTAGAAAATAAAATACACTATTTATGGAGACGATAGGTGGTATAGAGACATGAATTTTGTTTCCATTACCTAGATGGATTAAAAAAAATAATTGAAAATAATATATTACCATTAATAAATAATTATTATTTAATATATAAATTTCTATCATAAATTTTTTAAACCCATCCTTGTTACATTCCATGTTAAGCCTAAACAAATCACGTTGTTTTGGGAGGTGGTAGTCTGACGTACACACAAACAACGTTATCATATTCACCTAGAGTGAAAAGTTTGGGGGTATATGGGATATAATAATTATATATGTATAAATAGGTTACTAATATTAAATATATATATAATATCTTTATTTCCTTCAATGTAAAATAGAAATGAAAAACACATTAGATTAGTTCGTGATGCGGTAGTCCTCCGTACACACGAGTGATGTTATTATTTTCTTATGTGGTGTGGATGTAAGAATATAGCTATTGTATTATAATTATATAGGTATAATAATGTAATAAATATACTATATTAACCATAAATACATAATTATATCCAGTGGTGAGAGGTGGTTGTGGAAAAGAAATTACATCAGTATGTGAGGTAGCAGTCCACCATACACATAAATAATGATTTCATATCTCATTTTATAGATGTGGAGATGGTTTTATTTCTTGACCGTAACATATAAATGGGTCATTAGGTGTAATAATCATATTTTATAATATCAAAATTTTATAATAACAATTTAATAAGGTGGAGGATGAGATAAAATAAAATTTCTCTTTGAATAAATTTACCTCTTCATAGAGTAACCTCCACAGTTTACAACAAAACCCTCCCTAGGTTGGATTTATGAACAAAGTAATACTTCTAGTATAAGGGGAGAGAATTTAATAATTTATTTTGGTATTTATCACATACCCATATATCTTATATAATTATTTTATAAAATAGTAAATTGATATCTTCAATGTTTACCCTTACTGAGCATCTCCATTTACCCTTTTCTAATGTTTCCATTCCACAGTTTACAAAGAAATATTTTAAGTAGGATCATAAAGGGGAATATATTTGTGGGAATCGTTTAATATTTTTCACCAGAGTAGAATATTGTTTCCATGTTTCCAAAAGAACTAAAATATTATGGTCCCCAGGCATGTGTTTATGTAATGTAATGAATATAAATCTAAAAAGAAGTAACATACCTTAAAGAAAATACAAAGTTGTTATATTAGTATTTATCATCAATAGAGTATCTTGTTTGACAGGTTGATTCATGATATTAAATTTGGTGGGATAGTGATCATTTTACAATTTAGAAGGTCAGCACCCACTTTACTGTTTGGGGGGATGGGGCACATATTACTATTGGGGGGGGGGGATATCCTATATTTAAGAGGATAAAATGTTTAAATAAAATTTTAAATGCACCTAGCATTGTTGGAAGGGTTTTTTATTGGTTTTCATACTCACCATGTCCAGTTGGGATGAAGTCATACACTCATGGTTAGTGATGGTCTATGCTTGATTTTCAGCAAATATCAGGATACACTAGTGGTCCTTAGACAAATTGGTGAAATTAGGGATATAATAATGTTATAGAGTTTCCTTATTTTGATACCCATGGTGGGATCTCCCATTTGATACCCTAATTTGGATTTTCAGGGTGCTCACAACATTTTCTATGTCTCCTTGGGGAATTACAGTCATATGTTTATGTAAATGGCCAAAATTGATGGGAGACCTCTTAGGTAGCTCCAAGTGGTTTATTTGACATAATAATTTTTGTAATCCAGCACCCTTAGAGATGAAAGGTATCTTTTCTACACACTGAGGATAATCTCTCAAAGAGATTCAATGATGAAAAAGGGACACTTAATTTTTTGTGGAATGCATTTGAATGGAAACCTAGGAGGATTTATCATACTGAAGATTTCATGACATTCTTCCAATGATAGGATGAATCTGTTGGTACGGTACTACCAAACCAAGATTTTTACTAAATGGAACTAGAGGTTGTGTATTGGATACAACATACGATGGGCTCTAGGGTCCAAAGCTTCTATGCAAAATGATACAAATTATTGGTGTAGCGATTTCTTGTTCACAATAGCTTGGGGTGTTCAACAGGCATTGCCACCTTTTCCAATGGTCTCAAAAAAAAGTGTCACATTTAGTAATGGAATTTGGATCATAAGGGATATTAAGAAGTCATGGGGAGGAAACAATAAACCTTATAATTTCATCGTTATATATGAGAGTATATGGTTGATAAATTACTATTATAATTAAAGGCTGTAAAGGCGGTCTATTGTTTTATGAAAGGTTTAACCAAGTTAAAAAAATTTACATATGTTTCACCATTTTTTTTTCAAAAAAATGTTTAACAAAATGTCCCAATGGGAAATAGGGAGTCTACCCTTTTAACCTATGAAAGGGATAAAAAGTTTAAAATATTTCATGTTGGGTTCCCTATTTTATTTCGTGATAAATGTGGATGTTTTTTCATGATGCTTGTTTAGGGTAATTTATGGTGGATTCCAAGTATTTTTCTACAGGTTTCAAATATTTTTATCCAATTTAAACTCCCCAAACATTCGACATCCATGAAAAAGCATGAAATTTCATTCCAAATGATGGTGGTCAATTGGGGTCTCAAACCTAATGATTCATAGGAAGTCACATTGGTTGAGGGGATGGAAGGCCAAGATCATTACACCCTTTTTGGTATAATTATTTCTTATTATAAGACTATATTATAGATTTGATATTTTTCATGAAATGCTTCCCAATCCATGATACATGATAGGTTAATCTTATTCCAATTACATGATTAAAACTATGTGTTTATGGGAACATATGTGTGTGTCACTGGTTCTATATTATTCTATTTTTCATTTATTATCATTCAGTTTGTAACCTTGTCTGGGTGCTCTAGATTTTATTTCATTTCAGATATGTGGTTGGTCTCTTTTAAATTAGATTGGACCTCAATATTGTGTCCTACATATCCTTTGATAAGTGGAATCAAAACCCACATAGTTCGTTTGACATAGTGTATGTTCATATGAAATAACTAGTACATGAATATTAATGTGATGCATCAAGGAAATAAATATAGGAATCAATCCTTGTAGATGTTTCCTACATATCATATTAATATAAGAATTAATGTTCTTGTAGTTCATGTTATGTGCATCTACATCAGAAAAGATTAAAAAATTGAGTCCTTGAGTAGGACTTATGTACGTGAAGTAACCCTAAATTCTCTCATTGAAGGTATAAACCTTTGAGTGAAGATGATATGTAATTATACTTACATACCAATTTAAATACCAAACTAGGGGCATCCTCATCTTTTTATTGGTATAATCATCACTTATTTCAAAAACTGAAAGAGTCATGATCTTTGTGAGAAACAAGAGATAGAGGACGATTAGACACTTCACATGATATAATATTTTAATGGGGATTACACATTAATATTTCCCTCAAAGTTGTAATATTATTAGTTTCATACAAAATAGGGTATGTATCTAGATCTATTGGATATCTTCTTACGTATCCTATATATAATCAGAATTAGAGTCCTTGTATTTCAGTTCACCCCTAACCCGATGATGGGTTAAATGTAAAAGAGGGAATGGTTAGGGATTACACTTAATTGGATGCCTACGTATAATCCCACATGATTTCCACTGATGTAAGAGGAATGATGGGATACTTATAAGATAATTCAGTCCCTCAATTTAATAATATACGGGGATATAGAGAGACTTACACTAGGGTGTATCCCATTAGAGCTCAGACCATATGAAGGATTACTATATATCATGTTTGGATAAGAATCATTACTTTTATAGTTTATTTAGCTTATTTAATCTACAAATGGATGAAAATGAATAATAAAAACATGGTATTGTTTATGTCCCATGGGTTAGATTGTCTGAAATAAGGAGGGACTGACATTGAGGTAGATGTCCAATTGGATCTTGATACTTCATAAGGTGTATTATGTATCCTTGTTGGACTGGGATCAGAGTCATCATAGTTCAATCTACCCTAACACCATGATGGGCTGGGATAAGAGATTACACTCAAATGAAATATTATTATCATTGAATTTATACCAGGATGGATAAACATGTTACATAATTATTCTATATCCCCTAATCGATAAAGAGAGATGATGATCATGAAAGGTTTGCCAAATGTGTTAGATACAACAATATGGACCCACATGATAGCATGACATAAATTGGGTCACATGAGTGCATAACCCTAACCCTTTTAGAATACTACCATTATAAAGGCGGTACTCAACTGAAGGTTCATGATGAAGGATTTATGTAGTGTATGTCTAACTATGTCAGTCGTAAAAGGTTAACTCCTTGGGTGTCTACCCAAAATGTTGGTGGTGTCAAACTAACATTTCATGATTGTCTGCCTGGAATATCCTAGCGGTCTTCCAGACATTCCCTTATTGTCTACCCTATGAGGTTGACATATCCCAGGGTGATCTCATTGTCAAAGATAGAATATCAATGGGCAATAGTATGAAAGTGATGACATGTTTTAGGAGCTTTACATGATTAATGTATACATGTCTAGGGTGTTTCACGTCAAAAATATTGACATGTTCAGGGTATCTTTGCATAATCAAATTGGATTGTATATCATTTCTTTACATGATCAATCTAGCTTGTCTATTCTTTCATTGCATGATCAAGTTGTATTTTATTGGATTTTATTCCATGATCAAGCTGACATGTCCAAGGCCACATGAGGGAATCACAAGACCATCAAGGGGTTATGTGATCGTGTGACCATAAGAGAGTAATGAGGTAGGGCCTCATGAACATGTTTAGGATCACATAGATGAAAAAGGCACCAATTTTAGGGTTTAAGTAGCATGTCCATGGGTATCATGCTTAAGTCCACATGGATAATAATTATCATTTAAGGAGAAATTCATCATCAAGGGTTCATGTTTAGGTCAAAAACACTTTCCAAAGTAGTGCTCACGTGACAAGGGTGCATGATCAAGAGTTCCCAAGTTGTATAACCAAGGGTTTACATTGGAATTTCATGTCCTGATATAAATTTCTAGGATCAAAAACATGTTAAGGGGTGGTTTGATGATAACATAACATGATTTTTAACTACTCATGTGATCACCTTAACATTATGGGGTCTTGCGAGGGGTTTTGAAAACATGTGTAGGGGATGTATATTGGATCTCTATGCATGGATAATGGTTTTCATGGAATATGTGGATCATGGGAAACGGTTAATTTCATGACCATACACCTTAGTATTTTCAAGGAGGATGGATTTTCCATGGGGTTCAGTATTTCATGGTAAAGGAACAATGAGAGAACTTTATGTTTGTGCGACATGACAATGAGACACATCTCCAAGCCGTATTAATGATTCTCATAATCATAGGGTTTAATTGAAGTTACCTTTTTCATGTGATCATGTCATATTATTGTGATCCCAATATAGATTCTCATGATATAATTTTATAGTGGGTTATAAAAATGAGAATCTCATGGTTCACAGGAGGTATCATTTGAATATTGAACCCTTCTCCTACTATGTTTCTTATCCATGGTTATCCCTCAATCTCCTCTACTTTTTTTTACCCCCTCACTCGGTGTGTGTCTCCTCAAAGTGTAAGGGGATTATATAGGCACTAGAAACTATGTATGAAGATGCTTTTTATGGCTATGGTGTTTGATACAATATTTTAAGGAAGTAGGTGGATTCACATGATCAGAATCATATGATTACAAGAAGCAATCACATGACGGAGTGCTTGAAACCTTCCAAGGATTCACATAACATTTCCAATTTCATCACATGATCAATGTTTGTTTATGTGATGGATTTTCAGAAAACTATGAGGTCTTTGTGTGATAAAATCAAAGGATTTCATGATTATTTTGGGGGCCTTGTATGATCGTTCTACATGTCTATGGATATTGTTTGGAAAACCATAGGGGATTCGTGTGTGAAAATAAATTAAATGAACAAAGTACATAGTTATTTCATATGCACTTTTTTATGAGAACAACATGATTTTGGATTTCTTAACTTGAGAATCATATCCAAAACCATTGTTCTTTTTATGATAGACCATAGTGGTTCACATGATGGGTTTTCATATTATCATCCCTTAACCAGTATAAAATCCTTATAATGATTGAATAGTATACTCATCTTGCATATAATAAACCCCTTGTAGGATGTATTTTGATGTCAATGGTCCATTCTAAGACACGATATTTTAGTGAATATGGTTGTGGATACATGATTCACATGATCTATATTGATTCATGAAAGTGATTCATTCGATGTCACATAGTGTGCAAGTGATTTCATTGATGATCATCAACATGTCTCTATAAAACTTTTCATGTTCCCATGAAAACTTGGTTATTCTCTGTATTTGAGTACATAATCCATTACACGTCTTTTTATGGACTTACACGATGGCTTCATCAGCTTCATGTGACAATTTTTATTTTCTTTGAAAGATCGTATTCATGCGAAAAAATGTTGTAATCATGGATCCTAGAGATTGATCATGTCTCATCAGTCTCAGTTTGATCATCGTAGATAGCTAACATAGTGTTCATCATATAGTGGAGTCATGAGAATGTTGAGTGTGGCTGTCTAAATCAAATCAGAGATTTCAGTGATTGTCAGAGATGTGAAAAGGTTAAATAAGATCATGTTTGGTGATCAGATGGTGAATTATTTTTGATCAAAATAGTATAAATATGTCTATATATTTTTTAATGAGGAGTATTGTCTCATAAAATCTATGACCCACATCGATTTCCCACACCGCCGAGCTCTACTTATTGTGGTTGTAAATGACATCTTCTTTTTGAGATGGTACCAGTGTCGACACTTACATCACACACACCCACACCCTCACTGTCCATGCCTGCACTACAAAACCACCCAAGAACACCTCCATGTACCATGCACACCCGCGATTGGTTATAAACACGCCAAATTTCAACCGCTCATCTATGCTAATGCTAGCTCCTAGGATGTGGTTGAGGCGACTCCCACGTGTGCCCTTGGTTGAGGTAGCCAGTTGGTTAGCTTGGATGGCCAATTTTTTGGATATGGAAATGTCCAAATACATAGAATAATTATTTTTTAGATTAGATAAAATATGGTCTAAGATGTGTGACCTTATAATAATAATCCCAATCCCCACCACTTCCAAGTTATTCATATAGAATATATTGGATTTTTTCTTAGTCTTCACATTACTTAAATCTCTAATGGATGTTTTCATGGTAAAAAATTATTAGCTTCTGTAGATATTTATCAAAAAAATTGTGAATATTCTTCTACTATATTTATTTCATGAGAATAGATTTTTAACTTGATTTTTCTCTATTTATGCAATCCTTATTCTAAAATAATGATTTTAATGAAAACAAACTTTATGTGATGAGTGAGACCTATATATCCTTACAATACACTAGGTAATGATTAATTTTCTATGAGACAATGGGGTATATATGTGGTTATCTTATACATTAGAAAGTGTATATGGGAGATTATTCCAATTTCAAAAAGATGGTAAAAGAGAGGATATCCCAAGATCGATACAAGTACATGGGTGGTTAGCCAAAGCCTAAAATGTTATGAATATCATGGTGGGTATCCTTGACATAAGGCTTTATATTCTTATCTGTTTGTCACAACTCTATGTCCTATTGAAATGTTATTCTCTCATGGTCGATGTTGTTTTATTACTTTATTATTCATTTCATATGGACTTCAAAAAATTATTCCATGACTCAAGATTATGATCTATCATATATGGTGAATGTTTTTTAAATGTTATTATCAAGTTATAATTAATGAAATAAAATTATCTTATATAGATATTACATCTTTTTAGATGAATATTCATTACATTAAAAAAACACATGTCTGGGGACTGTAAAGATATTGTGCCTTTGGAAACATTATAACGTAAAAAATTGGTCCATAAGTTATCCATATCATATCCCACTATGATCGTCATAACGTGAGCCAATATTAAACATATCATAAGAAATAACTTTCATAATAACCTAGGTAATGGAATCATAAGAAAGGTTGAGCTCATATTCTCATGGTTAAATAATGAAGATATTAACATATAATGGGTATAAGGGTATGAGAACAAGAGAATAATATTTTAAAACCATACCATACATATTATAGATCCTAAAATTGATTCATTTCATAAAAATTTGAAGTTTATAAGGAATTAATCATATTGGAATCAATTAACATTCACCATGAGAGCATAATATTTTCATATGAAAAATATTTTGGGCATACACATAAGCATAAAAAATCATTTTTAGATTAGTTCATGGATCATTCATAAGTCTATCACAGTCGATTGTGTACACTCCTCGAACAATCATAGTAGTCATTATTCACTACTAAGACTATCATAGTTGATAGAGTACCTTACTAAACTAGGTTCACTCTTTATTATAGTCTTGTTTATCTAATAATATATAAATCTTTACCCAGTGCATTGGAAGAAGATATAGGTCCCACCTATCATATAATGAAATATTATAATTTTGTTTTCCACAATATCATAAAACATTCATTGTATAAAATCATATGAAGAGAAACAGGTTTCATAAGAATTACATCATATCATAACCCATATAAATTAAATGGATTTCTTATATATTACATAATTTTTTCATTGTTTAACCTGTTGAAAAAAATCGGGTTTCAAAAAACATTTATCATAGTATTAACCATGGAAAAGATATAGGTTTCATAAACTTCTTCTCATCATAAACATAGACCATTTAGAGAAATAGTAAGAATAGTACCCTTGGATCTTATTCCCAGTAAAAAATGTGACATCAAAGGATTTAATATAATATAGAAAATGATTTAGGAACACACTTAAAACATTTCTTGATGAAAGTGAATTTTATATGAAAATCAATTTTTAAACTAAATGATCAGTAAAATTTCATGAAATATTTTTTTTTTGAAAAAACAATTTGGAAATTATAAAGGATGATTTCAAAATCATTCAAAACATTTCTCTAGGAAAACCTCCTTTATGATTTTAAATCAAATTTTAAAAAATATAACATATTTTAAATGATTCTATTTGAAAAAAACATGGAAATTTATAAAGGATGCTTTTAAAATAATTGGTGGTTGGGGTTGTAGAAAATAATGTTATTTCCGTACACTTTTAAAAAAATATTCCTTTGACATTATTTTGTGAAGTACAAATAGGAATTTCTTCAAAAATGATATGAATATTCCATTAAAAATAATTTAAAAAATTTCAAACATGGGTAAACATATCATTAATAAATAATTTTTATAATTTTAAAAATATTTTTGACATCATTTTTAAAGAATATGGGTTTGGAATAAAAATGGGGTTTTGACAAAAGAGATCAAACAATTTCATAGAGAAATTCCGTTGAATTATTGAGTACATATAGAGAGGAAAATTAAGGAAAAAATTTATTATATAGAAATAATGAAAGGATAAGTAAATAGAAGAGTTTATTGAGATATGGATCATAATATTTCATCATTGGAATCATGGTCATGAGAAATACTGCAAATCGATGAGACTGTAACATAAATCCCTAACCGCTTTGGTAACCTTGAATCATAAGCCCCCTAAAATAATAACATTAAATAATTTTTTTAATATAAATTGAATATATAAATTCAATATATTACATGTAGAATGGGTTTTATAAAAACCTCATAAAATATCATAGGTGTATAACATAACAGATGTCTCAAAGAAGAAAAATTGGGACAAAAACACCTTGCTGGATTGGTAACATTGAAACTGTAAACCCCATGAAAGAGATTTCCTAAAATGGAATGTAAGTTCACATAATTTTTAGGTGAATCATCAATAACTACATTCACAGGTACTATATACACCACATAAATGAAATAGGTGGCGGATATACCATGTGTCTCAAAAAAGTAAAATGTGAGACATAGATCCCTTTACGATTTAGTATCTTTAGAACCATAAATATTATAAAATAGAGATTATAATATGTATCTGTAAATAAAAATAATTTAAATTTATAAAAATATAAAATACATTCATTTTAAGTACATATACCACATATAAGAAACATGTGGTTAATATGTCATTTTTCCAACAAATATAAAAGAGAGATTAAAAATATGACACGTTTAGCCTTGACATCATTCAAACACATTAAAAACTATATTATAGTAAATATAAATTTATTATAAATATAATAAAGAACCATAATCATTTTTGTCATACCATATAAGTTAAAAATATGACCTTTTGTTTTCCACTTATCAAGGTTGATGGCGTAGGGAATGGTCGCGACAACGCCTCCCCTCCTCGACCCACTTCAGATGGGGAAGGGAGTTCCAGCTTCTCCCTCGCGCTCGCTCCCTTCTCATCTCCCTTATTTTTCTCCTTTCACAGATCCATCCTCCCTCCCCCTATTTACTCTGATTGAAATAAGCCCCAAGGTGCAAGCCTTCACGAATGGTGTGCTCTCAGTAACTATTTCTCCTATGTAGTTTATGGACACTTCCGCTCTACTGAATATCACTTTGGTTGCCCGATTTGGAATGATTTCCGCATCTGTTGATGTGTTCGACCAGTTTGTCTTTTCTTCACAGAAGTTACAGTATCACACCATTTTTGGCCTTCTAGATGCGAGACACATCCAGGTCTGTTTCTCGAATGAAGAAGACCCGATTTATGCTTGGGCCTTTGCTCCGCGCTATATGGAGGGAGCTAGGTTTTCTCTATTTTGGTGGTCCTTTGATTTCCATATAAAGTGTGACCCTCGGACCACAACACTCTGGATAACTCTACCGGGACTGCCTCTACCGTTCCAGAACCAGGCCATCAATCGGTTGATAGGTAATATGCTAGGCCGATACCTCTTTTAGGATGCTCACACCATGGCTATTTCTCATCCAGTCGCTCCTAGGATATGTGTTGAAGCTGATCTATCTATAGGCCCACTGGAAGCTATCTCCGTTGAGATTGAGGGAGAGCTTTTCTGGCATCAAATGATATGTTACAACCATTGGAACCCTTTCTATTTTGGTTGCTGTCGAATAGGAAATGAGGCTTCCAGATGTCGTCGTAGCCTTTCATTTGGGTTTCAGAATACGCCCCCTTTCCAATGAAGGGTGATGTGACTGCAGTTAGCAAGGCCATTGATGTTCAACCAGAGATGGGAGAGGATGTTTCTGGATTGAAATGAAATGTCAATACAAATACAGTTGTGTTGGTGGAGAACCAAGGGGTAACTGCTCATCCAGCTCCCATGTGCATGGATAAAAGGCCGAGTGACAATCTTAATGTGGAAGATGTTTATAATCGTTTGAAGCAAGAACTGGGTAAACACATCCAGATGAAAGATCCAGGTGATAATTGGGGACAGATCCTTGGACATCCTGGCTGTAATGACTTAGAAATCTCAGTTAGTTCTCCCCTAGAGGATAAGGAAGTTAGCACTGGGGATGTAATCAGAGCGGATGTTGAGTCTTCTTGAACTTCATTGCAGGAGGAACTTGCTGTAGTTTCATTTTAGGTACAAGGGAGGCAGGGACTGGTGAGTGTATTGGGTCCATTGGACCCAAACACATTCACTTCAAAAACCCCTTCCCACCTGAATATAATGAGCATGGGTAATAAGAATGGTCTGGAACTAGGAAAGGAGAAGGTGTTAGTCAGGAAGAGTCCCCCCAAATAAGGGCCAATAGTCGAGTTGGGCAACCACTTTGAATGTCTAGATGTTCAAGAATTAACACTGGATCAAGAGGAAGAAGATTCATGGGATGACAATTACAACCAATTATCTGTGGACAGTCTGGAAATAATTAAAGGGAGTGGTCTTCATAGTCCTAGAAGGAAGAAAGGGAAAAAAGAAAATAGAGACTCGAGGAAATGTATAGTAGTAAAGGGGAAAAAACCAAAGGGACGCAAGGATTATTCACACTTTTCTAAAACAATGGAAACTAGGTTAGCTAAGACAGATGTAAATAAGGAAAGAAAGATCTCTTAGAATGGGGATGGTGGAGAACAAAGATGGAGAATATTAATAGATGAGGAAAAATATGGGGAGTTCTTGAAGCTCATCCTACATTCCATGGAATAAATTATTGAAAACGAGTTCAGGGTAAATGCTCCAAAAAAGGAGATCAAAAGAATTTATGAAAGAAGGTTGCGAGTTGACACCAAGGAGGTGCAAGATGCGTGGTTAGACAAACAAGACCAAATCCTGGCTTGTGGCTTCAACCAAGGTAAAATAAACTCGAAGGAATTCATAAAGATAGTGGATAGAATGACTACTCACCTTGAAGTGCTCATAAACACAGATCCAGACACTCAGGTTAGTACATTGCAATGGGAATTATATAGACTATCTAATTCTTATAATCATAGTATCATGTCTAATAATTTTGTAAGATCTTTCAGTATGTAGCGGTACCCCTATTTTGTGAACCTTGGATTCCCACTTTTTCCCTTAAAGTGGAATAATAAAAATTTATATTTGAGGTTAGCCACTTATCAACAATTCCTTGTTAAAATCTGATTTCATGTAATAATTTCTTTGTTTTTCATATATGTTTTGATTTATATTTTTTTCAATTTAATTTTATGATGTTTAAATAATATCCATAATGTTAAACATGATATAATTATAATATATATTCAGAATATATGTATTTACAATAATATATAAAAGTTAGAAGTAGAAAATGAAATACACTATTCATGGAGACGGTAGGTCGTACGCACAGAAGAACGTTGTTTCCATTTTGTTGATGGATTTAAATAAATAGAGGTAAATAAAATATTAAAATTAAGAAATAATTTTTAGTCCATATATATCTCTATATATCTCATATTTTCAATAAACCCATCTTTTTTAGCTTCAATGCTAAGAGTGAACGAATTGCATCGCTTTGCGAGGCAGGAGTTCGCTGTACACATGAACGACGTTATCATATTCCCATGGAATGACTAGTAACAAGGTATATGTGATATAATAATTATATAATTATAAATAATTTCATAGTATCTTATATATTTATTTAAAAATGTTTTTATTATTAACAATTTAAAATAGGAATGAAAAACACATCACATTGGTACGTGTGGTGGTTATCCTCCGTACACACGGGCGATGTTATTGTTTTCCAATAGGGTTTAGAGTTAAGAATTTATATGTGGTATTATAATAAAAGTGGTGTAATAATATTATAAATATAATATATTAACCCTAAATCCATCATTATATCTATATGTAATAGAATGTGATAGAAAACAAATAACATCGGTTTGTGATTGAGTAGTTTTCCGTACAAACGAATAATGATTTCTTATCCAATTTCATAGAGGTAGAGACGGTTTTAATTCATAATAATAATATAATAATATACAATTATATGTAATATCATTATTTTATTCTATTTTAATGGTATGATAATAATTTAAGAAGGTTGAGGGTGAGATAAAATAAAAATGCTCGTTGAATAATGTTACCTCTTCTACAGGTGACCTCCTCAGGTTTGCAAAAAAGCCATCCTAGGACGAATTTCTGACCAAACTAATTTTTATAGCATGAGAGGAGGGAATTATTTTATATATTTTTGTTTTTAGTTTTTGAACCAGTAGGTTTTGTAATTTTGAAGAGAAGTGGATAGGCGGTGGCTTTTTATATGTGAGGTGAGAAACATAATTGTAAATTTTTAAAAGAATAATGTGTACCCACATATTTCACATGTTAAAATCCTTGAAAATGAAAAATTATAGAACCTATAAAATATAAGGTAAAAATATTCGCAATAAATTAGAGTTTGAATACTTTTGGGACACTTTTTACCCTTGCCTTTTTAGTTTAACACCTCTTAAATCAATTTTTACCATAACTGTGGTAAATAATTTTTAATTTTCTAACTATTCATTATGGAAAAAAATTATATTGATTTTATTAAATTATATAAAGTATTATTATTCAAAATATGGGTTCAAATTTTTGAAATTCCAATAATATATTTTGAAAAAAATAATTTAAGATTTATCTCATAGATGTGACGAGAAAACAATTTTCCAAATAGAAAGGGTTCAAAAGTTTAAAAGGTATTTATATCAAAATTAAATATTAAATTTACTAAAATGAACTAAATTTAATTAATAGGTATATAATTTTACTATTTAAACTTTTAAAATACATCATAAAACAATTTAAAATTTTTTAAATGCTTTGAAATAAATAAAAATTCTAAATAAAAAAATATATTTCATAGTTCAATGAAAAATTTATCTTTTTAGAAAATTATCAAAAAACAAAATAAGATAATTTAGATGTGATGATTTAAAGAATTATGTTTTTTAAATATACTTTAAAAAAGTGGGAAAAAAGTATTTTAAAATAAGAGCACAAAATGTGACAAACCTGTTATTTAAATAAAAACATTTTTAATCGTAAAATTGGATATATTATTATCTCTTGTCAAGATAACACAGAAGAAAATTATTAAACAAATTATTTAATATATAACATAAAAATTTAATTAAAATCATTTAGTAAATGTGATTTGTTTAATTTTTTGTTGTAAAATGCATTTGTGTATATAAAAATAGTTTTTCAGAAAAATATTTTATTTTTTCCACAAATGGTTTTTGTTTTCATTAGTTAAAAAATAATTCATTTTATATGAATATTTAAACCATATATTTTCATAGATTAGTTAATCCTATTAATTCCCTCTATTCTAATGGATAGTAAAAAACTATCATATTAAATAATAATATTTTAATAATATGTCATGTTTTAGATAAACTTAGTGTTGTGTGTAATGCATGATAAACTCATTATTTCATGTAACACAAATGATCAAAAATAAATAAATTTATTTGAAAATAATATTTCCCAAAATCTAAAAGAATTTCATTATACCCCCATTAAAATGAATTTTACCCTTGAATTTTTTTACTTTTTTACCAACAATTCAGGATACTTATACATCATTACCTCCTCCAATTCACACATATCTTCTTTCAAGATGGTGATTTTTTCAGAAAACATTGACTAGGTGAGTAGAATAGTTTCATAGAAAATTTACTATATGACTAAGAATCTAAACACAATAATCCTTAGATGAATGATCATGATCATACTGTATTACCTTTTATTTTAGTATATGTGAAGGGATAATTGTGTTTTTTTGGAGTTTGAGTGGTTGATACAATGGGTGAAGGAAGATTTAGCCTCATCTATGTTGAAAATGTAGGAATAATAACATAAGCGAATGTATGAAAGGAATGATAAGATGTTTTTATATATTGTGAAAAAGGTAATAGAGTATGAAATTTATGGTGGAAAATTAAAATTTCAGTTAACGTAACAGATTGGAATATTGGTCTCCTTATTGTATTATCAATAGATCAATGTTTTATATGTGGAAAGTCTTGGAATTATACAAATATATTTCCTAAAGGGAAAGATCATTAATAGGATCATAAAGGTGGTATGAGTAATGGTCATACAATGGATGACGATGAGATAAAAAATTACATATGAAAGGTATTGAATGTTCTTATAGTATTTTTTTTGTTAAATGTAAGTAGTATGATTAAATTTAGGTGGATTCATATTTCTTTTTTTAGGAAATATGTATTAATAAATAAGACACTAATTCCTAGTTAATGGATACATAATGATGTTGAATGATATTTTTTTATGGGAATTAATGAATTATGCGATATGAATTTTGAAATTTATAAGGATTATTTAAATTGATTTTTTAATTATGTATTTTAAAGAATACTTTTAATGTTACTGATGAAATAGAAATTTGATTTAATATAAGGGTGATATTTTATAGAAAAACATGATTAATGTAAGGTAACCATTAAAATGTTCCTAATATTGAGATAATTATGTTTACTTTAAATAAAGTGATTATTGGTATGGATAACATAAATTGGGTAGTAATGTTGACCTTGTAAATGATTAATGATTTATTAAAATATTTGTTTATGTTATCTTTGATGGAGTTGACAATATATATTGATTTATGAAATGTGTTCCATAATATGTGGTTTTAGTTAAAGAATAAGGAAAGAGTTAATTTTTGAAATAATGTATGTTTTCATTAAGAATATTCAATTTATTTTTCACATATTTGATATGTGACATTAAGAGATAATTCATGTTATTTTAAGGATAAAATTGAAGTTGATTTTTGGAAACCTAGAGACATTATTTACATATTTTTATGTTTGGATGTTTATTAAGAATAACTATTTATGGAATGGTTTAAGTTGATTTTTCAATGATGTTTTAGATATTGATGTATTACATCACTTTATGAAAATATATTAATATTGTATAACTTGTGCTAAACATTTCATAATGATGATATCTAGAGATAGAAGGAATTACTTATTATTCTATTATGGATATTGTGATCTATTAGTGATTCAATCATAACAAATTAAACTTAATTTCTTAGAGCATGTGATAGAGTGGTAATTGATCGAAGAACTACCAAAGGATGGAATTTCTCTAAAGAACTAAAGGAAAGATAATCCCTAATAATACTAGTCCCTTTTATATTTTTGATCATATCGTGATTGTAACCTATCAATTGGTTCTTCTAATGAACCTCTCTTATGTCCATGATGTGTTCCATCTATCCCTCTGAAAGATGTACATATATAATTCTTCACACATATAGAAATTAGAGACCATACTAATAGAGAATGATATTTCTTATAAGAATCAATCTATTAAGATTATGGATCATACAGAAAAAGTGCTATGAAATAAGACCACTAACCTAGTCAAAGTATCGTGGTGAAAACCCAAGATTGAGGAGCTGTGTGGATACTTGAGGATATAATGAGGCGAATGTATCCATATTTGATTTACTAGAGTGAAAAATTTTGATATAGAAATTCATTTTAAGCAGGGTAGAATGTAACACCTCAAGATTTTAGGAAATATTTTTTCCAAATTTATTTAATTTTCATTAATAAAATTTCATTACTCACAACATCGAGTTTAAATGAAAAGTGAAATACTATTAAAAAATTATTATTTAATATGATAGTTATCACCAAGACATTGTAATTTTGTGTATGAATAATATTAGATAAATCATGAAATTATATAGTTTAAAATTTTATATAAAATTAATTCTTAGGAATCTAATTAAATTTATTTGAAAATGAAAACCAATTAAAATATTTTAAATCTTTTTCGGAAAAACATTTTTAAGTGAAAAAACATATTTTCTCTTAATAAATTAAATAAATAACTATTTTTAAATGATTTTAGTTAATTTAATATTTTATATAATCAATAAAATATATTAAATTAATATTTTTCTCTACGTCTGTGTTAAGAGTAAGTCCATATTTTAGGCTTAAATATTTTATTTTTTCCAAAAAAATGTTTTCTCATCTTTTGTTCACATATTTTAAAATTAATTAATTCCACTTTTATTATATGTATTTTAAAAAATAAACATGGTTTCTGAAAACATAATGCCTAAATTAGCAATGTGTTAATTTTAATTATTTTTAAAAAAGGTAAAATCTTCAGTGGATAGTGAAAAATATAGATTTTTATTTCAAAACCACCCTTCAATTCGATGAATTTACAAGTTAAATATGATTTTAATATAGTTTTAAAAGTAAATTTAGTTCAATTATAATTATATTAATAAAATTTATTTCATTTTAATCAATTTAATTTTGAATTTTTCTACAAAAACTATTGAAATGCCCGAATTTTGTTTCCTTGGAAAACAACTTGTTCACCATTCCAAGACGATTAATTTTAAAATAAATGTTTACACTTATAGGATATTTTTTAAAAAATGAACATAATAATTTGAATCATAATAATAATTATTATATAATAATACTATATTAATATTTGGTGAAAATTAATAGCAAATATTGTAAAAATTAATTAATGTGGTTAATATTAAAACAGGTTTACCATGCGTTAAAGTAAACATGATAAGGGGTAAAATATAAGGCCCCAGCCTTAAACCTTAATTAATCTTGAGTTATTACAAGATTACACATTGAGGATCATTTCAGGTTTAGAGTTTTAGAGAATTAGGTCATGAAACTTGCATTACATTCCATATTTAAACAAAGTGGTTACATAAAAGACAATATTCATTCTTCCCATCAACGGAAACATATTTAAAATAAAACACATATTCTTTCTTGACACATCTTTGACACTATCATCACATCATGTACCTTTCCCTTGACCTGTGAAAAACCTTTCAAAAACTTGGGATGAGCATAAAAATCTCAGTAAGGGTTATAAAAATATGGAAAGGAAACATGAGTTCATATATACATAAGAATGAAATTATACTTTACCCATAAAACATAGGCACTGTAACATACCTCATCAAATCATGAATAAATCATAGAAATCATAAGACATAAAGGTAACTTGAGGCATTTCGAACATTGTTACGTAGGGAGTAACCCTCTTAGTTACATTTGGAATACCCACCATAGTATATTCCCTAAATCTCTTCGGAGAAACCTTAACATTTCACTCCTTCGCGTTACCCAATGCATTGGAGAGCTATATTGTGCTCACCCACCCTTAGTTTATCACGGAATTACCCATCTTCATAATAATTCCCAAGAACCATAACATAAACGTATCACATTAAACATGCATAAAGGAAACATAACATTTCCACATTTCAATCACAATATAACATTTTAGTATATTGAAATAATGAATCCATTCATAATGAAACCATTTCCAAAACCATTTAAAACATTTAATAAAGATATTTGTGAATCAAAGTGTCCCATACCACCTTGAAGATTTTAAAATTTTAAACCATTAATATCTATATAAATAAATCCTTAAAACCATTTTTAAAACATGGATATTAATAAGAACAAATAATTAAAACATTTAAAGCGATATTTTGGTTAAAGGGGTTTTACAAAAATTAGAGACACTTGAATACAATAATTGAGGAATAACATTTAGTAAAAACTTTATAATATCATGACAATAAATGGGTTTATTATATAATATTCCAAAGGATAGTATATACACCATATAAGAGTGAATTGGTGTATAACAACAATAAAGTCTCAATAGAAATGTCAAATGTGATGAAATCCCTTATAAAGATGGTATCCTTAAATTAAGGATAAATCAATCTCAAAATTATCTATGACAAAAATAAATACACCAAATATAAGTTGATATTAAGTGTAAAACAATAAGAAATTATTCACACATATTCAAATGATGACATATTCAATAACTACATGTTGAACCCAAAGAAATCGAAATTGGGTTAAAAAGTTCCCTTGGTAAAATTCGACAGCCTAACGGCATCACTTCAAAATTCAGAAAGTGAGTTGATGAGAGATAAAAAGGGAATCTCATCACTTGGACATAAAATGTACATCAATAAGGATATAAAATAACATATCCCAACATAATAGTATGTGAATTAAAAGACATAACAAAAGAAGTCTTTTAAAAAGTGGAGGGTGAAAGGTCCCCTTACCGAGTTGGGTAACTTTCGAAAGGTACACCCCATGGAAGAAGGGTCATACAATGAATATGTGAATACCCATAAATGAAATTATACTACAATAATTGTATAATAATGGGCAGTACATACACCACTCAAAAGAAATTATGGCAAATGTAGCATAAATCTCACAGGAATAAAAGTGAGATGAAAAATCCCTTACGAAAACTCGGCAGCCTAACGACGCCACTTAAAACTTCCAAAATGGATTGATGAGAGAGAATAGGGTCTATCATAATATGAACATAAAAATTACAGTAATAGTAATATAAAATAATATCCCAATAACAAGAAAGATGATCTTTAAAAGGAATGACATAAAAGAGTGTACTTTAAAAGAAAGAGAGGAGTAGGATCCCTTACCTCAAGTCCAACTTGTCTTGTTCGTTTCTTTATATTCCTGAATAACAAACTTTGGTCATTTAATAATTGCTGAAGTACCTCCTTTAGATATTATTATTCAGTTCATATCACGTATTATAATGTTATAATAATTGTTTAATAATGTTAGTTCATACCAGACGTTTTTGCCGATGTTTGGTACATGAGTCAAAAATGAACTTGTTTGAAAAAAAATTACCCATATAGTTATAAGTAAATAATTTCCAGAATATTATTAATGATTAAAATATCATATATATCCAGTAAATATTCATTATATACTATTGCATATCATTCGGAGATAAAAACGAAAAGCACCGTTCATGGAGATGGTAGGCCGTACGTACGCATGAACGCTACTTTCATTTTTTGTCATATTAATGGAATTAATACAAAATGAGATATATATATGTATATATGTTATAATTCCAGAATTATATCCATAATTTATATGTAATACATTACATATATATCCATTATATATATGTACTTATAATATTACATAACATTTTGAGATAAGAAATGAAATGTAATGTTCATGGAGACGGTAAGCCGTACGTACGCATGAACTCTACTTCCATTTCTATTTCATATTTAATGGAATTAAAACATAATGATACATAATATTATTTTAATTCCAGTATGTTATCATATATAATATCATTAAATATATCCTTTATACGTCCCACATATGGCATTAACGAATCAAATCACTTTGAGGGGGCGGTAGTCCGCACTTCCTAAAATGAAGATATCACGTTTACCAAAAATGGAATCCATAAAGGTATGACATAAATGAAAAATAAATATTTTTAAGGGAAACATAAACATATTATATATCATATATAAATATATTTACATCATAATGTCCACCTTTGAAGGTGTTAGAAGAATGTTGAACAATCATCGTTTCGGGAGGTAGAAATTTGCCATCCACAGAAACAGAATGTTATTTAAACATTAGATGTAGGAGTGTGTAAGTGTATCTATAATAATTCTTATAAAAACATCCTAGTATATTTATTATACTGGATTTGTTACAAAATTAATGAATAAAAAGACTTTAGGGGGTTGGAGAAGCAAAATATAACAAAAAGGACTCAACGGAAGACATTACCTTAAAATCGGGTAACTCCCTTTGGTTTGAGCTCAAAGGCTTCATTGAGAAGGCTTCTGCCAAATGTTAGGCTTCAAGGAGTAAGAGAGGGAAGTGGAGAGACAAAATGGGCAGGGGTTGGCTGAGCCAAAGGCTTTGGGAGTGTGGGTAAAGAGGTAGAGGTGGGGGCCTTTTATAAGAGGAGAGGAGGGGCACTCTTGTAAAGTTACAAAATGTTACTTTAGTTTCAAAATAGATTCGGATTTTAAAGGTCCAAAATTGATTTATTTAGAAGATAAGGTGATAAGGGTTCTAAATCCACTCATCTAATAGGTTTTGGACATGTGTAGGTCTTAGATATTACATTATCGTTTCATTTTATTTAAATCGTTAAATAATGAGGTCATCGCTGCATCATCATGATGTCATAAATGAATTAATTTATTTAATGTCTAAAAATTATACAAAAATACAATGATGTAGGAAATCTTTTTAGCTTTCCAATGTATATTTATATTAAAAAATATGACTTGTATGACCCCATGTAAAAATTGTTTTAGTAAAACATGTTATGTTAGTGTCATTTTTACTTTAACATTAAATAAAAAGATATTTATGTCATTTTCCAATCAAAGTGGCTCCATGGGGTCCCCATGTTGACCCATGGATTTTCTTGGTCGGTCATGACACATCCAATGAGGGTAGGACATGTGTATAGGTCATTTCATTTTATTAATACATTATTCTTACCATAAACTACACTAATTACCTCTAATCGCGATTAAAAACTTAAGAAGTTACTATTCACAAAAAAAAAATATTTTTATCCCATTGAACCACATTTTACTTCTTAATGACAACCATGTATGTTGGATTTTTGAAATTCAAAACACAAATATGGAAAAATTTCATTTATAAGGAAAAATCAGTTTTTATAAGTACCACTTAGTGGTTTCACTATTCATCAAAAATTGATGTTTTTCAGAAAAATCCCAAAAATTCAGCCTAAGCTATATTTGATATTACGAATTCAAAAATGAATTCTATTTTAAAAAATTAAAAACATATAAGTCACATTAATTAATTTAATAATTAATTCCCGCTGTCAGAGCAAATAACGTGTTTTTATGAAACAATAAGTATCAAAAGATTGACAGTAGTTTAAGTCTGATTTCAATGTGAAATTAATTCCAACGACCACTATTGGATTTAATGGTAAAATTATATTCTAATTTAACTTTAAAACCAATTCAAAAGATAATCTAATCAAATAAATAAATTAGATTAAAAAGAGGTTTTGAATTAAAATACAACATTTTACACTATTCATTAAAAAAATGAACTTTATCGGAAAGATACCAAAAATTTACACAAAGTAAATTTTGATGTCCCAATTCTTAAGAAGAGTTTTATTTGGTCCAATAGAATGTATAAGAGTGAAAAAAACTATATTGAATGATGATTCTCCATCAAAAGGTGATAAGTGAACCTTTAGTGAAAATTAGGGCATATACGCCTAAAATTGAATTCTTTCCATATTTTAAGCCTTTATCTTTTATTGGAAAAAAGTAAAAACATTTAAAAAGATATATAATCATATTTTAGTTATTTCTATCCATTCCTGCCAATACAACGACTACATGTTAACTACCATTTAAAATAATATTATTTTATTATTAGAGTGCAACGTAAGATTCCCAAGAAACACGTTGTTGCGTGGTGGGTACACCATCGAGCATAGCATACCCTTTAAAGTCATATTAATATTTTATTCACAAATATGGATAAATATGAAAATTTCATATTCTTTATTTACCTGGGGTGTTACATCCTTCCCCCCTTTTGGGAATTGTGTCCTCGCAATTTTAAAATTGGGCTTGGAAACATCATTGAAAATCCCACATCGGAACAAGAGTCGGTAAAACAATCACTTTAAAATAAAGAAAGATAAGTACAGAGGTTACCCGAGTTAACCCATACTAGGATTCCATGTAAGAAAACATGGAAATGGAGGAGAAAACATAGGGTCATGTTCTGATGAAGAGTGATAGAAAACATGTTTAGGAAAAATTTAACCACAAGAAAATCACAAACTTGTGATGGGTTAAATGGTATTCGATTCCCCAGTAGGAAAAGGTAATAGAAATTTTTTTTGTTTTAAGTAACTTTTTATTGAGGAATTTATTCATAAGGAAACATAATCACTTATGATGTTGACTTTCAACTTTTATTAGATTCCTTACACAAACTCATATTTTCTCCAAAAGACGTGTATTTAGGAAGACTTGTTCAGATTAAGAGTACTATAATCAACATCTAGAGAATCACCTAATCCACCAAAGAGATCTATATAATTCCCATTTATTTAGACTTTAACCAAAAAAAAATCCAAAAAGGATAGTATAAGATCAGATAATCCAGAAAAGGATAACCCTTTATAAAAAGAAACTCTATTCTTAATCTCCAAATTTTTCCAACAAAACCCAAAGTTCAACGAGGACCATTCTATAATCAATTTGTCCATAAAATTCTCTAAAGTAAACCAAACTAAAATTGAAACCCAAATATTTGAAGGATTTAGTCACATAGTCTTCCAAGTTAAATCGTAACATTTATCTCCAAAAAATATCAGTTGGTCTTAATGTCTCGTATTGAAAAGTAATTAACCTAATCAGATATCCTCCATGATAGGTTAATAAATATCCATAGATAACCCAAAATCAACTTACACATAATTCATAAAATCATCTAACTAAAAAGAATCAGTCAAACTAGCCAAGGACTTCATGTAGTCCAGTGGTAGGCGATAAATACCAGTTGCACTTTGGTTGTGGGTTCGATTCCCACAGCTTTGTCCGACGTGATGGGTTGTCACACGGTCTGCGTGTTTTCCTTTTTCCAAAACTATATAATTCTAAAATCATTCCCCAAAAATAGATAAAATCCTCAAAAATAAACATAACATATTTTAACCTCAATTTTATCTCATGCCTTTCATTTTCCATCATAACATATAAAAACCCATAATTACCTCAAAAGTAAGGATCATATAAACCCTAATGGTTACCTTTATAATTATTACCTGAACATCCACATTGATTGGTCATCTCTTACATGATTCATTATAGAACAAACCATGGTTCAAGTGGTTGATCAGGACTCCTTGATAGTTGGTTTAGAACAGCCACGAGTTTCCTCATTGAATACCCCATTTCATCCAGTCTCTTAATCAGAGAACCACCACAGTTTCCTTCAAACCAATTGTCACTTTGGTGCCTACTAGATCCATCCAATTACTAAAACCAAAAAGGTCAGTGTGAGTATATCTACAAAACCAACATGTACTAATGAGGAAGATAAACACTAAGATATACTTACCCATTCACCTTATCTAAAACTAGGACTCTTTCTGAAATCCTATCCATTATGGTAATGTCACTTATGCTTAGAGGATACCCTAACCTCTAATGTTATCTAAACCGACCTCTGATACCAACTATAAGGCCCCAGCCTTAAACATTACTTAATCTTGAGTTATTACAAGATTACACATTGAGGATCTTTTCAGGTTTAGAGTTTTAGAGAATTAGATGATGAAACTTGCATTACATTCCACATTTAAACAAAGTGCTTACATAAAAGATAGTATTCATTTTTCCCATCAACGGAAACATATTTAAAATAAAACATGGATTCTTTCTTGACACATCCTTGACACTATCATCACATCATGTAACTTTCCCTTGACCTGTGAAAAACATTTCAAAAACTTGGAATGAGCATAAAAATCTCAGTAGGGGTTATATAAATATGGAAAGGAAACATGAGTTCATATATATATAAGAATGAAATCATACTTTACCAATAAAACATAGGCACTGTAACATACCTCATCAAATCATGAATAAATCATAGAAATCATAAGACATAAAGGTAACTTGAGGCATTCATAACATTATTATGTATGGAGTAACCCTCTTGGTTACGTTTGGAATACCCACCATAGTATATTCCCTAAATCGCTTCGGAGAAACCTTAACGTTTCACTCCTTCGCATTACCCAATGCATTGGAGAGCTATATCGGGCTCACTCGCCCTTAGTTTATCACGGAACCACCCATCTTCATAATAATTCCCACGAACCATAACATAAATGTATCACATTAAACATGCATAAAGGAAACATAAAATTTCCACATTTCAATCACAATATAACATTTTATTATATTTAAATAATGAATCCATTCATAATGAAACCATTTCCAAAACCATTTAAAAAATTTAATAAAGAGATTTTTGAATCAAAGTGTCCCATACCACCTTAAAGCTTTTAAAATTTTAAACCATTAATATCCATATAAATAAATCCTTAAAACCATTTTGAAAACATGGATATTAATAAGAACAAATAATTAAAACATTTAAAGCGATATTTTGGTTAAAGGGGTTTTACCAAAATTAGAGACACTTGAATACAATAATTGAGGAATAACATTTAGTTAGAACTTTATAATATAATGACAATAAATGGATTCATGATATAATATTCCAAAGGACATTATATACACCATATAAGAGTGAATTGGTTCATAACAACAATGAAGTCTCCATAGAAATGTCAAATGTGATGAAATCCCTTATAAAGAAGGTATCCTTAAATTAAGGATAAATCAATCTCAAAATTATGTGTGACAAATATAAATACACCCAATATAAGTGGATATTAAGTGTAAAACAATAAAAGGTCATTAAAAAATATTCAAAGGATGACATATTCAATAACTACATGTTGAACCCAAAGAAATCGAAATTGGGTTAAAAAGTTCCCTTGGTAAAATTTGACAGCCTAACGACATCACTTCAAAATTCAGAAAGTGAGTTGATGAGAGATAAAAAGGGAATATCATAACTTGGAAATGAAATTTACATAAATAAGGATATAAAAGAACATATCCCAAAATAATAGTATGTGAAATAAAAGACATAACAAAAGAAGTCTTTTAAAAAGTGGAGGGTGAAAGGTCCCCTTACCAAGTTGGGTAACTTTTGAAAGGTACACCCCATAGAATAAGGGTCATACAATGAATATGTGAATACACATAAATGAAATTATACTACACAAAGTGTATAATAATGGGCAGTACATACACCACTCAAAGGAAATTATGGAAAATGTAGCATAAATCTCACAGGAATAAAAGTGAGATGAAAAATCCCTTACGAAAACTCGGCAGCCTAACGACGCCACTTAAAACTTCCAAAATGGATTGATGAGAGAGAATAGGGTCTCTCATCATATGAACATAAAAATTACAGTATCATTAATATAAAATAATATCCCAATAACAAGAAATATTATATTTAAAATGAATGACATAAAAGAGTGTACTTTAAAAGAAAGAGAGGAGTAGGATCCCTTACCTAAAGTCCAACTTGTCTTGTTCATTTCTTTATATTCCTGAATAATAAACTTTGGTCAATTAATAATTGACTAATTACCTCCTTTAGATATTATTATTCAGTTTATATCACGTATTATAATGTTATAATAATTGTTTAATAATGTTAGTTCATATCAGACGTTGTTGTCGATGTTTGGTACATGAGTAAAAAATGAACTTGTTTGAAAAAACATTTCCCATATAGCTATAAGTAAATAATTTCCAGAATAGTATTAATGATTACAATAAGATATATATCCAGTAAATATTCATTTTATACTATTCCATATCATTTGGAGATAAAAATGAAAAGCAACATTCATGGAGACGGTAGGCCGTACGTACGCATGAACACTACTTTCATTTTTTGTCATATTAATGGAATTAAAACAAAATGAGATATATATATATATGTTATAATTCCAGAATGATATCCATAATTTATATGTAATATATTACATATATATCCATTATATATATGTACTTATAATATTACATAACATTTTGAGATAAGAAATGAAATGTACCGTTCATGGAGACGGTAAGCCGTACGTACACATGAACGCTACTTTCATTACTATTTAATATTTAATGGAATTAAAACATAATTATACATAATATTATTTTAATTCCAGTATGGTATCATATATAATATCATTAAATATATTCTTTATACGTCCAACATATGGCATTAACGAATCAAATCACTTTGAGTGGGCGGTAGTCCGCACTTCCTAAAATGAAGATATCGCGTTTACCCATAATGGAAACCATAAAAGTATGAAATAAATGAAAATTACAGAAGCGTAAGGGAAACATAGACATATTATATATCATATATAAATAGAGTGACATCATAATGGCCGCCTTTGAAGGTGTTAGAAGAATGTTGAACAATCATCGTTTCGGGAGGCAGAAATTCGCCATCCACATAAATAGTATGTTCTTTAACCATTAGATGTAGGTGTGTGTAAGTGTAGCTCGAATACTTCTTATAAAAACATCCTAGTATATTGAAGATACTGTATTTGATACAAAATAAATGAATAAAAAGAGTTTAGGGTTTGGAGAAGCAATATAAAACAAAAGGACTCATGGGAAGACATTACCTTAAAATCGGGTAACTCCCTTTGGTTTGAGATCAAAGGCTTCCTTGGAAAGGATTATGCCCAAAGTGAGGCTTCACGGAGTAATAGAGGGAAGTGTAGAGACAAAATGGGAAGGGGTTGGCCGAGCCAAAGGCTTTGGTAGTGTGGGTAAGGAGGTAGATGTGGGGGCCTTTTATAAGAGCAGAGGAGGGGCACTCTTGTAAAGTTACAAAATGTTACATTATTTTCAAAAGAGTATCGGATTTTAAAGGTCCCACATTGATTTATTTCGAGTATAAGGTGATAAGGGTTCGAAATCCACTCATACAATAGGTTTTGGACATGTGCAGGTCTTAGATATTACATTATCTTTCAATTTTATTTAAATCGTTAAATAATGAGGTCATCACTGCATCATCATGATGTCATAAATACTTTAATTTATTTAATGTCTAAAAATTATAAAAAAAATACTATGAAGTAGAAATATTTCTATCTTTCCAATGACTATTTATATTGAAAAATATGACTTGTATAACCCTATGTAAAAATTGTTTTAGTAAAACATCTCATGTTTGTGTCATTTTTACTTTAACATTAAATAAAAAGATATTTATGTCATTTTCCAACCAAAGTGGCTCCATGGGGTCCCCAAGTTGACCCATGGATTTTCTCGGTCTCCCATGACACATCCAATGAGGGTACGACATGTTTCTAGGTCATTTCATTTTATTAAAACATTATTCTTACCATAAACTACACTAATTACCTCTAATCGTGATTAAAAACATAATAAGTTACTATTCACCAAAAAACTATTTTTTCCCATTGAACCACATTTTACTTCTTAATGACAACCATGTATGTCATATTTTTTAAATTCAAAACAAAAATATGGCAAACTTTCATTTAAAAGGAAAAATCAGTTTTTATAAGTACCACTTAGTGGTTTCACTATTCATCAAAAATTGAAGTTTTTCAGAAAAGTCCCAAAAATTCACCCTAAGATATATTTGATATTATGAATTCAAAAATGAAGTCTATTTTACAAAATTCAAAACATATAAGTCACATTAAATAATTTAATAATTAATTCCCGCTGTCAGAGCAAATAGCATGTTTTTATGAAACAATAAGTATCAAAAGATTGACACTAGTTTAAGTCTGATTTCAAAGTGAAATTAATTCCAACGACCACTATTGGATTTAATGGTAAAAATATATTCTAATTTCACTTTAAAACTAATTCAAAAGATAATCCAATAATATAAATAAATTAGATTAAAAAGAGGTTTTGAATTAAAATACAACATTTTACACTATTCATTAAAAAAATGAACTTTATCGGAAAGATACCAAAAATTTACACAAAGTTAATTTTGATGTCCCAATTCTTAAGAAGAGTTTTATTTGGTCCAATAGAATGTATAAGAGTGAAAAAAACTATATTTAATGACGGTTCTCCATCAAAAGGCGATAAGTTAACCTTTAGTGAAAACTAGGGAAAATACGCCTAAAATTGAATTCTTTCCGTATTTTAAGCCTTTATCTTTTATTGGATAAATATAAAAACATTTAAAAACATATATAATCATATTTTAGATATTTCTATCCATTCCTGCCAATACAACAGCTACATGTTAACTACTATTTAAAATAATATTATTTAATTATTATAGTGCAACGTAAGATTTCCAAGAAACTCGTTGTTGCATGTTGGGTACGCCATCGAGCATAGCGTCCCCTTTAATGTCATATTAATATTTTATTCACAAATATGGATAAATATGAAAATGTCATATTCTTTATTTACCTGGGGTGTTACATAAAATTATTTAATAACATGACCAAAACCCATCATATGGAAAATATGAGAGTTTATAACCTTTAATAATGAACAATTTCAAATCTTGGATTAAAACCTGGGTACAATTTATTATTTTCTAGAATTTCATGCACGTCTTCTCCCCAACATATATAAGGCCACCACCTCTCCTCCCATCATCACACATTAAAAACAATTTGGATTAGTCAATAACTACAAAAATGTATTAATTATATCCATAACAACATACTAGAGGCCATTATGTTTCCATAAATCCAATATAGTCAAGAATTTGGTTCAACCTAAAGAGGTTGTCTGAAGAATTGGTATAGTTTTAAACTGTGCATTTTTGTTTTACTTCTTCTTCTAACTCCTTTAATTATTCTTAAAAATTTTAATATAATTAAACCAATAGAATAAATATAATTATGATTTATTATGTTAATATCATAACCAAAATCCATATCCTATTACATAAAATGTGATGCAAAATCATCATTTGTTTGTACGATGGGCTACCGCCTCATGAACTGATGTTATTCAATTTTCATCCCTACCTATTACAGATAAATATAATGAAGGATTTTATGTTTTTATATTATATTTATTATAATTTTATACCTATTTAATAAAAATAATACATCTACCTTTTTACATCCCAACCCATTGGAATATAATAACATTTCTCAGGTTTACGTTAGATTACCATACTTTTGGAGAAATATATTTCCACATCGATTTTTTTACTTTTTCACATCAATTTTGAAGAAATGTGTATACAGGAAATGTTATAAGTTATAGTTTTGAAATCTATTTTAATAAAAAAAATCTAAAAATAAACTAAAATATAATTTAATGTGTAATGGCCTAGACCATCATGGTTCATCCCTTTTCCAAATTCAGGATCCTAAGGATGGCATCACGGTAGCAGGCTGACATTTCGGTTCGCGACACGATCGGTGCGAATGATCAAAGTGACATGATCGGTGTGTCACTTATCGGTGTGATCAATCTGTGTCACACAGCCTTGTTGAGTTTTTCTTCTATAGTGTTTCCCGTAACACCACTTTTAATCCTTTTTATCCTTTTGGAGGTGGTTCAAGGCCATTTTTAGCCCCATAATTAATGTTTAAAATTCCTAAGAGTGGGGATACCCACAACGGACCCAGTTGAGTGTCCGTGTAATGCTCCCCGTTGTTTATATAAAATCTTTTAAAGTCATAGATGTTACCACCTTTTGTCAATGAGAGTTATTAAATAAAAATTAATTCAGTCGTGTGTAACCACCCAACCATGTGGTGAAACCACAATCTGACTTTAAAGTCGTTCAAATTTCCATATCCCGTAACAATGGGATCTCATCCTTAAATCACACAACAATTCCATCTTCTTCTTCTCTAGGCTAGTCTCTATTTCTTCCTTTCACTTTTGGAGTTCCCCTTCCCGAGGCAAGTGGTGCGCCTATGCGGGAGCCTTTCTAATCGTCCTTGGAGCCCCGATTTTTCCTCCCCTTCACGTTGTGCATCCTCAATTCTTAGCCCATGGAGAAGAACATCGATCCTTGATCAACCAAGTAGGGTTTTTTCCTTTTTCTGTCTTACTGTGTATCATGTGGGGTGGATATGATTTTGTTTCTGCGGGATGGATGAAACCAAAAATTAATGAAGATAACAAGCATAATTTTAAAGAATTAATGGGGCGGGGGGTTGGGGTTGATGTTTATGTTATTTTTTTTCTTATTCTTTATTATGTGTTGTGAATTGTACTGGCTTATGCTCACTGAAAATCATGGTCGTTGGTTGTCTTTCATTGCGCACTAATAAACCCTTGTCTTCTATGATGATTGAATGAATATAACATAGAAATGGGTTAATCACTAAAATCACTGGATCAAATGGTTAACAGTGAACATCAATCCTTGTGTGGTCACCCCGGTTAACCAATAGAAAGGAGAACCTAATGAATGATGTGCTTAAAGCTGGAAGTTTCCCTACTCTGTTGGTAGTGGGTGTGTTTTCCTGATAGATGCTTATCAGGTGAAGTGGATGAGGATGGGATCCTCTATTGTGGTATGATTGTTGGGTGTGAATCTAAAGCCATGTGGGGCTGTATCTCGAGGCTGGGTTTTGTTCCAGTACATTGAAGGATCTCACTGATCCCTTTGTTGTTGTGAGTTCACAAGAGAACCAGGTGTGAATGCTTAAATAGATTTTTATGTGTTTCTCTTTCTCTGGCTTGTTGGTGTGACTTTTAGATTTCACAGTAGTGCAGAATTAACTTAAATGAGATCACTTGAACATGAAAACAAGAATGGGTTGAATGGGTAGTTGTTCTTGGGAATGAGTTGTGACTTGGACATGAGTGTTGTGCCTTTCTTTTATGAATGAATGGTAATGAGTGTGTTTGTGCTTAGTTTGGATTTGGAAACCCTAGGTTGGGGTGAGTGAGTGTTACCTATATATATATATATATATATATATATATGTATTTTTAGTTTTTATGTTTCTTATTCGCAGCCCACCAAATTTGATCACTTAGTGTTGAACACCCCCATTTCATGGGGGAGTGTGTTTTTCACAACACTCCTATGAGTGGAAGGTTATTAACTCTTTTTCTACTCCCTTTCCCGAATAATCCAAGACAATTTGAGTAGGATGTTAAGGCCTGAGGTCCATTATTGCCCAAGATTCTTCAGGCAGGGTTGTTTTGGTAGTTTTTCCAGGTGTGTGCGTGCAGGTTGTTTCCCAAGAGTCTTCGAGATGAGGCCCTGGTGTCTTCGGGTGTGGCAGTAGTTATTTTGGCCCTGGTTTTTGCAGGCATGGTTATGCATGGTGGTTGCAGCCCAGGTGTTTGCAGCTATGATGTGTGGTTGGGGCCCATGTGTGTGTGAGCGGGGTGTCGCAGTGGGACTACGGTGAGAATAGATTTATTGGATCGATTCATAGGATGTATTCAATAACAAGTGGGAAGGTGGTGCAGTGTACCCAAACATCGATGTGTTATTACTATACATTACTTGACTTGAATTATTTGTGGAGTGTTCCTTAGTGAGCCTTGGGTGGATAGCTTTCCTTGCTAGTTTCTTGGTTATGTCTTTTCTCAGAGGGCATTAGAATGCCTCCCCACTTGTGAATGAGAGTCTTTGGTTTTCCCTACCGAGTATACTTGTATTCTCACCCTACATATATAAAACTACTTTTAGGTTTCCAAGAGGACTTTGGGATAATGCAGGGCCATACTAGCTTGGACGTTGGGACAGTTGAAGTTGCTGTTTTTCTTTTCTTTGGTAATTTCCCTTTGTAGTCTCCTTGTACATTTTGGATTTTAATGTTTTAACATGCATATGGGTATGATTTTATTTGGCTTTAAATTTATCTCCATTTTTTGCGTTGTTATGATTTACTACCTTATATCCCGATCCTAATAAAGAAAAAGGGTAATGCCTTCCATCTTGGGTGTGATTCTATACCCTTGGTGCTAGTCTCCACTCTAGGGCCTATTGAAGGCGGGTCTTAGGGGTCATTATCTCTCATTCAACATGACAAAGGAAGGGTATGTAAATCTACTATCCCTTCCCTCATCTTAGTAAAGGCGGGTCGTGATAGAATGGTATCAGAGGGATGGTTGAGAGATAGGATGGAGTTTGGGGTTAGGCACAGTGAGGATTGCATGGGATGGTAGGAAAATAGTGTTGGGTAATCTCGATCCGTGAAATAGGTGAGGGAAGACCGGCTAGGACATGGGATTTTAGGCCCCCCATGATCTGATGCAAGGACTCCAGGCCTACTGAATGACAAAGTGAGGATGCACCGATTGAAGGGTAGAGACCCTAGGGAAGGTACATGCATCATAATGAATTGTGTTCTTATGTTTAATTGGTATGTTTTTTGGGATTTAAAATGTATAAGAAGTCTAAGAAAAATTAATAAAAATATTCTACACTACTCGGGCTTAAGAATTCCTTATTTACCTTGTAGCTATGGAACCTAGGAGACGACCACGAGTAGTGCAGGCGATCGAGGCCCAAGAGTTTGACTAGGCTGATCGACAAAGGGCTGACCGAGAGGAGGAGGACGATCAGTGGTAGAGGACGCTTTGAGCCTTTTAGCGGCAGACCCTCGAGAATTATGAGGGAAACATCTTTGATGTGGAGACTGAGAGCTGGCTAATGGAGCTGGTGATAGCTTTCAGCTTGATCTAGGCTCTGATGGAGTACTGGGTTACACTGTATGTAAGCAAGAGGCATGGAGAAGCGCGTTAGGGGTGGACAGTTTATCTTGGGGAGAAGAGGGAGGCTAAACTGACATGGACTGATTTCGAGAAGGAGTTTCGGGTGAAATTACTCTCTTCCTCGATGAAGGCTGAGAATAAGTAGGAACTACTCTCCCTCTAGTAGGGGAGTATGTTAGTGAGAGAGTTGGGAATCAGGTTTAAGGATCTCGTTTTCTTTGCTATCAACCTCTTCCCAGATGTGGAGTCTCGGGTGAGACGTTTAGAGGAGGCACTTCGACCTTCTCTCCAGTATTCTATTACTCCCTTCACCCTACCAACGTACTTAGAGGTCTAGAAGAAGGTTGAAGTATTAGAGAGAATGAAAACACTGGGAGGTGTATCGTGAGAGGGAATCTAGTTGGGCTCGTCGAAGGGGAAACCCTTCAGCAGCAGGCCTCCAGTGTCAGGGCCCTCTAGGTTTCGACCACCAGGAAGTAGGCCTCAGCAGTTCCAGTTCTGATCTCCCAGCCCTCTCCCTTTCCTTACAGGCCTTGGGCCGAGATGCATCATCAATGAAAGCCATGGGCACCTTCGGAATTAGTTCCCAGATAGAGTACTGTACAACGGGGGTGGGAAGGTTCAACTCCCACCTCAGCAGCAGCAGTTTCTAGCTAGGTCCTTTCAACTGCCGCAGTAGGGGTAGCAAGCTCTCGCTCCTCCGAGGGAAGGCATTACAGGAGGAGGCCGGACTCAGGATGCTCCTTGGGGACCTCAACCAGCGCGTGTTCGGGGAGGTGTTCGACAGCAAAGAGGTAGGGGAGCTGGGCATGGGCAGTTACACGACGCAGAGGTAGCAGTTCCAGCAGGGCCAGAAGTCGTTCGAGGTATAATCACCTTGTTTAGTACTCTTGGCTACGCCTTGTTCGATACATGAGATTCACACTCTTTGGTTTCACCCAGTCTTGCATGTGCTCTGGGTTTAGACGTTGAGAGACTTCTAGTGGCCCTGGTGCTAAGCCCAAAAGTCAGATGTCAGACCGACTTTCTTTATGTTTTCCGAGGTTGTAAACTGATGTTAGGGCCACATCAGTCTATCATGGATCTTCTACTATTGCAGATACATCCATATGATGTCATCCTAAGCATTGACTGCCTATTCTCTATATGTGCTGTCACTGACTGCTTCTGAGGAGGGGTTGCGTTTTTAGATTTGGGTGTTTGACATGTAACCTTCATCGGCGAGCGCGGTTTCCAGAAATGCAGCAGGCGAGAGGATCTTCTCCTTTCTTTTTTAGCTGCACTATCAGTGGTGTCAGTGGATGCAGAAATGGTGGAAGTCCCAGGGATCGTCAGTGAGTATATGGAAGTCTTCCATGAGGAGGTGGAGACTCTACCCCATCGACATAATGTTGAGTTTGGGATACACTTTCAACCCAGTGACCGTCCGATTTCGATGGCTCCCTACTAGATGGCACCTTTCGAGTTACAGGAGTTGCGGATTCAGATTGACGATCTGATGAAGAAGGGTTTTGTTCGAAAAAGTGCGTCACCATGGGGTGCTCCAGTATTATTCTCAAAGAAGGAAAATGGTTGTCTCAGGCTGTGCATAGATTACCGGAGACTGAATCAGGTAACGATCAAGAACCGTTACCCTCTCCTGAGGATAGACGACCTTTTGGACCAATTAAAAGGGGCGGGGTGGTTCTCCATGACTGACCCGTGGTCAGGATATCACCAGCTGAGTGTGAAGGAGGGTGACATCTCAAAGTCTACCTTCAGGTGTAGATATGGTCACTTTTAGTTTGTGGTCATGCAGTTCGGCATCACGAACACTCCAACTGTGTTCATGGGGATCATGAACTCTGTCTTCCAGGAATACCTGGATCAGTTAGTTATCGTGTTTATTGACAACATCCTGATCTACTCAAGATCATAGGAGGATCATATTGTGCACCTAAGATTGGTTTTAGAGGACCTCTGATAGCACCAACTCTATGGGATGTTGTCCAAGTACAAGTTCTGGATAAGAGAAGTGCACTTCCATGGGCATGTGGTTTCCAAGAAGGGAATAGAGGTGGATCCATCGAAGGTTGAGGTGGTTGTTTCTTAGGAAACACCCAAGAATGTGGAAGATGTTCGTAGTTTCCTTGGACTGGCAGGCTACTATCGGAGGTTCGTGCCCAACATCTCCAGAGTTGCATCACCTTTGATAGCTTTGACCAAGAAGGACCAGGCTTTCATGTGGAATGGGCAGTGTGAGGCAACCTTCATCTATCTGAAGGAGAATTTGATAAGTTCCCCAGTGTTGAGGTACCCAGAATAATGGGCGGCGTATGTGGTGTTCTTTGATGCTTCAAGACAAGGCCTCGAGTGTGTGTTGATGCAACGACAAGGGGTGATATCTTATGGGTCTATATAGTTATGTCCCCATGAGCGAAATTATGCCACCCACGATTTGGAGCTTGCGGATGTCATTTTCGCACTAAAGTTATGGCGGCATTATCTCATTGGGGAGTGCTTCATGGTCTTCAAGGATCACAAAAGCATGAAGTGTATCTTTTCCCAGTGGGACCTGAACTTAAGGCAGCGAAGGTGGATGGAGTTCCATCAGGATTACGACATCGATATTTACTTCACTTCTAGAAAAGTGAATGTGGTGGCTGATTCCTTGAGCAGGAAGTCACAGTAGGATGTAGTTCGTGGGTCGGCAGACGCTTGGAAGGTGACGGAGGAGTTGGCTGCCCTGAACATGGAGGTAAGGGAGGATGGTGGTAGAGGTTGTCTATTTCAGATGACAGTGCAATCCTATCTCCTACAGTAGGTGTAGGAGTCTCAATGGGGAGACTTCGAGAGAGAAGTGATGCATGATCGGGCTAACCAAGGAAATGCTTTGGAAGGATGGACAGAGGATGGTCAGAATCAGATGCCTTTCTTAGGGAAGATGTTTGTCCCATAGGCAATGCACGAGAGGACTCACCCCTTGTGGTGCACCCGGGAGTTTCCAAGATGTACCAGGGTCTGTGTAGTCAGTTTTTGTGGCCCGGGGTAAAGCGGGAGATGGAAGAGTTTGTGGCCATGTGCCTAGTGTGTCAACAGGTGAAGGCTGAACACCGTGTTTCAGGAAGTCTATTAGAACCTTTATATATCTCTGAATGGATGTGGGATGACATCTCGTTTGATTTTTTCACAGTACTACCCAAGGTTCACGGATGTTGTGATGCTATCTCGGTAGTGGTGTACCGGTTAACGAAATCTGCTCACTTTCTGGCGATCAAGTTGTCGGGTGCAGTGAATGCCTTAGAGCGAAGGTATGTGGATGAGGTTTTGCAGTTTCATTGAGTTCTAAGGTCCATAGTCTCGGATAGGGATGCACGGTTTAACTCACGAGTCTAGAGAGGATTGTAGAATGATTTTGGCACCCAACTACGTCTTAGCACTGCTTTCCACCCCCAGACATATGAATAGACATACCACACCATATATACAATAAAGGATATGCTACAGGAATGTATCCTGGACTTTGGGGGATCATGGGTGCGGTACTTGACCCTAGTAGTGTTTTCCTACAATAATAGCTATCACTCTGCCATTGGCATGGCTCCGTTTGAAGCCTTGTATGTAAGGACATGTCGCTCACCCGTGTGCTGGACCGAGGATGGGGAAACATGTGTTCTTGGACAGGAAGTGGTGTAGAGCACAACAGTGAAGGTTCAGCTTATACAGAACAGGATGAAGGTGGCTAAAGACCAGTATAATTCATATGCCAACAATAGGAGGAGACCCTTTGAGTTCAAGGTTGGGGACCACGTATTCTTGAAGGTCCCCCCTCGGAATGGGAAACAGAGGTTCGGTAGGGGGAGTAAGCTTTCTCCAAGGTTCATTAGACCATTTGAAGTGTTGTGGAGGGTGGGATAAGTGTCTTATCAGCTAGTGCTACCACCGTCGCGAATGTGAATAAATTATGTCTTCAATGTGTCACATATCTAATGGTATCTACACGAAGATTCACACATCATCGAATAGGGAAAGTTGGAATTAAGGCCGATGTGACTTTTTTGGAATGAACTGTGAGGATCGAGGATCATGATGAGATGGTTATCCGTGGATGGACCATTCCTTTAGTTCTTGTTTTGTGGAGGCATGGTGGCCTCGAAGAGAGTACCTGGGAATGGGAGGCATGGATGCAGACCCAATACCAAGAGATATTTTGAGTTTTGTCTAGTTTTGTTTGTACTTGATTGTGATGGAACACTTTACCTTGTTAACAATGGAATGTATGGTTTTCCTTATTCTTTAGATTCATGTGAAAAGTACTGACTATTTGGAGGGGAGGACCCGATCCCTAATCAAGACGCATTAAGGTGGATGCAATTAAACCCGTGCGGGTGAGTCAGTGCTGCCCAAAGCGGTTAATATCATGACATGGAGGAAGAAACTCTCTAACCCATATGACTGGACAACTGGACCCTTGAATGTTGCGTGGTTTCTTAAGGGGGAGGTGTTCCTATATGTCGATGAGGTTCACACCTGAGAGGTATCTTTCGGGGTGGTTGTTCGGACCCCCCTCTTTTCTTCGGGTCTAGTTTTGATTCTCAAGGACGAGAATAGTTCAAGATGTATCTAATGTAAAGGCCTAGACCCTCATGGTCAATCCCTTTCCAAAATTATGGATACTAAGGATGGTGTCTCGATAGTAGGATGTCATTTCGGTGCGTAACACAATCAGTGTGACCGATTGGCGAGACACGATCGGTGCGACTAATTGGTGTGACCGATCGGTGCGACCGATCGGTGCGACCGATCGGTGTGTCCCCAATTGGTGCGACTGATCACTATCACACATCCTTGTCGAGTTTTTCTTCTATATTTTTTCCCGTAACACCACTTTTATGCCTTTTTAACCTTTTGGTAGTGGTTCAAGGGTATTTTTATCCCCATAATCATTGTTTAAAATTCATAAGAGTAGGGAGAACCTTAGTAGACCCAGCTGTGTGTCTGTGTAACTTTCCCCTCTGTTTATATAAAATCCTTTAATGTCACAGTTGTTACCACCTTTTCCCGATGAGAGTTATTAAATAATAATTAATTCAGTTGTGTGTAACCACCGAACCACGTGGTGAAAGCACAATCCAACTTTAAAGTCATTTAAATTTCCATATCCCATAACAACGGGATCTCATCCTTAAATCCCATGGTAACTCCTTATTCTTCTTCTCTGGGATAGTCTCATTTTCTTCCTTGTGCGTTTGGAGTTCCCCTTCCTGAAGAAAGTGGTGTGCCTGTGCCAGAGCCTTTCTGCTCATCCTTGGAGTCCCAGACACTCCTCCCATGAAATTTGCGCATCCCCAGTTCTTGGCACATGGAGAAGAACATTGATCCTTGATCAACCAAGTAGGGTTTTTCCGTCATCTCTCTTACTATGTATCATGTGGGGTGGGTATGATTTTTTTCTCTAGTACGGATGAAACCGAACATTAATGAACATAACAATTAGACATTTAAATAATAAAGGGGGGGGGGTGTTCAATGTTTTTTTCTTGTTCATAATTACATGTTGTGAATTGTACAGGCTTATGGTCACTGAAAATCATGGTCGTTGGTGGTATTTCCTTGTGCACTAATGAACCCTTTTCTTCTACGATGATTGAATGATTGTAACAAGGAAATTGGTTAATCATGAAAACTCGAAGGATTAAATGGATACCAAGGAACATAAATACTTGTGTGTTCACCTTGGATAACCATCAGAAAGACGAACTTAATGAATGGTGTTCTTAAATGTAGAATTTTCCCTACTCTATTTGGCAGTGGGTGTGTTTTCCTGCTAGATTCTTATAGGGTGAAGTGGATGAGGATGGGATCCTTTATTGTGGTACGATTTTTGGGTGTGAATATGAATCTATGTTGGGCTGTATCTCGAGGCTTGGTTTGATTCCAGTACTTTTAGGGATCTCACTGATCCATTTTTTGGTGTGGCTTCATAAGAGAACCAGGTGTGAATGCTTAAATTGCTGTTTTAGTGCTTCTCTTTCTCTGTCATGTGGTTGTGCCTGTTATATTTCCCAATAGTGCATAATTTACTTAAATGGGATCACTTGAACATGAAAACAAGAATGGGTTGAATGGGTAATTGTTCATGGGAATGAGTTGTGACTTCACTGTGAGTGATGTGCCTTTCATTTATGAATGAATAATAACAAGGGTTTTTGTGCTTAAGTTGTATTTGGAAACCCTAGGTTGGGATGAGTGATTCTTAACTATATATATATATGTGTGTGTATTTTGAGTTTTTATGTTTATTATTAACGCCCGACCCATGTTGAGCACTTAGTGCCGAACACCCCCATTTCATGGGGTGGGTGTTTTTCCCAGCACTCCAATGAGTGGTTGGTTCTTAGTTCCTTTTCTGCTCCCTCTCCTAAATAGCCCAAGAATCTTTGGGCAGGCTGTGATTGCCTGAGGTCCATTATAGCCCCAGATTTTTCAGGAAGGGTAGTTATGGTGGTTGGCCCAGGTGTGTGCGGTCAGGTTGTTTCCCAAGAGTCTTTGGGATAAGGCCCATGTGTCTTCAGTCATGGCAGTAGTTGTTCTGGCCTCGGTTTTCATGGGAATGGTTACACATAGTGATTGTGGCCTAGGTGTTTGCGGGTGGGATGTTTGGTTGTGTCCCAAGTCTGTGCGGGTGGGGTGTGGCAGGGGTACAATGGTGAGAATGGCAGGATTGGTTTGATGGATATGAGATCTTCAATAACCAGTGGGAAATTGGAATGGGTAACCCATACATCGATGTGCTATTACTATAAATTACTTGAATGCGTTATTTGGGGAATGTGTCTTGGTGATCCTTGGGTTGATAGTTTTTCATGATAGTTTCTTGGTTATCTCTTTTCTCCTAGGGCATTAGAATGCCTTCCCAATTATGCACGAGAGTCTTTGGTTTTCCCTACTGAATATACTTATATTCTCACCCTATGTATATAAAAATGCTTTCAGGTTTCTTGGAGGACTTCAGGGATCGTGCAGGGCTGTACTAGCTTGGACATTGGGACAATTGTTGTTGATGTTTTTCTTTTCATTGGTACTTTACCTTTGTAGTATCCCTGTACTTTGTGGCTTTTACATTTGTAACATTCATATGGGTATGGTTTTCTTTGGATTTACTTTTATCTCCAGTTTTGATGTGGTTAGGATTTACTACCTTATCTCCCAAACCTTATAACGAAAAAGGGTAATGCCTTCCATCTTGCATGTGATTCTATACCCTTGGTGCCAGTCGCCACTCCAGGGCCTATTGAAGGAGGGTCTTATGGGTCATTATATCTCCTTCAACTTAAAGAAGGAAGGGTCTGTCAATTGACTATCCCTTCCTTCCTCTTGGTGAAGGCGAGTCATGGCATAATGGGTCTTTAAGCATCTGTTATTTATAAACCGATGTTGAAAATATATTTCCACATCAGTTTTACTATGAAAACAACATGAAAAAAGTTGTATAGAAATTTGTACATAAATTTTATCCTAATAAATATTTTTAAAGTAATATTATTTTAATGTGGAAAATATTCACTAAATACTTTCAATGTTAGTTTTGTTTAAAAACAAAATTTGAAACACCACTTCGAAAAAATTACTTAAGCCTTTCAACATCCATTTATAGTAAAAACTGAGGTAGAATGTCTTATAATTTTTATTCCACATTTTTTAAAGAATAAAAACAAGAAATGTTTATTTTTGTTCTAACTAATTAAATAAATTAAATGAACCAAATTCATTTGAAAAACTATAAAAAAAACAGAATATATAGTAGAGAAACATCAAATACAATAGAGAACAAACCTGTAAAACCATACTTATTTTAAAACCTTAAAATATGATTTTTTCATAAATATTAATTTTTTTACTAGAATAAAATTAAACCTATTGGATAATTTATAATTTAATTATTCTAGTTTGTTCATGAATTATTACTTGGATATCATTAGTTTGATATCATTTTTCAATGAATAAGGGGAAATAATACATATAATGACAAAATAAAAAATTAATCTACCAAGAAGAACCATAGGGAACACATGAAATGAAACATTATCAAAGAGGTATAAGTTTAAGTTTATATGAAATTAATAAAATTAATATAAATTAAATAAAAATTTATATTTATAGCTAATACATACCCAGACAAGACCTTGTTTCAATGAAGTTGGCCATTTTAGTAAGAGTATAATTCCACCTCAATTTTGTGAAATCCCAATACTTCATTTAGGTTTATGCTAATAAATATACCTATAGGTAAATTTCATGAATATAATATCAATATAAAAAATGAATAAAAATTAACTGGTAGACCCATGTTAAGGAAGTTATTGTTATGAATCATCAATGTCCCATATGGAGAAATTGTTACCAAATTGTGAAATGACTAAGAAACATAAATAAAAAAGTATGTATCATTTCATTTGTATTCAATTTGTAATGAGGTGATAAATCCATAGGAAATAGGAATTTTACTTGAGATTCATTGGATGATTATGGTCCCATAATGTGATCAATTAAAACTAATGAAATGGATGAATAACCTGTAGTGAAATTAGATCTACCTTAATTTTTTTTGAATTTATACCTAATAGAAAACTCAATCCAATACCTCCAATATTTTATTTTAAAATAACCTATAGTCACAAAAACTCTAAATTAAATAACATAACATTTGATATTATATAGATCAAGTTCCAATGATCCACCATATGTAAAACTACTAAATTGGACCATGTATCTAAACTTTCACAGAATTGGGAAGCTATTAATAAATAATATTAAGGGAAATAGTACATAATTAAAATTACATGAAACAACAATATAAAGTTGTAAGATTATTCGTTACACTATAAAATTTACCATATACTATTAATACCTTAACAATATAAATAAAATGAATCGTAAATAAATAAAACCAAACTATATATGGATTAATAATATATGTAAGAGAAACAATGAGTCCAAACTAAATATGGAATGATTGGTTTGGAATTTGATGAATCATACTTAAATATATCCAGAAATGTCTTGATGGATGTAAGAGTAAATATGTTTTATTAATTTATATGTGTAAAATTACCATTCCCACATCTTTATTTAACTCATTTATGTAATAAAAATGAAATATCTCAGAACTATAACTCATTGTTTTCAGATCACAACTCTTTATATCCCCTAAAATAATTATAGTTAAAGAAGTAAAAATAAACATAAAAAATTAAATTTATGAGGATAAATTGATCATCACTCTATAGAAACAATATAACAATCATATGTTGAGAAATTTGAATGATTTTATCATAGATAAAATGTTAAAAGAAAGTATCCTTCTATCATTAAATAAAATTAACTATGTAAACATAATGAATAAAAAAATATATCATGCATAATTTTTTATAAAATTAATCATGTATATTAATTCTAATATAATATTAGTATTTATTATTGTAAAAGATGTAAAAATTAGAATAATTGTACATCCCAAAATTATATACAAAATTTTAAACCATGGGAAAAATTAAAGGGGACATGGTGAATCTAATATGAGTTTTTTATGACATGGGATGGGTGATAACATATAATAAATTAAAAATAATATATATATGGGTATATTATTCTTGATTATTATATCCCATTAGATTAAATGAAAAAAGGAAGAAACATTTATGATTAAAGAAAAAATTGAATACGAGAGAAAAAATAGAAAATATTAATTCCACATCATATTATGAATCTACATAAATTGGTTTTTTTACATTGAAAATGAATGGAAAGAATGTTAAAATAACATTATCCTGAAAAAGAGTAGAAGAATAAGTGAATTTTGATAGGAGTTAAAGGAACATTATGGGGAGAAGTCATACCAAGGTGAAGTAGAAGATTGAATTTGAACATTGGGAGATGAATTTTAATATATTAAGATATAACTTAAAAATTGATATAATAATAAGACAATAAAATGAACTAAAAATTAAATTAACCCCAATTAATGTAAATATTAAATGTTGGATGTATAAATTCACAATTTATGTTGTAGGTTTTTGATTGAAAAGATAATATCACTGAGATGGGTAAGTTTTTCAATTGTATACGACTTGTCCTCATTAAGAGTCTATAATAACAATGAATGATATAAGATTAAAAAATATAAAATTTTGATATGAAACTAAAAATAATTAATATAAATATCGTTAGAAAAATCATTCATCACCCTAATTGTGGCTATATCCAACACAAATCATATGAAAAAACATCATTCCACCCTTTATTGTTGATGATGAAACTATGGTTATGAAATAATATGGTTATGAAACACTGACGTTAAAATAAAAACTAACACACTCACACAAACAAACATATATAATAGAACATATATTTTCTAATATAACATTTATCCACCAATAACATCATGTAGTTGAATTTATTTGGTGTTAATATCAACAACTGATCACTATTAATCATTTTACATTAATTTTATTTTCATTTAACAATTATAAAAACACATATAAACAATAATAATTAAGAATAAATAACTTATAAAAAAGAATACAACTTACTTTTTCAGAAATTATATAAATGATTTACGTACTCTTCCTAATACAAAGACATAAATCAAAGAACTACCCTAAAAAATAAAACCCAATATACCATCTCAAACTACAAAAATAGCATAAATACTCATATCATTAACATTAATTAAAAAATAAATACCTAAAACATCTATAATATGAAAAAATGGAATATACAATCTTTAAGAAATAAATGATAGTAGAATTTCTCAATTTTGAAACATATATTAAAAGATACATACTTTATAATTTTATATATAACCAAAAATAAAAATTAGTTTACAAACAAGAACCATATAAAAACAAATATAATTTATAAACATTAAAAAAAGATATTTTCTAATTAATTTGTTTAAAAAATTAAATAAAAAAACTTAAATTATAATTTTAATGTTAACCATACATAAAATATTGTTTAAAAAATTGAATATGGGTATGTTCTTTATTTGTGTATGACTCAGTGTAATTTAAAATATTTAATAAAAATGAATTTTATAAGATTATAAAAAAACATTTCTATAAAAAACATTAAATAATTCATATAACTATCCTTATCTAATTTACTCATCATCCCAGTTCTCATTATCTCAAACATGAATATTAAAACAAAATAACTACACAATACCATTACTTTTTGATGATGAAAATATGGTTATGAAAAATTATCTTGAAAATAAAAACAAACAAACACACACACACACACATATATATGATAAAACTTATATTATCTAATATAAAAATATTTACATAATTTCTTTTATTAGTATAAATATTTTTTTTCTATGTTTAGTTTGTTTAAGTTGGTTATTATGCCTATATTTTACTATAAAATATTGTATTTATGTGACATTTATTTCATTCTAGAGTTTTATATAAAATTTTCATGTATCATTATGTCATTGATTTTCTCCCACTCATATGTGTGCATGGTTGGGTTACTAATTTCTTTTGGTATTCATGATGTATCATTCTAAATTAAATACTAGTGTTAGGTATAGATTTTTTTATAAATCCAAAACCCATTAAAAAACTGCTAATAACCATGTAAAAATAAACAGAATATACCAACTTAATTCAGAAAATGATTATATAAATAGTATTTTTTTAACATTAATTAAAAGATACATACATAATTATTTTAATCAAAATCACATGTAACAAATAGATTAAAAAAAAGTGAAGATAGGTAGGTTATTTATTTACATATGAAATGACATAATTTAATATATAAAATAGAAATGAATGTTATTAAATTAAAAAATAAAATGATTTGATATAAAAATAATAATTAATAAAACCAACTTTGTCAAACTCAAACATTTATTTAGTTGTCATTATCTCATATATAAATCTTAAAATATAACGACCACATTCCAAATTTAATTTTATTTATTACACTACGGTTTTGAAACATTAATTTAATATATATATATATATAATAAAAACCAAATATTATCTATCATAAAATAAATTTACCATTACTTCCATATATTTGATTGTATTTGTATTCTTTATAGATAAGTGATATTTGTTAATATTTTTTCTTTGAATTTCATTTTAATATGTATCAAGTAAAATAAATTTATAAATAATATGAATTAAAAATAAAGAAAATATACAAATAATTAATCATACTTGTTTAACAAGTTGCTAAATTTTTAATTAACACCACCTAATAAAGAGAAAAACCAATAAAACGTGGATTCATTCGGGTATAATACACCTCCCATCAAATGACCACTAAAATATAAAAATTTCCTAATTAATTTCATTATTCATAATAAATGTTCATACTAATTTTAGTGTTCCTACCAATAAAGAAATGAAAAAAACCCAATATATGTATTTGATAATATCTCACATATATACATAACTATAATACAAGTATTCACATATTCCACTACAATTAAAATTTATTTTTGATATAGAATACCATAAAAACTAAATTTATATTTATGAATAAGAAGCATGTGTATATACCTAATTAAATAAGTATTTTGGTTTGTTACTTTTAATTAAAATTATTTAAAGAAAGAAAAACCAAAACATAAATTTACATACATGAAAAAAAACTACAATACAGGCATGTTGTGCTCATAAAAATAAGGATATCCATGACATTTGTTTGAATATTCTAATTGGATTGTCCCTTACACATATATCAGAATACATCCAAATCTTATATGTGTTGTCCAAGGAAGAAGAAACATTGGATAATCTTTTTATCCCATCTTAAATAATAGAAGTATATAAAATTGTTTCTTCATGAAATTTTTTTACATTGTATTAATTATTTTGATTTTAGAAACATCAATTTAAATTAAATATCAAAAAATATTAAAAGTAATTTTCAATCAAACGTAAATAGTATTTAAAAAACAATGCATACCATTTTTCAGATGAATTTGAAGACTAATCAACCAAAGAAAACAATTACCCATACAATATCAAACTATGTTAACCTTCTTAATAGAGAATGATAGTATATTTGTTAGATAAATAATATACATCACTAAAATTCTTACCTGGACCAATTGCATAGGAGAGTGATGTATTGAATCCTAAAAAATATATATGGATCTTTACATTATCGCAATACACTGAGATTTTTTGAATTATTATTTTTCGAATTAATATAACCTTTTTGATATTTTTTATTTTACCCAGAACTAAATATATATTATTTTATATTAAATCAAAATGTTTTTCTTGTGTCACATGCAACAATGACTTTCCTCAATGGCTTGCCTAACACACATGACTGAGGTTTACCGAACAATAATATATTAATAAAATATTATTATTTTATATAATAAGATAAAAAATTGACTTTAAATTAGTAGTTATTAATGCTATAAACTAATTAAAATATATGGTTTACAAAAGTATAAGATGAATTCATAGTTTACAATGAACTTTAAATGAATATGAAAACCAATTAAATAAAAAGGGAATTATCATTTTTTATGCTCACAAATATATTTTACCATAATAATCCAAAATAAATATATTTAGGGGTTAATATTAATTATATATATTTTATATATTAAATAAAATATTTTTGATATTAATCAAATAGATTTCATGGACATAAGATAAGAACACCCCCAATTTTATGGTCAAAAAATATATTTTTATAAATGTAGTTTTACTTCCTTTTAGTGAAAACCCACATTAAAAACAAATTTTGGAAATTTTATAGACTTAATATTTCAAAATAATCTTTATATATGAAAGAGAAACATAAAAATTTTGTTAGGATAATGTTTCTGTATTTTTCTATACAGTTTCACTTTTTTATGAATTACTAAAAATATTGAATTTTAGACGAAAACATCATTTCTAAATAATTTAATTATAAGGTTAAATTAAATTTAAAATTAATTTCAATTTTAATTAGATTATAATTTTTCAATTAATCCAATATAGTTAATTTAAATGAATTTCACATTAAAATTTCATATAAAAACATCGCAATCTTTTGATTGTTTTTACATAAAAACCATCATTTTTGACACGACTGTGGGATTAATTTTAATTTAACTTCTTCCAATCATGTTATTGGAATTTAGAAAATAGGATTTAATATTTTTAATCATAATAATTTATATTTTCTAATGAAGATATGTTTTTTTACCAAAATGATTAGTGAATGTAATTAAAATTAATTACATCAGTGCAGGTAAAATTAAGCATAACTGAGGACTAAACCTTAAATTTATTAACCAAATCGACCAAAAAACATTTCCAACAACCGTTTTATAAAAATTATTCGTCCATTGATCTTAAATTATAGATTTATATTGGTTTTTGTTACTTTTTTTGGGTAAAAACGTGGGTACACCAAACCTATTTTCAAAAATGCCATGTGGGTCTTTTCCCTTCCATATAAAAGGTCACCACCTCCCACTATTCTTAAATCCTCCCAAATATCATAGGATCATCCAATATCAAAAAAATAAAATTTCTAACATCACTAAATTCTTTCAACAATCCTTCCCTTGGTAATAAGGTAATCCATGGAGACCTTTTGGGATAAACGAAAAAGAGTTACCCGATTAAGATGTAACACCTTCTCTCAAACTCCTATTGTTTTATTTTACTTAACCACCCATACACTCTATTTATTCCATTATTGTATAAAAAAAAATATTATCCTAAATATAATATGATGTTTATATGCTGTGGTTTCTACCGAAATATACACACCTCCATCTAATTCGTAATGAAAATACTATTTGCCTGTACGAGGATCTTCCGTCTCACAAAGTGATGATTGTTCAATTTTCCTTACCGCCTATCATAGTGGAAATTATGATGGAAAATATTTTTATATATTAAAAATATTTTTTATTGTCTCTTTAATCTTATTTATTCATTTTACAACACGTTTCTTTTAACTCTTTATTTGGTGTAAATACGATAATTTCGTTTGAAGAAGTTTGGACTTCCGCCCCCTCAAAACGATATGATTCATTCACACACAACATGGAATGTATTAAGGATAGTTTTAGTGAAATTATATGATATATATAACATTATAATAATAATTTAATGATATTATATACATATATACACATATTTAATTTTTTTTCATTCATTGAATACGAAAATAAAAACAAAAACAATGTTCATGTGCACATATGGATTACCATATCCATGTATGATGTATTCTATTTCATACTTATATATTATATAAATTATTATAATATAAATTTAATTAATATAAAATATATTTCTATAATTTTTTATTATATATTTAATTATATTATTATATAGACCAATGATATAACAAATTAAGAAAAATTCGAAGAACAAAGTGTACAATACCTAAAGTGAAACTATAGAAAAGGATTGTTAACAAAAGGGTATTATAAGGTCATAATAATACCATATATGGTATTAGATAAAAAATTTGTTTTTAAAATATTTATAATAAATTTATATTTACTATAAATATGGTCTGAATGAGTTCGCCAAGAGTCAAGGCAGAAGGTAAGGGGATTTCATCTCAATTTTTAATTCTATGAGATACATGCTAGGTTTTCCACTCCTTCCTTTTATGTGGTGTATTAAATTCCAATTACTGTATCATATTTATATTATAAATTAATTTATTGTCATATATATATTGTTTTTATGATATATTTTTTGTGGGGTGTATGTTTTAAATGATACGAAATCGTTGATGTAGTTTTATCTCAATTTGCCTTCTTTGAGACTCATGTTTTCTTATGCACCAATATTATCTTTTTAGGTGTATGTAAATAAATTTTACATTTAATTACATGAATTTATGTATATTAATGAAATTTTATATTTTATTTAATTTCCTTTTCTTACATAGAGATTATGATCCATAGTTAACAGGTTATAAGAGTTCATTAAGACAATCACATCACTTTTTAGGATTGTTTATGTTTATTCTTCCTTTAATGAAATAATTTAATCCATATCTCAATAAAATTCATTTATTTTCTTATCGTATGGTTTTTAATTGTTTATTAATATATTGGTACCATTTATTCCACTCTTTAGTACGTATTATAGGTAGGAAATCATTTTTAAGAAAGCCCCACGTTATTCCCTCTTCCGTCAGAAATGAAAGTTCCTTCAAAACGATGTTTTATAAAAATAGATTCCAAGAATATTGTAACATTATAACTTAATAATTAAAATAATTTTTTACACTTTTTTTATTTTAAAAATCACTTCAAATTAATCTTCTTGTATCTTTCTAAACAAGGAATTTTTATAACTTTTTTACCATGATTAATGAATGATTTTTTACATCATTTTCATGAACGACTTTACCCACTGTCATTTATTTGATGATTTATTTCCATTTTTTAATGGGAAATTTTATTAAAAAAAATTTCAATGTGATTTCAAGGAAAAATCCTTTCAATGAATTTTCAACCTTCTTTTATATGTTTTTAAGAAAAATTAATTTCAAAATAATTTGAACTCCTTTTTAAATGTTTTTAATATACTTTCAATGAAACTGTTCTCAAAACATTTTCAAGATTATTTCATAGGATTTCAAGTAAAAATAGTTCCAAACAAATTGATCATTCATTATATATTTTCAAATTATTTTGAAATAAATGTTTTTCAAAAATAAATCAAACATTACTTATATGTTCCCAATGTATTTTCATCAAAATGGATTTAAAACATTTTCATGATTATTTAATATGTTTTCAAATAAAACAAATTTCCAAAAATATTCAATATTTCTTTATAAGTTTTCAATGACTTTTCAAATAATATTTTTAAAATATTATTTTGATTAATTTATAATTATTCAAGGAAAAATGTATTAAAACTTATTTCATGTGTTCTTTATACCTTTTCAAGGTATTTTAAAGAAATGTATTTTTAAATTTTTTTATGTATTAATGGTACCGTTACATATAAGAAAGGATATTTTCCCCAAAAATAATTTTTGAAAGATAATACATAATTATTTTCCATATAAGATGACATCTGTTGATGATACTCATTCCATTAAAAGAAATGTTCTAAATATTCCACTAATATTATCTATATTAATGGGTTATTCTTAATGACATGGTATTTATGAATCCTATTTCTATTTATTGGGGTTTATCTTTATGAAATACATTTACCTTTAATGGTTTATTAATTCAATTAAATGATTATGAAACCTTTATTTTTCCAATGGTTATGAATTGATTACATGTTTATAATACCCATTTTATTTCATGGGTTATGATATGATTATTTATGATATTGTGGAACATGTATGTATGATTTAATTTTGAGTTTTTTGGGAACTATATCTCCCTCTAATGCATTCAGTAATGATTTATATCTCATGAGATTGAATAAGATAATATTTTGAATGAACTTTAACTACTAATATGTCTATGGGAGTGATCCATGACTTCCAAAATGGTACGAGGAGGAATATAATGCTATTAATATTGTAATGGGAGTGAACCATGAATAAAAAGATAGTATTTAGAGTGAACTTACACAACCAAGATGGTATTGGATTCATTTCCTTAGCTACTATGGAAATTATAATATTATATACGATTATTTATATACCATAATTCTATATTTTACACTTATGGTAGACTTTAACGTCTTATGTTTTTTATTTCGTTATGATTAATGTACAATGATCTTCCATGCTTATTAACATGATTAATTTATATGATCTTTGATATGTAGGGTATGATCATATATTTTCATAATCATGTTCTCATACCATTATTCTCATGATTATGCTTACATATTTCTTTTTTTACCATTTTTGAGCATATGGGATCACCCCTTTTCATATTTCGTTCTCTAGGTTATAAAGATATATATATTATTTTTGATGTGTCTAAGTAGGGTTCCAGTCATGAAGAACCTATTGGGAGATAATGAATCTCCCTTATATATATGTGTTTATGATTCCATGTTTTCAAAGGAACTAGAATAGTATGGTCTTTGGGCGTCTATTAGAATAATGTTTTAAGTATTCATCCAATGTAATGTAATGTTAATGTTTTAAAGGAAATGGTACATATCATAGGCATTAGAGAAAAAGATTAGTTAACCTTGAGAAACAATTATGATAATAATTTAGTGATATACGTAGTTATATTTCTAAGGACATGTCTTGGTATGTCTATAAGGATAACTATAAGGATGAGTTAATGTTTAGGAAGATGTCTATAATTATGGTAAAGGATAGAGTGAGTGGTTTTCATGAAATACATCCATATCTAAATAATACAAGAGGATGTAGCATTGGACCAATTTTTCATAGGGGAAACTACTCTGAAATGATGTTCTTGGCCCAACATGGGGTAATATGGTACACAATAATGGGCCTCGCTGCACATCTGGTTTGATAATCCTGGGGGATATCCTTTGTAAATTCAAAAAACTCTTCACGAACCATCATAAAGGCTTTAAATATAGTTTTCTATGAACACCCTTGGATAAAACTATGTTTTCATTGATTAATGAAGTGGTATCCATAATCTAGGTATCATTTATGTAATTTTTTCAATTATATGGTATCCCATTATGATAAATGTTTCACATTCCAGGCTTTCATTTTTTGTCAATTGTATGAATTAGAAGGATCATGGTTAAAATAGAGTATTTTTGATGTATTGGCATTATGCAAATGGATTTCTCAATTTCAAATCTCAAAAATACAATCAGGAATGTCGTTTGATTATTGGTTATACTTATGAAGATAGAGAGACCTAAAAAGACATGTGAAATGTATTTGATGCTCTTCCAATTATACTTATAGTATATATAAGAAGCATGATTAGATTAATATTGATGAACCTTAAAACATGATTCAAATGTCATATTCTATACATGTGGTATTGGGGAATAAGTTGATGGAGCCTGAGTATTGGTTTAAGAATAAAGTTAGATGAATGAAGTATTTATGTTTTTTAATTCAATGATTATGATATTTAAATCATGAAATATATAAGTATTTTTTGTAAATGTTTTCAATAATTATTTAAAATGGAATGTTGAATGATTATGTAGACATAGAAAAGTGATTTCATAGAAAGGTGATATTATGATTAAGGGAAGGTAACCCTCAAGTAGTGCCTAATATTGATATAATGATGCTTTCATAAAGTTATGTTGGGTATGAATAAGTAAATTGGATGGTTCAAAATAACCTAGAAATAGTTTTTGAAAAAGTGTTATATGTCATCAACGATAAATTTTACAACTTCATCTATTTAAACAATGCTTCTGATAATCATTTGAATAAGGAGGAATACATGTTATACAAAAGGATTTATGGTAATTCATGTTATTACCATGTTTCAAGCTGATTTATAATAAGGGTATTCACATGTTTTGAATGTGAAAAAATGGTACTTTGTGGTATATGGTAGATTAATGTTAATATTATTTCATGACATTATTGTTAATTTGTTGAATTTTCATCATTCCGAAGGATTTTAATGTTAAAAATTTATGTAATGTTTAAGTTAAACATAATATAAAGATAGTAAGCATAAATTGTTGTCTCTATATATGAGGATTTACACATATTAGATAACTTGTTATAAAATTGTGTCTTTTATGATAATTGATGAAATATTTTATGACCTATCATGGATCTCATTATCTATTAGTGCTTCTAGAATGAAATATTTACCGTTTGTTTTGGAGAAAGTGGTGGACTGGATCAAGGAACAATAATGGGAGAGTTTGTTCTGGAATTATGGAATTTTATATTTTCATTACAATTCATTAACATTTGTAGAAAGGTTATTGAATTCAAAAAATTTATCCTACTACCTTTGTTTTTGATGAATCATATTGTTCTTTCATTCATCGCAGATTTATGAATTTCTGATTGTTAACTTTATCATAAATAATTTCTCTATCTTTCTATACTAGAACATGATAGTTAAATTTAACTTCAATGTTTTTTTATTGACATTAAAATTATTTTTTCCTTTGTTGAAACAGAGTTTTATGTTACTTTCAGTACTTGTAATGGTTCTAAATTTCCCTATTTAAAAAGAAGTTCTAACATGCAGTTTTATGACGAGGGTTTCTATGAATTCAACATTCGTGAATTAAACCATTGATAAAGAATAATAATTTTTTGTGAGAAACTAATTTTAAGGGGGTATAAGGTAACCGTTTCATATTTTGTGAATTATTATTATTTTAATTTATTTAAAAATTTTGATATTTATTATTTTACGCAGCACTAAAGATAGCTTATTTTATATTAAATATCTATGGTTGGAATTATTTATACAAAACACCAAGTAAATAATAGATAAAACATGATATAAACTTATGTTTTCCCTACACAAAAAACCAAGGTTATATTTCTCTAAATGCAATAATGACTTTCCCTGATGGATTGAAAAACACTTATTACCAAGGTTTACCGAGAAAAAATTTATTACTAAAATATAATTATTTTATAAAATAAGTTATAACCTATATGTTAAATTATAAATTATTAATGGTATAAAATAATTTAAATATATGGTTTACAAAAATATAAGATATATTCACTAGTTATAATTAATTAGAAATGAATATGAAAACCGATTGAATATAATGAAAAATATTATTATTTTTTGTGGTCACAATGATATATGACCCTAATAAATTAAATTAATTAAAATGAGTGATTAAAATAAATTTAATATATATTTTATATATTCCATGATTTTTTTGATATTCATCCAATATATTTTATACACATAAGATATGTACAAACCCAATTTTACAGTTAAAAACAAATATTTTTATAAATGTAGTTTACAAAATTTTAATGGAGAAACCCTTTTAAATAAAAATTTTGGAAATTTTATAGATATAATTTTTATAAATAAACTTCATATTTCAAATAGAAACATAAAAATTAGGTTCGATTAATTTTTTGGTAAATTGTTGTAATGTTTCATTTTTTTAAGGAATAGTTAAAAATACAGAATTTTAATTCCAAACTAATTTTTTACAAATTTATAAATAAAGATAAATTATATTTTATAATAGATAAAATGGTTAGTTATGTTATAGTAGTATATATTAATTCAATATATTCAATTGTAACAAATTTAACATTTAAATTGGATATAAAAACATAAGAAAATTTCAAATGTTTTAATGTAAAAACCAACATTTTCGACCTGAATAGGGGATTAATTTTAAATTAATTTATACCATTCCCATTATTATAATATATAAAAATTGATTCCATATTTTTAATCAGAAGAAATTATAATGTATAATATGTTATACTTAATTTTTTTCCTAAATGATTAGTGAATGTAATTAAAATTAATTACATTAGTCAAGGTAAAAATTAAGATTAAATAAGGACTAAAAAGTAAATTTAAGACCCAAACCGACCAAGAAACTTGTCCAAAACCCATTTCATGAAAATTATTCATCCATTAACCTTAAATTATTGGGGTATTTTGGTTTGGTATGATTTTTTTTATTTAGAGACATGGGTACACCAAACATGTTTTAAAAAATGCCAAGGGTGTCCACTCCTATCCCTATAAAAGGGAACCACATATCCAACTTATTCATTCCATTAAATACTCCTAGGTTATTAAAATATCTTTCCAATATACTCCTAAAAATCCCTATCAAAATCCTAGAATAATTCCCTTTAACATAAGGCAATACAATGAAGCCTTTTGGCACAAACAATAATGAGTTACCCGATGAAGAGGTAATGCCTTCTCTCAAGCCCATTTCTTATATTTTCCTTATCCTCACCCTATAATCTATTTATTCCATGATTGTATAAAAAACAGTATCCAAAATATTATACTATAAAATTATGATATGTTTTCAACCTAATCATGAACACACCCCCAAGTAATTTGTAACAAACATTTTGTTTATGTATACAACGAACTTCCCCCTCACAAAATGATGATTGTACAATTTTCCTTGCTGACTCTCATGGTGGAAATTATCATGGAAACTATATTTATTTATATATATTATGTATTACCTATATTATTTTTTTAATCATTTATATTATTTTTTCAATACATATATTTTTTCTTTTAATTTGTTGTAAAAATGATATTTTCGTTTGAGGAAGTGTGGACAACCACCCCCTAAATGCAATGTGATTCGTTCAGAAACTTCATGGAATGTATTAAGGATGGGTTTAGTGAAATTATATGATATATATAACATTATATTGATAGTATAATTATGTTATATATATATATATAATTTTTTTCTTTCAATATGACAATAAAAATGGAAACACATTCATGCGTATGTACGGTTACCATCTCCATGAATGATATATTCAATTTAATACTTAGATATTCTATAAATTATTATAATACACATATACTAAATATAAATGATACATATATAATCTTTAATATGTATTAAACCATTTTATATGTATATGTACCAAATATATATCAAATTAAGACACATGCAAAGAACACATTAGATATTACAAGAAGTGAAACCTTAACATAGGATTGTTAAAAAGAGGGTAATATAAAGTAATAATTAAACCATATATGGAATTATATATAAGAATATGGTTCATTAAAATATGTGTAATAAATTTATATTTATTATAAAGGTGTTTTTATCAGGTATGACAAGATTCAAAACACAAGGTAAGGGGATTTTATCTCACTTTTTATTTTTGTGATATACATGCTATGTTATACACTCTTTCCTTTTGTGGCTGTATGAAATATCCATGATTGTATTCTATTTATCCTATAATTAAATTAATTTTAATTCAAGTATCCATTTTAGGATCTTTCTTTCTTGGGGTCTATGATTCAAAAGTTATAAAATCAGTGGAATGGTTTTGTCTCAATTTTCATTCTTAGAGACTCATGTGTTGTTATGGACCAAAATTATCATTCAAGGTGTATATAATTCCATTTTACTAGTAACATCATACATTTAATTCTTTCCATGATATTTTATGTTTCATTTAATTACCTTTTATTAAATGGATATTATTATTCCAAGTGACTATGTTATACGATCTTATTGAGATAATATCATCACTTTTCAAGATTGTTTATGTTTATGAATCCCTTGATAAAATATTTTGACCCACATATCCAAAAAAATTCTTGATTTTTTTTTAAATGGGGTTATTAATTATTTATTCATATATTGGTACCATTTATTCCACACTTTGTTACATATGTTATTTAATAAATCATATTTATGAAATCCTAACATCACCCGCTCATCAATCAGAAATCTATATTCCTTCAAAACCTTATTTTCTAAAAATCATTTCCTTGAATAATGTACCATAAAGAAATTAATATTTTAAATAATTTTTTACCCTTTTATCCATTTACCAATATATTCGAATGAAAATTCTTATTTATTTCAGAATATGAAAATTTTCGAGAATTTTTACCGTGAAAAAAGAATGTTATTTTTACCTCATACAACATGTACGAATTTAAGAACCGTCATTTATTTGAATATTCATTTATAATTTTAAAAGATTAATTTTTAGGAACACGTTATTAAATTTTATTTTAAAGGGAAAACATGTTTTCAACCTTATTTTATAATTTTTCAATGACAATTATATTCCAAAAAATTTCAAGCCATACTTATAGGATTTCAAATCACTTTCAAGGAAATGGTTTTCAAATAAATTTCAAGATTATTTCATATTTTTTCTTGTAAAATGGGTTTTAAAACAATTTCAAGATTTCAATATAGGTTTTCAAATTATTTTCCAAGAAATTGTTTTCAATGAAGTTTCATGATTTCTTTTAAATTTCTCAAAGTATTTCTAAATAAATTGTTTTAAAAAAACATTTATATTTTTTCTTAATATGTTTTCATGTAAAAAGGTTTCCAAAACATATTGATATTTATTTATAAGTTTTCAAATAAAAATGTTTTTAAAATATTGTGAATATTGTTTTATATGTTTTCATCTAAAATGGTTTCCAAAATGATTTCAAGACTTCATTATATTTTTTCATGGTATTTAATATGAAAATGATTTTTAAAAGGTTTTATGTATTAAAAAGTGTTTTTCATATAATAAAGATATTTTCATCTAGAAATTATTTTAAATATGTTTCAAAATTATTTTCTAACTAATATTTCATTTTTTGATGTTACTCATTCCTTTATAGGAAATTATATAAAGGTTCCATTCATATTATTTATAATAATGGGTTTTACATAATTTCATAGTGTTTAGAAATATCAATTATCTTTCTTGGGTTTTATCTTAATGAAATACATTTACCTTTCATTGGTTATTATTTTGATGAAATTATTATGAAAACTGTCTTTTTCTAAAGGCCATTATATGATTACATGTCTATAATACCCATTTCATTTCATGGGTTATGAAATTATTATTTATAATATTATGTAATATATATTTATGATTAAATTGTGAGATAGGTGAGACCTATATCTATCTCTAATTCATTGTATAAACATCTATATCTCATGAGATAGACTAATATGGTCTTAGGAGTGAACCGTGACTACTAAGATTGCCATGAGAGTGAACCATGTCTACTAAGATGGTATGAGGAGTGAACTCATGCTACTAAATTTTTCATGGGAGTGAACCATGAATAATAATATGGTATAGTGAGTGAACTAATATAAAAATTATTTTCTTGGAAGAAAAGCCTTGGATACTATGTAAATCATATTATTATATATGCTTATATGTTTTCCACAATTCCATGTTTTATAACTATGTCATCCTTTCATGGATTATGTTCTTTATTTAATTATGATTCATGTCTTACGAACTACCAATATAATTACGATGATTCATATATATAATATTTTATATATAGGGTATGATATTCTATTTTCATGATCATGTTCTTATACCCATATGCTCATGATTATACTTATATATCTATTTTTTACCCATATTGAGCATTTTAGTTCACCAATTTTTATGATTCCTTCCACATGATATGAAGACATTTATTATGGTCCATGTTTCTAATAAAGGTTATAGTCAAGAAAGTCCTAGTGGGATATAATGTAGCTCACTTATGTATTATTGTTTATGATCCCATGTTTCCAAAGGCAATAGACTAACACGATCATTTTGCGTATATTTGTATAATGTTTTAAGTATTTCAAAAATGTTATGCAATGTTCATTTATGAAAAGAGAGGGTCACTATAAGTATAATATGTACATGGGAATATATAGTATAAAACCCACACTATAAATTTTGTCCATAAGGAGGAGGTGGAGGATCCTAGTAGGAATGTTTCGCAAGATATACAGATTATAAAAGATATTGAGGTTGTGATTGTATCATTAGTTTTTCAAACATAGCCTACACCCCTAATTGAATTTTACCGACTACAGAGTGTTTTTGTTCTTTCATCTAATATTTTATTGAATATATTTCTAGGTGTCTTTATTTCATACATTGACGAAACAAAACATTTCTAATACTAAAACCCACATCATATCCTCTTACAGAGTCGGTGAATTCAATATTTCTTGATACTATAGATAGGATGTCCATCATACCCATAGGGATAAACCCCCTGCATCTATTTTTAATTAAAGTCATCCTAAAATGAAAATTTAAAATGGTATATCGGTGTTGTTAATTTTGAAAATATAACCATTAAAAGAAAATATAACTGAATTTCATACAATTCTTCCAGTTAATTTATTATATTTTTCTTTAAGATAGTTTTTAATTTTTCCTTCTATATTTTTTCCAATTTTCATGGTAAGTGGGGGTGATAGAGGACCAAACTGTACCTCTTCTGAACCACTTGTAGATTAAGCTATTAACGCATCAAAAATTTTCAAAATCATTTTATCCAATAAATTATACACTTAATGTGATGACTTATATTCTACAATAGGATCTCTTGATGAGATCTCATAGTGGCCTATAATATATAAATTAACTAAGAAGTAATCAGGTGATATACATGAATTTTTATAATATAAAATAATTATCAATCCAAAAATGGTTCACCATGTAGGATGATGAAAAATTTTCCCCTTGTTACTAAATCCTAAACCTCATAATTGAGGAATGGTTTTCATTATTTAATTCCCTAAAAGCATAATTTTTTATCAATTTTTTAAATATATATAAAGAATCATACAAAAAGGTAGAAAACATTTTTAAAATTTTCTCATTTATCCCCAATTTAATTTCAACTATAATTAAATAAATTAAAATTTATTCATTTAAAATAAATAATATTTGAAAAATGATATAAAAAATAATTCAACTGAGGAGTTTTGCAATTATGCATCCCACAAAAACAATTTTACTATATTTTCAATGAACATTAAATAAGTATATAAAATTTTAATCTGACAACGACTCTACATAGAGATACAATTAGTAAACTATATTACATTTGGAAAAGTTAGGTTATTATTAACATAAAAATTAATATAATTCTTTGGTATCGATGAGAATGTGATTGTTTTGGTATATTTTTAATCCCACATCTACTAAATCTAGAAATTAATTACTCTATATAAAAAGGAGAAAAGTCCTACGTAGGATGCACATTAGTAGTCCTGTGATTATTTTTATTAATTTATTCATCTTATTTTATTAAATAATCATATTACTAAATATTTAATAATATGAAAAAATACATATACCTTGAAAAATATTCCTCTTACTTTCTGTCAAATAAAGGAATAGAAAATTCTAATGAAATTATTTATACCTTCGTATTATTAGAAAAGTGAATATTTAAATATAATGATTAAATATATATATGTAAAAAAATAGTTTCACGAATGAGTTATTTTAAAAAAATAATGATGACATGATTAATAATAAAAAATATTAATGTTAAACTAATATATATAAAAATTACTTCTAAAATGATAGAAGCATTTATAAATTTGAATACTATGGTTACAAATTTTTTTATATGCATAAATTTAAGGAAAACATAATGATTTATTTTGGTTTTTTAATCATTTTTTATTAACCATAACAGTGTAATATAAAACTCAACACCAAAATCATATATGAAATCAATATATATTATTAAACAACAAATATTTAGAAAAATATAGTCTTTAAACACGTAAATTTTGAAAAATAAATAAAACATAAATATTTACCAAAATAATTAAGAGTATAATTTATTTTTTCAATATTCATTCAGTAATATCATTTCATATAGGAATGAATATAACTTAATTATAGTCATTTTTATCATTCAAAAATTAAATAATAGATAAATAAGCCACATATAAATCCATAACATCATTATCGTCTTAATAACCCAAATGAATTATTTTCCCTTGAAAAATGATGTACCACTGATCATTCTATAGATCAATGAAATAAAATATTTTCTTTTCATGTGTCTCCATGATAAATGGTTCCTCTTTTCAAATAAATTTTATCACACTAACCAGTGTAATCCCATAATCAACACATTTCTCACCACTATTACTATGAAACAAATTATATTTAAACAATACAAATCAAAATTTATTTTAATAAAATTACCATAAATAATTAATAACTCCAAAATATTCCATGGATATAGAAATTGGGTAATCATCTTTTGTAATTGAAAAATTCAGTTCTTTAGTGGAAAACATTACCTTGCAATTTAGAATGGTACTCTTGTCATTCTAATTTTTTGTGTAAAATGTATACCCAATAATATGAAAACCAAACCATTTGATCACATTAAGAGATGACCCATAATAAGCATTTCAATGTTCTTTATAGATATATATAGGATTATTTTTTATTTAAAACCACAATCCAATGTCTTTTTAATCTCAATCATCAACTAATTTTCAATTAGTTTTAGATACCATACCTTTAATTAAAAAAATATGTGACGATATATATGGTAGAATCTCATCTGTGTTGATCAAAATGTATATATGTGACTAAATTAATTTATAAAATGGAATGAAATTTACCATTATTCCTTAAATACATATACCTTCACTACTAGATAACATATTTCGAGATATAGGGAGACTAATATGATTCAAATCATAAAAATAATCAATACATAAATCTATCAACTCTTTTGATACATATTATTTTTAACAATAAATTCCTCCACTCGATGTGTATTTTTAATATATCCATTAAAATATTCCAGATATCTTTCTAAAGGATTCAAAAAACATATAAAAACATTCTCACATATTCTTATATCATGTACAAGATGAATAACTAGATGAACCATTATATCAAAGAATATAGGTGGGAAAAAAATTTATTATTGAAAAATAATAAGGGATGCTTCTTTATCCAAAACATCTAAATCATTGGATCAATGTCTTTTCTATACATGGATTTGAAAAATATACATTACTTGATGTAATAATTTCTAATAGGTGTTAGCAATATACCACATAGTGCAAACAGTAGCAGATATTGCATCAATACATGAAAGCCCTAAGATATCATACATATTAATTTATAATATATTATTGATACCAAGTTATTAACATTTTTAGAATATCCACATGATAGTTTAAAACCATGAAGACACAAATAAAAATTAATCTTCTCACTCTTACATATTGTGTGGCATGCCAGAGGTAAATATTTTATTTTTCATTTCATAGTGGGAGATAATTCCAAACATATTCGCAAGGATATCAATTATAATCTAGCATGAAATCCACATTTTTTATTTCCTTTTATGTCTAACATGGTTCCAATAAAACTATCATATATGTTTCTGTCAACATTTATAACATCAATGTTATGTTTTTCCTATAAAAATATCTAATAACATAGTATATAAAAGATATATTTACTCTTCCATATATTTTTTGATGACTATATCCTTTTATACTTCCAGGCATGAAATCAACATTGTTCACCTTGTCCTAATATTCTACGACTAAAAATGTTTGGGATAGAATATTATATTCTTATAAACTATTAAATTATTTTTTCAATGTTTGATAAAGATGATAAATTGGAAAAACTATTTGATGTACCATGTACTCTATCTTTCTTCCATTCCACAATTTCAAATATAAAGTATCTTCATCACAAATTGGATATGATTTATGTCCTTTAACACTAGATAATGATAGGATTCCATATACATGAAATTTTTTATTGTGAACATTATCATAGGATGTAAACATAAAACCCTATATTGTATAAATAAAAAACAATAACAATTCTCTCCCATGGACGATTCAGATCATAAATAAATGTTGCAAGATGCACATAAGTTACAATTTTGGGATATTTTGGTTCATAATAATCAGGATCTTCATATCATATTTTTTATTCAAACTTAACTGTGGGTACATGTTGTAAAATAGCAACAAAACTGGCCATGAACTATGATGGCTTCAGAGGATTTGATATGGATTCATTATATCTATAAACACACCAATCATAATATTTCAAACTCAACATCCAAAATAAATTTTTTTATGAAATACATTTTTTTGTGTGGAATCAGCAGGGTGACATAAGTTACCAAAAGATATACACTCATGTATATGCTATATTATTCTTTTTTCATCAATTTATTTTTAAAATATATTCTTAAATTGTGACATTAATAAAAGGTATCCAATTGTTTTAGAATAAAGTTTTATTTCAGTACCTAATAATGAATTAGAGTTTAAATATTGGAATTATTGGAAGGAATTATTAGAAGCGATTATTGGAAGGTACCAAATTGATTTATCATGTGGTCTAATTCCAGTAAATGAAAATGAACCAGTGTTGAGATTTTTATACATCATATAGTGCGATGTCAAAAATTTATAAAACATTGACAAACATCCATATTCCTTCCTATACAGAAAAATCATTGGGGAAATCATTTCTCATTTTATACCCAATATCATTGGAGATAATATTTTGTTTGACACATAATTAGAATCTAGAATCATGTTTCCTAAGGGAAGTATATATTTTTATAGTTCAGGAAACTCAGAGAAAATTTTATCTCTCCTCCCATTTCATACATTAATGTAAACTAATCTTATAATTAATGAAAACATTGCATATTTAGTGAAACCTTATAATAGTGGTCTCAAAGAATCTCTATAAAATTATTCAACATTTTTTTTGATCTTGATGGTTTCAATGCATATATCATGAATTAATACTTCAATATGATCCTCTATCTCATTCTGAATATTTTTATGAATGTTAGATGTTAATTGTTTTTCTATTTCACTATGATGGTTAAAATGTGTATAATTAAGGATCAAAAAATGATATAATTCATGATTTCCCAAAAATTTAAATTTCTCATACTCAAACATATCATTCATGGGAAATAATTAAAATCACTGTTTTGAATATTTCTCTTAGAATATTCGATGAACTTATCATCCAATTCTTTATATTCATCAATGGTTCTTCATAAATTTATTGAAAAAAATCCATTAAATACCTAAGATAACAATATAAAAGGACAATATATTAAAATTTATAAAAATTTCAAAATATATAAAAAGTATAAATCTTTTATACAAAACAATGTAAAATTAAAAAAGTTAGTTATTAATTACATTTTAAACATAGAAAATAATTATTATTAATGATAAAAACTTATTATACATAATTTATCTTATAAAATAACACAATGATATACATAACTTGTACTCAAAAATAAAAAATAACTTACAAACACTTATACATAATTTCTATATCATAAAAACATATCATAAATAACAAACAGTTATCTTAACAAACTATTATTATAAAAAACAATTAAAAATAAATTATCTTAAAAAAATATCAAAACAAATAGTTAAATATAAAAAATAAATTTCAAATAATTAATCCAAATATCTCCGCAATTCCAAAAAATTATAAACAAATTTATACAAAATAGTATACAAAACATTATAAAAAACAGTAAAACGATTATCAAAACAAACAATTATAGAATAAATTATATGAAACTTTTTGCAAACATTTATACATAAATAACAAGAAATCAATTGTAAAAAAATTTATTCAAAAAATGTTACAAAAAATTATTATAATAAACAACTACTGTAATAAATATTTAGACATGAAAAATTATAATAATATGAAAACAACAACCAGAATAAATAATTATACCTAACCTATTATAAAAAGTAAAAAAACATAAATTTTTTAGAGATTTATATTCTTAAATACCTCTTGAAATTGGATAATATCAATCGATTTATGTTTCGATAGAGTGAATTCTACAATATTGACTAAATATGAGTGAAAAAAAACATGTAAAAATAAAACCATAACAAACATCAAGTTGTTGTTGCGGGTCAAGCATAATAGCTTGAGTATTGGGAAATAAGAATCATGGATGGAAGATTCAAGAGAAATAATGTAAAGAGTGTATGAAAATCATCTAAAATAGTTAATTGGAGGTCATTGAGTGTGGTTGAATCATTCAACTTCCTTCTTCAGTCGAGAGTCGGTCAGTGGAGAGAGAGATTATTGAGTGAAAGAAAAACAGGCCTTCGTGTTTTAAGTATATTTTTTGAAAATATTTCAACATTTTTTTCTCGAAAACTGATATTAAAGAGTTGTCATATTGTGTTTTAACTCTAGTTTTCCAAATAAATCATGTTAAAAAGTTTGTCTTTAATTATATTTTTAAAAACCATTGTTAAAATGTCTTCGATATTCCTTTTATTACTGGTTTTCATTAAAATTGATGTTAATTTTTTTTTCATAACATTAAATCTCATTTTTATGAAAAATAATGTTAAATTAATATCTATGAAATTTTAACATCAAATTTTTAATGAAAATTTTATGAAAATTTCTTGATACTTTTATTATTGATTTATAAAAAACCTCCATCAAAATACCAACACCAAATCCAATAATTATACTTGAGATCCTCCTGAAATAATCTGAGGTGTATTTCATTGGTATATAACATGGATGGTAATATATATAGATTAAATTAATATATATTATATATGTAACATAATTATACCTCTAGATTTATTTTATCACATGTCCCTTATTAATTTCCTTTCTATGAGGGATATGATAATGTTGTTCATGTATACAGTGGACTATCACATTGTGAAGTGTTGTGATTCATTTTTCACTAATTATTTTAATAGAAGGTAATAAGAGTGAATTTTATAAATATTTTTCACATATATTTCTCATTAAATATTCTACAAAGTTAATGTATTATTTAACTTTTTTTGGTTTCATCCATTGAGAAAATGGAAATAGTGTTCATGTGTATGTATGACCTACAGCCTCCATGAATGATTTATTTTATTTTCTACCACTAAATTCTCTAGATTACTCTAAATACATATATAATTAATATATATGATATTTATATCATGTTTAAAATTCTGGTTATGATTGTACAATTTTCAATGTAATATTTCTGAAATTTAAAGATCAATACATAAACAACAACAAAAGCATTTATTATCTGAAATGTAATTTTAACTAGTAATTGTTAATAAAAAAGTCATAAAAGGTCACAACTAAATCATACATGTTGTGATATGAATAAATATGGTTCTATAATATATTTACTATAAACTTATTTTTCTTTATATAGGAGGTTCAAATGTTTACAATATAATTTTAGACTTACGTTAAGGGATTCGAAGTCACTCTTTTATTTCTAAGATATGTATTCCATACTCACCACTAATTTCTTTTATGTGGTGTATATTCTAAACCTATGACATGTTATATCATTATTATCATTATTTTTATGATATTAATCATTTTATTTTATGTTATTCTTTATTGGGGTTTATGATTTAAATTTTTTTCAAAATGGTAAGAGATTTTTGTCTCAATTTGTCTACTTAGGAACATATATTATATTATTCACATATATTATTTTATGAGGTGTATGTATATCCCCTTTCACATGTAATATCATGAATTTATTTATTTTCATGATATTAAATGTTTCATTTATTGTTATTACTTCAGGTAGATTATTATACAAGGTTACCTAAGTTGTAAGGGGTTTATGATACAATGTCATCATTTATTGGGATTGTTTATGTTTATTCTTTAGATTATAAAATATTATACAATAAATCTAAAAAATTTAATGAATTTTTTTGTCCCTTAATTATTTTTTAGAATAAATTTTCCCTTAATATTCCTCTATTTATGTACTCATGATTACAAATGATTTTTTAATTAAAACCAACTTTATTTCTCTCCTTAATCGAAATACATTTGTTCTTACATATAAATATTTTATAGAAATGTTTTAATTTTCCTCTCAGATTGTTTAAATTTATTTTTGAATTTTTATAAATATTTTATACAATGGTTTAAAATTAATATTCCAGTAATTTTCAAAACAAGTACTATTTTAATTTTACAAAAAATGTTAAAGGAATATTTATTTTAACGCGTATTAAATTTATCACATTCATGACTACTAAATGATTTAAAGATTTATATGTAAGTATAAAAATTTATTTTCAAAGATATTGATTATTATTATCTTTTTGGAATTTTAATTTTGCGTTGTGATTTTCAAAACAAGGTTATCATCCTCAAGAAATGTTTCCTAGTGACTTTTCAAAAATCATTTTCAATAAAAGATGAAAATCATTATCTTTAAATATATTTTACTAGGGATATGATACAATGACACTATTATTTGTTTTTTATCTAAAATGTTTAAGTTTGTGAGTATTTTTTTATGAAACTCATTTATTTAACGTATGTTATTATCTGATGAAATGTTTATGAAACCCATTTCATTTCATGGATTCAGATATGATGAATCATTTATGATATTTTAGAATATAATTTTTTGGATTATTTGATGGGTGGGACCTATATATCTATCCAATTCATTAGGAATTTTTTTAATTTCCTATGAGCACATAGGGAACATATGAGGTTATCCTAAGATAGAAAAGATGGTACACTGGAGGTTATCCCAAACTTGAAATGGTAGCACATAGAAGGTTATGCCAAGCCTGAATAAAGTACATGGGTGGTTATCCGAAGAATAAAATGTAATGAATCTATTGGTGGGTAGACTGGATATAATTTGTTCTATTTTTATATGTTTTCTACAACTCTATGTCTTATTCTAATGTTATACTCTCATAAACTATGTTATTTGTTTCTTTCATTATTCATGACTTATGAAATTCTACGATTAATTCAATGATAGAAGGAAATCATCTAATATATGTGGGGTATGGTTTATTAAATAATATTATCATGTTTTCATATGGTAATGATCATGTTATGTTTATATCTCTCATTTTTACCCTTTTGGATCATTTGGGATAACCCTATCTTATATTTCCTATCCCAAGGTTATGAAGAAAGGTATTATGTATGAAATTTATTTGAAGGGTGATAGTTATAAATAAGTTAGTGGGTGATGATGTTGTTCACTTATAGACCATTTTATTTTGTATTAATGTTTCCAAAGTCACTATACCTATAATATTTTGGCATGGATCATTATGACATGCAATGAATATTAATCCATTAAGTTGTAATATTTTTGTACAATATATATCAGTCTCTACACAAACAAATTCCTCATGGGCTCTCCTTTCTCAAATTTTTAGGGTTCATACCATCTTCACACATTATAGGTATTATTGTTAATGTTAGAAATATTTATTTATTGCTTTATAAATTTATTATAAAACTAAAAAATGATAATATTATCAGTTATTATTTAATTTATAAGGAAGAGATTGGATTTAAATTTGGTTTTCATAGGAAGATGAGAGTGTATTCTATTTTGATTGTTTTATAAAATCAGTTTTCCGCTATTATGTGTCTAAACCTAAATAAATTATTATATTTTTAAACTATTACATATTTATTGTAATTAATATATAGAATGGTATGTTTTATAATTAATTGATATTTTTTATACTTTTGTATGAAAATATTATGGCCTTTATGTGGGTCTATTTTTTGTGATTTTTTTATTTGAGAAACTTCATCAAGATTACAAGATTTATTCCTATATAACATAGTTAAAGATTTTTGTTCTAATGATTTCTCGATATATTGGTTGGTAATTCAAATATTAATGGGAATATATATATATATTTATATACTAAAATTATAATATGTGAATATATGAAATGAGAGATATATATATAAACTCATTCTTAATGACAAAGAAAAGTCTTGGATGTTTAATTTAAAATTTGAAATTAAATTTTAAATCTTATTTTGAAGGGAATTTTAAAATAAATAATTAATGATTGATTGATAGTATTGAAAGGGACCCATAAATGAAATTATATTATTTGTAAATGCTTCAATTAGTGTTTTCTAGAAAATTTAATTTTCTAGTTTTTGATTTTGATTTTTAATGAAAGTGTTTCCCATGATGTATACATTAAAGTATATAATGGGAATATATTCAAGAACGTTTTATATATGGTGGTGGTAATAGATTATCTAATATTTGATGAATTATATTCTATTAATAGTGATTTATGTTAGTTAAAACTCATGGGAAACCCCCTAGTTTATAGTATATGTTATTGATGATCAAGTGAGGCATGTTCCACTAGTGATTATGTCTCTCTAAATATTGACAAACTTATATTCACATTATAGTGGCAATAATGAAAAAATACATAGGCTCATTGAAGTGGATATAGTTCCATTACACAAATTGATTGCCTCCCTAGTTATAGTTTGATCAATAGATATTGAGGAAAATAGATGAATTCAAATTTTTCATTGTTTTTTGATATAATTTATTATCCAAAAATCCAATACACACTTCTACCACTCCTTATACCATTGATTAATGGAGATGACCATTGTTGCAAGCCCCCCCCCCACAAAAGGGGGAGGGTTTGACTTAGCTCTACCATAGTACAATCTAATCTCCCTTCTTACAACTACTCAAACTTATCTCCCATTGTTACTCATAATAAAGAAAAACCCAGTGGTCCCTTCATTAAAATAATGATTTCCTAATCCCCTACTATCCTTTCTGGAGTCTATAGAGGCTTTTTTAATTCTTAACCACTCTCTCATGTATGTATGTGGTCGTAATTTCTCCTATATTAAATATTTTAATTGGTTCATCATTGATTCATGGGATTTATATAATCACAAACTTTTTGGACTTCAAGGTCCTCACCATCACATCATTTTTATTATGAAGGGTAATTATTTATTTTATACCTAATAATCCACCCCATGATTCTTCAATGGTTTCATATTTCATATCTCCTTGTGGCCCTATCACATTTATTTGAAGTAGTATTCTATAAACATAAATATTTTGGTATGTTACCTAAGATTGCACCACCATTTAAAAATCATTCAATTATCATGATAATAGGAAATATTGTGGGATGGTTTTTGTTCTTTAACAATAGATATCAAGATTTTTTCCAGCCCATTTATCTGAGAATCTATGTTGAGATTGACATTAAAAATACACTAGTTAATTTTTTAGATAAAGATTAAGAATTAATACTTGTAGAAGAATGCCAAGAACATCGAATCTTATCTAGATGTATGATCTAATTAAAATCATCTTGGGAATCTTCAACATGTTTTTCTCAATGGTTTAGTGGGTTTTAGAACCCACTCACTCCAAAATATCTTTTTACTATAAAAACAAAGAGGCACAGTTGAGGCTCAGGGTGGGTGAAAATGTGGAATACCAAGAGTTTCAGGCATAAAAAAAAGATTACATCCCCATGGTAAATATGATGTACAATTATATAGAATGGTTATATCACTAGAACTCCCTTTACTTAACATTTATTTCATTAAAAAATTCATCTCCATCCACGCATGACTCACCTCAATACCCTGGTCAATGATCCACCAAGACTTTCTAATAAGGTTCGTTAGGTTTCATAATTTTATTTTATTTTCACAAAGAAGGTCAATAAAAATATTACAATTATATTCCACCATAGAGATATTAATAATGAAGAGATTACACACTATTAGACCATTAAAAATCTAGCATGTATCTACCCTTATTGAACTTCCTAGGCCATAAAAATACTTGAATACAAAAATCACTAATCTCCACCCATCAGAAAAAAACCACCTCCTCTCATGTCTCCCATCATGCAGAAGACATTTACATTCTTCTTCATACCACTTAAAGAACCTATCCAATGAACCCATCCCACATGGTTTCCATTCTTCATTTCCTATGTAGACCATTCAATAAATGGAAGAAATCCCCTAACAGACATGTAAGTATACCCACTTGTAGGTATCTTGGATAATACCTATTATTTGGATGATGCTCCATCTAGGATGGAGGTAGATGTTAACAGATCTATATTTACCCTATCTTTTTTGAACTCATGGTCTATTACTCAGAATGTGATTAAATCATTATGTCCCTATCCATAATAGTATTGGTCCTATGAAAATACAATGACACCACATTTTTTATATGGTAGAATAATTTTTAAATTGATGCACAAGTCCCCATTTAGTATTAGATAAAGATTTATATTACTGGTGAGACTAATCTATGTAATTTTCCCATTAGGATGTCTAGTTCATAGATATTACAACATTATTAATAGGTTTGTTCTGTCTAGAATATAAAAAAAAGTGGAAGGAATATATAATTATAGTCTTCTATAATCATGTTTCAAACCCTTTTTCATTGATTTTTTTGGATTTATGAATTCCCTAGGTTTTTCTTAGAGATATGTCAGACTACTAGGCCATAAAAGATGTTGATATACTAGAAATCTTCAGGGATTAGGATTATGAGGTTTGGAGTTTACTATTAATTGATCCCATTCATTTAGTGTCTCTCCCTAACAATTTTTTATATGAATATATAGTCATACATGAGTCAGTTCCAATGTGTATATTGTTGAATAGATCCAATATTTTAGTGGAAGTTAGTTAGGATGGAAAAATGGATCTTGTGAATCTGAGGGATGGAAAATAGTAAGACCTAAGTGGAATATGAATAATTAATGTTTTAATAACCATAAATATGGGCCTCTAGATCTATGTCACGAGATATCTCCTCACTCAATTGAGGATCACAGGGAGGTTCCCTAGCCTCTGTTGACTGTGATCCAGATAGGTATACCACTTCCTTTTTCAAATTTTATTTGATGATTGTAAAAAGGGGTGAATTTTATTCTAGGGAATACAATGTGAACAGATGAAATAATACAATAAAAAAAATAATATTCTATCCTTATATGAACTATAAGTCCAAATTAGTGGGAAAGGGTATTATTACCATGGGAAGGGATTATTTTCCTTGTAAAGGGACATCTCTGGTGAAGTTGACCTTTGGTAAACCTAAATTAGAATAGTGAGTGGGATCATAATGGAAGGATAATACTTTAATAATTATGGATATCTTAACAACATATATTAGAGATCATAGATCGTTGATTCATATTGACGAGAGATGTAGATAAGGAACTACAATGGATGATGATGTGGGAGAACATGAAAAAGATAAATTGATCTTTGTTGGCTTAGATATATTATCCATCCTTGAGGAGGGTGGAACTACTTCCATTCATCTGAATAGTATAGGGAAACGAGGCTTCATAAAGGGCTAAACTATAGGGAAATCCCCCTCCATGATAACAATTATAGACTATAAGTAGAAAAATTATGGAAGATGTTTTTGAAGTCAAAGAATAAAAAAACAAAATATAGATACTTGATATAACCATACTATATTACACCTAGTAACAAGTAAATTATATTGATATACATACCCATATATTTATTTAGCATTTTTGTTAAATTTAGATCAGTATATAGGAGTTTATAAAGAGTAGGGAAATGATGGACACTTTATTTGTGAAGATGACACAGGAGGAGTCAATGTGGTGAAAATTTATTGTCATTTGGATTCTATAAAATTTGTAAAATTAAAAAATTTAAGGGTGTACTATGATGTATTAGCATTAACTAGAATATGGTAATATTTTACTTGTTTGGGGGAATACATCCCATTAAAAGTGAAATTCATGAAAATGAATAAGGCATTAATTTTCTTTAGAAATAGAGTCTCCATAGTTCGTGAATTAGAAGTTCTAGGTTCCCCTAGACTTAGTAAACTTAAGGTTTTCTTTCTAATGATGCCTATTTTATATTAATGATTTCATGGTTTTCCCATAACCGTATTTCACCTTATACTATAAATGGTTATATAGCCCCTTTATTTATTAATTCATTCTTTAATAGTATCAATTTAACCATTTTCCACTTATTGATATTTATTTATTTTAGGATTTATTTGGGTGTTTCGAATTTATTAATGTTTTTTAAAGTTAAAACAAAATAATGTTTTAGAACTGATTTTCCAATAACAGGTGTTTAAATTGTTTAATTTATAAAAATATGTCTAAGAAGGGAATCCCATGGAATATTTTTCATAGGATTTATAAAAAACTATTTTAACATTAATGTATTTCAAACTATCTTGATGATGAATCTTATATTAATTTTTAATCATGTTTTAGGGTAGGTGGCGAGATACAAGTCATTTTTCTATTCACTCAAATATTTTTTCTCAATTTTAGGTAAGTCTTAGCTTATGAAATCTCTTATATCTCTTCGTATTCTAAGTTCAAATAGAGACACATAGAGCCACATAAATGTCATTCAGTTATTTTATTTTATTCTAGTATCTAATATTTCATTATAAAAAACATTATTTCAATGTTTTTATCTACTTTATCAAGGTTTCTTGATTTTACTTATGTTATTTGGAGTGGAATTATAATTTTTTGGTTGTTCATGATAAATATTTGGATGATTTTTTTACTATATGTTCAATATATTTATTAGAGAAATAATTCTCATGAGCACTTTTTTAATTACATTGGTTATTGTAACTAGATTGGGATGGTCCAGAGTGTTCCATGGGCATTTCATGAGCTAGTTTTGGTATCCAATGGATGATGAACCGGGGTGGTTCATGAAAAAATTGTGTTAGACCATGAGATCTTTAAATGAACTAGGATTTAAATTTCCCTATTTTACTTGGGAAGTATTTTAGGTGGAGGTATGGCTCTCTATACATAGGATATGGGGTTAGGAATATCATCATCGATTCTAACGCATTTGGAAACTCACATTTCCATGAGATTTTTGGTTTTGAGTATTGGTTTTTATGTTTTTTTATTTCATTCTGGTATTATAATAGGATTTCGATGTTTTTAGGGATTGAAATTTAAGGGAACATAAATCATTTTCTGGGATCTCATGGCTTGGAAGTCCATGATAATCCATTGTACACATTTCTATGTGACTTCTACCGATGGTTCCCCAAATAAGACAAGATCTTCGAAACCATGTGTCTAATTAATGAACTATTATTAGTTCCTCTTAAGGAATTTTTAGTGTTTCATAATGTTATTGATTAAGTTTTTGGGTAGGATTGTGTTTGTTTCAAAAAAAACATATTTGTGTTTTTAAAATAAAATAAACTAGTTTTAGATTGGAAATTGAATTTAATGTGAGGATATAAGATTTTAGAAATTGAAATGATTGAATTTAAACATTTATAGTTTTTGTTAAAAATTTATGTTTTTTTGTGGTGTGATAAGTGAGTTTTTTTTCTCAAAAATAATTCAAAAAAATAGTTTTTGATTTTTAAAAAAAATTAAACTGAAATTTTACAATTTTTAAAAAAATATGAAAAAATTTAAATTTCTAATGGTAAAAATGATTTAAAAAAATGGATTTATTTTTTATTTTATGAAATAACATTAAAATTTAAAATGATGAGATTTGTTTTTTATCATACTAAATGAACACTATTGTAATTTTAAAAGTGTAAAATTATTGTCTTGGGATAGATTTTAAATTGAAATATTTATTATTAGGTTATTTTTGCATTAATTTTGATTAGTATTCAATTTTCAGGGAAGTGGTGATTTTGACTTGTCACATTGGGTTTTATTTTTTCCCTTAGTTTTCCAAATTTTGGATGAGTTAAATATTTGGTGCGAATTTATTTAAATTCTATGTTATATTGTTGATTGGATTATCCATTAAAAATGTATGTTGGATCTTTGGAATTTTGTGTTTAGGTATATATTAGAGTTGTGTCCCCTATGGTTAGGAATTATTATTCACTAGTTTAAGGCATTTCCAAACTCATAGTAGAGCAGTAAAGATGACCCCCCTTATTAGTAGTAGAGATACCTAATAGTTATTGTTTATATAAAATATATTTAAAATAATTCTCATGTTATTGATTAGAAATTCATGGCATGTTTGTTTTTTATAAAAGCCACCATCCAAAACCTAGATCAAAAGTAGTCTCATCTTACCTGGCTCTACTAAATGATGTAATCAATTCAGTAATGGTAGTGATTTTGATGTTGATGGGACATCTAATATTTGGATGTGAAATCTATATCTTTTGTTTTAATGAAGATCCTCTATCCTAAAATAGAGAGATCCCTCGTATGCTATGGTGTGTTGGGGTAATTTATTCTAAGTCCTCTTCTTTTGAGTACATAAATCCCATTTTCAAATAGTGTAGCTGAGTTGTTTTGGGTGATTTCTATTTTTGGAGTATCATGTCATAGTAAAGGTAATAATTTGAGTAATCTTGTTTTGGGTATCCACTTATACCCATTTTTCTTCTTTGATTTGTAGTTTGTAGTTTAGGGATACACTATAATGCATATTTGGAGAGCCAGATGGTTGAGCCAAAATAAATTAAGGATGCATCCTCAATTAACTATCTCAATTGAGATTTCGTGTTTCGAAGTCATTTTAAGTCATATTTTTTTCATTAGGGTGTGATATAGTTTTTTGAACCCCCATGTTAGTTGATTATTTATTATGGGGAGACCATGTATCGGCTTCAGTTATCATATTTATTATCCTATGAGGTTCTATCATTTGTGTTTTGTTTTTAAAATTGACTCGATATTTTTGAATGTTTGTATATATTGAGAGGTGTTTCAAGTAGTTTGGATATAAATCCATATATATAGTTAAGGATGAATATTTTAGACAAGTTTTAAAATGGTGGGGAGACCACCATAGTCTGTTTGTTCCTGACTCCTTAAATGATACATCGTAGAGTCCTGTGGGGATTTTTTTGTGGGAGAGAGCTTGGGTTTTATTTGTGCCTTTGAGGTTCCTTGAGAAATAAAATTGAGCTTCAGAGTAAAGTGTAATACATTTTTATTACCATCACAGGTGTTGTCTCAGAGGTTGTTTTGTTGTTATATGGTTTTGGAGATTGAGTCACAATGAAAATGTTTTCTCATGTCCGTTTCTGGTCAACCGAACAAGCTAAGGATTTTCATGTGTATAAATTATTATGGTCAATTATATTTTACACCTCAACCCCATTTTGATTAGTATTTTTATTTATTAAATAAATCATGATATTTTCATATAATTTTGGGTCTATCTAATTTTATAATTCTTTATATTTTGGAATTTACACACATTCATATGATTGGTATAAACCATATAGAAACCATGTGAATGTGTCTCTAATTTTACCATGTCAACCCACATTGTTGAAACATCGTTATTATGTCCATAAAACCTACCCATGTGGGGGGATCTAGGACCTCAATTAGGGGTGTATGGTTGGTTCACAATTTGGTCAACTGTGAATCCAAACCATGCACAGTGTACTACTAATTAAAAATTGGATTATTTTTTCATTTTACCCTTCCCTTTTAATCCCCTAAAACTGAACCCACCACTCCTACCTCGTATCTCACATGTATGAAGCCTAGGGAGGACAATGAATAGATCCACATTCATCTTTATTTGGATCCATTCCCATTACCTCATGACTTCAAGGGGATATCACCCAAGTAAGAGTCTTTTCTCCTCCTCCTCCTCCTCCATGTTCTTATTCTTCCTCCTCCAATCATTTTATCTAATCCCAATTTCCATATGCACATAAGGATGAATCCTTAGTGTATTTTTCTATAATTTCCTATGTATTTCACTATTATAGATATAGGCTTTGGTGTTGGTATTTTGATATAGATTTTTATAAAATGACGTGAAAATATTTGGGGTAAAATTTTATCATTGTTTTTTTCCAAACTAATGTTATATTTTTTCGATATTACTATTCATGTTATTTTTCATAAAAGCTGAAATTAGAAGTTATTAATTTTCTGAACATTAGTTTTAATGAAAATAAGAAATTATAATATATATAGAAAGACTATTTAACATTAGTTTTTTTCAGAACTAATGCTAAAACTTATTAAAAAACTCAATAATTTTTGTTTTCATGAATACCGTTGTTGAATGTACTTTTGAAATTATATCATCATCTCAAATACTTATTTTTATTTCTCTTGAAACCCTATATCCCAACTAACACTTGACCAATGACAAAATTTGATGGCTTCAAAGACTATATATGACCTTTGAATATCTATTACAGTTGATCTTCATCCTGTTTTTTTTGTTATTTCCCTTGAATCATTCATCCTCAATTCTTTTTTTATTATCCCTGACCTCTTACGGTAGAACTATAAATAAAATCTGTTGTTTTTGTTGGTTTTTTACTTCATTTTTTCACTATTTTTTCTTTCATCTTATATATTTTACTCTATCTTTATGGACATCTATTAAGTTTATCAGAATTTGGAGGCATTTTTCATTATCAAGCACCATACTGTTTTATTTTTTTATTTAAAAAAATATGTATAATTGTTTTTATCATAATTATTTCTAAGTTAATATATGATTTTATGTCTAACTATTATTAAGACAATTGATTATTATAATATTTTACTATGATATATTTCCTAACTTCTTGTACAGTTGTTTGTCACTTATTTACGTATAATTTTTTGTATAATTTTTCATATAATTCATTATATGTTTGTTTGTTTTGATAGATGATAATAAGTTATTTTTGTATAATTGTTTGTTTAATATTTTTTATAATTATTTTTAATATTATTCAGAATTTGGGATATAATTTTCATAATTTTTTGTAATTTATTTTTTTAACTTTTCTTTATAAAAAATATTTGTAAGATAAATTGTATATAATTTTTAGTTATGATAATTGTTTGTAAGTTATTATATTTTTTTTGGAGTTATAAATTATGTATATGTGTTTGTAAGTTATATTTTATTTTTAATGATAAATTATAACTAAAATTTTGTAGATAAATTATGAATAATGTTTTATTATTTTTGAAGATAAATTATATATATATATATATTATGTTTTTATCAATATGTATATTTTTTATGACCCAATAGTTATAAATAATTTATTATTTTTATGTTTAAAATTTATCCTTATATTTATATATATTAAATATTTATATGTTTTAATATATTGAATTTTTATATTGTGATATTAGATATTCAATGGATCATAATTTGATAAACATAATATGTACTATAAATGAATATGAAAAATGATTTGATTCATTCTTATAATTTACAAAAAAATTCAAAAGAAGAATTTTATTTTATGTCCTTGTATTAAGTGTTTGAATATGAGAATGATAAATTCCAGAGAAATTAAGGATCATCTCATTTTCTTTGGTTTAATCCATAATTATACATAATGGATATATCATTGTTTATTAATGAAAAAATACAAGTCTAATGTTGATGAAAATATTTAGAATAAGATAGAGGACGTTATTAAAGAATTAGTTCATTATATATTCTTTGAGACCATCGGAAAAAAAAAAATTTAATTATTTTATGCGGATTATATGAAACCATTATGTTCATGTTACAGTAAATATATAGTGTTAGTATCAGTTCTAAAATTATTTAACTTGAAATAATGAAATGGGTAGAGTGATAAAAATTACTCTATGCTAGATACAATTATAATAGAGCGACTTCAAGAAAGCAATGAGCTTCCAAATTCCAATTTTGAGTCAAGTAAAATATTATCTAAAATTTTATTATGGTATGAAAAGATGCATGATTTACCAAAGGATTATGTGATATATAGGATGAAATTTTAATTTTTATCAAAATTCATAAGTGTGGGAAATGAAACTATTAGATTGATGAAAAATTCAACTTTGATTTTTTCCCAAGTACTAGAATCCATCCTCGGGCTAAATAAATTTTGTACATTCTAATACTTACTTTGAATAATTATAATAATTAAATTATGAATAATTTTTAGGTATTCGAATAAAACCTCATACTAAAGTAATTTTGTACCTCAAATAATTCCTAAATTGAAGTTTCCATTTTCAAATTGAATTTATAAAAAGGTTAATATGACATATATATGATTTCATATATTATGGTAACTTATATTACCCTAATGAATCACCACAGTTGAAGAGATTTGATATATAATTTCCTGATTTAAGAAGTGAAGTTAGAAATATTAGAATGGGACAGTTTGTAGATGGAATGAATATATATTAGTTCCTTAGTGGAAAATGTAGTTTAAGGAATTATTTTTTGATAGATTAAAACTTCTCCCAACATATATTATGAATAAAAAATATTTTATGTTGAGGTTGATGATTTATAGACCAAAATATAAAGGAAATAATATTGATCTATATCTTTTACCATTGATTCATGATTTTAATCTTCTATTAGTGACATGTATTACTATTTTTGATAGAAACAAGAAAGAGTATTTTATCTTGCATGCTATGAAAATGTTCACTATAAATGAGTTTCATGCATTATGAAACATATTTTGATATAATTTTAAGAAAATAAATCTTGTCCAATTTAAAAATAATCGAATTCATATTATCAATTACTGAATTAAAGAAGGACTGTTTACATATGAAATCCAATATTTTTTAAAATTTATCCTCTATATCATATATTGAAAATTCAATTTAATAGTTTACTAGAATATAGTCTTCGCCAAAAAAATATTTATTTGATGACTATTATGATTGGGTGAAAAATATGGATTTCACATTTGAAAATAATGGAGGTTCTGGTCCTCAAAAAAATATATGGGAGAAAAAAACAATATTTTTCAAAATACCTTATTTGATATTTTAGAGATAAAAAATAACATTACTGTTATTTATATTGTGAAAATAATATCTTAGATTTTGATTGGATCTTTGTTTTATATAAAAAATACAAAATATGTATTTAATTCTATACTAGACATGATATCTATAAGAATATTTCAGATTTATCTCCCAATACTAAATAAATAAATATATTTAACAGTGTCTTGTCATAGATTAAGAAAGAGTGAGAAGATAAATTTTTTGTTAGTGGATACATATTATTAAAAAACCAGTAGATATTCATAAAATGAGTAGAATTTTGTATTTTTGAATGATTGTAAATTAATAGGTATGAAATATCGTGACTATCATGTATTGATTAAAAAACTGGTACTAGTCACACTATATGGAATGTTTCAGACTCCTATAAAAAAGGCCATCATCATTTCAAGTAATTTTTTCAAATCCATTCACAGCGAAGTCATTGATCCAGGTTTTGAATATGTGTTGGATAATGAAGCATATCATATACTTTTTCAAATAAAAAATTATTTCCCACCTCTTTCTTATATAATTTTTTATCAAGTGATTCATCTTTTGTGTGAGATACGAATATATTCTCATGTTTATTTATGTTGGATCTATCATTTTGAAATATATATGAATTTTTTAAGGGATATATTAAAAACCCAAAATGTTAAGAGGCGTCTATTATTCGAAAATATGTATCAGAATAGGGGACTAAGTTATATAGTAATTATTTTTATGAATTAGAGAATATTGGTCTCCCTCTATCATGACATATTCCAATTCAAATTGAATGTAGATGGATTCAATGTTTAAAGGTTAGGTTTAACCCACCCGAAGAAGTCATATTGGATCATTTTAAAAATTATAACAACACATATGTGTTTCAATCATATATATCATCAAAATTTGATAAATTAGTTATATGATATATGGAAATAATTAAAAATTTGTTGATGATTAAGTATAAAGAGACATTTTTTCATGTTCTAAAGATAAAATCAGCATAGATATATTTTTATCATAATTGTAAAAAACATTTATAGGGTATATCTCTTAATGTGACCCCATGGTCTGGTTTTGATATTAATGGGTATATATTTTACACATAAAATTAGGAAGACATGAGTACCATTCAAAATAATGGTGTATTGGTCATCATTGAAGAACTATATTATTTGATTGAAAATGATAAAAAACTAGTTTTTTATCAACAAAATATTTTATAGTTATTGAGGATATATAAGAAATTTACTATTTCTAAATTTAAATTCACAATGTTTATGGGTAGCTGGGTTGATTGTAATATTTTTGTAGAGATGAGATGATTATTTGTTAACATTGTTTGATTTTTAAATATTTAGTTACAAAGAGAAAGAAATTTTCATAGTGACAGTTGAAATGAAAATATTTTATACCATTGATCCATATAATGATCAATGATCTGCAGTTTTCTCAGGAAAAGAATTCATTTGGTTGATGAGTATGAGGATGATGTTTTAGATTTATATGAGGCTTATTTATATATAACACATTTTCTAGATGTTAAAAATTACAATAATGTATACATCGTCCCTGATTTATGAAATGATCATTCCGAAGGGATATGGAAAAAAACCTAAATTACTCTCATAAATATTTATGTAAATTTTTATATTTTATTTATTTTTTTAAATTTACCTTTGTAAAAATTCAATTTATTTAGATGTTTAATTATATATATATATATATATATTTATAATTAATATGGATTAGGTATTAATTTTTTTTACCTAGAATGATATTAACGTTATAAATATAATTTTTAATCAGATACATATTTAAAATCAAAATTTTATTTTGAATATGGGTAATGAATCACATCGTTTCATGGAGGCGATTGGTCATATAGTTGCACAATCATTATTATCATTTCGTTAATAGGTGTATGGGTAAGGAAGTAGATTGAATATTAATTTTACAGAATCAAAATAGTGTTATAACTATATATATATATCAAATATATACATTAAATTTATATTTTGTTTGTATCCATGTAAAAAAAATAGTGAAAAATGAATCACATCACTTCGTGAGGCGGTAATTATTTTGTCAAACGGATGATGCTATCATTTACTCAATGAAATGATCGGTAAGAAAGTACATGATATATTCATTTCATAGTGTTATTTATATTCCATTATTATCATATATCAAAATAAAATTAGTCTTTATTACCTTCCATATATTGTGTAAGTGAAAAAATAATCAAATCGTAATGTGAGGTGATAGTCCACTATAGACATGAGCAACATTTTCGTATTCTCTATAAAATTAAAAGTAAAATATATATATTAAATATGTATAATTTTATCTTAAATATTATATATAAACCGTAGATATATCATTATATCCATCAGTGGGAAGTAATGATTAAAATCAAATTTTGTCGGTTCCTGAGGAATTTGTCCACCATACACATGATCAATAGTTTTTTTCACATTTGATGGTGGAGTAAGTAGTATTTTGTGATTATATTAACATGAAAATTATAATTATATGGAATATCATCATGTTTTAATAACATTTTATCGATGTGGAGTAAGAAATTAAAAAAAACTCAGCTAAGGATGCTCCATCCTTTTGAGTTAAATTACTTTATTTACACCAAAATCCTTCATTGGTTATCTTAATGTCCAACCCAAGGTTCATAATATGGCAATATTTTTGTAGATAAGTTATTTAGGATTTTATTATCTGAACAAATTGGTTTTTAATATGAAAATAAGAGAGAATAGGGGTTTCCTACTATAAGTGGGTGAGAGGAGACAATTGAATTTTTTGAAAAGAGTGAATTTCACCAAATTTTATCACAGGAAAAAAGATCCCAAAGAGGTTATTATAGAATTCTAGAAGATTTAAATTATAAATATAACCACAAAAAAATATTTATAAATGTTTTGGGTCGTTTTTTAATCTTATCTTTTTAGTTTAGCCACTAGTAACCCTGTTTTCACCTTAAATATAATAAATATTATTTATTGGTTTCACTATTTTTTTCTGCCAAAAATCAAGATAAAATTATTAAGTAATTTAAATTATAAAGATTTAAAATATAAAAGCTTTTTCCCAAATTGATATTATAGACATGGTATAATTTATTTTGAAATTAATCCTGTAGACATGTTGGATGAACATGTTTTCAAGAAATGAACTTTTAATGATAATATGGTATTATAAAAGTATATGGTAAGTATTAGAAAATATATAAATTAAATTCTTATTTATAGATATATTATAAAATATTTTTAAATTATTCCTTATTAGAAGTTATTTTAATTATATAGAATATATAAACCTTATACACTATAAAATAGTTTTAAGAAAAAAATGTGTTTTATTACTTGAAAATAAACATATTCTAAAATATTGTATAAAGATAAATAAATTGTAATTAATTATATAAATAAAAATTAAAATATTTTTTAAAACATTAAATAAAATTAAAATAATAAGGGGACTTAATTTAATATAAATAAATGACAATTTTATAAAAATTAGTATTTTTTAACTTTTTAATGAAATATTAATATGTTATAAAAAAATTTAAAAAATTTCACCCTATCTAAATATCTATATTATGATTTCAAAAAAATATTATAAATTTATAAAATAAAATTTATAAAATTGGTAAAAAATTAATTTTAAATTATGTGCGTAAAGCAAGACTAAACCATGTTTCTGAAAAAAATACAGTTTTTCAAAAAACATTTCATTTTCCCTTTCTAATGGTTCTTATTTTATTTCTAATTAATATATAAACCCTGAATTTATTTTATACAAGTTGAAACCATATAATATTCATAAATATAGGTTTTACTATTCATAACCTACAATTTAACACCTAGGATATAATGGTCATGTTTAGATAATAATATTCTAATTGAGTACGACATTTCATTTAAGACCGATGTTACATGCATATCATGTTATTGAAGAGATTGAATTTATTTAAAAATAAATATATTTTAAATTATTACGGAAATAAACTATCATATAAGAATTTTTATTCGTGTCATACATGTTTTCCAACATGATGTTATTCATTTAAAGTATCATGGTTTCACATTTTACACCCCTTAAATAAGTTGTGTACTCTTAATTTAATATTGATCTCAGAAATCAAAGCTATAAAATTTTATTATTCTTTGTTAAAATACCCAGATCAATATTAGAGTTAATAAAAAAATAATCTTAAATAAAAGGATTGTGAAATTCGAAATTCATAAAAAAATTAAGTTTCCACAATGGAGAACAATGGTGGAATGTGAAGATATCAACATAGAAGAAAAGCATAAATAGTTAGGGATAGTGGTAGAGACCATTGATCATAATAAAGTGATTTATCAACGGAATGTTAAGGCCCTTAAAACAATAAATATATGATAAGATAAAAAAATTGATTCATCCTAATTGAAGGTAATATGAGAAATTTTTTGATTTAATATCCCCTTCCTATAGTTGAGGGATCATTTTAGTATATAGACTAAGTATAAATGAAATATACAAAATTGATAATTACAATTTTAACTTTTAATAAATTTATACAAAATATAATATTATTCTCCAAATAATTAATATTGAAGGTGAATTTTTCATTCATGAACCACTAAAATAAACTTCTAATGGATCTTATATTCCTAAAAATAAAATCTAGCGATTCCCTTCATATTTACTAAAACAAAAATGGTTTTCATGAGTTTTTCCATACATTAAGATCTATTACCTTAATAAAAACTCTGTATGTTCAAATTAATCCACTCCACAAGTATATGTCCTTAAAATCCATTAACTTACATCACAAAAAATGAAATATTATTTATCCCAAATAATCCATTATATCACTCATCAAAGTTATATATACATCAACCTGGTAAACAATTTCTTGAAATATCATTAATCCCCACTAAAATTAAAATATATCAATATTTCTTTTTCAAATCATTTGAATAAAAATAATTTCATACTAACTAGTATATCATGTAGTCCAGTGGTAGGTGATGTACCCTTATCATCCTTCAGTTGTTGGTTCATGCCCCCTGGCCTTGATGAATGTGATGGGTTGTCAGACGATTTTTGGGTTGTTATTTGTCTAAAACAATTAGAAAATATATGTGATAATTATATTCATCATTCAATATAATCCTATAATATTCTTAATAATATGATGAATATTTTTAAAAATTCATTATTCATCAAATAAAATGTTTTAACTACTATGTTTTTACATACAAATCATTATTTTTCAAAAAATAAACTAATTAATTCAACATCAAGTAAATATCAAAGATTATCTTTTAAGAAATTTTTGAGTTTAAACATACCATTAAAACAACTTTCTAGGTCATAATTAACATTCAATATATTCATTAAAATACATAATTGAAGACTTATATATAAAAATCATTATATATTTATATATATTCAATGATACGCATAATTCTTGAATTATAGTATATAAATAATTTAGTCATTCCGCTTTGTTATTAAACCATTAACTAGGATTCAACATCTTATTATTTAATACCTCCTTATATTCATATGTCATTTTTAGTCTCTTGATAATTAACAATTGTACCTTTACACATACAAACCTATTGATATTCTGCTATTCTTTTTACACCATGGAATCAATTTTCATAATTCCCATAATTTATACATCTAAAAAATTATACTATTGATGATTTCTTAGTGAAACCATCATTATCATCCATTTAGTTAATAGGTATTTCCATTTTTCATATGAAATAACTTACTTTGTTCCCTTTATCTCCACACAAAAAATATCTTCTTGTTTCTCTGATTTATTCCCTTGAGTGCCGTTTCCCACATTCTTGACATATAGAAAATTGAATCATATTTACACCATGGTTTACACCACCCTAAATATCAACTAACTCCATCATTATCTTATTTACTATGTCTGAGAGTTTATTAAGGTGGAAGTTTTTAATCCTACATCGTGATTACTGATTATGAATAATCAAAATATTTTTTACTCTAGTCATTATCCCATTTGGTTTCTCATCAACAAATTGTCTATAACAATGAATGCTAACAAGGTTTTTTCTAGTTTCATCTATTGAATGAAACCATAAAGGATAGTTTGAGGAATAAAATTCATAGTGTGAAATGAAAAACCATGAATATTTATTTAAAATATGTCTAATCACTAAATATAATTTTAACATAATACACCATAGGTTTAAACCAGTGGACCCATGATCATAATCATTTCAAGTCCGTCATGATTGTACATAAAGAGTTCGAGAATTTACAAAACATCCCCCATGATTTTAAAACCATGTGCATGAAAAGGACCATTTTTATGTACCATGTAACATTCATATTAATCCTAACACACAATTTTCAAAGTTATTAACCATAGGTAAATCTGTTCCAAAACCACATCCACCTGTAGAATCCAGAAAAAGATTTAATGACCCAAAACCACTCTCTATATAATTCACTATTAATAATGGATATTTTTTATACTTATTATTTTTCATATACTTATCCTTAGGGTTCTCACTAAACTTTTCACATTTGAATTTCAAACATTAACTAAACCTACTCTTTGATACCAACTATTGTGAAATAATACCTTTAAACATATTTTATCATAATTTTTATACATAAATATCTAACAAGTGCAACCCCATATATCATAAGGCCATGTGTATTTGGATGACTAGTATCATAATAAAAAATGAAACTAAAACCTGAAATTATTATTATTATTTTGTTTTCTTTAGTGGGAACCAAAATCAATTTGATATCTAAAAACTATAGAGAATAACCAGGAAAATACATTGAATAAAAGGGTGACCTATAATTCCCAACATGATAATAATAATAATAATAAGCAAGCATAACATGCGAGTAATTAATATAACATGATATCATAAAAGAGAATCCACACGAGTAATAACGTGGAAGAATAATATAAAGAAAATTGTATCATAAGATGATGGATTTATTGATAATGTAGAATCATCATGTTTCATGACATAGACATGATTCAAAGATATCCTCCAAGAAAATATTTCACGGATGAAAAAGTTCGATAATGTTTTAGGCTTGGCCCATAATCCCATAGATTACATATCATGAGACTATATCATTACCCAATGCATTGGAAAACTATCTCAGTGAATGAATCCTAACATTTTTATGATATATGTGTTCGACATAAAGGAAATAAATCCTAAAGAATATCATAAGAAGTATGAATAGATAGGAAATAAATTTCAAGACCTTGCTTCAAATAATATTCAAAGGAAAACTCATAATTAATGCATTTGAGAAATGATCATAATACATAAATTACCCCATCAAATGGAAGGAGAATAAAATACATATATAAGTGAGTGAAATATATATCTAATCTATAAGGAATATATACCATAAAAGGATGTTTTTGTTGATGAAAATGCTATTTAAAATATTAAAAACATTCTTGATGATAATAACATTTTCACATTGAGTAATATCAAAGGATGTCATCTTAGATTGTAAATGGATTTAAAAACATTAGTTTTATCATTTCATGAGGAAAATATCCTTTCCATTTTGATTAATTTTTTTTTTTAAATTATAATTATTTTGAAAAAGTTTACAAAACAACTTTTTTAAAATACATTTGAAACTTAAAAATGAATCATTAAAACATTGGGTGGTCACTAAAGAGGCAATGTTCTACTCATGTTTAATATATTAAAAAAGAAATATTTCATTCAAATTTTTTTAAGAAAATTCCAGTAGTACCTTATTCAGAAAATGATGAGAATATTCTATTTTAGTTTTATTAATCCAATTAATTGTAAAAATTTCTTTAAAACATCACAATAAAATATGTTGGAAATCATTTTTGAAATCACGAATTAAGAAGAAAAATTAATTTCAACCAAAGATAGAAATGAATTAGATTTTTCGTAAAACAATATTATCAATAAATTTATAATAAAATATATTAAAATGATACTAATACTTGAAAAAATCATTAATAACCGTAACATAAGAAAATTAATGTGGTTTTTTAGATAATTATCAAACAATTTTCTTTAATGGAAACTGAAGAACAAGAAATCCCAGGAAAAATGATATTTAAAAATAAACCTTCACCTCTTAGATAACATTGGAATCATTACTTCCCATGAATAAATTAGATGAATTTTAAATTAAAAAATTATTATATATGAATGATTCATGATGTATTATGTAAATGGGTAGTATATGCACCATTAAATATATATTTATTTATATAAAAGAATATGTGTCTCATTAAAAGAATTTTGAGCTGAAACCCTTACAATATTTGAATCATTGAGGTGAGAGATAACAAAAAATTCAATTATGTGTAAAAACAATTTACATAAAAAATGTTTAAATACAACATAAATATATAAATATTAATTTCCACATAATTTTCATGTAATTCAATCAACATAGTAGACACATAACCCAATGAATGGAAATTGAGTTAAGAAACCCCTTAACTCATGCTTCACATTAGTTGAGAACATAATAAAATAATTTATAGTTATTTTAAATATGTCATCATCTTATTAAACAATCATATTGTAATTTATAATATCTTTCACAATCCTTTTATTATATCATATTAATTTTTTGTTAAAAATCATTTTTTATCACTATTGTTTCGTGTACTAATTGTGATTTTTCCCATGCATGTTTCATCGTGAATGTTCGAAATCTTGATAATAGGTTACCTAAATAATATATATAATTATATAAATTTTATAGATATATCATTTTTCATTAGATATATCTTTAGAATAATTATTGATATTTGAGCATGGAGAATGAATGACATCGATCCATGGATATGGTAGGTCATACGTATGCACAAGGGACATTATCATATCATTAATGGTTGAATTTTTAAGGATGTGGATTTATATTAATTCTACTGAATCAAAATAATGTCATATATATCACATATATTCATTAAAATTATACTTTTTTACCTTCCATGGATATTGTTAGTGAAAAAATAACCACATATCTTAATGAGGTGGTAGTCTACCAAACAATGGAACAAAATTATAATATATTTAGTGGATGGTAAGGTAAGAAAGTATAAGATAAATTTAATTTATATAATTAATAATATTTCATAAATATCATATATCAACATCAAAATAATCATTTTTACCTTCCATGTATGGTCTAAGTGAAAAATAAATCACATCTCTATGTGAGGCTATATTTCCCTTTATTCATGAGTGATGTTATCTTATTATCTATGAAATGGAACATAAGAAGATATATTATATGTAATAATTCATGAATTATAATTTTATCCTAAATATAATATATAAAAATTATATGTATCATTATATCCATCCTTGAGAAGCAGTGATAGAAAATTAATTGTGTTGGTTTGTGAGGATATAGTCCATCAAACACATGATCAAAATTTTAATTTACCATTTGGGAGGATGAGGATGTTTTAAATCTTGATATAATTAATAAAAAATATTATTATATGAAAGATAAGAATAGTTTATTTATATTTTAAGGAAGTTATCTCTTCCCCATACATCTTCTTTTGGTATGCATAAAAAACCTTCCTAGATTTGATTTCTAAACAAACCACTAATTCTAGGATAAGGGTAGAGAAGTAGGGAATTGATTTGTTAAGGTATTTATAGAACCTATCGGTTCAGTAAGTGGGAATAGAGGTTGATTTTGGTGGACTTTTATAAGTGGAGTACATGGCCCAAATGGAATTTTTGAAAAGAAAGAACTGCGCCCCCATTTTTTCATGAAAACAGTCCCCATGATGGACCATTTTAGAACCTTATAATAAATAAGGTCAAAATTTTTCTATAAAATATAAATATATATGTCATGGTTCTTTTTTAAAGCATATATATTTATTTAACCCTCGATAAAAGTTTTTTTACCTTATCCATGGTAAATAAGTTTTATAGTTTTCCTTATTCGTTATGGTGGAAAAATATGTTTACCGTATTAGATAATACATTTTTTATAACAAAAATATGGATTAAATTATTCAAAATTCAAAAAATATAAGTGGAAGAATTTAATTTAAAATTAATCCCATAGACATTTCAATCTAATGGGTATTCAAAAAATCTGTTTTCAATGAAAATATGATCTCACATTAACAATATAAAAAGTAATAAAATTTAGAAGAATTCGAAATATTATTTATTGATATATGATCTATATATTTGTTTTAAATCATTACTTATTTAGAGATATTGTAATTATTTTAAATTTATAATAATTATACACTTTATAAGAGTTTAAAAAATACTGTTTTAAAGCCTAAAAATAAACATTTACTAAAATATAGTATAAAGTAAATTTAAATGTAATTAATTATATTTATTATAATTATAAAATACTTGTGATAATATTAAAGGAAATTAATATAATATTGGGACTTAATTGTTTATATTGAAATTATGATTTTGTAAAATTCGATATTTTTTTAACTTTTCATTGAAAATTTATCATTTTCTAAAAAATTACAAAAATTAGCACTAAGATAATATGAATATTATGATATAAAAAATTAAACATACTTTTATAATATATCGTTTAAAATTTTTGTAAAAACTAATTTCAAATTATTTGTGTATGGAATGACCAATCCACCTTTTATAAAAAATGTATTTTTTAGAAACATTCCTTTTTATTTCCAATGGTTCATAATATATTTCTAATATATACATATATATAACCATTGAGATTTTTTATACATGTGAAAACAATATAAGTTTCATAATTTTAGTTTTCAAATTCACACCCCCCAATTTAATTGTTATGTTATAATGGTCATGTTTAAATAATTAAATTTTAAAATGGAATCACATTTTGTTTTAACCCAGTGTTGTGTACCTCATGAGTTATCATAGAGACTAAATTTATTTAAAAGTAAAAATATCCTAAAGTATTGGGGTTTTAAATTATTTTATATTATTGTATTTTAATGTGTTATAATATATCTTCCAGGAACTTCCTCTTTTAAAATCGTGGGGTGTTACATTTCGGTAACTTAATATTATATAAATGGATGGTGTATTCCCATCGATAATTTTGTTAACATTAAATTATTATATTTTTACATCAGTAATAAATTATAAAATTAATATTATATCAGTACCAATAAATATATAACCATAGTATTCGGGGAATTAGTCATTACTTTGAAATTTTTTATAATAATTTTTTAATATTATCATATTCTATCAATGTTTTGGACCACATTTCATTAAGCTAACAATCATTTTTTCTTTGAGCTATTATTAGGTTATACATCCTATGTGGATATATTTTCTTTAAATGAGCCATAAGTTCAACATAAACCATATAATTTCTTATGTAAGTCTTAAAAACCTAACAAATCTTGATTATCTCAAATTTTGGGAAACAAAGTGAATTCTTGGTGATTACTACTTTCTAAAATAAATCTATAAAAAAATAATTATTCAATAGTGTTACATGATTCAATTTTTATTGGGTACACTCTGAGATTTGTGATTATAGTGCTTCTAGGTTATAATACAATGTTCAAAGATGTTATTTCTATACCCATAGGTGACTTAGAGTGATATGAGTATGAAATACATAATTTTTGTTTTGTATTAGATTCCTATAGTAGATAACATTTTTCTATGATATTTTCATGTATTATTTTTGATTTATTAAATTAAATTAACATACAATGAGATTTTCAAAATAAGGATTTATTCGTAGTTTAATAAATCCAATTAAATATTCCCAAAGGATCTCATATTTCCTTAAACTATACATTTATACTATTTTATACATATGCATTTATACATCTCATTACACCATTAATTTCAAAAAGGAGAAATTCATTTGTTAACATTTGTTATTGTAATAACCCAAATTTTTTCCATGTAATTTATTTAAAATATATGGAAATATTACGAGTGTGTGGAAATTGAAGGCACGTGATTCCAAGGCTTGGGATGCCCGAAATGAATTTAGGAACTTTTTTTAGGTACGTTCAGTAAATGAATGAGTGAGGTTTTGTAACTTTTGAACTGGTGCTCGGAATTGAAATCTGAGGACACCGTTGAACTCGCAACACTGATATTCTCTTAAAGAGACATTCACCTCCACTTCAGTATATCGAGGGTGAGAGTTAGTTTTTCAGATTTTCGTGTGAGAAGAAAAACAAAATAAATAACTTTTTTTTCTTTATTGAAACATTATTTATGAATCTTGGTGGTGTGGACCACATAAAATCCTCTTTTAATGTGAGTTAACTCTTAGAATTCCCCCAATTAATGTGCCACCATTAATTGAATTAATATACATAACTCATTTAAAGTGGGCTCCTCACCTCTTGTGGGGGAGATTGTTGGAAAACCAATTTGGTGGAGAACTATCAAAGGAATAACATTATAAAATGAAAGAGATCCTCTAATGAAGAATGACCATCGAACGAGGAATAGGTAACCAATGTTCGTGAAACACCGACACATCATCTTCCTCCTCTCGCTACCTCCAACGGAAGATCGAGGTATGGGGTTTATTTTGAAGTGTGATAAATTTTTATTTATTGATTCCCCTTATTATATATTCTCAACGATGATGGCCAAATAAACATGGCCATTGATCTGCGGATATAACATGATCTTTCCTAATCATTTTCCCATGTTCTTCATGTGTTCTTTGATGTCAAATAATTAAGCGCACTAAAAACACAATGTTTCATTGAGCGCAACGTATGAACACAGAGATCTCATCCTGAGGATCAAAAATATGTGGCCATCACATTTTTCAGTCATATAATGAAGATGAGGTGGTCCTTGGAAGAAGGGTGGTACACATCCACACCTGTCAAGCCCCAGTGGCATACCAAGAGGGCGGCCGACACTAGGACGGTTGTGGTTCGCACATGAGGTGCACCTAGAGGGAGGCCGAAACAAGACCAGCTGCAGTTTGAGTAGGCATCGCACTTGGAGTCGGCCAATACCCATCCAAATGTGGAGGTGTCAATGACACACACCGACACCACTGGAAGGAGAGTTGGCCCAAACTCCATCCAGCCACGTCACGCCGAGCGGGACTACTCTGACAGGTCCCGCGTTCCAGTAGGCGGCGCCAGGTTGGCTGAAGATGAACCGTCCAATAGACCATTTAGAAATATGGGGGACCCTCCCCCCCCCCCCCTATGCAGCTTGGGTGGGCCCCTCCATGGTGCACCACACCCAACCAGGCAGACAACACCAATCTAAGCGGGCTGCAACGAGTGGGCTGCACCTAGCGGGCCTCTCTTACCAGACCCCTCTGCCCGGGCCATGCCTAGCAGGCCTTGACCGGCGGGCCAGGTCACCCAATTTGATGTTCGTTCCAGATATAGGTTGGGCTGGGTTGACCCGTACTGAGTCAGGTCGGCCCAGGCCGAATCGGGCAGGGTCGGTCCGGACCCGGGCACATCTAGACCCAGATATTCCTTTTTAGACATATCATGAGAATCATGTGTCTATTTGATGAAACATCTATAGAAATAGGATCCTTGGATCGAGATGGTCCTTTGGGTATAATTCAAATGATTTTTTGGATAAATTTGGAGTATTTTCAGGTTGGATTGAACCTGATTCAAACCTGGCCTTCAGAACAAAAACATTAATAACATACAGACCGAGCGACAGATTAACATGCTGTAAATTATGTTGGGACACTTATGACAGGGAGGAACTTTTAGATACTTCTCTGTGGGACTTCGAGTCAGTTTAGGTATCAACTGATGGATTGAGGATTGGATTCACTTGGAATCAAGCACCCTTAGTGCGGGAACCCTATGGTTGGCTGTACTTGAAATATCTACAAATCATGTTTGGTTCATCTTCAGATCCTTTGTGGGTCATATTCAGATCCTGTGTGGGTCATCCTCAGATCCTGTGTGAGTCAACGTATTCAAATCATGTGTGGGTCATCTTCAGATTCTATGTGGGTCATCTACGATCATGTGTAGATCAATAGTAGAGATTCTCAATGAAGTAAGATGATCTAGTGATTCAGCTAGTCATCTATACTATCTTAATTAAGTTATAACTTGTGTGAGATGAGTCTTTTCTTATCTGGTACACTTCTATGTGGTGATAACTATGTGGAATTCTTATTTGTGGCATTAACTTTTTGGTGCTTACCTTCGTGGTGTTACCTGTGCGGTACTTCTAGCTTCGTGGTGTTACCTGTGCGGTACTTCTACCTTCGTGGTGTTATCTTTGTGGTGCACTTCCCTCACGTATGAGATGATTATATATTGATAACATAGGTATATGTATGGGAATATAATCAAGTAGTGTTTCTTTCTATCAATTCATACATTGAGATTGGGGTCTTTTTTTGTGGTTTATACTTTGAGGATTCTAAAAGACCTTCAGGGGTCTCGGGGTTCCTACTGAGTACTGTTATACTCACCCCTGCATGGTCTTCAACCGCACCTTGCTGTGTCTTGTACAGATGACATAAAACATTGATCGTGACTGAGGATGTCAGGACTGGAGGCATCTCGGAGGTTGACCTTAGACAAGTTATACCATAGAGATGATCGTTTGAGAGCTGTGCCTACCCTTCAGGTGGGATCCTTGGCAGGTGTTCATTGGAGATATTTTTAGTTCTACTTGTACATTCTAGTTGGGCTTGTATTTTGGCCCCTTTATTTACTGTACACACCATGTTTACTATATAGTTCACATTGTTCTTGTATATTTCTGTGTGCTTGGTTTGTGTGATTTTACAGTTTTCAAGGCAATTCCTTCTCGGTTTTAGGGATATGCCTTTCCGATTCTAGTCGCCAGCCCTTTCCCTATGGAAGGCGAGCTTGGGGTAGTAATGGAATGGGCCCTGGGGGATGGGTTCGTACAAATTTGTATCAGAGGAGTCGGTTTTACTGATGAACATAGACTCTACTCTTTTAATCGGCAATAGTGTTAAGTGTTATGAGTGTGGTTTTCAGTGTAGTGAGTCCAATGTGGGTGTGGCGGTCGACGTATCCATACAACAGGACCCTGAATTCTGATTTCCAAATCAGTGCACAAAAACACTGATTGCATTTGTGTTTTTAAAAGATTTCTTTGTTATCTATTTGACTCAACTCACCAGGTATAACTTATAGACTGGGGTGCAACTATTTCTTTCAATGATGCATCCATGAAGGCAGCTATCCAGGGTTCCAGGTAGAGTTTATGATGACATCCCATCGAGTGATGAGGATTAAGGGCAGGGCCCCCTTTCAGTAGTTATACCATTTGGTGGTGTACCAGTAGCACCACTACCCATTGGGAAGTCAATGCCACCATCCCCAGCAGCAGAGGGTTCAAGACTCTTGAGCGTGTTACACATGTTTCAGTGCAATAGTCCACTGAGGTTCTAGGGATAGATGGATATATAGAAATATACGGATTGGATGGAGGTCATGGTTAGAGTTTTTTGACTGGTTGGGGCACCAACTGATCTCAAGGTGATTATTGCCACCAGCCTTCTTCAGGAAGCAGCGAGAAGATGGTGGAGCCTGAAGCTCAAAGATCACGATGATGTCACTCTCATCTAGGAGGACTTTGTGAGCCTTTTTAGGGAATTGTTTGTCCCATTGACCTTATGATCAATGCATATATATGAGCTTCTCCACTTGAACTAGGGTAGCAAGACCGTGGATCAATCCTCAGTAAGGTTCACCAACCTCTCACACTACTGCACTGACATAGTGCATGCCCATTTATTCAGGTCCCAGACCTTCGAGAAGGGGCCCAGATGGGAGATTCAAGATTTGATTATTTTTCTCAGTATTCTGACATAGGTAGGGGTGTTAGAGAGAGCCATATTATTGGATAGTTTCCATGATGAGTAGTCACCAGCTGGGAGACCCCCCACCGTACATCATGTAGCAGATTCATCTACCACTGGTAGCAGACAAATGATGTAGAGGTCCCAGAAGACCAGACCTACAGGTGCACAACTACAAGATACATGGTCAGTTGTACGGGGCTCTCAAGACAGAGAAGGGTAGGCATAGTGCAGGCATCGTTACTTGTGCGGTGGGAAGGGTCATATATCTCAAGACTACACAACCTGCCATATAGATAACCCATGGAAGATCGAAGGACTTCCTAGGAAGAGGCAATTATTCAATCGAGGAGGTCCACAGGCAGCAGACAAATGTGGAAGAGGAGTTATCCATGCAGCAGGCGGTGGGAGGTGATTCAAGGTTCTACTTCCACCACCTCCAGGTGGTCTGCCCCGACCACAGGGAGCAGGTGGACAAGGATGAGCTCAACTCTAGGAAGCTGAGGCCTATGACCACGGTGCACTGTAGATAATTCGAGGTACCATTTGTGTCCACTCCACCTTAGTTACAGTACTTATAGACATAGTTTCTAGTCATTCTTTAATTGCCATGGCCCTCGTTCGGAGCATGGAGATTCCAGTGGTGTTGTTGGCTCGATCCTTATGTCTGGAGACTCATACAAGAGAGTATTCAATAATTAAACATAGGTTCTGTTAGTGTGAGCTTACTCTAGGAGGTGAGAACTTCGATAGGGATCTTCAAGTAGTAGTGTTGAGGCCTTACAAAGTAATCTTGGGTATGAATAGGTTATCTATAGTCCATTCTTTGATCGATTTTATTAGGCTCAATGTGCGGTGTGTCCATGAGGATGGGACCAGTTTTTCCTTCATCGACGAGGAAGGAACCTTTTCAGTGCTTGATGGACTCACCCGAATGAGGGTGCTGCTGATCACACAACAGTTGGCTAGATTTACCCTTGGGGCGGTTGATGTTTAGAGTCCGAGCAATCCTGTATTGGTGGACCTATAAGATGATGTTTTCCCTCATGATATTCCGGGTCTTCCTTCTCACAGAGAGGTGGACTTTTATTTCAACTTTTACCCCATGATTTCACCAATATCTACACCAGCATATTTGATTGCTCCCATGGAGCTTCAAGAGCTGCGAGTACAGCTATAGGACTTGTAGAGGAGGGGGTTCATTAGGCCCAGTGTTTCTCTTTGGGAAGCCCCAATTTTGTTCTCTAAGAAGGCAGATGAGAGTTTTAGACTCTGTGTAGAATATAGGAACCTGAACCAGGTGACCATGAAGAATATGTACACACTACAAAGTATAGACAATATCTTTGATCAACTGAAGGGAGTATGGTGGTTTTCAAAGATAGACCTCAGATCAATATATCTCCAGCTCTCGGTACAAGATGAGGAGGTGCATAATATGGCCTTCAGATGTCGGTATGGCAGTTATGAGTTCTTGGTTATATGATTCAGTGGGACCAACACCCTATCAGTGTTCATGGGACTCATGAACATAATTTTCTGGATCACTTTTTGATAGTATTTATTGATGACATTCTGAATTATTATGATATGGAGGAGGAGCATCCATATTATCGACAGATTGTTCTGGACACACTCCGAGAGCTCCAGATTTATGGTTAGATCTCGAAGTGCCAATTCAGGAGACGAGAAATTCTCTTAATGGGACACGTCATCTCAGAGGCTGGAGTTGTGGTGGATCCAGTGATGATTGAGGTTGTTCTTGCTTGGGAGACACCCAGGAGTGTGACAGAGGTGCATAGTTTCATGGGTTTGGCTGGTTACTATAGGAGGTTTGTGCTTGACACTTCTACAGTTGTGGAACCCTTATCAGTGTTGAAGAATAAGGGGAAACCCTTCATGTGATTAGAGAAAGGCCACACGATTTTATAGGAGTAGAGGCAGAGACTAACGGGTGCACCAATCATGAGGTTACCAGAGGAGGGCATTGGGTACGTAGTCTACTACGATGCATCATGGAATGGGAATGGATGTATCCTCATGCTGGAGAGAGTAGTGATCACACATGTTTCTCAATAGTTGAGACACCATGTAAAGAACTAGACATTCCATGAACTAGAGTTAGAAGTAGTGGTATTCTCCTTGAATATATATCAACAATACTTGTTGGGTGAACGTTTTACATTCTACTCTGATCACACGAGTCTCTAGTATATCTTCTCTAATAAGGACCTAAACCCGAGACAAAAGTGTTGGCTTGAGTTCCTCCTAGACTATTATTTCGAGATAGTCTATACTTCTGAATAGTGGAACATTGTAGCATATGGACTCATCATGAGATCTGGTATACAATTGCTAAGTGAGGAAATGGAGCAGCTATCCGCTATGTGAATATCCTACGATGATTCAGATAGATCAACTTATCTTCAGTCACTGACAGTAACTCCAAATCTCCTTCTTCTAGTCAAGGAGGCCTAACATGGAGACCCTGACTATGAGGATTTATGTTCTCAGATATCCATAGGACAAGCACCTGATGGATTTTCTGAAGGTGGGGAGAATGTCATCCTCTTAAGATGACATACTATGGTACCAGTGGTAATACGAGAGGAAGTGTTGAGGGAGTACTATAACTCCCCTATAGCAGTACATCCAAGAGTGGTTAAGATGTACTAAGACCTTCAACATCAACACTGGTGGCCAAGAATAAAGAAAGTAGTTGCATAGTTTGTCTCTCAATGCCTCACCTGTCTGCAAGTGAAGGCAGAGCATCAGCTTCCAGCAGGCTTAGTTTAGCCACCAGAAGTGCCAGAGTGTACGTGGGATGGAATCTCCATGGACTTTGTGATAAGACTTCCACTTATGTCCAAGGGACATGATTCCATCTGGGTGATCATTGATCGACTCACCAAGTCGGCCCACTTCTGACCTATCAGAGAGCAGGGTTAAGTTGAAGGATTAGTATGATACTACATACAAGAGATTTTATGGCTTTATGGCGTGTCTTACATTATTGTCTCCGATAATGGTGCATGCTTTATTTTCTGGATATGGAAAGGGTTACATGAATAGTTTAGGACTCTGCTTCGATTGAGCACTGCCATTCATCCTCTAATAGATGGTCAGACAGAGCAGACCATTCAAACCCTCGAGGAAATGTTTTGTTCTTGTTTCCTTGATTTCAACTGCACTAGGGAGGATCACTTTCCCTTGGTGATGTTCAAGTACAATAACAACTATCTCTCCACCATCGTTTTGGCACTATTTGAGGCATTTTATGGGTGACCTTTCATATCACCTCTTTACTAGACTGACCCAAGGGAGTCAGTACTAATGGGACCATAGATGGTATAGGCTACCATGGGGAAAGTGCAGATCATTCAAGAGTAGATGAAGACTGCACAGAGTAGGCATAAGACTTTTGTTGATAGGAGATAGAGAACTCTAGAGTTTGAGGATGGTGACCATTCATTTCTATAGGTCTCACCTTTACGAGATTTGAAGATATTTGGCAAGGACAGAAAGTTATCTCTGAGGTTCATCAGACCCTTTTAGGTCCTCAACAGAGATGGCGAGGTGGCTTACCACTTAACTTTTCCACATTAGTTGCACCAGGTTCACAACATTTTCCACGTCTCCCAGCTGAGGAGATATATACATAATCCTTCACACATCATTGACTTGGGTGAGCTAGAGATCGATGATGGGGCGGTTCTTTTGTAGGTTCCAGTAAATATTGAGGATTGATTGGGGATAGTCCTACATGGACGATCAATACCTCTGGTGTGCATTAGTTGGAAGTGCAGTAACCTCCAAGAGATCCCATGGGAGCAATAGTCTCAGCTTCGTGCATAGTACCCACAATTGTTTTCTTATTTTGTGTTGTGGATTTCAGGGATTCAAGGCCCTGAGGTGGGGTGAATATAAAGATCCGAATGTTTTCAATGTAATTTTTTTAAAAATATATGGAAATATTATGAGTATGTGAAAATTGACGGTGTGTGATTCCGAGGCTCGGTGTTCCATGAATTAATTTATGAACATTATTTAGGCATGTTCAGTAAAAGCACAAGTGGGTTTTCGTAACTTTTGAACCGGTTCACAGAATTGTAATCTGAGGAAACCGATGAACTCATAGCATCAATATTCTCTTAAGGAGACCTTCACCACAACCGCAGTAATTCTGATGGTGAGTGTTAGTTTGTCGGATTTTCATGGGAGAAGAAAAATAAAATAAATAAATTTTTATTTTTCTTTCACGAATCCTCTTTTTTGAATCGTGGTGGTGGGGACTACCAAAACTGTAACGCCCCAACCCCAGTTACCCATAGTCAGTGCATTATTACATAACATTGGCATGATCAAAAGGAAATCATGTCTCGAAAGACTGATCAGTTTAGTATTATTGGAAACAAGATTCATACATATGTTCAACTTTACAACTTTAAAATAAATACAACACAAATTTATTCCATTGGAAACATCCAAGTCTCATTGATAATGTCTGAAAGTCACTCATAACTAACTTCTCCATATCCTGGGAAATTAAAACACACAAAAGGTGTGATCTAAAACACTCGGTATGGGTAAGCAATACAGCGAAAGGTAATATAAATATTAAGCATGGTGAATAATTGAAACCTCATGCCATTACAAAAAATAAACATGGATAATTTTATGGTAGAAATATGAGTTGAGTAAATAATTCCATAAAAAACATATTCATGGGTATTCTACTAGTTGAATGAAAACATGAACCATCGATATTATTTCCATAATGAGGGAATGTATAATACCGGACATTTTTAAACATTTTCTCACGGCCTTGGCCAAGACGTCTAGAAATTATTAAGGCCTCGGCTTAAACCATATATCAAATTGGGATTGGAATAGTCCAATTCCAATTCTAGTTGTCACATGAGACCTACCAATGCATCAAGGATATATAACAGGATACACCAGTCACTTACTAAGTCCAATACATTCCACATATTAAATGGATTAAACATAAGATAAAAATTCATATTAAAACTAGCATACAAAATGTCATTACTTTCACCATAAACCATGAATGGTATAAATATAACACATCCACAGTCAAACATATCACAAATCCTTCAATACAATGTTTAATTTTTGTATCATAATAAATCAACTACAAATAAGCTTAAAATCCATCAAAAGATGTAGACATAGATGAAATCAAAACTATTTGAGAGAAATAACTCTTTTTTAAAATCATTTAAAAGTCACATAATTATAAAAGAAATCATTTAATTTGAAAATATTCTTATAATCATGTAAGGGAAGCTTCGACGGTTTTATAACGGTGGAAAATAGCTGCACCCACCGTATAAGTTAAAAAAATACATTCTTACCTTAATTTTGTCCAAAAGGATAAAAATGACCCTATTTGGAAAACAATGGAAAGATTAATTTAAAAACACATAAGGCTATAAATGAATTTAACCCACTGTCTAGTAAATAGTAAAAATGTTTTGAGATATATTTTTAAGAAACATGGATGGGGATGATAAAGATGTCCCAATACATAATTATGTATAAACAACCTCGGATAATGAAGAGATTGTAGAATTTACCCCTACCTTCTAATTTTCCATGGTAGAGGGTAGGTTAACCTCCTGTATAATAATGAAACAATTGTTATTAAATTATACAAGAATCATATACATTAATATGATATCATATATTATCTTTTAACATTTCTGTGTTAATAATATCTTAGTATTACTGTCTTTTCAGGTGTTAACGGATTCATTTTCCATTATATTATTTGTTATTTGAGTCATATTTTTTCTGAATGGGATGTATATTATTTATATCCAGAATGATATCAAGTATTTAAATATTATTTTTAATCATATAATGTAAATTACTCTATAATGGATACGATGGGGAATGAATCACATCGTGTTCGTAGAGACGGTAATCCGTACGTATGCACGAGCTACAATATAACTCTTTGATATTAAAATAATATATAATTTGATGTTATATCATATTTACAGAATCATTATCATGTTATATTTATAATTTTCATGAATTACACATCATTATTATACCCATCCAAATAATAATACATTGAATAACAATTACACCACGATGTGGAGACGGTAATCCGTATGTACGCACATATTGTGAAATTTCATTCAAAGGATGGATAGAATAATGAATATGGTTGTAAAATATTTATAATAACATAAAAATATATAAAATATACCATAGTTATTATTTTAGAATGGAAATAACAAAGAAATAAGAAGTTGAAGAAGAAAAGAACTTGAAAGAGGGTGGTGAAATTATTACCTCTTCTTTGGGTTCTTCCTTTTGATTTGATCAAAAGGGCTCCTTAAGTTGGCTTTATAAGTAAATTAAGGCCTATAGGATGAAGTGAGGGAAGTTGATAGGATATTTGGGCAGAGGTTGGCCCAGCCAAAAGGCTTTGAAGGTGTGAATTATAGAGAAGGGGGAGTTCCCTTTTATAAGAGCGGTGAGGGGAACCTTAATAGAAGGTAGAAATAATATATTATAATAAAATAATTTTTGGTTTATAATTGCTCCAAAATAAATTATTTAAAGGATAAGGTGGGGATACGCATAAAACCACTCAACCAATTGGTTTTAGATATGTTTGGGTCACTATATTAACTTTATCTTTTATATTAACTCATAGTTAAATAGTTTGACATTTACCATGTCTCTTTGTATTTTTATAATATATAGTTAATAAACTTACTCTATAAATCCAAGAGAACCCCAAGTGGTTCATTAATGATACAGAAATCATTATTAGTTGAATTCATACAAATTCTCAAATTACATTTATTTGGATATTTATAATATCAATTATTTTAATATTTCATTAATTAGGTAATTACTGCATCACCATTGTGTCATTAATAAATTAAATTATTTAATGTCTAAAAATAATAAATAAAGTACCATTATATAGAAAATATTTTTTTCTTTCTAATTAATGTTTATAATAAAATTTATCTTATGTATAAACCTATATTAAAACTGTTTTAGTAATCAAACATTGATTTTAACTCTTTTAACTCTTCTTTGAATTAAATAATAATAAATGTCCTAATCTAATCCAAGTAGACCAAAGAGGTTCATATTTTATTCCTAATGTTGTTTTTGGTCGAATTATACTTAGAAAATATAATTAGGAATTGTGTTAGGGTAATAATATTATTATTTTTACCCTTAATTGCACTATTTACTTTTAACCGTGGTAAATAAAATTAAAAAGTTACTATTCACCAAAAAATATTTTTATCTTATTGAACCACATTATACTCCTTGATTTTTATTTTGTCTCTCATAATTTCGAAATTCCACTCACAGAAGCGGTAATATTATGTTTTATGTGAATTTGCAAATTCTCCTAGGAGATGGGAAAAAGACGGTGAAAAGTACAATAAACCTTTTATATATCTAAAATTATTATAAAATGACTCCAATTAATTACATTGAACTTATATAGGTACTATGTATCAATTTTGACTTCAAATAAATTTAAATAAAAAAAATAATTATTTAAATAAAAATTCGCGTTTAAACTATAACTGAGTGTTTTTTCATTATTCTTCAAAAATTGTCTGTTTTCAGAAATATACAAAAAATTCACCGTAGGGTAATTTTGATATTCCGAATCCAAAAATGAAGTCCATTTTGAAAGATAAAATTTATAAAATTTCAAAAATTGGGTTATAACTGTTCATAACTACAAGTTTTATTGGTTGTGGTGTGTGTTAGAACTCGAAGATGCGTAAAACACACACTATTGTTTTATTCAAAAAGAAGCATACCATAGAAGCTTGGGGTGTTAAATTCTCCCCTACTTCAAATTATTTCGTCCTATAAATTTCAAGAATATTACTGCATAAAAATACTCGGGTGGTTCTTCATCATATGTTCCTCGGTTTCCCACGTTGACTCTTCCATCTTAGGGTTTCTCCATAGAACTTTTACCAAACAAGTCATCCGGTTTCTCAGCACTTGTTCTCTTGTATCAAAAACCTTGATAGGCTCTTCGCATTAAGAAAAATTCTGTTACAATTATAATTCCTCATATGTGAGTACATGCGTTGGGTATGGCATGTATTTTCTCAATAGTGACACGTGGAACTCATCGTGAACTTTGGAAAGACTATGCTGCATTTCCAGACGGTAAGCTACAACCCCAATTGGTTTTAAAATTTTGAAAGGTCTGAGATACCTGGGACTCAATTTTCCAATCTTACCGAAATGTATAACTCCCTTCCATGGAGATACCTTTAAGAAAACATGATCTCCAACCTGAAATTCCAAATCATTCCTTCGGTTATCAGAATAACTCTTCTTTCTACTTTGAGCTGCTTTGATGTGGGTTTGGATTACCTTCACCTTTCCATCGTTTCCTCAACAAGTTCAGTGCCTATAAGTTTTCTCTCACCAACATCATCCCAACAAGTTGGTTTGCGACATCTCTTTATATATAACGATTCATATGGCGCCATAAGAATAGTTCAATGGAAGCTATTATTATAGTAAAATTCTACTAGAGGTAAATATTGATCCCACATACAATGAATGTCAAGTGAGCAAGATGTCAACATGTATTCTAAGGTTTTAATATTCCATTCTGATTGTCCATCAGATTGGGGGTGGTAGGTAGTGATCAAACAAAGATCAGTATCCATGGTTTTTTGAATACTTTTCCAGAATCTTGATATAAAAGGTGGATCATGATAAAAAACAATCGATATGGTTACTCCATGAAGTCTCACAACTTCATTAATATATAGTCTTTCTAGAAGTTCAACTGGTAAATCTTCCCTTACTGCAGGAAAATGTTCTAACTTTGTAAGACGATCAACAATGACCCATATTGTATCGTTCGTTCTGGGAGTTTTTTGTAGTCCCATCACAAAGTCCATTATAATATTATCCCATTTCCACTACGATATGGGAAGAGGCTACATGACTCCTCCAGGCTGTTGCCTTCCAGCTTTTAGTTGTTGACAGGACAGACATCATGACACAAAATCAGTAATCTCCCTCTTCATGTTGTCCCACAAAAAATGTTCCTTCAAATCTATATACATTTGGGTGCTCCCAGGGTATATAGGGAAATTGGAACTATGAGCATCATCCAACAATTCCCTTTTTAGATCAGGTATATAGGGATCATAAAGTCTCTTCTCAAACTTAAAAATTCAATCTTCACACACAAAGTCATTCAATCTCCCATCATTCACTGCTTTAATCTTCTTTTGAAACTCTTCATCACCGGTCGGAGAACTCTTTATCCTTTCTAGTAAATATGATTTCGAAACCAATTGAAAAATAATTGATGTTTCACCTTCCATGGTTATTCCCATATCCATCATTACAATATCCATATATATATAATCCTTTACAACTCTCATCTTGTTCAAAACACCATGATTCTTTCTACTCAAAGCATCTTCCTCCTTATTTTCCTTCATTGGGTGGTAGTGTATATTGAAATCATAATCCTTGAGTAGTTCAGGCCATCACCTTTGCCTCATATTGAGTTATTTCTATGACAAAATATACCTCAAACTCTTCAGATCAGTATATATCTCACATTTTTCACCATAGAGATAGTGTCTCCATACTTCAATGCAATGATTATAGCTGCTAACTCAAGATTATGAGTAGGATAGTTTTTCTCATTAATCATCAGCTATCGTGATGCATAGGAAATAACTCTATTATTCTGCAAAAGGACACAACCAAGTCCTTTCATCGATGCATCACTATAAATAACAAACCCATCTTTACCCGATGGTAGATCTAAATAGGAGCATTGAATAATATTCTCTTCAGTTCTTTGAAACATTATTCACACGCTTTTGGCCAAAAACATTTAACCCCATTACGTGTGAGCTCAGTTAATGGGTTATCCAACTAGTCAAATTCTGGACAAAATTTCTACAATAACCTACTAAACCAATAAAACTGCATACCTCAGTTATACTCATCGGTGCTGGCCATTCTTGGATTGCATTGGTCTTTGAAGGATCAAAGGAGATTCCATCCATAGAGACAATATCGCCATTAATAGAAATATCCTAAAGCTATAATTCATAATTTCAAAATTTCCCATATAATTCATGTCTTCTAAGAGTCTCTAGAATATTTCTCAAGTGATTTTCATGATCTTCGTTGCATTTAGAGTAAACCAAGATATCATTAATAAATAACACTACCAAATCATCAAGATATTCCTTGAAAACTCTATTCATTAGATCCCTGAATACAGAGGGTGCATTCGTCTATCTAAAATGAATTACTATAAACTCGTAAATCCCATACCTTGTTCAAAATGATGTCTTCGGAATGTCATCCTTCTTTACACACAACTGATGATATCTAGATCGATGGTCAGTCTTTGAAAAGTATTGATCTCCATGAAGTTGGTCGAATAAATCAACAATGCGAGGTTGGGGATACTTATTATTTATCATTATAGCATTGATATTCCTGTAGTCAATGCCCAACCTCATAGATCCAACTTTCTTCTTAACAAAATTGTATAGGGGCTCCCCATGGAGAAACACTAGGGTGAATAAATCCCTTATTACTCAATTCCTCTAGTTGTTTATTTAATTCCACTAATTCCACAGTGTCCATTTTATAAGGGGTCTTCGATATGGGCCTTGAACAATTAATTAAATCAATGGAAAACTCAATTTCTCTTTCTGGAGGATATCGAGGTAAATCTTCTGGAAATACATCAACACATTTTTTCCCCATAGGTATATCCTCTATTTGAACATTCCTTTCCTCAACCACAGTTATTTCATTATTTTCCTCCCTAATAATAGAATTTAGATGAGCTATAGGGGGTGGATCTAGATAAGAATCAGGTGGTGATGATTCTTGCTCTAAAGATAAGGTGTTCCTTATCACAGTCATCAAAAATCGTAACCTCCTTCTAACAATAAATTTTCGCATCATGGTCTGAAATACAATCTATACTGAGGATTATATCAAATTCAATCATGGGTATGCTGATGAGATCAGCAGATAAATAACATTTATGTGCTCTAATGGGGACCAATTCATAAAACATTGTTGCAATGATACTACCCTTATGTGTTTTGACTGAAAATTACCTTGTTAAATAAAATTGGAAATATCTAATTTTCATAGAAAACTGGGAAGATATAAAAAATGCGATGATCTAGAATAAAATAAAGAATTTTATAAACCCAAGGAAACCATTAAATTACCTACCACCATGTCTTTTGGGGAATCAACCTTATCAGTAGTGATCCAATAATCTTGGCCTTGATCCCTTTTTAGGAAAGTTTCCCTGACGCTTAAGACATTTATTTGCATAATGTCCCATCTCCCTACAACTGTAGCATTGAACATTGGTAGCGTCTTTCATTCCCTCACAATCACTAGATTGATGGCCTTTCTATCCACATTTGTAGCATACTCCTTGTCCTTTTATATAGGAACCTGGGTGCTTCCTTCCCAAATTATCACAGGGTGGAAATTAAATTCTTCCCCTCTTCCATGTTTCCTTATTTCCTTTCCCAGAGAGTTCAACAGATCTATTCTTCTCTTTTTTTGATTTAAATTCATAAGACATATAGAATTACTTTTCTGTCTTGATAGCACATGAGAAAATATTATCGTATGATGAGAAGGATTGTGATACTATAGCTCTATAGATAAATGGTTTTACCCCATAAAAGAAACAATCATACATACTTCTTGGGTTATGTATATAATCTGATGCATGCCTTGCTAACCTAGTAAATATAGCTTCATACTCTGCAATGTTCTCATCCTCCTTTTTCCTCAGACATAGAAATTGTCTTTCCATATCCTCTTGATGGTCATGAGGAAAGTATTTTTCTAATAAAATTTATTTAAACTCCCTCCATTCCATATTTGATACTTCCTCATCATCCTTTGTGTTTTGAATCAAGGACCACCATTGATCAGCATATCCAATGAGGTGGTAAACTGCCATGAAATTTTTTTCCCTTTCGCTACTCCCCAAAGCATGGAATATTATCTCTATGGAATTTATCCATTACTCATACACTAATGGATTTTTACTCACATTGAATGTAGGTGGTTGTTTCCTCATGAAGCGATCTAACATTGATCGTCCATGATGTGGATAGGCATGCTCTATACGGGTAAGGTTATTATTCATAACATGAGTGCGTTGTCCCAGTATGGTGATAAGCTGATCAACACCAGTTGTATCACCAGGTCCAGTATAATTATCTTTAGCAGGAGGGAAATCCATATATGGAGTGTGTGCATTGATACAGTTTCTATTCATTCCACTAGGCTCTATTTCTAAACAATAGAAAAAACTAGATTAGTTTATGAATCGAAATACATAATTCCAAACTTCTAAAACACTTAACATAAATTGAAAAATTTATGGATATTATCCATAATCATAAAAAAATGTTTTCTTTGAGGATTTATATACTCATAAAACCATCATAATGGTTTATAAAGAAAATGAGAATTATCCTAAGCATATACCTCAGGAGTTTTGTAACCAAGAGTGCAGCAAGGCCCGTTGTCATGCACCAGTTCCCGTTCGAGTCTAGCTCAATGTGGTGTTTTCTCATTTTACCCCAAGGTACATCTGTGCTAGAGCCACCTCTACCTGCTCATATTTGGACAGGTATTTATTGCTCAGAAAACTCAAAAAATATCTACAATACCAAAATTCTAGGAATTTATTCTATACTAATCCACAAAGTCTATCTTAGGGCTATGTGCTCTAATCAGAGTTTATCTAAATCTAGATTCCAAGGTTTGTACTAAACTTCCTCTGATACCAATTTTAATGCCCTGAACCCAGTTACCTAGAGTCGGTGAATTATTACATAACATTAGAATGATCACAAGGAAATCATATCTCGAATGGCTGATCAGTTAAGTATTATTGGAAACAAGATTCACACATAAGTTAATCTTTACAACTTGAAAAGAAATACAACTGAATTTATTCCATTGGAAAGATCCAAGACTCCAAGATAATTCATTCAAGTCACTCATAACTAACTTCTTCATATCCTGGGAAAATGAAACATACGAAAGGGGAGAGCTCAAACACTCAGTAAGGGTAATCAATACAATGAAAGACAGCAAAAATATTAATCATGATGAATAATTGAAACCTCATGCATTTACCAATAATAAACATGAATACTTTAATGGCAGAAATATGAGTTTATTAAATAATGCCATAATAAAACATAATCATGTGTAATCTACTAGTTTAATGACAACATGAACCATCAATATTATTTCCATAATGAGGGAATGTATAATGCCAGACATTCTGAAACATTTTGTCAAGGCCTCGAACAAGATGTCTAAAAATGATTAAGGCCTCAGCAAAAACCATATATCTAATTAAGAAAGGCTTCAACCAATTCCACATCTATTTTTCTAAGGATACCTACTGATGCATTGAGGAGCTATAGTGGGCTCCACCTGTCACTTAATAAGTCCCATACATTCCCCATATGAAAAGGTTTAATCATTCCATAAACATTTTTATTAAAACTAGCATAAAAAATGTCAATACATTCTCCATAAAACATTAATGGTATAAAAATAAGACATACGTAGTAAAACATATCACAAAACCTTCAAAAGAATATGGATGTTTTGTATCATAATAAATCAACTTCAAATAAGCTTAAAATACCTCAAAAGATGTTGACATAGATGAAATCAATACTATTTGAGAGAAATATCTCTTTTTTTAAATCATTTAGAAGTCACATAATTATAAAAGAAAGAATTTAAGTTGAAAATATTATTATAAGATTGTAAGGAAATCTTCTACGATTTTATAACGGTGAAAAATAGGCGGACTGGCCGTATAAGTTAAAAAAAATTCTTACTTTAATTTTGTTGAAAAGGTTAAAAAGGACCCTGTTTGGAAAACAACAGAAAGATTTAAATCAAAACACATAAGAGTATAAATTACATTAACCCATTTTCTAGTAAATAGTAAAATTTTTTTGAGATAAATTTTTATGAAACATGGATTTGGATGATAAAGAGGTCCCAGTAGATAATTACGTATAAACAACATCAGATAATGAGGAGATTGTAGAATTAACCCTTAGATTGTAAATTTTCATGGTCGAGGGTAGGTTAACCTCCTGTATAATGGTTAAATAATTTTTCTTAAATTATACAAGAATCATATACATTAATATGATATCATATATGATCTTTTAACATTGCTTTGTTAACAATATATTAGTATTATTGTCCTTTCGGGAGTTAACATATTTGTTTTCCTTTATATTCTTTACTATGTGAATCATATTTGTTATGGATGGGATGTATTTTATTCATATGTGGAATGATATAAAGAAATTTAACATTATATTTAATCATCTAATGAAAATTATTCTTTAATGGATATGATGGGGAAGGAATCTCATCGCGTTCATGGAGACGGTAATCTGTACGTATGGAGAAGGGAAAATACCAATCTTTGATATTAAAATAATATAAAATTAGATGTTATATCATATATAAAGAATAATTATCATGTAATATTAATTATTTACAGGAATTAGACATCATTATTATATCTATCCAAATAAACATGTATTGAACAACAATTACACCACGACGTGGAGACAGTAATCCTTACGTACATAGGTATGGTGACATGTCATTCAAAAGATGGATAGAATAATGAATATGTTTGTACCATATTTATAATAATATTACAGTATATTCAAGATAGTCGATTTATTATTTTATAATGGAAATATCAAATAAATGAGAAGTAGAAGAAGAAAAGAACTTGAAAGTTGGTGGTGAAATTATTACCTATTCTTCAGGTTCTTCCTTTTGATTTGATCAAAAGGGATCTTTATGGTGGATTTATAACTAAAGGAAGACATCTAAGATGAAGTGAAGGACGTTTAGAGGATATTTGAGCAAGGGTTGGCCGAGTCAAAAGGGTTTGACGGTGTGAATTAGAGATAAGGGGGAGTGCCCTTTTAAAAGAGGGGTGTGGGGAACATTATGATAGGTTAGAAATAATATATTATAATAAATTCATTTTCGGTTTTTAATGGCTCCAAAATGGATTATTTAAATTCTTGGGTGGGGATGGGTAGAGAACCTCTCAACCAATAGGTTTTAGATAGGTTTGGGTTACTATATTAACTTTATCTTTTAGATTTAACTCTTAGTTAAATAGTTTTACATTTACCATGTCTCTTTGTATTTTTATATTATATAGTTAATAAACAAACTATATACTTCCATGTGAAACCCAAGTGGTTCAGTAATGATACACCTATCATTATATAAGACCTTTGGCTAATCCTTATATTTTTAGGAATAGAATATCAATTAATAATATAATATTTTTTAAAAAAACTATTTTATGTCAATTTTGACACTATTTGGTATTTTGTTTTTGCTAAATTCATAACAGCATTATTTATTCAAAACAAAATTCATATAACTAACCCTAACATGTCATAGTAATCTATAATACTAGTGTAAATCATAAAAAGTCTCAAATTACATTTATTTGGATATTTATAATATCAATTATTTTAATATTTCATTAATTAGTTAGTTACTACATCACCATTGTGTCGTAAATAAATAAAATTATTTAATGTCTATATATTATAAATAAAATACCATTATGTGGAAATTTATTTTAGCTTTAAATGAATATTTATAATCTAATTTATCTTATGTATAACCCTATATTAAAAAGGTTTTAGTTATTAATCATTGATTTTAACTCTTTTAACACTCCTTTGAATTAAATAATAATGAATGTCCTAATCTAATCCAAGTGGACCAAATAGGTTCATATTTATTTCCTAATGTTGTTTTTGTTCTAATTATACTTATCCAATAGAATTAGGACATGTTTTAGGGTAATAATAATATCATTTTTACCCTTAATTACCCAATTTACTTTTAACTGTGGTAAATAAAAGTAAAAAAGTTACTATTCACCAAAAATTATTTTTATCTTATAGAACCACATTTTACTCCTTGATGTTAACTTTTTCTCTCATAATTTTTAAATTCTACTCATAGAAGCAGTAAAATTATGTTTTATGTGAATTTTCAAATTCTCTTAGGAGATGGGTAAAAGACGGTAATAAGTTCAATAAAATTTTTATATGTCTAAAATTATTATAAACAGATTCCAATTCATTGCATTGAACTTATATAGGTATTATGTATATTTTTTGAAATAATATAAATTTAAATAAAATAAATAATTATTTAAATAAAAAATCATTTTTAAACTATAAGTGAGTGTTTTTTCACCATTCATATAAAATTGTACGTTTTTGAAAAAATAAAAAAAACTCACCCGACACTAATTTCAATATTCCAAAGAAAAAAATGAAGTCCATTTTAAAAGATACAATTTATAAAATTTCAAATAGTGAGTATTACTATTCATAACATCTAGTTTGATTGGTTGTGGTGTTTGTTAGAACTCGAAGTTGCGTACAACACATGCTACTGTATTATACAAAGAGAAGCATACTGTGGAAGCTTATGGTGTCACATTATCCTCTCCATCAAATAATTTCACCCTCGAAATTTCTAAATATTACTACATTAAAAGACTCGAGTGGTTCTTCATCAAATGTTCCTCGGGTTTCCACATTGCCTCTTCCATCTTATGGTTTCTCCATAGAACTTTTACCAGACGTGTCATCTAGTTTCTCAGTAGTTGTTCTCTTGGATCAAGATCCTTGACAGGCTCTTCACAATATGACAAATCGGGTTCTAGCTCTAATTCCTCATATGCGAGTACATGCGTTGGGTGTGTCTTGTATTTTCTCAACAGTGATACATGAAACACATCATGAACATTGGAATGACTTTGAAGGATTTACAGACGGTAAGATACAGCCCCAATTCATTCTAGAATTTTGAAAGGTCTGATGTACCTAGGACTCAATTTTCCTTTCTTACCGAAACGTAAAACACACTTCCACAGATATACCTTCAAGAAAACATGATCTCCATCCTGAAATTCAAAATCCTTCCTTCGGTTATCAGCATAGCTCTTCTATCTTCTTTGAGAAAATTTGATTTTGGGTTTGGATAACCTTAACCTTTTCCATCATTTCCTCAACATGTATAGGGCCAACAAGCTTTCCTTCACCAGCATAATACCAAAAAGTTGTTGTGTGATATCTCTTTCCATATAACACTTCATATGGTGCCATCAGAATACATGAATGGAAGCTATTGTTATAGGAAAATTCTACTAGAGGTAAATATTGATCCCACAAACACTGAAAGTCATGTGAGCAAGATCTCAACATGTATTCTATGGTTTGAATAGTTCATTCTGATTGTCCATTAGTTTCGGGGTGGTAGGTAGTGCTCAAATGAAGCTCAGTATCTAGGGGTTTTTAAAAACTTTTCTAGAATATTGATGTAAAACATGGATCATGATCAGAATAAATCGATAGGGGTACTCCATAAAGTCTCAGAACATCATTAATATATATTCATGTTGGATGTTCAGGTGGTAAATCTTCACTTATAGAAAGAAAATGTACTGACTTGGTAAGACGATAAAAAATGACCCATATTGCATCGTTCCTTTTAGGAGTTTTTGGTAGTCCCATGACAAATTCCATCATAATATTTTCCCATTTCCACTCCAGTATGGGAAGAAGGTGCATGACTCCTCCAATCTGTCGCCTTCCATCTTTCACTTGTTGACCAACCATATATCTTGACACAAAATCAGCAATATCCCTCATAATGTTTTCCCACAAAAAATGTTCCTTAAAATCTATATACATTTTGTTGCTCCCATGGTGTATAGAGAAATTGGATCTATGAGCATTATCCAACAATTTCCTTTTTAGATCAGGTATATCGTGAACACAAAGTCTCTTCCCAAACTTCAAAATTCCATCTTCATACACAAAGCCACTTAATCTCCCATCATTCAATTCTTTAATCTTCTTTTTAAACTCCTCATCATCGGTCTGATAAATCCATATCCTTTCTTGTAAATATGATTTGGCATCCATTTGAAAAATCATTGATGCTTCACCTTCCATGGTTATTCCCATATCCATCTTTACTAGATCCATATATATTGGATCCTGTTAAACTCTCATCTTGTTCAAAACTCCATGATCCTTTCTACTCAAAGCATCTTCTAACTTATTTTCCTTCCCCGGGTGGTAGTGTATAGAGGAATCATAATCCTTGAGTAGTTCAATCCATCACCTTTGCCTCATATTCAGTTCCTTCTATGAGAAAATATACATAAAAATCTCGTGATTAGTATATATATCATATTTTTCACCACAGAGATAGTGTCTCCATATCTTCAAAGAAAATATTACCACTGCTAACTCAATATCACGAGTAGGATAGTTTTTCTCATGAATTTTCAGCTATCTTGATGTGTAGGCAATAACTCTATCATTCTGCCTAAGGACACAACCATGTCATCTCTTCGATGCATCACTATAAATAACAAACACATCATTCCGTGATGGTAGAGTTAAAATAAGAGAATTGACTAATCTTCTCTTCAGTTTTTGAAAACATTCTTCACAATATTTTTTCCAAACAAATTTAACCCCTTTACATGTGAGATTGGTTAATGGGTTAGCCAATTGGTCAAAATTCTAGATAAAATGTCGATAATAACCTGCTAAACAAATAAAACTATGTACCTCAATTATACTCAGCGGTGCTGGCCATTCATGGATTGCCTTGGTCATTGAAGTATCAAAGTAGATTCCATCCTTAGAGACAATATGGCCAAGAAAAGAATCCTCCTAAAGCCAAAATTCACACTTTATAAACATCCCATATAATTTATGTCTTCTAAGAGTCAATATAATAATGCGCAAATGATTTTAATGATCTTCGTAGCTTTTGGATTATACCAAGATATCATCAATAAATACCACTACAAAATCGTTGAGATATTCCTTGAAAACTCTATTCATTAGATCCATTAATACAGAGGGTTCATTAGTCAATCCAAAAGGCGTCACTGTAAATTCGTAATGCCCGTACCTGGTTCGAAATGCTGTCTTCGGAATGTCATCATTATTTTCACACAACTAATGATATCCAGATCGAAGGTAAATCTTTGAAAAGTTTTGAGCTCTAGGAAGTTGGAAAAATAAATCATCTTTGCGAGGTAGGGGATACTTTTTCTTTATCGTTATATCATTGATCTCCCTATAGTCAATTCACAACCTCATAGATCCATCTTTCTTCTTAACAAAAAGTACAGGGGCTCCCCATGGAGAAAAACTGGGGAAATAAATCCCTTATTACTCAAATCCTCTAGATTTTCATTAATTCCACTATTTATACAGTGGCCATTCTATAAGGGCTCTTCGATATGGGCCTTGAACCAGGAATTAAATCAATGGAAAACTCAATTTCTCGTTCTGGAGGATATCCAGGTAAATATTCCGGAAACACGTCAACATATTCTTTCAAAATAGGTACATCCTCTATTTGAACATTCCTTTCCTCACCCACAGTTATTTCATTCTCTTCCTCCCTAATAATTGAATTTATTTGAGCTACAGGGGTAGATCTAGATAAGATTCAGGTGGTGATTATTCTACTCTAAAGATAAGGTTTTCTTTATCATCGTCATCAAAAATTGTAACCTCTTTCTTCATACAATAACTTTTCGCATCATGGTCCGAAAGACAATCCATACCGAGGATTATATCAAATTCAATCATTGGTATGACGATTAGACTAGTAGAAAATGAACATTTATGTTCTCAAATTGGAACCGATTCACAAAACATTGTTGCAATGATACTTCCCTTATAAGTTTTGACTAACAACTCCCTTGTTAAATCAAATTGGAAATATCTAATTTTCTTATCAAACTTGGAATATATGAAACCATGTGATTATCCAGAATCAAATAATCATTTTTTAAACTTGAGGAAACCATTAAATTAACTGACACCATGTATTTCAGTGCTTCAACCACAATATTAGGGATCACATAACCTTGGACTTGATACCTTGGCCTCTTCTAAGGTATGTTTACCTAATGGTTAGGACATTCATTTTCATAATTTCCCATCTCCCTGAAATTGTAGCGCTGAAAATTGGTAGCGTCTTTCATTCCCATACAATCACTAGCAAGATGACATTTCTGTCCACATTATTAGCATACTCCTTTTCCATTCAGATAGGAACCAGGGTACTTCCTTCCACAATTATCACCGGTTGGAAATTCAATTATTCACTTCTTCCCTATTTCCTTATTTCCTTTCCCAGAGTATTCGGAAGATCTCTTCTTCTCTTTCTTTGATTAAAATTCATATGACTCTGAGAATTCCTATTCTGTCTTGATAGCACACAAGACAATATCTTCATATGATGAGAATTATTGTGATACAATTTATTAGCGGAGAAATGGTTTTAACCCATCAAGGAAATGATCAATCTTACTTCTTGGGTTATATATATAATCAGCTGCATGCCTCACTAACCTTGTAAAGTTACCTTCATACTTTGCGACGTTCTCATACTCCTTTTTCCTCAGACTCAGAAATTGTCTTTCCATATTTGCTCGATGGTCATGATGAAAGTATTTTTCTAATAAAATTTCATTAAACTCCCTCTATTACATATTTTATATTCCTCGTCATCCTTTATGTTTTGAATCAAGGACCACCATTGATCACCATCTCTAGTGAGGCCATAAACAACCATGACAACTTTTTCCATTTCCCTACTCCACAATGTGTGGAATATTTTCTCTAAGCAATTTATCCATTGCTCATCCCCTAATGGATTTGTACTCCCATTTAATGTCAGTGTTTGTTTCCCCATGAAGAAATCTAACATTGATCCTCCACGCTGCAGATCAGGGTTCTCTATACGGGGAAGGTTATTATTCATAACCTGAGTGAGCTGTCCCAGTATGGTGATAATCTGATCATCACCAGTTGTATCACCAGCTCCACTATAATTATATGGAGCAAGAAGGAAATACTTGCATGGAGTGCGTTCATTGATACGGTTTCCATTCCTTCCACTGGGCTCCATTTCTAAACAATGTCATAAACTATATTAGTTTATTAACCGAAATACATAATTCCAAACTTCTAAAACACTTAACATAAATTGAACAATTGATAGATATAATCCATAATCATAAAAAAATGTTTTTGTTGATGAATTATATAATCATAAACCCTTAATAATGGTTGGTAAATAAAATGAGAATTATCCTAAGCAGATTCCGTATGAGTGTTGTAACCTAGAGTGCAGCAAGCCCCATTGTCGAGCAGCAGTTCATGTTCGAGTCTAGCTCAAAGTGGTGTTTTCGGGTTTTACCCCTAGGTACATCTGTACTAGAGCCACCTCTATCTGATCATATACAGAGATGGATGTATTTCTCAGAAAACTCACAAAATCTATCGATTAACAAAAGTATAGGAAGTTCTTCTATAATAATCCCCAAAGTCTATCTTAGGGCTATGTGCTATAAAGATAGTATATCTAAATCTAGTTTCCATGGTTTGTAATAAACTTCCTCTGATACCAACTATAACGCCCCAAACACAATTACCCAGAGTCGATGCATTATTACAAAACATTGGCATGATCACAAGGAAATAATATCTCAAAAGACCTATCAGTTTAGTATTATTGGAAACAATATTCATACATAAGTTCAACTTTACAACATGAAAAAATACAACACAAATTTATTCCATTGGAAACATCCAACCCTCCTAGATAATGTCGTAAAGTAACTCTTAACTAACTTCTTCATATACTAGGAAAATGAAACATAAGAAAGGGGTGAGGTCAAATGCTCAGTAAGGGTAAGTAATACAACAGAAGATAACATAAATATTAATCATCATGAATAATTGTAACCCCATTCCTTTACCAATAATAAACATGAATACTTTTATGGCAGGAATATGAGTTGAGTAAATAATTCCATAATAAAACATAATCATGGGTATTCTACTAGTTGAATGACCACATAAAACATTAGTATTATTTCCATACTGAGGGAATGTATAATGCTGGACATTCTGAAACATTTTGTCAAATCCTCGGCCACGACGTCTAAAAATGATTAAGGCCTCGGCCAAAACCATATATCAAATTGGGAAAGGCCTCGGCCAATTCCACATCTAGTTGTCTCATGATTCCTACCGATTAATTGATGAGCTATAGCGGGCTCCACCCATCACTTACTAATTCCAATACATTCCTCATATGAAAAGATTTAAACATAACATCAACATTTATATTAAAACTAGATTACGAAATGTCAATACTTTCTCCATTAACCTTGAATGGTATAAAAATAACACATCCACAGTTAAACAAATCACAAAACCTTCAATAGAATATGGATGTTTTGTACCATAATAAATCAACATAAAAAAAAATCTGAAAATCCATCAATGGATGTTGACCGAGATGAAATCAAATCTACTTGAGATAAATACCTCTATTTTTTTAAATCATTTGAAAGTCACATAATTATAAAAAAAATTTACATTTAAAATATTCTTATAAGATTGTAAGTGAATATTTGATTATTTTATATGGGCGTAAAATAGCCAAACCTACCGTATAAGTTAAAAAAATACATTCTTACCTTAATTTTGTAGAAAAGGTTAAAAAGGGCCCTACTTGTAAAATGACAGAATGATTCCTTTCAAAACAGATCAGGGTATAAATGAATTGAACCCATTTTCTAGTAAATAGTAAAAATGTTTTGAGATACATTTTTAAGAAACATGGATGTGAATGATAAATAGTTCCTGGTACATAATTACGTATAAACAACCTCGGATAATGAATAGATTGTAGAATTAACCCTTACCTTGTACTTTTCCTTGGTCGAGGGTAGGTTAACCTCTTGTACAGTGGTGAAATAATTGTTATAAAATTATATAAGAATAATATACATTAATATGATATCATATATGATCATTTAACATTGCTTTGTTAATAATATCTTAGTATTATTGTTGTTTCGGGTTGTTGGGAAAAAAATCCCTCAAGGAATCATTAAAGCACTTTTGAGGTGAATGTGTTAGTTGAAAAAGTGGACATCTGTGTTGTGATTGTTGACAAAGAAAACCATGACTTACAAATGTGTTGATAAAGTGGATTTGATGGTGGTATGTTGAGTTCAAGTGCTGTGGTTACTTATCCATGTTAGATTCATGAATGTTGAAAAAGGAATGGATGATCTGGAGGTGGTACAAAAAGATCAAATATATGGTGGCGCTGTTTTCTAGTGTTTGCCAAATTTTTGGGCTTTAAAATCGACAAATGGAGAAAAGTGGTTTTGGAAAAGGGACTTGTGTGTTGTTATCTTAAAGGAGAGGAAACTTGTGCACCATATGTTTTTCAAGATCAGAACATCAAAATATGGCAAAGAGAAAAGGGGCACCCATGTTCTAGGGTTGGTCACGCAAGTGACTTTCGTAGAAGAGACTTGTGGCCGAAACGTGTGCACTGAGGGGAGAATTGTGTGTCATCATGTAGGGTGTCTAAATTCATATAAATAGAGGTTGACTTATCCTAATTCAGTATGATTTCATCACTTAGAGTAAATCAGAGCTCCCATCACGTAGGTGTGGTGGTTGCACAAGTGGTGGAGTGGTCGCACAAGTAGAAGTTGCACGAGAGTTGTTTGTTGCCCATACAGAGTGGTTTGATAGAGGAAGGAAGGGAGTCACCAATGTTTGGAATTGAAGAAGGGGGTGTCGCACAAGTGGTTTGGATACACATTCATGCTAGGATTTGAAGAAGCGCGACCATTTATGGTTGCACGCCAAAATTGGTTTGGGCATAAAAGGGTGTGAGTGGCGCAAGTTTGGAGTTGCAGAAGCTAGTTTCACGCATGTGGTTGAGGTTAACATGCACGCTAGTTATAACTTGCATGCCAAGACTTGCACCACCTCTTGGAGAAGGGCAACAAGTATGGTTGAATAACGATATTGATTCATGGCTGCATGGAAGCTAGAAGATTTCTCGATATCTTCGGTGCAAAGTGAGATTCATCTACGGTTGAAAGTTGGACTTCAACAGAGCATCTACATACAACAGTGGTTGTATTCATTAGTGATAATTAAGAGACCTACCGGTCTATAATCTATGATTGGATCCTTTCCATAGTAGTGAGCAAAGGAAGAGGAAGAAGGTGATCCTCTCCACAGGTAGTGAGTCAGAGAGAGAGAAACAGGGAATGACCCTTGGGAAAGTAGTGAGCTGACCCAAAACCTTGGAAAGGCAGTGAGTCTGGGAATATAAGTGATTTAGAATGAAACTTGTAATAAAATGGGTGCTTTAGTGGATTCAGTACAATATCACATCGACATTGTATGCTCCTTAGACGTATCCTAGTGAGGGTGAACCAAGTAAAAATATATGTGTCTGCCTGATTACATCCCTTCATTGCATTTAAGGCAACATCATCAGATAAAGAAGAAAATATGTGGTCATAATAAACACAAAAGTGAAAAAAAGGCGACCCTTGTATTAAAGGGGTCAAGATCCAGTGGGGAAGGAATATTTTGGAAAAGAATATCCATACCCAGATTTACCCCCCCCCCCCTCAGGGTATATAGGCATCTATTGGTCCTAACACATGTGCTAATAGATTTCTTTTCCTTTATATTCTTTGTTATGTGAGTCATATTTGTTGTGGATGGTATGTATCTTATTAATATATAGAATTATATCAGGTATTTAAATATTATTTTTAATAATCTAATGAAAATTAGTCTTGAATGGATATGATGGGGAGTGAATCTCATCGCGTTCATGGAGACGGTAATTCGTATGTATGCACGAGCGATAATATCATTCATTGATATTAAAATAAAATATAATTGGATGGTATATAATACATAAAGAATCATTATCATGTTATATTTATTATTTACATTAATTGAACATCATTCTTATACCCATCCATATAATAATGTATTGAATAACAATTACACCACGACGTGGAGATGGTAAACCGTACGTACGCACGTATGGTGAAATGTCATTAAAAGGATGAATATAATAATGAATATGGATGTACCATATCTATAATAACATCATAGTATATAGAAGATATTGGAGTTAAGATTTAAGAATGGACATTACAAATAAAGAAGAAGTGGAAGAACAAAAGAACTTGAAAGAGGGTTGTGAAATTATTACCTTTACTCCGGGTTCTTTCTTTTGATTTGATAAAAAGGGATCCTTAAGTTGGATTTCTGACAAAAGGAAGGGATCTAGGATGAATTGAGGGAAGTTGAGAGGATATTTGGGCAGTGGTCGGCTGAGCCAAAAGGCTTTGAACGTGTCAATTAGAGAGAAGAGTGAGTGCCCTTCTATAAGAGTGTTGAGGGGCACCTTAGGAAAATCTAGAAATAATATTTTATAATAAAATAAATTTCGGTTTATAATTTCTCCAAAATAGATTATTTAAATTCTATGGTGGGGATGGGTTGAAAAACACTCAACCAATTGATTTTATACAGGTTTGGGTCACTATATTAACTTTATCAATTAGATTTAACTCTTAGTTAAATAGTTTGACATTTACCATGTGACTTTTTTTATATTATATAGTAAATAAACATACTATATAATTGAAAGAGAACCCCTAGTGGTTAAATAATGAGACACATATCATTATATAAGTCATTATTCTGAACAGTAGATTTTTAGGAATAAAATATCTATTAATAATATAATATTTGTTTCAAAAACTCTTTTATGTCAATTTTGAGACTATTTGGTATTTTGTTTTTTCTAAAATCATATCAGCATTATTTCTTCGAAACAAATTCATCTAACCAACTCCAATATGTCATATTAACCTAGAAAATTAGTTTAATTCATAAAAAGTATCAAATTACATTTATTTGGATATTTATAATATCAATTATTCTAATATTTCATTAATTAGGTATTTACTGCATCCCCATTGTGTCATAAATAAATTAAATTATATAATGTATAAAAATCATTAATAAAATACCAATATGTAGGAAATCTTTTTATATTTATAAGAAATATTTATAATCTAATTTTTTTTATTATAACCCTATATTAAAAATGTTTTAGTCATTATACATTGATTTTAACTCTTTTAACTTTTCTTGAATTAAATAATAATAACTATCCTAATCTAATCCAATAGGACCAAAGAGGTTCATATTTATTTCTATTATTTTTTTGGTTGAATTATACTTATCCAATAAAATTAGTACATGTGTTAGCGTAATAATAATATCATTTTTACACTTAGTTACCCTATTTACCTTTAACCGTGGTGAATAAAAGTAACAAGGTACTATTCATTAAATATTATTTTTATCTTATTGAACCACATTTTACTCATTGATGTTCACCATGTCTCTTGGATTTTCAAAATTCCACTCATAGAAGTGGTAAAATTAGGTTTAATGTGAATTTGCAAATTCTCTTATGAGATGGGTAAAAGACAGTGAAAAGTTCAATAAAATTTTTATATATCTAAAATTATTATAACCTGACTCCAATGAATTACATTGATCTTATATAGGTATTATGTATCTATTTTGACTTAAAATAAATTTAAATTAAATAAATAATTATTTAATAAAAATTTGGTTTTATACTATAAGTGGGTGTTTTTTCACTATTCATCAACAATTGAACGTTTTCTGAAAAATATCAAAAAATCACTGTAGGATAACTTCTATATTCCAAATCAAAAAATGAAGTCCATTTTTAAAGATAAAATTTATAAAATTTCAAAAATTTGGTATTACTATTCAAAATGGCTAGTCTGATTGGTTGTGGTGTGTGTTAGAACTCGATGTTGCGAACAACACACACTACTATATTATTCAAAGAGAAGCGTACCGTGGAAGATTGGGGTGTTAAATTCTCCCCACCTTCAAATAATTTTGTCCTCCAAATTTCTAGAATTTTACTACATAAAAGATTCCGGTGGTTCTTGGTCATAAGTTCATCAGGTTCCCACGTTGGGTCTTCCATCTTATAGTTTCTCCATAGAACTATTACTAGACAAGTCGTCCGGTTTCTCAGCACATGTTCTCTTGTATCAAGAATGTTGACATTCTCTTCGTAATAAGACAAATATGGTTCTAGTTCAAATTTATCATATGTGAGTACACCGTTGGGTCTGTCATGTATTTTCTCAACAGTGATACGTGGAACACATCATGAACTTTGGAAAGACTTGGCGGAATTTCCCGATTGTAAGCTACGACCCCAATTTGTTCTAGAATTTCGAAAGGTCCGATGTACCTAGGACTCAATTTTCCCTTCTTACCGAAACGTATAACACCCTTACATTGAGATACCTTTAAAAAACATGATCTCCTACCTGAAATGTAAAAATCCTTCCTTCAGTTATCGGCATAGATCTTCTAACTACTTTGAGCTGCTTTGATGTGGGTTTGGATTACTATCACCTTTTCCATCATTTCCTCAACGACTTTAGGGCCTATAAGTTTTCTTTCTCCAACATCATCCCAACAAGATGGTGTCCGACATCTCTTTCCATATAACACTTAATATGGTGCCATCATAATACTTGAATGGAATCTATTGTTATAAGAAAATTATACCATAGGTAATATTGATCCCACATACCCTAAAAGTCAAGTGAGAAAGATCTCAACATGTCTTCTAAGGATTTAATAGTCCGTTCGGATTTTCCATCAGTTTGGGTGTGGTAGGCATTGCTCAAACAAAGCTCAGTATCTATGGATTTCTGAAGAATTTTCCCGATTCTTGATGTAAAATGTGGATCACGACCAGAAACAATCGATATGGGTACTCTATGAAGTCTGAAAACATCATTAATATATAGTCTTGCTAGACATTCAAGTGGTAAATCTTCCCTTATAGCTTGAAAATATGTGGACTTGGTAAGACGATCAACAATGACCCATATTGCATCATTTTTTCTAGGAGGTTTTGGTAGTCCCATGAAAAAGTCCATCATAATATTATCCCATTTCCACTCTGGTATGGGAAGAGGCTGCATGACTCCTCCAGGATGTTGGCTTCCAGCTTTCACTTGTTGAAAAACCATTCATCTTGACACAAAATTAGCAATCTCCCACTTCATGTTGTCCCACCAAAACTTTTCCCTCAAATATCTGTACATTTTTGTCCTCCTAGGGTGTATAGAGGAATTGGAACTATGAGAATCATCCAACAATTCTTATTTTTGATCAGGTATATTGGGAACAGAAAGTCTCTTCCCAAACATTAAAATTCCATATTTGGACACAAAGTCACTAAATCTCCCATCTTCCAAAGCTTTAATCTTGTTTTGAAACTCTTCATCACTTGTCTGAGAACTCTTTATCCTTTCTAGTAAAGATGATTTGGCAACCATTTGAAAAAGCATTGATATTTCACCTTCCATAGTTATTCCCATATCCATCTTTACTATATCCAAATATATAGGATCCTTCTCAACTCTCATCTTGTTCCAAACTCCATGATCCTTTCTACTCAAAGCATCTTCCACCTTATTTTCCTTCCCCAGGTGGTAGTGTATTATGCAATCATAATCCTTGAGTAGTTCAAGCCATCGCCATGGCCTCATATTGAGTTATTTCTATGAAAAAATATACTTCAAACTCTCGTGATCAGTATATATCTGACATTTTCATCATAGAGATAGTGTCTCCATATATTCAAAGTAATGATTACAACTTCTAACTGAAGATCATGAGTAGGATAGTTTTTCTCAGGATTTTTCAGCTATCATGATGCATAAGCATTAACTTTATCATTCTGCATAAAGACACAACCATGTCCTTTCTTCAATGCATCAATATAAATAACAAACCCATCATTCCCCGATGGTAGACTCAAAAGAGAATCATTGAATAACAATCTTATCAGTTCATCAAAAACATTCTTCACACTATTTTGTCCAAACAAATTTATCCCCATTACGTGTGAGCTTGGTTAATGAGTCAACCAACTGGGAAAAATTATGGACAAAACGTCGATAATAACATGCTAAACCAATAGAACTACATACCTCAGTCATACTTGTCGGTGCTTGCCATTCATGGATTTCCTTGGTCTTTGAAGGATCAAAGGATATTTCTTCCTTAGAGACAATATGATCAAGAAAAGAAATCTCCTGATGCCAGAATTAACACTTGCTAAACTTCCAATATAATTAATGTCTTCTAAGAGTCTCTAGAATAATGCACAAATGATTTTCATGATCTTCGTATCTTTTTGAGTATACCAAGATATCATCAATAAATAAAACTACAAAATCATCGAGATATTACTAGAAAACTCTATTCATTAGATCCATGAATACAGTGGGTGCATTAGTCAATCCAGAAGGCATTACTGTAAACTTGTAATGCCCGTACCTGGTTCGAAATGTTGTCGTTGGAATGTCATCATTTAATACACACAACAGATGATATCCATATCAAGGGTCAATCTTTGAAAAGTATTGAGATCCATGAATTTGGTCGAATAATTCATCAATGCGAGGTAGGGGATACTTGTTATTTATCGCTATAGCATTGATCTACCTGTAGTCAATGCATAACCTCATAGTTCCATATTTCTTCTTAACAAAAAGTATAGGGACTCTCCATGGAGAAACACTTGGGTAAATAAATCCTTTATTACGCAATTCCTTTAGTTGTTTCTTTAATTCCACAGTGGCCATTCTATATGGGGTCATTGATATGGGCCTTGAACCAGGAATTAAATCAATGGAAAACAGAATTTATTATTCTGGAGGATGTCCAGGTAAATCTTCTAGAAACACATCAACATATTCTTTCACAATAGGTACATTCTCTATTTTAAAATTACTTTCCTCACCCATAGTTATTTCATTATCTTCCTCCTTAATAATTGAATTTAGTTGAGCTATTGGGGGTGCATCTAGATAAGAATCAGGTGGTGATGATTTTGGCCTAAAGATAAGGTGTTCTTTATCATTGTCATCAAAAATAATAACCTCATTCTTCTTACAATACATTTTCACATCGTGGTCCGAAAGACAATCCATACTGAGGATTATATAAAATTCAATCATGGGTATGACGATGAGATCAGCAGATAAAGAACATTTATGTCTTCTAATGGGGATTGATTTACAAAACCTTGTTGCAATGATACTTCCCTTAAGTGTTTTGACCGACAACACCCTTGTCAAATTAAATTGGAAATATCCAATTTTCTTAGAAAACTGGGAATATATGAATCAATTTAATGATCAAAAATCAAATAAAGCACTTACTAAACTTGAGGAAACCATTAAATTACCTGCCACCACGTTTTTTAGGGCTTCAACCTCAGTATTAGTGATCACATAAGATTGGTCAGGATGACTTGTCCTTTTCTGAGGTAAGATTCCCTGAAGCTTAGTACATTCATTTGCATAATGTCTCATATCCCCGCAATTATAGCATTGAACATTGGTAGCATCTTTCATTCCCTTACAATCACCAGCTTGATGGACTTTCTGTCCACATTTGTAGTATAATCCTTTTCCTTTTACATAGGCACCAAGGTGCTTCCCTACACAATTATCACAGGGTGAAAATTCAATTCTTCAAGTCATCCCTATTTCCTTTATTTCCTTTCCCAGAGTATTTAGCAGATCTCTTCTTCTCTTTCATTGATTTAAAGTCATAAGACTTAAAGAAATCCTTTTCTGTCTTGATAGCACATGAGACAATATCTTCGTATGATGAATAGTATTGTGATACTATTGCTCGATAGAGAAATGGTTTAAACCCATCAAATAAATGATCAATCTTACTTCTTGGGTTATGTATATAATCAGCTGCATGGATTGCTATCCTTGTAAAGTTAGATTTATAATTTGTGACTTTCTCATCCTCCTTTTTCCTCAGACTCAGAAATTGTCTTTCCATATCCACTCAATGGTCATGAGGAAAGTATTTTTCTATGAAAATTTCATTAAACTCCCACCATTCCATATTAGATACTTTCTAGTCATCCTTTGTGTTTTGAATCAAGGACCACCATTGATCATCATCTTCAGTGAAACAGTAAACTGCCATGACAACTTTTTCCCCATTCGCTACTCCCCAAAGTGTGGAATATTTTCTCTAAGGAATTTATCCATTGCTTAGCCACTAATGTATTTGTACTCCCATTGAATGTTGGTGGTTGTTTTCTCATGAAATGATCTAGCATTGATCCTCTACACTGCGGATCAGGGTGCTCCATATGGGTAAGGTTATTATTCATAACCTGAGTGAGTTGTCCCAGTATGGTGATAAGATGATCATCAACAGTTGTATCACCAGCTCCACTATAATTATATTGAGAAGGAGGGAAATCCCTAAATTGAGTTTGTGCATTGATATAGTTTCCATTCCTTCCACTAGGATCCATTTCTATATAATGGAATAAACTAGATTTGTTTTTGAATCGAAATACATAATTCCAAACATCTAAAAAACTTAACATAAATTGAACAGTTTATGAATATAATACATAATCATGAAAAATGTTATTTTTGATGATGTATATACTAAAAAACCCCTCATAATGGTTTGTATATAAAATGATAATTATCATAAGCATATCACCGGGAGTGTCATAACCAAGAGTGCAGCAAGGCCCGTTGTCGTGCACCAGTTCCCGTTCGAGTCTTGATCAAAGTGGTGTTTTCAGGTTTTACCCCTAGGTAAATTTGTGCCAGATCTGCCTCTACATACTCATATATAGACAGGGATGTATTGATTTGAAAACACACAAAATCTCTATAATACCAAAATTTTAGGAATTTCTTCTATACTAATCCTCAAAGTCTATCATAGGGATATGTGCTCTGATCAGAGTTTATCTAAATCTAGTTTCCAAGGTTTTTACTAAAATTATCTAATACAAACTGTAACGCCCCAACCCCAGTTACCCTGAGTCAGTGCATTATTACATAACATTTAAATGATCACAAGTAAATCTTGTCTCGAAATACCGATCATTTTTGTAATATTGGAAACAAGATTCATACATAAGTTCCACTTTACAACTTCAAAAGAAATACAACACAAATTTATTCCATTGGAAACATCCAATCCTCCTATATAATGCATGCAAGTCACTCATATCTAACTTCTTCATATCCTGGGAAAATGAAACATATGAAAGGGGTGAGCTTAAATGCTCAGTAATGGTAAGAAATACAACAGAAGAGAACATAAATATTAAGAATGATGAATAATTGAAACCTCATTCCTTTACCAATAATATACATGAATACATTTAGGGAAGGAATATGAGTTGAGTAAATAATGTTATAATAAAACATAATGATGGGTATTCAACTAGTTGAATGACCGCATGAACCATGAATATTATTTTCAAAATGAGGGAACGAATGATTCCAGACATTCTGAAACATTTTGTCAAGGCCTTGGATAAGATGTCTAAAAATGATTAAAGCCTCGGCGAAAACCATATATCAAATTGGGAAAGGCCTCATCCAATTCCACATCTAGTCGTCTCATGATGCCTACCGATGCATCTAGTAGCTATAGCATGCTCGACCCGTCACTTACTAAGTCCAATACATTCCTCATATGAAAAGGGTTTAACATAACATAAACATTCGTATTAAAACTATCATACAAAATTTCAATACTTTCTCCATAAACCATGAATGGTATAAAAATAAAACATACACTATAAAACATATCAAAAAACCTTCAATACAATATGGAAGTTTGGTATCATAATAAATCAACTTCAAATAAGCTTAAAATCCATCAAAGGATGTTGACATAGATGAAATGAAACTATTTGAGAGAAATATCTATTTTTTATTAATCATTTAAAAGTTACATAATTTTAAAATAAAGAATTTAATTTTAAAATATTCTTATATGCTTTTAGGGGAAGATTCGACGATTTTATAAAAGTGGAAAATAGCTGCACCCGCCGTATAAGTTAAAAAAAGATATTCTTACACTACTTTTATCGAAAAGGTTAAAAAGGTCCATGTTTGGAAAATGACGGAATGATTCCATTCAAAACTAATAAGGCTATAAATGACTTTTGCCCATTTTATAGTAAATTGTAAAAAAAAATTGAGATAATTTTTTATGAATCATGGATGCGGATGATAAAGAGTTCCAAGTAGATAATTACGTATAATCAACCACAGATAATGAAGAGATTGTAGAATTAAACCTTACCTAGTAATTTTCCTTGGTTGAGGGTAGGTTAAACTACTATATAATGGTAAAATAATTGTTATTAAATTATATATAAATCACATACATTAATATGATATCATATATGATCTATTAACATTTCTTTGTTAACAATAACATAGTATTATTGTCACTTCGTGTGTTAACATATTTGTTTTCCTTTATATTATTTGTTATGTTAGTCATATTTGTTATGGATGGGATGTATATTATTCATATCCAGAATAATATCAAGCCTTTAAACATTATTTTTAATCATATAATAAAAATTAGACTTGAATGGATACAATGGGGAATTAATCTCATCGCGTTCATGGAGACGGTAATCCGTACGTACGCCCGAGTGACAATATCATTCTTTGATATTAAAATAATATATAATTGGATGGTATATCATATATAAAGAATCATTATCATGTTATATTTATTATTTACATGAATTACACATCGTTATTATACCCATCCAAATAATAATTTATTGAATAACAATTACACCATGGCCTGGAGACGGTAATCCGTACGTACACACGTATGGTGACATGTCATTCAAAGGATGGATAGAATAATGAATATGGATGTACCATATTTATAATAACATCAAAGTATATAGAAGATACTGGAGTTATTATTTTATAATGGAAATAACAAAGAAAGAAGATGTGAAGAAGAAAAGAACTTGAAAGAGGGTTGTGAAATTATTACCTTTTCATCGGGTTCTTCCTTTTGATTTGATCAAAAGGTCTCCTTAAGTAGGATTTATGACTAAAAGGAGTCCTATAGGATGAATTGAGGGAAGTTGAGAGGATATTTGGGTAGGGTTTGGCCGAGCCAAAAGGCTTTGAAGGTGTGTATTAGAGAGAAGGGGGGTGCCCTTTTATAAGAGGGGTGAGAGGAACCTTAGGAAAAGCTATAACTAATATTTTATAATAACATAATTTTTGGGTTATAATGGCCCCAAAATAGATTATTTAACGGCTAATGGACGGATGGGACGAAAACCACTCAAACAATAAGTTTTAGACAGGTTAGGGTCACTATATTAACTTTATCTTTTAGATTTAACTCTTAGTTAAATAGTTTGACATTTACCATGTCTCTTTGTATTTTTATATTATATAGTTATTAAACATAATATATACTTCGAAGATAACCCCAAGTGGTTAATTAATGATACACCTATCATTATATAAGTCCTTTTTCCTATCCTTATATTTTATAAATAGAATATCAATTAATAATATACTATTTGTTTAAAAAACTCTTTTATATCAATTTTGACACTATTTGGTATTTTAATTTTTTTATAAATTTATATCAGCATTATTTCTTCAAAAATAATTCATATAACCAACCCTAATATGTCATATTAACCTATCAAAATAGTCTAATTCAGAAAAAGTATCAAATTTCATTTATTAGGATATTTATAATATCAAGTATTTTAATATTTTATTAATTATGTAATTACTACATCACCATTGTTTCATAATTAAATTAAATTATGTAATCTCTAAAAATTATAAATAAAATATAATTATGTAGAAAATATATCTATATTTCTAATGAATATTTATAATCGAATTTATCTTACATATATCCCTATATTAAAAATGTTTTAGTTATTAAACATTGATTTTAACTCTTTTAACTCTTCTTTGAATTAAATAATAATAAATGTCCTAATCTATTCCATGTGGATAAAATAGTTTAATATTTTATTCCTAAATGTTTTTTGTTCTAATTATACTTATACAATAGAATTTGGACATGTATTATGGTAATAGTAATATCATTTTTACCCTTAATTACCCTATTTTATTTTAACCAAGGTAAATAAAAGTAAAAAGTTACTATTCACCAAAAAATTATTTTTATCTTATTGAACAACATTTTACTCCTTGATGTTAACTGTGTCTCTCAGATTTTTGAAATTCCACTCATAGAAGCGGTAAAATTATGTTTTATGTGAATTTGAAAATTCTGTAAAGATGGTGAAAAGTTCAATAAAATATTTATATGGCTACAATTATTATAAAACGACTCCAATGAATTAAATTGAAATTATATAGGTACTATGTATCTATTTTGACCTAGAATAAATTTAAATAAAATAAATAATTATTTAAATAAAAATTTGGTTCTAAACTATAACTCAGTGTTTTTTCACTATTCATAAAAAATTGAACGTTTTCAGAAAAATAAAAAAAATTCACCCTAGGTTAATTTTGATATTCCAAATCCAAAAATGAAGTGCATTTTGAAAGATAAAATTTATATAATTTCAAGAAGTGGGTATTACTATTCTTAACGGCTAGTTTAATTGGTTGTGGTGTGTGTTAGAACTAGAAGTTGCGTACAACACACGCTACTATATTATTAAAAGAGAAGTGTACCGTGGAAGCTTGAGGTGTTACATGAACTCCACTTTTAATGTGAGTTAACTCTTGTAATTCCACCAATTAATGTTCCATCATTAATTTAATTAATAATCTCAACTCAATTAGAGTGGGATCCTCACCTCTCGAGGGAGAGATCATTGGCCATCCAATTTGGTGGAGAACTCTAGAAGGAAGAGAATTATCCAACGAAGGAGGTCCTCCAACACAGAAAAACCTCTAAATAAGGAATGGGGAAACAACATTCGAGAAGCACCAATGAATCATCTTCCTCCTCTCGCCACCTCCAATGCACGATCGAGGTAGGGCTTTTATTTTGAAGTTGGATAAATTTCTATTGGATGATTCCCTTGGTTCTGGATTCTCAATGATGAGTGCCAAAAAAACATGACCATCGATCCAAGAATATACCCAGATCTTTCCTAATCGTTCATGGTGTGTTTCCCTTGCGTTCTTTGATGCCAACTAATTAAGTGCACTTAAAACACAATGTTTTGTTGAGCGCGGCATATAATCATGGAGATCACGATCTGAGGATCATGAATACATGACCATCACATTTTTCAAGCTTAGAACAAAGCTAATGTGGTCCACGGAAGAAGGGTGGTGTGTGTCCGTGTTGAAGATAGAGGAGGAGGCCGCACCTATCAAGCCACGACAACAAACCTGGAGGGCAGCACACACCCGACCGACCGCGTTTTGCGCTGGCGGCGCACCCGGAGGGCGGACGCCACCCGCATGACCACAGTTTGAGAAGGTGGCCGACAACCAGCAAGGTGTGAAGGCAGCATCAGCCCCGGCAAGCTCCACTGGAAGGAGAGCCAGATGGAACTCGGCTCGGCCGTGTCACGCCGAGCGGGGCCCCTCCGGCAGGTCCCGCATGCCAGCAAGTGGCACCACATGGCACTGATGGGTAGGCCAAAATGAAATGCTCAAATTGAAAATTTCAAATTCCTTGGGGCGCCTACCCATGGTGTAGCTAGGGTGGGCCCCACCACGGAGGACCGCACTCGGCCGAGATGATCACACCTATTCAGGCGGACCGCACCCTGCCGAGCGGGCCGCTCCTAGTGGGCCACTCCCATTGGGCCACTCTGACTGGGCCGCACCCAGTGGGCCTGGCCCCCCCCCCCCCCCCCTTTGCGGGTCGGACCAGACCAGGGTCAAGTCGGCCTAGGTTGGATTGGGCCGAATCAGTCTGATTGGGTCAGACCATACCCAGTCCCATCTGGACAAAGATACACCTTTTTGGCCATATCTTGAGAACCAGGCGTCCGTTTGACGAACCGTCTAGGGCCCCAAAATCCATGGATTGAAGAGGTCATTTGGGTATACATCACTTGTGATTTAGATAATGTTAGAGTATGGTCGAGATGGATCGAACCCAAATCTTATCAGGCCCTCAGAACAGAAAAGTTAATAACTTACATACCGATCAACCGATTAACGCACTGTCGTTACATTGGGACCCTTATGAAATGGATGACCATTTAGATACTTCTTCTTGGGAATTCTTTTAATTTTAAGTATATAATTCCATTTTATGTATAATATAATGTATATAATTATTTTATTATAATTAATTTTTTCATTTGATAATTGTTAATTTTATAGGGCATTTGATTTGACTAACTACAAAGTGGTAAGGGAATTCTAAACCAAATTTGAATTATTTGTGTTAACCTTGCACTTACTTGATTATATTGTGCTATGATTATATCGAGGATGACTTTTTATTATCATTGTTTAAATTTATAATTTTTTTATTTTTATTTATAGTGAATAAAAAAACATGTAATTTTGTTGATTCTTACTTCAATGACATGATATTTACATGGTATTTTATTTTAAAAATTATATTTTTAAAATTTAAATCAGGAGACTATTTTTTCCCATGTTCATGTTTCCTAAAATTGTTTTAGAAAATATTTTTACTATTCTATTATTATTGTTTAATGTCATTTTTAATTATATTTGAATTTTTACAAAACATGTTGAAATGATTATTTTGTTCTTTTTTAATTGAGTTTATATGTGAAATTTCTAAAAAAAGTGGAATTTTTTTAAATTATATGAAATGAGGGACATTTACCACAATCCTGAATCATTAATTCCATGAATAATACATTACAAGACTACAAGGTTATTTTCAAAGATATTTTTTTCATTTATAATTTCGCATCATTTTAAAAAAATGTATTCATCAGAACCCATGGATGCTATGATGGATTGGGGAGTGATACCAGTCCAATATAGTAGTCTTTGGAGTTAACCATGTCTACTATGATGGGTTGGGGAGTGAACCTAATCCACTATGATAGTCTTGTGAGTAAACATTGGTTACCACAATGGTTTGGGGAGTGAACCCAATCCACTATGATAGTTATGGGAGTGAACCCAAGCTACCATGGTGGGTTGGGAAGTGAACCCATTCCATTATTATAGTCATGTAAAAGAACCTTAAATACAATAGAAATTATTTTCTATACTTATATGTATTCAAAATTACATGAATTATGACAATTTTCTCTCATATAGATCTTCATTTATAAAAATTCACATCTTATAATCTTATATGATTTATTCCATGAATCAAGATTATGATCTTGGCTATTTAGGGTATAATTTTAAAATGTTACATACATATTCTTATTCTTATTTTAAGATTGGTATCTCCCTTGTTCATCGATAAGGATAATATGAGATGACTCATTTCATATGTTGATTTTCTTATGATATAAAAGAACATATTACGTCTGACATTTTAAAAATGGTTATAGTTATTAAAAAACAAGTGGGACACAATATATATGTTTCATGAACCAGTTGTTTATGTTTCAATGTTTCCAAATAAACTATACCCATTTGATTGTACTTTGGTTTTATTATGTAATGTAATAAAGATTCATCTATTTTGATGTCATATATATTCATAAAATGTATGGGTCATTATTTTAAGGCCTTTTAGTAGGGAAGGAACCCAAAAAAAATGGATAAGGACTTTTCATTGAGTCCATGGTGATATTACAAGTTATCCTTCATATTTGTTGGAATAGAGGCCAATTAGATCAGCACTGGTAGTACACTTCTGATGAAATAGAGACAAATTATAGGATCTTATCATAAACATTTTAATGTTTTGGTGTTTATTTGGTGAATTTTCAATGGTAAAACATGGTTTTCATGCATCTAAGAAATTAACTGATTATAAGCCTATTTTACTACTTTTTAGTCACATAAATGAATAAGGTGGTGTCCTATGAGTTTTCTCAAGGAATTATTGGTTGGTAATCCAATTCTTACTAAAGGTAGTGCATTCCATTATTGGAATCATCAAGGTCTATTTGGATAATCCACATAATATTTAATAATTATGTATAATCCACAAAAATTATCCATTAAATATTATAGTTGCATTTAATTTATTTTTTTATCCATTTCACTTAGACGTGATAAAATTTTTCATGTAATATATCAATAACACTTAACAATTTCACTTAGACGTGATAAATATTTCTATTTGATATACCCATAACACACCTTGAACCATTCTTTCACATGGTTTGAAAAACCATGTAGAAATTTGGTATTCAGCACTGCCTTGAATCCCACACTTCATATGGACTTAGTGCAGAATTAGACAGACCATGCAAACTCTTTGTGTAGTGAAACTACAATAAATTATATTTTTTAAGTGTTTTTAGACCCTATTTTATTGTTTTTAATATTATTCCCCTCCACTCAATGAAATCATTATTTCGAGGAATATTTAGTAAAAAGACTGAGCTAACTGTGAACCTCACCCAGCTTCTTTAAAAACCCTTACTCAGGGGCCCAAACTAAGACCGAATTCTCTCAAAAGAACCATTACTCCCTTATGAAATCACGTTAAGGAAAAAAAAGATATTTAGATATAAATTTAATGGATTAAAACCTTTATTAATAAGATATATCTTACAAGATCCCCACCTTAAAATTATTCATTCCCAAGTTTCCATTCTGAGGGTGGTTGAGCTGCGTCTGAGAACAACAACAAATAATGAGCATGTATATCAGACTCTCATTCGCATGTATAGTATATTACATGGATTTGCATCCATAACAGACAAACTAATGAAAATATCCTTCCATGAAGATACTTCATGTTGTGAATAATGATATGAATTAGATTCTCCAGAAATGAATTATCAATGTAACGTCCCGACCTAGAAGCCACTAAACCGGTGCTCCGAGCTGGTTTGCCAAAAGGCCTCAAGCGCGGCTCCCCGTATTCCAGAGGCTACCGAATAGCAGCAAGGTTCTAGGGTGTGATAATGGGGAGACTATTCCCTCATACCAGAGTAAGAAAATAGTGGAAATAACTAAGTATCATTCACAACAGAAAGTAAACAGAATGTGGAAGCAGTAAACAACTGAAATAGAACAAGCTGTAATAGTAAAATACTGTAAAAGCCCAAACAGCTATGAAATATAATACAACATTGGTCACCCACCCATCCAACCATACATATACAAGTACAAAATAAACTGAAAGTAAAATTACAGGACTCTTTTACTGACTCTGATCAAATCCACGTAACATATCCCCAGACACCGTCGAACTCCAGCAGCCCGATCAGTAGAACCACTCGAGCAGATCCGCTCAATCATGCAACACTAGGCCTCAGCCCTATCCACTATGCAACATGTGCTCAACCTGAAAAGTAGACATAAGGTCTACATGTACACCGAGGTGCATGTGCAGGGGTGAGAAATAATCTTAGTAGGGCACCCCGACAAGCAAACTACAACTATGCTGCTAAAAGTGTATGCAACAACAATGTGCTCAGCCTAGCTAGGACACAACAAAAGGAATTAAACCAAATGTGCAACCATAGTTGAACTTAGTGTATGAAATTCCTATCAACTAGGCAAGTGCCACCATGTATGTCCATATCTATATAAGTACACATGTATAGTCCCATACCTATAAAAATATACATAAATATTAATATTCATGATGATGTGATTCAAATAACAAGAAACAACATCAGTAGCCGATACATGGGACCATAAGCCCGATCTCTTGGACATCCAATTCATGGGAATTGAGTTGAATGTAGTTCCACTCAAGTTGTATATCAAATAAGTCAATCTCTGGGTCTGTATTCTCATAGACATGTACTTGTTTGGCCAACACTGGAGATATGCCTATGAACAGGCTAAACAAAGACAAGTTGTCCTCTTGTTCAACCAATCTATCACAAGCAAGAAGATAAAATAACAGGTAACCCTCTAGGAAGTACTCACAGCCAACCCCTCTAGTCCTATCCAAGAAGTACGAACAACCGTCTGGGTAGTGCACTTTGCCAAACCCCTCTAGTTTTGTCATATGAAATTATAAGACTCTCGGGGGAATCTCGCTTGGTCAATTCCCCTTATAGTCTAGGGTAGTAAGTGAATTTTTAATGAAGATCATGCATTATAACCCTCTTATATCCCCAAGGTCTAGAAACTCTCTAAGGAAGCACATTCAGTCAATTCCTCTTTAAGTCTTAGGTCTCTCACAGATTATCTGAGGAAGCTCGCTTAGTCAATTCCTCCTCTAGCCTGGAATGGTTTAATGAAATTCAAACAAGTAAAGACCCTCTTAGAATGCTCACATGGTCTACCCTCCTGTAGTCTATAATATCCAAGACTCTATAGGAAGCTCACTCAGTCTATCCCCTGTAGTCTATAATGTCCAAGACTCTCTGGGATGCTCACTCGGTCTATCCCCTGTAGTCTATAATGTCCAAGACACTCTGGGAAGCTCTCTCGGTCTATCCCTTATAGTCTATAGCACCAGGTTCTCAAGGTCCCATTCCAGTCAGTTCATAATAATGCAATAAGGAAAAATTACACCGATAGAGCTACTTGGCTAACCAGACTACAGAAACAAGCATGTCAATAATCTCATTCCATCCTACCATCACAAGGCTTTGAAAACTGGTATAACGACCAAAGGCTAACAAGAACCAAAGGTTGTAAATAGAACAAGGAATGTGTAAAACATCCATGCACTGCAATTATCCTCAATCATGATCAACATACCTCTATACAATCATGCAAGCAAGGCAGGAGAACAATAGGGAAAAAATGGTAAACACGCAATACCCCACTCACGGGTATTTGTGGAATTTGCACATAAACTCAAGGACTTTTAATGGTAAGGAACAAACAACCCCCTTAGGCACAGAAGGAATAGTAGGCTTTCCAACAAACAAGAATGGCTTCTCGCGTCAGGCTTACCAGCCACAAGCTCGGAAGCACCTCTGGTAAACACTACAACATCAGAAAACCAATTCAGATATAAACAATCAATGAGGGTGGCCCGAATTACCAACCCAAGAATACATACAAAGCCAAAAGGGATTACCAGTTTGGCACGAGTTCTAGGTGACACCCGATCACTATCTCTACCCAACCCGACATAACATCTTAGTGTCATTCAAACAACAAGAACCCACTGGGTCCCTCAAGTTAAACACTGAGGAAGCCTCATATTCGGGATTCCATATGTAAACAAGAGTGGAGGAATCTTACACAGGATCCATAGAGAAGGGTAAGGGAGGAATCATACACGAAATCCTAAAAGGAAGGAAATCATAGGAATTCCATAACATGGGTCCTATCAAAGGAATAATAGGAGAGGGATCCCATAAGGAACTCCCAAGGTCAGTCCACAAGTAAAGTCATCCCTTAGGGGATCCTTAGAAGTATCCAGTCTCACAGACTCATAGTCCAGAAGGGAATGTCTCACAAGGGGAAAGGCGTAGATTATGGAAAAGATCTCATATCTAATATCCTATTAAAGGTCTCAACTATTTTTTTCGAACACCCAACCTATCATCCATGCCAAGTCTCACTCTTAGGTGTCAACTGAACTTGATAACTAGAGGAATAACCCATTAGATTAGATAAAAACCCCCCAAAACATTATTTATATGACCTTTAAATGTTAAAAGGATTCCACCATTGTGATCTATGCAAAAAAAAAATCCTCAAGATCAACTACTCACATGCCCAATTCTGACTTCCAGAGACTACGATATCTCAAAAATACTAAATTGAAGTTGTACATGGCCAGAGCACAATGGGCCTACCTGTGTAATAGTACATGGAATGTAATTTACTATACACAATGTGTACTATTCAAAAAAAGTTACGTCGTGTCTGTTTTCACCGAACACATGCCCATGTACCACTACATGGTCTGTACTTAATGTACACTATGTGTACTCCTTAAAACCCACTTTTCCATGTTCTATTTCACACGGCCAGCCACAAGGTTACCCACTACATGGCATGCACTCAAAGTACATGGCATGCACTTAAGAAAAATTAATCATTCCTGAATGGGAAGAACACATGGTGTGTTCCCCCTAGAACACATGCCGTGTATACTGGGTTTTCCAAAGGGAAATCCCTAAAAACGCCTGATTCACCCGTTTTCGACCCCAAAACAATGGATCGAGTCCTGTGGGCATAAAAGAAAGAAATATAAGGCTTTAAATATTTAAAACAACATGTTTAACATGAATCTATGGATAAAACATAAATTTCCCTACCTTCGGACTAAAATCCCTGAAGCTTCAGTTGATTTCATGGCTCATGGTTGCCGCAAGCCGACTCAGTGCGTCGAGAGCTTCGAATTGGTTCCACTCTCGCATTACTTCTCTCCCATTTTCTCAATCTCCAAACTATACCATAGGTCACGGACAAGGAGGAGATGTGTAGGAGATGTTCACAAGGAGGAGGAGGAAAGAAGAGCGAAGAAAAGAAATGGAATGAAGAAAAGAAAAGGGTGAAAAATGGGCCTGGGCCGACCCCAGTGCCCGACATGAGTTTATGCCTTCCCTAGGCTAAAATCCCCATTAAAGACTCAACAGAGCATATGAAATCTCAATCCGATGATCTGTTTAAATTTTATTTTCAAATTAACCTACGCAAATAATTTAATATTTAATTTAATAATATTAAATATTAAATATTCCACCCAAATTCGAATAGCTCAGATTTCCTCCAAACATTTGTCCTAGGGTAAAATTTTTATTCTAGGACCAATAGGGTTGTGAGAAAAAATATCCTAGATTTTATGGTAGGGGAAAATGACAATTTTAGCCCTCACGAGCATCTAACATAAAATATTCAAATTTCTGATCAAAACGAATGTCCAGAGAGACACATGTTCTTACAAACACCCCACCATAAACCTTCTCGTCCAAGAGAAGCCCAGAAAAAGAACCAGTAGCAGGACCAGAAGCCATGCCACCAACCGGACCATCTGCACAACCAAGCTACCTAGACCATCCAATGACCAAACTTATTGTTAACAACCACCTTCTACACAGAAGATATTCAACAACAACCAACTAGTACTCCCCACCATAGGAATACCCTTTTCATCATCTTAAAAGAATACTATGAGCTCAAAATCTCCTAGAAAACACCGATGTTTATCCTAAACAAGGAAAACCACCCTAAAAAGGCAAAAATTTCACTCCCCACCATATGGATTTCCTTACACTACTCCGAGAGAACAACCAGAATAGGTTCCATCCACCACACAGAAGAAAATTAAGAAATAAAAAGGAGTGCGATGTAGGGTCGAATCTCTCTCATCATACTCAAGATGAATAAAGATATCGCATGATCGTCTCTTATAGGAGTATAATATGATTTCAATGAAGGCATGTCTAGCTCCCTCTGAGCCATGCTAATATCCTGCAAAAATCCGACTGGGATTCAAGCATGGGTAAACCATTTCATGGTAACCCGAAATTTCACAAAGTCACCTCTACAACAGAAACATCAGAAACACTGGTCGAACAGGCCAGGCACCCGAACAAGCATGCTCATCGAATCCAGTCGCGAAAACAAACACTGCCAAAAGGTATTAGAAAACGCTGGCCAACATTCTCACCCAGGTTTCCCTAAAATGAAACAGACATCGATTGATAAGGGTTTGAGTGAAAACCCAGGGTCTCTAGGTCTTCCACCTAGCCCTACAGAAAAATCCTCACAATCGTTTCACAATGTCTAACTCCCTAGCCCAAAAGATCCAAAACCACTCAGATGATGGTAAAGATCACAACAACCCAAGAAGTTCAAAACCAAATCACAACCTACAAGGTCCCTGATCTTCTCCGAGCATACTCAGAAATAATGACACCATGGAAGTCATAAAAAACAGAAGAGACAAGCTGAGCTAACATCTATTAGGTATCTATATACAACAATTACACAAGGAGTAATAGTTCAAATGAAAAGCCTTGGTATCTATCGACATCGTTCTCAACGATCTGACTAGATAACCACAGACCTGATAAACAACACCCAATAAGGGGTTAAACAAAAAGGCATCACATGCCACATAGAACAACTAGGGTCACGACACCACCTGTGCAAAAGGATTGAGTCATCAGCCCCATAAAAATTCCTTAACATAGATCCATGTAACATGCCATCAGAGTAAAATGTATGTGTAAGCAGAACCAAAGGTCTCAGTCTTCAGTAAAAACACACACTATCATGCATATATGCTGTGAATCCTACATGCCTAGTATAATTCCTGAGATTCCTCTTGCCTTTTCCATCCAAGAGTCAAAATATATCCCTAGAATCTTACCAATGGTCAATATCCAGAGATCTATAGTAAATCAAAACACCACACAACATGTGAGTCACTTAAGTCGAAAATCATATAAAACTGTAACATCACAAAATTAGAACAACAATCCCAAACCCTAGAAACCAGGACATCTTATCGGAACAAGGGTTCATGATGCACCAGCCCGATATCCATCATCAGTTCTGAAACATTCCTAATAATCCTATCTACCATATCACAAATAGTATTAACCAGGAAAGAAAACTCCTTTGATACCAATTTGTAACATCCCGAACCAGAATCCACTAAACCGGTGCTCCAAGACGGTTTTCCACAATGCCTCAAGTGTGCCTACCCATATGACAGAGGATGCTGACTAGAAGCGAGGTACTAGGCTGTGATTGTGTGGAGACTATGACCTCATACCACAATAAGAAAAAAAGGAAATAAATAAGTATTATACAAAGCTAAAAGTATACAAAATTTAGAAGCCGTAAACAACAGAAATAGAACAAGCTGTAATTGTAAAATGCTGTAAAACCTGAACAACTATGAAATAAAATACAAAAATGGTCACCCACTAGGCCGACCATACAAATACATGTACAAAATAAAATGAAAGTAAAAGTACAGGGTTCTGTTACTAACTCTGAGCCAATCCATGTACCAGATCTCCAGACACTGTTGAACTGCAACAACTCGATCAATAGAACCACTCGAGTAGATCTGCTCGATCATGCCACACTAGGCCTCATCCTTATCCACTATTCAACCTATGCTCAACTTGAAAAGTAGACATATGGTTTACTTTTACACTGAGGTGAACGTGAAAGGGTGAGAAATAATCTTAGTAGGGCACCCCGACAAGAAAACTACATCTGTGCTACTAAAAGTGTATGCAACAACAATGTGCTCAGCCTAGTTGGGACACAACAAAAGGAAGTAAACCAAACATGCAACCACAGTTGAACTCAGGGTATGAAATCCCTGTCAATTAGGAAAGTTCCACCATGGATGTCCATATCTATATACATACACATGTATAGTCCCATATATATACACATATACATAAATATGAATTTTCATGATCAAGTGATTCAAATAACAAGAAACAACATCAGTAGTTGACCCCTAGGACCATAAGGCCGATATCATTGACATCTTATTCAAGGTAATTCAGCTGTACGTAGTTCCACTCAAGCTGTATATCAAATAATTTGATCTATGGGTCCGTAATCTCATAGAAATGTACCTGCTTCGTCCAACGCCGAGGATATGACTCTGAACAATCTAAAAAAAGTCAAGTTATCCTCTTGTTCAACCATTAAATCACAAGAAAGTGGATAACACAACAGGTAACCCTATGGGAAATACTTACAGCCAACCCCTCTAGTCTTATCCAAGAAGTACCAACAACTTTCTGGGCAGTGCACTCAGCCTAACCCCTCTGGTTTGGTCATACAAAATTATAAGACTCTCTGGGGAAGCTCGCTCGGTCAATTCCACTTATAGTCTAGGGTAGTCAGGGAAACTCTAAGGAAATTCATCGGTCTAACTATCTTATAGCCCCATGGTCTAGAAACTTTCTGAGGAAGCTCACTCAGTCAATTCCTCCTATAGTCTCAGGTCTGTCACAGACCCTCTGAAGAAACTCTCTCGGTCAATTCCTCCTCTAGCCTGGAATGGTTTAAGGAAATTCAAACAAGTAAAGACCCAACGAGAAAGCTCACTCAGTCAACCATCTTGTAGTCTATAATATCCAAGACTCTCTGGGAAGCTCACTCGGTCTATCCCCTATAGTTTATAATGTCCATGAATCTCTGGGAAGTTCACTCGGTCTATCCCCTGTAGTCTATAATGTTCAAGACTCTATGGGAAGCTCACTCGGTCTATCCTTTATAGTCTATAAAACCAGGTTCTCACGGTCCCATTCCAGTCAGTGTATAATAATGCTCTAAGGCCAAGGTACACCTATAGAGATACTTGGATAACCAGACTACAGAAACAAGCATTTCAGGAATACCATTCTAGCCTACGGTCCCAAGGCATGGAAAATAGGTATAACGGCCAAAGGATAACAAGACACAATGTTCATAAATAGAACAAGGCATGAAAAAAACATCCAAGCATAGAAATTATCCTCAAACGTAATCAACATAGACAAGAATACAAGCAATGTAGGGAAACAACAGGGGAAAACTGTAAACACGCAATACCCCGCTCATGGGTATTTGTGGAATTTGAACATAAAACTCAAGGACTTCGAAATGTAATGCACAAAACACCTACTCAGGCACACATGAAATTTTAGGCATCCCAAAAAACAATAATTACATCTCGCATCAGTCTCACCACCCACCAACCAGGAATCACCTCTGGTAAACACTACAATATCATCAGAACCACGTCAGATATAAAAAAATAGTGAGGGTGGCCCGAACGGCCAACCAAAGAATACACCAAAATCCCAAAGGGATTACCAGTTTGGAACAGGTTCTAGGGGACGCCCGATCACCATATATACCCAACACGACATAACAAATCAGGGTCGTTCAAACAACAAGCACGCGCTGTGTCCCTCAAGTCTAACACTGAGGAAGCATCATACATGGGATTCTCCAGGTTAACACGAGTGAAGGCATCCTATGCGGGATCCATAGAAAAGTGTAAGATAGGAATCATACATGAAATCCTAAAATGAAGAACAACATGGGAATTCCATAACATGGGTCCTATCAAAGAAAAAATAGGAGAGGAATCCTATAAGGAACTCCCAAGGTGAGTCCACAAGTAACGGTATCCCTCAAGGGATCCTTAGAAGTATCCAGTCTCAGAGACTCATAGGCCAGAAGTGAACATCTCACAAGGGGAAAGGAATAGATTACAGGAGATAGCTCATAGCTCATATCCTATTAGAGGTCTCAACTAAGTTGGTCCGAACACCCAACCAATCATCCACGCCAAGTCTCACTCTTAGGTGTCAACTGAACTTGATAATTGGAGGAAGAACCCCTCCGTTTAGATAAAACCCCCACAAAACATTATTTAGATGAACTCTAAATGTTAAAAGGATTCTACCATTTCTATCTAAATGGAAAAACTCTCAAAATCGACTACTCAAACTCCCAATTCTGACTTCCAACGCCCAAGATATCTCAAAAATAATAAATTGAAGTAGTACACGGCCAGAGTACATGGCCCGAGCACAATGGGTCTGATTGTGTAATGGTACACGACATGTACCTTACTGTACACAGCATGAACTTTTCAAACAAAGTTACGTTGTGTTCATTTTCACAGGAACACATGCCCATGTACCACTACACGGTGTGTACTTAAAGTACAGGATGTGTACTCCTTAAAAACCACCATTCCGTGTTCTATTTCACACGGCCAACCACATGGCTACCCACTTTTCAGAATGTACTCAAAGTACACAGAGTTCACTTCATAAAACATTGTATTTCCCGAATGGGAAGAACACATGGTGTGTTCCACTGGAACACACACTGTGTATACTGGGTTTTCCGATTGGAAATCCCTAAAAATGCACGATTCTCCCGTTTTCTCCCCTCAAACAATAGATCGAGCCCCTTGGGAATAAAAGAAAGAAATATAAGGCTTTAAAGACATAAAACAAAATTTCTAATGGGGATCTATGGAGAAAACAAAAATGTCTCTACCTTCGGGTGGAAACCTCCAAAGCTTCGGTTGATTTCTTGGCTGATGGTTGCCGGACCCCGACTCAACGCGTCGAGAGATTCGAATCGGTACCACTCTCCCCATTCTTATCTCCGGTTTTCTCAATCTCAAAATTCTCCCATAGGTCACTACCAAGGAAGAGTGGCGTAGGAGATGTACACAAGGAGGGGGAGGAAAGAAGAGAGAAGAAAGGAAAAGGAATACAGAAAAGAAAAGGAAGAAAAAGTGGCTCGGGCCAGCCCTAGCGCCCGACATGAGTTTATTCCATCCCTAGGCTAAACATCCCATTCCAGACTCAATAGAGCATATGGAATCTCAATCCGATGCTCTGTTTAAAAGATATTTAAAAAAAACTACTTAAATAGTTAAATATTTAATTCAATAATATTAAATATTAAATATTTTTCCTAAATCCGAACAGCTCAGATTTCCTCCAAACTATTGTCCTAGGGTAAACTCCCTATACCGGGACCAACATAGTTTTCAGAAAAAGAATCCAATATTTGATGGTGTGGGAAAATGAATATTTTACCCCTCATGAGTATCCAACAAAAAAAATTCAAATTTCTGCTCAGAACGACTGTCCGGAGAAACACGGGTTCTTACAATCAACATCTAAATCAACTTCCTCGGAATCAAGTACACAAGAAGGGTTGGAATAGTAATGGAGGAGTTGATAAAAATGAAAATGTTATGTGTATCCATATACCAATGAGTAATATATATTTTATTTAAAATCAACATAAATCAATAATATCTCAAATGGATTGATGAATCTGTGTCATATCTTAGCTTAGATATGAATCTACTGATGAACCAAACTAGGAAAAATATATAGGAAGACCTGACCTCCCTCCACGAACTCTATTGGTCAGTGACAATGATTGATATATGATTTTTCTTGTAATGATCCCTAAAAATATGATCCCTAATTTATTATAGCTACTCTGATGTCTCCAGAATGATATGAGTTCCTAGTGGTACTACATCCAATGCCACTAACCAGCACAGAGGAAAATGGAATGATGTATGATATAATTATTTATATGAATCCTTAGGGTGGGTTACTCAGAAAATATTATTATAAGCAACCCCAAATCAAGAAATATAATTTTCCAAGGAGCCTACAAAATCAAGGACAAATAAATTATGAACATCATATATTACATGTATATTGTGCTAAGACTGACCATCGATTTTTGGGAGGTATGTTTTACTCATAAGAATATATTATCCAAGATCCCTATGAAAACCTTTATAGAATTGAGAATTCAACCATGTGTCCCTATCTAATTTTATTTTATTTGGAATACCATGAAGGCGTATGATCTCTCATATGTAAAATATCACATGTTCATGCACTAATATTGTCTCCGTAGTAGGCAAGAAGTGGTGGACCTTTATTAGACTATCCATTATTACACATACAAATTCACTTCCTGAAGAGGATTTTAGTAATCCCATTATAAAATACAGAGTGACTATATCACATTTTCAATATATAATGTGTAATTGTTGTAATATATTCATAGGTCACAAGTGTTCTTCTTTCACTTTCTGACTGATGGAATTCCATGTAACAAAAACCTATAATCTCATTATTCATCCGAGGCCACTAATAATAGCACTGTGAGTAATAGTACATCTTAGTGACTATGGGATTTATTGCACACTTACATGAACAAGATTATCATTTCAAATCCTATCAAATGTTTTTAGGTACCCAAACACTCATATGTCTATGCATGATCTCAACCCTAACAACAAGAAAATTCTGTGGCAGGTTCTCAATATAAACACTTTCCCTCTGGACTAAGCATTCATGATCTAAAAGATTCATCCTCTTTACTTGATCAAAAAGTGATTAAGTCACAAATTGAGATCGAGAAAATGATACTCATTATTCTCCAAAACATCTAAATTAATTTCATTATAATGATCCATCAAATGCTACTCCATTATATAATCCTAAACAACTTGATTCCAAATATTTTCAACTAAATGATTCAAATAATTCATTTCATTTACATGGTTTGTTATAAAGAAAAAATTTGAAATACTTAAGGAATTTTGAAATATATTCACTGGGGCTGGTTCAAGTCATGTTGTGTCAATATGAATTTGAGGATTTTATGGTTGATGTATATGAAAAAACATTCCTATGAAAAATAATGTATTCAGCAATGTATGGAATGAACATCATCTACTAAATAGAGACCATGTGATGGTTCAAGATAGTTATAAAAACTAAATTGATGATAAATTTACCCTATGAATCCTTTACTTATTATCCAAATAGCTCCCAGCATGATAGCTAGTGCGTCACAACAAATAGTGTATCCTCATATTTGATCAGGTGAAATCATTATCAACATTGAGGTCATCCATCCATTCAATTCCTAACGGGCTTTCTCACAAGATTTATACTATAAAAACATTAAACATTTACTTGAAAAGTTTTTAAGTGGTTTCTCAATTATTTAAATGTTATGAATGATATTCCAATAGTAATTGGTTATATTTAATAAGCTCCATATAAAAATTTGATCTTATGTAGATCCTGGGAAAAAACTTCTCTCACCTTCCCCAGTTTAATGGATATTCCAATATCTATTATAATATGACCCTATAAGTGAACTTTATCAATTTAGAATTTTCGTTATTTGTTATTGGAATATACCTTTTTCTCTATTACTGTACCGAATAGGATTTTAGGGTATTTGGCCTGATCGTTTCTAGTATGAGAATACACTGAGATATCATCTATGAAAACAATCATAAAAGCATCCAATCAAGAGTGGAAAATAAATTTCACAATTTCCATTAAAATATAATGTTCCTTTATTAAACAACATGAAATTACAAGATATTAATATAGGACATATCATCGTTGGAATGTAGTCTTTGGTATATTTTATGGTCCGAACCTTACCTGATGATAACCCAATCATAAATAAATCTCTGATAAAACACTAGTTCCTCAAAGATAACCAATATTATCATCTATATGAGGAATTTTTTATGATTTATAATGGTGATATTATTGAACCTAAAATAATCCATACACATCCTTAGTGTTCCATACTTGAAAATAGTATCGTTGTACTCAAAGGATATGTACTAAGTCATATAAACCCATTGAATTCCATATCCTCTAACCATCTCTTGAGTCCCCAGATCTCAGTATAATTCATTATGTATGGATTTATAGACACTGGTTCTTATCTTGGAACATGTTAAATGGTTAACACCATCTCTCACGTAGATGGTTTTCCAAAAAATACATCTCAAGAAACATCTACGAATCATTCCACCATTAGAGGAAAACAAACCATGTCGTACTCCTCAATCGTTAATAAAAATACTAGAAATATGGGTTTTTAGTCCATCCAACCCATGATTCTCATGTCCATCTTGACTTTATTGGACATATCATTATCCTATTCGAACATAAATACCACCATTGGGTGATGAGAATGATACCTTTTAGAGTTAAAAATAAATATGTTCTTCAAAAGGCACAACCTGGTCTATAATAAAAATTACATCAGAACCTGTAATCTTATGGATAAAATTCATACCTAAGAAATGGTAAATACCAATCTCTAGGTGATACTCCTTATTTAAATGAACTCTTTATTAACATACTCCCAATAGAGTATCAAGAGCCATTACTTTATAAAAGTCCTCAATCCTAAGCCCATCAATGTCTATTAAATCATGATATATTAATGTGTGTTAATCACCTATATAAAAAAGGAGATACTAGATTTGATGCTACTATAATCATATCTCATAATAAAGATGTCATATCACTCTGATCCTCTGTTATTGGATACATTAAATGTAAAAAGATAAATCCATGGTCTTTTGATGCAACTTAACCTTCCCGAGGAGGCCCAATCTGTTAGTGGTGCACATTATATGTCTATATTCCATAACCATGAACAATACCTTGGCCTGATCTACAAGTGGAACTCTATGTTTTATATCAGAATGCTTCCACTGATCCAAATATAGAATTTGGAGCTGGTGAGAATTATCTACCACTAGGAATTAGTGGAATGTTCTTAAAAAATATATGAAGATGGACCATTATTCTAAATGCTCGACACTCTATTGATTTTATATCAAATTGAGGCTTTTGGTGTCCTTTTATTTTATATTGATGGAATACCACATAACTAATCTTGTAGATACTAAGACTTACACATCGCTCATGAGAGATCTTGAAGTGACTCTCCCTACTAATAAATGATGAACTACCTAGAGAAGTAGCTAAATCAAAGTATCATGTGCTTTCATCATCCCTCATATTACAATTGGATATATGGTCCTAGTCTACTACATCTAAAATGGTAGTATATCATTAGACATTCACTAAAGATCTATTGTCAATCCTAAGACCATTTCCAAAATGTGTCACCTTGGATAGATCATTACCAGTAAGAATAAGTACAATGTGTTGAAGCTCATAAAAACATGTAGATTAATCCATAATGTACATAACACCATTATATATATGAAAGAAATATATATCTGGATTATCCATCAACATTATTGGGAGGAATTAGTCTTTTAAAATAGTCCGTGAATCCCTCCAGAACATGATCTAATACTAATAATCATTCCTGAGATCATCCCATCATCTATGGGAAGACCCCCAAGGAATATAAGATGATTGATTCGTTATCATTTCCAAAGGTGTCTCAAAATAATAAAAGTTTGATATTATGGTCACTAACCAAGATTCAAAATCATTGGGACCAAATTACTCCTAAAAACAATGTGGGTGATGCTATTGGAATCCCTTATAAATTCTGACATCGTCGGTGAAGGATTCACAGATCCGTCTATAGACTACACTAGACATATGATACTATCTATGGGATGAGCATCAATTCCCAATCCATGTATAGAATTTGGTACTATGGTAGATGAAACCATTGTCATAACAAATGGGTTAGGTTTCACAACCTCTGGGTCACTATCATCACCACCTTCCATGAACTCTACCTAATGCCATTATGGAGTTATATATGTTAAATTATAATAAAATTCCATGGAATAATTAATAAAAATAAGGAATATAGAGACAACCAAGAATATGATCAGGACCTAAATAACAAAGAATCACTTGTCCACTACCCAATTCTAAGTTCATGTTATAAGGCAATATATTATGTTCCATTTATGAAGTTTAGTTATATGGGGTTTCAATTCTATGTTATACAGGAACAAAATCTTTAACTATTAATTGGTTTCCTGATTTAATGGAAACAATTTCCATTAAAAGTTATAATTTTTAGTAATTTTAGATATATAATAGTTTATTTAGATGTGTTACCATTCCAAAGTTATAAATACCTAAGATTTATAATTTTTAAATGGAATTCCATTTAACTACAACTGACCTTTTACACTTGGTCTAAGGATGCATCAATTTCATATACTATGGTTTAATAATATTGATCACCATTCCAAATTTATTTTGTAAAAAACATTATAAATTAAATTTGGAATCAATTTAATAAAAACAAACTAATATTTTCTACCATGTAACAATGATTCAATGGATTAATCATGTTACAATTACTTAATTAATATTTCACTAAAAAGAGATATGGGAAATCCCCATTTATGATGACACAAACAAATTAATAAAATTTATTTGTATCATTTTTTTCTTCAAAAAATGTTATAAAAATTCATGGTATATCAATCAAGGAACATATTATAATAAATAAGTACTGAACTAATATATTTTTGAATAGGCATGACATCTATTAATACCTATGTGCCCTTTATAATGTGTGAGTCAATATTCCATTTCCATATCGTATGAAGTGTAAAATGAAAATATATGAACATAACATCATAAAACATGCACGTCACCCAATGGTGAAAGTAGTCCAAATATAATAGAAATAATCAAGAACAATAGTTTTTAACCTTGTTAACTTGGCTTCTTCCCCAATAATAGTGTTGGTAGTCCTATACATACAATATTAACATGTTTCAACACATCCATGTTTATATAGAACCAATCCCAAATTCTAATTAAACAGAAAAGAAGATAACTTTGATACCACTTTTTGATATATCGATCTTGCTTCACTCATAAGTAACTAAACTAAAGGTCCATATGACCTTAATTTCACCACTATGTAAGACCGAGGATACTGACTACCAGTGAGTGTGTATAACGGTATGGTAGGTAGACTATACCCTATGAATAGAATTGTATCACAATGGTAAATAATCAGCTAGGAAAATTTAATAATCTAGATGATACAAATTGTGATAATCAAAATTAGTATAACATTTAAATGATTTCGTTTAACAATGTAGAATATGTGTAGTAAGACAGTGAAGAATTCATACAATAGTACAACATATACAAAAAGGAAACCAAAAAAGACAAAATTATATCACTAAGAGAACCCTATTTATTTGATCAATAATTTTCACCTAAGATCCCATCACAATGTAAAATCAAACATCCAAAGAAGGTTGATTCCACTTATCCATAACTATTTCTATGTAATCTCTTAGATTACAAAGCGATGGCCCAAACTGGGAATGAGAAAAATATAGTTAGACACCACCAATGATGTCCTACAAAAATCATGTATGTGAATATTAGCTATAGAAGTGTGAAATATAAATATACACATAAAAGGATACATTGTAAAATAGAGTTTATTTGTGTAAAAATACCACCATATTTGACTTAATCTGATTTAGTTTGATCATAAGGCCTTTCTGTAGGGCATGAACCCACGACCTATTGAAATCGAATCCTGAACATGGCTATGTAGAAAGTCCAAGTTAACATCTATATTGATTTTATTAGATTACATGAAAACCATACATCAATGTATATATAGAAGACATCATGTAAAATCATAGGAGCTTATTCATAGCATTCTAGTTATTAGAGTTAGCATGTGAATATTAAGTTTTATAATGGGGAATCCATGCATATTTGTCTTTGAAAGAGTATAAGGCTGGTGTAGAACAACGTAGTTGCATAAATTTATTGGGTGTAATCGTATGAGTTTTCTTAAGTACTTATAAGTTATAAATTCATATCATACTCAAGTACATATACTCCTTTAATAGTGTCATCATGGTATATAAGTAGTATCCATATAATATTTAATAACTAATAACATTACAAAAGAATTATCCATATAAATTTATAATAATATATAACTCATTAAATTAATAATTTCACATACAAATGAAAAAATTGCCTATGCGATGTTTCCATATTATTTAACTATTTATTTGATTCGATTATTGAATTCCCTTAAAAAGTGTAACACCCAACACAACTAAGGGTAGTTTGGTTAGTAGGACAGAACAATAATCATTATAATTTTTTTGAACCAACCCTATGGGGGGGGGGTTAATGATGATGTATTAAACCAAAAAAAATATTATTGGGACCAAATAATGTTCTAGGTCATGGTATACACATTAAAATAATGGGTTTAAACATTTTTGAGACAACATGAAAAAAACATGACATGCGGTGCAATGAAGACAAAAAATAAACCCCAATAATTTCATGGAATAGTTGTATTCCATTTACCATATCCCTGTGGAAGACTCCTCATCTATATTGGTTATAAAAATTGAATTTTTAATTAGAGAAAATTGAAAACCAAAAAAATCCTAAAAATATAGAATATTTGTTTACAAGGAGATAATGCTGAAGATTGAGAAATAAACAGAGAAAAGAAGTAATATTAATGCTTGACATAGTGAGGGGGATGTAATGTGATGAAATATGATTGAATTAGCATTTTGATGGTGGATATACTTATAATTCTATAGGTATGAGAGTAGGAGTTCTCTCATGGCTCGGTTGTTATGTATTTGAAGGAGGAGGAAAATTAAATAAGGATTAATGTTTATGAGGACAAAAGGTAATTTTGTAGGATTTATAATATGGTGAATGGTTTTTCCACATGTTTGGAAAAATTATACACCAATCATGGATTTATATTTCACATTATTACACACCTCACATGGTTTATGTTCATGGTTAAAAAAATTAGTACAAACTATAAATTCATCATTATCTTGAAGCCTATACCTCATATGATGTAGGCACATGGTTATAAAAAGTATAATCAATCTATGAGTGGTGAATTTGAGAAAATATTACGGTTTTTATGGGTTATGTTCCCCATGATTCATATAATTCTAAATTGTGATCTTCCCATTCATAATCATAGGGTTGTGATGCACAATTACTGTAAATAGTGTAATTGTAACGATCGAAACATTCATCAATGGAAATACCTCTCCATCTAATTAAATGTATCTTTATGTAAATTTTTTATATAAAATGTCAACTTCATTGGTTTTATGTTAAGAATTGTGACTATTGTTAATATTGTCGTTGAATAGTGATCACATGATTAGTATAAACATAAGGCTTTAATGAATACAATTTACTCAGACAAAGGAAGAAATGGCATCATCCAGTAGATGTGCCCCATACGAAGACCATTTGTCAGAACTCAAAAAAGTGGTAGTGTCATAGGGCTTCGATCATGACCAATCTCAAGCTGAGAATCAATAGTTTATGCTCGAGTGGGACCACCTATGAGAGAAGGGGAAGTTGATAGAGATTACCACCCGAGAAATGTTATCCGAACCACCCCAAGAGTCAGTCACCATAGCACTTCTTACCCTTCAGTCTTATGCGGGTGTAATAAGGGGTTATATGACATGACCATAGCACTATGGTCATGTATATTATTTTTTGTATATAATAATGGGTATATTCTCATGTTATTTTTGTTACCTTGTAAATAGTTTTTAATGCTGAAATAGTGTTTGTAGTTAATATTCGTCTATGAAATCTATTTTTATGAAATAATGGAATTTTATTAAATAATATTTTAATAAAATATTATTATTATTATTATTAAATTAATTTTTTTTAATATAAAGGATCTGATAATTTTTTGAATACAATTGTAATTTTTATTAAGGTTTGAAAGCAATTTTTTTCAAAACCCATGAATTTTCGATAAATGTCAGTTTTTATTTTAAAAGTGAAAAATTAACATATTTAAAAAATTATTTAGATAAAATCAATATTATTTCTAGAATCAGGATGTCTAAATTTTAAAATGGTAAATTTTTCAAAATTTTCTGAGACAGTCAAAATTTTAGGTAAAAATTAAATACCATTTAAATGTGTAATCTGTTTTATAACATCATAATGACCCAAAAATTACGTAATAAAAAACAATAAGCCCTATATTCAGCCAATGTATGTTTTACCATTAAAATAATTTGATTTTGGGTTTTTTTGAATAAATTTATAAATCATTAATAGACCTTTCAAGGCTTATTAAACATCTTGTCTTTTTAAATTGTTTTCCTTGGGAGTGTGACTCACCTCCACACAAGAAACCCAATTATTTTACGTAGTTTGGACTTCGGCCTTATAAAATAATGTTTTCCATTCCCCTTTGGAAAAACCCATGGGCAGAAACCATGGGATGGTTTGTGGTTTTCATTAGTTTAATGTGAGGTGTCCCAACACTAAATAATTAAGAATTCCGTCACCTTTCCTATATAAACCCACCCAAGCTCCCACATAATCCTCACTAAAAGCCTTTGGAGTTCATCCAACCTCTAACCTACTCTCCCTAGAATCCTCCCATGGTTCCCCAAGCTCCCAATAATCCTCTTTCAAGCCTCTATCAAGCCTTTGGAAGCACACTTCTGAGTAAGGGTATTCTTCCTTTCTCATTTTTGTCTAATTTTATAAATGTTGTTATGACCTTTTAATTACAATTATAAATGGTGTGGCATGGTTTCTCACCTCCCCCATACTCCTATGATTATTTTGGAATTATGAGATACCCCTTTCTCTCTCATTAAAATCCTCCCTGGTACACCCATTACTGTGCCTAAATTCAGAATGAAATTTCTCTCCCCTCATTTACATTCCATCAATTCTTTTGTATCATGAATATAATTTCCATTAAAATTGTTCAGAAATTTATCTATATGACCCACTTAATGTCCATGTCATGTAAATATTATGAGACACCTCTTTCTCTCTCATCAACCATTTTTATGAATTCTTACGTCACGCCGTTACGCTGCCGAAATTACACTGATTTACCAAGCAAATGTCATTGTGTAGTGAATACCATTTCTCTATCAAGGGTGTTATCTTTTATGCACATTTACTTATTTATTATAAAGATTCATGTATGAATTACACATTCCATTATCATAGAATAAATAATGATATTTTATGAATCCATGTGATATGATCCATGTGGCACACTTTTGCATGAAATGAAATATTTAAGAAGGGTGCACCCTTATATCACTCCAATACATTGGGTAATGTATTGTATCATGATACGTCATGTGAAATGGGTTCTAACTCATGTTAATTCAATTGAAACAAGATTTTACTCATTCTTCACATGCAATGAGTATTTACTCATGCTCCATGTGCAATGAGCCTTGGCTCATGCAAATTCCATGTTAAGTTTTGTTTCCACATTTCCATGTTGGGATTATCATGATTTATCATTCAATTATGTTTATGATACTGTTGTGCTCTATTGATATTCAAATTGTCAAAAATGTATTTTATTCTTCATGTTATTCTATTATTATTCCCTTACCGGGCTTTACAAATCACCCTTTTCTTGTGCATGTCCTCAGGTTATCCCATTTAATGCTAAGTACAAGGGAATGTAGTGGTCTTGTAAAGGATGATTTCAATAAAGATGATGTATTTCATGTTTTAAGTTGTTATGTAATTATCCTAATCCCCAAAGACACTATACCTCCCAGTCTTCCATGTTGTATCAAGAGAAGGTTTAATGTAATAAATCATGTTTATGTTTGAAATAAAAAGCTGGGTTATCACAGTTGGTGTCAAAGGATAAGTTTAGTTGTTTTGGGATTAAGATTAGAAAACCCTAATAAAGCATTAGAGACAAGAATATTTATAATAAAAACACCCGTATGTTTTGGTGGGTAAGTGGTTTATCAAGAAAATACATCCCTGTCTCGATACGAGCAGGAAGAGGCGGCTCTGGCACAGATGTATCCTAGGGGTAAAACATGAAAACACCGCTTTGAGCTAAACTCGAATGGGAACTGGTACATGAAATCAGACCTTACTTCAGTCTTCATTAAGAAGCTCATAGGGGATTTTATTTGGTAAATTCACAAGCTTAGTATGAACCATTATTAATGGACAAAAAAATTCCCTTAGGATATATGTTAGAAAGTAGATCATGGATAACATTGACTGAAGCCAATAGATTCATATGTTATGGAAATAAGAGTAATTTATAAGTCATCAGTTTTGTCCTTGTATTACTCTTTATGTGTTACCCCTAACTTTCCTTTTATTCTAGCCAATGGCCGGTAATAGGAGGACTCGGGCTTACAACAGATGTGAAGATCAATGTGATGACTGTAATAATGAGATTCCCAATCCAATGGGAGTGGGAATCACAAACTTTATCATGCATCTATCTTAGCTAACTCAATATTTGAAAAGAAACAATGGTCAAGTGGAACGTTATACCCTCCCTACGAAGGAACAAGTCACTATCGAGAGCATCATGAGATAAAGGCATCCTACTTTTAATGGATCATCTGATCCCTCAATCACAGAATAATGTATCAACTCCATTGAAAAGATCTTCTCCATCCTTCATTGTTCTTAATAAGAGAAGGTTCCCCTGGATTCGTATCATATGGAGGGTGATGTTGATCAATGGTGGATGTTGATAAAAAATAAAAAGCCTAAGTAGAAGATCGAGGCGTTGGAATGGAAGGATTTCCGGAAGATATTTTTTGATAAATATTTTCCGTGCACCCTCCGACATAAGATGGAAATGGACTTCCTTGCCCTCAAGCTAAAAGAGGATGAATCTATTGGAGTGTATGAGGAAAAATTCACACGGATTGAATGATATTCTTCTGGATTTGTCATTACCCCTGAATGCAATGTTGACCACTTCTTTGGTGGGCCAAAACCTAGCCTATGGAAAGTGATGGCATTTCGTGACTTTGACAGCTATGAGAAAATTTTCTGATGTGCCCTCCAGGTTGAAATGGATATCATAGAATCTCAGAGGCATCATGGGGATAAGAAGAATAAGGTGGAATTAAATGATAGTTTTCCTATGGATAAATCTGATGGGGATATTAAGATCCATCACCCCACTTGCCAAAGGTGAGAAAAGAAGCACCCTGGAAATTCCCTGATGCGTAAACAAAAATGATTTAGGTGTGGAGGAGAAGGGAATATGGCTATTAACTGTCGGAAAGATTGACCTGCGACTACAACAGAGGAGAGGAATGATCCATTCGAACCTCAACGCATGATTCATTACTAAAACTACAAAGAACCAGGGCATCTTGCAAATCAGTGCCCTAAGGAATTGGTTTTCGGAGGCAACCAACAACCTCCAAGGTAGCATGGGAGAGCTGTTTCCATCACTACTGCTGACGTGAACCCCAAAAACAAAGTGGTGATAGGCACACTAGTTATTCATTCATCAATATATAACATACTTTTTGATTCCGATTCCACGCATTCTTTTATATGTCGAATGTTTAGTAGAAAAATACCATCACCACCACCAATCATGGAAGTGAAGATGTAAGTGAGTACATTAAATGGAGTGATTATTTAATCCCATGAATATAACTCCTCCCCTATCATAATCTGTGGATTAAACTTCCCAGTGAACCTCGTCATTCTCCCTCTGGTGAAATTTGATGTAATTCATGGCATGGATTGGCTTTCCTTATATAGAACTAACATAAATTTTCATGAGAGGGAAATCAATCCATGTGGAGAATCGACCCCCAGATTCTTTACAAGTGCAAGGATGAAGATGAATCTTCATTAGCTTCATCATGTCAAGCGTGGATATTACTTCCCTATGAGCATGTGTATCTGGCTCAGTTGATTGAGTCCAAGGAAGAAACCACCCCTGAAGACATGCCTATTATGAGGGAATTCGCTGAAGTGTTTCTTGAGGAATTTCCTAGTCTCCCTCCCAGAAAAGATGTTGAATTCTCAACTGAACTTATACTGGGGGAATTACCAATATCCAAGACTCCATATAGAATGGCTTTTTGGAGCTTTAAGAGCTAAAGAAAAAAATAGAGGAGATTCTGGATAAAGGGTTTATATGCCCAAGTGCTTCACCATAAGGTGCACTAGTCCCCTTCATCATGTAGAAGGATGGATCGATGCGCCTTTGGATCGATAATTCTGAGCTCAAAAAAATTACGATAAAGAACAAGTATCCTCTCCCACTAATTGATGACTTATTCGATCAGTTGCATGGAGCACAATACTTCGAAAAGGTGGATTTCAATTTGAGATATTATCAAGTAGGGTGAAGAAGGAAGATATCCCCATGGCTTCTTTTCGCACAAGATACAGGAACAATGAATTCATAGTAATGCCTTTTGGACTACTAATTCTCCAGAAATCTTCATGGACCTGTTGAATAGAGTCTTTAGAGATTACCTCAACAAATATGTGGTAGCCTTTGTAGATGATATTCTAATATACTCCAAAACCAAGGAATATCATGAGGAGCATCTAAGACCTGTACTATAGACCTTGGAGAAGGGGAATCTCTATGACAAGTACAACAAGTGTGAGTTCTGGTTGAATAAGGTATCATTCTTGGGCCATATCATTACATGCAATGGGATATCTGTGGATCCCTATAAAATAGATGCAATTGAGGGATGACTGAGGCCAACATCAGTAATATATATCCATAGATTTTTGGGGTTAATAGGATATTATCGACGATTTGTGAGAAATTTCTCATGAATTTGAAACCCTCATACCAAGCTAACTCAGAGGGGAGTAATGTTTTCTTTGAATGATGAATGCATAGAAATCATCAAGGAGTTGAAAAGGAGGCATATCATTGTGCATGTGCTCACTATACCCACTAGTGGATAATTTTTCATGGTATTCAGTGATGCTTCGAAGAAGGTCTTGGGATGTGTGTTGATTCAAAATGATAAAGGCATTTCCTATGCTTCACGGAAATTGAAGTTCATGAACAGAACAATCCAACACATGACCTCGAGCTGGATATAATGTTCATTGCTTTGAAAATTTAGCGGCATTATATCTTTGGTGAGAAGTGTGAAATATATACGGACCACAAAATCCTCAAGTATATTTTCAAACAAAAAGAGTTGAATATGCTCCAATGAAGATGGAAAGAGGTGATCAGATACTATGACTACTCAATCCATTACAACCCTGGGAAAGATAACAAAGTGGCAGATGCTCTATGTAGAAAGGACCTAAATATTTTATCATTGATGAGAATTGAAAAGCATCAATATTATTAGATTTGATGAGGATGGACATGGGAATCATAAAGAGGGTAATATCATCAAACATTTCACAAATTATTGCTCAACCATCACTTTTGGAGAGGCTAAAGGATGCTCAAAAGAATGATGTTGGAATTCCGGAAAAAGTGGAAGCTATCAGAAAAGGGTAATCCTTGATGTTTAATGTTAGTGAAGAAGGAAATGTGAGATTTTGTAAAATACTATGTGTTCCATCAAGTCTAGAGTTGAATAATGAACTTTTTGATGATTCACAAAGTTCAAATTTCTCTATTCACCCAGGAAAAAGAAAGATGTATTGAGATATCCAAGAGCATTATTTGTGGGATACTATGAAGAAGGAGACCCCCGAATATACATCAAAGTGAATGGTGCGTCAGAAAGTGAAGGTAGAGAGGCAAACATCTAATAGGATGTTGCGACAATTTCCATACCAGAATGGAAATGGGAGAACATCACCATGTTCTATGTCATCGGACTTCCAAAGACATCCAATGTCAACAATGAAATCTGGGTTGTTGTGGATCGTCTTACAAAGTCTGCACACTTTTTTTCTATTCCGGAGGATTTCCCATTGGATCAATTAGAACAATTATATATCAAAGAAGTGGTAAGGTTGCATGGAGTACCACTATCTATTTTGTCGGATTGAGATCCAAGATTCACCTCTATGTTTATTAAGATTCTTCAACATGCTCTGAATACTAAACTGAACTTTAGTACTACTTATCATCCTCAAACTAATGGCCAATCCGAGACTATCCAAACAATTGATGAAATGTTGAGATCATGCTAAATGGACTTTAAAGGAGGATGGGATAAACATCTTCATCTGGTTGAGTTATTTTATAATAACAGTTTCCACTCGAGCATCAAAATGGAACCATATGAAGACCATTATGGGAAAAGGGGTAGAACACCAATGTGCTGGGATGAGGTCAGTGAGCATAAGCTGCTTGGACTAGAAATAGTTGATGAAATGGTGGAGAAGGTGAAAACCATTCAGTAGCATATCAAGGCATCCTGGAGTTGACAGAAGAGTTATGCAGATAACCGTCAATGAAACCTTGAGTTTAATGTTGGAGAATTGGTTTTTCTATGCATATCGTTGTGGAAGAAGGTCATGAGGTTTGTAAAGAAAGGGAAGTTAAGTCCAAGGTACATCATTCCCTTCGAGATACTTGATCATGTTGGGGATGTGGCCTATCGACTAGCACTTACACCTACCATGGCCAAAGTACATGATGCCTTTCATGTATATCTCTTAAGGAAGTACATACCAGACCCTTCACATGTACACTCACCAGAGGTGGTACAGTTAGAGTATGATCTTTCATAAGAGGAGAAACCAGTGAAGATCTTAGACCATAGAGAAAATGTTCTACAGAATAAGACAATGCCCCTTGTCAAGGTGTTGTGGTGAAACCAAAAGTTTGAAGAAGCAATGATGGAATCAGAGGAAGTGATGAAGTAGTGTTTACCACATTTTTTTAGTGTGGGAAAAATAAATTTTGAAGGTGAAATTTCATAATGGGGGAATATTGAAATGACCGAAACATTCATTAATGGAAATCCCTATTGACATAATTAAATGTCTCTTTATGTAATATGAATATATAAAATGTCAACATCATTGGATTTATGATAATAATTTTTAACGTTTCTAATATAGACATTGAATAGTGATCACATGGTTAGTATAAATATAGGGATTTAAAGAATCTAATTTACTCAGACTAAGGAAGGAATGGCCTCATCCAGTAGACATGCCCCATATGAAGCCCATTTTTCAAAACTCATAAAAGAGGTGGCACTATTGTGATTCTCTCTTGACGAAGCCCATGCTGATCTCTAACAAGTTAAGCTCGAGCGGGATATCATATAAGAGAAGTGGAAGTTGATAGAGATTACCACCCAATAAATGTTATCCGAGCCACCCCAAGAGTCGGTCACCATCTCACACTATACCCTTCAGTCTTATGCATCTTTTATAAGGGGTTATGTAACAAGACCTTTGAAATGTGGTTATGTACATTATTTTTTGTATATAATAATGAATATATTTTGATGTTAATTTTCTAACCTTGTAAATAGTTTGTAAAGCTCAAATAGTGGTTTTAGTTAATATTCAACTAAGAAATCTATTTTGATGAATTAATGGACTTTTGTATTGAATAGTATTTTCATAAATTATTATTATTATTATTAAATTAATTTTTATTAAATATAAATGATCGTATAATTTTATGAATACATTTCTAATTTTTATTAACGATTGAAATACATTTTTGTTAAAACCCATGAATTTTTGACAAATGCCGGTTTTTATTGTAAAATTGAAAAACAGAATATTTGGAAAATTATTTAGAGAAAATGAATATTATTTCTGGAATCAAGATGTTGAAATTATCAAATGGGGAATTTTTCATAATTTTCTAAGGCAGTCAAATGTTTGGGTAAAAATTAAATACCATTTAAATACATAATGTGTTTTATAAATCTTAATGACCCAATAGTTATGTAATAAAATAATATAAGCCCTATGTTAGGCCAATATATGTTTTATCATTAAAATAATGTGATTTTGGGTCTGTTTTACTTATTTTAAAAAGAATTAGTGGACCCTTCAAGGATTATTAAACATCTTGTCTTTTTAAATTTTTTTCCTTGGGAGTGTGACTCACCTCCACAAAAGAAACCCCATTATTTTAATAAGTTCGTACATTGGAATTATGAAATATTGTTTTCCAATCCCCTTTGGGAAAAAAAATTGGCAAAAACCATGGGCTGGTTTGTGGTTTGAATTAGTTTAATGTGAGGTGTCCCAACCCTAAACAATAATGAATTCCCCCACCATTCCTATATAAACCCATCCAAGATCCCACTTTCTCCTCAGTCAAAGCCTCTGGAGTTCATCAAAAATCTGCTATAGTTTCTCCAGAATCCCCCCAAGTTTCCCCAAGCTACCATGAAGCTTATTTGAATCCTCTCTCAAGCCTTTGGAAGCACACATCCAAGTAATGGTTTTTCTTCATTTATCATTTTGTCAAATATTTTTAATGTTGTTATGCCCTGTTAATTTCAATTATAAATGTTGGGGTATAGTTTTCAACCTCCCCCATACTTCCCTATTTATGTTGGAATGATGGGAGACCCATTTCTCTCTCATTAAAAGCCTCCCATGTACACCCGTTACTATGGAAAAATTCCGAAAGGAATTTCTCTCTCCTCATTTACAATCAAGAAATTCTTTTGTATCATGAATATAATTTCCATTACATTTGTTGGGACATGTATCTATATAAACCCATTCGTTCCATTGTCATGTAAATAATATGAGACTCCCTTTTCTCTCTCATAAACCATTTTTATGAATTCTTACGTCACGTTGTTACACTGCCAAAATTGCACCGATTTTTTTAAGAAAATGCCATTGTGTAGTGAATACCATTTCTCTATCAAGGGTATTCACCTTTATGCACATTTACTTATCGATTATAAAGTTTAATGTATTAATTCCAAATTCCTTTATAGTAGAATAAATGATTATGTTTTATGAATCCATGTTATATGATCCATGTGTCACACTTATGCATGAAATGAAATGTTATAGAAGGGTGCACCCTTATAGCGCTCCAATGCATTGGGTAAGGTATAGTATGATGATACGTCATGTGCAATGAGTTTTGACTCATGCTAATTCAAGTGAAATGAGGTTTTACTCATGCTTCATGTGAAATGAGGATTTACACATGCTCCATGTGTAATGTGCCTTGGCTCATGCTAATTCAATGTTTAGTGTTGTTACCACATTTCCATGTCATGATTATCATGCTTTATCATGCCTTTATATTTATGCTTCTCTTGTGCTCTATTGATATCCTTATTGTCTAAAATGTATTGTATTCCTCAGGTTATTCCATGATAATTCCCTTAATGGGCTTTATAGCTCACCCTTTTCTTATGCATGTTCTCAGGTTATCCCATGCAATGCTATGTACGAGGGAATGTAGTGATTATGTAAAGGAAGTTTTCAATAAATATGTTTTATTTCTTGTTTTATGTTGTTATTTAATGATCCTAAGACCCAAAGACACTATACCTCTCGATCTCCCATGTTTTATCATGTGAATGTTTTATGTAATAAATTAGGTTTAGGTTTGAAATAAAATGCAGGGTTGTCACAATAATAGCCATTCTCCATTCCCTTATTATTAATAAAACTTTCTACAGGTTCTGAACCATTCCCGAAAACTCTTGAAATTATTAATACAACTTTATAAACTACTAAAATGTTAGAAAATATGTTTATATTTCAATTAATAATATTTATACTCTATAAAAAACAAAGATATTGCATGATAGTTGTTGAAATGTTATACAACATTAAATTACACCTACAGTATGAGGGCAGGGTTTTCCGTAATTTTATCTCCCTCTTATGTATTTATTTTGGGATTATTATCCAATACTTATCCTATCAAAATAATTTTTTTCTCCCCTTTGTGATATTCAATCAACATCCAAATGAGAGAAGGATTTAAGAAAGACTCATTGCTTACCAGGTTTAAGTGATTATATAAACCTGAAAACAACAATAAACTATATGAAATATACATTTCATAAAAATTATGTTAGTAACGTTATATTAAAAAAATCAAATATAAATATATATGGGATAGAGCTTTGTAGAAAACATGATATTTATTTTAGAAAAAAAGGTTGTCCATATTTTGACCTCATGTGATAGTTGTTTATGTCAGTCAGTTCATGGGGGAAACAACACAGAGTTTTTTTAAAAAATTAATAAACTACACTCACATGAACAAATACATTTTAAAATTTCATCTAACATGCAAATTTATTAGTATAAATATATTTTTGATATTGTATATAACACCGAACACTGAGCATTAAGGAACCATGAAATATTATAATTTGATGATCGTTATAACATATATTGAATTATTAGGTATGGATAAAAGTAAATAAATTATGAAATATTTATAAAGGTCATAATAAATTAAAATTTATTAACAAATTATTAATAAATATGCATATTATTTGTAGTAAAGTCATTTTTTTCAAATGTTTTTTATTTCAAAATATTATTTCTTAATTTTTATGAGAGAATATTATAGTAAAATTGGTGAAATTTTAGAAATTATATTTGAGAAAAATAATATATTTTTTCAAATTTTCTTATCAAAATTTTCTTATTTTTAATTTAGGTATTTTTAAGATGAAATTAAATTTGTGGTGAATAACAAAAAATTTCATTTTTTCAAAAATGGGTATATTTTATATTATCTCAATGAGATAAATATGATATAAAAATTTATAAAAACCATTGAATTACCATTTTATAATAATTTACAACAAATATAATCCAAAAACAATGTAGAAAATATAATCAAGAATTTATTTTATGATAAACATTCAAATCATTTTCAGTGTCGACGCAGTGCTTGTGCACCACACGAAATGTATAAAATGGTGTCCTAAAAATAAAATTTGATGATGAATATTATGATTGAATTTATTGTTAAATACAAGTTATTATTTATAATTTTGATGTATATATATGAATTTGGGAGATATATAACAAATTACATGTCCAAATGCTTGTGAAATGCTTTCATGAGGCATGAAATATAAAAATAACATATTAAATAATTTTTTTATAAATTGATGTGTGTAAATATACATATTGAAATAATATACAGTATAATTTAAATTTAATTTATTTTTTTTTTTGTTAATTTATTTTTATGTTTCGGTGATTGAATAATTTCCTTAAATGCACACACAACACCGACATAATTATTATGTAGGTAGTATAAAAGTTAGGTAAATGATTTTAAAAAATCCAAAAGTTATATTGTATGTGTTTGTAAAATAGTCCCAAATATTTGTAAGATAAATATAACATATTATAGATGTGTTAAAGGTTCAAATTAAAATAATAACATTGTTATTCTTTTTTTCAAGGTCAAATTATGTGAAAATTTCCCTTAAAAGACATTAATAGTATTTTATGTTAAATAATATTTTATTTAATTATTTAGAAATTATAAAATTATTAATGTAACGCCCCGACCCCAGCTACCCAGATTCGGTGCATTACTTCGTAACATTGGAATGATCACAAAAGATCAAGTATCGAAAGACCGATTAGTTTAGTAGCTTTGGAAACACTAGATACATTAGTAAATGTTACATTACATCATAAAGTGAAAAACTAATAACAAAGTCTTTATAGTCCACACTCATATCCTCTTCTGACTATCCCTGCAGGTCATTCATAAAATACTTCTTCACATCCTGGAAAAATATTAAAACATTGAAAGGGGTGAGCTCAGATGCTCAGTAAGGTTAACAATATAGCGGAAGATTTCATAAATAATCATTAACATTTAAGGCAATGTATAACTAAAACAAAAGCCTTTTTAAATTTGAACTTCAGCATAATATGGAAAAAGTAAAATGAGATAATGCCATTTACTTATTCACACAGATATTCTACTGGTCGAATAATCACATGCAATATCAATAACCACTTTCATAATGATGGAATGCATAATGCTAGACATTCTAAAACATTTTGTCAAGGCCTCGGCCAAGACGTCTAAAATGATTAAGGCCTCGGCCAAAATCACAAATCAAATTGGGAAAGGGCCTCGGCCAATTCCACGTCTAGTTGTCTCATGAGGCCTACCGATGCATCGAGGAGCTATAGTAGGCTCCACTCGACACATGTTAAGTCCAATGCATTCCTCATATGAATAGGTTTAAACATTTCATAAACCATAACATAATTGTATCACATAAAACATGCATAAAGGAAAAATAACATTTCCACATTTCAATCAAAAGATATCAATACAAAACATTTATATAATAAAAAAGCTTTCAAAACCATTTTCAATACCAAAATAAAAGAAAGTTAAAACTTTGTATTTATTTTTCATTAAAAAAAATGATGGCTTGTAGAGGAAGCTGAAACTCAAATAATGGTCACGGTGGCGGAGAAGTTGTTGTCACCGCATAAGTACGGAAAGAAAAACATTCCCTTTTTGCCATTTAGTAAAACTCTTCGTATAAAAAAGATTCCTTTTGAATAAACGTAAAAGTCAAAGGGGTTTATACACCGTATAAAAGAAAGTTGTGTATAAAACCAAATATGCCTCAATGAAAGGAGATTGAGACGAAGTCCTTACAAAGATCATTTTTAAAATAAAATAGATATATTACGTGTATTCACTACAGGTACACATAAAGAAAGTAAAAATAAAAAATAAGACATAATAATATCATGACATAATTTGAAAGTAGGAGATTAACCCAAAGAATGGAAGTTGGGTTAAGAAGTTCCCTTACCTTGTGTCCGACTTGACTCAACCGTTATTTAACCTCCTGAATAATAAACTAGAGTTAATATCTACCTTATTAAGAACCATTTTCAATTTCATTATCCTTTTTATATCACTTATTACAATTTTATAAACATTATGTAATTATTTAAGTTAATAACGGTCGTTTTGTCGATCTTTGGTACTTGAGTCAATAATAAACTTCTTATAATTACAAGTTGTTCATGTGGTGAAATATCCATTATATCCAGAATTATATTCATGATGTATTTATCATATATATCATATATATCCAGTATATACATTCATTCATAATATTACGTAACATTTAGAGGTAAGAAATGAAATGCACCGTTCATGGAGACGGTAAGCCGTACGTACGCATGAACGCTACTTTCATTTCTATTTCGTATTTAATGGAATGAAATCATAATTATATAAAGGTATAGTATAGTTCCAGTATAATATCATATATAATATAATTTACTCGATCCTTTACACATCCCACATATTGTATTAACGATTCACATAACTTTGAGGGGGCGGTAGTCCGCATTTCCTAAAATGAAAATATCGCGTTTACCCATAATGGAAATCATAAAGTATTCCATAAATGAGAAATACAGAAGCATAAGGAAAACATAAACATATTATATATCATATATAAATACAGTGACATCTTAATGGCCACCTTTTAAGGTGTTATATGAGTGTTGAACAATCATCGTTTCGTGAGGCAGAAATTCTCCATCCACAGAAACCGTATGTTCTTTAACCACTAGATGTAGGTGTGTGTAAGTTTAGCTTTAATACCTTTTATAACAACATCATAGTATATTTAGGATACTGTTGTTTTTACAAAATAAAGGAATAAAACGAGTTTACGGGGTTGGAGAAGAAAAATAAAACAAAATAACATAAGAGAAGATATTACCTTAAAATCGGGTAACTCTTTTGATTTGAGCCAAAGGCTTACTTGAAAAGAATTATTCCCAAAGTGAGGCTTCTAGGAGTAAGGGGGGAAATTGGGAGAGTATTTGGGCAGAGGTTGGCCGAGCCAAATGGCTTGAACGTGTGAATAAGGTGGTAGAGGTGGGGGCCTTTTATAAGAGGAGAGGAGGGGCTCTTTTGGAAATATTGAAATGTTACATTATTATACAATGATTTTCGGATTATAAAGGTCCCACACTTATATAATTCGTGGATAAGGTGATAATGGTTCTAAATCTACCCATCCAATAGTATTTTGACAAGTGTAAGCTTTGGATTTTACATTATCGTTTCATTTTATTAAAATAGTTAAATAATGAGGTCATCGCTGCATCATAATGATGTCATAAATAATTTAATTTATTTAATGTCAAAAAATTATAAATAAAATACTATGATGTAGGAAATATTTTTAGATTTCTAATGAATATTTATAGTCAAACTTTGGACTTGTGTAACCCCACTTAAAAACTGTTTTAGTAAAACAACTCATGTTTGTGTCAATTTAATTTTAACATTAAATAAATATATATTAATGTCATTTTCCAACCAAAGTGGCTCAATGGGGTCCCCAAGTTGACCCATGGGTTGTATTGGTCGGCCATGACTCATCCAATAAGAGTAGGACAAGTTTCAAGCTCATCTCATATTATTAAAACATTATTTTTACCTTAAACTACACTAATTACCTCTAATCGCGATTAAGAACTTAAAAGTTACTATTCACCAAAAATTATTTTAATCTCATTGAACCACATTTTACTTCTTCATGACAATCATGTATGTCTGATTTTTGAAAATAAAATCACAGAAGTGGTAATATTTCATTTAAACAAAAAATCAGTTATTTAACTACCACTTAGTGGTTTCACTATTCATCAAAAATTGAAGTTTTTCAGAACAATGCCAAAATTTCACCCTAAGATATAATTGATATTCCAAATTCTAAAATGATGTCTATTTTAAAAAATTCCAAACATATAAGTTGTATTAATTAATTTTATAATTAATTCCCACTGTCACAACAAATAGCGTGTTTTTAAGAAACAATTTATATCAAATGATTGATAATTGTTTATGTCCAATTTCAATGTTAAATTAATTCTAATGACCACCATTGGATAAAATGGTAAAAATATATTATAATTATAATTTAAAACCACTCAGTATTATAACTTATCACTATAAATTATTTTTATTAAAAAATTTGTTTTTAAGTATTTTTCACTATTCATAAAAAATTAGAAGTTCTCAGAAAAATACCAAAAATTCAACATAGGCTAATTTCGATATTCCGAATCCAAAAATGAAGTCCATTTTGAAATATAAAATTTATATAATTTTAAAAAGTGGTTATTACTATTCATAATGGCTACTTTGATTAGTCGCGGTGTTTTAGAACTCGAAGTTGCGTACAATGCAAGCTATTGCATTATTGAATGAGAAGCGTATCGTGGAAGCTCGGGGTGTTAAATTATCCCCTCCTTCAATAAATTGCGTCCTCGCAAATTGAAATTTTTCTTTGAAAATAAAAGGTTGAAAAGAGAAAATACCTTTGTGGAAAACCCACATCGAAAATAAGATTAATAAAATTTAGCCTTAATAAGAGGGAAAGGGAAATGAAAAAGTCACCACCCAATTATGATCTCGATTAGGAGAACATTGGTGGAAATTAATGACATATAATTGGAGGGAAAAAGTAAATATTTGTAGGGAGTGATTGAGGTCATCAATCACAATCAGCTGTCAAATTGGGGGCCTCAAAGACTTCAATCTATGTTGATTTAAAATATCATTAGTTCAACAAGACATAAGGTATTAGGATAACATATTTTTTGTTTTAATATACCTTTACTAAAGTTTAAGAATTAATTTATTCATTGAATAAGAGATAGGTATATATATATATTTATGCTTGACAATTAGAGTTTCATCCTTCAACTCATCTTTCACTCAAAAAGATAATAAAACTAAAAAATATTATACTTATCCTAATTGTATAAGGTTCCAAATGTTAACACATACCATTTAGATTAGTAAAATTATTTTGTAATAACCAGGGACTTCCTATAGGCTAGTGTTTGGAAATAAAGGCATGTTGCACTATGATTGTGGATTCGATTCCTGCAGCTTTGTCCAACGCGACGGGTTATGCCCCACCCTGCAGGTTGTCCTTTTCCTAAAACTATAGTATTATAATATTCCAAAAATAATCTTCAGAAATTTTTTAACCTTAAACAATACAATCCAAAGTTCAACTTAATCCATTCCAACCTTTATAGTTATCCAAAATACCTCTATCCAAACTTTCTCTAAAATGTCTCTAAATTCCAAAATCAATTGTAACATCAGAATCCCCAAACAAAGAAAAGTTTCTCTTATTGTCACATACTAAAAATATGATTTCCTTAATCATATTAAAACCTTACTGAAATCAACAAGTACTGTAGTACAATCCTTATATATATATATATATCACATTATTCTAATAACCAGAATATAATCCATGAGTCCAAAAGCACCAATACATTAATTATTCTGCTTCAACTGTAGTAACAACATAAGATTTTCCTTGATCCCTTGGCCTTTTCTGAGGTAAGTTTCCCTGACGCTTAGGACATTCATTTGCATAATGCCCCATTTCCCTACAATTGTAGCATTCAACATTGATAGCCACTTTCTTTCCCTTGCAATCACGCGCCTGGTGACCTTTTTCTCCACATTTATAACAAACTCCCATTCCTTTTAGACAAGTACCAGGGTGATTCTTCCCACAATTATCACATAATGGAAAATCCTTCTTTCCCTTTTTCCCTTTATCTGTCTCTTGTTCCACCATTCTCTTCTTCTCTTGCTTTACTTTGTTGTCATAAGACTTAGAGAATTCCTTTTCTGTCTTGATAGCACATGAGACAATATCTTCGTATGTTGAGAATGATTGTGATACTAAAGCTCTATGGAGAAATGGTTTTAACCCATCAATGAAATGATCAATCTTACCTCTTGGGTTACGTATATAATCTGCCGCATACCTCGCCAACCTTGTAAAGTTGGCCTCATACTTTGCGACATTCTTGTCCTCCTTTTGTCTCAGACTCAAAAATTTCCTTTCCATATCTACTCGATGGTCATGAGGAAAGTATTTTTCAAACAAAAGATCTTTGAACTCCCTCCATTGCATATTCGATACGTCATCATCTTCCTTTGTATTTTGAATCAATGACCACCATTGATCAACATCTCCAGTGAGGCGGTAAACTGCCATGATAACCTTATACCTTTTGCTACTCCCCAAGGCGTGGAATATTTTCTCTAAGGAGTTTATCCATTGCTCAGCTACTAACGGATTTCTACCCTCATTAAATGTTGGTGGTTGTTTCCTCATGAAGCGGTCTAACATTGATCCTCCACGTTGCGGATCAGGGTGCTCCATACGAGTAAGGTTATTATTCATAACCTGAGTGAGTTGTCCCAGTATGGTAATAAGTTGATCAACACCAGTTGTATCTCCAGATCCACAATAATTATCTTGAGCAGGAGGGAAATCCCTACACGGAGTTCGTGCATTGATACGGTTTCCATTCCTTCCACTAGGTGCCATTTCTAAACAGTGGCATAAACTAGATTAGTTTATGAATCAAAATACATAATTCCATACTTGTAAAACACTTTACATAAATTGAATTATTTTGGGATATAATCCATAATCATAAAAAGAAATGTTTTCTTTGAGGAAGTATATACTCATAACCGTTCATAGTGGTTTGTAATGAAAACGAGAATTATCCTAAGCATATCCCCCGGGAGTGTCGTAACCAAGAGTACAGCAAGGCCGGTTGTCGTGCACCAGTTCCCGTTCGAGTCTAGCTCAAAGCGCTGTTTTCGGGTTTTACCCCTAGGTACATCTGTGCCAAAGCCTCCTCTACCTGCTCGTATCTAGACAGGGATGTATTGCTCGGAAAACTCATAAAATCTATATAATACCAAAATTTTAGGAAGTTCTTCTATACTAATCCTCAAAGTCTATCTTCGGGCTATGTGCTCTAATCAGAGTTTATCTAAATCTAGCTTCCAAGGTTAGTACTAAACTGCCTATGATACCAACTGTAATGCCCCGACCCCAGCTACCCAGAGTTGGTGCATTACTTCGTAACATTGGCATGATCACAAAAGATCAAGTCTCGAAAGACCGATTAGTTTAGTAGCCTTGGAAACACTAGATACATTAGTAAATGTTACATTACATCATAAAGTGAAAAACTAATAACAAAGTCTTCATAGTCCACACTCATATCCTCTTCTGACTATCCCTGTAGGTCATTCATAAAATACTTCTTCACATTCTGGAAAAATATTAAAACATTGAAAGGGCTGAGCTCGGATGCTCAGTAAGGTTAACAATATATAAGAAGCTTTCATAAATAATCATTAACATTTAAGGCAATGTATAACTAAAACAAAATCCTTTTTAAACATGAACTTCAGCATAATATGGCAAAAGTAAAATGAGATAATGCCACTTACTTATTCACACAGATATTCTACTGGTCGAATAATCACATGCAATATCAATAACCACTTTCATAATGATGGAATGCATAATGCCAGACATTCCGAAACATTTTGTCAAGGCCTCGGCCAAGACGTCTAAAATGATTAAGGCCTCGGCCAAAATCACAAATCAAATTGGGAAAGGGCCTCGGCCAATTCCACGTCTAGTTGTCTCATGAGACCTATCGATGCATCGAGGAGCTATAGCGGGCTCCACCCGTCACATGTTAAGTCCAATGCATTCCTCATATGAATAGGTTTAAACATATCATAAACCATAACATAATCGTATCACATAAAACATGCATAAAGGAAACATAAAATTTCCACATTTCAATCACAAGATATCAATACAACACATTGATCTAATAAAAACGCTTTCAAAACCATTTTCAATACCCAAATAAATTAAAGTTAAAACTTTATATTTATTTTTCATTAAAAAAAATGCTGGCTTGTAGAGGAAGCTGAAACTCAAATAATGGTCACGGTGGCAGAGAAGTCGTTGTCTCCGCATAAGTACGGAAATAAAAACATTCCCTTTTTTTCGTTTAGTAAAACTCTTCTATATAAAAGATTCCTTTTGAATAAACGTAAAAGTCAAAGGGGTTTATAAACCGTATAAAAGAAAGTTGTGTATAAAACCAAATATGCGTCAATGAAAGGAGATTGAGACGAAGTCCTTACAAAGATTATTTTTAAAATAAAATAGTTATATTATGTGTATTAACTATAGGTACACATAATTAAAGTAAAAATTCAAAATAAGACATAATAATATCATGACATAATTTTAAAGTAGGAGATTAACCCAAAGAATGGAAGTTGGGTTAAGAAGTTCCCTTACCTTGTGTCTGACATGACTCAACCGTTATTTAACCGCCTTAATAATAAACTAGAGTTAATATCTACCTTATTAAGAACCATTTTCAATTTCATTATCCTTTTTATATCACTTATTACAATGTTATGAACATTATGTAATTATTTAAGTTAATAACGGTCATTTTGTCGATCTTTGGTACTTGAGTCAACAATAAACTTCTTATAATTACAAGGTGTTCATGTGGTGAAATATCCATTATATCCAGAATTATATTCATTATGTAGTTATAATATATATCATATATATCCAGTATATACATTCATTCATAATATTACGTAACATTTAGAGGTAAGAAATGAAATGCACCGTTCATGGAGACGGTAAGCCGTACGTACGCATGAACGCTACTTTCATTTCTATTTCGTATTTAATGGAATGAAATCATAATTATATAATATTATATTATAGTTCCAGTATAATATCATATATAATATCATTTACTCGATCCTTTACACATCCCACATTTGGTATTAATGATTCACATCACTTTGAGGGGGCGGTAGTCCGCACTTCCTAAAATGAAAATATCGCGTTTACCCATAATGGAAATCAAAAAGTATTCCATACATGAGAAATACAGAATCATAAGAAAAACATAAAAATATTATATATCATATATAAATATAGTGACATATTAATGGACACCTTTTAAGGTGTTATATGAGTGTTGAACAATCATCATTTCGTGAGGCAGAAATTCTCCATCCACAGAAATCGTATGTTCTTTAAACATTAGATGTAGGTGTGTGTAAGTGTAGCTCTAATAATTTTTATAACAACATACTAGTATATTTAGGATACTGGTGTTGTTACAAAAGAAAGGAATAAAAAGTGTTTAATGGGTTGGAGAAGCAAAATAAAACAAAATAACATAAGAGAAGATATTACCTTAAAATCGGGCAACTCTTTTGATTTGAGCCAAAGGCTTACTTGGGAAGAATTCTGCCAAATGTGAGGCTTCTAGGAGTAAGGGGGAAATTGGGAGAGTATTTGGGCCGAGGTTGGATGAGCCAAATGGCATTAAAGTGTGAATAAGGTGATAGAGGTGGGGGACTTTTATAAGAGGAGAGGAGGGGCTCTTTTGGAAAGATTGAAATGTTACATTATTATACAATGCTTTTCGGATTCTAAAGGTCCCACACTTATATATTTCGTGGATAAGGTTATAAGAGTTAGAAATATACCCATCCAATAGTCTTTTGACAAGTGTAATCCTTGTATTTTACATTATCTTTTCATTTTATTAAAATAGTTAAATAATGAGGCCATCGCTGAATCATAATAATGTCATAAATAATTTAATTTATTTAATGTCTAAAAATTATAAATAAAATACTATGATGTAGGAAATCTTTTTATATTTCTAATTAATATTTATAGTCAAAATTTGGACTTGTGTAACCCCACATAAAAACTAGTTTAGTAAAACAACTCATGTTTGTGTCAATTTAATTTTAACATTAAATAAATATATATTAATGTCATTTTCCAACCAAAGTGGCTCCATGGGGTCCCCAAGTTGACCCATGGGTTGTCTTGGTCGGCCATGACAAATCCAATAGGAGTAGGACAAGTTTCAAGCTCATCTCATATTATTAAAACATTATTTTTACCTTAAACTACACTAATTACCTCTAATCGCGATTAAGAACTTAAAAGTTACTATTCACCAAAAATTATTTTAATCTCATTGAACCACATTTTACTTCATAATGACAACCATGTATGTCGGATTTTTGAAAATCAAATCACAGAAGTGGTAATATTTCATTTAAACGAAAAATCAGTTATTTAACTACCACTTAGTGGTTTCACTATTCATCAAAAATTGAAGTCTTTCAGAACAATGCCAAAATTTCACCCTAAGCTATAATTGATATTCTGAATTCAAAAATGATGTCTATTTTACAAAATTCCAAACATATAAGTTGTATTAATTAATTTTATAATTAATTCCCGCTGTCACAACAAATAACATGTTTTTAAGAAACAATTTATATCAAAAGACTGATAATTGTTTATGTCCAATTTCAATGTTAAATTACTTCTAATGACCACCATTGGATAAAATGGTAAAAATATATTCTAATTATACATTAAAACAACTCAGTAGTATAACTTATCACTATAAATTATTTTGATTAAAAAGTTGTTTTTAAGTATTTTTCACTATTCATAAAAAATTAGAAGTTCACAGAAAAATACCAAAAATTCAACATAGGCTAATTTCGATATTCCGAATCCAAAAATGAAGTCTATTTTGAAATATAAAATTTCTATAATTTTAAAAAGTGGTTATTACTATTCATAATGGATACTTTGATTAGTCGCGGTGTTTTAGAACTCGAAGTTGCATACAATGCAAGTTATTGCATTATTGAATGAGAAGCGTATCGTGGAAGCTCGGGGTGTTACAATTAAAATAGGACCATTAGGATGATAAATACTGTATAGTTTCACTAAATTCTAATTTATTATACCATTTTCATCATATATGTAAAATTATAACCCTATTATATTTAAAATGTCATTACCATGGTTAATGTTAAAATTGGATAACAAATGGGTTAAACCAAAAGAAAAGGTCTAAAATGATATCTAGAACTATTTAAATTTAATTTGGTAATTGTATTAAGATCATTTATTCATTATTTACGAATCCATATACTTTTGGAACTAATTTAAATTAGTTAGACAGATATTATATTTTTTATTTGATATATTTCCAAAAAATGGAATTAATGATATTTTATAATGAATTATATTTTTAAAAATAATTTAAAATTCATAAAAATACTATATTTGTACAAGATAATTATATATGGTTTAAAATATCTACCATGGTTGATTTATGAGCCAATTTATACTTTATAGTAACATTAATGACCCTTATATATTAAGAACATTTATATAATGGTAATTGTTAAAAGGGATTAACAATGGTTATATAAAGAGATAAGGATTAAAAAGTCACCTAAACATGTCAAAAGTTTTTAGGGTGAAATTATTCCAACATATCCTCATCATATATTTTAAATATATAAATATTTAGGCATATTGACATACAAATAAATTTATATGAATTTAATACTTTAAGTAATACCAAGAGTGCCCCTCCCATTATTAATAAAAGAGAAAATATTATCCTCTCATACTCACACATTTTGATCCTTATATATAAAAAAACACTAAACAAATCTATTATAAACTTCAAAACTTATTAATTATAGGGTTTTTTGTTCTTAATATTACATTACAAGGGTTAGTAAGATGGGATATAAAGGTGGCCTACCGACAAATACGTAATCTTCTTTCCCGACATATTTCAATGTAATTATATTTATATATCCTCTAAATACATTTTATACATTGTGAATCTATGATTTATGTATATTAAATATAATTAATTATTATTATGGAAATACCATAATATATATTCTTCCCATCCATTTGAAAATGAGAATATCGCTCGTGCGTACTTGTTGATTACCACCTCCACAAAGTGTTGCGATTCATTTTTCATTTATGATTTACATGGATAGTAATAAGGATATATTTAATGAATAAGAACGATATATATGATATAAAAACTATTCTATTAAGGTTAATTATTATTTTACATTATTTTATTTGATCCATCAAACAATGTAAACAACATAAATGCATAAGAACGACCAATCATCTCCATGAATGATGTTACACACACACACATATATATACATTTAATGTATGAATAAAAATATACATAAAATTAATATATATAGTATATTAATATCCTTTTAAACATTTTCGATATGATGTAACCATTATTAAAGTAAAATGAAATTATCTTTAAAAATTGAAACTTTGAGGAAAAATGAAACAATTTACACCTTGAAATGACAATTTTGAAAAATAATTTTTAATAAATGTATGTTTAAATGTTATTAATTGATAATATATGATATTATAAATATTTACATTATTACAAGAAATAATTATAATAAATTTAAATTTAATATAATTAAGGTTAGATAACTTTTGAATAATGTTGAACTTGATGTATGGGTTTTTCATCACATTTTTATTTCTTTGAGGATTAAAAAATATTCATAAATTTTTAATTTTTTTTGTGCATAAATACCATAGATTTATTTTGTTATTATTTAATGAAAATTATAGGGATTTAAAAATCCAAATAAGGTTTTAAATTTTTTGGGGTTTTGGATACAGAGATTACCAAAGTAGTTAGGTTATATATCATAATCTCATTTTAATAGGATAATTTAGGATTATGTTTTTGATGAAGATATTTTTTGATGTACCTCTTCATAAACTCATTAATTTTATTCTTCTATGGTTATATTTGTAGGTTATATGGTTTCATTTCAGTTTCCCATTTTTAAGTACTCAAGATACCAAATTAATATTTTTTTTATGAAAATAAAAATTATTTATATCTTTGGTCGAACATATATTTTCTTCCATATCCATGTTTTCTATTTTTTTATAAATTTTCTAATATTATATATTAATTTTTTAAATTTACACATAACCATGATTTTCATATTACCATGTGGTTCAAAATGAGGCTTCTTGAAATTTTTTGAAAGTGTTATTTTTGTATTTTCAGTAAAAATGTGAAAGATATCATTGTTTTATAATAAACAACCTGAATAGAAAATCTAGAATTTATAGAAACATATTTATTTTATGATTGCATTACATTTTCCATGTTTAGTTTCAAGGAAAATGTTATTATAATATTTTGAATGTTTTAGACTTTAAAGAAATTATTTTACGATTAAAAGGGAATTTTATTCAATAAATGTTCCAAGTAATTGTTTAAATGTATTTTTCATATATGATTACGTCATTTGATATTAAATATTATTTAATCTGGATATTAATGAATGATATCATTATTATTCTTTCACTAGATGGTTTAAGGAGACAAAATTTTTATGAAACCCATTTATTCTCCACATATTATATCATGATGAAATATTGAAATGTTTATTAAACATGTTTCCTTTACACAGGTTATGATATATGATATATGATTTTTGATTATATGTAAGACATGTGTATGATTATAATTATGTGATGGGTTGCCCTAGATTTATATTTTATTATAATAAATTTATAAAAGATGTAAATATTATGAGATAATAAGGACTAGAATGTGGAGTGAACCAATATCATTAAGGAAAATTTTCTTCTATAATACTATTGGGAGTGAACCCTGAATAATGATATGATATAATAGGGATTGAATCCAATCACCTATGTTAGTCTTGGTAACAAGACTCAACTAAAGAAAAATTTTGTCTACTTATGTGTATAATAGAATCATATTCCTTATGCCTATGTTATGATCTTATAGATTATGTAGTTTGATTTTTTTAGGATTCATGTCCAATTAATTCACAATATTTCTGTCATGACACTTTATTATGTTCTATTACATGTTGGGTATGGTTTTAAAAGGTTATAATCATGTTCTCATTCTCTTATTCTCATGTTATGATGAAATGATTATTGATATCTCCCATGTTTTCTTTTACTGAGCATTTGATATCACCCTTTCTTACGTTTCCCATCCCAATGATATGAAGAAAAACATTCTATTTGATATGCCAAGGAAGGGTTTTAGTTAGGATAAACAAATTGGGAGATGATGTAGATATATTACGAATGCGTTATTGATGTAAGCAATTTTCTAAAGGCAGTAAACCTATATTATGTTAGTTTTTTTTAATGTTATGTATAGAATATTCATCAAATAAGGTGTGATATTTATGTAAGAAAATTATGAGTCACTATAAATGGTATAAAATTAGGGTTTATATATATTTGGGGATTTTTCATAAAGATCTATGGTGTTAACCCTAGTAATAATCATAAGTATATGAAAAAATCCTTAATTAATGAAAAAATAGAGATTATGTGGTTTTCCTTGAAATACATATATTTATTCAAACTATAAGTGGACATGGTTTTAGATCAAATACTCCTAAGATTAATGACCAATAATTGTTTTGGTTGAGTCTATTTTAACCACCATTCTATTGAATAATCAGTGTGAAAAAAACTATGATCCTTATTTTGACACTCCTAAGGGAAATTTTTGGGTTAAGTAACATTTTCCATGTAAAACATTATGATATATTTTAATATAGGATAACCAAGGATGACCGAAGATATAAATAAGGTTTAATAGCATGAAAATACAATTTCATGATTTAGATATCCAATGGAATATTTTTCTTCATTTTATGATTCTTCAATATAATTTTTTTTCTTACACAATAATTATTTGTTTTAAAAATTGGTTGGAACTAGTAGGATTCACATTATCCCATAATATGATTGAAAATGGAATAATTGAACTCATGACAACCAAATGAAATTGGAGTTGGTAGGATAAACCATGTGATTATTTCTAGTAATGTATCTTATAATATTATTTATGGTCTCAAATTGGGTCAGATTCCAAATATACCTAATAAGATAAAAATAGAGTTTCATGATGACCAAGGGGGGAAGATGAGTCATCTTTATCAATGTCATGAATGTGGGAACAATCACACAAGGAAATGTCTTAGAGGAATGAAGAGTTGTTTTATGTGTGTAGTAAAATTTTTTAGAGAATTTAATTTCCATGAAAAAAAGAAATTTTTGATGGATGGAAAATATGTTCATCCTACGGTACGATTTATAGTTCAATTTATTATCTGTGGTTAATATGTCTATTTATTGATCCAATTCATAAATATAAGGGATAAATTTAAGCCCATGGAATGAACTATTCAATTCCAATCTTAGAAGTGAATGGATTAAAGTTTTATGTATTGAAATTGGATAATTATGTTTTATAAGTGTTATATCGATGATATTATGGATATAATAATCATGAAACCTTTAAGGATGGTTCCAAAATATCTTTTCATTAAGGATCTGAAAACATACATTGAATGTTACTGATAAATATTTAAAGTGATTTAGTGGTAAGGTGATAATTTCTAGTTATGATATATAGATGATTGGAATTTTTAATCTAAATGGGATAGTTCTGGTGACATTGAAATTGGTTAGTGATTTTCAAAACAAGTGACTCAGGTCATTAGTGATACAAATTACTTCATTTTTAAATTTACAGAAATATTAATTAATTTTTTGGGAATAAGGAGTGTGTTATTTTTTTGAAGAATATATGTTTTTATTTGGGGTTAACATTGGATTTGTGGATACCATAATGGATTTATAAGATTAAGGTTAATCAATAGTTAAAATTCATAAATACCCCTTTTGAGGGTTTATGGGTTTGTATTCCGAGTTCATTTGAAATTTATAATGGGTTTAGAGAAGAATACTCTATTTATGTTTAAACAAACCATTAGGTTAGTATATTATTTTATATTATATAAATTAATTTCTATTATATATTGGTATATATATAATCTTTATGGTATAAATCATTCGTTAATAAGGATATATTTTTATAGATATTTATTTTCAAGAATATTATTTCCTTTCAGGTTAGTATCTAAATTTATTTCATAATATTTTGGTAAGGTTCAATGTATTATATTATTATATACTTATTTATCATAGTTATTATTGATATTTTTGGATATGCTTCATTGGGTTTAAGTATATATAACCATTATGTTTGACATGAGAGTTTCCATGAATGGTTATTTGGGAAGACTGCAATTTAAATTTTATGTAAAAAAAGATGAAAGCAATGAAATCACCATTATGGTCATCAAATTATTTATTGTTGTGGTTATTGAGGTTATTTGGGATACATGGTTATTTATTAAATTATCTAAGTTAATCCTTTGTTATTTTTTTTGGATATTTTGGAGTTAAATATGAAGGTGTATACATTTGGGATATTTTATTACATTATTATATCAATTATGTTTTTGATACAAATTAAATCCAAGAAGAATAACATAATATCCTTTTGTAGTTTTTGAAGATGTTTACAATTCTTCAATCATGAAAAATGCATCTTGAATACACATTATTTGGAACAATATATATGATATTCTTGTGGAAATTGAATCATGGATTAAATTTTACATTTAAATTAAGTATAATTCCTTATGGTTATAGTTTGAATGGTAATTTAATTCCTTAACTCTTGGAAATGGACAATAATAAAATTGTTTTTCCAATTACATTCATTTTCATTGAATCCATGGTCTTTATAAAAACTTATTGATTTATGGTTTTGTAGTAATCAATTTTCTCATGATCATTTACTTTTATAAGATCAATGTTCTCTATCACTCTCTATCATTATTTGGTCATTAAATTTTTTCAGACACACACACACACACACACATATATATATATATTCACTTACCACTAATTTTATACTATTTTTACGTGTAATTATGTGTGATTTCATATTAGCATATTATTTCCCATTCCCTATTTTTAAGAGGATGTTTTATTAACATTCTTAATGATTTAGGTTTTCAAGAAAATAATTTTCAAACATCAAACCATTATTTACTGAGAAAAAGATAAAATTGGGATTAAAAAATTATTAATGTGTGAGAGAATGTAATACCCACATATTTTAATTGAACACTATGTTCTGTATAGTATACAACAAACAACCCTGAGTTTTTATAAACCATGAAATATAATTATTTTATGAACACTATAATAAAGACATTGACTTGGATGGAATGGATAAAATTAACTAAATTTTGAAATATATACAAATTTCACAATCAATAAAATTGAATCGATAAATTCTTGGTAAATAACCACTCATTTTTTAGTAATGTCATTTTATTCTTCAAAATTATATTTCCTCCAAAATTAATTTTACTTAATTTTATGAGTGAATATTGTAATTAAACTCTAGAAATTATATAAAATTTATTTAATAGAAATATACTAATTTTTGAAATAATAATATTTAAATTATGTTTGGGGGAATTATTGTGATTTTTTAAAATAAATTTTATTTTCAATGAAAACTAAAATTTACAGTTTATGTGAAATACTATATCATTTTTGATATCACCAAGACCAAAATAGGATATACAAATTTATGAAAATTATGTAAAGGGTAACTAATGATAATATACTAAAAATATAATATGAAGATAACTCAAAAAATACAAAATTTAATTCATTTCATGGTAGAAATTAAAATCATTTTCAGTGTCGATGTGGTGCTTGTGAGAAAGAGGAAATATCATATTGGATTTTATAAAGTAATATTTGATAATGTGAAATATTTTTATTATGATGGTTATTAAATACATGATGTTATTTATTATTATTATCGATATATAGGAATTTCAGAGTTATAGAAGAAGTGAGTTATCTAAATAAATGTGAAATGCTTGTTCATGGCTTGAAAATTATGAATAACATATTAATTAATTTTTGATGACAAATATATGAGTAAATATACATATAAATTGAATATATAAGTTTATTTTTAACCTAATTTATTTATTTTTATTACATTTATTTATTTTTAATTTCTATGATCAAATAATTACCTTAAATGCTTATGCAATACTGCCACAATTCTTGTACATGCAATAGAAAGATATAGTAAATTATTTTTAAAACTATAAAAGTTAATTTTTTTGGGTGAGTTAAAGCGTACCACTAATTTTCAAGATAAATATAACATATTACAGTTGTTATAAATGTTTATATTATAAATAATTTAATTTTATTCTGTTTTCAATGTCAAATTATGTGAATTGTTTTTAAAATTAAAATAATAGGATTTTATGTTAAATACTATTTTATTATATTTTTAAAAAATTAGTAAAATTGGGATTTTAAATGGTTAAAAATTTCATCCTTTTTTTATTTCTGGTACAAATTATACCATATAAGTAATATTATTTAATTTTTATATAAAAAAAGGCATTACCAATGTTATTGTAAAAATTGGATAAACAAGGGGCTAAATGAAAAAAATAAGGTTTGAAATGATATATAAACCTATATAAATTTTATTGGGGGGGGGGGTTATATTAAGACTCTGTCCTTATGACCTTTTATTAAGTTTTATTGTGGAATCATTTTACTTGAGTTAAACTCCTATTATTTATAATATTTCATTTATTTATAAAAAGAGACATTACTAATATTGTATATTAACAAATATTTTACTAAATGATTTAGATATAATAATAAAAATACCAAATTCAGATAGGTAAAGGGGATATAGTTTAAATATCATCCATTTACCATTTATGGTTCACGTTTCCATTAATAGTAACATTATTGAACCTTAAAGATTAAAACATTTTTATATCTTGGTCATTGTCAAAATGGTTAATGGGGGGGGGGTTAAAATACGATATAGGGGTTAAGAAACCACCTATACATTTCAAAATTTCCTTTCATGAGAGGAAATGTGCATAAAATTTTATTATATTCTAACTAAATCAATTTGGTGAAAATTTAACTTGAAAATTAATTAATATTAATTTAATAATTTAACTAATTCCACGAGTACACCTCTCCTCATTTTTGAAAGAGTAACTATTCTCCTCCATTCCTATCACATTTTTTGTATTAAATATATACGAAAATCTGATGAATTCTCTATTAATTTTTTATTTTCCTGAATTAGATGTGTTGTTATTGTTAAAATACTATTCCAAGGATCCTTAAAGAATGAATCTAAATGAGGCCTACTTAAGAAGATGTAGTCGCCTTATCTGACCTCTTTCAATTTATTCATTTTTATGCCTCCTATAACTGAATGGTGTCAATTATAAAATAATTAATTAAGTATATTAAAAATATTTAAATATTATTATGGTTGTGTGACCTCTATAATCCACCTTCTTTTCATCCATTGGAAAACTATAATGTCGCTCGTGCGTATCTGTGGACTACCACCTCCACAAGGATAAGTGTTTCATTTTTCATTTCAGCATTAAATTAATGTTAATAATGATATATTTAATGAATATATATATATATATATATGATATAATAATTATCCATTGATGGTGAATTATTATTTACCATTCTTTATTTCAATCTGTCAAAAAATAAAAACAATGTTCATGTGTACGTAGGACCAACTTTCTCCATGAACGATGTAATTCATTTTTCTATATATACTTTTTAGGGATGGCTATATGTATGTATAATTAATATATACTATATTAAAATCATGATTCAATTTTTTTAGATGGTGGAATCATGATCAATGTGCAATTATCAAAATTGCAGAACTAAAGCTTCGAGGAAAGCTATATTGTTAACACTTAGAAATAATGATTTAAAAAAGGATTCTTAATAAGTAGGTCTTGAAATTATATAAGTGGATAATATAGGATATTAATAGTATGTACATGATTATGGTATATAATTATGATAAATTTAAAATTTATTATATCGAATGTTAGAGCACTTTCAAGTAAAGTGAATCATCATTTTGGGGTTTTTAGTCTCACTTTCATTTATTTGAGACTTACAACATATTCACCACTTTTTAAAATTGTGTTATATACATATTTTCCCTTAATGTATTTTATGATGTATTATTGAGAAATATATAGATTTAATAATTAATATAATGCTCTTTATTTTATTAGGTTTTGAAATGGAGATTACCAAAATAGTAATGTCATATATTAAAATTTCATTGTTTACTAAAATTATTTTTAATTACGTTTACCAGGATTATATTGTATAAAGTTCCACAAAAAACTCATTAAATCTATTATAATTTAATTATTTATGTAAATTATATTTTTTCCTTTCAATTTCATTTCTTTATCTACTAAAGAGACCAAAATAATATTTTATTAAGAAAAATTGCCTTCATTTCTCTATTCAGATGAAAATAATATTCCATCCATATCCATTTTTTCAAAAACAGTTTATAATAACGTTTTTAATATTTTACTATTACTGTTTAAATTTATATTTACCCATAATTAATTATATTAAAACATAATGGAATCATATTCTTGATTTCTGAATGTATTACTTCTGATTTTTATAGAAATTATGAAGGGAAACATCAATTTGACATACATGATATGAATGGAATTTCCCACCATCCTGAATGATAAAATATTTGATGATTCCATAACAATTTTCCATATCTATTTTCAAATAAATATCCTTCTATAATATTTTTTATTTTTTAAAATTGTAAAGAAGCGATTTTAATATTAAGAGTATTATCCTAATGAAATTAATCAAGTTTTCATTCATAAAATATTTTTAATAAATGATATATTCCTTTTATGTTAATTATTACTTACTATGGATATGATTCAATTATTATATCGTTATTCATTCACTATATAGTTTATGGTGATTATTTTTTTATGAAACCTATTTATTTTCCAAGGGTAATGCTATTATGAAAAGTTAAAATTTATATGAATCCCCTTTCCATTCAATTAATTATGATATATGATAAATGATTTATGATCACATGGAACACATATATATTTTCTAATATGATACCTGTGGGCCCATAATTAAATAGCACTCATATTAATTAGGTAGCAATTTATATCTCATGAGACAATAATGACATGAATGGGGAGTGAACCCAGTTTAGTAAGGGGATATGTCTAGTATGATTCTATTTAAAGTGAACCATGGATAAATATATTATGTAAATGGGAGAGAACCATATCCACTATGATAATATTAGTAGTGATACTTGACTAAATAATTCATTATCTATGTTTATGTGTATGATAGAAAATTATTCCTTATACCAATGTTATGCATTCATGGATCATGTTCTTTCATTCCATTAGGATCCATTTCATATAAATTGTCGTTGTTATCTATAGAAATCATTATTATGATCTATGATATATTGGGAATAGTTTTCAAATGTCAATATTATGTTATAAAATAATTATTCTAAAGTTTTTACAAAATGATCATTGATATATCCCTTGTTTACCCTTACTGAGCTTATGATCCCTAACATTCAGATGTTTCCTTTCCCTAGGACATGATTAAATATCTTTGTTATCACATTTTTAGGAAGGTTTACAGTTGTGAATAGATAACTAGGAGATGATAGATATCTCTTAGGAATTTTATTTTTTTTCCATTTTTACAAATACAATAAAACTATATGATTATGGAATATATTATAATGTTATGTATGGGATATTCATATGATTACCTATATATTTATGTATGAAAAGTATGTGCTACTGTATTTCAAGGGTCAGTTATTCCACATAATATTAGATAAACAACCCCACCCCTGATAAACATTACATGTACATATTTAAACTTTTTATAGGAGAATGAAATCATACCTTTTCCTTCAAATTTTGAAGTACCTATCTTATTTTATAGATCTAGGAGATTTTATAAATATCTGGAAACATCATCAATTTTTTTAATCTCCCCCTAAATGGATACTCTAAATCCATCATCACATTATCCACCCATAAAATTAGTACAACAAAAAAAATTGGGTGAGTTTGAATCTTCTGTCAACTACCCATATAGTGAAATAGGCCTAGGAAATATTTCTAAACACAGAAACTATACTTCATATAGGTCTAAAATGTCCAGAACTCTTAATTAATTCCCTATTTTTATTATCTAAACCAATACATCATTTAATTCTTTCAATACTCACTTTTCCTTATAGATAAAATTGTCTCCTTAACACTAGTAAATAGATAACCTTATATATTTTTAGAATGATCAAGATTTTAAGCCAACCCAAAGGATTTGGAAATATGTTTAGACATTATTTAGTCACATTTTCATACCTATGATTTGGTGTGGTCACATTTGAAACTCCCATATTTTTTACAATTGAGCCCACAGGTTATTTCCAATTTTGGTTCATCATATTTTAGGGTTTAGGAAACTATTTAATATATTTAAAAATCGATATGGACTACCTTATTTCACCATCCACATACTATTACTTAAACTTTGACTCTAGACATTTGTTTTGTTACATATCATAGTCATCATAATGAGTATTGATCACAATCCAAATGTATATATCTTTCTCTTTGTTAGACTTTATTATTTATTCTATATTCCTCCATTTCATATAGAGATTCATGGCCATCTTGAAATAGTTCATGTTGTAGCCTCTCTTTCAATAATACAACAACACAATTTTTTTAAAAAAACAAGGGAGAGAGGTCACACATGAAATATACAAAAATAACCCCAAAAATAAGGGAACTAGATGGTATATGATTCAAATTTATTAATCATTGTTTCCTAACCCAATATAAGACCAATTTCCTAATTTACCAACTTTTTTTGTATCATATGATAATTTCTTATCATAAGTCCATTTTTGGAACCTATAACGATTTTACCAACATTCTTCATTAGAGTGGCCATTTATTTTTTTTATAAATGATAGATATTATTCAGAATTTGGAAATTGTTCTTCAGAGATAGATTCATTATTTTCTATGAGGATTAATTCATTAGTTATGTTTTTTATATTTCTAATACATTCCAATCCAATTGTTATCCCTTACATAATATATTCATACTAAAATTTTTCCATTAATTGATTGATCTACACCAAAACCTTATGTAGCACCAATATCTACAAATTAAACATGTTCCATTCATGTTATGTGTATTACTTTGAGATCTTATTAATGATAATTTGGAGTTGGAACCTCAATATTTTGGAATCATGTTTCTGGAATTTATTCATATATATTTTCACCTCTATCCCTGGCATATTTATGATTATCTCATCATTTTTATCCTTCCCTATTTTTTAAGATTTTTTTTGGAATTTAATAAGAGATATATTTTTTGAATGCAAATTTATCATCATAGTGGTATACCTTCTTATATGAGCCTGTTTCTTCTGGAATTAAGGATGATCTCATTGATTTAAGATTCAAACATTCCAAGCGGTTTCTAACGGGATTGTTCGTAGAACCAGAAAAATACAATGATTCCACATCCATTTGGACCTACATTCCAATGGTACGCGCTCATTAGTTGTGGATTGATGAGGCATAGGAATTTGCATTAGTCGAGAGAATGGGAGGTCGGACTCATCACACCTTTTTTAGGGGAATTATTGTCAACTATGGGAATCTCTTTATAGATTTACGTTATGTTCATGAATCCTTATTACATTACCAATTATAAAATGAGCTTTTCTTTGGATCTGACAATCAATGATTAAATATGTAGAAAATTTAGAGAATATTTTATATGTATTCCAGGTTCTTCATCGATAGAGAATCATCTATATTTTTTAGAGATTATTAGTCAATTGTATCCTTTAATACATAAATGTCTCTTGGTCATTATGATAACCATACTGGTTTTAAAGCCACTCCGGGGGGCACTTGAAGTTTATTGTCATTCAGAAGGACATGGATTATTTCTAAGTTGGGATCGTACCCATAGATGGGCTACCTACGTATCCTTTATTTTGGAAAAGGAATTAGAACCCACATAGTTCGAGTAAGGGAGTATGATGTTTATGATTTGGTGGCTCAATGAATGATGTCACAATTACTTTTACACTCTAAGCTCACATGAGTCATGCTCGGTTTGAGAAACAATAGGTATTGGTAAAACTAGAAAATTGTTCCATAAAATATGCAATCATAAAAAATGATGTGCGACTTATGTATGTATGACTGCCCAAAGTAGATGAATATTGGGTTTTACATCAGGGATAAACCCCGGAACAAGGTCCATAAAGGTATATGTAGTTCATAGAGATTTGGAAACTCTAACTTGGGGCTTACTCTTGAGGAAGATGCCCAAATTAAGACGGGACTTATGATTGGGGTTTTCTCCTGAGAAGGAAGCCCAGATCAAAATTAAAGTAAGACTGGTTATGAGAAATTAATACTAGGGCTTACTCTTGAGAAAGAGCCCCGGGTTAAGGGACATGGGGATTACTCCTAAGGAGGATGCCCATATTTGTAGACTTTGAGACTGGGGCTTATTCTTGAAGAGGAAACACGGGTTAATAGAACCATGGGTGGGGCTTACATTTGAGGAGGATTCCCATATTTGGAAACTCTAAGACCGAGGCTTACTCCTGGGAAGGAAGCCCAGGTTAAAGGAATTATGACTGGGGCTTAATCCTATGGGGGATTCCCAAATTAGGGGACCTGGGGCTTACTCTTGAAAAGGAGGCCCAAATTAATGAGGACTAGGGGATTACTCCTAAGGAGGATGCCCAAATTAATGAGAATTTAGACTCGGTCTTACTCCTAAAAATGAGGCCCAAATTAATGATTCTCTCATCTTAAAGGATGATGTTAAAAGAATGAATTCTCTAACTTTAGTGATGTAAAGATGTGTAAATCACTAGGTTTTGAGATATGTTCCACATAATTCCTTTCAGATAAGGAAACCAACAAAGAAATCATGCTATAAATGGATTTTGAGAGAGTTTTGAAGGCTTAATCATGAAGAGGAGAGGTGGATAGGCATAAGAAAGGTGAAATAACAAGGAAGGGCACCCAAAAATAGAGGGGCACACAAGTACTGTGTGGGAACGCAAGTACTACGTGGGCGTGTGTGTTCTGGTCGCGGAGGTATACTTACGTGACCCATGGTTACTTGCGCGCCTGCCAATCCTTACAGTAGAACTAGGGTGAGGCTTCAGTCAAGCCTTTTATAATAACCCTAGAGACTTCCAGAAGAGAGGTGCACAAGTTATGTGGAAGGAGTAAGGTGGTGCACAAGTGTGGCCATTTCCCATAAGGTCTAGCCACCTAGGCGTGCAAGTGTTTATGAGTTTCAAAACCCAGGCCTTCCCCCCACCCCACTTTAGATCTTCCGTTCTAGGTAAAAAAATTACCTTAGAAGTGTTCAGAAGCATTGAGAAGAGACTAGGGTACTGGGAGCTCAAATATGAGGTTCTTGATTTTTTTCCCTGAAATGGGGGGCCCACAGGGGGAATTTATAGATTGGAGAGACCCTGGGAGAAATTTAAAAGAGGGCGCGCAAGTCACTTGAGCGACTACTGAGAGGGGCACAAGTATACATGCACGACCTTGTTGAAACTTGTGGGACACATGTCCATTGGAATCTTGGTTCATGCCTTTGTCAATTTTTTATTTTTTCTTCAAAGGATGAATCACTTTATCTGAAGAAATTTCCACTTCCATTCATTTAGACTCTGTGACGGAAAGGAGCGTCAACAAAAGTCTCTCCCTCATAGTTGGATCTGAAAGAAATGAGGATGTGACTATGAGGAAAATCATACAACCAAAGGAAAGGCGACGAAGGAGGAATTCCACAGATAAATGCTTCATTAGTAGCGGTAAGTCCTTCAGATAATCTTGAGTCTTAAACCAGGAAAAAGATTGCCCATTTTCCTTGGGATTGTAGGGGCTTCTTAAATTTCCCCTCTATCTGAGAGGATTGATCCTCTTTCGAGGACCACAGAGGGTGTTGTGGAATAATCGAAAATTCAAGTGGGCTTGGCTGCTCCTGGAGAAGAGCCAACATTTGTTCCAAGTATCCCTACTACTACTATTTTAAGAAGAGAAGAACCTGCTTCTGGAAGTTAAAAATGATTCATAACATGTTGAATGAAACATCGACTGAGTTCCATTCTGTGATACTTCAGGTTCAACCACTTCATTAGAGCTTTTGGAAGCTATTGCAACTGATGTTGTGATTTTATCTGAAGATGTTGTCCAAGGTCAGGGACCGCAAGATGAAGGTCACCAAGAAGACACTTCAAATAATCCCACTATTGAGATTAACCAGGATTCTGAGATGAAATTAGATGAAATGATGGAACTTGGCGCATGTTTCGAAGATTTTATAAATCATGTTAAATTACAATGTAATTTAGAAGATTATGGACATGAGTGTTATGATTTGTCCTATTAAAAATAACTTCTTATTACATGTCTAATCATGATGAGTTCAAATGTGCAGTTCTGTCTAACCATGCTGCTAAACTACACATGATTGAAAGGTTTACAGAAAACCCTACTATTGTGGAGACATTAGTACAAGTGGAGTTGAACCCAGTGGAGTTTCCTCAAACTCATCTTGAAAATCCTATCAAAGCTAAGAAATATGTGGAGGAGCCTTATCAAGTTATTGATCTACAGTTGGGTAAGGGATAATAATATTTGCGACTGTACTTAATTTACAAGAGAGTCAATTAACTTTTTTAATACTTTGAAACTAAAAAAATCATTAAATTGATTATGCAGGGCCATCAATTTCAGTGGATAGATCTAGTGTTGAGGCCTCAGCCTCTGCCCCAACAAGAATTGAAAGTGAAGAAGCATAGGTCAGGGGGGAAGGAGTAGAATAAGGTACTTCCTTAAGTGAATTAATCCTAGATTATATTCCCCCTATGATAGTGAAGTTGAGTCGGATCAAGAAATACAAACAACATTCCAATTTTCATGACTCAAAGCATGGAAAAACATATAGAAGATCATATCTAATGTTCCTTTAGAAGAGCTATCATCGAAGATCCCTCAACTATTAGCCCTATTTGTCACACTGGGACTTGGAGGTTTTGGATATCAAAAGATCCATGCCACGGTAAAATAAGTCATCTTAAAGAGGGAGCTAGAGAAAAAGTGTCGTGATGATCTGACCAGGGTGAAGCTGTCAGCCAATATTAGAAAATTTGAGGCTACAGTATCCCGAGCTGAGGCTGAAAATGCTTCCAAGATGAAGGAACTGAAGCATAAGATCAAATATAAAGTCATACAGCAGATGCACCTTCAGATATAGTTAGATGCTGTTACTAGAGAACTTGACCAACTCAATTATTTACTAGAGGGAGCTCAAAAGAGTGGTATTAAAGCCATCGCAGATGCCAAGAAAGCACTCCATCTTGCTGAAAAGAGTGAAGTTGGTCGAGTGCATGAGATTCAAGTAGTTTCTGATGAATCTTGGGATGCTATACATCAAGTGAAGACTTATGTTGACAGTCATTTGTAATTTCATGGAAAAGAGAAGAGACTCCAATCTGTGAACGTCATTATAATTCTTGTGCATCAAATTAAAAACACTCTCATCATCAATAATTTGTGCACGCACATTCCTTAGCTACCTGCTTTAGATTTTTACCTAATCCAATGGGCCATGTAAGCATCATTTGACTTTTACTATGATTATTTTAAATAACCCTACAAACTTTGAATGTTTTAATTGCTCAATATTACCTAAATAATACAAAATGAATGTTTAGTGAGCTGTAACATGACTTTTCTTCTGATTTCTCTTGTCATTTGTGGGAAGTTTAATGTCATGCATATTAGACATAAATAGGATAACGTTTAACGTCGAAATAGCTTTGACCGAATGGATTAAAATTGACTCAATTCTTTGACAATTTATCCGAAAACATATTACCACACTAATGTATGAGGGAAAAAAATGTAAACTATGACTTTAAAAATTTTGAATATTAGGAATGATACAAAAAATGGCTAAAAGGCATTAGGAGAATTAGTTCCCAAGAATGAAGTTACCATTATTTAACAAACCCGTTAGAGGGTTGAATTATACAGGGCTGCCTAAGGGAATTTGTTGCATAGACAAATAATAGTATCTTTTGACTAACAAGTCTATTATGTTGACTGTTTATAAAAGGACACCTAAGGGCACGTGCTGCATTTTCAGGAAAAAGAACTCTCAAAAATTTACTTTTCTACTACTAAAAATCCATTGGAAGTTTATGAGGATTCAAATTTTCCAAAGCATAGAGTTTGTTGTATGGAGAGAGGTACTTGAATATGGAGAAGATATTTCCAAACAAGATTATCCAAGAACTGGATGAATGTTAGTCCTACGAAGGTCTGACCCAAACATAGGTAAGAGAAATATGAACCATAGACTTGAATACTTTCATATCATGAAAAATAACATGGGGTGAATATGTAAAGGATAACTATTTTCTGCGGATTCTTATATATTTTCGTTAAGACAACTAATGAAAAAAGAGGTTTTATTTCCAGGAATGAAGTTAGCATTATTTAACAAAGCCGTTAGGGGGTTGAATTATGCAGGGCCGCCTAAGTGCATTGGCTGCATAGTCAAATAATAATATCTTTTGGTTGAAAGGCTTGTTATGTTGACTGTTTATGCAAGGTCGCCTAAGGGCACTTGCTGCATAGTCAAGAAAAAGAACTCTCAGAAATTTGATATTTTTGTGACTAGAAGTCAAGAAAAGGGTTATGAAGATCTAAAAATATTTAAGGATAGGATTATGACATATAAAGATGGGTATTGTCCAATGTATGCAGAGATACACAGATCAATGCTAACCATAATCATGTTGTGGCTGGATCCTGAATTGAAATATTGGACTTCACTACATATCCCATAAGGATGGGAATCAATCCATACATAGTTCTTGAAATATAGTTTAACGTCATGTGGGATGAAAGTTCAAGAGATCTTAGTTTAGGGACATAGAACTCAGACCAATACAAGAAATACACAGTGTGTATTTTCATAGGGACTTTTCAGCCAAGGTACTGAAAGTGGAATTTGGGGTTAGGCCCAAAATACATGGGGTTGGATTCGAGGGACACTCGAACGTTCCTACCTATCACATAAGGATGGGAATAAAGCCCACGTAGTTCTAGAAATACCCTCTGTAAAAATTTGGTTCTTACATGTGAAGGGTGAAAGGGGACTTTAGTGCAACGATGGTTTAACCCAAGAAAAAAGGTTTAGGTATTTCCATGCATGCACATAGTATTTGGAATATAACATGATTGAAAATAAATGTAAACAATGATTCCCTTCAGGTGAGGGTATCAATGAATATTGTAGTTTATTTTTGTACAGGACAAAAGTTTTGTACATTTTAACGTCGTATTGAAAGGATGAAGGTGAACCAATGTAAATATATTGATTTTGAAAGAGGCTTCATGAATCAACATCATATGAGATGAAGATAAACCGATGTAAAGATATTGGTTTTGGGCTTAAACCTTGAGAGGTTTCCTATATACCCAGCCTGGAAGGAAAGGATCAAAGTCCACATAGTTCAAATATATAATGAATTAGTGATCAAGATGTTCTTAGGGACAACGACCTAAAAATTGGTGTTGGTACTTACGTGTGGTTAGCTACCCAGAGAGGGTGTTATGGTTGAAATTTTCTCTAAGCTCATATGATTCATACTCGGTGTGAGAAACAAGAGGTAACAACAAACTTAATGATACATAGTTTAATGTCATATAGGACATATAAAGGGACTATGCAATTTAAAGTCTTGTAGTTTGGACTACTGGTGCTGCACAATTTAGTGTCATGTAGCAGGGACGAAATACAGTTTAAAGTCATATAGGACAAATACAGGGACATAGTTTAATGTCATGTTGGACGTAAGGGTGCTGTACTGTTTAGCATCCTGTATCTAAGATGATGTGGAAAATACAGTTTAACGTCATGTTGGACGAAAAAGGGGACTGTGCAGTTTAATGTCATGCAGTGAGGACAAAAGAGGACACAATTTAACATCTTGTTGGACGTATTAGGGACTTTTTCACAATTTAACATCATGTTGGAAGATGGCACATTTTAACTTTATGATGAAAGAAAGGATGAAAACAGTTTAAGGTCGTATGCATGGACCATTGGTTATGCAGTTTAACGACTTTTTGGACGTAAGGGAATTCTATACAGTTTAGCGTCATGTAGTTAGGACGTCACAGTCTAAAGTCATGTTGGATGTAAGTTCCAATAGTTTAAAGCCATATGCATGGACCCTTGGTGTATTTTGTTTTCATAAAAAATATTTTTTAAAAAATATGGCATTGGTCGGAGTAGTGGTGAGTTATCCATCCATTGAGATTAAAGAATAAGATCCATTGGAGTAGACCTTATGTATTGAATAAGGTCTTTCTGATTTTGGATCATTCTTGGGAGGTTTCTTTCCTGGTATCATTGGAGTTCTGAGAACAAATACCAATTCTCCCTGAACGAATGAATGAAGATGAACTTTTTTGTTGAAATCTCGTGCTATTCGATTCTGATAGACTTCCAAGTGGTTCAGGGTTCACAATATTTTCTCACCTGACTATTCCAATTCACTCAATCACTTTTGAGATTGTTCATATATAGATGACTGATCAAAATTGGATACTCTTAGCGAAATTAATTGAACCACAATTTGTGTGACTGCTTCTGTTCCATATACTAGTGAATATGGAGTTGACCGCATTGTAGTGCGGGTGGTGGTTCGATAAGCCCATAAATCATGAAAGAGTTTATCAGGCCATTATTTCTTATCTTTATCCATCATCTTTTGTAGTAATTTTTAAAGAGTCTTGTTAAAGGCTTCTATCTAACCATTGGTCGCTGCATGATACCGAGATGAATGGTTGGATTTAATGTTGTATTTTTGATACAACTTCTTCACCTCAGATGAATAGAAGTTGGTGCCATTGTCTGTCAATATGGTACGAGGGACACCAAATCTGTTAAAGATATTAGACTTGAGGAAGCTAACAATGCCTTTAGAGCTGACTTCATTGAGGGCTATCACCTCTGCCTATTTTTAAAAGAAGTCATTAGTAGTAATAATGTACTTAAACTTCTTGGATGTAGTCGATGGATAAAGTCCCACTACATCCATTTCCCTTGTGGAAAATGGACACGATTGTTTAGCTGTATGAAGGAATTCCGGGGGATGATGAATGAAGATGGCATATACTTGGCATGAATGACACATCTTTTTGAAATCCACACAATCTTGTATCATTGAAGGCCAAAAGTATCCAAGCCTTTGAATCTGATCAGATAGTCTATGACCAGAATAGTGGGAACCACAAACTCCTGCATGCACTTATTTCATGACATCTATTGTCTTTTCACCATCAATGCATCTTAAGAGAACACCATCAAATCCACACTTGTAGAGAATTCTCTCCAGGTTATCTGGGCTATCATAAATAGTAAAATTGACCACATGTTGCTGGATTTGTTCTTTCCAAGCTCTATCAAGTGGAAGTGTTCCATTTTGAAGTTATTTCCTGATAGGTGTCATCCATCTTGTAGTATGACGATATGGTTCAGGAATGGGACTAATTTTATTTATTTCCTCTATTCTGATTTGAACAAAAGGTGAAATTGTATGACGGTGGGCAATACTAATGGTTGTCTCGTCCGAATTTGGATCTGACGTAGCTGTGGCTATATTATCCAGTGCATCAGTTTGGGAATTTTGTGATCTTGGGACATATGAAAATGTTGGTTCCGAAGGGAATTCCGCCATCAACTCTCTAACATAAACATAAAAAGGTATTAGATTTTCTTTTCTAATGGCATAATCCCCATTGAATTGTTTGATTACCAGGTCTGAATCACCTTTCACCTTTAAGTGATTCACTAGTGCTTGAAGTGCCAACTCCAATCCTGCAATAAGAGCTTGGTATTCCGCTTCATTATTTGTACCGCCTCCCAATAATGAGAAGGAATACGGTAACAATTCCTTTTCCAGGTAAATGAGTACAACTCCTAACCCAAATTTTTTGAACTTAGGATCTTCCAATTTCCTACTTGTTGGACCTCTGGAAGCACCAACAAAGTACATTTCCCATGATTGAAGACATTATTGATTAAGCAAGGATTCCTCATCAGGGAATTCAATATCTGAAGATGATTCTTCCACTGAAGGGTGTTCAGCCAGGAAATCAGCCAGAACATGGACTTTATTGCCTTTTGAGACACATATTGAATATCAAATTACTGCAAGATAACTTCCCACCATGCCAGACATCCTGTAAGCATTGGACGACTAAGGATGAATTTCAGCGGGTTATTGTGAGATACCAATTGGACCTCGTGATGTTGCAGGTAGTGCCAACTTCTGACCTGCAATGATTAATGCTAGGTAGCACTTTTCAATACTTGAATATCGGGTTTCTTCTTCAATCATAGTCCGACTGAGATAGTAGAGGTTGTTTTCATTCCCATCATCATTATTCTAAAAAAGAAAGGCACAGAATGATCACTCTAGAGCTGTCACATAGAGGATAAGTGGTCTTCCATCAACAGGTGGCATTAATACTGGTGGACTCAAGAGATATTTCATGAGAATATCGAATGCTTTTTGACATTATTCAGTCCACTAGTAAGTGACTTTTTTATTCATCAATTTGGTTAAGTGTTAACTTTTTCTTGCCAAATTGGAGATGAAACACCAAATATAGGCTAATTTCCCTTGAAGTCCTCTCAATTCATTCAAATTTTGAGGATGTGACATAACAAGGATTGACTTTGTCTTCTCAGGATTGACTTCGATGCCATGATGGTTTACAAAAAAGCCAAGAAATTTCCCTGAGGTTACCCTAAAATATCATTTTAAGGGGTTAATCTTCAAATTATGTTGCCGAAGTTTGTGGAATATGATTTCCATATCAGCCAAGTGATTAGAACGTTTCTTGGATTTTACCACCAAATCATCTACATAACATTCAACGAACTTCCCTAAAAATGGTTTGAAGATACGATGCATGGAAGGCTGATATGTTGCGCCTGCATTATTTAGGCCAATGGGAATTACCCGATAGAAAAACACACCCTGAGGGGCTCTGAATACTGTAGATTCCTCATCTTTTGGAGCCAATCAGATTTGATTATCCCTAAAAATTCAATCCATGAAGGAAAGTGCTTCATATATAGTTATTGCATCAATTAATAGGTCTGTAGTTGGGATTGGAAAATCATCATTAGGACAATGCCGATTAAGATCTCTGAAATCAATACAAACTCTAATTTTTCCATTCTTTCTTTTCATTGGGATAATATTATCCAACCACTTGGGATATTGGAATTCTTTGACAAAGTTAGATTTGATAAGATTATGTACTTCAGCCTAAATTTTGGAAGCATAGGTTGGGTGTGTTCTTCTAGTAGCTTGTTTGAATCATCGATGTTCTTCTGGAAAACCCAAACGATGAGTGGCAACATCAGGATCAAGCCCTGGTATCTTTATATAGTTCCAAGCAAATATATCTCAATTTTTATTTAGAAAGTAAATATACATCTCTCTCTCTCTCTTCAAGATTCATGGCCACACTAATTAAGTGGGCATGGATCTTCTTTTGTACCCAGATTTATCTCACTGAGTTCATCCATGGTGGTAGAGATACCCTCTTAAAATGCTGGAGGAGAATCCCTAAGATCTTCTTCTTATTTTTCAACATTTGTTATTTCTTCTGTTTCTACTTGCATAGTAGATGATGAAGTAGAATATGCATGATCATAAGAGATGTTAAAATTTGAACATCTTGAAGAAGAAGCTTTAATTTCTGACCTGATTGATGATGAAGGGTCTTCTTTGGGTAATATATAGGAGATAATGGATTTAGAATCGACATCATCATTTACCTATGACATTGATATAACTTCTCTGATCTAATTATCAAAGTATAGACATTCTGATTTTCAGTAGATGAAATGAAGACATCTCCATTTGAGCATTCATTATTTCTTGGTAAATCACCAATTTCTCCCACGTTGTCTGGCATGATTTTTATGATAGAAATTATGGAGGTTTCCATAAGAGTATTTTGATTTGGGTATATCCTGTCAATTTGACAAATAGGAAACACATAATCTGCACTCACATGTGTAAATGGATTTACTAGAATCTTTTCCAAACCAAATGGAGCATTAACTTTGGTAAACTCCCTTATTGTGGATTTCTCATTTCCCTTCACATGATAAAATTACCCCTCAATGTATTGAGATTCGCATGTCTTGAATGGGGCCTTATCACCATACAATGTCCCAACTTGACCATCGAAACAATATTTGAGGCATTTATGGTATGATTAAGGGACATCCGCATATTGATGTAGCCAGGGTCTTCCAAGTAAGATGTTGAAGGTTGAGTCTTGATCGACAACCAAGAAATATGAATTGAATACAAGATCTCCAAATTGAGTTCTGAGTATAATCTCACCCAGTGGTTCTTGTTCATTTTTATCATATCCTTATAACATCAAAGTAGAAGGAGATAAATTAGATTCTGTGAGGCCCAATCAACTAACTGTACGAATGGGGATGAGGTTGACTCCTGAACCATTATCAATGAAAACTCTTCAGACGTCTACACCATTGACCTTGATAGATAAGTACAATGGTCTAATCTGTCCATGCACGACATCATCATCATCTTCATTAGTAAAGGATATCACTGCATCGCATTCTGCAGAATTATTTTCTACATGGTAGACTTCAGCTGTAGTAATTTCAGTTTCAAAATCCTGAGTACTTGACAAAGCCTCGATGAGTGCTTCCCGAAGATCCTTCAATAAATTAAAAGCATCCGAAATTGATAACTTGGCTGGTATTTTGGCCAAGGGTTTCAATACATCATACGTTTGATCCAAAGGCCTGTGTTTCCCCACAAGAACATGTAGTTTTGTAGGTGCCTTAGAAGTTGATGCTTTTGAATTTGATGCATCTTGTACCGGGATGGGAGTTATTAATACTTATTGCTTTCGAATATTAGAACGATTATGTCTATTTAATTACTATGAGTAAGAAGATGGAACCTTCAATAGATCTTCCAGAATAATTGTGTCAAGACTGAGTCTGCCTTGTGTGGAAGAACTTTCTTATTCTTGTTGAGCTCATTGAAGGGCTCTACCACGAGTTTCTGCCACATACATAGTTCTATCAGGGGTAGAATTGTAATAGTGTCCTCTAAAATATCCATGTATTCCCCTGTATCCTAAGCCTTTGGAAATTCCTCTAATTCCTCTATTTGATACAGGGAACTCGGGCTCATCAAAATCAAAACTGCGACTGGAATATGGATCTGTTAATTGAATCATATTAAATGAACCGAATACCAACTCTTCATCTGATGAAGACTCTTCCTGGTTAGCCTGTTTAGGATATGACGTTTGGTGGGGTGGTGCCTGTGGCTTTGAAGTAGATGGTATGAAATCTACCAAATTCAAAGACAACTTAGACTTTGACACATACTCATCTTCTTCTGATTCTTCTTCATTCTATGAATTATTCCGTTTCTTTGAGGATTTTCTATCTGATGAAGAGGGTTTTGTTGTGGAATTCATGGTATAAGGCACAATTGGTTTCTTCAATTGTGTTAAAAAATAGCATGAGTTCAGTTGATCATTTTTCTGTCCATCCAATCATCATATTTTTCTGCATTTTTGTTCTTAAATTCATTCCACTCGCCCTCCTCCTCTGGATCTGTAGCAGAAACACATGCTACATGAGCTAAAGAACCTTTCAGTTTGACTTGTCCCAAGTTGACCATTTTTTTAGGAGGTCCTTGAAGACAAAACACTCCTGAATGGGATGCCCTGACATCTGATGAAACAGGAAATAGTTGGGATGGTCTTCATCTCCTTCCTTTTTTGGCCTCTTGGGCCTTGGCAATTGAACCAAATTATTTTCCAGAGCCGAAATGGAGTAACCATGAACTTGTTCATTTCGGAAAGAGTAAAATTTTGTTTTCAAATCTTCAAATTGTTGTTGTATTTGTTCTCTTTGATCATATTGATGAAATGGCCTCTGTTGCTGACTCTTAGGAGGTGGAGCTCTTCGAGAAGTTGAAGCTTTTGAATTAGAAGCAGGTACAAGTGCTTGTTTAAGCATAACTGTAGCAGTATATTCTTTACCCACTATCCTTCCTGGAGCTGATGGAATTACACAAGCATTATCCATAGTCTTCATAAGGGAATCATCAATCTGTTGAGTGATTGAAGTAAGGTATCGAATCCCTCTTATGTATTTCACAGGGATCCACGGTGTACGCAACTCATCACGTAATGTTTCCACACAGATTGGAAACAATTCCTATTTAAGGAGTGCTAAGCTTAGGGAATATGATAATACCTTCCAGTGAGTAATGAAATCTGAGACCCTTTCATTCTCCCTTTGGTTACAGTTTGTAAGATAAAAAACTGTTGTCTTTGTCAATGTTGAGCTGAACTGAAGAAGGAATTTTTGGTGAAGATCCTCCCATCCGGTAATTGACCGGGATTGCATGCTTGTGTACTAGACAAAGGTAGGTCCTTGTAATGACTGTACATAACACCTATTCTTAACTACTTATTGTTGCTGAAAGGTTCCCATCATAGGATGGAAATGAGAAAAAAAATTGTTACGTGTTTCTCTGGGACTTCTAAACCATTAAATATTGGGAATGTGGTACTTGCAAAATTTGAATGGGGAGGAATTGCATCAACCCATTCATGATAAGCTCTATTTTCTGGTTTAATTTGAGCACTATTTCCTTCCATAGATTCCAACCGAGCTGTTAATGACTCAATATTAGTTATTATATTTTGAGAAACATCCGGTTGAGCTTGGACCTGAGACGGTGCAATAACTGGAGCTTAGACAGATGTGGTGACCGGTGCTGCAACTGATCATAGCACCGCCAATTGTTGTTGCACTTGACCTGTAGGATTAGACCTATGAGGGAGCACTAATAGAGTATGATATTCTTGATCCATCTGAGTAGCCATAACGAATTCCTTTGACTGACTGACTCCAGCATGCCTAGGAGGTAGATTACCCGGATGTAGTTCTGCATTCATCCTCCTAAATTCCTTCATTTCTTCCTCTTAGTCATTCCTATAGTGAGAGAGATTGTACTTCTCCTTTGGAAGGGTATATAACCGGATTCTTTCCTTTCCCCTTATTGTATCCCTTTTGGAGAGGGGGAAGTGGGTTACTTGAAGGAATACCCAGGTTCTGAGTAATCTTTTGATTTCATGTATGCACACCTTCTTCATTTGTTTCTGTGCATACGACTTCTTGAGCAGGAACCTATTAATCTAATCCCACCGAGTGAGCCTCATCTGGTGGATCAGAAACTACGGAATTGATGACATTGATTGATACATAATTCATTCCATCCCTTCTATTGGCATTTCTGTGATATTGTCTTCTTCTATGTCCTTGATGAGACATTTCCTTTTGTTGATTCGATCCCTCAAGAACTTCATGACAAACCGTAATTTGGAGGGAATCTCCTGATAATTTGGTTCTTCGTTCCTCTTGAGGCTTCTTCTCCAATTGAGAAAAGACTGACCTTCTCTCAGGGAGGGATTGAGAATTTCAAAAAGTCCGCAGTCCGGTGGACTGGGGCTGATCCTTCTGTCTTTTCTCAAATCCTTGAATCCTATTAATTGATTCTGAGGATTGGTTAAAAAGTGTCCCTAGTCTTGCAAGCTGGGGTGATTCTTGACATTCTATATCTGAGACTTTCTTGAAATATCTCTTGATCTTGCGGACTTTAGTCTTGAAATTAGCTGGATGCATAATCCTACATCCACTTTTATCACCCAGCTCAAAATACAATTGGATGATTTCTAACACTTATTTCACTTGATGATGTTCTTGCTCCAAACGAGAGGCCTATTCAATATTCTCATTTTAATGATGTAGGATTAATTCAAAAACTTTTTCTCTGTATTCTTGATTTTGAGAGGAACTAGTTGAATCCTATTCTTGGGAAATCTTTTGATTACAAACAAAACCCATTGACAGTGGCCAGCCATGGGAAATAACATTGCATGAGACCATTTTCGGCGGGCTTTGATGACTAGAGAGAACAGTGAAATGTAGTGCTCCATGAACACCCCATCCCCTGATATGAATACCAGATGGGGCATTGGAAATTAAATGGTACAATCTTCTTAGTGTGCCAAGGCCTGAACGCTAAAGGGCTCTCTACTGCTTTTTAGCCTTTAGATATCAAGAAACTGAGAGAGATGCCAAGTCAATTAGGCTTTTTAACCCTTCTATTATCTTGATATGAATTTCATATTCATCATAAGATAATATTTCCTTTTTCAAATAACAAATAGTTTTCCATATTCTGAGATGAATATCATGAATTCCATCCTCCATCAACATCTTTGGAATGTCATACTGAGAAAGAACAAAAGGCCAAAACATAACTGGCACTTCACGTTTTTCCAGTTGTTTTCTCATATTCAGTACTCCCTCTTTACCATTTAATGAAGATTATTCTACCATATTAGACCAGAGCTGGTGCTTCCGTGTTGCTTCATCTGATTCAACAATATTGGTAAATAAATCAATGATCAAACTAGAAGATGCACGACTTAGGGGTGGTTTGGATAATGACCTACAACCTAGGCTATATTCTAGTTGAGAAAGTATTTAACCTGCTAATGGTAAAGCATTAGTCATGACTGGCTTCACATTTTCAAGTGGCTCAAGATAATATGGATTTCTCATCACTACATTGGCTATTGGAGAATTTTCCAAGAAATGCGAATCACTACTGCGGGGAGGACTTTTGCAGCTAAATTCAACATCAAGGGGAGGACCACCATGGTGGGTTACAGAAAAATATGATACATTTTTCTCCTTGGTCTTATGACCACACAGAGGGTTCCTGTGGCTCTTATCTGAAGATGAAAATTTGAGATCGACCAAATTATCATGAATCAAGTATTCATGAGGATGTATCTGATGAAGACCTTAAGAATTAATGTCACCACTATTGGGAACTGAGAGAGAAGAATATTGAGTTGCCACAAATAGTTGTATGAGTGCATCAAGAACTCCAACATCGAGTAAGTCCCTATCACAGATGGGAATTTGATTTATTGACTGTTCTGGGCGGGTCTTCTTCTTAGATGTCTTCTTACTCAATTTGGAAGGTGTATGTTCCTACTCATGAGAAATTATCAGGTTAGGCAGATTATCTCCGCTCAAACCAGATGTATGTGCCTGACTTAGTTGTCCGTATGATATGGGGGAGTATACCCCACAACCCTCTTGGATTGGAACAGATGTGTGTGTCTATTCCGGATTGAAAAATTGATGTGTCACTCCACTGGTGGGATAGATTTATGTGTCTTTCCCTGAGATGTTGCAAAATCTGTTATAATATCCTACCAGGCATCCAGAATATGAGTAGTGATTTTCTTCTGCTCTTTCACCATTGATAGAATATGCTTACTGACTTCAGTTGCCGGAATGGGGATATACGTCCATTTTGTCCTTGGAGTAGGTGTATGTGCCATCTCATGTCCTCTGTTTCCTATTAGTGAATCCCATTAGTACTCATGTGTGGGGGCAGAGAGTTGAGTCTGCCTTCTGTTTGTCTTCAGAGCATTCCGACTAACTTCTCCGAATGCTACCAAACGAGACTGTTGGTAGGCTTGATCAATATTAGCAGGTGTATGTGCCTACTGATTGTACTTTGTTGAATGTGGTTTACGAGCCTCCTTAAACACTAACAGACGAGGCTACTTGCAGGATTGATGTGGGTAAGCAGGTGTATGTACCTGTTTACTAGTTGTCAACACATTGGGTTGGCGGGCTCCATCACATGTAGTCAGACAAGCCTGCTGACTAGCTGATGATTTATAAATAGGTGTAGGTTCCCTTCTATAGTACTCCATCGGAATTTCCTAGAAGGATTGGCATGATGCTTCCAGAGGAGTCTAATGGACAGTGGAATTAAAACGGACAGGTGTGTGTGCCCGCTCATTGCTTGCCACCTTGTTAGGTTGGTGGAATTCTCCGGAAATGGTAGAGATGAGAACCTTCTCACTGTTAACCAGATTTCCCCTCTAGTAGTTCGCCTTGCCTGCTCAAGTTCGAGGAACTTGATCCGAATGTCTGGAAACGATACCCTCATCATTTTTAGGGCGTACTGCCGCACGAGTCTGGTGACAATTGTTGATGGGAGACCTTGGGAAGGACTCCTATCTCTGAAAAGTAAGACCCTGAGGGACCTACTCATTCAACTCTCTAGAATACAGGTGTGAATATTGATTGCGTTCCGAGGATAACAACCCGAAATAGTTGAAAATGGTGGTTGGAACCACCTGCTTCTTGATCGCTGTTCGTCACTGCCTGGATGACCAAGTTGAATTATTGACTTGGAGGGCTTGTCGAGCGGCCTCCAGAGTCAGAATAGTACAATTTTGAGGATACTCGTTAACCAGTGCATTTGATTCCCAGTGTTGAAGACACTGAGTAGGTGATGTCATTTTCAGAGTGGATGATGATCCAGCAGGAGTAGCAGCAGATGCATTCACAACAGAGGTTTTCACTGCAGAGGTATTCAAAGACGTGGACATAAGAAAAGACATTCTTGTAATGCATAAGATCTTGGAAAAGAGTTCTTGTTTGATAAAAAAACATAATCTATATAAGTCCGGCTACTACATATTTTGGATGAGCACATATGTTATTGATTTCTTTGTTGGCCCTCTGATTGAGTTTAAATAGGGGCCTAACAAATAGGTAAAACATTAATTTAACTCGGTTAAAGATTCACGTCGGGTTCACCATTTTTTTCCTCTATAATTAAGGATGATCTCATTGATTTAATATTAAAACATTCTTAGCTGTTTCAAACAGGTTTGTTCATGGAACCAGAAACATCCAATGATTCCACATCCATTTGGACCTACTTTCCAACGGTAGGTGCTCATTAGTTTTGGACTGATGAGGCATAAGAATTTTCATTGGTCGAGAGGATGGGAGGTCGGACTCATCACACCTTTTTGAGGGGATTTATTGTCTACTCCGAGACTCTCTTTATAGATTTAAGTTATGTCCATGAATCCGTATTACATTACCAAGTATTAAATGAGATTTCCTTTAGATATGACAATCAATGATTAAATATGTAGGAAATTTAGAGAATCTTTTATATGTATTCAAGGTTCTTCATCGATAGAGAATCATCTGTATTTGTTAGAGATGCTTAGTCAATGGTATCCTTCAATAAATAAAATTCTCTTGGTCATTATGATAACCATACTGGTTTTAAAGCCACTAAGTGGAGAACTTGATGTTTATTTTCATACAGAAGGACATGGATTATTTCAGAGTTGGGATCGTACCCATATATGGGAAATCTACGTATCCTTTTTTTTGGAAAAGGAATCAAAACCCACATAGTTTGAGTAAGGTAGTATGATGTTTATGATTGATGGCTCAAAGAGAGATGTCATAATTACATTTACACTCTAAGCTCACGTGAGTCATGCTTGGTGTGAGAAACAAGAGGTACTGGTAAAACCATACAATTATGCCATGAAAGATGCAATCATAAGAAATTATGCGGGGCTTAGGTATGTATGACTACCCAAAATAGAGGAATATTGAGTTTTACATCAAGGAAGAAACCTAGGAAAAAGGTACATAAAGGTATATGTACTTCATGGAGATGTGGGTACTTTAACTTGGGGATTACTCTTGGGGAAGATTCCCAAATTAGGAGGGGAATTATGATTGGGTTTTACTCCTGAGAAGGAATCCCAGATCAAAAGTAAATTAAGACTGGTTAAGGGAAATTAATACTGGGGCTGACTTCGGAGAAGGAGGCCCAGGTTAAGGGACTTGGGTCATACTCTTAAAGAGGATTCCCAAATTTGTAGACTTGAGACTGAGGCTTATTCATGAAGAGGAAACCCAGGTTAAGAGAACCATGGTTGGGGCTTACTCCTGAGGAGGATTCCCATAGTTTGGAACTTTAAGACTAGGGCTTAATCCTGAGAAGGAAGCCAAAGTTAAAGGGAATTATGACTAGGGCTTACTCTTAAGGAGGATGCCCAAATTAGGAGACTTGGGTCTTACTCCTGAAAAGGAGGCCCAAATTAATGATGAATTGGGGCTTACTCCTATGGAGGATGCCCAAATTAATGAGAATTTTGACTGGGGCTTAGTCCTGAATAGGAGGCCCAAATTACGGATTATCTCATCTAAAATGATGAGGTTGAATGAATGAATTCTCTAACTTTAGTGATGTAAAGATGTTTAAATCACTAGGTTTTGAGAGATGATCCACATAATTACTCTCAAATAAGGAAACCAACAAAGAAATCATGCCATAAATGGCTTTGGAGAGAGTTCTGAAGGCTTAATCATGAAGAGGAGAGGTGAAAGGTATAAGAGAGGTGAAATAATTAGGAAGGGCACCCAAAAAGAGGGGCGCACAAGTACTGCGTGGGCGTGCAAGTACTACGTGGGCAAGCAAGTCCTAGTCACGTAGGTATACATGCGCGACACATGTGTACTTGTGCGCCGGCCAATCCTTAGGGTAGAACTTGGGTGAGTCATGGATAAAACCTTTTATACTAACCCTGGAGACTTCCAGAAGAGAGGCGTTCAAGTTATGTGGAAGGAGTAAGGCGGTGCGCATGTTTGGCCATTTCCCTTAAGGGATGGCTACCTAGGTGCACAAGTGTTGATGAGTTTCAACACTTAGGCATTCCTACCCCAATTTAGATCATCCGTTCTAGGTAATAAATTACCTTAGAAGTGTTCAGAAGCTTTGAGAAGAGACTAGGGAGCCAGGAGCTCAAATCTAAGGTTCTGGAATTTTTTTCTCCCTGAAATGGGGGGCCCACAGGGGGTATTTATAGACTGGAGAGACCCTGGGAAAAATTTCAAAGAGGGCACACAAGTCACTTATGTGACTACTGATATGGGTGCAAGTATACTTGCACGACCTTGTTGAAACTTGCGCGACACATGTGCATTCAAATATTTGTTCATGCCTTTGTCAATTTTTTATGTTTTCTTCAAAGGATGAATCACTTTATGCCAAGGCATTTCCCTTTCCATTTGTTTAGACTATATGATGGAAAGGAGCGTCAACAGAGCCTAAGGTGGATGATTCTATAATGATATTAGATTCTCTTTTCCTATATTGGGATACATATTTGACATAGGTATCACTTTTTATGTTTGTGTAGAAACACAGTTTTTCTTGAAAATTCATGTTGTTTTTTATTTTACCTCTTCTAGATATTTCAAGATGACTTCAAATTCAAGGAACTTCTTATTGACGATGTACTTATAATCATTAAATTATCTAATACTATATTCTAAATAACTCTTCACCTTTTTTATTTGAACCTCATGCATACTCCTTGACGCTAACAATGAACAATACAGTTATCCAAATCATTGTTATTTAACATTATGTTATGAATATTTAACATTCATATATACCTTATGAAACATCAAAAATGAATATGATATTTCATTAAAAACCTTCTTAAACATATCCTTCTCATAAAGTACTCTGTGAAATTTTTTCATCAACTAGAGCAACATTTTTATTAAAATTTGGGGTTTTGTAACATCACAAATTTAATATAAGGTAAAAACCAATAATGTTTTGTTATAATTACTTTAAATGACACAAGTAGTTATTCTTAATGAAGAAACTGAGGATTATGGTGTGTCGACAGCTCATTCAAAGACCAAAACCCTGAAATGGGGAGAAAAGACTGGTCCATATTGTTTGCAGAAGCCATTCCGCTCAGCCCGCACCGTTTCACTAGGTCGTGTAGCCTCAGATAATGGGCACCACAAGGATACATAGTTTATCAACACCAATGTAACCTAGGGAGCAGAACCATACGATCCATCTACAATTTTTGAAACAGTTGTTTTTAAAACGTTCAAATGGATAGATAAATCATGTACCTAACCAAACAATGTTCCCCTTTGAAGCAGATAATAGCATAAGGTTGTAGCACATCATGGCCAATCATGCATAAAAAATATGGGTAGTTATTTTGGTTGTGAAATAAAAAATTTTCCCCTATTCAATGATTTAATCATATTCTTTCCTCCTTCCCTATTTTCTCCAGTGGCTATGATCTCCTCCTCAATTAAGAAACCTCTTCTCCTCGCATACTAGGAATCAAGCCTTCTTCTCAATACGGACTCAGAATTATTCTCTAACAAATCAAATAGAAATCTAGAGGTGGGATTTCAATCCTACAGAATCTATTTTGGGTTCTTCATCCCTTATATTGTTCTAGTTTAGTGAGAGATCATTTTCTCCATTTTTTAGTCATTTGTAGGTTTCTTCTATTTATTCTAACACAGTTTGAGTCAATAGATAACGCTGGATGAGGGAATCTATATGAGGGTAAGGTAGGTGGTTTAGGTCTTTTCTCTTCATTTCATTGTGTTATATAATATATCTCATTTTTTCAATCACCATATAGTTCCAAAGACACCTCCAAAATGTTAATTAAATTATTCCATGTGGTTTTTCTTGTGTATATTGATTATATCAAGTAGAAAAAAAGATTCGAGGATGCTTCCCATGGCTAAGACCACCCTAATGGGTGTGTTTTACCCTTTGAGTCCTCAATTATCCACGATTAAAATCATTCAAACACCCCTTGGGTGCATTTTTAGATAATTAATTTCATATTCCACTTGTTTTTACTGAAATCATGGTTGAGCCCTGAGATAGTCCCATATACCCCTTACATTGGACAGAATGATTGAATTAGATGAATTTGAAAAATCATAATTCATTGTGCCTTATAACTCAATTGGAATTCCCAATTGGAATTCCTTGGCCTTTTTTCCTATTCTTATATAAATTATCAAATTAAATATAATGAATTTTTAGTTGAACATGTTATAAATTATTTGTTTGTTCAAATACTTTACAATATTATCAAGGGTGATACAAGGGGTCATGACTTATGTACCCCTTGTATGGACTCTCAAGACATATTTTTTTGAATTGTTAATGATTAGTAAAAATGTTGGGGGAGAAACCAGATATTCTTGGGATTAGATCAACTAGAATTATCTACTTTTCCCCCCATATGATTGACACCAGTTCTATAGGGGAGGCCCCTTGGATGGGATTAATTGCATGATTGGTTATACAGTTCAACAAGAGAGACCTCGGAACCTACATGTGATACTAGGTATGAAATAAGAGGTTTTTTAATATTCTAAAATTTTTACACCATTCATGGAGTGACATGTGGTACAAAATCATTAGGATTACATGGATATACTCTTTGTAATTGGTTATATAATGTTAGCTTTAGAGAAACATGGAAATTACTACTGAATAGCCATGGATATGATAAAGTAGTCTTATAGTATTTTATAAAGATATTTTAAAATGAATTCAAATGTAAATGGATAATTTCAAAATAAGAAATGATCCTTGAGTTTTAAAATCATAGGGATGTGACCTCTAAGCCTAATCACAAGCTTGGGTATAGTCAATAACCTTGAATATTATACATCTCAATTTAATATTATAGGATATTTGATTCAAGATAACTAAATTACGCCGAAGAAGGTATAATTGGGTGGGAGTTATAATTGAATCCACCTTTGTAATTTATTTATTTATTTTCTCCTATATTAAACTATTATAGAATACTATTTATTTATTTTACATGAAATGGAAATAGCTAGTCACCATGGGTACATACCTACTAATATTATATATCACATCATACTCAAGAACCATTAGTAACTGACTCGACTATATGGTTATAGGTATAGAAAAATGGTATGATCTATCTTTCCATGCATGATTGGACCATATTACTAGGATTGAGTTAGGAGAAGAGAAATGATCCAATGCTCAAGATGCTTGTCTTAGTAGTTTTTGTCTTTTTGTATATATTTTTAGCGTATTGTAAATGCATGTATCCCATGTCCCCTACATAGTAATTTTGGTATAACTACATCATCATATTGTATGTCGTTATTACTCATTTCTACTTATCATTTAGTAGCTTTTAGGGTTTTACAATTACTATTCTGCTGCATCTGTTTCTTATTTCTTCTCATGCTTATATTTTTCATTATTTACTAATATGTTGTTCACTAATGTATGAGGGAATAGTCTCCCCATAGACCCACATGAGGTATTCACATATAGTCCATAGCCTCTGACATTTGGGGATGAACACTTGAGGTCTTTTGGACCACTCTCTTAGGGAACAATTATGTGAAATCCAAGGCGGGTTGCTAGAAAATTTTATCACAGATTATATTCTATCTATCTTACAATTTGTGTCAGATAAGAGACTAGGATGGTGATATTTTTAAATGAAACTGTGACTGGGAGTATCTACCACATGTACATAGGAACCCCATATTTCTTATAAAGGGTAAATGTGGTTTTTTCTTGCACCTATTATAGTCTCACTAGATTTTACTATTGGGTGGTAGACTGGTTTGTGTTGTTATTAATGTTAGTATTATTGAAAAGGGTAATTTTTATCTATTTAGATTATACAATGGAATATCAAAAACATGCATCATAATAGGAACCTTAGGATTTAAAATTTCATGCATCTTGTCAACCCTAATCAACATTTCGACATGCATTGCTCGTATTTCATGCAATTTATACTTGTTCCTTGTTTTTTATGTTTTTAATGATTGTTTGTTATATATATAAATGTGCTATATTTTATGTAAGGGCTGAGAAAAACAAAACTATCACATAAAGAATTTACCTTAACCTAATAGGTTTTTCATGAATAGGATAATTCAGATGCCTTATGTAACCAATTTAGGCCATGTTGAGCCATGAACATTTGGCCTCTTGGGCTGGAATGTGTTGTGGTAAATATTAAATGGATACCACGTCCTATTTTAAGGTATTTGGTCACTTAGAAATTGGAGATGATTATTCATATAATTCAAACAATTAAATGTAAATCTAATTATATAATTTAATTAAAATGAATATAACCTTTAAATAAAAGGGTTACCATATATGTGACCTTTACCTATCCTAACATAGTAGTGGTTTATAGTCCATGTCTCCTTGATCCTTCTATATCCCATACTTCTCACCCAAACTTGTGTCTAGGAGTAGGGATAGTGGAGTGTTTCCTTAGTTAGATGGATTTTTCCAATAATTTATAACCAATTTTTTATTAGTTATAAATCCTTTCTGAGGAATAATTTTGGAATTTCTATAGTTATACCACATCAAAATCCATATGATGTACAACAAGAACATAGAGATTAGAATATTACTAAGGTGGTGGGCCCTAATCCACCATTGTTACATCATGAAGATATATGGGAGAAATCTCCTACAGATCATTCAGTGGGTGATGATTTCTAGTTTCTGGATTTTGTCCTTCACTGTATGAAAATAGTTCAAGGTGCTCCTCGACCTACACATTCTATGGTAGAGCTAACCCACTAGATCTAATAGCATCATCCTTCAACCTTCTCGAGGGATGGTGGATCATATGATATTGAGTCATGGATAGGGGCCATCATGTCAAAATTCAAACATATAAAGACACCTATAGAGCATATATTTAAGCTCACATACTACATGATATGTGACTCCAAAATTAATTGGTGTGATGTTTTTAATATGGATGGTTTGCATCAAGTTATCATCTAGGTGGACTTCTAGAAATAGTTCTTCGACTTCTCTTTTCCTTAGACGTTGAGAACAGATTGCATTCTGGAATTTATCCACTGTGGTAAAGGTGACATGTTATTGATGGAGTATTCGACTCGATTCACTAAATGTCAGAATTTGACATAAACCTTGACAAGTGATGAGCTAACTACTATGAGTAATTTTTAGGACTATATTTCTTATGAAATATTATCATAGGAGAAAATCAGTAAAATGAACTCCATTTCAGAAATAGTGGACCAAGCCGTCATTACTGGTTGGTAACTACAGGAATCAGGAGATGGTATGTACGACAGTTTAGCTTCCATGTAGAGTAGTATATTATCTAGAAGTGGGAAGTGATGCTTCGAGGGTACATGTGGGTATAGTACGAGCCATGTGGCATACACCGATAGATTTGAGGTGTGTCACCAATGGGGATGTCTAGGTCAGAAAAACCTGAGTTTACGTGGAACCCAGAAAAGTTTTGGGATTGTGGTAGCAAGGGTCACCTACATCATTTTTTGTAATATTTTCCTCTAGTTCCAAATGAATGATGTTATGGGCCCACACAACCTTCTGGTACATGATCTGGGTCTACTAATCGTGTAAAGATATATTATTCTACATGTAGATCTTGATAATCAGGTGGTCTTGATCCAGGAAGGCTAGCATCTAAGTTCCATCATCCCCAAATTGGACATTCTTAGCCTAGTCAGCCAACATCAAAGGATCAGGGTTCTGACCACCTCTATACATTGTAGCCTACCCTGGAGGATAAGATTCGTTGGACATATACAGTTAAAGGTTCTATTCTAGTAGTATATACTCTAGTATATTCCTTATTTCAGAAAGGTTCATCACACACTTTTCTATATTCCACAGCTATGGGATGTCTGGGCCTAGTAGTAGAATATGTCAGTGGTTTTATGACCCTCAAAACACCATAAAGAGTTCAAAAGGAGGCTATCCTGATGTTAAATTATTTCTAACTTGATATTGGTGGGCCTTGTTCTATGTGGAGTTTCTTCATCCTTGATATGAATGGATTTGATGTCCATCTTGGAAAAGACTAGCTTATGCCTTGTCAATTATAGGTATATTGCTATCACCATCGACTATCTTCAATATCTCCAGAGGGATATTGGTATACAAAAAAAGGATAATGGGATATCCCGAAAATACAAGCTGGAACCAAATGTACCGTGATGGGCAATGTGATAACTCAGTTTGAGAGTATCCTTATTAATGGTCAAGAGATGTAATTAGTATAATTTACTCATGTAGTGCAACATTTTAGGGATGTATTTCATGAATATTTATCCATCCTAACACCTGAGAGGGAGACTGAGTTTACCATCAAGCTTGTTCTTTGTGAAGATCCTATGTCCATTCCTCTTTATTAGATGTAACCTACAAAGCCCTTAGAACTAATAAATAAGCATGAAGACTTGGATTATAATGGTTTTATCCAACCCAGAACTTTACCTTGGGGTTTAAAAGTACTTTTTCCATGAAGGGGTATGATTCCCTTCATTTTTATGTGGATTACCACTGACTGAACCAGCTTATGTTGAAGAACTTGTACCCAATACCTTTTATATATTACCTCATCAACCAAATCCAAGGAGACACAGTTTTCGCAAGGGTTGATTTGAGGTCAGACTACAATTAGGTGAATGTGATACTATCATAAATACCATATACAATGTTCCATAGTAGTTATGACTTATAAAACAATATATTCATGTCATTTGGTGTAAGAAACATTCCTACTCCCTTCAGGGACGTGATGAATCATGTTTTCTGCCCGTATATTGAATCCATTTTGGTAGTCTACAAATATTAGATATTAGTGTAATAACTCTCTCGAAAAAATAATTCTAACCATATTTATATCATTCTATATACACCAATAGATGACCATATGTAATTAACTATTTGTAAAATCCATTTTTTGATTGGAAAGGTTCACTTTATGGGTCACATCATATTTGAGGCACGTATATAATTTGACCTAGAGAAGGTGATAACCGTGGTTTCCTAGGAGTATCCCAAGAATTTGTTCGATGGATGTAGATTCTTAGGGATGGTTTTATATTATAGTTTATTCATATAGGATTCTTCATCCTTGAAATTTATACTTATATGATTGAGAAATAAGGTATTCAATTATCATTAGACTAAAGATTTTGTGACAAATTTTTATGTTTTAAATGAAAGAATCACTTTAACTCTGATTCTGATTCGGACTAAGCCAAGAATAAACAATATAATCTATTGTGAAGCTTCTAGAATCAGGATGGGTGTAGTATTGATTCAAGGTGAATGATTCATGGCTTGTGGGTCCTTCCAAATGAGACTAAATGAGTGGAATTACCCTATGAATGACCTTAATCTCGAATCCATGGTTCATACTCTCTGCTATTTGAGAGACAACATGTTAGGTGAGTTTTTTTCTACACATACCATAAAATTCTCAAATACATCTCCACTCAGCGATACATGTATCTGAGGAGGTATTAGTGGGTGGAATACTTATAATTATACAATTTTATGCTTTGTTACACCAATATAAAGGGTAATTTAGTAGATGAAACCTTGAACAGGAAAACTCAAATGAAAGCCTTCATGGATGTCAACTGTCAGTAAAATAGGATGGATTTGATTTATGAGTTGCATGTTGAGGTTCAATAATTGCATCGGAAACCTATTATAGCATCTTTGGATGCGACATACTCTCTTTTAGTGTCGGTTCAGAAAAAGAAGTTGTCAAAATTTAAAGGACCACTTATTAAGGGAGAGTGTTGTAGGTGCGGACCCATATTCAGGATGGTTCATTGATGATAATGAAACCATAATCATTTGTAGTTTTGTATGGGTTACTTCATATATACAGGAAGAGGTGGTGAGGGAATCATATGAATCTATTTATTCAGTTCATCTCTATCTTACCAATTTGTGCATTGATATCCACTGTGAGTATTCATGGATAGGTATGGGGAAGAATATTATAGGATTTATCACTTGATGCTCCACCTATCAGTAGGTGGAAGAAGTTCACAAGAATCTTGTTAGACATATGCAAACTCTCTTTATTCTTGAGTGGAAATTGAGTGATGTCACCATGGATTTCATGATAGTCTTTCTAAGATCCCCTAAAGGAAATGATGTATTATGGGTGATCATCAATTGGTTAACCATGGTTACATACATCCTACATATATAGAAGTTCTACCCTATTGATGATCTAGGAAGGCTTTATATCCGAGAGATAGTGTGACTTCCTGGTATTCCCCATTCTATCATTTCAGACTGGGATTCCCATTTCACTTCATGATTCTGGAAAGGGTTGTATAAGTAACCGGTTGAATAGGTGATCTTGAGTTTTTCATATAATCCTCAGACCAACGGTCTGTCTCGGTGGATTATTTGGGTGTTATAGGATATTATTTGGGCTTTTATCTTTGATTTTCAAGGTCCCAATGTAATGAATAAAACTCTGGTGGATTTTTCCAATAATAAAAAATTTCAAATAATGAATTATATATCTTTTTATGAGATATATATAGTAAACCATGTCAGTAAACTATGTGCTAGCTGGGGTTATGTCTGGTAGATCATTGGTGTACTCTCCTTGTTCAGTGGAATTCAAAGAATTTATATATGATTCAGAATCATATGGATAAAACTCACTCTAGGTATAATTCTTGTACTGATCATCATCACATATAACTTTAGTTCTTGGTGGTGTAGGATCGAAATAGTGATGTAGATGCTCAATTTACAAGAGGGGGGGGGGGTGGATGAATTGTATACTTTAAAAATTCCTTTGGAACCTTTAAAGTTAGTTAAGAATAACTATGTTTTCATTAAGAAAAGGAAAGTGCTAAGTTTAACAAAGTTAAAATTAAGCCAATTCAAAACATCTCTAACACCAAACAAAACTTGGAAAGAGATTCCTAAAGTAGGTTCCGTAAATATGGTTCCGGAAATAGAAACTTAACAAAATATTACAATATGAGATTCTACCTTAAAGCGTATAGAATCTAAATGAAACAGAGTACAAATAAGGAAATATAAGAAAGTTATACTTACATTAAAATACAATATGCAACGGAATATAAACAAGTAGTAGAACTACAAGTAACAAGATATAAGTCTTTTAACCCAAAGAGAAGGGTATCCAACAACCTTGGATAAAGATCCCTTGATTTATAATTTCAAGCAAGTCTGTCTTACCCACACCAGGGTAAGCCCTCGATATGAAAATCAGAGTCTCTGTCTTGCTATCCCTGCAAGCCCTCAACTTCAAGGTAGTTGGCACCTCTGTCTTCCTCAGCAAGGAAGCCCTCAAACTTCTAGGTAGTCAGTACCTCTGTCTTCCTATCCTCGGAAGTCCTCGAATGTAATCACCAACATTCGGAGTCGCCCAAAGAAAAAACTGAACGAGCAGTTCAGTACGCACAAATCATGAAAAGATTTCTCTCTCTAGAAATCACCTTAGCAGCGTGTGATCTCTAGATTGATCAGCTTCATTATTGTTTTTAGCTCTTTCAAATGAGCTCCTATTTATAGGAAAATTTCCTACGGTCGGCTCCTTCTTCCAACGGTCATATTTTCCATGAAGTTCGGAAGGACCTGTACACGTGTAACTCAACCAACCGTTAATATGAAACAGAATAGACGACATCGTTTTATAACAAACATTGTATAACTGAATGTACGACATTGTTTTGGAATGAAGCATATGTAAATAAAGACTAATTAATAGTTCGGAGTGTAAGCAAGTAAAAGGTTCGGAGTCTAACCAAAATGAAGTTCGGAGTCTATGTTGAGAAATGTTTGGATTCTATTTTATAGGAAATCAGATTCTGGTTTCATCAGAGATCGGATTCTAAATCTGTAGGGTTCGGAGTCAAACTGCTTAAAAGTTTGGAGTTAAACTTCTTAATAGTTCAGAGTCGAACTTCTTAAAAGTTCGGAGTCGAACATCTTAAGAGTTCAGAGTCGAACTTCTTAAGAGTTCGGAGTCAAACTTCTTAAGAGTTCGGACTCGAACTTCTTAAGAGTTCGGAGTCCAACTTCTTAAGAGTTCAGAGTCGAACTTCTTAAGAGTTCAGATTCAAACTTCTTAAGAGTTTGGAGTCGAACTTCTTAAGAGTTCGGAGTCGAACTTCTTAAGAGTTCGGAGTCGAACTTCTTAAGAGTTCGGAGTCGAACTTCTTAAGAGTTCGGAGTCGAACTTCTTAAGAGTTCGGAGTCGAACTTCTTAAGAGTTCGGAGTCGAACTTCTTAAGAGTTCGGAGTTGAACTTCATAAGAGTTTGGAGTCGAACTTATTAAGAGTTTGAATTAGAACTGCTTCAGAGTTTGGAGTCCAGAATTCAGATTAAAACTATATTACAGATCACATCCATGATTCGGATCCTAAAAACAGAATGCTCTAACATCTCATTAAGTATATGGTGTTTGTGATTTTCAAAACAAGAAGGAATGGAAAAGTCATAAGGAAAACCTTATTGACTCAACAATATCCCCCTTTTTGGAAAGCACAATCATCCTTTTGAAAAAGTATATAAGGATTTTGAAAAATTTCATTAGACTATTAAAACTTATCTCCCTTTGTTCATGGATAGAAGTGAATACAACTAACCCCCCCTTAGGCATTGAAACTCTAAGGATTGTATTTTGGGTTTCCGGAGTAGAGTTTTCATTATTGTAAGAATAAAAAAACGTAGTGGGAAACTACCCCTTTCCTTAAGGATATTTCTCATAGAAATTTTTCCATTCTCCTTTTTAGGAATAGTTCTTTTTTCATTCTCCTTCTTTGTGATTTTCAAAATGAATTGAAGGGAATGGAAAACAAATTATGCTACCTGAAACATTAGTATATAACAAGATTCAAACCAAATAGATAACCATTTCTTTAGTGTTGGGGGAAAAATTACAAGGAAAGACAACTACAACAGAAGATCGGAGTGGGTTCATTTGTATTCCTTTTCCATTGGAATAAGCTGCTTCAACAAGGCTTTGAGTTTCTTCAAGTCTCTTTGGTATTCCTCTCGTTTCCTCTCCAAGGCTTTTACCTTTTATTCTTGAGCTTTTAACAGCTGTGCTTGAGCCTCCAGGGCTTGTTTTTTCAAATTCAATAACTCATCCTACTTCTCCATCCTCTTCTGAAACTCAATCCGGAAATCTCTTTCAGTTTTCCAATTATGAGATACTGAGTTAAGATTGCCATTCAGATCCCTGACCTATTGATTCCAGAAATTTTGTTCCTGGGTAAACTTCTCAGAAATTTCATTAACCTTTTTGTCCTCCATTTCAAAAGCACTTTGAACTTCAGCCTGAAAATTTTCAATGTGAACTAAATCTTCGTCAACTCTCTTAGACCAGTTGGTTACTTTACTACAAGATTTCCTATGCACGTCATAATCGATCAGAAAACTTTTCTGTTCAGTTTCCAACTTCACAAACCTATCCATTACCATGGATAAAGAATCCGATTTCTGATTCATAGATTATTGCAGCAACTGGCATCTAGAATCTATAGTTGGATGAATCGGTATTGTTTCCACCAACTTTCTCAGAGATTGAACCACAAAATCATGGACGTGGGATGATGAATCCAAATCAAAGACTTCTTTTTGAGATTCCTCTTCTTCAACTGGCATCAACTTCCTTCTAGAGGTACCACCAACCTCTTTCTTTCTGATTATATCTTTAATAAGTGTATCCATTAATGTTTTCTTGCCTTTATCGGATTTCGGAATGAATTGAAAATTTGGAGAAACTTCCTCAGATTCAGAAACTTGAACAATCTGATCTTCATTTGGTTGCTGTCTTTCTTGTCCTTCTTCATGAAAGTTCCTTTGATAGGATTCGTCTTCATCAAACAAATCATTCTATTCTCCTTCCTCTTGAAGTTGTTTGCTGGATTCCTCATCTCCCTTCCCTGGAGATACTATTTTTCCAGATTCGGCCTTATAATCCTGAATTTGTTTGATCAAGGTATCTAGATCTTCACTCTCCTCTTCTTCTTCTTCTTCTTCCTATACTTGTTCTACTTCTTCCTCAACTGCTTCAGCAACCTTTTTCTCAGCTTCTACTGCATGTTCTTTACCCTTGTTCTTTTCCGGACTGACATAATTTTTCGCTGGTGTTTCTGGTAAAGAAGGTTCGACTCCGAATGATTCCGGAACTGGAAGCCTTTCAGAAGCCAACTCTGTACCTTTTAGCAAAGATTGTACTAGTTCAGCTTCAGTCATCTTCTTCCTCAACTTCTTTTCCTTTTTTTGTCTTTCCAGCTCCTCAGTGGACTTTTCTTTTAAAGCCTTAGCCTCAGCAGGATTGAGTCTGAATTGAGGATCCCCTTCCTTTCTCATTTCCTTATCTTTCCTCCATTTTTCTGCTACTTCATCTGTATAGATTTTCTATTTCTTCGGTTTGGGTGGTGCAGATTCAGTTTCCTTCGGCTGAGGAAATTCTTCATCAGTAACTACTTCCATAGACTTTCTCTTCTTAATTTTCTTTTTTAAAGGTTCTGGAGATTGTGTTTCTTTTTCAGCTGCTTTAAATTCTTCCAGAGATAGGGGTAAAATTTTCCGGATTCACTAGAAAATACCATCTTCATTCTCTTAAGCGTATCATCACTGACAAGCATGAGCATGCAATTCCGGATCATTGATTTGCAGGCAACTTTGAAAGATTCTAAGCATCAAACAATCAACATTGATAATAAGGCAGGAAACATTATAATCTGAGCTCTCATATTTCCTTCTTTGATATTTTTTATCGTAACCAAGACATGCCTTATCAAATTTATCATTCTTAGATTTACCAAAAAATCTAAGACATAGATATCACTCTTCTTCAGGTTGTCTTTGTCTCATCTTCTCGGAACCATAAAACCTTGCACCCATAGTTTCATTATTCTATTATTCGGAGTGAGCCGAGCAATCTTAGTAGTTGAATCATCCTTAAGCCCAAGAAACTGTAGTGATTTTTCCTTAATGAAACTTCCTTGCACATCCGGATGTTTGTGAGAGCAAAATTCATCTTCTCCCTCATATTCTATACCAACTAGGCTTGCTGCCTTAGTGTAAGAAATTTTATAAGTCTTTCCATAAGACATAAAAGAAAATCTTTCTCTTCCATCTTCCACTAGGATGGAAACAGACTCATAAAAGTCTATCAACAAGTCAGTGTAAATCAGATCCTGTTTATCTGACTTGGCTATGTAGAGGTCTTCCCATCCATTTAGTCTAATATTTTTCGAAATAATAGAGTCAAGCTTATAAAAATCCGGATGAACTAACCTTTCTCTGTAAACTAACCGCTTTGAAATTGGTTTCATAGTTGACATATCTTGTGAAGTTGCTTCAATAGACATTCGGAGTGAAGTAAACTGTAGGATTCAAATCAGCTTCATAGGGTTCAAAACCGGCCTTAAGAGGAGCAGCAGGGCTTCGAGACGCAAAATCTTGGAAACCGACGTGGGATGAGTCTCGGGACCCCCTTTGTATAGGCAAATAAAATGACCGTTGGTCTTCTAATGGTCATACAATGGTTGAAAATACATTGATCTGATCTGACGGTTGAGAATAACCCTGCAAAAAAATAAAATGACTCCGATCTTTTGAGTTTTTTTTAAAAGAAAACAGTCGGAATTGAGGCAAAACTAGAATCCGAACTAAACAAGGAAGATACCAGTAAGAAAAATTTAATTACAAATTTATAAGTAGGGAAATCATAACATACAGATTGACAAGAAATATTATTTGAAAATGGTAATATTCTTCTTTAAAAAAAATTTATAATGAAAATTCTAGTACAAAAAAAACGTTACAAAAATCCCAGTCCGAAAATCATCGTTCTGAAAATTGTCAGTATGAGAATTCCATTCCGGATGTTTTCAATATGAGAAAAAAATTCCAATCCAGAAAATTTTAGTTCTGGAAATTTCCATTCTGAAAATCTTAGTTCTGAAAAGTTTGAAAACAAACTTTGAAAAACTTTGTTATTCTAACAAACAAATGTACTCCCCATATAAAAAGGAGTTTATTACTGTAAGAAGACTTTTTCAATAGAAGGTTAATTAAGGATGATTACCTTATAGTTATCATCCCAAACTTTTGTTTAATGTATTCAAATCTATCAGAAGGAAAAGATTTTGTGAAAATATCATCAAGTTGATCATGTGTTCTGGTAAATTGAAGAATGATATCTCTTTTAAGTGTGTGATCCCTAAGAAAGTGATGCCTAATATCTATGTGTTTTTCACAGGAGTGATGTGCAGGGTTCTTACATAGGTCAATGGCACTTGTGTTATCACAAAAAATTTGAGTTTTAGTAAAACTCAATCCATAGTCTGTGAGTGTGTGTTGCATCCACAAAACTTGAGCACAACAACTTCCAGATGCTACATATTCAGCTTCAGCCATGGAATGTGCTACAGAATGTTGCTTCTTGCAGGACCAAGAAACTAATGAATCTCCTAAGAAATGACAAGTTCCGGATATACTTTTTCTATCCATTCTACACCCACCAAAATCAGAATCATAAATTCTTTTTAGAACAAAATCACTTCCAGAAGTATAAAATAATCCTATATCCATGGTTCCCTTAAGTTAGCGAAAAATTATTTTTACTGCCTTTAAGTGAGATTCCTTAGGAATGGATTGATATCTTTCACATAAGCATACTGAGAACAATATGTCTGGTCGACTAGATGTTAAGTAAAGTAAACTTCCTATCATACCTCTGAATGATGTTTGATCTACTAGTTTTCCAGTTTCATCAAGATCTAAAGAATTTGAGGTACCAATGGGAGTACTTATACTCTTAGTATTTTCATAACCATACATTTTATGAAGATCTTTAATATACTTATGTTGAGATATGTAGGTTCCTTCTGGTTTTTGAGAAATTTTAAAACCAAGGACAAACGTTAACTCACCCATCATACTCATTTCAAACATAGATTTCATTAGACTTTCAAAGGAGTCGGTCAAAGATTGCTGAGTTGAGCCAAATATGATGTCATCAACATAAATTTGAACAATCAAAACAATTTTCTTATCTTTATTTATAAAAAGGGTTGGATCTGCATTTCCCTTAACATAGTTATTTTGAAGAAAAAATCCAGTGAGTCTATCATACCATGCTCGTGGGGCTTGTTTAAGACCATACAAAGATTTGGTAAGTCTAAAAACATGATCAGGATGTTTTGTATCTTCAAAGCCGGGAGGTTTATCAACAAAAACTTCCTCTTGAACTTAACCATTAAGAAAAGCACATTTCACATCCATTTGAAAAAGTTTGAAATTAAAGAAAGCTGCAAAGGCAAGTAGAATACGGATAGATTCAAGTATAGCTACTAGAGCATATGTTTCTTCATAGTCTATTCCCTCTTGCTAATTGTAGCCTTTAGCAACATGTCTAGCTTTATTTCTTACAATGACTCCATTTTCATCACATTTATTTCTAAAGACCCATTTTACTCCAATAATAGAAGTTCCCTTAGATCTTCCAACCAAGGTCCAGACTTTATTCCTTTCGAATTCATTTAGTTCATCTTGCATTTCTTTGATCCAATCATCATCACCTAAAGCTTCAACTGTGCTTTTAGGTTCTAATTGGGAAATAAATGATAGATGTTCTACTTCATTTCATAAGGAACTTCTAGTCCTTACAGGTTGATTTACATCACCAATGATACTATCACTGGGATGATTCTTAAGAAACAACTGATTTGGGTTTTGTGAAACCTGTTCATCAACATAGGGTAGAAATTCTTCTGGGGTAAATGTTTCAGAAGTATCTTCTAGAACATTATCCTTATCAGAAGTTTCTTCTATCAAAGGTTGATAATCAGTTTTCTAAAACACATCCGAAGATGTAGGTTGAGGTGGTTTAAAAACAAAAGGATCTGACTCATCAAATTTTACATGTACTATTTCTTCAACAGTACAAATATTTTTATTAAAATCACTATAAGCCTTAGAGGTTGTGGAATATCCTAAGAAAATCCCTTCATCAGATTTTGGTGCTAATTTATGTAGATTATCTTTAGTATTTAAAATAAATACTTTGCAACCAAAAACCTTGAAGTAGGATAGTCTTGGTTTTCTACCATTCCATAACTCATAAAGAGTTTTATTAAGAAAAGGTCTAATCAAAACTCGATTTATAGTATAACAAGCAGTATTTATAGCTTCAGCCCAAAAATTTCTAGCAATAAAATATTCACTCAAAATGGTTCTAGTTATCTCGTGAAGAATTCTATTTCTTCTTTCAACTACACCATTCTTTTGAGGAGTTCTAGGTGCTGAAAAATTTTGAGTAATACCTTTTTTACTACAAAAAGTTTCAAAATCAGAATTTTGAAATTCTCCTCCATGATCACTATGAATAGTTTTCAATGGAAGGTTTTTCTCATTTTTAACATGAGCTCTAAAACTTTTGAAATAGGAAAAATCATTAGACTTTTTTGCTAGAAAATAGACCCAAGTAAATCTAGTGTAATCATCAACTAGAACAAACACATAGTATTTGCCTCCAATACTTCCAGTTTGTGTTGGACCAAAAAGATCCATGTGCACTAACTGTAATGAATCAGTTGTTGAGACTTCACCATTTGATATAAAAATAGATTTATGTTGCTTTCCATATTGACAAGGATCAAAAACTTTAGAATATTCAAATCTAAGATCTGGTAGATCCTTAACTAGTTTCTTCTTATAGAGTTTACATAGGTTCGTAAGATTACAGTGACCTAGTCTTCTATTCCATAACCAGGAGTGATCTTCCATTGCACTTAGGCAAGGTAAATCTTGGCTTCTGAGGTCTTTTATGTTCAGAGTGTAAAAATTCTCTTGCCTCTTGGCTGAGAGAATAAATTCTTCCTTGGAATTGTGAATTAAACACTTATCATTCCTAAAATTTACAAGGTAACCTTCATCACATAACTGACTTATGCTAATGAAGTTGTGCTTAAGACCCTTAACAAAAAGAACATTAGAAATCAAGGTTTTACCAAGAAGAACAATATTACCAATACCAACAATATCTCCCTTAGAATTATCTCCGAAAGTTACCTTTACTCCTTTCGTTTTGATAATCTTTTCAAAATAGCTTTTGTTACCAGTCATGTGTCGGGAACATCCACTATCCATGTACCATGTATTGTTGCTGGTACTCTTTTTATTTTCCTGAAATCAAGAAGAGGATTCGACTTTCGGAATCCAAAATTTCTTGGATCCGAGATTTCCTGATAATAAAATTTTAGGTGCCCACACCTTCTTTGAGAAATAAGCTTTGTGAAGTCCTAAAGATTGGGTTTTGTTTAAGGAACAATTCTTTGCCCAGTGACCACCACATTGACACTTGGTACAAAATGGGGCACTTTGAGGAACAAAAAAATTGTTACTAAAAATTGGTTTTGCATGGGTATAACCAAATCCAGATTTATTTCTTAAAGGTCGTATTTGGGAATACATTTTATCAAAATTTTCCTTACCATGGGTAAAGTTTGATAAGAATTTCATTAAGGAAAAAATTTTGGACTTGAGTTTTATAACCAAGTTTTTATCCTCAAAATCCTTCGTTTTAGAACTAGAGCTAGGCTCGAAAACATTTTTCTTAGAAATTACTTTTTGTAACTCTTTAGAAAGTTTGTTCTTCTCAGAACATACTTCATTAATATTTTTTGAAATACTTTCAAAATCAGAATTTTTCCTATCAATATCTTTAGAAAGATATGATATCTCTTTCATAAGAATAGAATTCCTAGAGTTTGCCTTATCAAGTTTCTTATTGAGTTTGGAATTCTCAATCTCAAGAAGTTCAGCAATCCTAGAGACTTCTTCATAAGTAGGTAAAGTATTTTCTTTACCAGAAGAGGATTCTTCATCAGAAGAGTTATAATATTTACTATCATTTGAATTTAAAGAAACATTGGTCAATGATTCAGCACTTCGTACCTTAGCTATAAAACAATGATTTTCAATAGGTAATCTGGCCATAAGACCAAGATTCTTCTATCCTGAAGAATCATAATCAGAAGATTCATCTGAAGAGTCACCACCACTGGCACTCCAGGTGTCATTAGCTTTCAAAACTTTCTTAGCTTTGGCTTTATAATACTTCTTTCTGTTCCTGTCTGAATTACTTTCTTTCCTTTCTTTCTTTTTGATCAAAGGGCAATTTGGTCTAATATGTCCAGCTCTTTTGCATTCATAACAAGTAACTTATCTATCTTATCTATCCTTTTTCTTATACTTGGATTGGAAATTTCTCTGTCCAGCTATCTTGTTCATCCTTCGACCAAGATTTGCTAATTCATTTTCATAGACTTCACTCTCACTAGATTCGTATTGGAAAATAACTTTCTTAGACTTGGATCTGGTTACTCTCTCAGGAGTCTTAGCTTTCATCTGATTTGAGGTTGTTTTAAAATCAATAGTACCATTTCCATTCTTCTTCTTGATATTGTACGCATCTCTCTTCATTCTAGTCTCATGTTGTAGATGAGTTCCAAATAGCTCATCAAGAGTAATTTGAGTGACCTTCCTGTTCTCATCTATAACTGTTATTTTGGATTTCCACTCATTGGGCATAATGTCAATTATTTTATCCACAAGAGCTTCATCATCTAAACCTTTCTCTCCCATAGATTTTAGGTTTTTGACTATAGTCATGAATCTCTGTTGAACTTTACAGATTGGTTCTCTATAAGGAAAGTTGAAGCCATGATATTCAGCTCTAAGCATAGCTCTCCTAGTCTCAATCACTTTAGAAGTTCCAAAGTGTGTAACCTCTAACTTATTCCAGATACAATTAGATGCTTCACAAGAAGAAATTTGGCTATATATATTTCTAGTCATTGAACACAGTAGAGTATTGCGTACCTTATAATTGAGTTGATATTCTTGCTTTTCCTGGTTAGTAAAAGTTCTAACTTCCTTTTTAGGAATTTTATAATCACAGTAAGCATACCAAAGTTATCCACTCCAGTGTTGATAAAAAAAGTTTTCATTCGATCTATCCAGTACTCATAGTCATTACCATCAAAGATAGGTGGTCTTTTAGGATTTAGATTATCAATTGAACCAAATTTAATTTCTGTCATACAAGAAACTTTTGATATACAAACTTGCTAGTAGAAAAAAAATCGTAATAACAATGTTCAGAATGAGAAAGTTTGGAATGGGAAAGTTCAGAATTGAAAAGTGAGCAAGAAAAACTTATTCGTGAGTATAAGTATTTCAGAAACCTGCTCTGATACCAATTGTAGGATCGAAATAGTGATGTAGATTCTCAATTTACAAGAGGGGGGGGGTGAATTGTATACTTTAAAAATTCCTTTTGGAACCTTTAAATTTAGTTAAGAATAACTATGTTTTCCTTAAGAATAGGAAAGGGCTAAGTTTAACAAAGTTAAAATTTAGCCAATTCAAAACACCTCTAACACCAATCTAAACTTGGAAAGAGATTCTAAAAGTAGGTTCTGGAAATATGGTTTCGGAAATAGAAACTTAACAAAAGATTACAATATGAGATTCTACCTTAAAGCGTATAGAATCTAAATGAAATAGAGTACAAATGAAGAATTATAAGAAAGTTATACATTCCTTACAATACAATATGCAGCGGAATATAAACAAGTAGTAGAACTACACGTAACAAGATATAAGTCTTTTAACCCAAAGAGAAGGGTATCCAACAACCTTGGATAAAGGTCCCTTGATTTATACTTTCAAGCAAGTATATTTTACCCACACCAGGGTAAGCCCTCGATATAAAAATCAGAGTCTCTGTCTTGCTATCCCCGCAAGCCCTCAACTTTAAGGTAGTTGGCACCTATGTCTTCCTCAGCAAGGAAGCCCTCAAACTTCAAGGTAGTCGGCACCTTTGTCTTCTTATCCTCGGAAGTCCTCGAATGTAATCACCAACATTCGGAGTCGCACAAAGAAAAAACTGAATGAGCAGTTCAGTACGCACAAAGCATGAAAATATTTCTCTCCCTAGAAATCACTTTAGCAGCGTGTGATCTCTAGATTGATCAATTTCATTATTTTTTTGAGCTATTTCAAATGATATCCAATTTATAGGAAAATTTCCAACGGTCGGCTCCTTCTTCCAATGATCATATTTTCCATGAAGTTCGGAAGGACCTGTACACGTGTAACTTGACCAACGGTTAATAAGAAACAGAATAGACGACATCGTTTTATAACAAAATTTGTATAACTGAATGTACGACATCGTTTTGGAATGAAGCATATGTAAGTAAAGGCTAATTAATAGTTCGGAGTGTAAGAAAGTCAAAGGTTCGGAGTCTAACCAAAATGAACTTCGGAGTCTATGTTGAGAAATGTTCAGATTCTATTTTATTGGAAATCAAAGTCTAGTTTCATCAGAGATCGGATTCTAAATCTGTAGAGTTCGGAGTCAAACTGCTTAAAAGTTCAGAGTTAAACTTCTTAAGAGTTCGGAGTCGAACTTCTTAATAGTTTGGAGTCGAACTTCTTAAAAGTTCGGAGTTGAACTTCTTAAGAGTTCGGATTCGAACTTCTTAAGAGTTCTGAGTCAAACTTCTTAAGAGTTCGGAGTCGAACTTCTTTAGAGTTCGGAGTCAAACTTCTTAAGAGTTCGGAGTCTTACTTCTTAATAGTTCGGAGTCGAACTTCTTAAGAGTTCGGAGTCGAACTTCTTAAGAGTTCGGAGTCAAACTTCTTAAGAGTTCGGAGTCGAACTTCTTAAGAGTTCGGAGTCAAACTTCATAAGAGTTTGGAGTTGAACTTCTTAAGAGTTCGGAGTTGAAATTCTTAAGAGTTCGGAGTCGAACTTCTTAAGAGTTCGAATTAGAACTGCTTCAGAGTTTGGAGTCCAGAATTCGGATTAAAACTTTATTATAGATCACATCCATGATTCGGATCCTAAAAACAGAATGCTCCAATCTTTCATTAAGTATAAAGTGTTTGTGATTTTCAAAACAAGAAGGAATGGAAAATTCATAAGGAAAACCTTATTGACTCAACAGGTGGGTTATCGAGTATTTATATGTGCGTCACCTAGATTGGGTGATAGAAGAATCTAGTGATGGGGAAAGAAATTTCCCAAATATTTAGGGCCTTATAAGCATGTGGAATGGTTTGGCCTAATAAAATATCAATTATTATTACCTGAGAGGTACCATTCCTTGTACAATGTCTTTAACATATCTCATCTTTGATAGTATCATCTAGAACCTTATCCTTCATTTTAACCTAAGGATATTGAGAGGTAGGATGATTCATCATTCATGGTGAATCTGAACCACATAATTGATGACTCGTAGGAGTGGGAAGCTGATGTATGTGCATTGTGTCCAGAACCCATCTCATAAGATGTTCTCATATTCCCTAAAGGGAAACTATGAGATGAGTTGTCTTAAATATAGGAGGTTGTAACATACCGACTTTTATTGAAGGTACGAACTATAAATATTTTGTTCTAGTTTCTCAAAATGGTCCTAATAGTTATTCGTAACGATGTCAACATGTATTTGGGCATATGTGAGGCTCATTTGGACCCAGAGACCCAAAATGGGATAAAATGACTAGGCTACAAGGTTAGAAAAAAGCATGCCACCTAGCCTACACGGTCTCCACAAACCATGGAACTATAGACATAGGGAAGTTGGGGGCCACATAGTTTCTCTACAACCATGAAAACTTGGGTGCATGGAGGCATGTTCCATCTTCATATTATGATAGATATTTTCTTCATGGTTTTCATACAGTAAGATAAATCATGTTCTTAACCTTGTTATAAGACTCTTTTAAGAAGATAATGGCGCATGGTTGGGGAATGGTTTAGCTATTCATGTGGTCAAACCATCATAAATTGTATTTTTGGGTGAAATAAAAAAAATACCCTCTTAAATTATTTATACCTATTCCTTCCTCCTCCTATTTTTTTTCTCTATAAGTTCAGATCTCCTCCTCCCATAAGAAACCTCTTATCCTCTCATGATAAGAATAAATCCTTCTCCTTTATAAAGACTTCAAATCATTCACAATTAGATCCACTGGAAATCTAGAGGTGATATATTCCATCCTATCTAATCAATTCCATGTTCCCATATGTTTCACTATTTTAGGGAAAACTCAATTTCCCCATTTTTAGTGAATTATTTAATTTCATTGATTTCTTATAACATAGTTTGAAAAATAGTATGAGACTGGATGAGGGAAGCTCTATAAGGATAAGGTAGGTGGAATAGGTATTTTACCCTCATTTATTTGTGTTATATAATACTTTTTGTTGTTCTGATCACCTAACCTTTCCAATGGATCATCCAAAAATTTAATTAAATCATTTCATGTGGTTTCACTTGTGTATTATGATTATAACCAGTGGATAATCATCTTTGAGGCTGGATTCCTAGACTCAGACTGCCCTAATGGGTGTGTTTTACTGTTTTGGGCCTAATTTCACCATAATTAAAATTGTTCAAACACCCCTTGGGTGTGTTGTTATATAATTAATTTCTTGAGACTATTGTTTTGGTTGAATTCAAGGTTGATCCAAGAGCGGGAAACTTATACCCTATGCATATGATAAAATTTTCTAATTAGATGGATTTTCCAAGAGCTTAATGCCTTACAACATATAAACCAAATGGATTACCCAATGGGATTTCCTTGAAATTTATTCACATTTTCATATAAATAATCAAATTAAATGTAATGAATTTTTAGGTGAACTTGTTATAAATGATATGTTTTTTCTTCTAATTTACCTTAATTTCTAGGGTGATACAATGGGTTTTGATATAAAGACCCCTTTTATGGACTCTTGTTACTTGTTATAATAGTTAATGGATAGTAAACATGCCTCAGGTGACTCCACCTATGCCTGGGATAGTCTCAAAGATGGTTTTTTACCTCCAAATGAGTGATAGTAATTCACTAAGGGAGATTCCTTGGATGGGATCAATGACATGATTGATTATACCATATCACAAGAGATACTTGGGCCCCTACATGTGATACAATGTATAGATTCATAGGTTTGTTATTATTTGACAATATCATAGTATTATTGGAGTGATACATGGGACTTCATACTTATGTCTCCATGGATAGACTATTGTTTATTAGTGATATGGATTCCCCTCTAAAAATACATTTATGTTACCACTACACATCCATAAATATTCTAAAGGTGTCTCACCATATTTTATAAAGTGATTTTAAAATTAATTCTGAGGTAAATAAATTATTTCAAAATAAGAAATGATTCTTGTGATTTAAAAATGCAGGGATGTGTCCTCAAAGCCCAATCAAATGTTTGGAGACATTCCATCACAATGAACCATATACATCTGGAATTACCATTATATAATCTTTGGTTCAGAATCATTGGATTATGAAGAAGTAAGAAGATTTTGGGGTGGGGTGTCTTAATTAAATCCACCTCAAGTATTTTATTATTTATTCTTTCCTTCATTTAATTATTATGGAACCCTGAGATTTTAATTTTCTGGGAATAGAATGTCCTAGTCACTGTGGGTTCCAACAAACTGAGATTATATCTCACAATTTGATTGAGCACCTTTTCTAATAGAGTAGTCTTTATGGTTTCAATTATAGATAAATGGAATTATCTGACTTCGAATTCTTGAGTGACCCACCATACTAGGAAGGAGTTGGGAGAAGAGGACCGAGCCTATGCTTGAGATTCTAGTAATAGTAGTTGTAATACTTTTTATATTTTTCATCAAGCTATATATTTTTGTATCCTCTATCCCTTGAATATTTAGTTTTTTTATAGATACATCATCAAATTGTGTGTATTTTTTACTTGTTTCCACTTTTCATTTACTATCTTATATGGTTTTACTATTACTATTTAGTTGTATCTGTTTATTTTTTCTCATTCTCCAACTCTTTGTCATTATTTACTATTATGTTGTACTCAGTTATATGAGAGAATAGTCTCCCCAATACCACACTCTAGGAAATTGATACTAGTCTAAAACCTATGGAATTTGAGGAGGCATGCTTGAGATGATTTTTTATACCGTCTCATGGAACAATTATATGGAATCTAGGGCAGGATGCTACAGAATAATTCTCAAGTGGTTTAACATCTCTGTTAGAGTGTTATAGGTGATCATATTATTTACTAATTCTTATTGCACTACATTATTCTATTTCACTAGCTATTAATTTTCCTCAAACAATACCTTAATATGTGGGAAAATATATACAAAAACTTATTTAGGTTCCTTTTTATGTAACTATTATAATTATTAAAAATTATACTAACTTACTCATTAAGGTCAAATTATTCATAGAATGATCTTTAATAACTAAAATAATATTCATCAATAGATTTATTATGAAACTTTATTCCCTGATGAACTGTATCTAGTGGTTATTCTTATTCTTTACTTATTATATTTCTTTGCTTCTTGTCCTGTCTCTTTTCACTGTTTATTAATGTCTTGGTTGTGACATCCAAGTCTGATTTGATAGAGACAACATCTAAATTTTCAATACAAGGTACTTCATCAAAAATTTAAAATATATACTTCATATAAATTGGATAAATGTACTAGTAAAAAACATCATTTCTTATAAGTGTTACCCTTTGGCTCAAGTATCATTTTTATGGCTAATTGATCAAATTAGAGAGATCATAGTCTCTAATACCACATAATATGCCAATGGACTATGAAAAAACACCATGGAGGGGATCTATCATGAACCAAATTTTACAAAATTAAAAAATTTATTTTACCTCAAACAATTTGGTTTTTAAACCTATATCACCTATTAAGATATGAATATATATCTTTTTAATTTCCCATATAAAATTCCAATATGCATTGTAGTTGTTGAAAGTTAAAATACCATAGGTATTTTAATAGGGTTCAGACTTAATGTTGGAAACCTACTCATTTTTGTTTCAAATAACATTGATTATTTTAATATCCACTATAATTAAATCACCAATTAAAATGGTTGTGCAAGGATAATCCTATTATAACTAGTATCCATAGGGGTAATGAAAATTTGAAAATAATTTGATATTTTAATTTTTTATAGTTTGTTTTGTGAATTAAGACTCAAAATGATGTTCTAGGAGTAATTATATGATATTTTTTTATAGTTTTGATGTTATTTGGATGACCCAGGGGTTTGGGAGAGCCTCAATAGATTGTTTGGGGCCTAGTTTCTTTAAAACATCACCAAAAGACTCTTCAAGACATAAATAAATGGATTGAAATTTCATGGTTCTATAAGTGAGTGGAGAAATATATGCCTTGATGATTTATGGTGTGAGATCTAGACCCTCTCCATGAATTAGTGATAATTTTTTTGAATAACTAATTGGATGATCTGTCCCCCAAAATTTGAGGTCAAACAAGTGTGCACAAGGAGACGTTTAGGCCAGTTCCACCCCTCTATTCCTTCTATGTTACTCATTGGTCTCTAATTTTTTTTTCATTTTTATATAGTTGTTTTAGTAATTATCTATATAGTTCACCTCATGGAGACCCGAAGAGCGCTCCTGCAGAACCCGTCGTGCGAGGGAAACCCTAAGCTTGATTCTCGAATGTTTGCTTATGTTGCCGTTGGAAAATCAAAAGATGCACTTTCTGCTCAACCCGATGCGGTGTAAGAAATTTATGTTTGCCAGAAATATTTTCGACATTGTGGGCAACCCGCGATTTCATTCTCATCAAGTGAGGTAAACTTGCTTTCTTCTGATTTAAAATTTGTCTTGGTTGGAAAATTTATGAATCGAAGGCCTTCTTTGAAGTATCTTAGATCATCTCTAGAAGCAATAGGATTTACGGGATTTCAAATCGGTCTCCTGAAACCCTCACACATTGTTTTTCGGTTTCCTTCTTAGGAGGAATACTATAGGCTTTGGATCAAGAGGTCATGGTCCTTTGGAGGTTGTTTATTGAAAATTCTTAAGTGGTATCCTGAGTTTGATGCATATTCTAAATCCCCTATTGTTCCTCTCTGGGTTAGCTTCCCAGAGTTACCTCTTCACCTTTTCAAGAAGGTAGCCCTCTTCCCCATTTCTAATCGTATTGGGAATCCTTTGAAGTTAGATTTTGTAACAAAAATGATTTCAAGACCCTTGATAGCTAGGATTTTTATTGAGTTGGATGTTTCCCAACATTTTCCCTCCAGTATTTGGATTCAAGGTGGAGACCTTGCATTCTCCCAAGAAGTTTTTTATGATTGATTGTCGGACTACTGCTCCAAATTCTTTAGATTAGGACACAATTCAAACAAATGTGACAAAGACAATGTTCGTTTTAAAAGTCTTAAACCTGTTGGACAGAAAAGTATAAAAATAATCAAGAAAACATGGCTGGAACTTCTAATTCTGTCATTAGAAAAGATGATCTGGTGGTTAAGGACAAAGAAAAAACCCATGATTGTGTTACCAAGGAAAGATATGATGGAGTAAATGTACAATTGAATTCTCAAACACCTAGTGATCCACTCTCAGAATTTTTCAATGAAGTTCTTGCTATCACCAAACAACAAGAACATCTTGATGCTGATAAGAGGGATTCCACCCACCTAACCTTGAAGGAAGATGAAAAATCTGAGGGTCATGTGGTTAACAAAGATGGGCTTACAGAGGAATCTCTCCAGGTTGTTGTTGAGAAGATACTTAAAGTAGGGGAATCTTTTCATCTAAATGATCGAAAAGGAAAAAAAGTCATTATAGACTCAGATGGTTTTATCACTCCACTCCCCAAGAAAACTAGGAATCATAGAGACAACATAAATTATGAAAGAACCATAATCACAAGATCAGTTGCGGCCAAAAATCCTGACCCTGAGGTTCCTCCAAATCCAATTCCTATAGAGCCCCTGCCTGAATATCCAGAAAACTCAGATGGTTCTGATTCAGACACCTTCTCAAGTGAAGTGGATGAAAATGACCCGGCATATAGAGATGCCTATCAGTATGATTATGATCTGGATTTTCCAAAGGAGCATGACTCCTGGTTCAGGGAAAATGAAACATCTACATTTTGGAAGTATAAAAATGGTGAGATAACCGCTCAGGTTTACCTGGATATCAGAAAGGGAATGTTTATAAAAGTTTATGAGGAATTCAATAAGGATCCAAACTTTGATTTCATGAGTATCCCATGGCAATAAGTTTTGGATCTGGTTCACTCATTGCATGACCGTTTGTCTTGCTGACTCTAGATTGAATTGGATTGATTGCACAACACCATCAAAGAATGTTTTTATGAACTCTGATGGTAGGTTTTAGGGGATTTTCTGTTTGTTTGTGATTGGTCCCAGTATGTAGAAATAGTGTTCTGATGGAACAATGGGTTTTTTACTCACTGTTGGGCTTGATGATCTCTGTCCTGGTATCTCTTAATTAATGCACTGGTTCTGTTTGAGTGATATACTCTTGTTTGTTGCTGTTGAAGTCTTGGACTGGAAGGATTCTATTTTGCAAGATGCAATCTCTAGCCTTGGGTCCTCCACCTTTATATGATATCATGAATTCTTGATGCTTCTGTTCTGAATTTGGGAAGACTCAACATGGCTGCATAGATCTTGTACAGGAATTATGTGTGATTCTAAATTGTTTCTTTGGTTTTTTTCTCAATAGTTTGGCTGGTCCTTGTGTTATCAGTTTGACATGAATTTTTTATGAATACATTTCAAATTTCTACTGTATTTCTGCTATATATTTTTGGATGAACTTCTTAACTCACTCTGATACAATTATTCAGTCTTGAACATCTGTTTGTTTTACTGTAATATTTTCATTATGGAGTCCTGCATTCACTATATTTTATGGATGGATTGGTGATCTGTTTGGAGGTTCTGCACTTGAATTATATCAGACTATGCTAATTATGTCTTCTGTCCAGCTCCAAGTCACTTTTTTTCTCTTCTATTTCTTTTAGTTGGGTGGGCTGCTGGTTTTGATTGGCTGTTTATCTATACTGTTTACCTAGGTTTGATTCGCTTGGAGGCTCTGTTTATTTCTGGTTGAGGGGTTTCTGTATATACTGGATTCTGCTTGGTTTCTTCTTTTGTTTCCTGGGTTATCAATTGATGTTTTGATACCTGATCCCTATTTCTATCTTCTTTTATGGATGATTCTGCATAAGAGATTATGTCAATTGGTTCTTTTGACTCCGGATTTGATGGTTTATTTGGCTAGATTACTCAACATCATGGAAGGTGCTATTATTTTCTCTCTTTTTCAACCTTTCAGTTTGATGTGGGCTGTATGTATGATTTCTTTGTATCCCCCCTTATTTTTCCTTCCTGGTGAAAACACATTGCACCTCGTGTTTATAATATCAACTTTGTTTTTAAAAAATCTATATAGTTCAACTCTATTATTTTAACCATATAATTCAACTTTGAATTTAGGGCTAGGATTGGCATTGATTCCACCATTGCATATAGACTTGATTGAGATAGAAGGGTATTTTTGTTAGATTTCACAGAGGATAACCAGATATATTTTATTCCTTCCATATCACTTTTATTTCAGTAAAGGTACATTTATATAAGTGTTCCTAATGTTTTTTGGTGAATTTTAATGAATTAATCAATTTAATTAGTGAGATTGATTAAGTATTTTTCTTTTCTTAGGCTTGGGGGTGCATCAGAATTAGACCACAACCCATCAGTTGTGGATTTTGTGTGGTGAATTCATCTAGTGACTTTATCAGTGTCAATTTTGGTTGAATTATATTGTTTATCTATACAAAATTTTAAAAATTAATCTCTCAATTAATATTTTATTATTTTATTATAATGTATTTATTCACTTATTTTTATTCTTGTTAGGACCTCATGATGATGGGTGATGACCCAATAGACTTGGTCCAGCCTGTACTAGGGTATCAAATAATGAATTAAAAGAAAATATCATAGAGTTTCGGTAGGAAGTTATTTATACATGATCAATGGTATTTTTATATTTTTATATATTATTGGCATGGGATTGTGTGGTCTCACCATTGAGGGAGACTCAACATATTAATTTGATTATATTGTTTATTTTAAGATTAAATTCCTAGATAAGTTGGTAAATGTTCTCATGTGACATTACTAACCCTTGATTATAAGATTTATCACCTCATACACCAATGTTTGAGTCCATCATTATACTTGTATTACTTTAGATAAACATTGCTTGAGGGGTGATACATAAATGGTTTAAGTGGAAGTGGTGACCCTTAACATTGGTTCCCTTGGTGACCACTATATATATGTGAGTTGTAAATTGATATGGATTGCCTAATGGATAGTCTTGATAGGTACTTTATGCGCCTCAAAGATGTCATGATAGTGAGACAAGAATGTGGTTTTCATTCCTCTCCCACTATGCCATGATTATCAAGGTGGCTATACCTTATGGATATTGATGTATAGTTGGGGAGTGAGGACCATCCTCAGCTGACATGGTATGGTAATAAACATGAGGTCATCTACATTGGGAGACTTTCCTAGGAGTTTGGTGAGGCCTCAATGAGACTTCGATTCTGCCAAGGTACATGATATCCTTTGAATGAGTATTGATGACCCAAGTGATCAAAATGAGATAATGGAGTGCATATGGGGTTTCCTAAATATGATATGACCTAGGGGAACTTAGAGGGTGCCTTAGTGAGATGTTGAAACAAGAGCGGGTGTATAAGGGAAATGGGCGGTGGTTATCATGGGTATCAACACTGTATCTAAATTGATGGTATGAGAATGAATGGTTGTGACGATGATATGTCATACACTAGAGCTACCAAACTCAAATTTCTTGGATATGTATGGATAGAAGGACGACGCTATCTATATGTGTATTATGGGATGATTAAGGTGGGATACACCACCAACTGAGATGTCATAATGTATGTTTTATAATTCCCTAGATATTCAATATGGATCCAATTGGTGGAATGCATAGTCTATTGATACTTCATGTATGGTAGGAGTAACCAAACCTATGGACTCATATTGTGTGATGTGTGATAAGGAGTGTGACACCTTAAAATAAAATGATGCATGATTCTCAGTAGTTTGAAAACCTATGTTTTTGTATGTATTTGGGAGTCCTTTTATGTGATCATTTGATCAATATGTTGTGAAAATGTATTCACCAATATGTAATTTAGGAATAAGATAGTCGAATCTGTTGCATAGATAATGTTTTTCTTTGGAAGGGAATTCCCTGGATCATGGTGACGATTCTTATAAGGTAAATACCTAAAATATAAATATTAGTATTTAAATCCTTGGATATACAAATTGTAATTAGATAAGCAATGATTTTGTATTCCTCACAAAATCTCCTTGCTTAAAGATTTTATACTTCTTGGGATTCCATGTACATTCTCCTTGGATCTTCATGTTGTTAGGTTTGATATAGAGAGTCACACCTGTGGACTCGGAAGATGTGTTTTCCTATAAGAGTCTTCTATGGGTCAATATGAATAGTGTCCCATGGGTGTAATTTGGATTTCATATAATGTACTACTAGGAAGTCTTCTGTTGTCATGATATTGGTATCCACAATTGGGTGATGTACATAGAGACACCATAATATTGGATTAAACATGTTTGGGACAATCCCAAGAACAATGTAAGTACTTTAGGATCAACATTGGTCATTCATTTATGCTTCTACAATATTTTATTAGTTCTTCTCACCATATCACATGTGTACATTTCATTACTACTTATATATGAGACTCAATTGGTGGTACCCTACTAATTTATACTCACACTTGTCTAAGTAGAGCAAGTCACTTTATTACCCATGTAGTGTTCACTAATTTTATCTTCTAGTTGTGAAGAGGAAAATGAGTATCTTGATTGAGTATGAGAACATAGATGGGTTCAAAAACAAGATTAGTTGAGCTTGAGGGATGGTAGTAGAGTATGAGGGTAATTTATTCCTTTATTTACATTTAAATGTGGTCAAACTAGTGGGTGGTTAGTTTTGTATGATAGTGTTATCATGAATCAGTATGATTATATGCTTCCACAGTAATTATTATAATTGATGTTTTGTTTATTTTATAATTTGTAATATGATTATTGTTATGTTATATGATGTTTGGTTATTTTTTGTTTTATTGTGATCTCATATACAGTGGTGTAATCTACCAATAATACAAACATATACCCCTGATACTATTCATAAGCCTCTGGAATATGGGGAGGCATGTTTGAGTTCACATGGTGACATGATCTGATTAATGTTTTTAGTGAACTGAGGAAGGGATGTTGCAAATTGGTAATAGAAATTTTATGAGTATGATCTCAAAAAAATGTGCCAGAGTTTTAATTTTGTAATATTATATTGGGAGATGGTAAATAGGTGACATAATAATGTATGAGAACTTATTTTCAACATTAGAATATCATAGCAAGAACAATTTTTTTGTTATGATGTCGAGGATTCTAGTGATATGAGACAATTTCTCTTTTCTTTTCGTATTATGGGTGATTTAGTCCCACATAGAATGCCACACTATTTTTTCATTGATTTATGAATTTTGAGTTTTGGGATTTCTTTCACATAGCCTATTGGGAAGAGGATAATTACATTATTGTTTTATATTGGAATATTGGTTTGAGGCTAGTGTTTATTCATCCAATCCAACAAGTTGGATTAACCTGACACACACATTCTTGTGTGATATTTATCACTAGACATAGAGGGTATAACCATTGAAAGTGATAGTGATAACTTTTAGGGAATTTTCCTATATAAATTTGAATTAATATCTACTCATTTGGACTACCTTATATGTATTTTATGGGGATCAGTTTTGGGTATTTATGAAAATATGCTTCTTTAAGAGGGTTATGTAGTCCCTCTAGTAAGGTATGTATTGTTACCCCAGTATGTTGGTACACGAATTAGATGCATTAGTTATGAAACCTTTTGTGTGAGGTTTATTATGATATTGGTTCCAAAAATATAATGGGATCTATTATTTAAAGTGTTTGTAACAACCCATATAGATGTTTTCCCATAGAGTTTGGGGGAGACATTATAACTAACTAAACCATATGACAATGTGTTCTCTCGACAAAGATCATCTCAAGATGATGATGTTATGAATAGGTAATGATATAAGAGAATTTTCTCCTTTAGGGTGTGGTTCCCATATATTGAGGCCCAATGAGGATCTACTTGAGATTTTCATTCTCAGGGGGGCAGTCCTGTGTGTGGATATCAAGTGAGAATTAGTTCCCCTATATTTAGATGAGTTAGAATGTGCTTCTAGAGATATATAGGGACATGTGATAACCCTATAGCGAGTATATTGGATTTTTAGATTTCATGTGATGTTTGAGATGACAACATAAAGGTGTTACACATGAGTAGTGGACTATGTGAGGTATGTCATATGGGTTAGTTGGGAGAGATAATTGTTTATATATATATATATATATATATATTTTTATGATAGGTGAGTATTGTGGAATGGATGATATGTTGAATTTTGATAATTAGGGTAACATGATAGAGGTGTTAGCCATGATTTTTGAGAACCATAGTGATGTGAATAATTGGAATATACTTTTTTAGGAGGATAATACATAATAGGTGCTATTAGATATTTTATATTCAGGTTTATTCTATGGGATTTTATGAATAAAATAGCTTGAGTACTGGTACCTTTAGAATCAATGTTTGTCTTCAAAGGAAATATTAATGTGGAGTATATCACTCTTTTTTTATTAATTTATGATTGGTTCATTTATATTTTCTGCGCAGATTCTCATGATTTATAATGATGTCTAGATTTGTGGGATATTGTGCGATAGATGTTGGCATGCGTGAAATAGTTGATTTTGAAGAAGAGCACTAGGGGTGCTTCTGATAGATGATATTGACATGAATTTGAGTATGGTAAAATTTTTTGGTGCATGAATCTAGGTTAAATGACATGCTAGTCAAGGGATCATGAGTTTGGTTGGGCGATTGGGTGGGTAAACGTTCACCTATGGGGTTTACATGAGATCGAGGTTGAACAGTTTGGTTACACATGGTGCCTGTTGAATTTTAAATCACTGATAATTTATGTCTAGGTCAAGGAATGATAGATTCTAGTGGTATTCTATTCCCTATGTTTTGAGTTTAATGATATTTTGATCTTATTTAATTAAAATGAAACAATATATGATGTGGTGTTAGGAGTTGAAATTAGTGAGTGTAGATGTAGAGGAGTGACATGTGTGAGATGATAGAACCTATTGAGGTTTCAATCATGGAATGATGTATGGTGAGAAATATATGTGGTAGTGAACTATTTTCCAATTGATGTATGTGAGTGTCATCAAAGACGAACTTTGGCGGGTTTTAGGGATGTAATTCTTAGTGAGTTCAGAATGTTTATTAATTTTTGTTTTTTTCAATATTTTTGTTATGAGAAGAATGGTAACATATAGTCTTCTTACATTGTGATGAAAATATAGTGGGATGTGTAGATATAAAATTGTGTTAGTAGGGTCATGCATGTGTTGAGACCATTAGGTGGATTATTGAGGTAGAATTCAGATGTCGGTGAGCAGATGATTCCAAATAATTTGATCCCATATCAAATATCATATTTGATATTCATGTTAGTTATTGGATGGAGTCTGTGTTTTGGAATTTGGATCGAGATGATCTTGGTGAGATCTAATAGTGATTTATGTCATTAACGGTGATTCATGATACGGTTCATGTGGTGAACTATTATTTATGACATTGATTATTGGGTGAACATTGATTTGCGTCATGGTTTATGTAGTGGATCTTGTGGAGAATCATAGTGAAAGTGTGTCTTTAGTTGATTAATATTGTTGAAGTGTGGGAAGTTAGTATCATGGTTTGAATATCATCAAATTTGGTATGATGTAGGTATTCGAAGTATTGTCCTGGACCATTTTGGGAATTTCTGGCGTATGTGGGCCCTATACATGGGCAATGGGGACTCATCAGATTTGTTCTAGAATAGAAAATGAGTGGTGTTATTTATATTTTATCAATTTTTTTATAAATTATATAGCTGTGGGGATATGGAAACAACAATTAACATTTCTTTGGGCCATTTCGATTTTCGTAGGATATTATGATGGTGGGGATCTCTATAGATCAGGATCATCAATTACGAGTGAAGTCTTATAGAGGGAGAAAAATAATTTGGATAATGAATTGATTGATTTCTGGGTGTTGGTAAGCCCAATATTGGTTTTTCATTTATGGTGGTGAGTAGTGGCTTAGTATTTAATGAATAGTTCCCCTCATGATTGGAGTTGTGTAATGGGAGTTTACATAGAGTTCCATGGTGAAACATAGAAAATTGAGCATCAATTGATGATTGGTTTAGGTCATGATTAATGGTTTAAATAGAAAAGAATATTTTTGGGGATTAAAAGTTCTATAGTGGGGGGATTTTAATACCATGTGTTTGTAAGTGTGGAGAAAAATCAAAAGGAGTATGACTACTATATTTTGTTGGATTGTTACATTGGAGAAATGATGCATAAATTGAGATGTTGAAGCCTTTAATGTAATAAATATAAATTTTTGGTTGAGTTTTAGTGTTTTGTAGATGGCCATTATGCTTGGGAGAGTGTTAGTGGAAATTTGGGGGGCTAGGATACTATAAAAATTAAACAATAGGCCGTTAATAGTGTTAACTTATGGTTCACACCATGATAGGGTGACATTATTTTTTTTAATAAATAAAAATTGTTTGACCACCCTCATTTAAGGTTGAATATGTTCATGTACAGAGGGATCTCATCTAGTTCCTCCCCCTCCATTCCTTTCGTGTTCTACCTTGATCTAGGGTTGGTTCCTTTATTTTTATCTATATTGGATTTAGTTACAATCACCACCATTTACACATTTTATTTTAGCATAGTAATTCTATTCAGTTTTCATGATAGGTCTGGCATAGTTTCAATAAGATATTTATGGATGCGATTTCTTCTCATCTTTTGTATTTGATGACCCGGGATGGTATCTTCATACCATTGCATAAACAGTTTGTAATTGGGCCAGAAATGGTTTTTCTAAGGGGTTTTTAGAGAATTTGAGTAAATTTAAAAACCGAATCAGTGAGATTAATTGGTTTTTTTGTTTCTTAGTGCAAGGGGTGCATTAGTTGTAGAACACACCCCGTCAATCATTTTTTAGTTCCACAAGGTTGATGAGTGTGTTATTCATTGTTTATTTACTGTTTAATTAAATTATAAAATTAACTAAATTTTTTAAATTTATTCTATAATTAATAAACTATAATTTTGTTATAATTAATGAATGGTTTTATTTAATATTAGTTATGTCCACACCACGATGGGAGGTGGATATTTGAACATGGTCTGCCTTATTAGAGCTTCTCAATAGTGAATAAAAAAAGGAATGGTCATTGATATTAGGTAGGTGATCCATTGTATAATATTGATGGTTTGTGTACTTATTTATTTATTCATGGAATTGGATATTTTCATTTTTAACACTAAGGTACATCGACCCTTGTAATTTAAGTATTTTTTTATTTTAAGATGAAATTCCTCGATAAACTAAAAAATGCTTCCATGGGCCATAATGGACCCCTTTGTAGTTGCATGATTGCCTTGACCACTGATGGAAAAGGGATTCATTACACTAGTATTCCTTGAGATACATAGATTTTTAGGGGTGGGACTTAAATGGTTTAATTAGACATTATTTACCTAATATTAGGTTCCCTTAGTGACCTTTAGAAGAGGTGAGTGACATGTTGATATAGATAACCTAGTGGAAAACCATGTGGGATAACCCAGATGCCTTTTGTCATTGAGATAATGATACAAGAATGGGTCAAGAGCTCCTCAACTAATGATACATGACAGCTCAGGTGGGTATACCCCTTGGAGAATTATGGATATATCAAGTCTGCGGAATGAACTAAGGTGATATACGAAGGTAATGGTCTTAGGAGTCCAAGGATACATCAAGGAAACATTGACTATGTTGAGCGATGTGATTTACTCTAAGAGATGGGTGATGTCCAAAGAGATGTTATCGAGAAAGAGGATCCCATATGGGGGTCCATTATATGATGTGACCCATGTGACCTTGAGGGTTTCCTCGAGATATAATGACCATAGAGAGGGTGTTTATGTCAAATTGGTAATGATGATTACATGTGTTATATTAGAACCATAATATATAGAATAATCATGTTTGGATGTGATAATGGAATTTTGTATAATATATATTATAACCTCATACTTGTAATGAATATTATTATATTTAGAAGAATGAAAAAACATTTAACAAACATGTGAAATCCTGGATGCCTTATGTCTTTGAGAAAGTGAGATAAGCATGCATCAATCATTCCTTCCCTCTATGAAATGATAACTCAGGTGGGTATACCCCATGGTTAATTATGGATATATCAGGTATGAGGACAGACCTGAGGTGACCTATAAAGGGAATGATCTTGAGTCCATTCCCTTGTGATATTACCAAGGAGACCAGGGATACATCAAGGAAACATTGACTATATCGAGTGATATTGTTACCTCTACGATATGGGGGGATCACTTATGAGATGATATTGAGATAGATGATTTAATATGGGGGTTACAGAATATAATTTGACCCATGATACCTTGAGGACACCCTAGTGAGATATTGAACCTAGATATGGTGATTATGGGAAATGGGTATTGATAATTTCATATGTCATATTAGAACCATAATATATAAAATAATTTATTATAGATGTGATAATGGGAGGTTGTGTAATAGAGAGTCCAACCTAAGATTTATAAGATTGGTTGAGATATAAAATCAGCCTCATTGAGATAAAAAATATCCAACATGATTTTTGAGGTATAACTTGGGATACACTAGATACACTACTCTAATCCATATAATGGTATTCATAGTCTAATGAGATGTGATGTTGCGTGAGGGGAATCACACACTTATAACTAAATTATGAAGTCTTTGACAGAGAGAGTCACACCCTAGACTTAGAGAATGTAGTATCCCATCAGGGAACTCCCTTGATTTTCTATATGGGGTTTGGATTAATTGGAATTATTACATGGATCCATACAGTGGGATGCATAGTCTACATATATGTGACGTTCAATAGGTATAATTATACCCTTTTAGTAATTTGATGTGTTTTCTGGACACAGTATGCCCTGGAATAAGGTGATGATTCCCAGCAGGGAAACTTACTATGTTTTCAGATGAGTTTTAGACATCTTAATCATTCTTCATGGATCAAAATGTGATATTATTTGAGAACCCATGGACACTCTCATTGGATATATATGTGATACATTTTTGGATGCCTTGGAAACACTCTTTGGATTGAGATGAGGTAATGCCTAGTTGGTATAGTCACACCCATGGTCTTAGATGATGTTTTTTTCGAGCAGGGGTTGACCTTGATATAGATTAGGGGGGCCTAGGAAATACTTGGATTTCATAGGAGATTCACCATAAAATATATCATCATGAAAGTTTTTAGTAAGTGAGAAGGATCCTTGAATATATATGTAGTAGGTTTGGGTTGATCTTATGTTTAATGGTAGAACCTCTAGACTGACCGCAATTATTTATTTATTCTTCTACACTATTTTATTTATTCATATTAGTATATCATATGTGTTCACCTCGTTGCTATTTTTATATAGGACCTTGATGGTGGTGACATACTAATTTGTATTATAAACCAATGGAATCTTTAGTTAGAGGTACACACCTATTTTACACTATTCAATTTACATTTGTAGAGGTTGGGTTAAATCATTGGAAGTGTTCAGAGGAGAAACAAATGAAGAATCTAGAATCAGGGTTTAGGGGTTTATTCATTATGTGAATAATGAATTCATAAAATAAATTATTTATAAATAGATTTTATGAGTTTTACTCAATGTATGAATGATTTACAGAGATTATAAGAGATGTGAGGTGAATATTGGTGTATGGGGCTATACTAAATATTCAAAGCCTAAACTCATGTTTCACACCATGAATTCAACATGTTTTAAATATCTATATTAATTATAGATACCATTAGTTCTAACTTGTATTTACTATTTTCCCCCAAAACCCAAGATCTGTCTATTTTATTTTATTTACACTATTCCCTCTAGAGACAAGAATGTTCTATTATTTATGTATATGAACTCTAGAATCAATATATTTATTGATGGAATGAAAAGATGATCTTGTTTCTATGAGTTATGGAATAATTATTCGTGTTGATTAATTTTGATTAAGGTGGATTCTATACCAATCCACATTTCCTTGAAATTAAAGGATTGGATTTCAACGACTACTTGGTTGTGTCTCTTGATGAAGAATCCATGATTGATCTCCTTATTTTATTATCCTCTTAAAATATTGATTGTGGTATTAACCTACAGAATGATTGATAAAGTGATCAAAATATAAATTGTATTTGAAAATATTTTTTGGTGTGACAACTTGGCAAGAAAATGGGTGTAAAAGTACATTATTCACATAGAAAGGAAATAAATTGGTTAGACATCATTGGAAGGTAAATTTGGACTTATGGGATTTCACTATAAAGCGATGGATTAGGTCTAGATGGATGAGAATCACTTTCAATAATCTGATTTTCGGTGGTCCAGATATAATGATATGTGCATTGGGTATACGACTTTCATGGATACACATTCATGACATGGGATTCCTTTATGATGTGAGTCTTATCAATTATATTGTATATTTTTTCCCTAAAAACAATTTTATATTACACATTATGATTTTTTAAGAAATTTCGCTAACTTATTCAAATCCCAGTTCAGTGTATAGGAATCCATAAAAATTTACAGTAATTTGATATACTCACCCCCCAACATATGCATATGGGTGCATATAATTTTTTTTACCATGATACAAGCAAGGTATAAGTTTAATACTTCACTATCAGAGCACTGTGACACTACAATATATTCATTTTTGAATAGGATCTTAGACATGTCCTAAAATGTTGTTTTAAGGTTTCCACATATGTGCATGTTTCCTCATTTTTTTTATGTCATTAATTTATATAGATTTTTACTCTGTGTTTATTTAACCAATATGTCTCTAATTATGATTTTTGTTTCTCATGTCCTTGGATTTCTATTTTTTTTATCCTATATCATGTTTATATTTTTATGTTTACTTCTTCTATTACTGGTTGTATATATGTAAGAGAATATAATTCCTCATAGTCTGGTCATGATCTTGACATTTATTTATAGCCTTTGGAATCTAGGGAAGATCTCCAATGGTATGTGGAATTCATGTCCTTCTCAAGCAAATGGTTTGGGTTGAGGTGTTAAAATTGGTATTAGTGTGGGCAGTTTAATAATCAGGGATTTTTAGTCTAGTGATAGGGTGTTTTGGAACATGAAATGTAATAATAAAAATAAATAGATAACAATTTTATACTAAAATTAAATTTCCCATGGTTTTCAGGTATAAAAAGTATAGTTAAACACTTTTAGGTGTGTCATCACCTCATTATATTGTGTTTAGCTGATGAGAGTCTAACATTATGACTTCTGATCATACATGCCACTAAGATGGTATTATTCATATTAAATTTTTTAACCGTTATTATTTTTTTTGGAATATGATATATGATGTGGGATTAAATTGTTGATTTTTAACTAAGTTTTGTTTTTATATGAATTTAAAAAATACCTCTATCTAGCAGAATTTGAAATCATTGTGAGATTTCTTGAGGAATTGGTTCCACCTGGGGAAAAATAGGTTCATTAGAAAATTATTATAATAATTAAAAACTCATTCAATGGTATAGAGAAATATAGTCAACTTGAGGATCCCTATCATGTAGATCAATCAGAATAATTACATAGGAAAAACCTATTAATGCTCCAAGGTGACTCAGGACCCAACCAAGTGGAAACATATATTGGTAGGATGAATAAAGTATTTTAATTCATGGGAAACCCAATGAAAATAAATTAGAAATTTTATGTCTGTATACTCAAGGATATAGAATGAAAATATTAGGACCTATATTTTAAAACTAATGCTAACCAAGGCCTCACTTGGGAAGAATTTAAGGAATTATTTAACAAAAAATTTTACATGCATTTTTATCGAGTGTCATAAACAATAGATTTCATTCCTCTAATGAAAATAATTAAATTAATTAGGGATTATGTAACATAGTTTACATTCCATTGTCTTTTTTCACCAAATATTTCTATTAGTGAATCAGTCAAGGAAAAATTGTTTAAGAGAGCCTGTGATCATACATTTTTTATCGAGTGGTGATATTCAACATGAAGTATTACACAAAGATGGTGAATGGGGATATAGTAATAGAAAAAGACATCACTAGAAACATCAATATAGGGAACACCTTTGTCCTTTTATAAATATGTAGGAACTTTATGACTGGGAATAAGAATTTAATGGATGACTAATATAGAGACATAGACTTTTTAAGCATGGATATTACATTTTCTGGATGAATATTCATTATATTACAAATACACACACTTGGGGACTATAGTATTTTTATTCCATTTGATATTTTGAACACAATATTCTTAATTCATGAATGATAATTCATATCTCAAACATTATCTCAAATTCCGAGTAAGGGTAAACATGATAGTTACCTAAGCATTACTTGATCATAAGGGAATGATGACATGATTATAAAATTTTAAAATCATATCATGCATATCAAAGATCATAATCTTGAGTCATGGAACAAAGATTGGTAGTTAAAAGAACATGAATAAAAATGGAATAAAAGAACATGATCCATCAGATGATAAAATTGAAATAATATATAGAATTTTGAAGTATATGTAGTAATATAAAATCATATTTCAAGGCTACCCTACATTATATTTATAACATGTTATTCTTAGGATATCCAATTGGGTACATGCTTCGGGTTTGGGCTAACAAACATTGAACCCTATTTTTCAATCCTTGTCTGACCACATGTGCACCCTTCTCTGTAGTATTGGTCTAGAAACCCATGCAACCATTGATATCATAGAACATTTACCATTACCCAATACATTGGATGTATTTTTAGGTCCCACCTGTCTCATAATTAAAATCATAAACTCGGTTCCAAAATATCATAAAGAATTAATCATATCATTACCCATGAAATGAAGTGGGCTTCAAAATGATTTAATTTTATCATAACCTAAAAAAGTAGGTTTAAAAATAATTTCATCATTTCATCATAGAATAACCCATGGAAAAAAATTAGGTTTAGTAAAAATTTTATAATGGTATTACCCATCATAGGGAATAACCTTTCATAAACATCATGTCAACATAAATATAAACCACTCAAAAAAATGAAAAGTATCTTTGGACTATATCCCCATTAAGGCTTAGATAGTTTCAATAGATGTCATCTTATATGGAGAATGTTTATTAATGATCACTTTGAATTTGAGAAAAATAATTTTTATTTTAATAACAATTATTTAAACCATAAAACAATTTGAAAATTATTTTCTTCTCAAATAAACATTAATAAATATAGAGGAATATTTAATATTAATTTAAAAATATTTCCTAAGGAAAATATCCTTTATTTTTTGAAAATAAATTTGTTAAATGTAAAATATTTTGAAATACTTTTTTTTGAAAATAAACATGAGAACGTAAAAGGGATGCATTAAAAACAATTCAAAACCTTAATTGAGGAAAATATCATTCCACTTTGAAAAAAAATTTTAAAACAAAAAACATTTTTATAATCCATTTATTTGAAAATAATACTAAAAAATATAAATCAATCTCCATAATAAATATTGCCCATGAATACATGATGTTTTTTTCATGATGTAATAGTTTAAACAAATATTTCTTTCACATTTTTGGTAAAAGTCAAACAACCATTATTTCTCAAAATGGCATGGGGATTACATTTTCAACATTTTAAAAAATAAAAAATGGTTAAATATTTATTTAATAAATAATTTGAATAAATTTTTTTAAAAAAATTTAAAAATCCTTTATGAAAACATTGTTTGGATGAAAGTGGTTGTTCGACTAAAGAGAGAAATAAAGACAATATTTTTCAAAACATTTTTTTTGAAATTTTGGGAATATAAATAGTTCAAAATGAAAGTAAATCATTTATTATCCAAAATAACCATATTATAATAAAACTCATGAATTTCTTGAGATATGGATCAGAATATTTTGTCATATGAAAGATGATAAAAATCCCAATAAATGATTAGATTGTACCATAACATCATTACAACTTTAGTAACATTGAAACATAAGCCCCCTGAAGGAAGAAAATTATATGAAATAGTAAATACCATGACGATAAATAAAATCATTATATTAAATTTCAATGGGTATGAATATGCACATCATACTAGAAGATAAGTGTATAATATAATCATCTTCTTCAAAGAAAGGGAAATTGATAATAAATATCACTTACCAATTTTGTAACTTTTGAACCAAAAATACCATGAAAGGGAGATCCTAAAATATATATAAAAATACCAATAATTTTCGGGATAATTATAATAAAATAAACAAATTTTTATTATGTGCACCACATTATTGAAATAGATGGTGAATATGGAATGAATATTACAGGAATAACAACTGAGATGAAAGTCCATTACATTATGTCATGACTTGCTTCATAAATGTTCAAACCTCCTGAATAATAAAATTCAATTTATAATAAATCTACTAAAACTCATTCATACATATAATACCATATAATATTTACTTATGAACACTTATTTCCTTTTTTTAACAATTCCTTATTAAAATCACATTTCGCGAAATAACCGCTTGTTTTTTCATAAATGTTTTTTATTTTTATTTTTGATTATTATAAAATGATTATGATTTGGTAATATAAATAATTCTAAATACGATATAAATATCATTTATTTCATTTATTTTTGTTTTTATAGTAATCCATAAAATTTAGTAATAGAGCATGAAATACACCATTCATGGAGGCGGTAGTCTGTACGTATGCCTGAACACCAATTTCATTTTCTAGTCTAATTGAAATAAAATAAAATTATACATTATCATTAATTATTACAGTTTATTTCATATATATAACATATTTTCATTAATCTTATACATATAACCTTTCATGTAAAGCGTGAATAAATCACATCGCTTAGAGAGGTTGTAGTCTACCACACACACGAACGATGATACCATATTCTCACAAAATGGAATGTATAAAGGTAATTGTGATACAATAACTATATATGTATAATAAATTAATAAATTTCATATATACATAATAAATCCATCATCATGTACAACCTTGAGTGGTCGTAATGGAAAAACAAATGACCACAGTTCATGAGTTGGTTGTCCTCCGTAAAAACCAATGAAGATTTCTGAACACATTTGATGGAAGTGGGGATGTTTTAAGGTCATTAATATAAAATGACAATATTTAATTATATATAAGATACAAATTTTATTTATATCATCAGGTTATAAAAATAATTTATGTATGTGGAGGCAGACGTAAAATAAAAATGATCATTGATGAATGTTACCTCTTCTTCAGGTATATTCCTTAGGATTGTAAAAAAGCCTTCCAAGGATGCATTTGTGTCCAAAATAAGTATTATAGGATGAGAGTATGGATTTTAGGATGCGATTAACAAATGTTTCAGTCAATCCAAATGGATTGATATGTGTCTAGTGGTAAAGGTTGGTTATGTCCTTTAATATGTGGAGGAAAAGAACACACATAGAAACTACATGAAAATTTATAAAAATGTTCTAAAATAAAAAAGTAAATCCCATATAAAAAGATTCAAAATGATCCTAGATTTAAAAATGGGAAGGATAATGTCATTTACCAACATCGGTTTACCCTGAACCAGTCACCTGATCTGGTCTGTGACATATCCCGAAGGGTGTTTCCAATCCCCACATGCTGGAAACTAGTGTCGAGGATCAAAACAAGACAGTTGGGAATGGTTTGGGACATAAATAAAGTCATATAAATATATATAAAATGGAAAAAATAAATAAACACTAGAAGTTGGAAAGGAGATATAATGGAGTGGCTGAACATACCTGCAATTGAACCTATGGGTCGCCACTCAATACAGAAGCACACACGTTGCAAGATCGATTCGAGACTAAAACCTGAAAATAAAAGGATTAAGTGGGTGTGAGCACCAAGATAAACTATAAGAATGAGAAGTAATAACAATGTCCTATAGCCATAACTTTAAAAAGAAACACAAAACATCCTAGTGGGAAAATAACACATAATAAAATATTATTTTTTATTCATTTCAAATTTATTCAAAATGTTTTCATTTTCAAGGAAATTTTTTCTCTTCCACGGAATTTTCAAAATAAAATACAAGCATGAATTAATATTTAAAAATTAAAGGAACCCAATTTAGATTAAAACATGGTTTTCACAAAAGATATATCAGGTATGAGTCAACTGAAACAAAAATCACATCACAAGCACCATGGGAAAACCCTAAGAATCTATTGTTACTTGGGGACCTATGATCCTTGTAACTCAGTGAAATGTGGATTAGAAACCAAGAACATCGGGATTATTGTTCATGAGACACTAAAAGTGGACACCACAATGGCCTAGTGGTCACCAATCATCATAATAATTCAGTTACGGTTGTAATATTCAATATTGTTTGAAAAAACCTGAATGAAAAACTTCTGTATCATCTAGCGTACCAATCATAGTCTGCCCACCTAGGTACCCAGGGTTAACCATGATTACTATTTCAAATGGTGGTGAGGTATTATCAAGAGAACATAAATTAATATAACACTTTCTTTTTCCAAAACCCATTCAACCTCCAAATAGCATTCTACATCATTAAGTGAATTCCCCATCTTTCACATCACACAATTCATAAACCTCAACACTAGGGACAAATCACAAATAACATGTTAACACTTAAATCACAATTAACTAACTAGAGGGAATTCCTTATGATGAATTTTATACTTTTCAAACCAATCTCAATGTTCCAAACATTACCCATTACTTTAGAAGAAATATTTTCTTTTTAAAAAATCTTAAACATACACCACCTTCCAAAACCCCTTAAAATCTCATCTAAACAACCAAAGCACCACACTTTTAAAAACTATCTTGAAACCATGGATGAAAAAGGGAAGACCATTTTTATTAATGGAGAATTAGAAAATAACCTCAAATTCATACCAAACCCATACATTTTTTTGAACAAAATAAAACATCAAACTTCCCATTTTTTAAAATCAGACACCAAACCATCTTCATTAAAGCTGTCTTGATCAATTTTTATACATGCCAAGTACCCTAGGAAATAATTCACAGACTCCAAACTATTTAGGAATCCATATTAAAAGATTTAAGATTCAAATGAAAATGAGCATTAGAAAAGAATTACATTTTCCAAAAAAGGTTGAGGGAATTAATGAAAAGAAAAGAACACATTGAAATCATTATAAATTATGAAAAACGAATGAAAAAATATTTTTAAAAACATATTTAGTCATTTAATGTGTCAATATTAGAAGGATATCTAAAAGAATACCACAAAATTGAAAACATTAATGTGAAACTTGAAATATTATGGAATGTGAACACTAAGAATCACTAAAATTTTCCTAATATGTATACAACATTTAATTTTAAAAACAATTTTGAAAACACTAATGTAATTTTGGAATTAAAAATAAAGTCAAAGGCAAAGGGGACCTAACACATGGTAGAACCAAACTGAACATTTAGTCATTGTGTAATTCTAACTAAAATGTTTTGCTCCCCCACTAAGCATATGCACCCCCACATACATATAAGGACACCGAGCCCCTATGCACAAATCTATGTGAGCAAAAATATGTGCAAGAAGATCCTTACATATATGATTATATGCATATACTAGTCTCAAATCACCTACGTATGTATTTTTATATATACACATGGGAACACCGAGCCCCATACATGTATATTCACTATCATGGATTATTTTACATGTACTGGGGGAACCCATATATATATATATATACTTACCTACACACACAATCCTGAGTCTCCTTAGACCGGAAAACTAAAAAACACAAAGTAGTGTTCAATAGACTACACCACAAATACTACAAACCATAAAATAAAAAAAATAACATAATTAAGATGGTGTGAAACCAAGAATCATGATTTAAACCTCACCTAATATGGTGGATGTGGCCCAAAATCACATAGGACAACCCAACACCCTACCAATTAATCAAAAGTAAGTCAAAAACACCAATCAACACTAATAATAGAGGTTTAAAACAAAATAGGAAAGGAACACCACACCCAAAAACATTAGTGTTAAACCTTATCACTCTGAACCACCTCTCCTTTGGTGTATGTTCTTGGAACACACACAACAGAGTCCCGATAGACATTTTTCACCATCATAAAATGGAAGAAACAAAGTAAATCGGAGTTTTAACATACATATGTATCATCCAAATTTTAGATAGAGTGACATGAAGGGATAAATTGGCCAAACAGAGGGAGGAGAAGGGATCTAGGGACCATACCTCAATGAATTGAATGAAATAACATGAAGGGATCTGGTGAGATCAGCAATTAATAATGGATATAGAGAGAGGGGGTGTGTGTTGTAGAGTAGCTGTCTCCAAGGGGTTATCATGCAGAGGATGGTCGTTTCATAGGGGATCAGCTAAGAGAGATCAAGAAGAGGGGGGTAATTCCATAGGGAGTTTGTCTGAGGGAGGAAGGTGACATCCATGTGTGGGGAACTAGAGGGGATCTCACACACATAGGGGGTTGACTAGGGGAGGGGGTCGCTTGCTGAGTAAGGGAAGGAGACACTTTAGGGACTAAAAAAATAACCTTAAAATAAAACAAGAATATAATAATAATAATTTTATTAATGATAATAATTAATAATAATAATACTAAATTTAATAATATTAATAATAATACTGTTATTTATAATAATAAAAATAGTAATTATAATATTATTATTCATAATAATAATATTATCAGTATTATTATTTTAAAATAATTTTATTTTATTTTATTTTATTATGATTTTAATATTTAATATTATAGGTTTTTTTAAAAGACACAAATAAAAATGAATGAACCGAGATCACAATGTTCCTGGTCAGGTTGTGAAAATTTTCCCAACCACAAAAACTTCATGCCCCCAAAAAATTCACTGAGCTAAACAAGGGACAAAGCACGAGTTTGAAACATGTCTAGGGTAAAAAAATCATGAACAAGGTGTGCCTTTTCACTCTACCAGTCACACCTGACAAGATATATGGGAATCTACAATGATAAGAGCCATTGGGAAACGATGACGGTTCTCCCCACCACAAGAACCTGATTAGCACAACCAACATTGAGAGTCTCAACACATGCTATCATTATAACTACTAACTTGAACAAAAATGGAAACCAATGACAAATAAGAAAATTCCCATATAGATTAACACTCAAAGAAACCTCAATAAGATCCATAATTTGTGTCCCTATCAATTAATAATCAACAAACATTGGACAGCAACCATAGACCGACATGAGAACCTATAGCCAATACCATAAACTCCGTACACACCAGAAAACTCATGGAATGAGCTCAAACCAAATAGAGAACTGATCCAGAATTCATATTTTCCTTATTGAACAAGTAACTCTAAGATGAGCATGACATGAAACAAAAATTATAAAAAAGGATTACCCCATAAGAGAGATAACCATTTCGAGACTCACATTTTAGGTAACACAACCATTGGAATTAAAATAAATCGAGATCAGAACTCCTTATTATAACCAAAGTGGGTTATTCAAAGAAAAAACTAAAATGAAGAAATGAGACCTCTATGCCTCTTACAAAAAAACCAGAACCTTCAAATACAAGTAATACAAAATAGGTAAATTTAAACTCTCCCCATTAAAAAAGTGCAGAAAAAATCTATACCAAGGTTCTCCACACCCCTGAAATTTTTTGATGGTGTTAAATCATAACTACATGGCCGATGGATAGAGATATTATGTTTCATGCATCTACCGACTCGTAGTCCTAAGGTGAAATCCTCCATCTGAGACTTATTCTGATGAAACTGCTGGTAAAACCTCTCCAAGAGTCTCAAATGGTCACACCGATGGAAAGCCTTAGGAGGACAATGACAAGGCAACTTAATGTACCCAAATTGGCCACACCAAAAAAAAAACAAGGGAGTGTCCCTACTAATAGAATATGCAATTTAAAAGTATACTTGTATGAAATAGGTCCCTCGATTTTTCTCTCCTCACTGGATGAGGAACCCTTCCAAACACCAAAAATAATTGGTCCTTGAACCCTAGATGAACACCCCACACACGATAAACATTAAAAAATATCATGAAACTAACTCTATAGAAAAGGGAATCAACCCCTTGAAATGGCCCACATAGGCCTTCATTGATCATTGGCCTTGTTGGAAACTCTTGAGTTCTACCACATTCCCCACCTTTACCTCCTTAGGTACAAACCATCAGATGTAAGTTATCTTAATCACTTTCCAAGAAATCCCATCTTTTAGAGGTATTGGGATCATCTCATTCCATCAATCCAAATATTAACATTCAAATGAACCTAATCCAACATGAACTCTCATATATTTGAGATATTCCAATAACATTAAAACACCCATAATTTCACCAAGCCACTCCACCGCCATCAATAGATCATGATTTCCAAGGAAGATGGACCAAAACAAAAAATAACCCAATTCTATCAAAACGCACACATCAATCAAGATCAAAAAATCCAACACAAATCACTATTTTGACAACAATTTAGTATATCAAAATGAATATCCCATGAAAAAAAATACCAAACATGAAAATAGAACACTATAAAATTGCCATATCACCTTTTTAGACATTGAAATCATCCCTTTTAAAAATATTTTTAGCAAGAGAAATCACTTAAATAGCCACCATTCGTGTTCCATGAAAAATCATATATATATATATAAATTAATATTATATCATGTACCCATCAAAACATACAAAAAATTATCCATGCGATGGATTCGTTATTTATATATGTGACCATTTATAGAAATACCAAGGGTAAATTCAAAAAATTTCTCATTCCCAAAATTGGCCATTCAATACAAATACCAAATTCCCAAGAAAAGCTCATTTCACATTCAAAAATGTATTTCAAAAACCCTATGATTTCAAAAACACATTCTATCTTTCCCTTTGATACCATTTTGTCATAAACCAACCTATGTTAACCCTGAATCAGGATCCTGAGCCAGTCCGCATCATGGCCTGAAGGGAATTACCAATCCCTAGAGGTAGGAAACTATTGTTAGGAATCAGAAAAAGATACTATTGAATGGGTTTTCCCATAAATAAAAGATATATAAATAAATATAAACTAAAAATAATAATAAATAAACACTATCTATGGGAAAAGAGATAGAACGAAGTGGCTGAACATACCTCCATGTGACCTCGTGTGATACCACTAAATACGTAAACAGACTCACTATATGAGAAATCAATAACTAGAAACTAAAATTGGAATAATAGATTAATCCCAAACACTGAGATGATCAGAAGAAATTCAAAGGAATATCAATTCCATTTGCAGATACCATTAAAAAGAAAAAAAAGTTGCTAGTTCGCAAATAAGACATAATAAAATATTGTTTTTCCTTATTTTCATATTCAGTCAACATGTTTGAAAATTCTAGGAAAACATTTCTCTTCAACTACATTTACAAAATAGTTTCGAAGAATTACTTATCATTTCAAAATAAAAGAAAACCAAATTATATTAACACCTGGTTTTCACAAAAAAATTCATTAGGTATGAAACAAAAGAAATGAATATTACATCACAAGAACCATGGGAAAACCCTAAATAGATAGTTTTTGTGGGGGACATAGGATCCTAAAAAATTAGTAAAATATGGCACAAAAATCACGATTATCAACATTCTCAAGCACAAGCCACTAGTAGGGAACACCCCAATGTTCTAGTGGTATCCAATAATCATAATCATTTAGTTAGTGTAGTTATTATAAATCCTTCAAGACAAAATTGGGATGGACCACTTCTATATCATCTAGCATACAAGTCATATTCTTCTCACCTAGGTATCTAGGGTTACACATGTGCTCTATTTCAAATGGTGGTGAGGTTTTATCCAATAAGAATAAATGGACTCAACACTTTCTTTATCCAAAACCCATCCAACCTCTCACCACCGTTCTCCCTGTATATGCGCATTCCCCATCTTTCGCGTCACACAATGCATAATCTTAAATAGTAGGAACACATAAAAAATCACATGTTTACACTTACATCACATTTCTCAAAATATGGGAGAATGCCTCAAGAGGGGTATTCCACTTTCTCAAACTGTATGAACTCAGATCTCTTTCCAGGTATGTTTTCCTTTTTCTGGAGTTTTTGAGAAAAAATGAATTTTCTAGAAATTTCAGAAGTACATGTCTTATACTTTCTGAGTACACGCCCTTTACTCTGTTCCGACTCGAATCCGTGTGCTGGCCGTGTCCAGGCCACACACACGGTGTGTAAGGCTAAGGTGGAGGCCGGTTATTTCGGAGTACGAAAAAATTAGAAGTACACGCCATGTACTCTAAAAGTACAGGCCATGTAATTTTTTTTTCAAGAAACGGATTGGGGTCGCGTATAACCCTGATATACACCTTCTTCTCTAGTTTTCGGACATCCGAAGCGACCCACATGGCCAGATCATCGACGAACGACTACCTCGCCATCCGTCCTCCGATTCGAGCACGGTCAGTTGCATTGGAAGAGTAGCGGTGAGATCTTCCTTCTTTTTTTTCCTTGTTTCTTGACTCCTCCTTGTTTCCATGTTATTTTGGGATGAATTTTTTGTGCGTTTTCTCAGATCTACATCATTATAAGGGGAATCTTTAATCGAGGTTCATGTATATCGATCTCCTCGGATCGAGGTAGGTGGTTTGTTCCTTTCTGTAGAAAGTATTTGAGTATTTTGTGCAATTTCCACCAATACCCATGAACGGGGTATTGTGTGTTTCCTGATTTGTCCTTGTTTCTTGCCAGATTTGCTTGATTTCTTTAGTAGAGGTTATTTCTTGAGATTGGAGTATTTTTTTGTGTGCTCAGTTTGCTTTTCCATGCTTATTCTTCATGTTTTGGCGTTTTCCAGTTGCCATGCCTAGTCGTAGGATAGTGGAACTGTTGATTTATTTTTACTGTGGAGCCTTAGTTGATAGACAAGTAGTTCTTGAGGTTTACTTGGATGATACACACGCAATGAGCATGTTTAGTTACTCATGACTGTGAGAACCTAGAGTAGCAGACCAAAGGGAGAATTGACAGAAGGGCTTCTCCAGATTGTCTTTTAAAACACGATGCGAGACCATGTGGAGAATTGACGGAAGGGATTTTCCAGAGATTCTTTTAATTACAACGCGGGCCATAAGGGGAATTGACGTTGAGTGCTTCCCCAGAGAGCCTTTAGCATGATACAAGACTATAGGGGGAATTGACGGTGAGTGCTTCCCCAGAGAGTCTGCTTATTTACGTAGCTGGACCAGAAGGGTGAGACTGTGCGTGCCTCCCAGAGGGTTGCTAGTACTTAGAGGTTGAACCATAGGGGTTAGACTATGAGAGCTACCCTGAGGGTTACCTGTTTACTTTTTTTGCAGGCTGCTTACTTGTGTGATATGCTTGTTAGAACTGTGTAATGTAGCTGTCGTGCTTTTCTATTTACTACTTCTTGTTTTATTACTTCCATGTATTCATTGATGGTTAGGCATAGATCTTTGGGTGGTTACCTATTGGGATTGTATCTCACACCCTGTTTGGGCCTGGCTTTTGGGCCCAAGAAGACTATGTTGCTGAAGGTATAGATAGGGGAAAGCGCCCGTCTACTTTAGGATCTTGATTGCACTGGGAGATTGGGAGCATGGGACCGAGTTGTGGCTCGCGATGCTGAGGAGCTTGCTTTGTTTTCTTTTGCACTTGGGTTCAGTTGTCTTTCAACATGATGTTTTGTTTACTGTTTTCTTTAGATACTTGTACCTACTGCATCTTTTTCATCATAGTTATATATCTACATTGCTTCCGCTATTTGGTTTCTGCTGTTATGCATGTTGTTACTTCTTCCGCTGTTTATTGTTGTATTCTTACCTTGTGTACCTTACTGAATGAGGGCGTAGTTTCCCCACCGACTCACCAAGGCCCTCGCTGCTAGTCGTCAGCCTCTTGCATTCGGGGAAAAGTGCTTGAGATCATGTGGAAAACCGGGTACGGGGCATGAGTGGAGGGGCTCCGGACTCGGGACGTTACAAAGTGGTATCAGAGCAGTTCCTTTCTCTTGCTTTACTATTTGGAGACTTTATGTAGGGATAGGACAGATTTGGTACTTGGAATTAAGCTGTGCTCGGTAGTATCTAACCCGTGTATAGGGAAAAACCATACTACCTTGTTAAATTGTAATTTGATGGTTTTGAGTTTTATGGTTGATATGTTTTAACCTAGAGTGATTCACATGACTTGTGCGGTTATTGTTTTGATATTTGGTTCTATTTCTGTCGCAACCCGATGAGATGAGGGTATGCCATATCATGCATCATATAGGCACTTGTAGAAATCACATGTCATGCATTATTTCCATGCCATCTAGGGTGCATTAGAAATTGCATGCTGTTGTGATTGAATTTGTGTAGATTATGCATGCTGTTGTGATAGTTGTTTGATAGACTCTATGCTGCTATGTTAGAAAACTGTTGTTCTGTTTCTCGCTTCTAATGAACGCCAAATTATAGTTCTTGAGGTGTTATGGGCCCTCACGGATCAAGAATTTGGAATCCTTTTTCCCTTGTTTTAGTATTTCTAGAATTCTGCGCAGTTTCTGAGCTACTGCCCAGAAAAACCCAGAATACACGGCGTGTACATTTTAGATACACAGAGTGTATTTTTCTGGTCATGTCACTGACTGTGTGAGCAGAACACGGTGTCGTAGGAGTAACTTCGGGAACACTCTGTGTACCATTGGTACAGGCCGTGTGAGTTCGGAGCCGTGTACCCTACCGTGTCACTAACAACACGGGTTGGGGAAGCTCGGGTAGAACACGCCATGTCCGTAGGGAACACGCCGTGTAGTCCTATCCAGGTACCCGGCCATGTCACGAACAAAACGGGTCGACGCGACCTTCTTTTGCACACACCGTGTTTGTTCAGAACATGTTGTGTAGTCTTTTCCAGGTACCCGGCCATGTGACGAACAACACGGGATGGTGTCGCCTTCTCCTATGCATGCCATGCTTGTTCGGAGCATGCCGTGTAAGGTCCAGCCGTGTGGATGGCCGTGTACTCAACAACACGGACCATAAGAGCCTTTTCTAGTGCACGCCATGTTTGTTTCGAACACGCAGTGTAGTCTCGGGTTGAGTCGGACCGTGTGGGTTAGCCGTGTAAGGATACTCAGGCAGGGGAATTGTTTTCAAGTACACGCCGTGTGTGGGGGACAACACGCCATGTAGTTTGTAGTGTACATGACTTGTAGGGTAGGGGTACGCGCCCATGTCAGTGGTTTCAAAAGACAAGCCGTGTAGTTTTATACCTGCCGTGTAGTCGTGTTTAGAAATCTTGTGTGTTTTTCTTCCCCTATTCCCGTTTTGTACTCCTATGTTCTCTGTCCTTGTTTTCCTGTTCCAAGGTGTGCTTTTGATCTTTCGGAGTTATGACTCTAAGACGTCCTTCAGTCATATGTCTATCTTCGGGTAGTGATCAGACGCCAGATATGGCTGATCAGGGACTTCCTGTCGATCCCACAGCCAAGCCAGCCTTGGCACTGGTTGTCGTACGAGTTGCAGGCGCTGATGCGCAGTTTAGGGAAGGTTTCATGAGGATTATGAAAGCCTTCCAGGGAGCACCGCCTCTTGCGTCGTCAATGGAAAACTTGACGCGTGTTTTCCAGCAGCAGCATCCTCCCACGTTCTCGGGGGAGGGAGGACCTTAGGCTGCAAAGTCATGGTTGGAAGCCATGCAGACTATATTTGAGCATCTCGAGATGCCTCCAGAGAGGCGGGTCAAGCTCACCACCTACATGCTCTGATACTCCGCCAAGAGGTGGTGGGATGTGATCTCACAGGCAGGTCAGTAGCAGGCTATGACTTGGGAGGAGTCCCAGCACGTGTTTTATGACTACTTCTACCCAGAGACCCTGATCGCTGATCGAGCTCAGGAGTTCATGAGCTTGGAGCATGGTACTTTATCTTTCATGGAGTATTCCTCTCGTTTCACTGATCTGCAGCATCTTACACCCCTTCAGGATGGGAGTGGGGTGGTCTTGGTGGGGAAGTTTGAGGATGGACTCAGGAGGGAGATTTACTCACAGGTGAAATTCTTCGAGCTGACTTCATTACTTCTATCTTCAAACAGGCACTGATTGAAGAGCTCCATCTAAGAGGCTCTGGAGCTGCGACTTAGGGAAGTTCTACATCCAGAGCTAGCTTTCCTTCAGATGACTGCAAGAAGCGCCATAGAGAGCCTACGCGCGGTGACCCGAGGAAGCGAGACACATCATCAGGCAGCCAGGTGACATGCTACCAGTGTGGCCGGACAGGGCACATGAGGCCGCAGTGCCAGAGAGACCCCGTGGAGTGCCAATCTTAAGGCAAGTTGGGTCACCTTCAGCGTTTCTGCCAGGTTTTCCCACAAGCAGCAGGTGACCGGGGTTCTTCCATGACTCCTCGTTCAGGAGTAGCCCCACCAGTCTCTCACCAGTCAGGGAGGTGGAGTTCTTCCAACCGTTCGGAACGAGGTATAGGTCGAGGCCGTGGCGGTCAACTACCAGTCCCTCAGCACCGGCAGGGGGGTTCAGCTCAGAGTGGTCAGTCAGGGGCGCAGGGCCGCGGTGCAGGCCAGTCTTTCGTGGTGGAGTAGACTTATCATGAGCAGGATCCCGACCCTTCTACTATTCGAGGTACGATTTTAGTAGCCTCAGTTTTATCTTCAACCCTTTTTGATAATGGTGCTACGCATAGTTTTATCTCTATTCTCATTGTGGAGAGCCTTGGACTCTGCATCTTTTCTTCTGCTGACTCGTTGACACTAGACACACCATTGGGAATGAGGACATCTAGTGTATGTTAGTCTAGAGAGTGCCCTCTCGAGGTTGCAGGGTATCACTTCTTATGGGATCTCTATGTCCTAGAGATGATAGGTTATGATGTCATCCTTGGCATGTATTGGTTGATTCTCTTTTAGGCAGTTGTCAACTGCTATCTCCGTAGAGTCAGTTTCATCTCACCAGTAGGTGAATCTTTCCTTTATAGAGGCGAATGGGACGTTCGGGCGAGTCGGGCGGGACTCGACCATCTTGGGCTAGGAGGGGTGATAGCCCAGATTTCTAGTCTTTATCTGGATGACCAAGGGACTCCACAGTTGGACTTTCCTCCAGTGGTGGATCACTTTAAGGATGTCTTTCCAGAAGACTTTTCAGGTTTTCCTCGGGAGCATGAGGTGGACAATTTTTTATTGAGCTCGTGCTAGGAGCGGAATCGGTGTCCCTTACTCGCTATAAGTTGGCCACACCTGAGTTTCAGGAGCTCAAGAAGCAGTTGGAGGAGCTACAAGATAAGGATTTCATCTGATCCAGTACTTCTACTTGGGGTTCGCCTGTTCTGTTTGCGAAGAAGGAAGACGGTACCCTTCGGCTTTGTGTGGATTATCGGAAGTTGAACTAGTTGAAAGTCAAGAACCGATATCCCTTGTCACGGATTGATGACTTTGTCAATCAGATTTGAGGATCCCAGGTGTTCTCGAAGATTGAATTGAGGTCCGGTAATCATCAATTGCGTGTTAGACTATCAGATTTACCTCTGACAGCCTTCAGGAGTAGGTATAGTCTATACGAGTATACAGTCATGCCGTTCGGTCTCACGAACGCACCTGCAATTTTCATGGAAATGATGAACAGAGTGTTCCATCCTTAGTTGGACTCCTTCATCGTGGTCTTCGTGGACGATATATTGGTGTACTCTCACACTAGACACGACCATGAAACACATCTTGAGATCGTTCTGAGTACACTGAGAGAGCATCAGCTTTATGCTAAACTCTAGAAGTGCCACTTCTGGATGGACCAGATTCACTTCTTGGGTCACGTCATATAAGAGGCAGGAGTATCAGTGGACCTAGAGAATGTGAGAGCTGTAGTTTCCTAGGAGCATCCGAAGAACGTCTTTGAGGTATGGAGTTTACTAGGGCTGGCTAGATACTACAAACGCTTCATTCAGGACTTTTCTCATCTATCAGCACCTTTGACAGGTCTGATCAAGATTGGGGTGAAGTTATTATGGTCAGATTCTTGTGAGTCAGCCTTTCAAGAGCTGAAAGGAAGGTTGACGTCAGCACCGATACTAGTCTTACCAGAGCCAGGAAAGAGATACACTGTTTACTGTGATGCTTCGGGTATCGGGCTGGGATTTGTGCTTATGCAGGGAGATGGAATCATTGTGTACAGGTCTCGGTAGTTAAGGACACATTAGAGGAACTACCCTACGCATGATCTGGAGTTAGCAGCTGTTGTTCATGCCTTGCGCTGTTGGAGACACTATCGTCTGGGAGAGAACTTTGTTGTCTTCACAGACCACAAGAGTCTCAAGTATATCTTCAGTCAGCGTGATCTGAATCTGAGGCAGCGCAGGTGGGTCGAGTATCCTCAGTCTTTTGATTTCGATCATGCCTATACGCTGGGAAAGGGAAACGTCGTGGCTGATGCTTTGAGCAAGAGAACTCAGATTCAGGCTGTTCAGGAGGCCAGTAGTGAGTGGCAGCTGATGGCTCTATTCTCTGAGATGCATCTGGAGGTGCATGACAGACGGGGATAGACTTTTCTATATTCTGTAGCTGTTACCTCCACGTTACTTGATCGGGTACGGATGAGGCAGCAATCAGACTCATAAGGCTTAGTCCTGCGGGAGAGTGTGTTAGGAGAGGACCATCTTCCTGGATGTACAGTGGGCGAGGATGAGATCATGCATTTCCAAGGTCGCGTATGGGTGCCGGAAGACATACGTGAGGAGCTGATGCGGGATTTCCATTCCTCAGTTTGGGCAGTTCATCCTGGGGTCACCAAGATGTACGGGGATCTTCATCACCCGTACTAGTTCCAGGTATGAAGAAGGATGTTGCTGGTTTTGTCCTGAGGTGTTCTACTTGTCAGCAGGTGAAAGCATAGCATCAACGACCAGCATGCCTTTTACAGTAGTTACCTTTTCCGGAGTGGAAGTGGAATGATGTGGCGATGGACTTCATGACCAGGTTTCCGAGATCACCTCGAGGAAATGATGTTCTTTGGGTTGTCATCGATAGACTTATGAAGGTTGTTCACATATTTTCGATCAGGTAAACCTTCAGTGTCGATGATCTAGGACAACTTTACATCAGATAGATCTTTCGTCTGCATGGAGTTCCGTGCTATATTGTTTTAGACAGAGATGCACGCTTTACCTCTCAGTTCTGGTAGGGACTTCAGAAGGCCTTGTGTACACATGTACTTTTGAGTACAACATACCATCCCCAGACTGATGGCCAGTCCGAGCGCACGATCCAGGTGCTTGAGGATATGCTTCGAGCTTGCATCCTTGACTTTGGAGGTTCTTGGGAGAAGCATATTCCTCTGGTGGAGTTCTTCTACAACAACAGTTTCAAGGAGACCCTCCAGATGGCACCATATGAGGATTTGTATGGTAGGCCATGCCTATCACCCTTATGCTGGCTAGAGGCAGGAGAGGCAGCTTTGCTGGGACCTTGTCTTGTTCAAGAGACTTTAGAGCTGATAGAGCTGATTCGGAAGAGGATGGCTACATTGCATTCTCGGAAGAAGTCTTATGTTGATTAGTGGAGACGAACTTTGGAGTTCTAGGTCCGTGATCAGGTCTTCCTACATGTCGCCCTGAGGTTGGGACACAAAAATATTTGGAGACAGGGTCGGATTTCACCGTCGTACATCGGGCCATTTGAGGTTTTGGAGAGAGAGGGGCCGGTTGCCTATCGGTTGCAGCTACCTCAGTGGTATTGGGCCATGCACGACGTCTTCCACGTCTCTCAGCTCCGATGCTACTTTATAGACCCATCTCACGTCTTTCAGCCTGAGGAAGTCGAGCTTGAAGCGGATGTGTCGTTCGACGAGCATCCTATCTAGATTTTCAATCGTAGTACGAAGGATCTCCGTGGGCGGTCTGTTCCTCTAGTATGAGTGCGATGTCATCACAGACGAGTATAGGACGAGACCTGGGAGAGGGAGGCCGATGTTCGACCACAGTGGCCGGAGCAGTTTGGGGTTTCTCCTTCTCCTCCTCGATAGGGAAATTCGGGGACAAATTTTTTAAGGGGGGAAGTTTGTAAGAACCCGGATCTCTTTTCAGGTATGTTTTCCTTTTTCTGGAGTTTTTGAGAAAAAATGAATTTTCTGGAAATTTCAGAAGTACACACCATGTGCTTTCTAAGTACATGTAGTGTACTCTGTTCTGTCTCGAAGCCGTGTGCTGGCCATGTCCAGGACACTCACACGGTGTGTAAAGCATAGGTGGAGGCCAGTTATTTCGAAGTATGGAAAAATTAGAAGTACACACAGTGCACTCTAAAAGTACACGCCGTGTAATTTTTTTCATAAAACGGACTGAGGTCACGTCTAACCCTCATATTCACCTTCTTCTCTAGTTTTCGGCCATCTGAAGCGACCCGTAGAGCCGGATCTTCGATGGACGACCACCTCACCATTCGTTCTCCGATTTGAGCACGATCAGTTGCGTTGGAAGCACAACGGTGAGTTCTTCCTTCTGCTTTCGCCTTGTTTCTTGATTCCTCCTCGTTTCCAAGTTATCGTGGGATGAACGTTTTGTTCGTTTTCTTAGCTCTACATCGTTCTAATGGGAATCTGTCGTTGAGGTTCACATATATTGATCTCCTCGGATCAAGGTAGGTGGTTTGTGCCTTTCTGTAGAACGTCATTGAGTATTTTGTGAAATTTCCACCAATAACCTTGAACGGGGTATTGCATGTTTCCTTTTTTTCCCTTGTTTCTTGAATGCTTTGCTTGATTTCTTTAGTAGAGGTTATTACTAGAGATTAGAGTATTTTTTTGTGGTTAGTTTTATTTTCCATGCTTGTTCTGCCTGTTTTGACGTTTTCGAGTTGCCATGCCTAGTCGTAGGATAGTGGAACTATTGATTTATTTTTACTTTGGAGCCTTAGTTGATAGCCAAGTAGTTCTTGAGGTTTACTTGGATGATACACACGCGCTGAGCATGATTAGTTACTCAGGACTGTGAGAACCTAGAGTAGCAGACGAAATGGAGAATTGACAGAAGGGCTTCTCCAGAGTGTCTTTTAAATCACGATGCGAGACCGAGTGGAGAATTGACGGAAGGGATTCTCCATAGATTCTTTTACTTACGATGCGGGCTATAGGGGGAATTGACATTGAGTTCTTCCCTGGAGATCCTTTAGCACAATACGAGACTATAGGGGGAATTTACGGTGAGTGCTTTCCCAGAGAGTCTGCTTATTTACCTAGCTAAACCAGAGGGGTGAGACTGTGTGTGCCTCCTAGAGGGTTTCTAGTACTAATAGGCTGAACCAAGGGGTTAGACTGTGAGATCTACCCAGAGGGTTACCTATTTACTTTTTTTGCTGGCTGCTTACTTGTGTGCTATGCTTGTTAGAACAGTGGAATGTAGCTATTGTGCTTTTCTGTTTACTGCTTCTTGTTTTAGTACTGCCATGTATTCATTGACGGTTAGGCACAGATCTTTGGGTGGTTGCCTACTAGGACTGTATCTCACACCCTTTTTGGGCCCAAGCAAACTATGTTGTTGCAGGTATAGATAAGGGAAATCACACTTCTACTTTAGGATCTTGATTGCACCGAGAGCTGGGGAGCATGGGACCGAGCCATGGCTCACGATGCTGAGGAGATTGCTTTTTTGCACTTGGTTTCAGTTGTATTTCAGCACGATGTTGTGTTTGTTGTTTTTCTTAGATACTTGTACCTGCTGCATCTTTGTCATCATAGTTATATATCTACATTGCTTCCGTTATTTTGTTTCTGCTGTTATGCATGTTGTTACTGCTTTCGCTGTTTATTGTTATTTTCTTACCTTGTGTACCTTTCCGAATGAGGGCATAGTTTCCCCACCGACTCACCAAGGCCCTCGCTGCTAGTCGACAGCCTCTGGCGTTCGAGGAAATGCACATGAGGTCATGTGGAGAACCGGGTACGGGGAACCAGTGGAGGGGCTCCGGACATGGGACGTTACACAAACCATTCTCAATGTGGAAAACATGGCCCATTACTTTACGAGAAATATTTTCATTTTAGAAAAGATTAAACATCGAACAAATTCCAAAACCACTCAAAATCCAAATTAAAAAAACAAGGCACCACACTTTTTAAAACTACATTGAAACATGATTTGAAATAAACCATGCATTTTTATGAAAGGTAAATTGCCGATTACCCTCAAATTCATGCAAAAACCCATGCATTTTTTCAAACTATCAAAAACATTAAACATTACCTTTTTTAAATCAAACACTAACAAATATTTATTCAAGAAAACTTGAACAACTATTATAAAAGCCAAATACCCTTAGAAATACATTGCACTCTCAAAAAAATTTGGAATCCATTTTTAAAGATTTATCATTTAAAAAAACTAAGAATTAAAAATATATTAGATTTTTTAAAATAAGATCGAGGGAATATAACAATAAGAAAAGAACATGTTGGAAACATTAATAAAATATTGAAAATTAATGCATGACCATTTTTTAAAACAAATTTAAGCATTAAAATTGTCAATCCTGGAATAATATATTAATTAATTCTACATATTTAAAAACAAAAAAGTGAATCATGAAATATAAAGAAAAGTCCAACACTAAGCATCACTAAAACCTTTCATAGCACAAATATAATATTTTATTTTGAAAACACTTTTGAAAGAAAAAAACAAAATATGGAATTCAAATTAAAGTCATATGCATAGGGTACCTACCTCAGGGTGGAACCAAATCAAATATTCATTTCTTGGCACTTTCTATCTAAATTATTCTACTCTCACACTAAGAATACACACCATCACATACATGTAAGGACAACAAGACCCTTTCCAAACATATGAATGTACATGAATATGTTCAAGGGGATCCTTTTATATATGCTTATATTCATATACTAGTTTCCACTCACCTACATATGCATTTTCATATATATAAATTGACACACCTCACCACATACATGTATATTCAATATCATGGATTATTATACACGTAATGGGGGAACACAAATATGTATATATATATATATACTTACCTATGAATATACAGAAAAGTATCCTCAAACCTGGTGACTGATAACCACAAAGAAGACGTCAACCCAATACCCCACAAATAATATAAACCCTTAAACAAATAAATACCCTAATTAATATGGTGTAACACCATGAATCAAGATTTAATCCTCATCTCAGATGGTGATTTTGACCCAAAATCAAACGACATAGCCCAATTCCCAACCGATTTATCAAAATCAAATCAACAACATGCATAAACAGTAATAATAGATTTCTGAAACAATAAAACAAAAGAAAAAACATAACCCAAAATAGTGGCGGTGAACAAAAACCTTCTGAACCACCTCATCTTCGATTGAGATTTCTAGAACAAGAATAAGGGAGTCTTTATGGACCTCATGCATTACCATACAATGGAATGTAAAATGGAAATCTGTGTTAGCCTATACCTAGGGTTTGACTGAATTTCAAATAGAGTGACGAGAAAGGATAAATTGGCCCATGTGAGGGAGGGTATGGGATCTAGGTAGAATACCTTGAAAAATTGAATACAAAACATTAAAGGATCCATTGAGATCATCAATTGAAGTGGGAGGTTGAGAGGCGTGCGTGTATTGTAGACTGAGTGCCTCCAAGGGGGTGTCACGTGGAGGAAGGTCGCTCCATAGGGGTTCAGTCAGGGAACTCTTGAGGATGAGGGGGATGCCATAGGGAGATCAGATGAGGGAGAAAGGTTGTGTCAATGAGGGGGATCCAGAGAGGATCTCACACATGATGGGGCCGACTAGGGGAGGGGGTCATAGAATGGGTTAGGGAAGGAGACCCTTTTGAGTCTCAAAAAATAACCCTAAAATAAAACAATAATAGAAAATTATTATTATTAATAATAAAAAATATAAAAATAGTAGTAATAATATTCATAATAATATTCACAATAATAGTAAACATTATAACAATAATAATATTCATAACAATAATTATATCATTATTATTATTTTCAATCATTTTATATTTATTTATTTTTTCATTCATTTTGATTTTAGTTTAAAATATTTTAATCTGTTTCTTAATAAAAGACACAAATATTAATGAAATACGCATGACTGAAAGTTTTCGGGTCAAGGTGAAAACGATAGAATGGAAATATGGACAGAAAATTGTATTTAGATATGTTTTGGGTCATTTTTAATAGTTATCATTTTAGTTTAACCTCTCAAAACCAATTTTTTCTTAACCGTTGTAAATTTTTTTCCTATTTTCTAAATTAATTTTGTAAAAAAGAAGAAGAAAATGTTCGATAATATATATTATAACTAGATAAATTACAGTCACTTAAGTGGAAAATTTTAATTTAAATTTAATCTAGTAGATAAAACGATAAATCTGGTTTTCAATGTGATTTTTTTTTTCAAAAGATTATATTGTTTTTATATCAAATTTAAATTTAAAATTTACTCTATTGTACTGAATTGGATAAATAGATATATATTTGGACATTTTTTAATTTAAAACCAATTTAAAATATATTTTAAATTATTAAATAATTTAAATTAAAAAGTAGTATTCAATTAAAATTCACTATTTTTCATTATTAATAAAAAAATGAAACATTTTTGAAAATTCCAATGAGTAACCATTATAAAATTTTGAAATATTTATTTGAAGAAAAAAAGTTATTTAATAAAATTAATTTTATATAAGTGTGACAATTTAATTTTATTAATTTTCTAAATAAAATAAAAAACTTTTTTTAAAATATTATTTTTGAAACATATAAATACTTTACAAAAAATTAATTACTTTTAAATAAATAGGTTTTATTTATATAAATTATTTAGTCTTAATTTTTTAAAATTAATTATTACTATACATACTGTTATTTTTAACATCTAGGATATAAGAATCATTCTAAAATAAATATAATATATAGTGGGTTTATTAAAACATAGTTCCATGTCTAAGGAAAAGTAACTTATTGTTGTGTATTATGCAATCATAACATGGTTGTCATGTAATACAATGTAAAATCTGTGCTTCATGAAAGAGAAGAAAAAAATTCAAATTGTGTGTAATGAAAAGCATAGAAAAAATTATATTTATTTGAAAATATAAAACATCACAAAATATCAGGGTGCTATTTTATACCCCCTTAAAATAAATGTCCCATTAAATATTTTCACTTTGGTACCAATGAATAAGGATAACTATACCTCATTACAAACCCAAGTTCCCATAAGTCATCCTAATTCTAATGGTTTCAAAAAAAATCATAGATCAATAAAGTGGTTTTGTTTCATAAAACGTTTTGTATTCTATTCATAATCTCCATTGGTTGTTCTAGATAAGTATTATCATTATATAGTTATATGACCTATTAGTTATGTTCATGTGATATATCAAATATATAATTCCTTTGTTTTTATATTTATAACACATCATGCACCTGGTAGAGGTTTTGTAAATTTTCCAAATGATATGATATTATCACAATATGATCAAGTATTTTAATTTTACCAATATACCTAGGGCATAATTTTCCCTTATTTATTATATAGAGGAATTCATAAAAATATATTCATAAAAACATCAAATTCTATATCACAGAGATAATTATCATCATAACATTTCAATCAACATTGATATGTTCTTACATATTTCAGAATATCTCTAATTCTCTCTTCCATCGAATCTATTTCCTCTAGTCCCAATAGATTTCTTTCTACAACTTCATTCCATTAAGTAAGATTTCTAAACATCCTTATATAAAGATAATCATAAGGATCTATATGGATTATCAATTGAAAGCTATCATTGAAACAAAACTCAACTTGAGGAAGGTGTTAAACCAAGCCACCTTCGAAATCAAAACGATAATATATTACTGTATCCTTTAGGGTTTTAATTATTCTCTCAAATTTACCATCTATCTAAGGATGATATGTAGTAATGAAACTCAACTCTATATCAAGATCCTATTGAATGGTTTTCCAAAACATTGGGGTAAATTATAGAATCTGGTAAAATAAAATTGAATGTTGATGTCAATGAAACCGTACCAATTACTTTAGTTATATTATGGCATGTATATTCAATGAAAAAGTTCTTCGATAGTATTGAATTATTTCGACTTTTTAATGTGGAAAAATTTTACCAATAATTATCTGAAAATAAAGGATAAAATAAAACATGAAGGTTATAAGAATATTTAATCAAATTTCCACAAAGTGATAATCAATTCCTACTCAAGCAAAATTGAGAGTACATATAAAACAAGTGGTTCCACTTCCTTAAATGTATCTCAAAATATCATTAATCTTGATAAAGTCCCATCACATAAAACATCTAAAGGGGTTTCAAGGACTTTCAACTTATGATCAATCTTGAACTCATAAATCCATGATGGTATCCAGGACCCTTAATTTTACCATAATTATAGATAAATATGATTTTAAAAGATATTTCACCCTTTATTTCATAAATAAGATTATATATTATATAGAAAACCTTTCCATTGTAAGCATGGGTTCATCATTGTACTGATAGAATATAAAATATTATATCATTATTCTAGAAATGGTGTAGAGGGAGATAATAACCTGAAATTCACTAAATGATAAACAATAATATTTACATAGGGCTCATTCCTACAAAATCAAAAAAGAGATTCCAAAAAAATGAGGCAAGTATTAGTATTCCCTAATTAACAATATTCACTTCAAACATCATGATCACTTACGATTTACATATTCTTTTTCTTTATAGGTATTTGGCATTGATCATCATTATTATCCTAAATAATTGGGATCCTTTTAGCATAATTACGAAATACTTGAAATTGAATCACTAAATTTTTGGAGGTCTATTGTGTGGATATTTTTCACTATTAGCTAACTTATTACCCTCATTTCATCATTCAATCACTTGATGACATCCCATGAAACTATTAAATGATTTAGAGGTCCCATTAAATGAACATCCTTCATACATATTCACATAAATTGAGAATAAAGGAATGATCATATTATTCATCCCATGGTACCTTTAATTTACATTTTTTTTCTTTTAAAAACAAAGAGATTGATATATAACTCAATCCTCCTTCTCCATATTGAATTCACATCAAACAATCTCTTCATAGTTACAGATGTCTCTTATAGCTAACATCATTTATAAAATTGGTTTCAATCCACTGGACAAATGATCTACCGTATATTCGGGTTGAATGACAAAACCTAAAATGTGCCTCACATGTCTTATAATATTTTCCTCATAGGTACCAAGGGACTCATCATCCTTTTGATTTATAATAGGTATCTCATTATCCATCATTTCATGAATAATACAAGGAATTTAATTTTTTAAAATATTTTCTTTAACTCATACCAGTCCAATGATTCAATTTCATCTTGATTCCTTGTATTCTTGATATGTTTCCGCCATTGATCCACTTCACATTAGAAATGTTAGACAGAAAAATCACTTTTTCATTAATTTAACACCAAGGAAAGGAAAATATATTTTTAGTGGTGATTTTCCATTATTAAACAATTAGTGGATCAGAATACCCAATGAAAGAACATGGGTGTTACCTTATAAAGGACTCAATAAAATGTTGATCCCCCGTTTATTCTTTTAGTTGTACAACATGATTAATATATTAAGAATGTTGTGTGAGGATTAAAATTAAAATTTTTCTTCTAGATCCTATATCATTTGGATTCTTAAGATGAAATTAATTGTATTTTCAGTCAAACTCATCATTAAATCTACCACTTTGAGTTCCATCCATTTACTAAAACCCGAAAAATAGTGTGAGAAACTATTATAATAACAGAAAACCATATAATGATTAAAATTCACTTATAGTATGTTTAAATCATGTCACATTAATCTTAAATGAGGACATCCATGATTGTAATATTTTTAAATATTTCATGATGGTTCATAAAGAGTTTTTGTATTTCCAAATCATATCACCTTGGAGTGTCAAGACAAGTGTGAATCAAGGCCTATTGTCATGCACCAGGTGATGACCGAGTTCATCTCAACATTCCATTTCTAGAGATATTTCCCCTAGTTACCTATATGACAGAGATTCATCCACTTGATGTATCTAGATAGTGATGTAATTTCTTGGAAACCACCTCCTCTATCCTTTAACATAATTACAATACATTTTCCTATATATTGACTCATCCCAAAAAATTTACCATTGATACATCCCTAGAAATATCCCAAGATATAACCCTTGAAATATCCCAAGGTATTTTTCTAAAGTTATCTCATCCTTGTTCTAGAAGGTTAACTAATCCATTCATTGATACCAAGTATAAAGACCCAGGAATTTCATACAGGAGTATTATATATTTTTAGATGAATATTAATTATATTCCATAAACACTCACATATGTAACCTTATAGTTTAATTTCAATAGAAACATTGAATGAAATCTTCGTACTCCCTGAAATTTATTTATTTTGTCACATAAAGATCGTCCCATTTAATAATCCTATATAAAATCCTTTCATCATTACCTGGTGAAAGAAAACATAAAAAGGGTGACCTGATATGCTTAGTAAGGTTAATCAAGGTAGATATTTAACCATAACATGGGAATCATTAAATGATAACATGATAATAACATATGAAAATGATACCGAAAATATCAAAGATCGATATACTTAGTCATGGGATAAATATTTGGATTTTGTAAGACATGAATAATAAGGTAATCGAATAACATGTTCCATGAGACCATAAAGTTAGAATAAGACATATAATCATGTAATATAAATTATCATATAATATATTATGTCAAGGATACCCACCAATATAATTGTAACATGTTTGGATTGGGAAAACCACTAGTGTAAAAACATTGGGTTTTGGCTAACCACTCGGGTACCATATTTTTTGCACTTGGGCTAACCACATGTGTACCATAATTTTTGGGATTAGGATAACCACCCTTGTAAACATTGATCTCATAGAACATTTTACACTACCCAATTAATTTTATGGATATATAGGTACCACCAATCTCATAAAAAAAATAAAACGTATGTGTACCATAAGATCATAAAAACTCATCATATTATAACCCTTGAAATGAGATAGGTTTTAAAAACATATCAATTCATCATAACATATAGAAAATAAGAAAGATTTATAATAATTTAATAATTTCATCATATCATAACCAATGAAAAATGTGGCAGGATTCATATTAATTTTACCATGGAATAACAAATGGAATATAAATGAGTTTCATAAAAATAATTTGGTCATAAACATAAACCATTAATAGAATTGATATGAATACTGTCCTGGGATCATATCCCCAGTAACACATAGATAACATCAATTTTTGTCATATTATATGGATAATAATTTTAAAATATCACTTATAACTTTTTCGAAATAATATTTCTTTGAGAAATATGTTTTTTGTAAAAGAAAACATTTTGAAAATAATTTTCCTTGAAAATGACATTGAAAACATATAAAATAAGATTTACAATAATTATAAATTTTCATGAGAAAAATATCCTTTATTATATTAACATCACTCTTTAAAACATTAATCATCTTAGAAATACTTTCCCTTTAAAATAAACTAGAAAACATTTAAGTGAAGCTCTAAAAATATATTACAACATTTTTTTATGAAAATATATTTTTCACTATAAAGACACTTTTAAAAAATTAAAATAATATTATTTTAAAAGAAATTTTATAAAATAAAATTTAATTTTCAATTAAAATAATAGTCATGATGACAGTAATATTCTTTAATTATGTACATTTCTAAACAAATATTACTTTAACATTTTTTGTTAAATACAAATGAGTAATGTATTTGTGAATGACATGGATATTCCATAGAAAATATTTTGTACAGAAAATAATAAATTGGTTAAAAATTATTTAATAAATAACATTAATAATGTTAAAAAAATTTGAAAATTCTTTTAGAATACATGTATATGGATCAAAATGGGTTTTCAATTGATGAGAGAAATACAGATGGTTTTTCTCAAAAACAATATTTTTAACTTTTGATTATATAAAGTGGAAAATAAATGGAAAAATGTGTTATTTATAAATAAATATAGGATAATAAAATTTATTTGTTTCGGGGAAGATGGATCATATTTTTCTATTATCGAAAAAATGATCATAAACAATCTCGATAAACAATGATATTGTAACATAAACTTTTTACCACTTTAGTAACATTGAAACGTAAGACCTATAAAGGAATAAATGTCAACAAAACTTAAAATATCATGAGGATAAATAAATTAAAAAATTTACATGTCAAATGGGTTTATATTCATGTTGTTCAAGAAGACAGGTGTATAATATAATCATATGTCTCAAAGAGGGAAAATTGAGAAAACAAATCAATTACGAATTTGGAATTTTTTTTTGCAAGAACCCCCTGAAAAGAGAGATTATAAAATGGATACCAAGATCTTAATAATTTCCCAAATATTTTTCATAATATACATTATTTGTCACCATAATCCCCACATAAAATAAATAGGTGGTGAATATGGAAATTTTCTCATATAAGTAAGAAGTGAGATAAAAATCCTATACTTTATGTCCTGAATTCCTTTGTACACATTCAAACCTACTGTATAATAAATATATGTTTTTTATAAATATACTAAAAAAATTAATATATATATAAAAACATATATATATATATATATCATAACATATATGATTTACTTATGACATTTTATTACCCTTTTATTAACAATTCCCTGTGAAATTCATATTATGGGTAATAACTGCATTGTTTTTCTTATATTTTTTGATTTTTTATTTTTAGTCTTATTAACTTGATCATGATTACATAATATATATAATTTTGAAAATTATTTAAAAGTCATGTATATTTTCAGTATATATTTTTTCATATTAAACCCCAAAATTCAGTGATAGAAAATGAAATACCCCGTTTATGGGGATGGTAGGTCGAACATACGCACGAACGTTGTTTCCATTTTCTTTTGGGATTAGTAAAGGAATATTAAATGATATTTTATAATTTTAGAGTCATTTTTATGTCATATATATAACTAATTATCATTAAAATCGTTATTATTATCTTCCATGAAAATAATGAATTTATCACATCCCTTCGTAAAGTGGTAGTCCTACGTACAGTCATGCGGAACTATCATATTCCACCAAAAGGGATAGTATAAATGTATGTGGGATATAATAATTATGGAAGTATAATACAATAATAAATAGAATATATAAATAATATATCCATAATTATTTCCATCATTAAATTTTTGTAATGGAATCATGAATGACATCTATTCACAAGGCAGTAGTTCTCCATACACATGAACAATGATTTTGTTACCCATTTGATGGAAGTAGAGATGGTTTTAGATCATGAATATAGAATAAAAAAAATATAAGAATATGGGAGATAAAAATTTTATTATATAATAATTGTACCATAATAATTTATGGGCATGGAGTAAGAAAAAATGAGGGTTGATGAACGTTACCTCTTCTTCTAGAATCCTCCACCAACTTGCACAAGAATCTTTCATAGGTTGGATTTCTGAATAAAATAAAGAATAATGGATTCATGGATGGATTTTGGGAATTTATTTTGACCAATGTTTTTTAAGGAATATTTCTAGATAGGTTTCACTTAGTTAAGGGTAGTGGTGGCCTTTTATAAGTGGGGGAAAAGAACCCACTTGGAAACTACTTAGAAATTTCCAAAAACACTCCAAAATAATAAATTCAACCTCACGAAAAAGATTTCCAAATGAACCTAGATTATAAATATTTATAGAAAATATGCAAATAGGGACATAAAATAAGATTTATACACATTTTGGGTTATTTTAAACGCTTATATATTCATTTTAACCCCTAGTAAACCCAATTTTTCTTTTAAACGAGGTAATTTATTATTACTAAATTCACAAGTCATTGTGGTAAAAAATTAATTTTAACTTATTATATAATATATGTTATTCTCATTCACAATATGGAATCCATTTTTAAAATTTACCTTGATTTAATTCTTAAAAATTAATTTAAAATTAATCTTCTAGATGCAATGAGAAAATGAGTTTTCAATGTAAAAAGTGTTTAAAAGTTTACAATGATTTTATATCAAATTTCAATTTGAAAATTACTAAAATGAAATAAATTTGTTTAATAAATATATTATTTAACTTATTTTACATTAATCCTTATTTAAAATATCATATATATTTTTAAATAATTTAAATAAAAAATATGCTTTCAATTAAAATTTAGCATTTTCACTATTCATAAAAAATTTAAATCACCAAAAAAATCCAAAAAATTTATCCTATGATAATTTTAAAATTATTATTTAAAAATTTAATTTAATTTTATCTAATTATTCATTTTAAATTGTGAAGAAATAATTTTATTAATATTCACATTAATAAATAAATGGAATTTTCTGTAAAAAGTGTATTTTCAAAACATGTAATGATTTTTTAAAAAATTGTGTACTTTTTATCAATATGATTTTTATATAAAATATTATACTGAATTTTTAAAAATTATTTATTAATATTAATATCTCAATTTTTAATATCTATGTTACAACTACTGTGTTTCAATAACTATAATATATCGTGGTTTTGTTAAAACTCTATATCATTTGTAATGCCAGATAAACCACTGTTTCATGTAGGGAAATATTAACATACTGTTTCTTATAATGAAATAAAAACCCATTGTTTCATGTAGTTAAAGAATAAATAAATATTGCATGAAATTATTAATATATAAAATATTAAATTATTGTGATAAATTTTTTTACGGAATTATTAGGGTGTTACAACTACTCCATAGTTAACAGAGAACCGGAGAACCAGTGCACCAGATTACTTTGCTTCCCTCAACATCCATATAACCAACATGATTTTTTTCAATCCAATTTATTAGAATATATGAAAAATTAAAGCCTAACTCCAACTCTATGCTCTTATAAATATTGTTGAATGTGGAACCTCAAATGCAATTGCACATACCTTCCAAATTATGCTAGTGTCAATGGTTCCACTATAGAACAGGATTCCAATGCTCAAATATGATAAAATCATCCGAACATTTATCTCTCTATGAAAATATTGGTAGATAAGGTGATCTGGGAATAACTAGACACCCCATTATAAACCGCCTCAATAAGTATTCATAAATCGGTCAAATAGAGTAGAGTGACAATTTTTAGAGGTGGGAAGATTGTGGAAACTAGGCATGATTTTACCTAAATGGAATTTGGAAATATTCTAGTTTATTACACATTGATACTTGTTTTTTTACATTTATACCTCCAATTATTCTATTAGGTATATAGAGCCTTAGACCAGATAGACAATTGAGAGAGTGTGAATCAATGGTTTATGTTTTATGAAATCCTATCATTTGAATTCAACCGCTTAAACATGTTATTATTATAGATCCACATAGTGATATCTAACAGTCTTATCTCATATGAAAAACAATTAGAAAGACAGAGTACAAAAAAATGATATTTAAAAGCTTTATAACTAATACCAAGTCATTTCAATGTTGGTTATACCCCTCAACATGGATTCTCCACTATAATATAGTTTTTAGTTAAAATAGTTTAGGATGAAACTTGTTATACACCCCAGTAGATAATCCTCTGGTTGATCCTAGTTATACCCCCTAATAATCATACTCTTTTTTCCTAGTTCAATTGACCCCACAATCATTTAATATTCTCCTCAACGAGTTAGAACCCCCAGTCTCAAGAATCTTATTCTACAAGTTTTACCCCAAGTAACAAATTTCTTCTTCTTAATTTTCATTCAATAGAATCATAGCCTATTTACTCATTAATGTAATCTTCCTTCCAAAGAATAATGGATATTTGGTACATGTGTATCACTCAAAATACATTCAATATCCACTGAATAGGTTTTTTGGTCTTTCTCCATAATTCCGATCACATGTATATGATTAGCCTCATGAGTGAAACAATACATAGAAAATTCATCCTTCTGATGTAAAAGTCCTAACCTTACTTGAATATTTGAAATAGATTAACACAATTACTTCTAATATTATTTTATACACTAATAATCGTATTCCACTCAAATTATTCTACAGGTAAATTATCAATTATCACAAGACCACTTCATTCAAATCTGATACATTACATGGCCTTGTCATCTTTGTAAACCCTATAATATAACCATTTATTTATCTTTATTATTTTTGTTTTCTTCTCAAGTTATGTATTCTATTATGTTTTTTCTCATGTTATTATAAATTTTTGTATTCATGAGTACATGTATGTATGAATAATATCTTCACCATAAATCATGCACTCTCCTCCATTATACAATATTAAACACATCATATAACCTATCTTCTTCAAGCCTATTACCATTTTCTTATATCCTTTAATGTAACTGAATAATTTATAAAAATCAATGAATATGAAGAGTAGGTTCTCATCATCATAACATTAGATAAATAATTTCAAGAAAATTAGGAGCGTTTTTAAAAAATAGTTCTTCTCAAATCTATTCGAATGTGTTAACACAAGTCAATTCTAATGGTATCATAGTCTGGTTTGAGGGAGTAATAATTCAATATGATCCATGTAGTCATTATTTAAAAAATAAAATAGTTTCTCATGGTGTCTCTTTCCCTCCAGAAAAAGTTACCTCAATGAATGTTAGAATAATATGTTAGGTCTGTTGGGACCACTTCGTGTATAAGGTTGTATTTGTTATCAATATTTTTCAATGAAGGGAAAAATTAAGGAGATCAAGAAGTACCCCAATGAAATGGAGGAATTGAAATTCAGATGATTTTTGTACTGATCATAAGTTCAAAGAACATGTGTCAAAGGTGACACATTGTTTACAACATTAATGAATGGTGAAGTATAATCCATCTGAGGATGATTAAAGAATAATGGGGATTTGATGAAGACCATGAGGAATGAAAATTCAGATGATTATTGTACTGATCATATGTTCAAAGAACAAGTGTCAAAGGTGACACATTTCTTACAACAGTGATGAATGGTGAGGTATAATCCATCTGCGAATGATTAAAGAAGAATGGGGATTTTATGAAGACCATGAAATTCTTCAAGATTGCATGACAACCATGCAAGAGACTTCTTTAAGAATAGAATCATATGATTTTCATGAATTAGAGAATGACGGTTGAAGAAGAAGACAATGTGTAATGGATTTAAATTCTGAGATGGCCATGAACTTCACATTTTCTCATAATATGATGATGCTAAAACTACTCTATGAAAGGATATATACCATGATAGTGGAGTTTGTGATGAAAGAAGAAGAGTTTTTGAAGAGTACAAATCACAAAAATAAATCATGAAGGTTATGGAAAAAGCATATATTGAAGGTGGTTTCATTTTCCAGTGTTTTCCAAATTTTTTGACCTCAAAATTGACAAATGGAGAAAAGTGTTTTTGGGAAAGGGACTTGTGCGCCGATTACTTGGCGGCTTGGAAACTTGTATGCCATATGTTTTTCAAGATCAGAACATCCAAATATGGCAAAGAGTAAAGGGGCACCAATGTTCTGAATTTGGCCGCACAAGTGATTTGTGGGGGTAGAGACTTGTGCGCTGAAATTTGCGTGCTGAGGGGAGACTTGCGTGATGTCTCGCAGGGTGTCCAATTTTTTTTAAATATAGGTGTACCACTCTACATTCCACACAATCACAACACCTAGATAAAATCAGAGCTCCTACCGTGCAGGTGTGGTGGCCGTGCAAGTGGTGTGTGGTCTCACAAGTATAAGATGTGCATCAGTCATTTGTTGCATCCCCAAGGCAGTTTGGGCTAGAAAGGAAGGAAGTCACCCATGTTTTGAGTTCCAGAAGGCCTTGTCGTGAAAGTGGTTTGGTGATACTTGCATTCCAGATTGTGATGGTTTGCACAGTTTTTAGTTGCATACCAAAATCGGTTTGGGCGTAAAAGGATGTGAGTCGTGCATGTTTGAAGTTGAATAAGTGAGTGTCGCACAAGTAGTTGAGGAAAACATGTGCTCCGGTTTTGACTTGTTTGCCTAGACTTACATGCCATCATGAAACTTGCGTGGTGGGCATGGAGAAGCACGCCAGGGTGGTTAAAGTATGCTAGTCTTTATGGGGCTACGCGGAAGACGATAGTTTGCCCGATACATTTAGTGTAAACTGAGATTAGTATACGGGTGGAAGTTAGACTTCAAATAGAATCTACATACAGAATAGGATGCCTTATTTTTCAATGATGAAAAGTCCTTCAAGTCTATAAACTGAGTTGGACTTCACCAAAGGCAGTGAGCCAGGGGGAGTCAATGGGAGTGACCCGAGGGATGCTGTGAGCTATCCCTAAACTTTTGTAAAGGAAGTGAGCCTGGGACAGAGTGAATGTGCCCGATCCTTTGTAATCCACAGCTAGTGAAGTTTATTTGAATTTGCTACATCCTACAACTTATCGGAGTATGATTCTTGGACGTAGCCCTTAGTGTTGAACCAAGTAAAAAGTTTTGTGTCATCTCTCTGCATGCGAATGTTTGCTTTCTGATCATATTCATCATACATTTTTAACACATTCCTACAAACATGGGAACAAGATCCACCACATTAAAAGAAATATATAACACCCTGATTCACCCCTCCCCTCTCAGGGTGTCTCAGGGTCCTACAAGTGGTATCATAGGGAAAGGTTCACATATGTTGGATACTTAACAACAATTCTATTCAGAAGACGATTTGAGTTTCTTTCCTAAAGTCAGTAATGAAGGTCAATCTTGATAATGATTCAATCATTTATAAGTATAAGACTACATCCAAAAAGACCATGAAAAATAGGAAAAAGAAAGATAAGAAGATGTTGAAGAAGTCCCTCATGTCCAAAGAAGATATAATGTTTTGTTCTCGATGCCCTTACAATAATGATGAAATATAAGGCTTTGGAATGTATTGAGCTGGAGGCACATGATTCTACCATTGGAATGGGAGAAACTTCTATCTCAAGTGATCGGGAGAAATTAATTATCTATATGTGTGATATTCAAGAAGAAATAGTTTCTCCACTTTTTTGAATATTTCAATGTATGTAGGTTGAGATCAACCCATTGGAATGGGAAGTTGATAATGTAGAAAAGGGCATCTAAGTAAAAGTTCTGGAATGCTTAAATCTCACCAAATAGATTAAAGTCTTTGAAGAAAAATAGAGTGTCAATAAGACTCCAAATAAAAATATACATTCCCTTGAATCTGAGTTAACAAATAGCATTGATGTCGAGAGTTTTTTATTTGTAAGAAACTTCCAAGAGATTCAAGGAACATGAATCTTTGTTACAAAACAAATTTAAGATGCATAAAGATGAGGTTGAAATATTTTTGAAGACTTCTGATGAGGAGATGATCATGATTGAAGATCATAAGAGAATCCTCAATATAGAATGTCAAAAATTGGAAGCCCAATTGAATAATCTTGAGGAGAATCATATTGAGACTTCAAAAAAGAATGAAACAGGTGACTCTTTTATTTAATGTTCATTAGTGGATTGAAAATCTTAAATACCTCCAACATGTGACAAGAAGATTATGAAAACTCTTGATTATCCATCTCAAGAATTAGTTACTACTAGTACTCAATGCTCACTAAGGGATTCTACTGTCATAAGACCTATCACATGTAGCTATCAAAGTGAAGGTACCGTTTATACACACTTGTACTATTGTTTCTAAATATGTTCCATCAAAAAGTGCAGGTTGGATGAAAAATTATAAGCAAGTATGGATGAGGAAAGAGAATGATAATAAACCTACGACTGTGTCTAGCTTGGATGGGAAGAAAAAGGATGAAGATGGTGCCTCAAATAGAGAACAAAAAATTAAGAAGAAGGCCCAACAACCTCTTATATAATATATAAAGAATAAAATATTTGTGGGTCAACGTTGGTACTATAATATATTTGGGCATTGCTTACTAGATTGTTGGTACAATCCCTTAAATTAAAAAGCACAAAGAATGCATGTATCAAAGGGAAGAAATCCAGAGAAGAAGAAGAAACATCTATAGGTCTAGAAGCATCCTTTTATTGCAAACTGATTTGGAATGCTTGATGACATATGTGACATGTGAAATGGAAGAGGTCACAAGGTAGGCGCATCCCCATCTCAATATGCTTTCACTATTGATAAGAAAAGAATACCATCGATGCGAGCTATTTATGAAGAAAGTACATCGGGAAGAATTTAGAAAAATATTGTGAACATACATTTCCCCAAGAAGATATCATGTAGGGAAGCTGAGAAGACCCATGATTTTTTATCCATGGAATTGAAGGGTCATCGATCCAAAATAAAAACTAAGAGGCATGAAACTCAGATGAACCTATGTGGAAGATCCAAGCCAGCACTAATATTTTTAAATGACATATTGGTCATCTGGCCAGAATATTTGAAAAGAATGAGGAAACATGAAAATGAAAATTCCCAGGATGGTGAAAAAGGAAAAAAGAAAAATTTCAGATGATGAAGATAAAAATCACGAGAGATTGAAAACAAAAATAAAAACATGTGTTAGTGATGTTCTATGTGAGAGGTGTTTGAGATCTGGTCACATCGCATAACATTGTCTAACCTTAATACCAGAGCAAGAAGCAGTCCTAAAAAGGATTAAAAATATATCATTAAGGATGGCTGTTAAGAAGAACAATTCTCCACATAAAGCAGAAGATAATATGAAAAGAACCATTCCAAATCAACATAGATCAGAACATATGATTAAATGTGCAAAAATATATACATGAGTTAATGGAGGAACATGGTTGAGAAAAAGACCTCAACCATGCAGCTCATATTGATAAAGCAAGGAGGTACCACCTTATTCCATTAACCATTTGTTTATTGTATTTATGCTAATAATAAGTGTAAATGAAGGTGAAGAATGATCTCAGGGGAAGAACCTGATATGTATTGAATTTTTTCAACTCTTGATAGCTGAGATGAAGAAGTTTCCATCATTAAGATGATGAAGGATCACTCTTGATGAAGATGATGAGGAGTTTTTCCCTTAAGGGGTCGAATAATGAAGAAGATTCCAGAATAGTTATTTCATTCAGTATCAACATTAGTTGGAATTAAATCTAATTACTATGAAAATTTCATGAAGGTAATGTCATCGGAAATGTTATGTCATCTCTCAACCTTGGTTACTCATAATACAAATTATTTTACAAAGGGGGAATAACAAAGTTAAACAGTGACATAAGAAGAATGAAAGTTCCCCAAGGTCACTTATCATGCCCATTTCACTTGAATGTTTTTGATATGTTTGTTGAAGTGAGTACAAGAGTTTCAGGTGGATAATCTCATATCACATTTATTATTCTCATCCTGGAATGAAAGTGGAAATCCCTTGAGGACAAGTATATGAGTTCTAATCTCATATGGTATCATCTTCAGGGATTAATGGATAGCCATTTTGTCTTAATCAAATCCTCTTGTTTTCTACATCGAGAATTACTCAAGTAGACTTAGAGTGAAATGATAGATGAAACATTTCATATGTATAGATTGATACCATCTCCACCGTGAGTTTTTTTTTCTTTTCAATAAGGGGGAGAGAAAGTGAAATGAATGTTTCAAAGGTAAAGATGAGAGAGTTGATTCTCATTTTCACAATGACGTATTCAATTAAAGAAATTTTTGAGGTATTGAAAACAAAATACAACGAGGGAGATTGTTGGGACCACTTTGTGTATAAGTTTGTATTTGTTGTCAATAGTTTCCAATGAAGATCAAAATGTAGGAGATCAATAAGTACACCAATGAAATGGAGGAATGGAAATTTAGATGATTTATGTACTAATCATAAGTTCAATGAACATGTGCCAAAGGTGAAACATTGTTTACAATAGGGATGAATGGTGAGGTATAATATATCTGAGGATGGTTATAGAAGAATGGGGATTTGATGAAGACCATGAGGAATGTAAATTCCGTTGATTGTTGTACTGATCATAAGTTCAAAAAACATGTGTCAAAGGTGACAAATTGATTACAATATTGAATAATGGTGAGGTCTAATCCATATGAGGATTATTAAATAAGAATGGGGATTTGAAGAAGACCATGGAATTCTTCATGATTGCATGAGAACCTTGCAAGAGAATTCTTGAATAATAGAATCATATGATTTTTAGGAAGTAAGGAATGATTGTTGAAGAAGACGACAATGTTGACGGGATTGGAATTATGAGATGGCCATGAACTTCACACTGTCTCAAAATATGATGATTATAAAGATGATCTATGAAAGGATATATATCATGATAGTGGAGTTTGCGATGAAAGAAGAATATTTGTTGAAGAAGAAAAATCACAGAAAAGTAGCATGAAGGTTATGGCCGAAGCATATATTGAAGGTGGCCCTATTTTCCAGTGTTTTCCAAATTTCTAGACCACAAAACTGAAAAATGGAGAAAAGTGTATTTGGTAAAGGGACTTGAACAGCGATTACTTGGAGGCTTGGAAACCTGCATGCCATATGTTTTTCAAGATCAGAACATCAAAATATAGAAAAGAGAAAAGGGGCACCCATGTTCTGAAGTTGGTCGTGCACGTGATTTGCGGGGGTAGAGACTTGTGCTCCGAAACTTGTACGTCGGGGGGAGACTTTCTCGCTCTCGCGTAGGGAATCCATGTTTTTTTAAATACAGTTTGACCCCTCCTCATTCCACATGAGATCAACACTTAGAGAAAATCAGAGCTCCCGTCGCATAGGTGTGGTGGTTACGCAAGTGGTGTGTGGTCGCGCAAGAATATGATGTGCACTAGTCATTTTTTTCACTGTTTGGGTGAGAAAGAAAGGAAGTTTCCTAAGTTTTGAGTTCCAGAAACCATGTCTTGCAAGTGGTTTGTTGATAATTGTGCGCCATATTGTGAAGTTTCATGCCAGAATCAGTATGGGCGTAAAAGGATGTGAGTCGCGCAAGTTTGAAGTTGAAGAATTGAGTGTTGCGCAAGTAGTTGAGGAGAACATGTAAGTAGGTTTGGACTTGAATTCCTAGACTTCCGTGCCATCTTAAAACTTGTGCACCGGGCTTGGATAAGCGTTCTAGGTGTGTTTGATGTACACCAGTCTTTTTGGGGCTGCGCAAAAGCCAGTAGTTTTCCCGATACCATTAGTGTAAAGTGAGATTAGTCTACGTGTGGATGTCTGACATCAGCAGAGCATCTACATAAAAAAGAGGATGCATTATTTTGAAATGATGAAGTGACCTTCACATCTATAAACTGAGTTGGCCTTCACCAAAGGCTTTTAGCCAGGGGAGTCAATGGGAGTGACTCGAGGGACGCAGTGAGCTATCCATGAACGTTTGTAAAGGTAGTGATCCTGGGACAGAGTGATTGTGCCCAAACCATTGTAATACACATCTAGTGAAGTTTAGTGGAATTTGGAACTTATGACAACCTATCGGCATATGCTCCTTGGACGTATCCCTTAGTGGTGAACCAAGTAAAAAGTGATGTGTCATCTCTCTGCATGTGAATGTTTTCATTCTGATCATATTCATCATATAGGTTTAACACGTTCAGACCAACGTGGGAACAAGATCCATAACATTAGAAGAAAATGTTGACACCCTGATTCACCCCTCCCCTCTCAAGGTGTCCCAGTGTCCAACAAGGTCATATTCTCTGCTTTTGTAGACATCTTCCACTACCACAACTCTAATATTTATTGAAAATATATAATAAAAGAAATAAACCATGTCATGTTTGGATTTAAAACTCCTAAATAACATTCCATGTAAATCATATTTTGATTCAAATAAATACCTCAAAATTTATCAAATATTATTACAAAGAAAAACATGGAATCCTTTTTGACCCAAGATCAAGGGTATTATTCACAACAAAGATCTCAAGTTCATGCGATGATGATCACATGCATCAACACATGCATACATACTTCCGAAATAAATCATGGAGTTGATATCTTCATTTTTAAGGTGTCAAAGTATTTAAGATTTTATGTGGTGTATTGGACATGCATAGAGAAAACCCATCGATGGATGAAGGTTGAAGACAACGACTCTTCAATAACACAATATTACAATGATTATCTATATATTTTTCATTTATATGAGAGTTGTATAACCTAAAATGAGCATATACCCCTAAATATACTTGTAGATACCATTAAATAGGATTATTTAAAATTATTCTAGTCACCTAGATATGCTTAGGAAACTTCAAACTTTATATAGTTACTATTATGAATCATAATACCCTTACATAGGTAATAAATTACCTTTATATAAAATAAAGGTATCATTATACATCACTATGAACATTTGAGTTACCATTACATTTGTCAGGAAAGGCTTGTATTACCCTTTAATAGCACTAAGAATCTAAGAGATTACATTATATATTTAATGCAATGAAAGAGTTGACTTTATATATTCTTTATAATTATATTTTTAACTTCACATAGGTGATGTAATTCCCAATTTATGTTTATATAGGGTGTCAATTGAACTAAAAAAATTATCAATCCGTTTATAATAATTCTCAATGCATCCCATATTCCATTATTTTTTTAAATGTCTATATATCCTAAAATACTTGGGTTTAGTTTATTTTTATATAAGCACATCAATCATCAAATTTTATATGACCGCAGAGAATTTCTCATGTATGAAATCTAGTTCCATTAAATGGTTTCATAACAATTTACCAATATTCATCAAGTCAATTTTACTATAAAAATGATTCACTATTTACAAAAAATGCAATACTTACTTGGGTAAACAATATCCCCTTTTTATTTTCATGTTAATATAACCTCATATGATAAAAGTCATTATTTGTTCATATTCTCCCAGTTGTTGATAATAAATTTTGAAGGATATTTGGTTGTATTATCGTCCCATTATTTTTTGAAAAATATGTTCTACTCATTTATATATGTATTTATTGAAATCTTCTAGGAGAGGGATGATACCAAATTAGTTTCTTTTGGAAAGAGACTATAGTTAATAAACTATAAGTCTTTTTGGGATAACTTGGTGATGAAAAAATATAGGGATATAACTAAGGTTTTCAATGCTTTACATAAATTTCCAAGCATGTAAATCATTACTAGAAATTATAAATTCTGAAGAGAGAGGCTTCCAATAAAATAAATACAAGTTCCATCATGAACATTAATAAACACTTCATGAAGTTTAATGTACAAAAAATAATATATCCCACTTTGCTTCATATTTACATCAACAATAACCCTTTAAATAAAATTGATTTATATAATTAAAAATAAATTGTGAGGGTGTGATTGAAATACCTAAAACTCTATTATTACTAGGTTATCCATAAAAGATTAGATTCAAATGAAAAATTCCTTTTTACACACCTTTCTCAATTTTTCTCCCATCAAGGGATGAACTCCCCTTATTCATTTCATCTTAGGTGTAGGAATCTATGAATAAAAATGACATCATGCTATCATGAAGTGAAAACAACAAAATTATACATTAATACCCTATATGATAGCTCAGATCACATAAAATAATAGGGATCAAAGACAAACCTATATATTTCTCAATAAAAATCTAAGGATGAAAGCTTTATTTCAACCTAAGAATATTTTTCATTGCATTTTTTCTTTTCTTTTACATGAAATTTCCTTTTCATAAATATTAATTTGATCATATAGAATTCCATGTGCTTCTATTTATTTAGTAATATCACCCATTTTTTTGTAGAATCACAATGTAGTTGTGTGAAAAATGTCTAGTTTTACCACACCATTCGTAAAATCTAGCATTATTATATAGGTTACCACTAATAGTAATCATTTATTATTTATTTTAATTCTATGACGTTTTTACCTCATCTTTTGATACCACGTACATTTTTTTATCTTTTGAATGTTTTTATATTCATACTTCTTCTTCTTAGTTGATTATATAGGACCACCTTAGGAAGCCTCTTTCTGGATTGCCAAGAGAGGCAATTTGAAATACATCTTCCTTAGTGAATTCAATTTCACATTTTATTCCACCAATTTTATAGAAAAAAACATATTATTTTTTTCATCTAGATTTTTATTCTTTTACACTAATAAATTTTTTCAATTTTCTTGGATTTTGGTGCTTGATTCACCTTTGGTTGATGCTCATTTCCATCTACCAAAACCTTAATAACATTTTCCAACATAAAGAAGTATTTTTTATGAAAAAAATTATCATTGTAAGTCATAGAAGTTTAGTGTATATTTATGGATTGTTTTCCCTAAAATACATTACCCCAATTGAAATACCATTCCATTTGATCGATGCTAGAATAAACAAAAAATTTACCTTTAGGTTTATAAAATATTTGGTTTCTCTTTAATTGATATATTAGAACTTCTAGAGTTATTATATCATATTGGGGCTTGTTACCGTTGAAAAATCTACTCATGATGTTTATAAGTCTTTCAATATAGATTAAATTTGGTTCTTTTATCATTTTTGGAACCAAAATTCTAGATTTTACATGGAATAAGTATTTACTTCTATATTTCCAAACATTATTTATCTTTGTTGTTGCACAAGTTCAGATGTATTTTTAAGGGATATTTATTTTCTTTTTAGAGTTATTTATCACATCCTAATTGTATGATATTTTAATATCTTTCTCATAAAACTACTAATTAATAAAATTAATATTTGAATAATAACATATACTTAATTATCTCTTTTATTCATTTTTTTGAGAGGTTTGATACTAGCCATAAACACCTTATCCATTACCATTTTCATTAAAATATCTTGGGAAATTGCTTCAATCATATCATTTTACTCCTTTATAAGAGTGCCAATATTCGTTGAACAATGAGTAATGGACAATTATTCTATTTTTAAAATTTTTTCCATGAAAAAATACCATAAAATATTAAACATCATGCATTATTTACCCTTGGACTTCATTATTGTTGAATAATAAATCCTTGGAATACCAACATGATTTGGTTTCATCTTCATCACCATAGTTACATATCCTTTTTTCTCTAACTGAGATATTTAAATTACACATAATTTATCCACATGCGAGTTAAAATAGAAGATAACATTAGATTAATATTTTACATCATATGGAGAAAACAACCTATGTGATAAATTCATTCTATGCTTCTTCACATAAAAATAAAAGATATCTATTTAATATCTAATTTAAGTCATGTTAATTTTAAACCTTTTGAACTTCCTTAAAATATTGGATATCATTTCCTTGAAATCCTTCTCAGATTTCATATTCAAATATTCGTGGATATTTAGAGGCAAAATTAGTTCTAATAAAAATTATATACCCCTGAACAAATTAGATACTGAGAGTGGGGGGGGGGGTAAATCTGTGGTGTACTTTTTAAGAATTATTTATCTTTTAATTTAATCTCTTGAACTGGTTATGGTTTTAAATCCACTTATTGGCATCTCTTAGTATTACCTCTATAAATAAATAATGAGAGGGAACACAAAATAAATTATTATCAAGGTTTAGTAGTATGACTTACTCTTTGACATGTTAGATATACCTCCCAACATGGATTATTTACTATAATATTGTTATCAATTTCATTGGTTTAGGAAAAAACTTTTTATATAACTTAGTAGTCAATCCTCAAGTTCATCATTATTATAACTCTACCAATTAATCCCACACATTTACCTCAATTTTTTAGACCGCCACAACTATATACTCTTCCCACATCTATTTGGACCACGTAGTCCCAAGACACTTCAACAACTAGTTATAAACCCTAGTGATAAGCTAATTATTCTTCGTATTTATCAAATAATAGAATGTATTCTTTCTTGATTGGGGTAATGTTCCTCTATATTCACACTGACTCTATTACCATTATTTACAACATCATGCACCATAAATATCAACTGATCGTGTTTGTTAGTCTTTCTCAATAATTAAGATCACCTATATATGATTAGTTTCCTTAGTGCAACAATAATTGGGAAATTAGTCGGTAAGATATGGAATACCCAACCTCACTTAGTTGTGGAAATTAGATGACTATAATTTCTTCTATTATTATTTTATAAAATCATAATATTTCACTACTCAAGTCATACCCTTATTAAATATTCATTTATCACAAGAAGACATTATGAAAGTTGGATACCTTATATACCCACCATTAATGTAGTAAACCATAGAACATATCCATTTAGATATATTTACTATTTTTAATTCATTTTAAAATAATTTATTCGGATATGTTTTTTCTTAATTGATTATGAGTTCATGTATTCATACATTCACATTTACAATCAAAATATGTTCTCCTTGATACGTTCACTCTCTTGAGTTATGCAATTGTAAACACCTGATAGGACCTGTAATTTCCAATCCTAATAACTTTGTGTAATATCCTTTCATGAAATGGAGTTATGCATGATAATCAATGTATATAAAGTGGATATTCTTCTCATATTCATGTTATAAAATAAGTTTTATGACAATCCAAAATGATCAATTAATCCAGTTCATCATAAACCTCTTCAAATATGTGTATCATAAGAAAAGGATTATGATATCTCAATTTTATCACAAAACACTTAAGTGTGAGAGTAAAAATTCGAGAGTATATGTGATCTTCTTATCAAAGAATGAAAATAGTTCTTCAGAGCTATCAATGTATTTATTGAAAAATTGAGACTCAAATAAAGGTACTAACTTCTATTAGAATGGATGATCTCATTTTATAGATGATTTTCACCTCCTTATATACGATATATTTGCATCAGAAAACATTGAGTAATAAGTGATCTTAAGGATGGATTTAAAACTCCCAAAAATTATGTTTTGTCAAGAACATTTTTTCTCACCCAAATATCTAATCATTTGTAAAATATTTATACATTAAAAAACAGGGTGTCCCTTCTTACACGAGATAAGGATCCTCATCATGGTGAAGCTATCATGTGCATGTGATGATGATCGCATAAATCTACTCATGCATCCATAATAAATCAAATAATATTTATGGAGAAATATTCATTTAATAATTTCATAATATTTCAATGATATCATGATTTCTTGAACTTGTATCATAAGACCCTTTAATGGAAAAATAATGAATATGATGGCTCTTAGAAAATGTGATACTTGTCTATTTTTTTAAAAAAAATTCCATTACAAGAGTGGAAGATACCCCTATGTGATTGTATAACCTTATAGACCCTTTTTTATACCATTATTTTTGTCTGATTACCCTTATATGGGTCACTTATATTACCTTATACATCTTTAAACATTTACATAGGCACCCTTGCATAGTGAAGTACCCTTACACAGGTAATGACTTACCTTTACATAGCCTCAATGTACCCATATGTAGTTCCATAAATGTATGAGTTCCCTTTATATATGTAATTCAATGAAAAATTGAACCTTACAAAACACCATGAATGTATTATTTATATTACATATATAATACAAGGAAAGATCTACCTTTACATATCCTTCAAAATTCCCTCATAACCATTAAATTAGTATTGTAATTCCCAATTTACCATTACATAGGAAGTAAATAGAACTCCAAAATATCTCAGGCATTTCATAATATATCTGGAGGTCTTCCATTTCCAAAAAATGTTATAGATATTTTTTCTACATCCTATAACAATTATATTTTATTTTTATTGATGATTAGAACATCGATAATAAAACTTATATGAGAAATGATAATTTTCCAAGAATGACATCAAATTCTATTAATTGATTCCATAACAATCCTCCAATAGTCATCACCTCAATCTCATTAACCAAACACTTTTAGACTCATTTAAAACAAATTCATTACTTACATAGGCTAAACAATATCCCCCTTTGTATTTTTTGTAAATATCACATCATATCATAATAGCTAATATGTGGCCCAAATATCTTATCCCCTATATTTATAATAAAATGAAAATGGCATGTAGGAAAATTCTCATGACCACATTTTACACAAAAAATGTTCTCCCACATTACAAAATTATTTTATGATCACTTCTAATAGAGGGATGATAACACATTATTTTCAATAAAATAATCATATAATCAATAAATTATTAGTCTAAATTGGATAACATAGTATATAAAACAAGAGTGATGTAATTTAATGACCCAAAATTTTATAAATGGAATTTACATTCATATAATTATCAAATACGTAGTAATGTAGTATAACGAACATGCACCACATAATGAAAAAAAAACTAATTTCATTACATTAATTTGAAAATTTCGATTGGAGAATAAATATGACTGTATGAATTTCAAATATTACAATGGAATAAAAATGTAAAATAAGATAACTAAAAAAAGAAAATTTAGATATTCACAATGCACTTGAATAACTACAATCACACACAACACTATAGAAATGAAGCAGGATATTTGTAATAAAATATTGTAATTAAAATTGAAAATATATATAACATTGAGTGAAAATTTAATAAAATGATTAATTAATTGAATATAACACATTTATAGGAAGTAGGGAGCCTATATGACTATTAAATATCTGATCATTGGAATAATAATCTAACCCTTAGAATAGTGACCTCACTATTGGAATAATAATGTGATCATTAAGAATAGTAACCTGACCATTAAAATAACATCCTCTATTATGGAATCTTAAAATAATATTTTGGTTTCTGATTAAAAAATATGATACATTTAAATTATAATAAATGTTAATAAATGTTTTAAAAATGGTAAAATAAGTTTCTATAATGTTATAAAACATTAATGTTTTAAGTTCCCTATTATAATTAAAATAATGATTTAAAATTATTTTTATTTTTCATAAAATAGGTTTATAAATTAACAATATGTTTGATTACAATGATATAATAATAGTTTGATACTATATGTAATTTTTCAAAGGTTAAAAAAATTGATCCCATTATTAAACATGGTATTTTTTGAATAAATGAAAATTTTATATAAAACATAATTATGTTGATATTTTGAAAATTATTTTCATAAATTTTATTTTATTTTTATAATAAAAAAATCAAAAAAATGTGGGGTTATTTTTTTATAATTTTCATAAATAGCTGATTTTTTAGTGAATTGTTAAATATGGTGAAATACATTATTTAACATTATAAGCTAAATGAAAAAAATTTTGGGTCATGGTTGAGGAAATCACCAATTAGTTAAAACATAAAATCATTATTTACAACATAGAGTCATAAGAATCACAATAACCTAGAATTTGATCAATAAAATTTCAATATTATAATCATGTGAAGTGGTATAAAGCACACAAATCGCATTGAGAAACCAACAAAACAGTGTTATCATAAATGAATAATGATGAATCAGTTATAATATAAACCAACAATACTTAAAAATATTTCAATGGGAAAATAAATATAAAATATGAACATATGAATAGAAAAATTTGGCTTTGCTCGATCCTTTAGAATGACTGCACTCACAAACAATTTTCTATAAATATAACATAATATTAATAATAAAATACTCTTTTTGAAGATGAAATTATATATATTATTTAGATAAAATAAAATTTAATTTATAATTAAGTAAATAAGAGGTATTTATAGGAATTATGGAACCAATATAACAGTTTTAAATATGACCGGTGGAATAGTAATCTAACCATTGTTATAGTAACATGATAGTTGGAATAGTAATCTGACTTTTAGAAAGAGTAATATGACCATTATAATAATGACATCAACAATTTAAATTTAAAATTATACTTTTTTATAATGTAAAATTAAAATATGAAATATTTTTATCATGGTACAATTTAATAAATATTTTTAAAATGATAAATTAAGTGTTGGATTTTTTGTAAAACGTAACTGTTTTATTTGAAACATTATAATGAATATAATGGATTAAAAGAAAATTTATTTTCTGAAAATGTATTCATAAAATAATATTATTTTTATTATAAATATAATATTATTTTATGAGACCATATGTAATTTTAGAAAGGGTCAAAAAATCGATTATAATATTGAAATCTGTATTTTATGAATAAATGAGTTATTTATTTAAAAATTAAATTTATCATATTTATAAAACTATTTTCATAAAATAGAGTCCATTTTTTAATACGTAAACATAATAAATGGTTAGAGACTTTTTAGGCATATTTTTTTAAAATAGTTGTGTGAATAGTGAAATATGGTAATTTATGATATTTCACATTATAAGACAAATACATGACTTTTTGAGTCATGGGTGATATAATAACCCATTATTTTGAACTCAAAAAAATATTTATTGTATATAGTAACAATAATCTTTATTTTGATATTATTGATCCAAAATAATAAACCAATGTGTATAATAATAAAAAACAACCCTCTCCTCCTCTTATAAATACAACACCTCACCACCCCTTCTCGTCACACCATCTAAAATATGTAGATTTTAAAATATATAAATAACACTCTCCTACACACTCTCTATTTGTACATGTTCTACTGGTCTTATTGAAAGACAAATTTAAAGATCCTTAAGGGTTTTTTCAAGGATGTCATATTTAGGAGGTAACATTATGCTAATACCACTTTTAATTTCTTTTCTTATTCTACCTATTACAGCCCTCATTAATCCCAAAAATCATAAAATCTAAATTATAATTGTTATAATATAATATTATATTTATAATGGAATATTATCTATCTATCCCTTTGTCATCTTCTCTAATTCAAGGAACCAAAACCATTGTCCAAATCTTAGTGGTTAACCATCTTCATGGATAATGAGTTTTTGTTTTCCATTACCGCCTAAAGGTAGGTAATAAAAGCGTAATTTGGTTTCTATTAATTTTTAATAATTATAGAACATATTTTTTCATATTTTGGAACAAATATATATACATAATATTTAATAAAGTAAAACTACTTCATGATGATCGGTAAAACCTCCTAAATGAACTAACCACATAATGATAACATTTTAACCAAATAACCATCCACATTTTTGAAAAAAATGATACATGGGAGTATTTAAACATCTCTTTGTGAAATAATAATTTTTTATTTCACTTTTAGTGTATTATTCCAATTCGAAAAGAACATGCATAATTACACAAAAGTGAACTTACCATGAAACCATAAAACAAATGCTCCCAAAATAATGAAATTGAACCTTATAACTCATCAAAATGATATAAATGAACATAATGACATTATAATAATTAAAATTCAAGTGTAATATTTTATTAATTAAGTAATTAATGGATCTAAATTAATTATCTTGAAAATTACCTGCAAGTGCATAACACATTTGGACATAAGGTAAGGGATATCTCTAAACCTCCATATTTCTTTTAGGCTACATGATCTCTCTTTATGCATCAATATATCAATATTTTATTCTTATACAGTTTACTATTTTTTCTATAAACATTAAAAAATATATATAACTAGCTCCATGAACATTTCTTTTATAGGTAAATACATGTATTATAAGGGTCCATTATAAACTCCCCTCTATAAGAAAACACAATTAATGGGAATATCTCTGTCTTTTACCCATTCTCAAGTACACTCCATAAAATGTTTTCTGCTACCGATATTTTTGAAAATCACCAATTTTTTCAATAAAATGTATTTTAGTTCATTTATTGTTTCATGTAAATAATTATTCCTTTAAGAAATTTAAATTTTTTAATCAGTTCCCTAAAATCGCACTAATGTAACTTATTTTTAAAGATACCTAAATAATTTTTTTCCTTTAATTTCTTTAGATGTAAATAATTATTCCAGATATATTATTCATTTTTTATATTATAATTGTCTTATAATGATTTAATCCATTCATTAGTGGGTACCAGAATGATACATCCTTTGGTTATGCCTTATGACATGATTACAAAATCCATTTCTTTTAATGGGTAACCATTATGATTATTCTATATGTTTGTTTTATTCATGTGGAAGATATATGAAAATAAATTTCATGTTAGATGCACTATGATAGTGGTCTAATTCCTTTGATAATGTTTTCTATAATGAGATGTTATGTATGTGATTATTGAGTAAAATTGATCCATTATAGGGCATTGTCCACCATGTGATTTAGTTTTTTCCATTAAAATTGAATCGTGTTTGTATCATGATAAATTTTCCTTACACATTTTTATATTATCATGATCATATGATTTCATGTGTTATATATGATGTCTATATATGTTTATTCCTGATCCAAGCCTTTAATGTCATCATGTGATGCCTTCTAACTCATGTTCAATGCTTATTTTCAATGTTTCCCCCCTTACTAGGATTTTTAGCACATCCATTTTTTCTATCTATTACCCATTATATACAATGTAGTTGTAACAGCCCTAAGGGAGTGAGGATATCATTATAGATATTAATTAAAAGATTTTCTATTCTAGTTTCATGATTTCTAATTATGTGCATAGTATTACAATTAAACTGGTATTTATTTGATCCTTGGTTTGTATTTTGTGGATAATTATAATTAAAATAATCTAATAATATTTAAAAAATGGTTTTGTTACTATAGTTTGTATTATAGGATGGTCTAGTTAATATTTTTTGATGAGGAGTAGAAAACATTTCTAAGAAACCTATGGATAAATATATAAAAATTGATAACCTATATTGAAACCTAGGGAATCATAAATCTAGATATAGTTTTAATTTATAATTTATTCATTATATGTTCATAGATTCTTTTTTATACTCTCATTATCAATGTATTCATGTCCCCTATTTTTATTTTTCATTTTTTAATTTATGTCCATAAATAAGAGAAGACATTGTAACAAGCAATGTGATTGGAAATGTGATGATTACCAAAATGATATGCCAAACCAAATGGGAAGAGGATTTCAAATCATCATTACAGTATTGGATCAACTAGATCATTTTATGAACAATAACATGAATCATATCAAATTCTATCTTCATCTAGGAAATATTAATTTGTGGTCAAATACTTTATATTAAAAAATGAAGATTTCCTTAAGTGAATATTTTTATCCCCTCATCATAGAACAATGTATTCACTCAAATGAGAACATATTATATATCCTTGAATTCTATGAAGAAGAAAATTTTGTAATGGAATTATAAAATTTTTATGGGCAATCTTATTGGTGGTGAAAACTAATAAAGAATGTAATGTCTAAAGATGAAATTGATTCCATGAAATAGAAAAGATTAATGATATAAGATTTTAATATATATATTTTTTAACTCTCCATCTTAAGCAGGAGAGGGATTTCCTTAGAGTGAAGAAAAAGGAAGAAGAATATATTTGGGTGTATTGGGAAAACATACCATGGCTTGCATGATATGACTCTGGTATTACATGAACTCTAAAAGAAAGGAATATCAATTATTTTATTGATTTAATTAAAATATAAAAAAAAATCCTTGGAGATTCAATAGATTCAAAAAAATGAAGAGATTGGATGTTGTTCCCATAATGTAGAGATGGAGAATGGAGAATTATAGTTTTCTAATGGAAGTAGAGATAAAAATTGGAAATGGAGTTAATACAGGAGGATAATCAGATAAATACCATGGGGAATGGAAAACCCAGTAGCCCACATGTCAATAGTGTGGGAAGAATATTCAAAAGAATTATCTAAAGGGAACTGAGAATTGATTCCAAAATGGAAAATAGGGTTATCTGACTGATGATTGTTGAAGGTATATGAAGAACTCTACTATTGTTGTAGAATAATGGAAGGTTAAGATAAAAAACTAACCTATAGTACAACGTTTTAACTAAAATGGGCGCACACATTATTCGAACAAATTCCTTAATTCAAGGGTTTTGGGAGACAATAAACAACAAAAAACTACAAGGAAACAAGGGGATATGTTTTCAAAACTACTGAGGTGGATCATTAAAATTATACGGTTTCAGGAACACTTGTTTTTCATTCAAAAATTGAAAACATACTATTTGATTCCAGTTTTACAAATTCTTTCAAATAATTCATGTTTAGAAAAAATATTCATGGAACACCACAAAAATATATTTGTTGAGTTATATGTGATAATATTTAATGGTGAAATTATTGTATCTAATTTATATAAATTCTATCCAGAAAAGGTTTTTTGAATAATCCTCATAAAAAATTTCTTCTTACATCCTTTGGTGGAGCATGATGCCAAAATAAAATATCATTAGAGGGATCTCTCTATTCATATCCATATGAATCCTCTAATTATATAAAAATTTAAATAGGTTGAAATATATACCTTGGAATATTCTTTTAAAGAATTGATTATTTTTCCTTATGAAATATAATATCTCTCTGAAATAATTTATATAAAGGAGAGGATCATGGTTGAGGACATTCGCATTATGAGGGACTACACTGATGTGTTCCTTGATGAATTTCTCAGCCATCCACATGTCCGAGAGGTTGAGTTCTCAATTGAATTTATACCAAGATCTCTTCCCATATAAAATAATCGTTACATGATGGACAATATTGAGTTGTAATAAATAAATTAGTATTTATATGGGAATCTAGACAAGGTTTTTATATGAACGAGTGCTTTACTATGGGATGCACTAGTCCTTTTCATCAAGAAATAAGGATTGATCAATTAAGATCTTCATTGACTATCACGATCTCAACAAAATCATGATAAAGAAAAAGTATTCCATTCCATGGATAGATGACCTGATTGATAAAATATGTGGGTTTGATAATTTATCTAAGATGGATATTCAGTTAGTATATCAACAATTAAATGTGAAGAAGGATGATATATGGGGTATGGACAGTATGAGTTAATAGTGATTCCCTTAAGACTCACTAGTTATCTAGAAATTTTCATTGACCAATTGAATAAAATTATTATAGATTACCTCACAAAATTTATGGCTGCCTTTATAGAAGATATTCTGGTATACTCCAAGAGCAGGTTGGAGCATGAAGAGAATTTTAATAATTTTTTAATGTCCTTGTTTGGGGAGAAACTATATGAAATGTATAATGAATTTGAGTTTATATAAAGGATGTATCTTTCTTAACAAATTTTTCATTCACAAAGGTAAATTTGTTGAACCTTATATGATAAAGGTAATTAATGAGTGGATCATGATAATATATGTAATGGAGATATGTAATTTCCTTCATCTAGATGGATGATACTGACCAATTTTGATGAATTTATCGGAATTGTTAACCCCAATAACCATAAATACTTTTAAGGGAGTCATATATTTCTGGACCAATAAATTTGAAGATGACTTCAATGTATTTAAAATGAAGACCATCATTATACCAGTACTAACACAACCCATAATGTTATGAACTATTTATTGTATCCAACAATGTTTCAAAGAAAGGTTAGGCTCTGTACTAAGAAAAAATGATTAATTGATATAATACACCTCAAAAAATCTTATATTTATTGATAAAAAAAATCCCACACATGATCTATAGTTTCTGGCAAGAATATTCACATTGAAAATCTAACAAAAGTTTCTCTATGGGTAGAGTGTGAGAGATATACCAATCATAATATCCTTGAACATATATCTAGAATAATGATCTAAATATGCAAAAAAAAATGATGGTTAGAGATCCTTAAAGATTATGACTACTCAAACCACAACCAACCATTAAAAATATATAAATTTGACTATGATCTAATTAGAAATTATCTTGTAACATTATCAATGATAAGAATTAAGAAGGATCAAATCGTATTACACTTGGAAAGGATGAACGTGGGAATCATTAAGAAAAAAACATCATAATTCCTTTCTCAAATGATTTCTAAACCATACCATCTAGAAAAGATAAATCATGCTCAGTGGAAGGATGTGGAAATTTAGAAGAAGGTGGAAGCTATAAGAAAGGGAAATCCTCGGAGATCAATATTGATGAGGAATGTGTCATAAGATTTGTGTAATGAGTACCTATACCATTAAATCCAGAGATATAGAGGGATATATTCAACAATTCAAAAAGATCAACCTTATCCATCCACCTAGGGAGCTAAAAGATGTATCGAGATCTTCGAGAGAACTATTGGTGGGACAATATGAAGAAGTAGATCATCGAATATACATAAAAGTGTCTGGTATGTTAGTATATGAAGGATGAATGGAAAAATGTTAATGGGATGATGAAACAATTTCCCATACATAGATGTAGATAGGAAAATATCACCATGGAATTTTCCACTAGCATAAAAATACAAATCACATTAATACATTTTGATAAATCTTCTCACTTGATCAACATAAATATATATATATTAGAGAAGTGGTGAGGCTTTATGATGTACCATTATAAATTTTATCTGATCGTGATCCTAGATTTACATCTATGTTCTTCAAAATTCTCTAACATTCCCTAAACATTGATTTGGGATTTATTATGACTAATAAATACCAGAATGATGTCAAATATGAATAGACCATTTATCCACTAAAATTTATGTTGAGAGAAATCATGATGACCTTCAAAGAAGGATTGAAATAAAATCTTCCTATGGTCAAGTTCTCTTGTGATATTAGTTTCCACTATTCCTTCAAAATGGAACTATATGAATCCTTTAATGGGAAAATATGAAGAAAATATGTATAATGGGATGACGTTTGTGAAATTATGCTATTGGGACCTAAAATGGTTGATGATTTTGTGGGAAAGTTGAAGACCATTCAACTGCATATCAGGGATTCCCAAAATCTACCAATTAACTAGGTATTAAATCATCGATGATACCAAGATTATAATGTTGGTGATAAGGTATTATTTTTTATATCTCCATGTATATGAGCCTTAAGACTTAGGATTAAGGTAATTCTATGTCCCAGCTATATCGGCCCTTTGTAGATTCCTGATCATGTCGGAGATGTATCCTATCAAATAGTACATGCACCAACCATATCTCATGTACATAATGTATTCCACATATAACTCTTGAGTAAGTGCACACCATATCTATCACATGTAATATATTTAGTGGTTGTATTTATAGATAATGATCCCTCTTATGGGGAGTAGTTGATAAGGATCTTGGACTATAGAGATAATGTTCTACTCAAAAACACTACCCACCAATTCAAATTACTATGGTAGAACCATAAATACAACGAGGAAACATTGGAACAAATGGAATTGATAAAGGATATGTACCCCCATCTAGTTTTACCTTATTTTGTAAAATGAAAATTTTATGGACAAATTTTAGAAGGGGGGAGGAATATAATCACCTAGAATTTTATCAATGGAATTTCACTTATTATAATCATGCCATGTAGTATAATGAACATACATCACATTGAGAAACAAAAAAAAATATTCTCATAAATAAAAAATGATACATTATTCTGAAAAGAAACCAATAAAAATTCCAAATATTATAGTAGGATATTAAATGGTAAATAATATAATAAGAATAGGATAATTTGGATATACTCGGTCCACAAGAATGACCGCACTCAAGAATAATTCTATAGAAATAGAACATAATATTAATAATACAATATTCATTTTTAATTTGAAAGAATATATAAACATTAGATAAAATATAATTTAGTGAATAATGAATGGAATAATAGTTATTTATAAGAAGTGGGGAACCCATATGATTAGTATACATCTGGATTTATTGAGTTGTAATATGACCATTAAGAGTAATAATATGACAGTTAGAATTGTAACCTCACATATAGATATGTAAAATAATATTTAATTATTATATTTAATGTAAATTTTTCATGTTTATGTCATCTTACAAGTAAATAAATGTTTTCATAATGATAAATTATGTTTTGATATTTTAATACAATGTAATAATTTTTTTTGGAATAATATAAAGAAAATAATGATTTAAAAGAAAAATTATTTTCATAAAATGGATTCATTATTTAATATATTGTTTTATTATATTTATAATATGATTTTATGATATCATAACTATATTTTCAAGGAGTGGTAACATCAATTATTATATTAAAAATGTTATTTTTCAAATAAATAGGGATTTTATTTAAAAATTAAATTTCACATATTTAGAAAATTATATTTTAAAATTGGATCAATTTTTAAAATCTAAATTTCAAAAAAGGGTTAAGGTGAATTTATGGAATTTTTGTAAAATAGATTATTTTTGTTTGAATAGTGAAATATAATAATTTAATTTATGTAACATTATAATCCAAATACATGAATGTATTGGTCCTAGATGATGTATGAACCCATTAGTTTGATGTAAAATAAACTTTTTACTATATATAGTCATAAGAATCACTACTATATATTTACTAGAGCCAAAATAATAAACTGATGTATTTAATAATCAAAACACCCCTCTTCTACCCTTGGGAATACTACCCCTCATAACCCCTTATCCTCACACATTATAAGACATAAAATTTTCAAAATCAATAACGAATAATATCCTACACAATCTCTCACATCCATGTTATTCTAGTCTCACAAAAATACTAATTCCAAGATCCTTAATGGGTTCTTCACAAAGGTGATACTCAAGAGGTAACATTATCAAACGACATATATTAATATATTTTCTTCTTGAACCTTCTCCTCACAACATTCATCCATAAAATAAAAATAACTCCTATATCATGAATATATTGTATTCTTATAATTATAATGGAATATCTTAAATCTACTCCTTTTCTCATCTCCTCTTATTCCAAGAAATTAAATCATTATGCAAATTATGGATGTTAACCATCTTTAGTGATAATGAGAATTTGTTTTCTATTACCGCCTTCAAGGAAGGTCATAAAAGTATTATCATGGTTAAATAAGATTTCAATAAGTAAATTATAAAATATTTCATATTCTGGAACTAATATATATAAAAAATATTAAATAAAACTAAACAAGTTTGTAATGATCAAAAAAAATTCCAAAAGAAGTAACCACATAATAATAATGCTTTTACTCAAAGAAACATCCGCATGTTGAGAAAAATTGATATATGAGGTCATTTTTGGTATTGAAAATAAATATTAAAATAAATATATAATTCAATGAAATTTAAATAGTATTGAAGTAAACGAAGATGAATGATTCAATGAAAACGTTTTAAGGGGAAACCCCATAAAGGTTCGGGTCTGGATTGTAAATATCTCTTTGTGGACAACCAGTCTTCCTAGATTTCTGCTGCTTTGCGAAGAACACTATGAAAAAAATGATGAAGAATATGAGAGGTACTTCAAGGACCAAAAAATGAAACAAAGTCATTTATGAGGCCATAGTGTTATTTCTGCCCCCGCAAATGACCGCCGCTCGTGAACGAACACTTTCTTGGGATGGGATGGTACTACTGATCGTCAAAAATAAAACCATGTTGTTTGTAGGGACATATGGTGATTTTCAACCCCATGAATGATCACCCCTACAAATGATATCAATTATAGGATAGGGAATGCTTCTTGGGATCCAATAAAAGAAACCACATTGCCCACTGTGGATGACCAACCATTCCAGTGTATGGTCCCTCTACTCTTCTATAAAAGACCACTGAGGGGAACATAAAAGAAAAAATAATGAAGGAGTTATGTGAAATAGAAATATAAAGTGGAGCCTCATATATGAATTATTTATAGATTCTTTTATTATTAGATGTTAAAACCACTACATAAAATTAATGAGGAAATTAAAATCATCTAGCCATCTGTAAACTTAAAACCCATTTACAGAAACTACTCTGGTGGGAATAACCATATTTTCCCTTAGTGGGATAGTTCCATACATATTAAAATGATATTCTTCATGAACATATCCCCAAGTAACAACATTCCACACCGATGGAACTTAGTCCCATATAGAAACACACTACATAGTAAAAACCCAACTCTTTGTAGCACAACTCTACACATACTGTATCGTCACTTGCATAACAACATTCCATGCGGAGGGAACCCCATCCCATATAAAAACCCAATATGTGGAATGGGGTGTCCTAAGGATCTCTAGTCTCCACATACATTCACTCCCTCCCATCATATAATCATTATCCAATTTAGACCCTCTATGAACCCATTTAATAATATCTAGCCAAGGCCTCTTCCAAATATACCAGACAAGTATGATTTGATTATCTAGCACATCAGAATGACCCTTAGAGTATACATACCCATGGTAATTAGAGTCTCCTGTGTAACCAAATAACTTGAGGGGTCCTAAAAATGTATTCAAGCCTACATTTTTATAGTAATGAGGGTTCTGACCTTGGAGTTACTCATTTGAGCCTCCTAATTCTAAGGATTGAGTGTTACCACTGGAATATCCATTTTATGAGTGCTGGCAGTTTCCACCTATCTCTTCCCCGGGTACCAGTAGGCTATCCCTCCTTGAGTAATCCCATAGCCCTTTTTATAAGAGGTGACGCTCTTTCCCCTCTTCACTAGACAAGTGTTTCACTGAATGGTTCAAGAAGATGTGGCTATCCTCATTGTCAGAATAAAAGTATAGATTAACACACTCAGATAAATCACTCCCCCCTCACTCTCTCTATCTTTAAGATACAACATCTATACACCAATAGAAAATAGTGGATTGTGTGATCTTTTGATAAACTTCTTCATCTTGTTTCTAACACCGAGCATGAATCGCATGGGCATAGAATTTAATAGAGATCATGACATATACGTTTTCCTAAACACGAAGTTTGCCTCATATATAGTGTAATCCTAAATATTGTTAAATATTAATCCTTCCGGCTGTATGCCCCGATCATATCCCATCAAATGGACCTCTTAAATTATATAACCCCCAATCATTTCAAATGTGAATCCATCCATGTTTAAGCTCTATTATTTTCACTTAAATGTTAATCCTACTAGGTGTAATGATGAAATCTCACCGAACTACATGGGATTTGATTCATAATAAAATGGGTTACATAAGAAGCCTCCCAAATGTCTGACACAAACACCAAAATTAAAATTAATGTTCTATCTACCATATTATTGATAGGTTCATATTCATATGAGGGGCCATATCTTTTCGTGGTCCCACATGATGCCTCGACAAAAGTCCCACACAACAACTTGACTAGGAACATTCTACATGGATTTCCTTGTCACATGACCTTTATACTCATGTTTTGGTCCCCACAACAAGTCTTTAAAAGTTGATGTGTCATATTAAGTGGAATTGAACTACCTAGGTTCTGATTCCTCTCACGTGTATATGTAAGAATCCCATCTTATAGTTTCAATCCAGACATCAAAACAACTCTAGTCTCCCTAGATGATAGCATACTCCAGAGAACCTCATCATGTGTCATAAAACTAGAGTCATACTAATGAATGACCAAAGAATCAGTAATATATCTAAAAATGGTTCAATTGATATAGAAACTCATATATATTGAAACATTCATTAAGGGAGAACCTCATATAAATACTAATAATTCCAGATCCATTCATGTTCATAATTTCCTATTACCTCTGAGTGATCTATATTATACAATGTTGGAAATGAACAATGTATTAATGAACATATATTAAATCTATAAGAGAGTTCCAGAATAGATAGTAGTTCCCCTAAAAAGGGTGTGATGTGACTGACATCATATCATCTCAACCAATGTTATTTTTTAGGTGTTGTTGGCCATGTTCCCCAATGTATTCCAACTTTGGAAATTATGTTAGTGATTGGTTGTGTATATAAGATACATTGAGTGTTTACAACTCTACAATAAAACCCCATTGGATAAAATTAAAAAGTTGTGATCCAAACATAAGTTATTGAACAAAACTCAACCCCCTCAATCAATTGTCTCGAACTAATATTTTATCGGAAACAAAATGATGAACCATAAGTGAATCCTTTACCAAATTGGTGGTTTTACCACATGTTAGGCCCCATTAAAATCCAAAATGGAATAAGACCAAAATAGGCCATAAATAACACATGTGGTCATGAGATTATACTTTGATGACGTTTTTTATGTATTTGACATAAATTTTAAGCACCTTTCACCATAACTCTATTTAGTCCAATGGTATATCAGTAGCTTTCTCAGACATGTGCATCATCCACTACACAAGATACGTTCTCGACTAAAAAAAGGATTTCTTCACCCACACAACATTTTCAATGATGGGTTTAAAATTAATTTGAAAAATATTACCACTATAATTGTACTATCCCATCCTCAAAGGCACCCCGAAAGACCATCCAGTCTATGAATCCCCACCAGGAATCAGCCATGCGACAGTTGTCAATGGATAATGAGATATCTCTTATTTACTTCTCAAACTATTTTGGGATCTTTTCCCTAGAACCAGACAAAGAGTTCCTCCCTTAACATAGGGATGATAGAGATTTTTTCACCAATAATTGCATCCCTTCAGCATAGGGGTCTCACCTTAGAGCCCAGATCAATAATCCTCACTGTCAATATCATAAGATTTTGTATCGTCACCATGTAGAGTATATCGCCCCACTGGCCCCATAAAAATTTATAAAAACTCGAGTCCCAAGTGTGGCTCATGGAGGGAAACGATCATACAATTTAGAATATTCCACCATCCTTGTTCCTACTAAATAACGCCTCCATGTAAATATAGAGGCTAGAAATGAAAAGATGAAAATCCCCACTCATCACTATCAATCCCTCCAAGAAAATATATTTACAACCAATTATGGGAAGATAAAAATTCTATCTCATTAAGAAAAATCCCATCATGTAAATACAATAGTACACTATAGGTAGACGTGTATTCCTGCTCACTCTCATTAGGCCCTTAAATAATACACAATGGAAAATGGTAAGATATAAGTTCATTCTCACCAATATTACGCCAACCAAAAAAATACTGTGAAAACCAAAGACTAGAAGTTGAAAATTCTAATGGTTACACATGAAGCCCATTAGTCAAATACAATGTAAAACTATGAGAATACACAAAATAATGCTCGTTCACATTAATCCTACTAAGAAAATATGATGTATATTATGGAAAGAAGATGGTTTATCCCAATTGTAAATCAGGGGAGACTCATATCTCTTCCCCCAGATAGGAGGACTTTAAGTACATATAGGAAGGAAATGGAGGACCAAGGGATTAACACATTCATTCTCCAGAAGTGGAATGGGAATATCTTGTTCCCTCTAAGAACATATCTAAGTACATGTTTAACATTTTGGGGGGTTAGACATCAATCCTTGAACATATCCGATATAATTTCCAAAATGTAATCACATCAATAAAAATATCAAGGATTCAGGCCCACATCCCCAACTCCTCAAGTGGGGTCTCTGATCCACACTATAGCGTGATCACACAAGAGAATATATTTTTCCCTACTACCATACAATAGTGTCATTGAAAACATTCCATGATAAATGGATAATAAGATCTTTCTCAAATACTTGTTCCATGTGGGGGACACCATTCCACTTTGCTGGCTTCTCTTAGGTAGGCACATATCCCTACTAGAATATTATAATCTAATGAGATTATCCTACCAACATCATGGGAGACAACTGAATAGACAGTTGTTTTTAAAGGTCGTCACTAACAAAAAGATTCTCCATTTTCCCACAAGAGATAACCTAAATATTAATCCTACCAAAGGGAACTATAAAATGAAGAGCAGACTCATAACACATCTTTTTTGGAAGATAGAGTTCTTGAGGCCTTCAAACACCTATCAATTGTGGCCCATCATTATGTCAAACTATTACCAAATTATGTGAATTTAAGTAGTAGTTTTGAAGGTCCTCCCTATAACATTGAGACAAATAGATTTAGATTTCATCCCCATAAAATATTACATGAAGTATTCCATCATGGGGGAAATGTGATTGACCATTAGAGCATATCTCCTGATGAACATCATAGTTTCCCTCCTTATGTCCAAAAGATCTTGTAGTATAACGGTCCTACCCTTATTTTCATCCACCCAGAAGGTCCTCCCCAATGTATACATTATATTAATTCTCCCTATAGTTAGACACTGAGCTGTTATGGTAGTCCTCTCCATGACAACACCCATTGTGACGGTCCGCCCCACAATGACATTTCAGGTTGATGATAAGGTCCTCTCGTTGCCAATTCAAATAGGAGAAATACATCAAATTATGAGGCACTAGAAAATATGGGTTTATACATTCTATATAACCTATAAATGACAAGAAATGTCCTTTGTTAGCTAGAATATGACCAATGGACATGCTTATCCTCCCTGCCATGATGGAATATTCCCCTACCATTGAGACCCCCACTAGTCGCACTACATGTGAAAAATAGTCAAGAAGCACTCATGTTATGCCTATATACAAGAGGATTATCATGTATAAGAACAAATAGGTATGTCACTCATGAGATTACAATTGACTTGGAATGAAATACCCATTATGTTTTTTCCATTTTCAAATTTTCAGTTTGACATTCAGGAATAATTTTCATACGAATGAAAACACACCATTCAACTAAATCCGGAGACAATTTTCCACCTCATAGACAAAAAACTATATCCATATAACGGGAATTCAAAACATTTCAGACCAGGTAGTTCCCACTAGAAATAAACAATAGCAGCTGATTCCCTAGGATGATTGGAGGGGGCATAAGTAAAACTGATTCAAGGAGAGAAGGAATAATGTTTAATCATTTTGAGATGATCAAGATCGTGGATTTTTTATATTTTCTATGGAAAATAATTTTATTTGTCTACCCAAGGCCAAGAGGCCCGACCAGGTAGGTCATGATGACCCCCCAAAATTATTCCCCTTTCACCAGATACTATGACAAACCATTTCATAATTCTTTATCTGCAAATACATCCTAGATTAAATGGTATATTTTGGGAATGTAATGTTGGTTAGGCACCCATAAAAAGTGGTTCAAGTTTCAACCACTTCTACTAAAGAAGTAGGATAGTGGAATTTGGTTTTTAGGATAAGGGAACAAGATATTGACACTTGGATAAATTGAAATACAATAAACCAAACTCATTGTATTCTACAAGAATAGTTGAAACAAAAAAATATTCCCACAACCACTTTTGATACAACATAAATGATGTCATCGACCTCCAAAACCACTAAATATCATCCTTCTAAAAATGATGCTAACTAAAAAGGTGGGTTGGACGAATAAGAGTATGAATCTGAAATAAGTCCAATGTTGGATTTAAATCTCTCAAAAAATTTCTCTCCTATTTGAACCAACGAGCACCACCCTTCCAGATGACATCACAAGAAATTACCATCCAAACAAAGTTCTTATTGGTTGAGGAGTTGATCATAGGTTTCATTAATGAAATTGAGTTAATGGATCCCTTCTCTAACAATTATTATGTCTATGAACTAGAATTTCAAAAATCTGATTGGGGAACTAGAGGAAGAGGTTTTAGGATCTAAGGATACCTAGGAAGGTGTTGTGACATAAGGAACCGGAATTATAACCACATTCCTACATGGACCGTCAATGTTGGATAAACTCATAAAATATCCCCTCAACAAGATTGGTAGGATCTAGAAAATACCACAAATTTGGAAAAAACCCACCCTTACCCTATAACTATAGAATATCAAATAGACGTGTCTAGGTGTCAGATCACCCTCAGCAGGCAGACAGACAAGCCCGGCCCACCCCACCAAAGACAAGTGCACCACCAACTCCTGTTTTGAGTTTTGATCCATCTACATCAAATACTCAAGACCCTAATGAATATGTGATAGAGAATCTACAATTTGGTATGATGTGGCCTTTAGAAGAGATATTTGACATCCAAAAAACAATTATCCATGTTAACATAATTACTATCGAGCATGGATTCCCTATATATGTCAATGGACATCAGGGAAGAACTCATAGAGGTTTTGCTAATCCCTTAGGAGTTTGAATCTTAGGTTGCAACATATGAGGTCTATTAGAAAAATATTGGTCCTTCATAATTCCACATGGTTATTTCTTTTATTGTAAGAGATGAATATTCTATTATAAAGCGGCACATATGACCCTTGTATGTGTTTAGTAGGATAAATCATATTGATGCCCAAAAATTTTCATTAACATTGAATATGGATTTAATCTCATTCTAATATGATCACTTAGTCGGTTGTTAGGTGATGAGAAAAACCTAGTTCCTTACACCATAACATTTTAGGGCTATGAAAAAAGTTTTCAGAAGACATTATACCAAATTAGGCTCAATGATCAATTTTGAGACCTCACAACCGACTCATAATTTTTGTCATTGAACATAACACATCCATCAATGTATTCCTATGAAGTCTCTGGTTTCATCACCACCTGACAAGCCCCTAATCATACCATAAATTCCATAAATATTACATTAATGGAAAAATCAGAACATTTTACACCGATAAGTCCCCATTCAAATCATATGAGTCACATTATATCGATGTAGAATTCTATAAAAGTTATGGGAAACGACCCGTGGTCGATGGTAACTCTTGAGTCACTGTCCTGAATAGTACGTAAATGATCCCAATGGACCCCTCCAAAGAGATCAGTAAAGAGTATATCTGGACCAAAAATTTGGTCAAGTATACGAGCCCAAATATAGGTGCATATTCATCAACTGTTAAGGTTACAATCTAGACCACTAAATCCAGTAGTGTGGAAAAGCAAGCTGACTCCCCAGAGAGTGATGTTAGCTCAAATGAAAATTCCCTCATTCCATCACCAAAGCTCTAAGAAATCCCTACTTCACCAGATGAAGTAGAAGAAGTTTCACCATATCCCAAAGAGGACAAAGACACTACATCTCTATCTCTCACTCCATCCTCTCGAATGATTCAAGGAAATCTGAAGGAAGTTTCATCATCTTCATAATTCTTTGATATTAGCTTATCCCCAAACTAAAGAGAACTTATACCACTAATTTATCACCCTATATAAAAATAGGAAAAATATGGATAGAGGGATGACCTTAGGGACTCCCATCAGCCATTTGAGGAGGGTGTATTTACCACCATTGATGTACTCATCGAAAAAAATAAAGTTATAGAAGAATACCCACAACCAAACTTGAATAGGGAAATCATGATTTCTAATTATAAAAATGTATATACCTCATTCCTAAAGTAGGATCGGGATGTATTCACCTAGAAATACATAGAAATGTTAGGCCTCAATCTCAAGGTGGCCACTCACAACCTAAACCTATGAGAGGACCCCCAGGTCTATAAACTAGAAGTCAGAAGGATGCACTCAACACAAGCATCCAAGATTGAGGCTGATGTTGAAAATATCATCAGAGAAAAAAATCATTCATGAGGTCCAATATCCTAAATTTTGGGCCAATATTTTCCCCATCAAGAAGAAGAACATGGAAATCAGAGTCTTAATTGATTTTAGGGATCTCAACTAACACTGCCTGGTAGATTATTTAGCAGTCCAAATCGAGATACTACTTATTTATTCAACTGATGGATATTTGGATCTCTCTTTCATGGATGTTTATTTAGGACACAATCAAATCTGAATATCCTAGAAGAAGAATAATCCACCATCTTTAGGCCCGCCTTTGGAATATTTTTCTATCAGGTAATTCTCTTTGGCTTGAAGAATATCAGTGCTGCATACAAACCTTACACACATCACATCTTCAAAATATTTTTGGATTTTTTTGAATGATATGTTAATGAAATGGGGATAAATATATAAAATTCATATCCAATTTATGGTTATTGAAACCATATTCAAAAAAATGCACCAACGAAGCCTAAAAATTAACCCCTTGATGTTTTCTTTTAGAATTACTTTGGGATAATTCTTATGCATGAATGTATTCCACCCTGGCATCCATGTCGACCCAAAGAAGACAAAGGATTCCCTTGGCATGTCACCTCCTCCAAAACTCACAGAGTTCATAAGAATTCAAGGGTACTTGCAAAAAATTCAAATCATTATATAAATCCTTGCAGACAAATGCACACCCTTCACCATGTTGATGAAAAATGGGGTTAAATATAATTAGACTGGTATTTGGAAGGAAGTATTCGATAGTATCATGAAATCTGCATTGATATTGGAAGTATTGATGTTTTTTGTCAATGGATGGATGAATTTTCTCTATGTGATCTCCTTAGAGCGATTTTTTGGTGCCTTACGTGGAAAAAAGAATGATGTAGGAAGTGAAAGAACTTTTATTATCTTAGTTGAACCATCATCACTGATGATAATCACTACTAAAATATCAATAAGAGCTATATGACACTAATCTTTTTCATCCAGAAGATGAGTATCTACCTGCAAAATCATGTTGGAAATTTGTTTTCATATTTAAATCCACTCAAATACATTCTCATCCATATGATATTGACTAGATTAGTGTCTTTGTGGGTGGTCATCCTTCATTAGTTTGACTTTTAGTTCATCCTTCATAAAGAAATTAATGGCAAGACATTAGCAGATTTCCAGGAAAATATCCCATTGGAAAAAATGAATTCATTGGATACATGATTATATAATGAAGATTTCCTTTCTATTCAATAGGGCCCCCAGATATGGGAGATTCAATTAGAAGGTGCATCTAGAAGCTCGATAGGGAAGATGATCGAAGACCCTAGGATTAAGAAAAATGGGTAGGTAGTCTTACACATTTATTGAGAAAAGGTAGTCCTACCATACTCCTTTTTCTATTAGAAGGGCGCATGAACGATGAAGAAGAATATTAGGCTCTGATTTAAGTTCTAGAGTGGGAACTTTAGGTACAAGTAAATCACTTTAAAATAACATGTGATTCTAAACATGTCATTATGTAGGTTAACGATGATTATGAAATCAAAAAGAAAGATCTAATACACCTACTAAGACATGTCTGAGTACTAATGAAGGAATTCCACATAGAAATCACATTTACTCACACCCTAATGTCCCAAAATACCCATGATGATGTATTGACGAATACAACCACAAATCTTCCTAATCCAGACTAGGATGAAATATTTATAACCATTGCACACCACTAAATGGACTCACTATTTATCAAACCTACATAGATGAGATCAATAATATTAGTCATATCCCAAATCTGTATGTTCCTAACACCTACAAGATACCACCCATTATATACTACCTTGAAAAGGTATATCTCCCACTAAATAGTTCTAGAAGAGTGAAAATCTAAAGGTAGACAATTAATTTTTTTATATAATGGAATGAATCCTCAAAAGGTACTCTATTAGAATTTCCTTGATGGGGTACTTATCAAGTGAATTGATGGATCAGATATGACTAATTTCACGAAGGAAGTTCATAGAAGAGCCTATGGAAGTCACCTGTAAGGACTCAAACATTCTCACAAAATCAAAATCCTTTTGTACCATAGGCGTGCTCTAATGAAAGACTGCACTAAATCCACCAAAACGGTCATTCCTTCATTATTCACACCAACTTCATTCACAAACCCCCAAAGTTGTTTTACACAATAAAGAACTCCTGGCTATTTTACATATGAGGATTGGTTATCATGGGACCATATCCTCCCTCTATGGATAATAATTTCATGTACATTCTTATTATAACTAAGTGCTTCTTGAAGTGTTCTAAACCTATACACCTCAAAGAGGTCGGGTTGAGGAACAATTTCAGCTTCATGATATCAAATATCATCACCAATTTTGGTGTCCCCAATACTATATAGATGGAAAATGAAACGAAGTTTTATTCTAATGAATTGGAAAAACTATATTTTGATTATCAAATTAAGTCCACTTGTTCATCCAACTACCATGAGTCTTCTAAAAGATAGATAGAGGCCTTCAAAAATACCCTATAAAATATAATCTAGATGATGGAAGATAAGGATAAAAATTATTGGTCAGAGAATATCATGCATGCCTTCTGGGTTTACCAGACTACAAGCTACGCTTCTACATAGGTCACCTAATACACATTAGGATTCTAGATTGAGGTGGTCCGACCCATCAATGTTCAATTTCCCTCACTTCGTGTTTCCATCTACGATCAGTTAACCAGGGATGAGAAATCCCAAAAACGGATAATAGGATTGGAGTGAATGGATGAGAAGCGATTACTTACCTTTCATCATTTAGAATTCCACCAAAATATTAATGACCAATCCTTTAACAAAAAGTTTGACCATCAATAACTCCTAAATGGAGAGATGTTGTTTGTCCCAAAGACTCCAATGATACCATGAATGAAACTTTCAATGTTGGTACCGGAATAAGGGTGAACTTATGCCATACAAAAGGATAACTCCAATAGATATTGTTCTCTGATTTCGATGGATGGATAGATCAACATAGATCCCACCAATGAATGGTTTTTTAAGAATTATTTCGTGTAGTCATAAGACATATTTTTCCTAATCACTTGATGTTAAACTACATGGTTGAATATTCTGTTTTCAAGATGTTAAACTGCATGATAAATTGTCCGGTTACACGATGATAAAATGGCTGGGAAGTCATTGTTGGGAGAACATAATGATAATAAAAACAAATTAACAACACAATTTTCCATGTCACAGGACAATAAACTGCATGAAATAAATGTCACCGCCACATGAAATTAAATAGTACAAGAATCATTGTTTCAATCAAAAAGTCATAACACATAAGTTATATCTATATGGGATAAAGATAACATACCCATATCATAGTGTAAGGGGAAGATCCAAATATGAAGTATCTTTCTTATGAACTATGTGTGGATTGATTACTGTCATCATATGATATATAGTGATGACGAAAACTCTTATGTTAGGCCTAGCTACAAACCCTCCTCCACTCGGAAGATGATTTTTGTACCAGAATTTGGACTCAAGTCCTCTTTTCATGTCGGGATTATTTTTCTAATAGGATTATAAAATCATACACCCTATAAATACAAGACAAAACCATCCTAATCTCATGACATTAATCTGCATGGTACATTGTTCATGTCATAAGATAATAAAGTGAATGACACCAATATCCTCCTTATATGGTGTTAAAATGCAGAGTACCATAATTTCCACCCATGAGGGGAAATCTCCCACATCATAGGTCACCCAAAATTCCATATTAAAGAACAATGTATGGATTTATTTCTATCCACATGGGTTACATAACGATGCCTGCATTGTATATTCTGGTCCAACCACCCCAAAAGTAAAAAATTTCCCCTCCTTATATATGGGTTAGACCCATACATGGAGCTTTCCTCAATAGAAATTTGTGGATTGATTATCACTTTATGGGATATATAGTTATGAATAGAAACCATGATCTGGACCCATCCATGAAATATTGAAAATCCCCCATCATTACATGAAAACTATATAGATGCTCGGGAATTCAATGTGGGTCATACATAGAAGTATATTTCATGAAAATAACCTTATACCTACACATGAGTTAGATATTGAAATTGAAGTGCATTTAGATCTACATGTTTCCCGATTCCTACTCACATAGGATATGTAGTTTTTCCCAGATCTCCAATCCTAGGGGCAAACACAAAAACACAAAAATAAATGAAAAATGCCCTCTTTATGTACGGATGAGCCCTGCATGGAGGGTTACCGTTTAGAACTATTTCTGGCTAGACTCAAGTGATCATGGGATACAAAGTGACACCCAGATATCTCTCCCTATGTTCAATCGTAATAAAGGATAAAAATGACCTCCTCCATATATACAGGTAAAATATGCACATGGTGTTTTCGCAGAACGATGTGTGTCTTGATTTCAGTCATCATTGGATAACTAATGATGTCCGGATTTCTAATTCATGGTCCAACCAAAAAATTACCATCTTGCACATCGACTAACCTTTTTCTTTATCGCATGATATTAAACAGTATGGGTAACAAATATACATGTTTCTTAATTCCCACTATAATGAGATATGTAATGACACTCAAGTCCTAGACCCTAGTCCCTCCACCACAATTTCCAAGTGCCTTGGACATTCATTTTATTGCCTATGAGTGGCGGAAAAAATTCTTTTCCACCCCTTCTATCTCACACCGAGAATAGATCATGTGAGATAATGAGTTTCAAAAGGGGCTTCCCTACATAATCATGGTGCATCGATCAACATTAGGGTTTCTATAGTCCTAGTGGAAATACCATAAAAGGAACACTCGTGGTCCATGCCCCATGATATTAAACTGCATGGTCAAATCTAGTTAGAGAACTTTGTATTTATTGATTCCTTTTATTATAAGACATGTAGTGAAACATGAGCCTTTAATCAGAAGTCCAAACACAATATTTCCTCTTCACATTGGGAACCTATATCTTTACCACATTGTAGCAAATTTTATAGATAATTTCTTGTAACATGATATAAATGTTATGGCACCTCAAGAATTATGTGTGTCCTGATTATCTTTTTGATGAGATACGTAGTGATGCCAATAACATAGGTAAAAAATAAGAAATCTTATATACACAAACAATGATATATGTAAGATATTTCATGTTTGGGGTCCTCATTTTTGGATCTGTCAAGGAAAAAAATAACCCCCTACATGTGAGTAAGATCAAGGTACGGAATTTTACACTCTATGGATAATAATGCTCTAATTGTTTCATACATACCCAAACACATTCCCCCCATTCATCATTCTATGCGCCCTTGGTAATATTGGATGTTTACAGTGTTCTGTAGGAAATCAGGTATGAAGGGGTTCAGTTTCATGGGAAACCCCTTGTTGGACTATGCATAATATGATCCAATTGGATCTATATGAGTTTTACACAAAAAGGTCTATCAACCAGTGGAAAAGAAATCCCCCTAGGAGGGATCTTTTATCTCTAAAATACCCATAGAAATTTTTTCTCTATATAATTTCTTCTATAATGAGAATCCCCAAAATCATGGTTTACTCAATATTTCCCCTCATTTTGGTGGAATGTCAGAAAATCATGTCCTGATGAACCTCATGTTACTAATCATATTGATGAATAGTGGTCATAATCATATGATAGAAAACTATAAGACCCAATGTTATCTGATTCGCATGATGTTAAACTGTATAGTAGAACATCCTGACCATATGACGTTAATCTCCAGAGTCGATTTCCAAGTAACATGAAACTAAACTTCCTGATAATTATAACTACATATTTCTTGATTCCTACCATTTTAGGATATGTAGTGACACCAAAATATCCACTCCTAGGTACTACTACGACAAAAGATACAAATTAACTTTCCCTGTGCATGGGACATACCTTCATGGGGAAACCAATAAGAACTAAATATGGAATGATTATTTCTTTAATGGGATATGTAGAGACACCAATATCATATATACCTATTAAGGAACAATAAAAAGAATCTATTACTCTTATATACTTGTGTTAGATCTGCATAAGAGGGTCCAATATGTGTCTCACCTTGCTTGTGAGCCTGTATTAAAAATTAAATACCCCTTCCCCTTGAAAGACTTCAATAAATTCATTGGGAAAAATACTAGAACTACATATTGATTGATTATAATTTTAAACAGATACATAGTGATTCCCATACCATATATTTCAGTCCAGCTACAATGAATATAAATCCTCCAAACATATGGGTCAGACCTATATAAGTGAAACATTTCTACCGATTCTAGGTAAATTTCAATATTATGCTCTACTTTCCTGATCAAGCACTTTTCATGCACCAACCAAACTCTAGTTCTGAGGAAGTAAAAATCTCCATAAATATTTCTAGCCATCAGAAATGGAGGTTCAGTTTCTAGGGGACACCTTTGTTTGACAATGCATAATATGACCAATTGGCTTTGCATAAGTCGTCCGACTAAAAGTCCTAGAAGTCATAGGAAAATCCATCCCCTTGAGAAGATTTTATTTTCTCCATACCCCAATGATGTTTTTGTACTGTAATAATCATTTGATTAGGAAAACCAAATATTACATATTAGGCCTTTTCCACCTCATGTCTGACGATGATGGAGTATTCTTGGAAATAATACCATGAAAATGGGAAAATGTTTATCACTTGCTCAATGATAAGTGAACCTAAACTATATCCCCCAAACGTCCTTATTATAATACGTTAAATGAATGGTACATATCCAAATTGCATGACATTAATAAGAATCATGCTCAATCACTCCTTTACACAATCCAAATTCATGTATAAGTGGTTTCCCATTGATGGGAGGTACCGATATAAATTCCATAATCATCTTTTGACATCATTACCTTGAAAGACCACCCTTCACAGTCTTGATAAATCCGAATTTTTATAAATTACATAGCCATAGGAAACGGAGGATTAGTTTTCTACGGATTACTTTGTTTGAATATTCATAATATACCCAATTTGATTTTTCATAGGTTGCCTACAAAAAAGGTCCCTCAACCAAAGGAAAAATCATCCCAAGGAGAGGAATCTCCTTTCTCCATATAACCTAACAACGTCCCTCTGGAAGCCATTATTATGGTTAAGCCTCCATTAATTTTACTATATCATGTCTGTGATTCATAAACCACAAAATAGGTATAAACATCCCCCATTCATGCCAAAAAAATATTGGTACGTTCTCATCCAATAATCCATATTGGGGTTCATTCCCCCATAATTTAGGTTCAAGGCTATTCAACCCAAAATACCCATCATATTTGATTAGTTTTCATGAATATAAAATTCCAAAGAAAAGAGAGTGAAAAACTCACCAGGTGGAATACCTAAAAAGGTAACCTAAGGTAAACGTTGAGTACCATCTCCCTAAACCTATGAGATGCATGGATTATGAAAATATTACAAATAAATCATTAAAACATGGTAGGTTGAAACCATTAAAAGGAGGCCAATGAAAAAGTGAAGTTATCCTTACTGAAACCATACCAAAGTGGAATTCGGAAAGAATTTGGGTGGTAATAGAAATGACACAATGTTTTTTGGGATTTCCATGAAACCCTAGAATGAGCCAAAAATATGCTCAATGAGTCCCTCAATATGGTTTTCCCAAATTTCAATTGAAATTGGAATTGATATCCAATGGAGACTATCATTCAATATGGGGACTGTTTTGATATATTGGAATTGTACAAAGTGATAACAGATATATATTGGATGGAAAGAAAATTTTCATTTTATTAAATGAGACCAAATGAAAATACATTTCTTCTCCCAAATACTACTAAAACTAAAAAGCACAAAATCGTAAGAAAGGATACAATGAATCTTAGATCACCTTAGTGAGTAGTTCAACTACCACGTGTTGTGATCTATAAAGGGTATGATACAAACTAGTTATTTTCCTAGTTATGTTTTCATCTATTGGTCGCATCTATTAAAAGAATTCCCTAAGATATCGAACCTTCTTCCTGATGACTTCAAAACATGCATTCATTGATGAGAGTTATTCCATTAACCTAGATATGTGAGACTCAAATTTTCACATCTCTATAGTCTGTGTGAAGAAATTATCATAATAATGGGCTACATTAGATACCAGGTGATGTAGCTTAGTGAAAGTATCCTATAAATCATCCAAATTATGATTTGAATCCTTAAATGGAATAAGGTCACATTCACAATATATTATTTCTTCTATAGAAACGAGGATTGGTGGATAAGGATATGAAGCTCCAGAAAATCAAACGTATCCCTACCTAAACCATGGAAAAGTGGGAAAATGGTGTCCACATTGTTAGCCATTTTGAGTAGAGGTCTTTGTGATGACAGCAAAAATCTGGTGCAAGGCCCATTTCTATAAAACATGGTGTTTGATAGTAATACTAGGGTTCTAAACCTATTCAGTTACTACCATAGGTATGTAATTAAGAATATCAGTTACAACAAGAAATTTCTTGTTAAAACATGAATCCAAGAAGGATAATATTCGATCTATTCCTCCAGTCCCATCTCATTAACCAGGATAATATCCACGACATCAATTGGTAAATTTCCCAATGCCATTCCTACAGGGCCAATTTCCAAAGGGATTATAGCAGTTCCAGATGAAGACATCAAGTCTATACCACCTTTAGTAAAGAGGGTTCTTTAGAAAGAGGCTCCGCTAAGTTTCTTAGAGTATTAGGGAACATGATTTCATCCCTCTTAAACTGATCAAGAAGACGTGTCATGTATATAAATAATAGAGGACAATGGTTTATAGACCTTTGTAATTACTTATTTAATATCCATTAAGTATATTATTACATAAATATTTGGAAATAATCTAATGATATATTGATAGGTGTTTTAGCACAAGGAAAGGCAATTTTCAATCTAGAATCTCCACACATCATCAGTAGACACAACTCGTGATGGAAAATGTTTTGGGACTCCCTAATAAAGGTAATAGGAAAAGGGGAAATATTTTTTATACAACAAAACTTTTAGGAGAATCTATATGGAATATAGAGTTCAAAAATAGTTACTTTTATACCCTTGCATCCATAGTTCCATCTCCAAATGATATGTTATAAGAGTGATCCTCCAATGTCCCTTTACTTTTATCAACCTCCATTCTTAAAGGTGAGGGGTAAGGGATGAATTTAATGTGGGAAGGATCCCATGTAATCTCAATAGTGACATCAACACCTAGGGGTTTCAAAAGAACAAAAAAAAATTTGAGCAGTGTAGGGTAAATGATAGATGACAGATCATCACAGTATGCTAATATTCACAGCCTCGACAGTGCTTCTCCACCTAGTCATATATGAATAGGAATAGGTCACATAGATGATGTGGAGACCTAAATTCTAAAATTTGGTGCAATAATTCATATATATGATCAAAGGTGGGTAAAAATAAGTTGATGGGTTATTCCTCTGCCATTTTTGTCACCATCATTAGGGTATACAATCTAAAACATGTATAGGAATAATGGGATGGGATGATCTATGAACTCAGGACTATCCAAAAAAAATTCTTCCCATTCCAAAAGGCTAGAGATATATCTATCTGGGTTCTGTATCACCATTTAGTATGTTGAAATGCCTCATGAGTGTACTAGTAAGAACCCTGAATTCCCCAAAATTTTTGGGTTTAGTGAGTCCTGGTATGCAAATACTTCAACTTTAGACCACTAGAATATAGAAATAGAATTATCCAATCACTGAACAGAATGAGAGAACGAGTATTAAGAAGATGATTCATAGAATAATCTACAATAATCATTAAATCTATGGCTAATAGATGGACCTTTACAGAATCCTCCAATCTATTACAGCTGTGGATAAATTATTCATACATATTACCAAGAATGGGGATTCCCTCTAGCTAGTATAAATCCAATACTATGAACCCTACTTAAAAAAGATGATAAGTGGAATGTGATAGTGCTCAAATACCAATGACTAATTATTTAGAGAAATATCTTAGTTGGTGAATAAACCATAAACTATGAAACCCATATGGATGTGTTTAAGTTGATTACCTCCGATTATTCAATGAATTCAAGTAAATTTTACTGCACTCAGAATGTCCAAGCCTAGTAAAATGATAAACTCCATCCATACTATAAGTCCCACATGGAGGTCCATCTTTCATTGAGATTTTCTTGCGAGAGGTTGAAAATAGATGGATAATATTTAATAGAGGATTTCAAGGATATTTCTTGGTTGTGTTGATTTCATCGAGTCCACACAGATCTATTCAGAACAAAAAAAATTACCTTGACCTGACCCAGAAATGATATGTCATATAGGAGAGATGTTCCCATGGGCATGATACCGAGATATCTCGAACCAAGAAGATGGGGGATTTTCATCGAATGATATAAGGGAAGAATCATATTGAAGTATGATGTTATAAAGTGGTAGTTGGTAAGATAATGCTAATGATATAAGATTTGTTAAAAGGAGGATCTTCAGAATACCCTATTCATGGATAACATGATATCAAAGATTGTCATCCAAATTATCTTCCAGGGAAATTTTTCCCATAATCACGATTATGAAGGTTGAAGATATATCCATTTTTCTGAAATAGATCATAAAAAATGTGAAATTCATTGGATAGGGATGCAAGAGAATTCACAATGAACATGGAAATTTGTTTTCCAGATAGCCCATGAACAATCAGTTTGTGAAACATTATCCCACAAAGAAGTGGTCCGCAATGTGTTGGCCCAGAAGGCGTTCATATAAAAAACAATCATTTTTTGATGAATCTAGACATTATGAAGAAGATAACGAATTACTATTCATGGGTGTTGTGGTTCTGATCATGAAAAGGGTTTCCGAAAAGGAGAAATTCTATACAAAATTAGTTGATTATAAAAAATTCATAGAGGGCTCAATTTCAGAAAAAAATCGATAATGAAAAATGGGTTAACCACCCATTTATAGGCATAGTCTCTCTTGTTGGTCCACATTAGGACTGTAAACTAGTTAAAAAGAAGAACTCTTTATCCAGCAGAATATCCTCCACTTCTTCTTAATCAGAGCCCATTCGAATGGGGGCTTTTGTGGGTGGATGAAAATTCCTCATGCAAGAAGAAGATAATTACGTGAAATAGACTAAGGGAATAAGTGAACCAATTAGAATAAATAAAATAAAATGTTTTACGGGGATGAAACTGTGAATGTTGTTGTCTGCATAGTTAAAATTTCTATGCGGACCACTACTCTGTATGGAGTTCTGCCACTTGGAGAAGTGACCCACAAATGATATCATTAATGGGATAAGACAGTACCACCAGAATCCTAAAAGGAATCCATGTCATTTTTAGAACTAAATGGTGATTTATTCCCCTATGAATGATAGCCCCCATAAATGAAATCATTCATAATACAGGACCATACCAATTACAATCGCTAATAAAATAACATTTTTTAGAGACATAGAGTAATTTCCAACCCCGTGAATGGACACCTGATGAAAATGAAGTCATTCGTAGGAAAGGGAATCCTCCATAGGCTCCCCCCAAAATATCTGTATTCCCTACCATGTATAAATAAACATGCTAGTATCTAGTCCCTCTATTATTATGCAAAAAACCACCGAGTGGAACAAAAAAGAGAACCAATGAGAGGAATGATGAGGATTCCCAAAAAGAAGAGCCTTAGAGATGAATTGTTATAGATCCTTTGATTCTCAATATGTAAACCCACCATATATCATTATGGAGGAAATTAAAATCATCCATCTATGCAGAAAATTAAAAACCCTTTGTGGACACCACTCTATTGAGAATAAACGGATGACCCCTTCACGGACAAGCATCCCATATAGAAACATGCTATTTGGATGAAACCCTACCCTTCATAGAAAAACTATATATGGGAGGAACTCAACCGTACATAGTAACATGCAATGATGATGGATGTCACGACCCATCCTTGGGGTCCATACCGTGACTACCCCAAGCCCGCCTTCCATAGGCCAGGGGCAGGCGACTAGCCCCAAAGGTGTAAATCCTGACAAAAACGGGAAGGCATTGCCTTTATAAAGTAAAAAAACACCACAGAGTTAGCCAGAAAAAGTAAACACTAAGTAAACTGAGTACAATAGTAAGTGCAGAAATGTAAGTGGGACAAAATACAAACCCAAACTGAAAGTAAAGTACAACTGGAAAAGAAGTACAACAACAAAAAGTAAAGCAGCAACGCTGAGCCATCCACTGGAAATCCCACCTGATGGGTGGGTAGAGATAGCCTCCTCAGCTCCTCAGGTCCTGCTGTCCGCCCTATGTATGTCCCGCCCAGCGGTCCACCTCTATGTACCGACTCATCGTAAAATCCACCTCCGGGCACCGACTTGACGTGATATTCACCTCTGGGAACCGACTCATCATGAGTTCCTCCTCCGGGAACCGTCCAGCTCTACAAGCCTCATCCTCGATCAGTGATGTCCACTGTTTGCAACCAACACAACGTAGTGCGGGAGAATCCCATGCAGGGGTGAGTATACGATACTCAGTAGGGACCCAGAGACCCCCAATGGTCTCCCTAAATCCACATAGGATAAACCACAAAGAAAACATACAATCACGGAGTATAATCCAACACTACTTAGGTATATTCCCATACATATACCTGTGTCATCAATCCAGTTCAGCTCCATCTAACGAGCTCAAGAACAATCCAGTCCACTCAGGAAGGTAAAACATAATCCACACAAGAATGCATAATCCAATCCACATAGGGAACCACAACTCAATCCACATATGAAGAAAGTCAATCAAATCAAAGATAATGATTTAAAGTCAAGACTCAGCTCACACAAGTATACATCATTTGTAAAAAAAGGAGATGATCAGATTTAGTTACTGATTCATATAGATGGGACCCACGTAAGATACTAGACCAACTAAGCTGTCGGACACACGTAGGATGCTACAATAGAGGCCAATACTGTTGGACCCACGTAGGATCCAAGTACTGTAGTCATCACCTTCGAACCCACAGAGGATTCTAGTATGGTTGTCTTCGTCGACTAACCCATGGAGGATTCTAGTACGAAAGTCTTCATCGTCGAACCCATGAAGGATTCCCGTACGGTTGTCATCTTCATCGAACCCACGGAGAATTCCAGTACGAAAGTCTTCATCATCGAACCCACAGATGATTCCAGTACAAATGTCTTCATTGTCGAACCCATGGAGGATTCCAGTATGAAAGTCTTCATCCTCAACCCCACAGGGGATTCTATAATGAAAGTTTTCATCGTCTAACCCACATTGGATTCCAGTACGGTTTTCATCGTCATCGCAGCCAGCTCTATGGTTCCCGCACACAACATGCTCATTTTCTGGAGGGTCCGCTCCATGAGCGAAGGGGTCGATACATAAACTGACACATAGTCTGGAATTTATGTATCCAAAAGTTCCGCCTCATCGATAGGAACTCAACGTGACAGACGGCACGTCAATCGGACGCCCGGCCTAAGAGTTAATGGCTTTTTCGTTTCCGGGGCCCGGTTGGTTTTTAAGTCAAAATGAACCGGACCATACTCCAACTACATCCAAACCTTAAGAGAATTAAGCCAAATGTTCCGTCTCACTATGTGGAATCCAAAAAAGTCGATGATACATCAATCGGATGTCCGAAGCTCAAGTTATAAGTGTTTCCGCTCTGAGGGCCCGGTTGGTTTCATGTTCAAACCAACCTGGACATATCAAAAGTTCTCCGAAACCTTTAGGGTAATATACCAAAATGACCGTCTCGATCCAAGGATGGGCACACAACTGACGGTGTGTCGATCGGAGGTACGTAGCCCATGTTATGGGAAAAAGACCGAAAATGGAACGAAAATGGGGGGTCTGGGCCCGATCCGACCCGGCCGAACCACCCCTGGGTCAACTCGACCTGGGTCCGACCCGGTCAGGTGTGGCTTGGACCGGCTGGATGCGGTCCAATCCGGTCCGTGCAACCTGGCCCGGTCCGGCCGGGTGGCACAATGGCTCAGTCAGCGGTCGAGCATGGGGGACGCGGTCCCCCCTTCCTTTGCGCTCCGCAGACGCGGCTGGGGTCGCGTCCTCCTCCGGATCCCACGCAGCCGCGGGATCACGGTTGCCTGCGACCGCGGCTTCAGCCACAGCGGCTCCTCCTGGTGGCACGCCAGGATGCCTCCGCCTCCAGTCGCCGGCACCGCCGCACTAGCGACCCGCGCCGCTGGTGATGTCTGCGGGCCGCCAGAGTCATTTCGGTGGTCCGTTCATGCTTTCGTCTACACCTGGGGTCATCTCGGGACCCATATATTACTGCGACGGTCTCCAATCACTCAATTTTCCCATTCCATCGTCACCCAACGACCCGCGCATCAAGAATAAAGAAACGGTGTGTTTAGACTTGTTTGTTGGTCCGCACCAACCATGTTAGTGGTTCAAACAACTTCAAACAATTTCCGAACAATTATTCACATGTCGAGGATGTAATCTACATAAAGTAAAATAAATCAAAAACACCCTACCTTGAACAAGTTGTCGAGAGAGGATCGTCGCGGGAAAAGACTTCGCAGAAGATGGCGTCGCAGAAGAGGATCGTCGACGTCGTGGTACAAGGAATCACAAAGAAGAGGTTTGTCGGCGTCACGTAGTCGATCTACGAGGAACTAGCGTTCTTCGTCATTCTTCTCATTCTCCAACGAAGAAGATGAAGATTCGATGGCTTGAGCAATTTATCTCCAAACCTTCTCGCACAATAAAATAACCCCCAATGAAATAATACTTTGTCTTATTTTATTAAAACACACAAACCATCATTAAATTTGAAATTAAAAAGAATTCACGAATTAATTACATTGAATAACTTAATCAAATAATTTTTAAGAGAGTTGACCTGAAATAAGTGGGAGTGCGGGTGTGTTACTCAATTAATGGGGGTTTTATAACGTAATAGAAGGTTTTGAGGATGTTGAAAAGGTGGGGCATGTGTGGGGCCCACCTCACTAATTTCCTATCAAGAGGGGTTGTGATTTAGTGGGTCCCACCTCAACTTCCATATGTAAGTTTATACTACATAGAAAATAAAATAAAAATTGTTGCACAAATTTTATTTTATTCATTAGATAACCCATTTTTTTTTAAAAACTACACTCGAGAAAACACAACTCCAAAAAAGGTGTTCCAAAGCAATTATCGGCGCTGCAGTTTCATCGGTGCCCTAGGATTTCGATTCCGAGCAACAGTTCAAAAGTTAGGAAAACCCGCTCGTTCGTTCACTGAATGTACCTGATCTAAACTTCAGAAACTGATTCCGGGCACACCGGGCCTCCGAATCAGGTGCCGTAAGAAACTACGTACTCATAAAATTCCAAATAAATTAATAAAAAAATTCCTCGAAATTTACAGGTCTTTACATTACTCCCACCTCAGGGCATTACGTCCCCATAATGCTATAACACAAACTAGGGAAACAAAAGAGGGTACTGAGCATGCATCTGAGCCTCCCGCTGCCATTTTCTCTCCTGGAGGTTCCCGTGCTGCCATATGATGAGCACTAGAGGAATCGACCACCCACATAGGACCCACTCCTGTCGATCATAAATCTCCATCGCGACCTCCGCAAAAGTCGCCCCATCGCCAATGATATGCTTCAGGTCGTGCACGTATCTCCTCAGCTGAGATTCGTGGAAATGTCATGCACCTGATGCAACTAAGGTGGATGGGTCAAGCGATAAACCACCTGGTATACCCTTTTGGGGACATAGAAGGGTCCGATGAAGCACATAGATAATTTTCCACCGTGGCTAAAACTCTGTAATCCACGTCGAGGTGAGACCCGTAGGACTACATGGTCGCCATCCTCGAACTCCAGTGGTCTCCGCCTCCTATCAGCACAAGACTTTTGTTGGCTCTGAGCTATCCTCATCCACTCTTGGATGACCTGGACTTTCTCTTTTCCTACAACAGCTGCTATGATTTCATCTATGCCGATAAGAGAAGTCTGGTCTCATCCCCATGATGAACCACGTTCTTCGCCTAATACAGCCAATCATAACATGGATGATACTAATCCATACCAAGGGTGACGTCGTAAGGCCTCGACGCTACTACCAAGAGATCCCACCATAAGTCTTGCCTCCAAGGGTTGTGTCACACTATCGGCATCAGTCTGTGGTCACTGGGTTTCCTCTAGTAGGAATCTAAAGAGTGAGGGTCAAGTCAATAGTTTAAATTGGAAGCTCTTCGTAACCATACAAAGAGAGGGATGGAATGTAAATGCCACAAAGAAATGTGTCTTTTTTTACTTCATCTCAATGTACAAAGACACAAAGCATCCACAAACAAGCATCAACAAAGCTAGAAGCAACATGAACAAAAGTCTCCATGTCTGGAGCAAGTCCCGCTCCTATCCATCTGCTCTCGAAGCTCCATGATCATAGGCATCAGCTGCCTAAAGTTGAGATCTTCCCTGTCCACCCGTTCCCTGCAGTCAGGGTGGACTCTTTTGTGGTGGTGGTGGTAGGGCCTCAAAGCGTCGTCCACCACCCGCTGCTTGGATAGCTCCTTTGCCTCGCCCGCCTACTCCCTACAGACGGCCATGGTCAAACCTCTGCCTGGGAGGTCCATCTACCACCTGCTACTCATCTGCAAGATGAGTCGGGCAGTCTCGAGTCATGTGACCCTGCTCGCCGCATGTGTAGCATTGCCTGCTCCTCGTGTAGCTGGTTCTCCTTCGTGTGCCCTGCACAACCGAATCTTCATCCTGAGTTTGGCCATCTAATATTATGGCATGCTTGGACCTCTACGTCACCCGTCGACCACCAACTGCAGAAGACTCCGCTACGGGTCATCCTGTGGAGGGTCATGCAGCTGATGCCTACTCGACGAGAAAACTCTCCACTAGATGGGCTCTCTCCAACACCCCTGCCTACGTCATAATGTTGAGGGAGATCATCAAAGCCCTGTTCTCATGCCTCAGTCCCTTCTCGAAGATCCGGTCCTGGAAGAACGGGTCTTGTACCATATCTGTGGAGTAGCGCGAGAGATCAGCAAACCTCGCAGAGTACTGGGCCACGGTCATGCTGCCTTGTCGCAACAGTAGTAACTCTTGAATGCACCTCACACATAGGGTGGCTGGGACGAACTCTGAGTGGATGAGGCTCTCAAAGTCCATCCAGAGGAGAGATGCCTCGTCGTGCACCTGGAGCATCACGCTCCACCATCTGCATACTTCCACATGTAGGAGGCTCGCTGCAAGGATCACCATGAGGTCAGCTGGTGTCCCCACTAGCTTGAAAACTCGAACTACAGCCCCCAGCCAATCATCGCCTGCCTGAGTGTCCGTCTCCTCGTGGATCATGGGCAGTCTCTGACACTAAAACTCATGCAGTGAACTACGGCGACGTCCACTCTCAGCAACTGGGGCTGGGAGCATTAGTGGCTCGGAGGGTAGAGGTACCGCCGGTGCCTCCGCCGAAAAAGGGCCCCGCACCGAGGCCTCGTCGCTTAGTGGGTTGTCGTCTCGCACAAATCTCGGAACCCATGCTGCCTGCTGTCGTGGGGCCATCCTGAAATGAAACAGGTGCGCGGTAGTTAAAAAAATATACCTGGTGAGCTTACATAAAGTAATCACAAAGAAAACATTTGAAAAACATATGCAATCAACGTTTCGTGAAATGAGTCGAAAATCAAAAGTCAGGGTCCTGGTGTACGGATACGTCGGTCGCCGCACCAACACTAGACTCTCTGTACTGATAACCACACTCGATACACTTAACACTATTGATTCACATATATGAAAGATCAGAGTCATGAGTTATGTGGAAGAACTGTACTCCTCTGATACCAATTTTCACGACCCTTCCTCGGGGTCCATGCCATTACTACCCCAAGCCCGCCTTCCATAGGCCAGGGGATGGCGACTAGAACCAATGGGGTAAATCCCGACAAAAAGGGTAAGGCATTGTCTTTATAAAGTAGACAAACACCACAGAGTAAGCCAACATAAGTAGACACTAATTAAACTGAGTACAATAGTAAGTGCGGAAAGGTAAGTGGGGCAGAATACAAACCCAAACTGGATGTAAAGTACAACTGGAAAGGAAGTACAACAACTGAAAGTAATGTAGCAACGCCGAGCCATCCACTGGAAATACAACCTGAAGGGTGGGTACATATAGCCTCCTCATGTCCTTGGGTCCTGTCATCCGCCCTATGTACATCCCACCCAGTGGACCACCTTTAGGTATCGACTCGTTGTAAAATCCACCTCTGGGCACCGACTCGACGTGATATTCAACTCCGGGCACCGACTTGTTGTGAGTTCCTCCTCCGAGAACCGTCCAACTCTACAAGCCTCAACCTCGATCAGTGATGTCCGTCGTCTGCAACGAACACAACATAGTTCGAGCGAAGCTCGTGCAGGGGTGAGTATACGATACTCAGTAGGGACCCCGAGACCCATGAAGGTCTCCCTGAATCCATAATGGATAAACTAAAAAGAAAAGATACAATCACGGAGTATCATCCAACACTACTTAGGTATATGCCCATACATATACCTAAGTCATCAATCTATTTTATCTCCAACTAACGATCTCAAGTACAATCCAGTCCACTCGGGAAGTTAAACATAATCCACACATGAAAGCATAATCCAATCCACACAGGGAAGCACAACTCAATCCACATAGGAAGAAAGTCATTCACATCGATGATAATGATTGAAAGTCAAGACTCAGCTCATACAAGTATACAAAATTTTTAAAACAAAAAGAGATGATCAGATGTAGTTACTGATTCATCTAGCTGGGACCCACGTAAAATACTAGACTAGCTAAGCTTTCAGACCCATGTAGGATGCTACAACAGAGGTCAATACTGTCGGACCCATGTAGGATACACGTACTGTAGTCGTCGTCGTCAAACCCATGAAGGATTCCAGTACAGTTGTCATCGTCGTCGAACCCACATAGGATTCCAGTACAAAAGTCTTCATTGTCGAACCCTTGGAGGATTCCAGTATGGTTGTAATCGTCATCAAACCCATGGAGTATTCCAGTACGAAAGTCTTCATCATCGAACCCACGGAGGATTCTAGTACAGTTGTCATCGTCGTCAAACCCATGGAGGATTCCAGTACGAAAGACTTCACTGTCGAACCCACGGAGGATTCTAGTATGAAAGTCTTCATCGTCGAACCCACGAAGGATTCTAGTACGAAAGTATTCATCGTTGAACCCACGGAGGATTCCGGTACGATTGTCATCATCTTCGCAGCCAGCTCCAGGATTCCCACACACAGCATGCTCGTTTTCGGGAGGGTCCACTCCCCAAGACAAGGGGTCGATACATCAACTGACACGTAGTCCAGAGTTGATGTATCCCAAAGTTCCGCATCGTCGATAGGAAGTCAATGTGATAGACGGTGCGTGAATCGGATGCCCGGTCTGAGAGTTAATGACTTGTTAGTTCCAGGGGCCTGGTTGGTTTTTAAGTCAAAACCATCCCGACCATACTCCACATGCATCCAAACCTTGAGCGGAGTAATCCAAAAGGTCTGTGTCACTAAGAGTAATCCAACAATGTTGACGACACATCAATCGGACGTCCTGAGCTGAAGTTATAAGTGTTTCCGCTCTGAGGGACCGGTTGTTTTCGTGTTCGAACCAACATGGACATACACAAAGTTCTCTGAAAATTTGAGTGTAGCATACCAAAATGACCGTCTCGATCCATGTATCTCTATGTAACTGATTGTGTGTTGATCGGAGGTCTGTTGCCCATGTTATGGGCAAAAGACCGAAAATGGGCCGAAAATGGGGGGTCTGGGCCCGGTCTGACCCGGACCAACCCCCATGGTTCGGCCCGAACTGGGCGACCCGACCTGGGTCTGGGTCTGACCCAATAAGGCGCGGCCCGCATCGGTTGGGCGCGACCCGGTCTGGTATGTGCAACCCTGCCCGGCCCGGCCAGGTGGCACGCTGGCTCGACCAGCGGCCAAGCATGGCGGGACACGGTCCCCCCTCCCTTTGTGCTCCGCGGACATGGTGGGTGTCGCGTCCTCCTCCGGATCCCACACTGCCATGGGATCCCGCTTGGCTGCGGCCGTGGCTTCAGCCATGGCGGCTCCTCCTGGCGGCACGCTGGGACGCCGCCGCCTCCAGTCACCGGCGCTGCCGTGCCGGCGACCCGTGCTGCCGGTGATGTCCGCGGGCCACCGGAGTCGTTCCGGTGGTCCATTCTTGCTCTGTTCTGCGCTTGGGGTCATCTCACGACCTGTAGATTACTGCGATGGCCTCCAATCTCTCAACGGTCCCGTTCCATCATTGCCCAACGTTCCGCGCATCAAGAACAAAGAAACGGTGTGTTCGGACTGGTTCGTTGGTCTGCACCAGCCGCGTTAGTGGTTCAAACAACTTCGACCAATTTCCGAACAATTATTTACATGTTGAGGATGTAATCCACATAAATTAAAATAAATCAAAAACCCCCTACCTTGAAGAAGTTGTCGAGCGACGATCGTCGTGGGAAAAGACGTCGCGGAAGACAGTGTCGCGGAAGAGGATCGTGGGCGTCGCGATACACGACGTCGCGGAGAAGAGGATTGTCGGCGTCACATCGTCGATCTCTGAGGAACTAGAATTCTTCATCCACTTTAGTAGGAGGTCAGCTTTCTTCATCATTCTTCCAGTTCTCCAATGAAGAATTTGAAGATTCGAAGGCTTGAGAAATTCCTCTCCAAACCTTCTCGCACAACAAAAGAACCCCCAATGAAATAAGACTTTGTCTTATTTTATTAACACACACAAGCCATCATTAAATTCGAAATTCAAAAGAATTAACGAATTAATTACATTGAATAACATAATCAACTAATTATTAAGTGAGTTGACTTGTAATAAGTGGGGGTGAGGGTGTGTTACTCAATTAATGGGGGTTTCCATCTTAATGGAAGGTTTTGAGGAAGTTGAAAAGGCAGGGATCATGTGGGGCCCACCTCACTAATTTCCTATCAAGAGGGGTTATAATTTAGTGGGTCCCACCTCAACTTCCATACATAGGATTAATCTACGAAGAAAATAAAATAAAAATTTTTGCACAAATTTTATTTTATTCAATAGTTAACCCATTTTTTTAATAACCACACCCGAGCAAATGTAACTCCAGAAAAGGTGTTCTGAAAAATTATCAGCTCTACGGTTTCATTGGTGCCCTCAGATTTTGATTTCGAGCAATGGTTCAAAAGTTAGGAAAACCCGCTCATTCGTTCACTGAATGTACCTGATCTAAACTTCGGAAACTGATTCCGGGCACAACGGGCCTCAGAATCAGGTGCCGTCAGAAACTGCATACTCGTAATATTCCAAAAAAATTAAAAAAAATTGAAGTTTCCGGGTCTTTACAAAGGAACCTATGATAACATAGCAATATGTTATGTGGAATAAACCTAGGAATTCATAGCATAATGCTACATATATGGTATCCTCACCCATATTGAAACAAGCTACGTGGAGGGAACCCCATCCTGCATATGAACCTACTACATGTAATGGGGTTTCCAAGGATGGACTACATTTAACTACCCATCACTATCATCCATCGTATCATTGGACCCCATGGTATTCCCTACGTGAACCAATCTAACGACATTAGGCCAGGGCCTCTTACAATAAAACATGGAAATTACAAATTTAATTATCAATCACATCAGTGTACCCCTTCGAGTATATATACCCATTGTAAGTGAATTCATGTCTGTCGCATCTTAAAAGGTGGGGCACTCATAATATCCTCAATCCTACATTCACTTGGTAATGAAGGAATTAACCTTTGAGGTACTCATGTGAACATCCTGATTCAATGGATTGACGTGCACCACCGACCTCTCCCGTTGATGAGGGATGGTAATGGTCACTCTTCTCTTACCTATGGACTTTAAGGAATCCCTTTATGAGGAATCCTCTTGACTTTCTTTCAAGAGATAACACACTCTCTCTTAATTTTCTTCCTAGAACATTGCTAGATGGATCACCAAATGTGGCTATCCAAGAAAACAGAATATAATAGGAGACACGAACACTCAAATCCCCCCCCACTCTCTCCCCATTTGGGCACTAGTATCCATCCCACAATAGAATAAATAGGATTGTGTGATCTTAAGATCTACTTATTCCTCATTTTTTTACCCTGAACATGACCCATATGGGCTTATAGGTTAGTGATATTCATGAAATTATCATGGTCCCAAACACACAGTGGGCATATCATACTGTATATGCACCAATCATGTCAGACAAGGATCCTTATGAGTTTAATCCCCAATGATGTCCTTTAAATTTCCCAATAATATGGTATAATACCTATTCACATCAATTGTACATACTTACGAATGTGATCCCCAACCATGTAACCACAAATGGGTATCCTAATTAGAGTAATCCCCAAATATTACAAAACTATATGGGATTTTATTCCCAAATATCTGGGAGACATATGAATCCTTAATAAGGTCAAAACACAATAACCTAATTAATGATAATGTTTTATGGCCCACATTATTGGTAGGGTCATATCCACACGGGAGACCACATCTCTTTCGGGTCCCATGGGATACCTAGACATAATTCCCACAACAAATATTTGACCAGACACCTTCTGCATGGACATCCTTGCAATGTGACATTAAACTTCAGGGTTTTCCCTTATCAAACTACCATAAAAGGCAATGTATCCTATTATGTGACACTAAACTACATGGGTTTTTATTCTTCTCGCTAGTATATGTAGGAATCCCATCTTATAGGTTCAATCCTGACATCAAAACATCTTCCACCTCCCTGGATGAGAGAAAACTCTAGATTTCCACACCTCAAGACATAAAACATGCAATGTACAAATGAATGAACAAAGAATCTATAGTCCACCCACCAAAGGGAACCATTTATAGGGAACCTTTTATACATATAGATCCCTTTATTAATAGAGATCCTCATATAAATATAGTTGTCTATAAACCCTTGGATGTTCAAAATTGATTGATACCTTAGAGATATCTATATTATACCGACATGGGAATGAACAATGGATTCATGAACATCTCTGTAATATTAAAGAGATTCCCAAAACATGTAATAGTTTCACCTAAAAGTGTTTGATGACACCGAATTCCCATTCTCTATACCGATGTGATTTCATAAGTGTCATTTCCTAAGTTCCCCAATGAATTCATGGCTTTGAAAGCTAGGCCCATGAGTAGTCTAGAATATGTGATTCATTGGTTTTTTCAACTCTAAGAAAAAAAATCCATTGGATACTATTTAGAAGAAGTGATCCTAATGTAAATGATTTCCCAATACTCAACCCCAATACAATCAATCATATAGAACCATTATTTCATTTGAAAAAATTATTTATACTTGTTGAACTTCATGAATTCCATTTCTTTTCACTTCATTAATAATATTCCCATTTATTATTAAATTCCATATTTATTCAAAAGTGAACTGAAAATGAAATCATGAAACGAACGCTCCCAAAACAATGAAATTGAACCTCATAACTCATCAAAATGACCCTAAATTAACATAATAAAATTATAATATATCAAATATATTTGGAATAATGTTTTAATTAATAATGTAACACCCTAAGCTTCCACTATACACTTCCATTTGAAGAATACAATAGCGTATCTTGTACGGAACTTCGATTTCTAACACACCACAACCAATCAAACTAGCCATTATGAATAGTAATGCCCAATTTTTAAAATTTTTAAAATTTTTTCTTTCAAAATGGACTTCATTTTTGGATTTAGAATATCGAAATTAGCTTTGGGTGAATTTTGGATTTTTTTTCTAAAAACATAGATTTTTTTATGAATAGTGAAAAACACTGAGTTATAGTTTAAAACCGATTTTTTAAATAATTATTTATTGTATTTAAATTTTTTTATTAAAAAGGGGTAAATAATACCTATATAAGTTCAATATAATTCATTTGAGTCAGTTTATAATAAAATTAGATATATAAAAATTTTATTGAACTTTTTACAGTCTTTTACCCACCTCCTATGAGCATTTGAAAATTTACATTAAACATAATTTTATCGCTTCTATGAGTTGAATTTAAATAATTAGAGAGAAACTGCTGATATCATTATGTAAAATTTGGTTCAATAGGATGAAAATAATTTTTGGTGAAAAGTAACTTTTTCAATTTTATTTACCATAGTTAAAAGTAAATAGGGTAATTATGGGTAAAAATCATATTATTATTACCCTGACACATGTCCTAATTCTATTAGATAAGTATAATTTAACCAAAAAAAACCTTATCAATAAAATAAGAACCTCTTTGGTCCACATGGATTAGATTTGGACATTCATTATTATTTTATTTAAAGAAGAGTTAAAAGAGTTAAAATCAAACTTGAATAACTAAAATTTTTTTAATATAGGGCTACACAAAAGATAAATTCGAATATAAATATTCATTAGAAAGATAAAAATATTTCCTACATAATGGTATTTTATTTATATTATTTATACATTAAATAATTTAATTTATTTATGACACAATGATGATGCATTAATTACATAATTAAGGAAAAATTAAAATAATTGATATTATAAATATCCAAGTAAATGTAATTGGAAATTTTTTATAAATTAAAATAATTTTATAGGTTAATATGACATATTAGGGTTGGGTATATGAATATTTTTTGAAGTAATAATGCTGTTAGAAATTTAGAAAAAACAAAACACCAAATAGTGTCAAAATTGACATAAAATAGTTATTAAAACAAACATTATATTATAAATTGATATTCTATTCCTAAAAATATAAGGTTAAATAAAAATACTTATATAATGATTGGTGTGTCATTAATGAACCGCTTGGGGTTCACTTGGAAGTATATAGTATGGTTATTTACCATATAATATAAAAATATAAAGAGACGCGGTAAATGTAAAACTATTTAACTAAGAGTTAAATATAACATATAAGGTTAATATAGTGACAAAAACCTATCTAAAACCTATTCGTTGAGTTTTTTTTGACCCGTACCAACATTATCCTTTAAATAATTAATTTTTATGCAATTACAAGCAGAAAAATTTTTTATTATAAAATAATATTTTTAGCTTTTCCAAAGGTGCCCCTCACCCCTCGTATAAAAGGGCACTCCAACTTCTCTCTAATTGACACCTTCAATGCCATTTGGATCAGCCATCCCCTGACAAAATACTCCCTCAACAGTTCTCCCTTAATCCTAGAGGCCTTCAATTATTCAGAAAGCCATCCTAAAGATGCATTTTGATCAAATCAAAAGGAAGAACCAAAAGAAGAGGTAAATATTTCATCACCTCTTTCATGTTACTTTTTCATCCACTTCCTCTTTCTTTTAGTTTCTATTGTGAAATAATAACTCAAGTATCTTATATATATTTTTATGTTATTATAAATATGGTACAACCAAATTCATTATTCTATCCATCCTTTTAGTTACATGTCACCATACGTGTATACGTACAGATTACCGTCTCCACGTCATGGTGTAATTGTTATTCAATATATTATTATTTTTATTGTTTTAATAATGATGTGTAATTGATGTATATAATAAATCTTACATGATAATTATTCTTTATACATGATATACCATCCAATTATATATTATTTTAATATCAAAAGAATGATTTTTTCAGTCATGCGTACGTAAGGATTACCATCTCCACGAACGCGATGAGATTAATTTTCCATCGTAATCTTTTCAAGTATAATTTTCATTAGATGATTAAAAATAATGTTTAACGGCCAAGTATAATTTTTTATATTAATAAGATAAATCCTATCAATAACAAACTTTACTTCTGTAAAAAATCATATAAAGGAATACAAATCAGTTAACACCCATAACGACGATAATACTAAAATATTATTAACAAAGAAATATTAAAAGATCATATATGATATCATATTAATGTATATGATTATTGTATAATTTAATAACAATTATTTCACCATTATACAAGTGGTTAACCTACCATCAACCAAGGAAAAGTACATGTTAAGGGTTAATGTCACAATCTGTTTATTATCAGTGGTTGTTTTTACATAAGTATCTTCTGGGACCTCTTTATCATCTGCATATATGTTACATAAAATTTTATTTAAAAACATTCTTATTGTTTAATAGACTATGAGTTAAATAAATTTATACCCTTGTTTTACTTTTTATAAAATGGTTTTAATGGAATCTTTTCATCGATTTCTAAACAAAGTACTTTTAGACCTTTTCAACAAATTTAAGGTAAGAATGTTTTTTAACTTATATAGTGGGTGAAGCTATTTTATGACATTATAACATCGTCAAAGTATCCCTTACAAGATTATACAATTGTTTTCAAAATAAATCTTTTCATAAATGTTTTCAAAATAGAAAGAGATATTTCTCTAAAAAAGGTTCTGATTTCATCAATGTCAACATCATTTGATGGATTTTAATCTATTAGATGTTGATTTCATATGATAAATAACATCCATATTGAATTGAAATTTTTGTGATACATTTTACTATGGATATGTTATTCTTACACCATTCATGGTTTATGGATAAAGTATTGACATTTCATATGCTAGTTATAATATAAATGCTTATGTTATGGTTAATCATTTTCATATGATGAATGCATTGGACTTAGTATGTGACGGGTGGAGACCGTTATAGCTCATAGATGAATCGGTAGGTCTAATGAGACAATCTAGTGTTTTGGCACAGGGACTTGAAAAAATATTATTTGTAGTCTTGGTAGAAGGCCTTGACTATGTGGTTATTAATGTCCGGCATTCCACATTCCATCATTATTGAAGTGGCTATTGATATTTCATGTTATTATTCGACAGGTAGAATATCCATGTGAGTAAGAATTAGTTGATTTTATAGTTTCGATATTATAATGAATTTCAAGTTTAAAAGCTTTTTGTTTCAGTCTTATACATTTTCTTAAATGTTTATACTTATTAATGAATGTTTCCTCCATATTGTTATCCTTACTGAGCATTAGGGATCACCACTTTCAATGTATTATTTTTCCTAGGATGAGATAAATATATTATGACTGGCCTGTAGGGATAGTCTATGGGATCTCAGTGTTGTTTATGGAAACAATGTTGTTGTAATTTTCCATTTTTTTGATGTAATGTAAACCTTATGAATGCATCTAGTACTTCCAAGGCTACTAAACTAATTGTTCCTTGAAGACTTGATCATCTGTGATCATTTCAATGATACGTAATAATGCACCAACTCTATGCTTCTTGGGTCGGGGCATTATAGTTGGTATTAGAGGAAGTTCAGTACCAACCTTGGAAACTAGATTTAGATAAACTCTGATCAGAGAACTTTACCCTAAGATAGACTTTGAGGATTAGTATAGATGAACATCATAGAATTTTGGTAATGTAGATATTTTGTGAGTTTTCTAAGAAATACATCCCTATATGTATATGAGTAGGTAGAGGAGGCTCTAGAATAGATGTACCTAGGGGTAAAGCCTGAAAACCCCGCTTTGAGCTTGACTCGAATGGGAACTGGTGCAGGAAAATGGGCCTTGCTGCACTCTTTATTCTGACACTGCCAGGGGATATTCTTAGGGTACTTCTCATTTTATTTACAAACCATTATTAAGGATTTATGAGTATAAACGTTCTCAAAGAAAACATTAGTATGATTATTGATTATATCCATAAACTGTTCAATTTATGCTAAGTGTTTTAGAAGTTTGGAATTATGTCTTTGAATTCATAAACTAATCTAGTCTATTCCATTATTTAGAAATTTTTCCCAATGGAAGGAAAGGTAATAGTATCCATGCACGCACTCCATGTAGGGATTTACCTCCTGTTCAATATAATTATAGTGGAGCTGGTGATACAACTAGTTTTTATGAGATAATCACCATACTTGGACAACTCACACAGGTTATGAATAATAACCTTACCCATATGGAGCACCCTGATCCACTTCGTTGATGATCAATATTAGATCTCTTCATGAGGTATCAACCACCAACATTCAATGGGGGTAAAAATATATTAGTAGCTAAGAAATGTATAAATTCTTTAGAAAAAATATTTCATGCCTTAGGGAGTAGTGAAAGTGAAAATTTTGTCATGATAGTTTACCGCCTCACTGGAGATGCTGATCAATGGTGGTCATTGATTCAAAACACAAAGGAAGATGGTCAAGTATCAAATATGGAGTGGATGGAGTGTAAAGATAATTTATTATTAAAATACATTCATCGTGACCATTGAGTATATATGGAAAGGAAATTTCTGAGTCTGAGGAAAAAGGAGGATGATAATGTCACAATGTATGAGGCTAACATTACATGGTTAGTGAGGAATGTTTCAGATTATATACGTAACCCTAGAAGTAATATTGATCATTTCTTTGATGGGTTAGATCCATTTCTCTGTCCAGAATTTGTCTCACAATCCTTCTTTTCATACGAAGATATTGTCTCATGTGCTTTCAAGATAGAAAAAGAATTTTCAATGTATTATGACTTTAATGAAAAACAAGAGAAGAATAGATATATTGAACACTTTGGAAATGAAAATATGGGGAAGATGGAAAAAGTTGAATATCCATCCTATGGTAAATGTGGGAAGAAACACCCTGGTACTTTCCTGAAGGGAATGTGAGTCTATTACAAGTGTGGTGAAAAAGGACACCAATCTAATGATTTCAAGGGGAAGAAAGAGGCTATCGATGATGAATGCTACAATTGTAGATAAAGGGTGCATTATGAAAATGAATGTATTAAACTTAAGGGGATATTACATCCGAAAAGGACAAGGGATCAAGACCAAGCTAATGCTATCAATACTGCTGAGGTAGAAGCTCTGAAAGACATGGCCGTAGGTAATTTAATGGTTTCCTCAAGTTTAGAAAATGTTTTATTTGATTCTGGATCATTGAATTGTTTCATATCTTCCCAATTTTCTAAGAAAATTAGATATTTCCAATTTGATTTAACAAGGGAGTTGTCAGTCATAACTCCCAAGGGAAGTATCATTGAAACAATGTTTTGTGAATATGTCCCCATTAGAGAATATTAATATTCTTTATTTGCACATCTCATTGTGATACCCATGATTGAATTTGATATAATCCTTGGTATAGATTGGCTTTCGGACCATGATGCAAAAAATTATTGTAAGAAGAAGAAGGTTACTATTTCTGGTGACAATGATAAAGAACACCTTATCTTTAGAAGAGAAATTCCACCAGGTTATTCCTATCTAGATCCACCACCAGTAGCTCAACTAAATTAAATTATTAGGAAGGAAGAGAATGAAAAAACTATGGGTGAGGAAAGGAATGTTCAAATAGAGGATATACCTATTGTGAAATAATATGTTAATGTGTATCTATAAGATTTACCTAGACATCCTCTACAATGAAAAATTGAGTTTTCCATTGAATTAATTCTTGGTTCAAGGCCCATATCAAATACCCCTTATAGAATGTCCACTATGAAATTAGTAGAACTAATGAATAAACTATATGAATTGAGTAATAAGGGATTTATTCGCCCTACTGTGTCTCCATGGGGAGCCCCTGTCCTTTTTGTTAAGAAGAAATACGGATCTATGATGTTGTGCATTGACTACAGGGAGATCAGTACTATAACAATAATGAACAAGTATCCCGTACCTCACATTGATGATTTATTCGACCAACTTCATGGAGCTCAATACTTTTCAATGATTTTCCTTCGATCTGGATATCATCAGTTGTGTGTGAAAAAGGATGACATTCCAAAAACAACATTTCGAACCAGGTATGGGCATTATGAGTTTACAGTAATGCCTTTTGGATTGACGAATACACCCTCTATTTTCTTAGATCTAATGAATAGAGATTTCATGGAATATCATGATGACATCATAATTGTATTTATTGATGATATTTTGTATAATCCAAAATCTATGAAGATCATAAAAATCACTTGCGCATTATCCTGTAGACTCATTGAAGACATGAATTATATGAGGCATTTAACAAGTGTGAATTCCTGATCGATGAGATTTATTTTGTTAACCATATCATCTCTAAGGATGGAATCTCTGTTGATCCTTCTAAGACAATAGAAATACAAGAATGGATAGCACTGATGAGTATAACTGAGGTACACAGTTTTATTGGTTTAATATGTTATTATCGATGTTTCGTCCAAATTGTTTCCCGGTTGGCTGACCCATTAACAAAGCTAACACAAAAGGGGTTAAATTTGTTTTGAAAAAATATTGTGAAGAATTTTTTGAAGAATTTAAGATAAGATTAGTCAATTCATAAATCTTGACTCTACCATCGGGGAATGATGGGTTTGTTATTTATAGTGATGCATTGAAGAAAGGACTAGGATGTGTCCTTATGCAGAATGATATAGATATTTCCTATGTATCCCGACAACTATAAATTCATGATAAAAACTATCCTACTCATGATCTTTAGTTATCAAATGTAATATTTCCTTGGATGATTTGGAGAAACTATCTCTATGGTGAAAAGTTTTTTATTTATACTGATAACAACAGTTTGAAATATATATTATCACAGAAAGAATTCAACATGAGGCAAATGAGATGGCTTGAACTACTCAAGTATTTTTATTGCACAATACACTACCACCCTGGGAAGGAAAATAAGGTGGCAGATGCTTTGAGCAGAAAGGATCATGGAGGTTTGAACAATATTAGAGTTGAAAATGATCCTATATACATGGATCTAGTAAAGATGGATATGGGAATCACAAAGATGGTGAAACATCAATACTTTTTCAAATGGTTTCCAAACCATATATACTAGAAATGGTCAAATGTTCACAAGTAGATTATTATGAGTTTCAAAAGAAGATTAATGATGTAAATGATGAGAGATTGAGTGTATTTGTGTATGAATAAGGAATTTTGAAATTTGAGGAGAGACTTTGTATTCCGGATATACCTGATCTAAAAAAATAATTGTTGGAGGATGCTCACAGTTCCAATTTCACTGTACACCATGGAAGCACCAAAATGTATAGAGATCTGAAGGAACATTTATGGCGGGACAACATGAAGAGAGATATTTCTGATTTTGTGTCAAATGTATGGTTTGTCAACAAGTGAAAGCTGGAAGGCAACAACCTGGAGGAGTCATGCAACCTCTTCCCAAACCTGAGTGGAAATGGGATAATATTACAATGGAATTTTCCATGGGACTACCAAAGGCTCCTAGAAGGAATGATGTAATATGGGTAATTGTTGATCATCATACCATGTCAACACAATTTCGTTCTATAAGAGAAGATTTACCACTTGAACATCTAGGAAGACAATATATTAATGAAGTTGTGAGACTTCATGGAGTACCCCTATCGATTTTTTCTGATAATAATCCATGTTTTACTTCAATATTCAAGAATAGTCTGTAGAATTCCCTAGATACTAAAATTTGTTTGAGCACTACCTACCACCCCCAAACGGATGGACAATCAGAACAGACTACACAAACCTTAGACGACATGTTGAGATCATTCTCACATGACTTTCAAGGTATGTGGGATCATTATTTACCTCTGGTATAATTTTCCTTTAACAATAGCTTCCATTCAAGTATTAAAATGGCACCACATGAAGCATTATACGGAAAGAGATGCTGCACACCAACCTATTGGGATGATGTTGGTGGAAGAAGACTTGTAGGCCAAGAACTTGGGGAGGAAATTATGTAAAAGGTGAAGGTAATCCAAAACCACATTAAGGCAGCTCAATGTAGAAATAAGAGCTATATTGATAACTGAAATAAGGATTTAGAATTTCATATATGAGATCATGTTTTCTTGAAGGTATCTCCATGAAAAGTTGTTATACGTTTTGGTTTGGAAGGGAAAACTAAGTCCTAAGTACATTAGAACTTTAGAAATTCTAGAATGAATTGGGGTTGTAACTTACTATTTGGAAATGCTTCCATGTATCTCCCAAGTTCACGATGTATTCCACAAATCACTATTGAGAAAATAGATGCCTAACCCAACACATGTACTCACTTATGATGAATTAGAACTAGAAACCGATCATTCTTATTGCGAAGAGCCTATCAAGATTCTTGATACAAGAGAATAAGTACTGAGAAACTGGACGACTCGTCTGGTAAAAGTTATATGGAGAAACCATAAGATGGAAGAGGCAACGTGGGAACCCGATGAACTTTTGATGAAGAACCACCCGAGTCTTTTTATGCAGTAATAATATAGAAATTTTGTGGACAAAATTATTTGAAGGAGGGGAGAATGTAACACCCCAACCGTCCATGGTACACTTCTCTTTGAATAATACAATAACGTGTGTTGTACGCAACTTCGAGTTCTAACACACCACAACCAATAAAACTAGCTGTTATGAACAGTACTACCCACTTTCTAATAATTTATAAATTTTATTTTTCAAAATGGAAATCATTTTTAGATTCGGAATATCGAAATTAGCTTAGGGTGAATTTTTGATATTTATATGAAAACTTTCAATTTTTTATGAATAATGAAAAACACTAAGTTATAGTTTAAAACCGAATTTTTATTTAAATAATTGTTTATTTTATTTAAATTTACTATAGTTCAAAAGAGATACATAATACCTATATAAGTTCAATGTAATTCATTGGAGTCAGTTTATAATAATTTTAGATATATATAAACATTATTGAACTTTTTACTGTCATTTACCCACCTCCTAGGAGCATTTGAAAATTTACATAAAACTTAATTTTACCACTTATGTGAGTTGAATTTCAAAAATCCTAGGGACATGGTTGATATCAATATGTAAAATGTGGTTCAATAAGATGAAAATAATTTTTGGTGAATAGTAACAGTTTTAGTTTTATTTACCATAGTTAAAAGTAAATAGGGTAATTAAGGGTAAAAATGATATTATTATTTCCTAAAAAATGTCCTAATTCTATTGGATAAGTATAATTCGACCATAAACAACATTAGGAATAAAATATATACCTATTTGGTTCACATGGATTAGATTAGGACATTTATTATTATTTTATTTAAAGAAGAGTTAAAAGAGTTAAAATCAATGTTTAATAACTAAAACATTTTTAATATAGGGTTACACATCAGATAAATTATACTATAAAAGTTAATTTGAAATCTAAAAATATTTCTTACATAATGGTATTTTATTTATATTTTCAAAATTAAATAAGTTATTTTATTTATGAAACAATGATGATGCAGTAATTATCTAATTAATGAAACATTAAAATATTTGATATTATAAAAATTCAAATACGTGTAATTTTACACTTTTTATGATTTTAAACTAATTTTCTATGTTAATATGACATATTAGGGTTGTTTAGATGAATTTTTTTCGAAGTATTAATGATGATATGAATTTTGAAAAAACAAAATACCAAATATTGTCAAAATTGTCATAAAAGAGTTTTTAAAACAAATATTATATTATTAATTGATATTATATTCTTAAAAATCTATGGTTTGGCCAAAATACTTATATAATGATTGGTGTTTCATTAATGAACCACTTTGTGTTCTCTTGGAAGTATATAGTATGTTTATTTACCATATAATATAAAAATACAAAGAGACATGATAAATGTCAAAATATTTAACTAAGAGTTGAATATAAAAGATATGGTTAATATAGTGACCCAAACCTATATAAAACCTATTAGTTGAGAGGTTTTTGACCGATCCCCTCTGTAGACTTTAAATAATTCATTTTTATCCATTAGAAACAGAAAATTATTTTATTATAAAATAATATTTCTAGCTTTTCCTAAGGTGCCCCTCACCCCTCTTATAAAAGGGAACCCATCCTTGAATCCAATTCACACCTTAAATGACATTTTTCATAGAAAAACCCCACCCAGATACCATCTCAACTGTCATCCCATCATCCTAGAGGTCTTTTTTTAGTCAAAAATACATCATATGGTGCCCTTTTGATCAAATAAAAAGTAAGAACCTGAAGAAGAGGTAAATATATAATCAACTCTTTCAAATTCCTTTCTTCTTCTACTTCCTCTTTCATTGTTGTTTGCATTATAAAATAATAACTCTTGTATCTTATATATTCTGTGATGTTATTAAAAATATGGTACAACAAAATTCATTATTCTATCCATCCTTTGAATGACATGTCACCATACATGCGTACGTACAACTTACTGTCTCCACGTCGTGGGGTAATTTATATTCAATACATTTTTATTTGGATGGGTATAATAATGATGTGTAATTGATGTAAATAAAAAATATAACATGATAATGATTTTGTATATATGATATACCATACAATTATATATTATTTTAATATCAAAAGAATGATATTGTCGCTCGTGCGTATGTACGGATTACCGTCTCCACGAACGTGATGAGATTTATTCCCCATCGTAATCCATTCAAGTATAATATTCATTAGATGATTAAAAATAATGTTTAAAGACTTAATATAATTATGAAAATGAATAAGATACATTCTATAGATAACAAACATTACTTACATAAGATCTCTTATTAAGGAAAACGAATCAGTTAACACCCAAAATGACGATAATACTAAAATATTATTAACAATGAAATATTAAATGATCAAATATGATATCATATTAATTTATAAGATTCTTTTATAATTTAATAACAATTATTTCACCATTATACAGGAGGTTAACCTACCCTTGAACAAGGAAAAGTACAAGGTAAGGGTTAATTTCACAATCTCTTCATTATCCGAGGTTGTTTTTATGTATCTATCTATTGGGACCTCTTTATCATCCACATCCACATTACATAAAAATGTATTTCAAAACATTTTTACTATATACTAGTTTTTGGTATAAATTCATTTATATCCTTGTTTGAATTTTTATAAAATTGTTTGAAAGGATTCTTTCCGTTGTTTCTTAAACAAGGTACTTTTTGACTGTTTCAATAAATTTAAGGTTAGAATGGGTTTTTATCTTATACGGTGGGGAGTGTGTGGCTATTTTCCGTTGTTATAACATCATCTAAAGTTCCCTTACAAGCCTATAATAATATTTTAAAAATAAATTTTTTCTTAAATGGTTTCAAAATAGAAAGAGATATTTCTCTAAAAAATTATTTTGATTTCATCTATGTCGATATCCATTGATGGATTTTAAGCTTATTTGAAGTCGAATTTTTATGATTAAAAAATTTCATATTGTATTGAATGTTTTGTGATATGTTTGACTGTGGATCTGTTATCTTTAAACCATTCATGGTTTATGGATAATTTGTAGACATTTCATATTCTAGTTTTAATACGAATGTTTATGTTATGTTTAAACCTTTTCATATGTGGAATTAATTTGACTTAGTATGTGACAGATGGAGACTGCTATAGCTCTTCAATGCATCAGTAGGTCTCATGAGATAAACTAGTGTCTTGGCACAAGGCCTTGGAAAAATCATACTTTTAGTCTTGACACAAGGCCTTGACTATGTGGTTATGAAAGTATGTTATTATGCATTCTATCATTATGAAAGTGGATAATGATATTTCATGTGATTATTTCATTAGTAGAATATCCATGTGAGTAAGTAAATGGAATTATTTGATTTTGTATTTTCCAAATTATACATAAGATCAAGTTTAAAAGGCTTTTGTTTTAGTCTTATACATTGCCTTAAATGATTATTATTATTTATTAATGTTTCCACAATATTTTTATCCTTATCTAGAATTTGAGCTCACTGTTTTCAATGTTTTATTTTTCCAAAGATGCGAAAAAAGTATATTATGACTGACCTGTAGGGATAGTCTATGGGATCATAGTGTTGATTATGGATACAATGTAGTTGTAGTCTTCTATTTAATTATGTAATGTTAGCATTATGAATTTATCCAGTACTTCCAAGGCTACTAAACTAATCGATCATTCGAGACTTGATCTTTTGTGATCATGACAATGCTACGTAATAATGCACTGACTCTGGGCTTGTGGGGTCGCGGCTTTGCAGATAAATTAATGAATCTAATTTTGTTATCGAGGACATTAAGTACAAGTGAAGAATGAATTCATACATATGGTAATGAATTTCTCAAAACCTACATATATCTTTCGGGATACACTAACTCTCTTTTTTCCTCAATTTATCTATACATTATTCTTATATAATTTTCATATATTATGAATATATATTAAAAACAAATATATATGTATATATCTCAATACAAATTTCTTAAATGGGGAAATACATGTCTTTAAGGCTCCCTTCTTAACTCCCCTTATTAAGAAAACCTGATTAAAGGGAGATTCTATGTTTATTACCAATTTTAATGTACACTCCATAAAATGTTTTAATCCACCATTATTTTTAAAATCACTCAGTTTATTATAAAAAAATTTTTTTTAATTTTTTATTTTATTCAAATTATTATTCTTTTATCTTCCTTTAAAACTCATTAATATTTCCATAACACTATACTAAAGTAGTACATTTCTAAAGTCACATAAACCCTATTATTCATGTTTTCAGTTAAGTTATAAATCAATATTAATGATATATTATTATTCATTTACTTTATTTTTTTCAATAATGATTTAATCACTTCTTTCATGGATACCAATATGATGCACCCTTGGGTTATGCCTTATGACATGATTACTGAACCCATTTCTTTCCATATGAAACCTTAGTGTTTATTAATTTTGTTTGATAACATTATGTGGAGAAAATATGTATGACATGATATGATGGGTGTTCCATATATCTTTCTGAATAATTGGGTAATGTTTTTTCTAATCAGACATTATGTATGTGGTTAAGAAGAAAACCTAAATCATTATGGGACTCTGTCCACCATGTGATACCATCTAGGAAGTTATAAATGACTCATGTTTATGTCATGATATATGTTTCTTCTAGAATAATACATTTCCATGATCATATGATTATATATTCTATATTTTATTCATGTATATGTTTATTCATGATACATTACTTTTATTTCATAATGTTAAGATTTATGACTCATGTGTTATGCTTCTTTTTCATGTTTACTCCATTACTGGGATTTTTAGCCTATACCTATTAACTATGTTTTCCCCATTCTTTCCAATGTAGTTTTAAAGAATAAATTGAATTATTAAATTATTATTGTTATTAATAAAAATATATTTTATTCTACTTTTAGGTTTTCTAATTATATACCTATTCATCCAAAGGCACTAGGATTTTTTTATCATTGCATTTTATTTGATGGATAATTATTCATAAAAATGTGTAATAAAATTTTTAAAAGGATTGGGTTGATATAATAATCAATAATAAAGATAATCTAGATAAATAATAAATTAATAATGAACATTACATTCAAAACCCCCCATCTCTTTTCCTTATAACCCAGCATCGCCCCTTCTCCTAACAACTTTGATGCCTTCAATATTTCCATATTTCTATAAAATTAACATTATAATATTCCACCTCATGTACTAGTGTTATTGGTCTCATATAAATAACATTTAAATTTTCCTTAGAGAGTATTTAAATGAGATTACATTTGGGAGGTGATATTCCCAATTTACCCATTTTTAATTCATTTATTCTTTTACCTTCTCCTCACCTTCCTCATGCAACATACCATGATGAATAAAGTATTATAAATATAACATAATTTTATTCTATTAATGGAATATCCATATTATAAACTCAATTATAATGATTATAAAATGAAAACATTATTTACAATCTGGTTGGTTCACTGCCTCCATGAATAATGCACTTCGGGTTTCTCCACCTCCTTCACGGATGGTCATAAAAATTCATTATGGTTAAATAAGGTAATAGTAATTATAATATATCTTATTTAATGTTTTTAATGAACTAAATATCATTTAATTAAGTAAAAGTCATTTATTTCTTGATGGTTTGTGAATCCGCATATTTGAAGGAACCATATAATGTTAATAATTTTAAAAAAGTATTATCCCTATATAGGAATAAAAAATGGTTTTATTGCACCAGATGAATCTATTTAATTACATGACTACCATTTAATTTCACCTCTATTGTTTCAGTAAAATTTGACAAGAACAACAGTACTTATCTGCATGATATTTTACCATAGAACCATAAAACGAATGCTTCCAGAACAAGAAAAATAAACATTATATCCCATTGAAATGATTATAACTGGGCATAAAAATAATTTAATAAATTAATTATAGATGAAAAAATTATGAATTAATTAATTAAAATATTTATATTTATAATCGTGGATGTTAAGTCATGTGATGAATAGATTTGAACATAAGGAAAGGGATCTCTATGAACCACCCTTTTTCTTTGTCCTTTGAACATTATATAGATGTTAGATGGTATTAAATAATTATAATATATATATATATGTATATTTCATATATAACTAGACTATTATAGATTCCATTGAATAGGTAATAAATTTATTATGTTCATTTGTCAATTAACTTATGACTATGATTTATAATTGATTCCATTTTTTCAAAAACATAAGAAACTACATGTTATTATGTGTACACCATGATATTGATCCAATGTATTGGGTAATGTTTTTGTCTCATGAGATTATATTTATGGGATTTTGTGGTGAACTTGATCCATTATGAAACATTGTCCACCATATTATGTTTTCTCAGCAATTAGCCTTGACATATTTCTATGTCATGTTTTATGGTTGCTACCACATTCCTATGATTCCATGATTTCATGAGACATTTATTATTAATTATATCATTTTACTCTATTAGATTTATATGTTATTCTTATTAATTATGTTTATTCCCTTACTGTAATATATAGCTCAACACATTTTTTTTGTCTTCTTTAGGTTATCCTTTGTAGTTTTAGGAGATCAAATGAATTTAGGAGCTCATTATGGAGGTTAAAATAATGATTTGTCATTTTAGTTGCATGTTATAGTTTTATGTACCTATTATTCCAAATACACTAGGCCTTTCAATCCTTACATTTTATTTAATGTATATTTATTTTATATATCATGCAATAATATGCGTAAAAGGCTTGGGACAACATATATACCCATGTTTTTATATGTTATCCATAAATTACTTTGCATGTGAGATGATTCTAAAAAATTATCAATTATCTGTACAATGGTTTTTAATATATGAAATATATGATCCTTCATAGACTTTAACAGACCCATAATAATGTTTAAGAGAAAAAAAGAATATGTACACCTTTATATCATTGTAACATAAATGTACGAGTCATCCTTAATAAATCTGATTAGTGAAATTAATAATAAGAGTTTAGGCTGTTATTGGAATACCTCAAAATCTATTATTATTAGGCCATCTATAAATTCCATATATATTGGAAATATTATTTGGCAACCTAATTCTCAATTTTTTCTCCCCCTCAAGGGATGCACTACTCCTTTTCTTTTTTGGGGTTGTTATAAAACTCAATGAAAGACAATATCTTCATGACATTTTTAATTGAAAAACCTCAAAAATCTCATTCAACTCACATAACTTTAGCTCAAAACATATAAAATAATAAGGAATATGTAGAAACCCATTGATTTATAAAAAGATAATTTGATGTTGAGGGATTTGACTCAACCTAGGATACTCTTTCTTTTATATTGCTTCCTTCCATTTATGTGAAAAATCCTCTTAAATTGTATACATTTCATTATATGGAATTTTAGGAACATTAATTTTTTTAATAATAGATTCCATTGTTTTTGTAGAATATCTTTGAGGTTGGGTTGAGCCTTTCCAATTTTACCATACCTTTAACATAAGTCATTCCTAATCTCCGGGTTTCTACTGAATGGAATTCTTTATTTATTCTTGGTATTGTTGAGAGTTTTTACCTCGTATTATAAATTCACATTCTCTCCTCTGTATATAGAATGTTTTTTTATCATCCTCAATTTTACTATTACTATATTTTAGAGGAAAACATTTTCAACTGTCTCCATGAATGGACAAAAGTGCCAAATTTTAATACATCATTATTGGTGGAGTTAAATTACTGTTTTCATTGACAATCTCCACAGCTAAAAAACATATTGTTTTTACATCCCGATTTTTCAACATTGCTTCCAAGAGTTTTTTGTGTGTGTTATTAGTTTTGTTACTTGATAAACCCTTTCCTGAGGACCATTTTCAACCTAAAAACAATGATAATAATTTCTATATTAATGGTATCTTTTCAGGATAATAAATCTCTGTTTACTTCATAGGTGTATATTTTCTTTATATAGCTTCATTACCCTTAAATACATTTATCCAATTGTAATACCTTTCTATATGAACAAGGATTGAGTAAATAAAAAATTTCCCGAAGTGGCATACCACATTTCATCTCTCTGTGATTGGGATATTGTAACTCCTTGAGTTTTTATTATACATTAGGTCATTTTGGCTTCAAAATATATAATCATTGTAATGTACGATACTTTTTTAAATTAATCAACCTATTTTAATTTAATAAATGTATTATTAAGTAATTTAGGTAGGATAAAACATTCACTTTTGTTGGTTATTTTGGTCTACTCTATGGTATATAATTTAATGGACTAGTAAGAATTATAATCATTTCTAATATAGAAATTATTAAATTATCATAAGATTTGTATATATTAAGAGTTATGATAAATCAAATTAACCCAGACGAAAGGATATATGGCCTCGAATTGTAGGATTATACCTTATAATTCCTATTTATTGAAGATTCCATGGGAGATAACATCAACCTGACTTTTAAATAACAAATCCCATGTTGAGAGTCAAAAACTAAATCTTCAGAAAATTCATTTATGAGAGAAGTTCTAACTCACTGAGATCACGAACCAATCCATGTTCGTTATACCACCCCATGAAAATTTAACCATTATACACATAGTCTTAGAGTATTCACTGCGGTATTAAAGGTTATGTTTCTAGACACTAACAATAATAATTTTCATATATTACTTTTAAATAAATATTGATTAAACTTATCTTTGTTTATTATTACTTTTAAAATTATAAAATAATAATTTTTAAAATATTCGATTTTGATATAATGAAATAGTAATTGAAATTTAGGAAAATATATTGTTTCAAAAAAGGCCCCATTTTTATGAAATAAATAATTTTTTAAATTTTTTTTTATTAACTAGTATTTATTTATTATCAATGAGAACATACTTTTATAAATTCAAATATAAATTTAAGAATGGTCAAAATATTTTAATTGTAAAAAACTAGTATAATTCGATAAATGATGATTTGTTATTTATAATTGTAAATTATAATATTTTTATAATTATCAAGATATAATAAATTTTATTTTTAAAATAGTCACATAAAAATTATCCAATGATGAATTTTTCATAATTTTTGGAGACATTCAAATATTTTGGTACAAACTAAATATGTTAAAAATATATTGTATGCATTATAACATCATTAGGACACAAAATCAATTCAATATATTCCATTAAAAATATCCATGAACGAAATACTTTTACCCCTTTAAAATGGGTGTTTTCAAGTAATTTTATTAAATTTATAAAACCTTAATGGATCCTCCAAAACCTATATTATGTTTTAAGGTTTTAAAATCAATTCCCTATAGAAATTTCTCACTTCCACATCACTAAATAAATTATTTCATATGTTAAGATATTATCCTTATAAAATAACTATAAACAATCCTATTTGGTAGAAACAATTGTAAAAAACAATTCTATGGTTCTTGGTATTTTTAATTAATCATATAGAGTGTAAAACTAAATTTTGAAAATAAATAAATGATTTTCATATCTTTTTCTATATAAACCCACTAAAACTCCACATCCTCTTAATTGAAGACAAATGGTTCATGAATTTACTCTACGCTTCCCTCTATATAGCCCTAACAAGGTTCCCTAAAGCTATTATGAAGTTCCACTGATGATTTTTGTAGCACCCTCTCACGGTAAAGGATCTTCTACTTATCATATTTATTCAAGAAGATACTTTATTTCATTCCTTTTCATTTGTAATTGTTAAACATGGAACCTGTTTCCAAAAATATAGATTAATAATCTTATGATTCCAAAGTAGTGATAATACCCTTTATCTATCATTCACCCCTTATATAAACCATTATATAAACCATTTATTCTTCCAAAATTATCATGCGATTTTCCAATACAATCATTTGGATAGCGAATACCTATATCCATTTACACTCAAGGGTTTTCACCTATATGTCACTATTCTTTTTTGATATGGTATTTATATTTATTTAACCCAAAATACATAATAGAGTGGTTAAAGTTTACTAAATCCATCCTCATGTTGTATGTTTGATGTGGCACACTTATGCATGTTTCTGATATAAAAGTGACAGGTGACCCCAAAATTATATATCCCTCCAGTGCAATGGGTAATGTTTTTATCACATGAGATTACAAGAATGGTTCATGGTAGGTTATCCTAATCCAAATACGATATGATGTATAGGTGGTTAGCCTTGATGTATATTTATGATGTCATGTTTTATGTTTTTTCCACATTCCCATGTTTCCTTGATGTTATAATGTAAAATAATACCTCATTGTTCAAGATTATGATGATCACCCATTTTATTTAATATTAATATTACTAATTACAGACATGAGTTGATTACATGTAACGCCCCGACCCCAGCTACCCAGAGTCGGTGCATTACTTCGTAACATTGTCATGATCACAAAAGATCAAGTCTTGAAAGACCGATTAGTTTTGTAGCCTTGGAAACACTAGATACATTCATAAATGTTACATTACATCATAAAGTGAAAAAATAATAACAAAGTCTTCATAGTCCACACTCATATCCTCTTCTAACTATCCATGCAGGCCATTCATAAAATACATCTTCACATCCTGGAAAATATTATAACATTGAAAGGGGTGAGATCAGATGCTCAGTAAGGATAAAAATATAGCAGAATCTTTCATCAATAAACATAAACATTTAAGGAAATGTGTAACTAAAACAAAAGCCATTTAAACTTGAACTTCAACATAATATGGCAAAAGTAAAATGAGATAATGCCATTCACTTCTTCACATGGATATTCTACTGGTCGAATAATCACATGCAATATCAATAACCATTTTCATAATGATGGAATGCATAATGCTAGACTATCATAACCACGTTGCCATGGCCTCGTGCCAAGACCACAAATAAGATTTTGTCAAGGCCTCGTTCCAAGACACTAGTTTGTCTCATGAGACCTGCCGATGCATCGAGGAGCTATAGTGGGCTCCACCCGTCACTTATTATGTCCAATGCATTCCTCATATGAATAGGTTTAAACATATCATAAACCATAACATAATCGTATCACATAAAACATGTATAAAGGAAACATAACATTTCCACATTTCAATCACAAGATATCAATACAACACATAGATATAATAAAAACCCTTTCAAAACCATTTTCAATACCAAAATAAAAGAAAAGTATAACATGGTATTTATTTTTCATTAAAAAAAGTATGGCTTGTAGAGGAAGTCGAAACTCAAATAGTGGTCACGGTGGTGGAGAAGTCGTTGTCGCCACACACGTATAACAAAAACATTCCCTTTTGTTGTTTAGTAAATGCATTGTATAAAAAATATTCCTTTTGAATAAATGTAAAAGTCAAAGGGGTTTATAAACCGTATAAAAGAAATTTGTGTATAAAACCAAATATGCCTCTATGAAAGGAGATTGAGACGAAGTCCTTACAAAGATCATTTTTAAAATAAAATAGATATATTATGTGTATTCACTATAGGTACACATAAAGAAAGTAAAAATACAAAATAATACATAATAATATCATGACATAATTTGAATGTAGGAGATTAACCCAATGAATGGAAGTTGGGTTAAGAAGTTCCCTTACCTTGCGTCTTGTCCTGAATCGAACGTTCTTTAGCCTCTTGAATAATAAACTAGAGTTAATTTCTATTTACTTAAGAACCTTTTTCATGTTCATTATTCCTTTTATATCCCTTATTACCATGTTATGAACATTATGTAATTATTAAAGTTTATAACGTCCATTTTTTCGATCTTAGGTACTTGAGTCAAAAATTAAATTCTTATAATTACAAGTTGTTCATGTGGTGACATATCCATTATATCCAGAATTATATTCATGATATAGATATCATATATATCATATATATATAGTATATACATGCGTTTATAATATTCCATTACGTTTAGAGGTAAGAATTGAAATGCACCATTCATGGAGATGGTAAGCCCTACGTACGCATGAACGCTACATTCATTTCTATTTCGTATTTAATGAAATCATAATGATATAAAGGTATATTATAATTCCAGTATAGCATCATATATAATATCATTTACTCCATCCTTTATACATCCCACATATGGTATTAACGATTCAATTCAATTTGAGGGGGCGGTAGTCCGCACTTCCTAAAATGAAAATATCACGTTTACCCACAATGGAAACAATAAAGGTATGAAATAAATGAAAAATACAAAACCTTAAGTAATACATAAACATATTATATATCATTTATAAATAGAGTGACATCTTAATGGCCACCTTTGAAGGTGTTTTATGAGTGTTGAACAATCATCGTTTCGTGAGGCAGAAATTCGCCATCCACAGAAACAGTATGTTCTTTAACCATTAGATGTAGGTGTGTGTAAGTGTAGCTCGAATCCTTCTTATAACAAAATCCTAGTATATTGAGGATACTGGTGTTGTTAAAAAATAAATGAATAAAAAGTTTTTAGGGGGTTGGAGAAGAAAAATAAAACAAAACAACATTAGAGAAGACATTACCTCAAAATCGAGAAACTCTTTTTGATTTGAGCCAAAGGCTTCTTTGGGAAGAGTTCTGCCCAAAGTGAGGCTTCTAGGAGTAAGGGGGGAAAGTTGGGAGAGTATTTGGGCAGAGTTTGTCCGATCCAAATGTCTTGAATGTGTGAATGAAGTGGTAGAGGTGGGGGCCTTTTATAAGAGGAGAGGAGGGGCACTCTTGGAAAGTAAAGAAAAGTCACTTTATTATAAAATGAGTTTCGGATTTTAGAGGTCCCACACTTATATAATTCAAGGATAAGGTGATAAGGGTTAGAAATACACCCATACAATAGGTTTTGGACATGTGTAGGTCTTAGATATTACATTATCTTTCCATTTTATTTAAATCGTTAAATAATGAGGTCATCGCTACATCATTATGTTGTCATAAATAATTTAATTTATTTAATGTCTAAAAATTATAAAAAAAATACAATGATGTAGGAAATCTTTTTAGATTTCCAATTACTATTTATAGTCAAAAATATGTCTTGTATAACCCCATGTAATATTTGTTTTAGTAAAACATTTCATGTTTGTGTCATTTTTTACTTTAACATTAAATAAATGGTATTTGTGTCATTTTCCAACTAAAGTGGCTCCATGGGGTCCCCAAGTTGACCCATGGATTTTCTTGGTCGGCCATGGCACATCCAATGAGGTTTGGACATGTTTCAAGCTCTTCTCATATTATTAAAACATTATTTTTACCTTAAACTACACTAATTACCTCTAATCGCGATTAATAACTTAAAAATTACTAATCACCAAAAATTATTTTAATCTCATTGAACCACATTTTACTTCTTAATGACAACCATGTATGTCGGATTTTTGAAATTAAAAACACATAAGTGGTAATATTTCATTTAAACGAAAAATCAGTTTTTTAACTACCACTTAGTGGTTTCACTATTCATCAAAAATTGATGTTTTTCAGAACAATGCCAAAATTTCATCCTAATCTATAATTGATATTCCGAGTTCAAAAATGATGACTATTTTACAAAATTACAAAAAAATATGTTGCATTATTTAATTTTATAATTAATTCCCGCTATCACAACAAATAGCGTGTTTTTAAAAAACAATTTATATCAAAAGATTGACAATTGTTCATGCCCAATTTCAAAGTGAAATTAATTCTAATGAACACCATTGGATAAAATGGTAAAAATATATTCTAATTATACTTTAAAACCACTAAATATTATAAGTTATCACTATAAATTATTTTGATTAAAAAAGTTTTTTTATGTATTTTTCACTATTCATAAAAATTTGGAAGTTCCCAGAAAATTACAAAAAATTCAACATAGGCCAATTTCAATATTAGGAATACAAAAATGAAGTCTATTTTGAAATATAAAGTTTCTATAAATTTAAAAAGTGGGTATTACTATTCATAACGGCTACTTTGATTAGTCGCGGTGTGTTAGAACTCGAAGTTGCGTACAATGCAAGCTATTGCATTATTGAATGAGAAGTGTATCGTGGAAGCTCGGGGTGTTACATTCTCCCCTTCTTAAATAAATTTTGTCCTCGCAATTAGAAATTTTTCTTGGAAAATAAAATGTTGAAAAGAGAAAATACCTTTGTGGAAAACCCACATCGGAAATAAGATTAATAAAATTTAGCCTTAATAAGAGGGAAAGGGAAATGAAAACATCACCACCCAATTATGATCTCTATTAGGAGAAAATTGGTGTCAATTAGAGACATATAATTTGAGGAAAAACGTAAATATTTGTAGGGAGTGATTGAGGTCATCAATCACAATCAACTGTCAAATTGAGGGCCTCAAAGCCTTCAATCTATGTTGATTTAAAATATCATCAGTTCAACAAGACATAAGGTATTAGGATAACAATTTTTTTTGTTTTAATATCCCTTTACTAAAGTTTAATAATTAATTTATTCATTGAATAAGAGATAGGTATATATGTATTTATGCTTGACAATTAGAGTTTCAACCTTCAACTCATCTTTCACTCAAAAAGATAATAGAACTCAAAAATATTATACTTATCCTAATTGTATAATGTTACAAATGTTAACACATACCATTTAGATTAGTAAAATTATTTTGTAATAACCAGGGACTTCCTGTAGGCTAGTGGTAGGAAATAAAGTCATGTCGCACTATGGTTAGGGGTTCGATTCCTGCAGCTTTGTCCGACGCGACTGGTTATGCCCCACCCTGCAGGTTGTCGTTTTCCTAAAACAATAGTATTATAATATTCCAAAAATAATCTTCAGAAATGTTTTAACCATAAACAATACTATCCAAAGATCAACTTAATCCACTCCAACCTTTATAGTTATCCAAAATACCTCTGTCCAGACTTTCTCTAAAAGGTATATTAATTCCAAAATCAATTTATCAGATTCCCCAAACAAATTAATGTTTCTCTTTTTGTCACATACTAAAAATATGATTACCTTCATCATATTAAAACCTTACTGAAATAAACAAGTACTGCAGTACAATCCTTATATATATATCACATTATTCTAATAACCAGAATATAATCCATGATTCCAAAAGCACCAATACATTAGTTATTCTGCTTCAATTGTAGTAACAACATAAGATTGTCCATGATCCCTTGGCCTTTTCTGAGGTAAGTTTCCCTGACGCTTAGGACATTCATATTCATAATGCCCCATTTCCCTACAATTTTAGCATTCAACATTGATAGCCTCTTTCTTTACCTTGCAATCACGTGCCTGGTGACCTTTTTTGCCACATTTATAACAAACTCCCATTCCTTTTATGCAAGTACTAGGGTGATTCTTCCCACAATTATCACATAATGGAAAATCCTTCTTTCCCTTTTTCCCTTTATCTGTCTCTTGTTCCACCGTTCTCTTCTTCTCTTACTTTACTTTGTTGTCATAACACTTAGAGAGTTCATTTTCTGTCTTGATAGAACACGAGACAATATCTTCGTATGACGAGAAGGTTTGTAAGACTAATGCTCGACGGAGAAATGGTTTTAACCCATCAAAGAAACGATCAATCTTACTTCTTGGGTTACGTATATAATCTGTAGCATGCCTCACTAACCTTGTAAAGTTGGCCTCATACTTTGCGACATTCTCATCCTTCTTTTACCTCAGACATAGAAATTTCCTTTCCATATATGCTCGATGGTAATGTGGAAAGTATTTTTCTAAGAAAAGCTCTTTGAACTCTCTCCATTCAATACTTGATACTTCTTCATTTTCTTTTGTATTTTGAATCAATGACCACCTTTGATCAGCATCTCCAGTGAGGTGGTAAAATGCCATGATAACCTTTTCCCTTTCACTACTCCCCAAGGCATGGAATATTTTCTCAAAGGAGTTTATCCATTGCTCAGCTACTAATGGATTTGTACTCCCATTAAATGTTGGTGGATGTTTCCTCATGAAGCGGTCTAACATTGATCCTCCACATTGCGGATCAGGGTGCTCCATACGAGTAAGGTTATTATTCATAACCTGAGTGAGTTGTCCCAGTATGGTAATAAGTTGATCAGCACCAGTTGTATCTCCAGATCCACAATAATTATCTTGAGCAGGAGGGAAATCCCTACACGGAGTGCGTGCATTGATACAGTTTCCATTCCTTCCACTAGGCCCCATTTCTAAACAATGGAATAAACTATATTAGTTTATGAATCAAAATACATAATTCCATACTTTTAAGATACATAACATAAATTGAACTATTTATGGATATAATCCATAAAAATGTTTTCTTTGAGGAAGTATATACTCATAACCCTTCATAGTGGTTTATAAATAAAATGAGAATTATCCAAAGCATATCCCCCGGAAGTGTCGTAACCAATAGTGCAGCAAGGCCCGTTGTCGTGCACCAGTTCCCGTTCGAGTCTAGCTCAAAGCGATGTTTTTGGGTTTTACCCCTAGGTACATCTGTTCTAGAGCCGCCTCTACCTGCTCATATCCAGACGGGGATGTATTGCTCGGAAAACTCACAACATCTCTACAATACCAAAATTCTAGAAAGTTCTTCTATACTAATCCTCAAAGTCTATCTTCGGGCTATGTGCTCTAATCAGAGTTTATCAAAATCTAGCTTCCAAGGTTAGTACTAAACTGCCTCTGATACCAACTTTAACGCCCTGACCCCAGCTACCCAGAGTCGATGCATTACTTTGTAACATTGGCATGATCACAAAAGATCAAGTCTCGAAAGACCGATTAGTTTAGTAGCCTTGGAAATAGTAGATACATTCATAAATGTTACATTACATCATAAAGTGAAAAACTAATAACAAAGTCTTCATAGTCCACACTCATATCCTCTTCTAACTATCCCTGCAGGTCATTCATAAAATACTTCTTCACATCCTGGAAAATATTAAAACATTGAAAGGGGTGAGCTCAGATGCTCAGTAAGGATAACAATATAGCAGAAGCTTTCATCAATAAACATAAACATTTAAGGCAATGTATAACTAAAACAAAAGCCTTTTAAACTTGAACTTCAACATAATATGGAAAAAGTAAAATGAGATAATTCCATTAACTTCTTCACATGGATATTCTACTAGTCGAATAATCACATTCAATATCGATAACCATTTTCATAATGATGGAATGCACAATGCCAGACTATCATAACCACGTTGTCAAGGCCTCGTGCCAAGACCACAAATAAGATTTTGTCAAGGCTTCGTGCCAAGACACTAGTTTGTCTCATGAGACCTGTCGATGCATCGAGGAGCTATAGCGGGCTCCACCCGTCACTTATTAAGTCCAATGCATTCCTCATATAAAGAGGTTTAAATATATCATAAACCATAACATAATCGTATCACATAAAACATGTATAAAGGAAACATAACATTTTCACATTTCAATCACAAGATATCAATACAACACATTGATATAATAAAAACGCTTTCAAAACCATTTTCAATACCAAAATAAAAGAAAAGTATAACATGGTATTTATTTTTCATTAAGAAAAAGTATGGCTTGTAGAGGAAGCCGAAACTCAAATAGTGGTCACGGCGGCGGAGAATTCGTTGTCGCCACATACGTACGAAAAAAACATTCCCTTTTGTTGTTTAGTAAATGCTTCGTATAAAAAAGATTCCTTTTGAATAAACGTAAAAGTCAAAGGGGTTTATACACCGTATAAAAGAAATTTGTGTATAAAACCAAATATTCCTCAATGAAAGGAGATTGAGACGAAGTCCCTATAAAGATAATTTTTAAAATAAAATAGATATATTTTGTGTATTCACTATAGGTACACAAAAAGAAAGTAAAAAATACAAAATAATACATAATAATATCATGACATAATTTGAAAGTAGGAGATTAACCCAAAGAATGGAAGTTGGGTTGAGAAGTTCCCTTACCTTGCGTCTTGTCCTGACTCGAACGTTCTTTAACCTCCTAAATAATAAACTAGATTTAATTTCTATTTACTTATTAACCTTTTTCATGTTCATTATTCCTTTTATATCCCTTATTACCATGTTATGAACATTATGTAATTATTAAAGTTTAAAACCGCCATTTTTCCGATCTTAGGAACTTGAGTCAAAAATAAAATTCTTATAATTACAAGTTGTTCATGTGGTGATATATCCATTATATCCAGAATTATATTCATGATATAGATATCATATATCTCATATATATCCTGTATATATATGCGTTTATAATATTCCATAACGTTTAGAGGTAAGAAATGAAATGCACCATTCATGGAGACGGTAAGCCGTACGTACGCATGAACGCTACTTTCATTTTTATTTCGTATTTAATGATTGCATAATGATATAAAGGTATATTATAATTCCAATATAACATCATATATAATATCATTTACTCCATCCTTTATACATCCCACATATGGTATTAATGATTCAAATCACTTTGAGGGGGCGGTAGTCCGCACTTCCTAAAATGAAAATATCACGTTTACCTATAATGGAAATAATAAAGGTATGAAATAAATGAAAAATACAGAATCTTATGTAAAACATAAAAATATTATATATCATTTATAAATAGAGTGACATCTTAATGGCAACCTTTTAAGGTGTTTTATGAGTGTTGAACAATCATCGTTTCGTGAGGCAGAAATTCGCCATCCACAGAAACCGTATGTTCTTTAACCATTAGATGTAGGTGTGTGTAAGTGTAGCTCGAATCCTTCTTATAAAAACATCCTAGTATATTTAGTATACTGGTGTTGTTACAAAATAAATGAATAGAAAGTGTTTAGGGGGTTGGAGAAGAAAAATAATACAAAACAACATTAGAGAAGACATTACCTCAAAATCGGGTAACTCTTTTTGATTTGAGCCAAAGGCTTCCTTGGGAAGCGTTCTGCCCAAAGGGAGGCTTCTAGGAGTAAGGGGGGAAAGTTGGGAGAGAATTTTGCCAGAGTTTAGCCGAGCCAAATGGCTTGAAAGTGTTAATGAGGTGGTAGAGGTGGGGGCCTTTTATAAGAGGAGAGGAGGGGCACTCTAGGAAAGTAAAGAAAAGTCACTTTATTATAAATTGAGTTTCGGATTTTAGGGGTCCCAAACTTATATAATTCGAGGCTAAGGTGATAAGGGTTCTAAATCCACCCATCCAATAGGTTTTGGACATGTGTAGGTCTTAGATATTACATTATCTTTCCATTTAATTTAAATCGTTAAATAATTAGGTCATCGCTGCATCATCATGATGTCATAAATAATTTAATTTATTTAATGTATAAAAATTATAAAAAAAATACTATGATGTGGGAAATATTTTTAGATTTCCAATTTCTATTTATAGTCAAAAATATGACTTGTATAACCCCATGTAAAAATTGTTTTAGTAAAACATTTCATGTTTGTGTCATTTTTTACTTTAGCATTAAATAAAAGGTATTTATGTCATTTTCCATATAAAGTGGCTCCATGGGGTCCCCAAGTTGACCCATGGATTTTCTTGGTCGGCCATGGAACATAAAATGAGGGTAAGACATGTGTCAAGATCATCTCATATTGTTAAAACATTATTTTTACCTTAAACTACACTAATTAACTCTAATCGCGATTAAGAACTTAAAAGTTACTATTCACCAAAAATTATTTTAATCTCTTTGAACCACATTTTACTTCTTAATGACAACCATGTAAGTAGGATTTTTGAAATTCAAAACACAGAAGTGGTAATATTTCATTTAAACGAAAAATCAGTTTTTTAACTACCACTTAGTGGTTTCACTATTCATCAAAAATTGAAGTTTTTCAGAAAAATGCCAAAATTTCATCTTAAGCTATAATTGATATTCCGATATCAAAAATGATTTCTATTTTACAAAATTACAAACATATAAGTTTCATTAATTAATTTTATAATTAATTCCCGCCGTCACAACAAATAGTGTGTTTTTAAGAAACAATTTATATCAAATGATTGACAATTGTTCATGCCCAATTTCAAAGTGAAATTAATTCAAATGAACAACATTGGATAAAATGGTAAAAATATATTCTAATTATACTTTAAAACCACTCAATATTATATGTTATCACTATAAATTATTTTGATTAAAAAAGTTGTATTAACTATTTTTCACTATTCATAAAAATTTGGAAGTTCTTAGAAAATTACAAAAAATTCAACATAGGCTAATTTCAATATTAGTAATACAAAAATGAAGTCCATTTTGAAATATAAAATTTCTATAAATTTAAAAAGTGGGCATTACTATTCATAATGGCTACTTTGATTAGTCGTGGTGTGTTAGAACTCGAAGTTGCGTACAATGCAAGCTACTGCATTATTGAATGAGAAGTGTATCGTGGATGCTCGGGGTGTTACATTACATCGTATTATTCTTTGATTACTCCCTTACTGGTCTTTATAGATCACCCCTTCCTTAAGTAAATCCACATGTTATACAATGATGTTTTAGTAGATATAACAAAAATAAGGGCATGATTTAATGTTTTTAATTAAGGATGTTTTATTATTCATCAATTTTTATGTCATGTACCTAATTTCATATTGAAACATGGCAGCGCGAACATCTGGGGTTGTATTAAGTGTACCTATATTTAATAAAACCAGAAATATGGTGTAATAAAATATGGTTTATTAGATTCATGATGCTCCCAAATATTCCACAGAAAAATAACATTGGTAATTTCATCTTTTTTGGAACTAAATTTATAGATTTTTCATGAAGATACACTTTCCTTGAAAATTTTAGATCTATATTCCACTTTTTTCTCCACTATTTGAGAGAGATTTTAGAGAGATATTCCTCTTATCTTTATAGGTTTTTACCCTCTCATGGGGTAATATTTTTTTCGTATATTTATCATTCAACATAGAATCCAATAATTTCATATTTTAATAAATATTCATAATTTATTATCTCATTTTTTAGTGTTTGGTTTTGAGATGTATGATTTCATCCTTTAAAGAATTTTCCTTGTCCTTTTTCATTAAAATTTATTTGAGTGATCTCAAATCGTATTGTAGGAACACAAGTTTTCAAAAGAGGTATAGAATAATAGTTTTTAAATTTTATGGCTTAAATATGGACTTCTGTGAGTTCCCAACATGATCATGGTTTTTTTGGAGGTGTCTCAGGTTTTCTCGGAGCTTGGAACAATGTTTTTACGGTGTATTTAGCTTGACGTATAGTTAGCACAAACTGTATAGGGAAGGCCGCATGGGTTGACTAAATTATGCAATTCTAGAAAGAGGGTGGGTATAGGCCACATGGTTTGAGGAAGCCATGAAGTTGGAGGCACATGCCGGAGGGGCCATGTCTCTATTTTTTTTGGAACCTGAAAGAGGACGTACACATAGTTTTGCACCCAGTTTATAAACTATGTGGGTAAACTATAAAAGTTTCCACTTGGCCTACAAGAATGTTGTATGGTTGGTGAAGACTTATAGAAATCGTGCGACTATGTTGTAAAACCCTGGTAATTTTGAGAAAATTAATGTTTGAATTTAATTCATTTTCTTTTTAATACCTAAAATACAATTTCATTTAAGTAGGTAGAAAAGGGGTCTTTTGAGATCCCTCTCCCTCAACTAAGCTTGGATTTGATGATTATTCTTCTTCTGATCTCCAATTCGAGTGTGGTTTGTTTCATCGGATCCACATCGATAAGATCTAAATTACTTTTTGACCATTCTCAATTATTCTGGCTATTGATTTTACTATTTGGATTTAGGATCATATGCCCTATTTTATATTTCTTAACACTTTCTTTATATTTCTCCTAATCTGATTCCAATTAGGATTTGATATTGGATGAGCACTCTTCTAATGAAATAAGTTGGGTGGTCTATAAATTTCATTAGGATTTAGGTGCTTTTTTGATCTATCGACCGTTATGCCACCCACCAGACATTTTGATGCAGATTTGAAATTCAGCTGGAAAATTGAATAAAAATAAATAGAACCAATTAGAGATTTCCATAGGTTACATAAGATGTGTTGTTGGTTGTTTCCACAACTCATGCACACCCATGGGGTGTTCCATTCCTTTACTTTGGTTTTGACCCCTGATGAACCCCCCCAAGGGGGGTGTTCATTAGTTTTCCTAGTTTATGGAAGCTCAATTTTAAATAAATGGGATCTAATTACATGGTTAAGAGATTTTATACCTCCTTAAATTGTGTTATCATATTATTATATTCCTAACATAATTGTATGGATTAAATAGGATAGGTTAAACAAGTGGATATACTCATTGGTTGTTTTTATATTTCTTAAATGGATTTTTCTGAAATATTCATTAATGGGTGGGTATACCCATATGGATTGATTAATAGTCAATTGTGATTAATGGGTGGGTGAACCCATGTGGGTTGATTAATAGTGAATTGTGATTAATTAGTGGGTATGCCCATGTGACATGATTGAAAGGGAATGAAATACATGGGTGGGTATACTAATGAGGTGTAATGTTTTTGGGAATTTATTTATTATGTTTGTACACTCATTAAATGGAATTTAATGTAAATTTTTTATATGAGTGGGTAGAATCATCTGAAATTGAATTTTTTAATTGTATGAAAGGGATGAATAGTTTTATCGATAACATGGAAGGCTCGCCCCTGGATCTAGAAATGGAAGTGGATTCCTGGGTTGAGTATGAACCTTGGGTCATGATTTCATGGTATTTCTCCATTTTTTTACCCCATGGATATGGATTTATTGGACTTACACAGGACATGTTGGTACACATTCTCCTAGGACTCCAACGTGTTCCAATACCAATTTTCCATTAAGATGCTCCTAGGACTCGATAAGGATTCCTTGTCCTTATACACCTTGGATCTAGCCCATTGTGGTCTACACTTCAGTATACGGCCTAAACATGGTATATATGACACATTGGATATTATGGAGTGGAAATGGAATAGTGATACACTTCATTACACCGCAAGGCCGTGAGATTTTGATATGGTTTTATTATAAGGCGGGGTCTTGTGGACAAGATATGTATAGATGGATGACGATGCTGTGTTGATTATTTATAATGTAGGTAGCTTCATTGTTTGTAAATGAAAATTTTTTTGGGTAGCCTTGAGTGGTTGTTTGGTATTATTTTCTGGGAGTGTTTATATACCTTGGGCATTCAAACTTACATTATAGCTTATATACACTTTTTTAGATTATTGCGTTTTGGTTCTTACAACTGTGTTGATATTTGGGTGGTCGCCAACTAGGATTTTTTTCTCACACCTTGTTTTTGACACCATGGGGACCCAAATAGATTATATTGTTGCAGATAATGATAGGAGAAAGCACACTATCACAAGATGTTGGTTTTCCTCTAGGTATCATTGGAGCATAGGACCAAGCTGAGGCTCGTAATCCTATTGGGATACCTTTTGATCCTTGGGTGTATCCAATATATGTGTTTTACTATACTTATTGATCCTTTTTTTGATGTTTTCATATACATATGACATGTATGTCCATCATCATTGTATATGAGCCTTCTTTTGTGATTGTTTTATATATGACTATGTATCTATTGTCTACCTATTATATCTCCCTTTGAATAATTATGTAATTGATTTTCCACTGTGTACACTCTGATAAAGAGGAAAAGTCTTCCCATAGACACAACCTAGGATCTCACTTCTTTTCAGAAGCCTCTAGAATTTTGTGAGATGTGCATGAGGCCTTTTGACCCACCATGATCGGGGAACTCTTGAGTGGAATCTGGGATCAGGTCATTAAAAAGTGGTATTAGAGGATTTTATTTTCTATTTTACTTTAATATTTTGTGAAAATAGATACTAATTAGAAGGAAATTAAAAATGATAATCATTTGTGCTCTGGGGTAGCTAACCTGTGTATAGTGAAAATCCAAATTGCCTAGAATGGATTGTTGTTTTTTTATTTTGACAGTTAAAGTTAATTTGAATATACCATTGGGTGATGAACTTATGTTGTGTTGTTACTATTGATATGGTAGTGATTCTATTTATGTTTCAACCTGATGAGATGGGGGTGTGAAATCTCATGCATCATATTGGCGTAATTCTTGAAATAACTTGTCATGCATTATGCCATGTGATTCTGGATTCATTACATGAAAAATGCAGATGTTATAGATGTTGTGATAGTTGTGACTACAATTGTGATAGAATTTTTTTAGTGGACAGCAATGTGAATTCATCTTTAAATTAATAAGTTGTATGGGCCCTAACGTACTGGAAAATGTTGCACCCTTTGACTCCTTTGATTAAATTGAACTGAGTGATATATGGTATAAATTATATGGGAATAAAATTTTTGTTTATGGGGTGTTATGGACCCTCATGGATTGGAACATGGTGAACCATCAGTTAAATCATTTGAAAAAATTAAGGTTAAATGAATATGTAATGGAATGGAAAATAGAGAGTTGACCTAGACCAGGATTTTGAGTTGGAAAGAGGATGTATTTAGTGGTTTGGTAATTAATATTTTTACAGTCATAGATTTAGTAGTTGGTTGTTTGTTTGAATTGGGTTTTAGATGGTTTTGACCTGTCCTACTTCTTTGAGTTTTGTGATTTGATGTTGTTCATTTCTAAGGTGTGTTATTGGATTCAAAAAGAATACAATTGACAAATATCCAAATTATGATGATATTCTATAATGATTTTAGTTTTTTGAACGGAAGATTGATATAAAGTCCCTATTTTCACCCTTAGCATGTCAGATAAAAAATAAAGTGCCTAGTTTTTTGTTTAAAAATGGTTCTTTGTGATTTTAATTAAATATTTTAGATTTCTAAATATTTAAATATTAATAAATTTTATGGTATTAAAATGGACCCTGTAGTGGGTTCATTTGGTTAAACCCTCATGTAAGGTAATTTTAATTGTTTCGTGTGATATTCCTTAAAATGGGGATGTGATAGTTTATTGGTAGGCTAATTATTTTTATAAATAGCGTAAATAAAAGGTTTTAGAGCCTACTGAAATCTTTTTTACATGACATAATGATAGGGTAAATTCTTATTCTTCATAAGGGGAGAGCACATTGATGTTATCACCCCTAGATAAAGAAATTCCTTGCTAATATAATTATCTTTTTTCAATTTTTTTTCATTTACCCTAGTGGGAATTTTTGTTTTGAAAAAGGGACACCCATTTTTGGATTGGTGTTCATTACATCTTGACCCTTGTAATGGGATGATCATTGAGTAATTATCGGTTAAGAAGTTTATAAAATTCCCAGGCATGTCATTTTCTTAGTAGGTCATGTAAACATCTCTTTCTCCTTAGTGATGGATGAATCGTCAGGTTTCCATCTATGTTATTGGTTATATCGAAAATCTGACTCTGGGTCAAATATTTTGTGCGTGCCATATGATATTTGATTGCATTGGTAAGATAGCCTTTGGATGGAATTCATGATGTTCCATTTTTTGGATCTTATGGTATTTTGCGCTGAGATATGCTGTACCTATTAAGTGGTTAATTCATGTAATGAATTAGTTGAGTATGGTGGAATTATTGAGCCTTGCACAATTGAGTGTGTCCTCATGTCAACTATAGAGTAGAGTGAACTAGGAATAGGGAGTCATGTTTGTCCCAATACTCAGGATGAATTCCATGAGATTCTAGTGTTTTGACACACCGATCAGTTGCTTTCAGATTTCATTACTAATTCATGGCTCCTGTGACTATGACATAAAGGATACTTACATGTTTTTTAAGGTGGATAAGATCTATCATTCACATAAGTAGCTATTATATACATTTTTTACATTTACGACATTCCTAATATAGGTAGTGTTCCATCAGTTCTAGTAAACATTTTTTTACATGTAAAAGGAAAAAAACCAAAGAGGACCATTGGAAGATGGTTGGGTTTTCTGGAATGGATTTGTGACATGATAGTGTAGAAATCTTGCCAGTTCATGCTTGGAAACATAATTTTTATGTTGTATGTTGAGTATGAAATCTTTGAGAAACACTGCTAATCTTGGTTCGACATTACATGTTTAGCTCAAGTGACCACAGAATGCCTCTAGTGTTGATGTATTTTGATAGGTTTGTAATGGAGCATTGAGGGGGGGGGGTGAGGACTGTCTTCTTTTATAGGAAGAATACTAGTAGTGTTTCAACTGATCTTCATGAAATTCTAGGAATCCTCTGAGTGTACTCATATTGAATATGGGATCATTTCCACTATCATAACTTCATCCTTGATGAACTCAAACAGAATCAGTTTTACTTCTTCCTAATGTTTTATAATATGTTGTTCTTGTTTGGATAGTTAATTAGTGTTTCACAATGTTTTGTGGTTCTTATTGAGGAAAGGTTAGTCTTGTGAGATAACTGGGTTCAGGTTTTGGGACACCATGGATCGACTTGTGCAAACCTGCTTCATCCATTACATGACAGCTAGGAGGTTGCAGCTCCAGGCACAATCATCCTTCATACATGGGAGTATTTTCTTTGTACCAGTTTTTCACTAATATAATGGGGTGACAACTGCCCTGGTGTAATTCCATGGACACCAGTTGGTCGAATTTGAGGTTATTCCAAAATTGTTTACAGGCTCAAAAGTAATGATTTAAAGGGGTATTGATTCTAGTGTATTGGATCTGAGTTACATGTTTTATTAGGTAGTGTCAATATATTTTAAATGATAAAGGGATGTTTTGACCAAGGAACGTCACTGGGAGTCATGCATGGGTTCAGTGAATTGTATCATTTTGAACCCATGGTGCCATGAGAGAAATAATTGCATTTCAATTGCAATATGTCTTCGTATAAGTAAGGTGTTTCTAAGATAAGATTGCCAGATGTCGCTTGACTCATTATCCTTCATGTTCCTTCTGTATAATTCAATGGAACACATTTGAAAATTCCACCAGTTTAAGGAGGGTTTGATGTAATTTTTGAAACTATCATTCCAGGGAAACTTACGTGACCATGTTTGGTTAGTTCTAATGGGATTTGACTATTATTTTCAGTGAGGCATCAGTTATGACTTTTGTTGTGTTTTGGTTAAACAAGTTAAAATTAATCATGATGGTATAATCACTATATCACTTAGGGGTGTGATTTTTAATAAATTTATATGATGGTGGGTTCATGGTAATGATTCTGTTTGGGTTGTTATTGATAGGCTCATGAAGGTTTCTCATTTCTTACTGATCAAGGATACCTTCAGTGTGGATGAGCATGAGAAATTGTATATCCATGAGATAGAATGACTCCATAGGGTCCCTCACACTATTTTTTCATATAGGGAAACCCAATTTACGTCTCGTTTATGGTATGGTTTTGAGAGGGAATTGGGTACATAGGTGATTTTGATCATAATATACCACGGTTAGACTAGTGGATAGTTGGAGTACAAAATACATGTTCTAGGGGATATTCTGCGAGCATGTGTCATGGCTTTAGGGGGATCATAAGAGAATAATATACCTTTGGTTAAGTTATCCTACAATAATAATTATCAGGTGACTATACAGATTGAACCATACAAGGATTTATATGGTACGACATGCGGATCACCCCTATACTAGCTAGTGTCTGGTGAGGTAGCATTACTGGTATTGCGTCTCATGTAGGAGACTTCTGAGTAGGTCTAGTGGATTAATAAATTGATGGCTGCTGCACAATATTGATATAAATCATATGAAGATCATAGTAGATGACCTCTAGAGATTGAGGTCAGGAATCAAGTTTTCTTATGTGTTTCGATGAGGCTAGGACATAGGTTAATCAAGAGACAGGGTAAGCTTTCATTGTGAAATTTAAGGATATTCTGGAGGTTAGAGATAGTTGGGTAGGTGGAATATCAGTTGTAGTTTCTTTAAGGTATCGATCCATGCACAAAATCTTCCATGTTTCTCAGTTGTTCCACTATCATTTGGACTCATGTCACTCTTTTTTGCATGAGGAGGTTGAGTTACAGGTTGATACAACATTTAATGAAAATCATATTTGTATCATTGACAATTGAACAAAGGTTCTCTAAGGCTTGTTAGTTCCTCTAGTATGAGTTTTATATAATCACAATAATTTTCATGAAGATACATGGGAGTGGGAGGCCAAAAAATGTGTTACATTTCCATAGTTGTACTTATATGAATATTGGCCACCCTCTAAGGATAAAGTAGAGGACAAATTTCATTAAGGGGGATGATTATAAGAACCTTGGTTTTTGAATGAAATATAGATCCCTTATTTTTTTAATTTGAATGCTAAAATATTGCCTTATGTATGTGACCAACATGATCACTAGTGTTTTGGAGGTTTCTAAGGCTTATTTAGAGCCCGCCACTATGTTTTTGGGGTGTTGTTTGCCTATCAAACAGTTAGTACAAACTGTGTAGGGTAGGTCATACAATTTGACTAAACCATGAGAGGCTAGACATAAGGGGTGTATAGGCTGCACAGTTTGAGGAAAATCATCAGGAGGAGCTTCAGGACTATGTAGATAGGTTTGTAGTTTTTGCAGAACATGATAGAGGCAATTATTATGGTGTGTGTATGGTTTATAATCTAGGTGGGTAAACAGTATGGGTTTTCCAATGGCCTCTAAGAAAAATTATTCTAAATGGTTCTACCCTAATAATTTTGGGAAAATAAATTTTTTAATTTAAATCAATTTTTAAAACCTAATGTTCAATTTCATTTCAATGGAAATGTAATGGGTCTTTTGAGAGCCCTCTCCCTTGACTAAGCTTTTATTAGATGATTTTTCTTTTTCTGGTCTCTGATTTGAGCATGGTTTATTGCATTAGATCCACATAGATAAAATCTAAATTCCATTTTAACCTTTCTAGATTCTTTTGGATGTCAATTATACTATATGGTTTTATGATCATATGCCTTATTTTCTCATTAGTCATTAATTATTAAAATTTCTCATAATATGAGTCAAATTATGATGTAATACTGGATTAGTACTCCACTACCAAGCTAAGGTATGTGTTCTATACAATTATTTTGGTTTTTGGTGCTTTTTATAGCTATCTTCCATTATGTCACTCATCTAACATTCTGGAGAAACCCATAAAATGAACTAGATAATTGAATTTAATTAAATTGGATGTATTAGGGATTCACATAGGTTCCTTCAGATGCTTTGGTGGTTGTTTCCCTAACCCAAGGCCACCCATTGGGTTCTTCATTCCATTACATAGGTTATGACCTTTGATGAACCACCCAAATGGGGGTGTCCATGAGTTTTCCTAGTTCAAGGAAGCCCAATTATAGCTAAATGGGACTGAATTTCGTGATTAGGAGATGTTATGATTCCATGACTTGTGTTATCATCATATGTCATGGATAACATGATTAAATATATTAAAGGTAATAAGATAAAAGAGTGTGTATACTCGCTGGTTGTTTTTAAATTGCTTAAATGGATTTGTTATAAATTGTGACTAATGGATGGGTATACCCATGTGGCTTGATTAATATTAAACTATGATTAATGGGTGGGTGTACCCATGTGGATTGATTAATAGTGAACTGTGATTAATGGGTGGGTATACCCATGTGATGTGTGTAATGAGAAATGCTGATAAATTGGGCGTACACCAAGTGATATGATTGAAATGTAATGGATTATATGAGTGGGTATACTCATTAGAGTTAATTTTCTTGGAATAAATTAATTAAGTGAGTAAACTCATTAAATGTTTTTGAATGTATTTGATTATATGAATGGGTAGAATCATATGGAAATGAATTATTAAATGGTATGCAATGGATGAATGATGGTATAAATTACATAGACATCACTTCCTTGTTCTAGAATTCTATAATGGAGGCCTTTGTTGGGTATGCACCTTGGGTATTGATTCCTTGGGATTCCTCATGTTTATCTACCCCTTTGTTTTGGCTTGCTTAGACTCATGTATGACATGTTGATACCCATGATCCTAGGACTCCAACTAGTTCCTACACCGAGTTTCCATCGACATGCTCCTAGGACTCAATGAGGATTCCTTAGGCTTCTATACCTTTGATCCATCCCTTCATGGGATACACTACATTATACAACCTGACAATGCAATATATGACATTTTTTTATTAAATCATGGTTTTGAAGTCAAGATACACTATAGTGTTTGAATAGTCCGTTAAACATGGATATGGCTTCATTATACGGTTCAACCGTGTTGACAACATATGAATCGATGGACGTCGATGCCATGATTGTTGTTTATGTTGTAGGTAACTACCATGTTAAGAGATGAAACATGTAGTTGATATCCTAGAGAGGATATTTTTTATTATTTTCTTGAAGTGGTTATATTACATGGTCATTCACACTTACATTACATATTACATACACTTGTTTGGAGTATTATATTGTATTTATTAGAACTGTATATATATTTGGGGGTTTAATACTGATATATTTATCTAAAAACCTATTTGGGAAACTTGAGGGACCCAAAAATATTATATGGTTGTGTGTAATGATAGGAACAATCTCCCTGATATAGGATATTGATTTTTTGTTTGGGAGATTTTGAGAATAAGACCATGATGAGGCTTGCGAAACAATTGCAAAACCATTTGGTCTTTTCAGTGTTTCAAACATATGAATTGTGCGGCACTTCAGGAATAGGTTTTGGATGACATCTTATACTTATGACATGTATCTACATAATAATTACATATGATCCTTCTTTTGAGATGGTTATTTATTCCACTTTGTATCTATTGTTTCATTGTTATATCTTCTTCCGATAATTATGTTATTTCTTTGCCGTTGTGTATACTATTGTAAGGAGGCATAGCATCCCCATGGACTCAACCTAGTCTCTTCCTACTAGTTAGTAGCCTCTAGAATTTTGGGAAATATTCCTGAGGCCTTGTGACCCCCCCAGATCGAGGAACTATTAAGTATCATTTAGGTCTGAGATGTTATAAAAATCACCTTTCTAATACATCATGGTTCCAATTTTTTCTTAGATACTAGGATAATTATTCCATTCTCAATTTTTTCCATGGTGAAATAATTTACCATTGAATATTAGAGTTCATACATGATTCTTAATTGTCAATTTTTTATTGCATGAGAATTATTTGGAATAGATGCATGATGGTGTTTTCTCTTCATCACGAAAGTCATATCAACATTTTAGGTCTAATAGAGATCATAAAATTTCACATTCTTTCTCTATACATTGGTTATAAGAAATGATAACATTATCTTCCAATTTTATCTCAGTAATAGAATAAATATTCTTAGATGGCTTCTCATGTTCTTCTTGTAAAAAAGAAGAAGATAGATTTCATCTAAAATTCCATCATTCTCAACTTTACCCTTTTGAAATTCGTTGAAATAAGGGAATGATATCATTTAAATCCTTATAAAATTTTATCATCAATCATTTTTGGATCGTTATAGGTAACCATTTCTCTGATACTAATTGTAGATCCCCAGACCAGATTGACCACTTAAAGGGTAGTGAATCTATGTTTTACATTTTTACAAATTAATTTCCTTTGAATTCATCCTATGAAATATGTTAAGGTTATTAATCCACTTAGTGATATGAAATTGTATTTCCTTGTATGAATAAACAATGTGAGAGAGAACAACACACACTATTTACATGTTTTGGTACTAATACCTACTCCATTACATGTTTGTCACACCCTGAACATTGATTATCTACTATAATCATGTTATCAATTACAATGGATTGTGAATCAACTGGTTATATTCCCCAGTAGTGGATACTATGAATTATAGTATTTATTACCTATAATTATCCCACTATTCTACCTCATGTTGTTACACCCCCCAACAATATACTCTTCTACTCAACTAGTTAGACCCCTATTCTTAGGCTGCTTCAGTAAACTATTATACCCAATAATCTCTAGGTAATTTTTCTTCTTGTTGACCCCTCAATTGAAATTTATATTTATTTTTATAGTATCATTCTTCCAAAAGAATACAGGATATTATCTACATTTGTACAACTTCATGTAACTAATGTATCCACTAATTAGGTCAGTCAGTCATTCTCAATAATTCTAATGATAAGCATATGATTAGTTTCCTTGATGAAACAATTCTAGGTCAATTCTTAATTTTGATGTTTACGTCCCCAACTCACATGGTTCTGTGAATGATATGATCACAATATATTCACATATTATTTTATATATTGTGATATTGATTTTTCAAATTATTCACTTCTAGATTTCTCACATATCAGAAGAGAACTTCATGTATGTTGGATATATTTCTTGATCAGTACTACTTTTAAAACCATATAACATATTCATTTAGTTATCCATATTATTTTTATGTTCACATAATGGTATTTATTATGTTTCATTTTTTCTGAGGTGATTAGGAATTTATATAAGCATGCATTTACACATTTAATCACAAGATCTTCTACTTTCATTGTTCACTCTTATATTTCATGAAAGTGTAAAAATCCAATACAACATATCTTTTTAATCATACTTCCTTCTAATAATATCCTCAAATACAATAAATTGATTTTAAAAAAATAATTTATATGAGGTGGTTGTTATTATCATCTTATCGTTATACAAGGAGACCCAAAAAACTAATAAGGATTGAGACAACCACTTCTTAGGTATGATCTTTGATTGTGTGATGCACATGAGAAGGCCTTATGTTATCTTAGATTCTTTATGAAACTCCTGAGTGTGAAAATATTACATCATGGTGTTATTCTTCTCTTTCAAAAATGAGATCTATGAAGAATGGTATCAACTTATCTCATGTTGGATAACCTCCCTTTATATATGATTCCCACAAACATAACCCTAATCTTTATACCACCTAAAAAATAAAAAAACATGTCAAGGATAGATTTAAATCTCTAGAAAAATATTCCATGTTAAGAAAATTTTTATTCAACTTCATATCTCATCATTTCTAAAATAGTATTACACAAAAAACATATCATCGCTTCTTACACGGTGTCAAGGATACTCTTTGTGATAAATCAAACATGTGCATGAAATGATGATCACATGAATAAAATTAGGAACACATATAACCTCTAATGTTAATTATATTGATATATTCATTTTACAGTGGAATTTGTTTTAAATGATTTGATTGTGTCTTGAGATTGAGTGTAGAAAACTCTATAAAGGATGAATTTTGAAGATGGTGGATCTTCGAATACATGATGCCATGATGATTTTCTAAATCAGTGCCCTTGCATGAGTGGATAAAATCCTTACATAATCATATAACCTTATGACTCCTAATGGATTTATTCACTCATGTCTGGTTACCCTTGCACCGATTTCCCAAACACCCTTATAAAATGTCACACCAATATGTAAGTTCCCTTACAAAGAGTATTACCCTAACACAGGTAATTAACTAACTTCACATAGCCTCAATATTCCCTTACACGGTTCCCATGAATATAAAAGTAACCTTTAAATATGAAATTCAAGATTCAATGTACCCTTATACAGCTGTATAAATATAAGAGTTACCTATATGTAAGTAATTCAAGGTAACAATTACATTTCGGCAACATTCACAATTATCCCCTTAATTTTACATAGGTAATGTTATTCCCAAATTCACCATAATTGAGGAAGTTAGTTGAACTAAAAAATACCTCATGCCTTTCATAATCAATCCCAATGACTTCCATATTCCATCAAATATTTCATACAATGTATCTAAATCAATAAACAGTTTTATTTAGTTTCATTTAGGATCATCACATTCATATGAAAAAGGACAATTTCAAAACCGTGGAAAAAAATAAATTAAATGATTCCATATAAATTATCTATTCATTATCACCTCCATCTCACTACCTAACAACATATGGACTCATTGACAATAAATGAATTTTTTTTGGGTTCAACATCTTCATGGATGGTGAAACAATTGGTCCTGCCATTGGAGATGATACCCCACATTATAACCATCAGAAAAACACTTAGGTAATTGAAATATAGTTTTTAAATGTGACAAATTTTCAATTTTCAATATACTAGCCCACTCCTCATGGGACATTACTATCGTAATTTGGGAAATATTCAATCTCATCTTGGGGATGGATTAGATAGTAGCAATCAAGGATTATGTTGTTTATTATGACCGATAAGTTACTTTCATATATCTAGATGGAGGTGTTCAATTATTAAAAGGAAAATGGTATGTTTATTTAGGAAGGTTAATACTACTTTCATAATTGTTGGAACCATATATTATGATTTGGAAGTGATCACCATGGTAACTACTGATGAAAATAAACATATATATTTTCGAACCATAATAGATCAATAAAATAATGTTTTCCAAAAAACTTCTCTAGTGTATCACCTAAAAGGAAACAGAATTCTCTATAAACCTACTATAAAAAATAATAATATTTCACTTCCATTATATAGAATGAATATAATTAAATTTATAATAATTAATGGTCCCATTGGAGAAGTTGGTAAACAAGGGATTCATAAGACCATGTACATCACCTTGGACCGCTACCATGCTTCTTTTCAAGAAGGACATTATAAACCTTAGGGTTTTTATTAATTTCAATAGTCTAAATAAAGTTATGATAATGAATAAATACTATATTCCATTAATTAATGACCTATTTTATCTTTTTAAGGGAGCCAAATGGATCTCCAAAATTTATTAATAATTAGGATATCATGAACTCTTGAACAAGATAGTATATATCCAAAAAATAACCTTTAAAAGCTATTATGACCAGTATAAGTACATTTTCATGCAATGTGGTTTCATTAATGAACGATTATTCTTCATGGAATTGATGAATCATATCATTAATAGATGGTTGAATTCTTTTATTATGGTGTCTCTTGAGAACATATTAATGTTTTATCACAAAAAATATGATCATGAATGGTACATGGAGGTCAGGCTGAGTAAATTGAAGAACTATAATCCTTATACAAAATTCACATTGCCTAAATTTTTGACCAAAAATTTTGTTTCCCTTAGTAACATCATTTTGGAAAAAAGAATATCGGTTGATCCTAAAAAATATTCATACTATTATTTATTGGCAACCTGTAAGAAATTTCTTCCGGATACACAACATCCATAGATTAGTGTTATATTATCACCACATGGGTTTGACATCTTTTATGGCTTACTTATCATATTAATACATTGATAAAGAAGGAAATTCCATTCTTCTCGAATAGTAATTGTCAAAATCTTTCAAGGAACTTAAGGTTTGTAACACTTCGACACCTATCCTGATCATTCTATAATTATGTGAGGGATTTGTTTTATTTTGTAATGATTATGTAGATATATTGGGATTCTCAATAATGTTGGGAGATCATTTAATATCTTATCTCTAATGAAAATTGAGGATACATTATAATTACTACTCAACACCTGATTTGAAACTAGAGTCATTGGGCTATTCCTTGAAAAAATGTTGCCACTACCTCTTTGGTTAATGATTTTCCATGTTCATGGATCATAAATTATTGAAACATATATTTTACAGTGAGAAACATATATGAGACAATGAAATTGGATTTAATAGGTATAGCTGTTTGACTTTGATTTGGTGTATACACCCGGGAAAATAATTATTTTTGTTGATGTATTAAGTTGAAATTCATTTAATTAAGAGCTTTGGGAGGCCTCTTACTATAGGAAATGGATGGAAGTGACTAATAGTAAATACTTTTACTCTATATAATTCTGTTTTCACACAATAATAGTTCAATAGAGATGATACACATCAGACTATACGAGGTATTGTATGGGCACCCATGTTACACAATATTTCGTTGGGTCGGGGCAAGAGGAAAATCACTAATTGGACTATGTTTATTGAGAAAGACTTCTGGGAAGATACAGATAAGTAGGAAAATGATGGAGATAGTTTTTTATAGAGGAGGAAGAAGATATATCAGATCACCAAATCAAAACTAGCAATCATTCTCATGAAAAGGAAGATAAAACAAATAGACATAATATGCAATGAAATATAATGTTCACTTCACCTAGATAACAAAACTAGAGCTTCTTCTTATAATCATTAAAATCACCTTCATCCACTTCCTCTTCCTCACATTACATCTTGTCTTGTAAATCATCATCAACCTCATCCTTGAATCCCTTGTCGTAAAAATCATCATCCTCATGGTATTGAAGATCAATATCTTTATTTTTTTTGCTCTGCAGGACCATTGGGGGCATGAGGGATAGTAATAACATGATCCAACAGTGAAATTTTAATCCCAAGAACCTCTTCTAGGTCAACACTATGATTCAATTGAGACCTCCAGGCATTTAGAACAAGGAGACCCCTACAATCCTCCGACGTTGAGAGAACTTCATCTTGTGATTTCCCCCATAATAAAGGGAGTGATTTGATTCGCAGTGGAATGAAGGCTTGACCAATTTTGGAGAAGATGTTTCTTGATGGAACTTTTACTATTTTTCATCACCACCATCACTTTCGACACCATTTCCAACTACGTCTATGGTTTATCTATTAACACAATCACACCCCACTTTAGAAATCCAATGCATATCATTGTTATTCACCTCTACATATTAATGGATAATGACAATCCAAGACTAGAATAGGCACTTAATACAAGTTTTAGATAAGAAACATGAAAAACTCCAATAATGGTCCAAAACAATTATGAATTTAAAATTTTATTGAGATTTATCTTTAGAATAAAATAATATTGGTCCTTAGCTACAATTAAAAACTAGTTTTTCCCACAACTGTCATTTCCACACACATTAATGTGTATGATCATGTATTCTTGTATTTTATTACCAAATATAGGTCATAATAATTTTGGAAAGAAAATTAAGTTAGATCCTTAATATATTCTACTGTTTGAGACCCTTGAATGAAATGGATATGTTTTTATTGGATTTTATACAAATGAAATTTGGTACCCTTTATAACATTTAATAGGTAAAACAATTAAATAATTATAAACAAATATGTTACAATTTGATTTGTTGGGTTATATAATTTTGGATATTTTGGGACCTTTTTCCACACCCCTGTTTTTATTCCTGATAGGCACGAAAAGTCGATTAAAAATAGTTATTCCAGGTATAGTATTTATTGAAATATGGTTAGAAGAAAGAAGAAAATTGGAGACAAGAGAAACATATATTAAAGTAATTTTCAAACCTTTCCAAATAATATATAGCCGAAATCCATCTAATGATGTAAATAAAATTATGGGGGAGAATGTGACACCCCCCATTCGAGGTGAATCCTTATTTTAGACAGCTGTTTTTAGGTTTGGAGTGTTTGTGTTAAATCACAAGATGTAGTTCTAAAAGAAAGTAAAATGGAGTCATGAATCTAGATGCTGTAGTCGATTCACAATGTGAATAATGAATTCATAGAATGAATGGTTTTTATAAAATTTATGTGGAATTTATTTAAATGATGAATGATTTTTAATGATTTTATGTGGACTATTAAATTCCCCCTATGTGGATATCCTAAAGACTCACATTATGAACTCAACTTCGCAACATGAATTCAACCTATTTTATCCATCACTTCTAATTCCAACACCCTTTAGTTCTAATTATGATTTCTACTTTTTTATTCAAATACTAGGTTTAGTTAAGATGATTTTGGGGATCCTACTCCAATATGAAGACCATCTTAATGATGTCATCATGAATAATATCTAGGGAATTAAATGATGCATTAAAAGAATATAAATGTGAGACTGAATCTATGAGTATTATATTGATCATTTTCCTTGATAACTTTAGAGGTAGGTGACTTCAATCCCTCTCCTATTTTATTAGAACCTGATGGTTTGGTTTTCAATGATAACATACTTGTGTTTCTTAATGAAAAAACAATGATTGTTATCCATGTTTTATATGAATTTGAAATTATGTGTTATGGTATTCACCCAAAATGTGTTTGATAAATTTATGAAAGGAAAAAATGAGTTCAAAAAACATTGGTGTGATAAATTAGCATTGACATGCGAACATGAGTTCATAATTCACATAGAGAGGTACTTAATGGAAAAGAAATGGATACAAGATAAATTTGGACTTGATGGATTTTACCACCAAGCGGCGAATTAGGTCTAGAGGGATGGGTATTTCTAGTTGGTATGGGATATTCAATGGGATTACTTTGATAAATATTTCATTGGGAGTGTGAGTTTCATGTGTATGAGCTTATGATGTGGGAGATATTCATGGTGTGGGTTTTATTAGTGTTTATGTATTTTTCTAACCTATAATATGTTTTATGTTTCTCACTCCCATTTTATTTGGAATGTTAGTAGACATATTCTTGTCTTAGAAACATATGTTTTGGATTTCTTACCAAGTCAATATATTATCCCCCCACATATGAATCATGGTTCACATGAAAAAATTGTTTACTATAATACTGGTACGAGATAGGACTCTTATGTTACTAGTGGATGACTATGACAATGTATTATGGTAGTTTGGGAGTATGAGCATAAAGATTTCCTGATGTGGATTCAATCATAGTTCCACATCAGTTCACAGTTCTTCTTAGTGTATTTGAGTAATTTATTTATGTCTACTTATTAGATTCCATTTTATTATTTCTAATATGATTATTCTTCGTTATTCCTACATAATTTGTTTTCTATTAGTTTTTATCACAGATATTGTTTATCTTATTACGTTGAGTCTGTCTATTATAGGAGGTTTGTGTGTAATGGAATGTAATCCCCCATAGTTTTGTCAATCTGTTTCCATTTATTTCCTACCATTGGTTTCATGGTTATATGACCTAATATTAGTGGAACTCAGTTCATTCCCAAGTGAATGGTACAAGGCATGGTGTTACACACCCTACTAAATGAGAATTTACAATGTCATACCAGAGCATACTTCTATAATTTTATGTTCATGTTGGGTAGTTTCCCAATGTGTCTTGATCGAGCATGATAGATCATATGAGATTAATAGTTTGTAAGAGTCAAGGCTCAGGGAAAAAAATAGAGCTTTAATATATTTTATTATTTATCTATTTTGTAAATGTGATTGGTCTAGTGAGTTGTGTGTCTTGTATACTTGCACGATAATTAGTTTTTCTGATTATATTCTTCTATATTCATTAATATTAGCTATGATTATATTTATTTTCGCCTATATAATCATATAATTATTGGGTTGGATGATGTATGATTACTTTTATCCATGATTGTGCACACTAATATAGGGGTATTGTCACCCCACGTTTCTACCTCTGAACCTCACTTCTTGTTGGCAGCATCTTGCATATAGCAAGGTTCACCTGAGGATATATGGATAGTTGGTTTAGTTATTGTTCATAGAAAACTATGGGGGGGCATTCAATCCTAAAAACTCTCCCACCACATTATAGACGTGGGTTTATCATATTACATCTATATCATGCCTCAAATATATGTCATAAGTGATGGAACAATTATAATACTTTTATATTCTTCAACTCCCACTAGTTAACTTCATCATTCCTACTTCTAATGTAGATCTTTTTAATGAATCAGATGTATCTTCACTAATAAAATTAGTTTTTATTACTCAACTCATAGTGAAACATTTTATAGAATGTATTCAAATGAAACTCATGTAACTAATCCATTGAACTATCCAAAATTCCCAATTACTCACAATAATACCTTTAGAAACTAAATTCAAATTCATTCTTAATCATTGTCTTCAAGTCCAAGTAAATTTCATTCGCTCAAAAAACACTTATTCTTCTTATGTACATATTGAAATTTCTCTCTCTTATTATTCATCTTATTCGAAAGCTTCAATTATCTATGATACTCAATTAGTTTCCACATAGTTAGGGAAATTGAAACTTTCTTATTTCTTTTTTCATCGCCCCATCATTCTAAACAAATCACGTGAATATTAAACAATTATAAATGAATTAATTTTTTTACAAATTCAATAAATGGTATGTTGAAAAGAAATTATTTTTTCTGAATAAAATCATTATAAAATACACATTTTGGGTTCCCATGATTTTTAGTGAACTCATTTTTCATCTCATGGTGTATTCCTGGAACACCCATAATTAATTACAAACAATTTTGAAACACAACCAAATACATTAATTATTTTTCTTATAAAATATTGTATTCTACTAATAGAAAATTTTCCATAAAAGTTTCACACCAATTGATTATAATTGTATAAAATTTTCAAAAGAAATGTTTGTTATGTGGAACTCATTATTCATCATAAGTGGATTCTCTAAAAAAAAGTGGAATATTTAATCTGGGATTTTTACATAGAGACATTTTTTATTTATTCCTGTCATTTACTATTAGAAAAAATCCCCAAAATCCCCTTTAAATTACTATTCATCTTAACACAAAAATGATCAAATTAGAATGATGTATACCATGATAATTAATAGCTCAATGTTAGATGGATCTCTGTCTTCATTATTTCTAAAAACCTGATAGAATTAATTTCTATATTAAGAAAGACAAGTAGTTGTTCTACTCAGTCAATCATTCTCGAAACAATCATGGATAATTTAATTAATAATATTTTTGATGTTCTAAAATCAACATAACAAATTCAATATTATGAAATTTTAATTTCCTTAGGTTTAATTAATTCTAGAAACACTATTTTTTGTTATTCTATGATCATTACATTCCACAATTAATGATAAAATTGGTTTTCTTCTTATGATTAAGTAATTTTATAATTTTAATGTTTGTGATATTTTTACCAGGATCAAACGATTTAGGAATCATCAGTTTTAATTTCATGTTATTCACATTTAATAATAGAAACAAAAAATTTCATCTAGATGAATTTTAGAAATTTTTTAAGGGTTTAGGATTTATGGTGATATATTTATAATGTTCTTTTCATTAATAATTTATTTTAAATGAATTAGTCTCAATTGCAGAAGTATTATGATCATGTCTATAAGTCTTATTCTATAGACTCTATCAATTTATAGTAGACATGAAAGCCTTAAAATGTGAAGTGAATCCATAAGATGACGATTTATGATTGAAAAATACTTATAATTCATAGATTTATATGATAGAACTTAATGTCTTAGGATAGATTAAAAATCATACATCTATCACCTATTGCATTATAATCATTAGATGCATTATGGTCATTATAGAGAACTCCTTATGATTTGGAATTGACCATTTTTGGGGAACTATAAAATCTAATATTTCTATAATAATATTCAAATGGAGTTATTTTGTCTCTATGGAATCCTTAAATATTCCAAATAATCTCTGAACATCTTGAAATGATAGTTAAAATTATTAAACTAAAAATAATATATATTAAATTCATATATGTGGTGTTTCATTATATAAAATACTTATGTTAGAGTGTTAGAAAAATGTTATATACTCTCTCAAGTTCAATTATTTTATAATCAATCATAATCCATCTCTATTAAGATCAACCTTTATCTAAGAGTTGAATTTCATTTATTGTAAAGAACAACATGATTATTACTACTTGTATGCATCCTCTACTTTTGTTATCTATTCATCATGCATTGAAACTTGTTTACAGATGTAATTATTAGCTACATATGCTATATAACTATAGGTATATCAGGCAACACTTGTTTTAGCATTGTTGATGTCTAGGATTTTTCACCTTTAGTACTTTTCATAGACATGAAGATTGACTCATTAAATTTCTAGATGTGATAGGCTACCAAAATGAATTTTTCTATATAGTTTCTCCAAGGGGATCCAAATCCAAAAATTTGTACCCATATATCTATGTGAATCCTATCACCTCTTTAATAGTTTAGAAACATCCATTCATCACCTGAGATATCTCCTTTATAATACTATACTGACAAACATAGTTGAAAAAACACAAGCTTACACCTCTATATAGAACACATTTTGATATTTATAATGTGATAATGTAAAAAATTATTTATAAAACCCATTAATAAATAAATAAACAACTTTATATTTGGATTATATTTACACATTACAATTGAATATAATATAATGGAGTTCGTCCATACATCCAAATTCATGATGTTCTAAAGGGAAAGGGGTGAGTCCAATGACATAGTTTGATTTCCCACTGTATTAAATATAGTGATTAGTAGTGTTAATGTTGATTCATGTGCTTGTTTGTGGTGAGTGTCAATAATACCACCTAAAATCATAAGTAATGAAAAAAAATTCAGTTCTATCAAACTTGTACACCATCGTAGAAAAGATGAAAAACATACCCCATGGACACATCCTTCTTCTACCCAACTCAATATGGCCACCACCAATCTATAATAGAATACCCATATACCCTCATGTATAATGGGGGTACATCACATAAACAATCCCAAATAATTTAACATCACCATTTTAAGGTATAATCTCTTATCCACTATGACTCACTCAATAGTTTCCAATATGACCTATCGTCCATATCATTATCTTTCAAAAACTAAACCCCCAAAAATCTAGAGATATAATGAATGTTTTATTATAATTAATATTATTTAATCAAATAGCCCTCAAACAATTATATCAAATATTGTACAATTTCAAAAACCAAAAGTATAGTCAAAGAAGAAAAATGAATGAAAGTAAAACAAAATAGTAATCCCTCGATAAAATAAACAAGGTGAGAAGAATTAAGAGATATAATATCATTAATATATCCCATTAATCCCAAAAAATCCCTATCTCACCCTACTAATCCTCATGAGAACTATTTTCTATACACATCAAAGTGATTATTACGATCCTTCCCATTTATCACAAGTTATCACAAGGGCTGGCTCACACTTCATAATGGATCATAAATCAATGGTAGGTGTGGTCACTTCTACATTCAGAGTCACCAATATTTACAAGGCCTAATATAATATTTCTTTACATATATCCACTAAAAAGGAACAACATGATTTTTGGATGCATTCATATCAACCTATCATATAACGAATTATAAATTTTACTAATAAATATTTTATCCTAATATATATGTGTTTCAAACATATATTTATTATATATTTAAAATGGTATGTTGTGTAGTATTAATATATCACATGCACCATATAATAAAATATAATTTTTTTATTCCATAATTTATTACATTACAAACAAAGGGTAAATACATTCCATATGAATAATAATATTATAATGGGATAGTGGACAAATGTAAATTTAACTTAGTAATTCAATGGGATTTGGTCTCCCATTATTATAATAAAATAAAAAACCACTATAATTAAAAATAAATTATTATAAGTATGTAATTTATATTGAAAAATAAAAATATATAACCAAAAGATAAAAATGTGTGAATGAGTTATGTAAGATTTAAGGGCTATATATAGTACAATGAAGAAAATATTACCACAGTAATGTATATGTTGACCATTTTAAATATGACCTTGAGAATAGTAAAATAATTTACATGATCTAAAATGTAATTAAGAATCCTCTTAAGAAAATAGAAATATCTCAATATCAAAATACTATAAATGGGTAATTTATTTAATAAATACTTTTAACTCAAATAATATAATTATTTTTGGTAGTATGCTATATCATTATTTAATTAAGTTCAATATTTTTTTTAATTATTTAATTTATGTTAATTTTAAATTTATATTGATAATGTGGAAGTTAAAATTCAAATAATAACCATAAAATTAGTTCTGGGTTAATTTATGTAAAATTTTCAAAATAACTGATCATTTTAATTGAATAATAAAATATGATATATAGTATATATAAAATTTTTAAAATAATCAAATAATAAAATTTATTAGTCAAATTATTTATTTTCAATTGTTCAATTGTATATCTAAATCCTATAATTCAATTTATTAATCCTAAAATAATAAATTTAAATTGTTTGGAAATATTTAATTTAATAGAATCGTAATTTTCAGAATATTACAATTTTCTTAATTTTTTTTCTCTGAAATAAAATATTTTACTTATAAGATATGTTTCATATATTTAATTGAGAAATATGATTTAGGTTTTCATGTTTTTTTTCTATTTAAAAAAATAATAAATTAAACAAATAATTATGAAAATATGATTCAATAGTGATGTAAAAATGGAAATAATTATTCTAATACAAAATTCCATATGTATGAAAATATTACGTTCATCTAAAAGGGTATGTAATATATTTTTTATCATATAGAAGAGTAATATTTCAAATATTTATCTTTAAATAATTTTATATTAAATACATTATCTAAAAATACTCCTTCCCTCTAAGTATAATTACACTTTCGAACAAAATAATTCAAATAAATTCCAAATATTATTATATATTATGAGCTCTATCCATTTCCACATTTATATATCCTATTCATTTATTATGTATTATTTAGATGCATTTCAATGGTGGATTCAATTGAAGTGGTGAAATTCTTATATCATTATTTCAAATTTTCATTTCCACTTATTCAATTTCAATTTTTTAGTAAAATACATCTTATAATAAATAATTAATAAATATAAAACATTTTAATGTGATTATACTTTTAGAATGTTTATATAGGTTTATTATTCTATATTTATAAATTATCATTCTTTTTTCCCTCGATATGAACTTAAATGCTTAGTTGAACTACCTAAAAATACATCTTCATTTCTATATTTGTCAATGTATTCACATATAGTTATATAATATTACATAACATATATATATTTTTGGTGCCAAATAAGGTTAATACACTAGGGGGGATTAGGGTGTGATAATTTTAATATACCTTTTCCAATGGTGTTTTTCAACCTTTTAGAGGAATAGTTCTATCTTTTCATCACTCAGTATATGAATATATTAAATATGTAAAGGAAAAAAACTTAGTTTTTTAGTTCATCATAACTGGATTAATCCATTTAGTATTCAATATAGATGTGTCAATTCACATGAAACAATAAATCTCACTACTTTTGAATACATGGTAGGAGAGGCCAAACTAAACCTCTTGGATTATGAACATCACAATATTAAATCACTCTACTCTCAAAAATTTAAGGAACACACTACTTTTCCATATGTTACTACCTTGATCTTTTCAAAAAGAGAACGATATATCAAAAATAGGGATTTATAAATTCTCTTATCTTTCTTTGGGATTTTTTTCATAAAACCTTAAGAAATCAGTATTTTAGAATATTTTCATTCTTCTTATCCTTTTATATAGTGTTGGTATATAATTTATCTCTTCTCCTTATGTCAATTCTAAAATAATTATCTATATATCCTATCCTTATCTCAATTTTCTATACAATAAAAATTCAAACGAACCTGGTAATTATTTAAATTTCAATTCAAAATTCATATCACACACAAAATCCAAGCTATATGATTTGAAATCTGAAATTTGTATCATCATTTGTATAATCATCCCTATTGATAACCATTTTAATTATTGAGGTCTAAGTCATAAATTCCAAATAGTTTTTAGAGAACAACACCTTCCCAAGATGGTGTACCTCCAAAATTTTTAACACCAGGACATCTTCACTAATAAAAAGAACCATGTTGGTGTAAATTCCAATAAATACATATAATGAAATACTTACATTACTTTGTTTCACTATAATTATTGATAATGATACTTAAACCATTTAACTACATAGCCCCTAAAATACCTATAGTGTAAAAACCCATTTTATAGGAAATATCTCAATTCAAAATGCCTACATCCACAACATGGTCAAATTTAGTTATTCGTTTATATTAACCATAAATCAGTTACATCAGCATAAAATTTTCCATTGTTTTCACTACTAACATAGTGGGACTCCTTATTTTTTATAGGTATTTTCCATGCTGAATGTTCTAGTATAATGATGTGGTATACCCCGACAACCTATTTTTTTTTATTTCATAATTCACCATTGATGACACAACAAAAATAATGATTCTTTTTAATTCTCATCAGTTTAACTATTAATTTATACAATACTAAAAAAACCATTACAAACTTCACCCAACACATTTAGACAACAAAATAACTAAAACCTCCATATGGGAAATGGTGTGTTGATTATTCATTCACCTAATGACTTATAAACATTGAATCTTCAACGGTTTATAAATAATAAAAAACCTTTATCCTTCTTCATCCATTGGATGCTTCATAAGAATAATATTAAATATAAATTTCATCAAAATAAACCCCTAATTTCTCTAAGGGGGTTTTTTATCAATATACCACTTTGGGTTTATTGAAAACAACATAAAAAAGGATAAACCTGTAGTCTTCCTTTGAAAACACTATAATGGACAGATGTGATAAAATAACCTCAATTTGAGCCTTATTCCATTAATAAGTGTGTCAATGACTCACTGATCCTAATATCTATTCCCATGTGAGCCTAAATTTAAAAATTATGTAGTCATTTAAACATATTGTTACATGTTTTTTAACATAAGAATCTATTTAATACAAGCTAACGATTATGAGGGCTAGTATACTTAGTAGACTAGGTTCATAAAACATTAAAAGAAACTAGGATATAAAAACAGTATTATATTATTTTTAATGAGTTCTTAAATCTCTTTGAGCTCCAAAAATGGAATAGCGTATACTGGGGAATACATAAAATAATAGAGTGAAATATAAAGCCTATTAATAGAATTATAATAGAAATAAATCATATCACATGATCAAGAAGGCCTAACATGATATCATAAAATCATAAGGTCACAAATAATAAAATGGAAGCGTGACAGTATGAACATGGAATTATAAGTTTATAATTTCATTGGAATATGGAATCAATATAAAACATGACATTAGAAAAATATAAGACTAATTTCCATGAAAAAATTACATAGTAAACAAATTCCAATCAAGAATTGGGTTTACTCTATAATGTTATACATATTACATCATGAGAAAAAACCATTAACCAATGGATTTGAGTTCTATCAGGGTGAACCCATAAAAAATGTACATAAATATGTGTTTCATTTAAGGAAATAAAACATTATTTATAAACATAATGATTAACCATGGAATGTAATGAAATTCATAATCATATCTTAGAGCATAACTAGATGGCATATCATAGTGGTTTCCATGGAATCATGGATAAGAATTTTCTCAGAAGTTCAAAATGTAAAATAAGAGTGGTCCATGGAGTAATATATACAAGTTAACTGAATATGTGAAAAAGATAAGATAAGTAAATTTTTAAAGGTTCCACCTAAGTGGGGGTTTAGGGGAAATAATAAAGAGCCATTAAAAAGGGTAATAAAATATTAATTTCAAAAAAATATAAATGAACTAAACATGGTTTTCTATAAAAAAAATGGGTAATTCTATTAACTATGAATTGTTTAATACATTTGATAGAGTAGATCATTAAATTTATTAAGAGACAATGTTGTATACTTTTAATATGTTTTTGTTGTGGAATTAAATTGAGAAGGGATCCTTTAAAAAAGGCATATCACCATCAAAGAGTGGGAAAGTGGTACAGAGTTTTGTTAGATTTAAGGGTAACTACATATGTTTCATGGAATAATTCTCCAGGATTTCATCCACATTCAATACCCTAATGTGGAATGGGAATTTTTTTACTTGGTCTATATAGTGTCATAGATCCATTAAAGAGTTACGGTTAAGGCCGATGAGTGCCGCTATTTTGAGACTAATAGAGGAGGGCATATAGCACATAATATATTATAATTGATCAAGAGTTGGGATTAGATTCATGTTGATGATTAGGTAGGTAGTAATCATATATGTGATGAGGCAGTTGAAACCTCATGATTATAACTCCATGAATCAAAACCTGGATTTTGTTGCAGTAGTCTTCCCTTGGAGGATGTGGAGGATCTACATTTTTAGAGAGTTTATTTATTTTTAAGCAAAGCATTAGTGTCATAAGTTTATAATCATAATGAAAAATATTAACCTGAGATAGAGGCACTAGTTGGAGTTTCTATAGGACAATGAAATTGAGAATGTATATTCTCTAGGGAAGAGCAATGTGGTAGCAAATTCCCTCATTAGGAAGTCTTGTTCTTATTTGGTGGAGGTGGTGTTTGAGTATTTGGATTCCTTATGGGTGACCGTGGTGGATAATAGTGGTGAAACTTATCTTTAATAAATAGTGGTAATTCATTTTCTTCTTCAGTATTAAAGAGATTTTCATTTACTATACATTTTATGTGAAGTCCAATAAATCCTGACATCTTTAGCAGATTCAGTAGATGGATTCTCTGAAGGAGGGAATATCACCATCCTTTTCTAGGGATTCATGGTGGTTCTAGTAATTTTGTGATAGATAATGATAATGTATTTTTACACATATCCTTTGTCTATATATCTAATTATAGTGAATATGTATGGAGTCCTTCAACTATAGTTTTGTTGTTCTGACATGATGTGAAGTATTACCAATTTCATCTATCGACTTATCACATGATAGTAGGTGATGTCTATGTACTAGGTTCTGAAAGTTTTGTTACAGCCTCCTGAGATCTTAGAGTAGAACTGGGATTAAATATATATAGGCTTTATGATTAGGATTCTGTGGAGAGAGAGATTACATGATTCCATATAGAAGATAGTTTACTAAATTAACTAGTCCATGTACTTCCATTTGATCTAGGAGTAGATTTTAGTAGAGATTTGGGCTAAGTTTTACATGCATGAGATTATAATCTTCCATGGCTTTCTCTAAAAAATTATCTCTTAACATGATGTGTGGTTCACATTATGGTTGTGGAGAGTCCTACAATTGGAATTATGGACCAAATTGAGGATGAGTATAGCTTTTCACAACAAGACATATGGGAAGACCAAGTGCCCTATCTATGTGTTGGAGGATATTATTAGGTATTTAATTTTAGAATTATTGAGTATATAATAGGATCACTCACCTTTTGTTGAGATTTATTAAAATAATAGTCGTCACTCTACTATCAGTGTTCAACCTTTCGAGGCCCTATATGAGAGTCCTTGTATGTCACCCTTTTCCTAGACTATAGTCGGTGAGGAATATCATTTTGAGACATAGATTGTGAAAACAATGATAGAGAAGGTCTAGGGGATCTACGACCATATGAGGATATCATAGAGATGACAAAATTCTTAGGTTTATTGACATCATAGTCCCTTTGAATTCGAGAATGAAGACCACGTTTTCCTAAGGGTCTAACCATAATGAATATTGAGGAGATTCTACTTGGGATGCAATCTATCCAAGAGATTTATTAGAAAATTAAGGATCTTTAATAGGGTTGGAATGTTTTTTACCTGCTATCCTTATAAACCAAGTGGGGTCAGGTGCATGATGTATTCCATACATCACTATTGGAGAGATTTTTTCATGATCCTACACATTTTTTTATGTCAAGAGAGTTGGAAATAGAGGATGGATCCACCTTCTTGGAGTAATCGATGGTGGATGAGGACATAGAGGAGAGGATCCTTCAAGGATGAACCATTCACTTGGTTCATGTGTTTTGGTAGAAAAGAGCATACATAAGAGCTTCTGGGAGCATGAAATCCATATATATGATTAATATCCCCAATATGTTTTCCTAGTTTTTTGTTTTTGGGGATGGAATTATTTGAATAAATTAATCGTGTAGATACCTGGTTTATTATTTTTAAAACATTGAAATATATAATGGAATAACTTTGGATCTAGGTTCTTAGACATGGTGAGATTAAGAGGCCAGGTTAACTCAATACAATTTATATAAGAATATTAAATATATTTTATGTTATACATTCATATTTAAAAAAATAATCAAACATAAAAAGATTTCAGTATCGAACATGAAATGGGATAACATAGTAGAATCCCAAGGATGTGTTTTACCATAGGAATGGCCTAATGTTGGTTGAAGCTAGAAAATCATATGAGGAAACTGCTGGAAGGTATGTTAAGTGGGATAATTAATTAAATAATATAAATAGTTATTTTAATACACAAAACCTATTTTCATATTTAAATATCATGTTATGGAAAATAATTAAGGTAAGTAGAAAAAATTTGGGACTTTTTAGAGGAGGCTTTATCATTCTTCATTGGGATATTAAGATTAGATGTCGACAGATGATCAGATCTAGGTGGGTTTATAGACAATGAATGAATCATATATTCCCCATTATTGGAAAATAGATTCTTCACCAATAATTATTAAATAATATAAGTATAGATCATCTATTTTAGTTTTAAACAATGATTAAAATATTGAGCATGTTATTTTCTACAATTCATTGATTTGATATTAATTTTTCATTCATATGTGCCCATGTTTCATGGATTTTTGTTTTGGATTTTTTCATGATTATTCCTTGTTTCTCACCAAAAATATCTCTGATTGATTATCTCTAGCCATGAATTATTGTATAATTATTGGATCAACATGGTTCATGTGAACTTCCCCACGTGTTCCTTTCATTCTTCATCATAGGGCTATGGGGACACAATATGAAATTTCTAGGTTGTTCCGTGTGAATCAGACCCCCAGATTCATGGTTGATGTTTGATAAATGACAAGATAAATGATTTTTATACATATTTGGTTGGTTTTTAGGTGTTCCCTTTTGAATCATGGATCTTAAGTGGTGATGGATGGTGATATTAGGTGATATGAAAAAATGTGGTGTTGTGGTCATCGACTAGACTGATGGTTTTTTATTATTAGGCCAATGTATGTCCTGAATCTAAGATCATATGCCTTAGAAATTGATTTTGGGTGATCAATATTCACGAATAGTAGTAGAATACATATATATGTATGTCACATTGAAGATATAATTTTTTTTCCAAAATCCCAACTACACGTAATGTATTGGGATGAACACATGTCATATAGTCATCCAGCTATGACGGATAGGGTTTTTGGGAAAATGATAAGAATCATACTACATGAGGTTAGGTCACATTCCACGTGACCCTCCCTGTGTATAGAAGCCATTTTCTAGCAACATACAGCCCAGACCCCATATGAGAAGACACACCATGAACATTGGGAGTACACATGCATGTGCTGGTACTCATGAATGGACATGTATATGTCCAGGTAGACGAAACAACCAGACACAAAGACCTCGAAAGGTACACAAGAATGTGTTGGTACTCAGGCATGGATATGTACACAACTAGGTACAAAACAATACCTGATAAAAACATACAAGACCAGGAGAACACGGGCATGGTTCTGGTGTTTCAGACACACTGTATGGTCCCTGAACATTCCATGTATAGTGAATTATCCACTAAGACATGTTCATAATAGAAACATCTATTTTACTAGTTGGGGTAACATCCAATGAAATCCCCCATAGTCACTGTGTACTTCCCTTTAAAAATTATTTCTCTCATATCTCATTCATTTAGACTCATATATTGGCACACATATAGCCCATCTTGAGTGTTTTTATGTATAGAAAACTATGGTATCCATTTTAGTAGATTTTGATATATCGTGTAATATTTTCATAGTGGAATTCATCCTTAGGTGATATGATGATGGTAGTGATCATGAAGGATCATAGTGATTTTAGGTAGAGATGATACTCCCCTACCCATGCTTTAGTCCCCTATCCATGGAGATAGTACACAAAAATTTCACCAGGGTGAGGGTCCCCTATATTCTTTATACAAGTAGAGGTGGTATTCGTTTACATTGGCACAGGTACACTATCCTTGGAGACGGTACTCCCCTATTGCACATGGGTGAGGGTCATCCATAATTTTTTTTATGTAGTGACTGTAATCCCTTATTGCATCAAGAGGCTGGTCCACTATCAATGGAGATGGAACTCTCCTATTGTACTGGGGTGTGGGTCATTAATAATTTTTATTCTAGGAATATGTGTTACTCACCTATCATACCTCAGTGTGCATGGTCTATTAATGTGGATGATAATACTTTCTCATTATAGGGTGCACATCCCCCATAGTCTTTATATACACGGAGGTGGTACTCCCATGATTACCAGGGATGTGGGATCCCAATCCCTAGAGAACTTACTCCCCTACATGGGTGCAAGTCCTCCATAAATATTATTCATAATATAGAGATGGACCCCCACACGGTCATGGGTATTACATCTATTTGGATGGTATTGCCCTAACACATCAATACATAGGTCCCTATATTCCATTAATATGTATAGAGATGGTACTCCCATACATGGGTTTAAGTTCCCTATCAACCGAGTGGCATCAGCTTGTTATTCTATGGTGTGGGTACAATATGTTTTTTAGATTATTTTCCATTGGGAAATGGAGGAGGGGTAGGTTGTGAACACTTCTCAATAATTATTCAGTCCAACATGTGAGATGTTGGGGATTAATGATGGATCTTTGTTGTTGTAGGTAGACTCATTATCCTAGGGAAGACCTTGATATGGAGATACCCTTTACCTCTCATATGGGTTTCATTGATGAGAATATATATATGTGTCATTGGGTTTTGTTTTCATTTTTCTTTGTGTAGAGATAACTAATTTTATAGTGTCTTTTATTCCTCAATCATGTGTCATTTGGAATCCTACTAGGTATATGTTCAATCACCCTATAATGGGAATTGACATGAAATTTGGATTCAAATACAGATGATATATTGGTCAGTGCGTGAATTTGTGGAGCTTAGGGATACTTAGGTGAATAGACTACCAATGGCGGTTAATTTAGGATATTTGGATCTAGGCTCTCTTAGAATAGTTTTCCTATTCCGTCAAGTTAGGAAATATTTTCGTCGTGGGTGTGTATTTTTCTCGTCAATTTTCATATTGTAATATAACAGACTTTTGTATTCCCTAGATTTTATTACATGTATGGTTTTTACTCTATATGTTACTGTGTATTATTATTATTCCGTTACCATCATATTCGATATGGTTTGGTGGGTTCATTTCAGAACTATAGGAAAAGGCCTCACGTTTTAGTAATATATTTTTGGCACGTGTCTTCATCCCCTATCATATAGAGGTGAGCCTGGGGTTGTGGTGGTCCTGCCTTCTACTATCCAAGAGGGACTCGGTTGATTGGGTCATTACATATTACTATAAGAGGTGGTTCAACCATGTTATTATGTTTTGTTTTTTACCTTATTAGGCTTGTTTATAAATTTATGGAAAAGATTTCACAGTTCCAAAAGATTGACTTTCGGGCTTGGGAACCCCATATTACTGCGACGATTAAATTATCCATTAAGAAAGACTCTAAATATATACTTGTTGAATCATCATACCATGACATTGCTTGCAGATAAAATTGGTACGCCCATTATTTAGGGTTGATTAATTTTACTATTATTATTGAGTATTCATCCAATATATATATGCCCATCTGACTATGGTACATCTTGATTACATTAAGTATTCCATTATTAATAAATCCAACTAGGTTAACAATTTATGATCATGATGATGATATAATGAGTAATGAGGCATCATTTCAAGGAACACATAACAAGATATTTACTCCAAGTTGGCAAGTAACAACACTTCTACATATCTTTTAATAGATTATACTAGAGGATATGGATGAGGATGTGTGTAGGCTTAAGAAACTCCATGATATATAGTACCAAAGGACAATTAGGTATCTTGGTGATACATATCACCAAAAGTATAGGATTGGATTGAAATGGTGATATGAGTTTAATAAATTTTTCATACCCTGAATGATCAGATAGTTTTAATGGCATCTAATAGTTTCTATGGAATATCTAATCTGTGGTGGAGTCTAATCACAACATTCATAATGATTCAACACATTCTTGTTTAGACTTCATGTAGACAATTTTTATGGATTAATTACCCTCATTATTGTTCATAGTTTAGATTTAGGATATTTTTGAATTGCATCAAGAAGGTATGAATGATACAGATTATTATATGAGGTCCACTGACCTTTTTTGGTACTCCCTCGACATTATTTGGTATTGTTACTTCGAGTTGATGATGTTTGAGCAGGGTATCCATAGAGACATTAGTTCTAATGTGTCACCCATAGGTATTCCCACATAAGTTGGAGTGTTAGAGAGGGAATTGGGGACATAGATATTCTTATCTGGAGGATGCCATAGATCTAAATCCATCCGTAAGAACCCCATAGCTATGTCATTTTCAACTACAAGAAGACAATAGGGGTTGAGGCACAAGTGCCGTATCTATGATCATAATCAGCCACATGGTCATTCCTCTCATGTATAATATAGTGGAATAGGTAATTACAGAGATGGTAAATTCTAATAAGGTCATGGGTGAGGAAACATGGCACATGATTTTCTAACCTGAAACAATATAGAGGGAAATAAAGAAGCAAATACATTTCCACTTAAGAGGAAACTCCCAGATCAGGTTTCTCCCAGGTGAGGCCAGGGTTGCCCCCAAGGAGGCAGAGTTAGAATAGAAGAAGTTGGGGATCCTAGAATAGGATATATTAGTGTTGTAATACATTATCAGCTTCATCCACCACTTCCACCTGGAATCCCATTTTAGGCATAGAGACTTGGTGGATGTGGTTGTGAGATGATATAGTCTATGGAAGATTATGACCTGATAGCTCATGAGATTATTAGTAGTACAATATGTCTTTATTATACTCTTTATTTAGTATTAGTAGACATAGGTGTGATTCATTCCTTCATCTTCTATGGCATGGGTTGAGAGATAGAGTTCCAAATCGAGTATTTATCACAAAATATTTTTCTTGAGTTCCATTTGGGGAACACATCTTTGATATCTTTTATCTTATGATAGTGTGATTAATCTCAAGGTGGATAGAGATTCTCATTGGAACTCCTAGTCATCATGATGAGACCATATGACCTCATCTTGGGTATGGTATATTTTTCCATAGTCTAAGACCATATATAATATCAACTCAAACAATTCATATTACTACATATAGATGGGAAGACATTATCTTTTGTCTATGAGAGATATCTCACACAAGAGTTATTGGGTCTTGTAATCAAGATGTTTAAACCAATCACCCACCATTTGGTTAGTTTATTCCTAGATGAAACATTCTTTATAGGCATATGGGAACCTTAATTCATGGATGATTATATGGATGTCTTCTTTGAGGATGTTTCAGGACTTCCTTCAAGGTACTCGATAGATTGTTTCATCATTTATCACCATGTGACCAATCATAACGGTATATTCGATGGTCCCTATTATGCTCTGTCAGTTTAGTGTGAAGTTAGAGGACCATTAAGTGATCAGTTATATTAAATGTAGTTTTCCCCCTTTGAACCCCTGGTTTTGTTCATGAAATAGGAAGATATGATATTTTAGATTTGAATTGAATATCATCACTTAAACCAGGACATGCTAAAGAACATGTAAAACTTATTTAGTGTTGAAGAGCTCTTTGATAATTTTTGAGGCATGATATCATCATTCTCGAAGATAGATATCAGGACCATCTACCACTAGTTGGGTGTTTGTGAGGCTAATATTCTGAAGATGGAATTTCATTATCCCTACAGACACTAAGAGTTCCTGAGGATACCTATGGTGTGATTAATGACTCCACTACTTTTATGTATCTAATGAACCAGATCATCCACATATACTTGAACTGATTTGTTCTTTACTTCTTTGTAATGCATCAGAGGGAAAGCATACAAAATACTTGAGGATGTTTCTAGACTATTTTTTATAGAACCAACATTATGGTATTCTCATGAAGTTTTAGTTTTTGATCCATGAGGTTCAATTTTTGGGGGAACATGTTTCTAAGGATGCCATAACTATGTACTCGATGAGGACTGTTTCATTTATTTCATGAAAGTCACCCAAGAGCTTGAAATTGGAGAAATAATTTATTTGATTGGTGGGGTACTAATTGATAATCATGGAAGATTATCTTTAATTTAATCAACTTTAAGCACCATGATTTGGAAAGGGAAACTATTTAGATAGATTGAGTAGTGCAAGAGATCCTTGGAAGAGTATTGATGAGGGTGAAGAGTGATCATGTTTTTTAGGATAATGGAGGAGGGCATGGAGTACAAATTGTAGTTTGATGCCTCTGAATCTGGAATTGAATACATTTTTATGTAGAGGTAGGTAGAAATTTCATATGGGTTGAGGATGTTGAGACCCCAGTAGAAGAACTAAAAATATATTGACTTAAATTATACAGTAGTAGTCTTAACTTTGATGATGTGGAGTAATTATCTTCCAATGGTGCAGTTGTTTTACTCAGAAAATCAATGTTTTTAGTATGTGTTCAGACAAAGAGATATAAACCTATAAATTAGGCACTAGTTGGATTACTTATATGAACAAGGCATTGATATAGTCTTTAATAATGGGATGGGAAATGTGGTGTATGATTACCTCAATAGAATACTAGTTCTTATTTGATGGAAGAGGAATCTAAGCAATTGAATTCCTTATTAATAACACCAGTGAATTAGAGTGGTGCATCTTATCATTATTCAATGGTGGTGACTCCTCCAATTATTTAGTATGTTATAGAGACATAGTTAAGAGAAATCTAATGTGAGGTGTTATGTGACTAGATATCCTCATGTGAAACACAATATAGATTCAATGAAGGAGGGAATAATTTCATCTTATTCCATGGATTGGTATTTGTTTCGATCCTATTGTTAGAGTTGGTGATGACGGAGATTCCCACATATACTTTGGCCACACATCCTCATATAGGGAATATGTATAGAGACCTTCAAGGGAAGTTTTGGAGGGAAGAAATGTGGCATAGCGTGGCCGAGTTTATCTCATGGTGTCTCACATACTAGTAAGTGAATAATTAATACTAGGATATAACAGGTTTATTATAGACTCTTGATATGTATAGAGATGATACTCCCATACATGGGTTTAATTTCACTATCAACCGAGTGGAATCAGCCTGTTATGACATGGTGTGGGTACAATATGTTTTTCATATTATTTTCCATTGGGAAATGGAGGAGGGGTAGGTTGTGAACACTTCTCATGAATTATTCAGAGCAATATGTGAGATGTTGGGGATTAATGATGGATCTTTGGAGTTGTAGGTAGACACATCATCCTAGGGAAGACCTTGAGATGGAGATACCCTTTACCTATCATATGGGTTTCATTGATGAGAATATATATATGTGTCATTGGGTTTTGCTTTCCTTTTTCTTTGGGCAGAGATAACTAATTTTATAGTGTCTTTTATTCCTCAATCATTTGACATTTGGAATCCTACTATGTAGATGTGTAATCACCCCATGATAGGGAATTGACAAGAAATTTGGTTTCATATACAGATGAGATATTGGTGAGTGGAGGAATTTGTGGATCTTAGGGATACATAGGTTAATAGATTACCAATGGGGGTTAGTTTAGGATATTTGGATCCAGGCTCTCTTAGAATAGTTTTCCTATTTCGTCAAGTTGGGAAATATTTTCTTGGTGGGTGTGTATTTTTCTCTTCAATTTTCATATTATAATATAACACACGTTTGTATTCCCTAGATGTTATTAAATGTATGGTTTTTACCCTATATGTTACTGTGTTTTGTTATTATTCCTTTACCATCCTATTCGATATGGTTTGGTGGGTTCATTTCGGAACATTAGGAAAATGCCTCACATTTCAGTAATATATTTTTGGCACTTGTCTTCATCCCCTGTCCTATAGAGGTGAGCATGGGGTTGTGGTGGTCCTGCCTTCTACTATCCGAGAGGGTCTTGGTTTATCGGGTCATTATATATTAGTATAAGAGGTGGTTCAACCATGTTATTATGTTTTGTTTTTTACCTTATGAGGCCTATTTATAAATTTATAGAAAAGATTTCACAGTGCCAAAAGTGTGACTTTCGGGCTAGGGAACCCCATATTGGTGAGAAGATTAAATTATCCATTAAAAAGGACTCTAAATATATACTTGTTGAATCAGCATACTAAGAAATTTCTTGCAGATAAAATTGGTACGCCCATTATATAGGATTTATTAATTTTACTATTCTTATTCAGTAATCTGCCTATATATATATGCTCATCTGACTATGTTACATCGTCATTACATTAAGTATTCCATTATTAATAATTCCAACTAGGTTAACAATTTATGATCACGATGATGATATAATGAGTAAGGAGGCATCATTTCATGGAACACATAACAAGATATTTACTCCAAGTTGGAAAGTAACAACACTTATACCTATCTTTTAATAGATTATTCTAGAGGATATGGATGAGGATGTGTGTAGGCTTAAGAAAATCCATGATATATAGCACTGAAGGCCAATTAGGTAGCTTGGTGATACATATCACCAAATGTATATGATTGGATTGAAATGGTGATATGAGTTTAATAAATTTTTCATACCCTGAATGATCAGATAGTTTAAATGGCATATAATAGTTTCTATGGAATAATTAGGCAGTAGTGGAGTCTAATCACAACATTCATAATGATTCACCACACTCTTGTTTAGACTTCAAGTAGATATTTTTTTTGTGGAGTAATTCTCGTCATTATTGTTCTTAGTTTAGATTTAGGATATTTTTTAAGTGCATCAAGAATGTATGAATGATACTAATTATTATATGGGGTCCACCGAACTTTTGTGGTACTCCCTCGACATGATTTGGTATTGTTACTTCTAGGTGATGATGTTTGAGTAGGGTATCCATAGAGACATTTGTTCTAATTTGTCACCCATAGGTATTCCCACATAAGTTGGAGTGTTAGAGAGGGAATTGAGGACATAGGTATTCTTATCTGGGGGATGCCATAGATCTAAATCCAATAGTAAGAACCCCATAGTTAAGTCATTTTCAACTACATGAAGACAACAGGGGTTGAGGCACAAGTTTCGTATCCATGATCATAATCAGCCACATGGTCATTCCTCTCATGTATAATGTAGAGGAATAGGTGATTACATTGATGGTAAATTCTATTAATGTCATGGGTGAGGTAACATGGAACATGATTTTCTAACCTGAAACAATATAGGGGGAAATAAAGAAGCAAATACATTGACACTAAAGAGGCAACTCCCAGATCAGGGTTCTCCTAGGTGAGGCCAGGGTGGCCCCCAAGGAGGTAGAGTTAGAATATAAGATGGTATGGATCCTAGAAAAGGATATATTAGTGTTGGATTACATTATCAGCTACATCCACCACTACCACATGGAATCCCATTTCGGGCATAGGGAGTTGGTGGATGTGGTCGTGAGATGATATAGTCTATGGAAGATTATGACCTGATAGCTCATGAGATTATTAGTGGTACAATATGTCTTTATTATACTCTTTATTCAGTATTAGTAGACATATGTGTGATTCATTCCTTCATCTTCTATGGAATGGGGTGAGAGATAGAGTTCTATATCGTGTCTTTATCACAAAATATTTTGCTTGAGATTCATATGGGGAACACATCTTTGATATCTTTTATCTTATGATAGTGTGATAAATCTCAAGGTGGATAGATATTCTCATTGGAACTCCTGGTCATCATAATGAGACCCTATGACCTCATCTTGGGTATGGTATATTTTTCCATAGTCTATGACCATATATAATATCAATTTAAACAATTCATATTACTACATATAGATGGGAAGACATTATCTTTTGTCTGTGAGAGATATCTCACACAAGAGTTATTGGGTCTTGTAATCAAGATGTTCAAACCAATCACCCACCATTTGGTGAGTTTATTCATAGATGAAAAATTATCTATAGGCATATGGGAACCTTCAATCATGGAGGATTATATGGATGTATTCTTTGAGGATGTTTCAGGACTTCCTTCAAGGTACTCGATAGATTGTTTCATCATTTATCACCATATGACCAATCATAAAAGTATATTCAATGGTCCCTACTATGCTCTGTGAGTTTAGTGTAAAGTTAGATGACCTTTATGTGATTATTTATATTAAAAATAGTTGTCCCCCTTTGCAGCTCTGTGTTTGTTCATGAAATAGAAAGATATGATATTTTAGATTTGAATTGAATATCATCACTTAAACCAGGACATTCTAAAGAACATGTAAACCTTTTTTAGTGTTGATGAGCTCTTTGATAATTTGTGAGGCATGATATCATTATCGAAGATTGATCTGAAGACCATATACCACTAGTTGGGTGTTTGTGAGGCTAATATTCTGAAGATGGAATTTCATTATCCCTAAAGACACTAAGAGTTCCTGAGGATACCTATGGTGTGATTAATGACTCCACTAGTTTTATGTATCTAATGAACCAGATCATCCACATATACTTGAAGTGATTTGTTCTTTCCTTCATTGCAATGCATCAGAGGAGGAGCTTACAAAACACTTGAGGATGTTTCTAGACTATTTTTGATAGAATCAACATTATGGTATGCTCTTGAATTTTTATTTTTTGATCCATGAGGTTCACTTTTTGCGGGAACATGTATCTAGGGATGCCATAACTATGTACTCGGTGAAGACTGTTGCATTTATTTCATGAATGTCACCCAAGAGCATGAAATTGGAGAAATACTTTATTTGATTGGTGGGGTACTAAGTGAGAATCATGGAATATTATCTTGAATTTAATGAACTTTAACCACCCTAATTCGGAAATGGAAACTGTTTGGCTAGATTGAGTAGTGCAAGAGATCCTTGGAGGAGTTGCAGTTGAGGGTGAAGAGTGATCATGTTTTTAAGGATAATGGAAGAGTGCAAGGAGTAAAAAGTGTAGTCTGATGCCTCTAAATCTGGAATTGAATACATTTTTATGTAGAGGTAGGTAGTAATTTCATATGGGTTGAGGATGTAGAGACCCCATGAGAAGAACTAAAAATATAATTACATAAATTATGCAGTAGTAGTCTTCACTTTGAGGATGTGGAGTAATTAGCTTCTAGTGGTGCAGTTTTTTTACTAAGATAATCAATGTTTTTAGTATGTGTTCAGACAAAGAGATATAAACTTATAAAGGAGGCACTAGTTGGAATACTTATATGAACATGGAATTGAGATAGTCTTTAATCATGGGATGGGAAATGTTGTGGACGATTCAGTCAATAGAATCCTTGTTCTTATTTTATGGATGAGGAATCTAAGCAATTGAATTCCCTATTAATAAAAATAGTGAATGAGAGTGCTGCATCTTATCATTATTCAATGGTGGTGACTCCTCTAATTATTTATAATGTTATAGAGACTCAGTTAATAGAAATATAATGTGAGGTGTTATGTGACTAGATATCCTCATGTGACACACAATATAGATTCAATGAAGGAGGGAATGATTTAAACCTATTCCCGGGATTGGTAGTTGTTTCGATCCTATTGTTAGAGTAGGTGATGACGAAGATTCCCACATATACATTGACAACACATCCTCGTATAGGGATTTTGTATAGAGACCTTCAAGGGATGTTTTGGTGGGATGAAATGTGGCATAGAGTGGCCGAGTTTATCTCATGGTGTCTCACATACCAGTAAGTGAATAATGAATACTAGGATCTAGCAGGATTATTGTAGACTCTTGATATCTTGGAGTGGAAGTGAGATGATAATTCATAGACTTTGATAAATGTATTTTGTACATAGAGAGAGGTCAGGATTTTATATGGGTGATAGTTGACTGATTTCTAAGTCTGAACACATCCTTTCTATCAGAGAGAAGTGTTCAATGGAGAGTTTGGAAATATTTTACATGTAGGAGATCTTACAAATCCATGGGGGGACCTCAATGATTATATTTTACCATGATGAACGGTTCACATCACAGTTGAGGAGTGGATTGCAAGAGGCCTTTGGGTCCCAGTTTAAGATGAGAATAGTTTTCCCCCACTTGTTGGATGGGCAAACCAACCACACTATCCAGGATATGGAGGATACATAGACAGATTTTATGTTATACTTCATCCAGATATGAGAGGATTAATTTCCAATGGTAGTGTTTTATTATAAAAATATCTATCACTCTACTATCTACCTGAAATATTTCTAGGCCCTATACATGATACACTTCAAGCCACCCTTTGCTGGACTAAAATTAGAAAGCCGTCTCTTATTGGGCAAGATATGGTCTAGGAAATACCATAGAAGGAATAGGTGATCTACGAGCAGATGAGGCCATCCGAGAGATGATATGAATCTTATGTTGATCTAAATCATAATTTATTGGAGTCTTAGTAGGGAAACCATTTTTTCACGAGTGTTTCCAAATGATTAGGATAGTGGATATTCAATCAGAGAGGAAAGGTATTCCTCAGTTTTATTAGGTTGTTTAAATACCATAGAGGGTTGGAAGTATTTCTTACTACATAGCCAAACTCCCACACTTGGATCAGGTTCATGATATCTACCATGTGTCGTAGATGATGATACACATACATGATCCTATAAACATTATTTGAATGGGTAGAGAAGTAAATTGATGATGGTTGCATCATCAATGAGTACCTAGGAGTGGTAAATGATTGGTGGAAGGGTATTTGGAGAGGGTCGAATATTCCCTTATTTCATGTGTTGTGGAATCATGGGAGCATTTCAGTAGAGCTCCCAGGAGAATGAAATCCAAATATGGGATAAATATACCCACCTTTTTTTTAATTTTTTAATGTTTTTGGTGATGAAAATATTGAGTGAATGGAATAATATAGAGAACATTTTTTGACTTGTAAGACTTTTAAATATATCAAAGAATATTTTTAGATCTAGGTGATAAGAAGACATGAGATTCCAAGGACTAGTGATTCAAAAATTATTTGCATAGAAATAGTAAATATATTATATGTCATGTTCATGTAGTTTTCCATAAATAATTTAATATACCCTAAATGGATTCATGAATAAGATATCTAAGGGAATTGTTGAATGCAGACCTCGGGTTTTACCCGAGGCGCGACATTAAGTAGGACGATGATGGATTCTCAGTTAAATATTCTGTTGCTGTGTACATTAAGTAGATTAATTAATTAATTCTCTTAATTAATTTATTTAATATCCTAAAACTCATATCCATCTTCTAATTTCCTTTAATTTCTAATATCCCTGGTTATTTGAATAACATTGTTATTGTTGAGAGGAGGTTTAATCATTCTTCACTAGAGAATTGAGATTAGAGGACAATTAGTTATCCGATGGAGGTGGTTTCATAGATAGTGAACATGTCAGATCATTACTATCATGGTATAAAGCATTATTCACCAATGATTTATCCAAAATCAATTTAAGTGTCTTAAATTATAGTTTTCTACCATGATTATATGATTCCACATGTTCTTATCTTCTATTATTTTATCTAGGATTATTTGATCCGTCACATTACCGTATTTGTCGAGTTAAATTGTTTATTCAATAAATTATGGATTATTATATTTTTCTCACCACAAATATCCTCAATATAATTTTTTGTAAAATAATTATTTTACAATGAATGATGTGGCTATATTCTTCTTCCGTCCACCCACATATTCTTGATGTTCTTCACATTTGTGCTATAGGGCCCCATTTTGACATTTCTTGGTGGGTGTGAGCATGATCAGACCCCCTGATACATAGTCAATGTGACAAAAATGAATAAATAAGTGATTTTTATATGGTTTGGGATGGATTTTTCATGTTATTTCATGGATCTTGGATCCAAAACTACAACGATCGGAAAAATAAGGCACTAGAGGTGATATAGGCATTGAGGTCTTTGAACATACCACAAGATTCTAATTTTTGTCCATGGGAGGGGTGGAATCGATGATCAATGTCCTTAATAACTAAATTATAGTAGTATACATGAGTGAATCATGGTGGTGGACATTAATCAGGAATATGTGGGACTAATCTAAATTTCCTTGAAAATCCTAATGACACGATGTGTACTGGGATAAACACATGTTGTGTAGTCTACCAACTAGGATGGCTAAAATTTTGGGAAGATGATATGTATCACATTAAATGTGGATGGGAAACATTCTGTATGATCCGAAAAGGTATTTGGGATGTCTTACAAATGAAAACACGCATAACTGCATTTAAGAGGACCCACTATATACTCTAGGGGTACAATAACATGTACTAGTATCCAAGCATGACAAGGTACATAAGAAGTATAATAATGGATAGAAATATGGGAATAAATAGGTTCATGGGCATGTTTCAATACCTAGGGATATATTGGTACATGGAAAATTACATTACACAACTTGACAGACACATGCATGGCTAGGTGTACACGTGTAGCCCCCGGGCGGCTAAGACATACTATGTGGTCCACATATATTCCAATTTTTATGACATGGCTAAAAATCCATATTCATAGGTGACATGTCCAGGTGATGAGGAAAGGTTAGAAACTTCATGAACACCCATACACACCACATAATCCCTTACACAACTTATTTTTACCATATCCTCATTGTTTGATATATGATTTTGGCCTACATGGGGCCTACCCTAAGTGTTTCAACATATAACATGATGGTTTCATTCATAGTAGATACGGATGTATGATGTTATATTTTTAGATAATTATTCTTCCTTAGGTGATACATAATGATGTAAGTGACTAGGAAGGATCATCAATGAGATTCTAGGTAGATTTGGTACTCCCCTATGTTGTTGTATGTCATCAATAAATTGGAATGGTAATCCCATGTTACACTAGGGTTTCGGTCCAACATATTATTTATATAGGTAGAGGAGCTACTCCCCTACATGGAAACAATTCCTTTAACACTAGAGATTGTACTTCCCTATCTTACTAGGGCATGTTTGATTCATTATTGTTGCTCAGATATATGTGCTACTTACTTTTCACATCAGATGGAAGGTCCTCTACCCACAGATAATATACTCCAATATCATACCAGGGTTTGAGTCCTCCATAAAATATCTTCATCATAGAGGTTACACTACCCTATCATAATTGGAAGTGGGTCCACTCTCCATTGGGATGGTAATCCCCTATCACCCTAATTCACAGTTCCCCCATAATCATTATATAGGAAATGGTGGTACTCGCTCTGTTGCATTATGGAATGTGTACTATATCCACATATATTGTACTCCCATTCATTGACATAGGTCCTATATAAATATTATTATATATAGAGAGGTAGTTTACCACTAAATAGGATCATTAAATCTCTATATGTAGATGCTACTCTCTAGTCACTTTAGGGTGAGAGCCCCCCTTATTATATACACTAATTTAGAGATTTAACTCCCCTATAAGGGCATGGTTCCTCTATTTAATGAGTTGAATCACCAAGTTGTGAAAGGTCATGGGTCCTCAATTTTTTTTAGAATATTCTCCAATGGGTTATCATGTAGTGTTGAGGTATCGACCATTCTCATGCCTTCATTGTATTGACACACAAGATTATGGTGCCCAATGATGGACCATTGGAGTCATATGTGGACTCATCATATTTGGCAAGGATGTGATTTAAAGATCCCCTATATCTATTATCTGGGTTTGTTTTATGAGTATATATATATCAATGTCAAAGTGTTAAATTTCCCTCTTTAATTAGATTGAGTTGAATAATTTTATCATTACTTCTATTTTCCCCTATTTAGTGTTCTAGGTGTCCTACTTTGTATATGTATACTCACCCCTTAATGGGATTTCCCGAACATGTCATGTATTATGAAGTTTAAAAAGTTGTTGGGGGTGGAAAATATGGAGATTAGGGATAATTGGGTTCATTTAACATATACGGTGGTCAGTTTTAGATATTTGGATCCAGACTCTCTCATCATTTATTTTCCAATTTTTGTCTGGTTGGGACAACTTTTCTTAGTGGGTGTGTATTTTTTCCTTTACGTTTTAGTGTTCACTATAACTCACTATTTTATTCCTTATAGGTTATTACATGCATGTTTATTACTCTATATGTTAATATATTTTATTATTATTAATCTTCACTTATGCACGAAGATGGTTGGGTGCACAAATAAATGTACTTTAAGCAGTGGTCTCCCAATTTATTTATGCCTTTTGGATTCTTGTCGCTAGCCCCTGGCCAATGGAGGCATGATTGGGATTGTGGGGGACCAATATTCCAATTTCTAGGTGGGGACATATATATTAGACTAATACATTAGAGATCATCCATGACTTGAAAATTAATGTACTTATCTTATAAATTTAAATACCATATTTTTTTTGTGTCACAAAATTCACCAAAAATTCAACTATTTTAGAAACAAATTCACCATATTGATTTTTCAATGTGCAGAATTAAAAAAATTAAATCCCTTTTATGAAAATAATTCTCTATCTTGGATAAATTTAGATTCTATAAAGAATCATCATTTATTTTTAAAATACCAATTTTAATATTATTATCAATTTTCGAACGTTTTGAAAAATTACTTATGGTATCATAAGAATATATTATATTATAGTTATATATAATAATAATTTATAAACCAAAATTATAAAAATTAAATTTATATTATATCATTATATTTTTTTATAAATTTTCATATAAAACATATATGTTTTTATAAAATAAAAAAATTTATTTAGTATTTTAGAAAAATCTATTTATTATTATCATGATTTAAATATTTCATTTTCTCATTTCATAAGATAACCATAATTTTTTTTATATTTCCATAGGTTTGGTTACTATTATAATGGCCACTTACTATTCATAATGGTTGAGGTATTATTTCAATAGTCAAATTACAATTCTCATAGTCATATTTGTAATAGTCACATGGGTTACCAATATTCTAAAAATGACTCACATATCCTTCATTCTACCTTTAAATTTATTTATTCTCCAATATATATATATATATATATATATATATTTATTTAATTTCAAGGTACATATTACCTTAAAAATATTATGCTTCATTTTAATAGTTTTGTTTTTGATTGAAATTATTTTATAGGATGAAACATATTCCAATGTTAATATAATTATTATATTATTTTATATTTTTTCAAATTGTAATTATTTTAATTCATAAGTCCATTTTTTTTCTCTAAATTTAACATTAAAATTAAAATAATAAAATTTTTCTTGATTCATCATGTGGTGCATGTTATTTATACTACTTTATCAAATATGATGAAATTTAAAGAAGTGAAATTTGATTCATAAAATCATAGATCATTAAATTGTTTTCAAATTAAGAGATTTCTCCCTTGAAATCTAATTTTACATATCAAGGAGAAAAATGGTGAGGGAAATTTTTCTTCATGGTTTTTTTCTAGTTCCCACGTATCCTTATAGTACAATTTTTTCTCTATAGTACATTGATTATGTAAATCATATTATTGTATAGATATTTTTTATACAGTATAATATCTTTATTAGATTATACTAATAAGATAGATCATTTTTAGATATTCCACCTCATAATTTAGTACATGTGAGGGATCTATTATGTATTTAGTTAAGAGTGATACATGGGATACGTCATGTACTTGAAATAGGATTTGTAAGAGTGACATTAAGTATTCCACATATATGATTAAGGTAGTAATATAAAAGGGTATGATTTACTTATGAAAAAACATACCCTTATATTAAAATCCAGTTATTATCTTCCATAGATATATTTATATGAACACTTTATCTCCAACACTAAACTCTATTTATCTCAATGATTGTTAGTATAAATATTATTTGGACTCTTAGAATTCATAATGTGTTGTGGTATATTATTTACAATTACAACCATTTCTTCAAGCATTGTATTTAACATAATATTGAATTCTGAAACATCATGCTATAATAACTGTATTTTACATCTACTCCTATAATGGGCCCCATATGGAGTCATATATATTATTGAGTAAAAGTTGTTATAATAGAAATCAACTGAAGGTATATGTTGAACCCATCCTCCTTGGATGTGCTCATGTAATTCTATCAATATCTCCTTGTGTAATTGTATAGTTTTACTCACATTTTCAATCAGTTTAGGGGGTGGTATGTCATAATAAAGTTAGAGTCAATATTTATAGAATATTGTTGAATTTTATTGAACATAAGGGAAAATCTGAAATCTTGGTAAGATATAATCAATAGTGGTCTACCATGAAACATCACTAATTTTGTGATGTATATACTTTCATGTTTAACAAATTAGAATTTATATTTAATTGAAATTAAGTGAACAATATTTGTAATATGATCAACCCAAACCCATAAAACATTATTATATCTATATTTCTTTATAATACCATTGAAAAAGTCCATGGGGATATATTTATATTTCCATATAGGTTTGGGTAATGGATACATCATCCCATCGAACATTTTCCCTTTAAACCTTCACATGAAGACATACCAGAAACATTAAGTGTATTCTATGATCTTCTAATTCAGATTGCCCAACCAAAATTGAAATTAGAGATATCGAAACATCTCATTTCTCCCTAAGGGGGACAGATATATTCGAGAGATTTGAATCATTCAAAAAGTACTAATTTCCCACAGGATTTTATGGAACACATTATCAAATATTAACACTTCTTCATAAATTAAAAACTTTGGGGACTTACCTTTTCATATAACATCACCTTATTCTTAATTTCCACATCATCTCTTTGATAATATTTTATCATTTTAAAAAGGTATGGTTCCATCCTTTTAAAGTTTAAAAATATAAAATTCTTCGCAATTATCATCATTGGTAACTTTACTAGATCCTTCCAAAATAAAACATTTTCTACTATATTTTATTTCTCTAGGTGGTTGTGGATTTAGAATTCAAAATTCTTGAAAAGATCTAACCATCTTCACTATTTCATATTTGGATCCTTCTGTGTGAATATATATTTTAGACGATTATGATTCTTAAATATTTAAAACTTATCCCCATAAATATAATAATGCCAAATCGTCAATGTGAATGTCATTGAATCCAACTTTATATAATGCATTGGTAGTTTTTATCATGAACATTCTAATTAATTAAGTCTTACACTATTGATCAATATTATTTTATTAGTAAAAACATAATAAATTTATTGAATCAACATTATTTTACAAGAAATGTTTCCCACTCAAGGGATGTATGAGGACTAGTGTTGTGAAAATACTCCATTGAAATTCAAAAAATCACTATTTTCATTCACTAGTTTAGATATAATTTACTCCCTTATAATTAAACATCATTAGTGGGTTATAAAATTATAATAATTTTATCACAAATCATCGATAATTCATAGATAGTGCAATGAATCTATATATCTCTATTATATATATTTTTTGGGACACTCGTCAATTTCCATTACCTTTTAAGGATCCATAGATATCCCTTTTTTGGTGATAACATGCCACAAAAATGATAATTCCTCCTTCCAGAAAATGTATTTACCATACGTTGAATATATATTATCCTTTAACAAATTCTGTTGCACAATATTCAAATATTCATTATTCACCTCCTTGATTTTGTATTATATCATAATATCATCTACAATGACTACCAAAAATTTCTCTACATAATCTCTAAAGATTATATTAATTATGTCCATGAAATTTTCGACAGCATTAATGAATCCTAATGGAATCACTATGAAATCATAGCATCCATAACATGTTCAAAAGGTAGTTTTTTGTAATATAATGATTTATCAAATTTAATTGGTGATATCCCAACTGAAAGTCCACTGTAGAGAAATACTGGGATATATGTAGTTGTTGAAACAAATAACCTATCAAAGGTAAGAGATAATTATTTTTTATCAAGATATTATTTAGTTTACGATAATTAATGAAATAGTGCATTGACCCATCCTTATTAGCAATGAAGAGGACTATCAAACCCCACAATGAAGCGCTCATGAATTCAAAAACATTTTCCATATTACATTATAGCTACTTATTTATTTATTTTAACTCAATTTTGGCCTTCATATATACATTCTTGGTTATATAAAGATATCTATGTATAACTTTAATTGAGAACTCAACCTCCAAGCCTGAAGGATGACTAAGAAACACATGAAGGAGTACATCTGTATAGTCCAACATAATGTTAATATCATTATGCATGATTCTATCCTTTGTTTCAATAATTTGAATGAGATATGATTCATTATGAGGTAATAATATCCACAATTGAGTTGAAGATTCCCTTAGTGATTCATTCTCCCCCTTACACCTGGACATAATTATAGGATGACTCAAGATGTGAAGAGTGATGTCATTGTCCCGAAATATGATATTGGATTTATATAAAAACGTCTAATCCATGAAAAATATACCATCAGACTCCCCAAAAGTAATTAATACAATATTTTTTTGAATATTTGGTCCACAAATAGTAATTGTAGATGAGTTATATACATGAGATTCAAAAATATTGTCATTTTCAATTCTTACCAACGTATTATCCCCCATGTTTTGAGGAATTTTTATAATAGTTCTATTAAACTTGTATGATTTGAAAGAATGTGTGAATGTATAATGATTTTTGATGTTTTATTTTCATTACTGGATAAAGATTGTACCATTCGCTATTTTATTATTTTTCCATGCATTTATCATATCAAAATAATCTTTGGGATGAGAATACATAAACTAAAAATTATATTAATGAGAAACTATGAACATATAAGTAATAACATATAAATTACATGTAAATATTAAATTATGAGTCTCTATATTTCATTCAAGTTTATCCATATTAACTTTCATTTAACATTTTATAACCTAAAAATATATTCATTTTCTATATAATGACTCATATAGAGGTTGTGATATTTCAAAATAATATACTTTGGGAGTTTCAAAATTTGTGTGAAACAAGGAATATTTTTCATTTACTATATGATGATGAAGATAATACACAATTCATCACTTTCAATGTTATTACATCTTGTTACAACTGTTCCATGGACACATATACTTGTAGTATCCAAAAGATGATGCAATTTTTTGGAAGGAACTCAATCCATACATCCCTATAATATCAAAATATTTTCCTATACTTAGATGTATCCTAATGTTCTCAAAAAATAAATCTATTCATATTAAAAAAAATAAAAAAAACTTTCCTTAATTCCAAATATAATTTACCAAGCCTTTTACAAAATAATTTACATAATTTTTAACATAAACACCCAATACACACAACCCAATGATCATGAGGCCTAGTGTCTTTGGAAGACTATGTTCATAATACATCAAAAGTAACTAAAAACACACATAATTTAATCTCCATAATGAGATCATAATTCCCATTTATCTCCTTAAAATGAATAAGTTAACATGGGGAATGGATAAAATTAAGTTGTTAACTAAAAAACATATTAAAGGAAAAAACATAGTAATGAGGAATAACATATGAGTCATAAGGAAAAACATAATATCATAAAAATGAAAGAATCAGGAAAAATAATATGGATGAATAAGAAAATGAACATATAATCATATTTTCTTGGAAACATTGTAGTTTTCTGACAACATAAAATATAACATATGTATAATTCAAGGATAACTTCCAAGACCACATCACATGGTAGATCCAGTCTTGAAATGGATTAGGTTTCCTCCCTAAACCCATAGATATCATCTAATAAGACAAAATAATTACCCAATGCAGTGAATAAATATCTAGGTAAACCCATTTTGACCTATTAATACATATGTGTTCCACATAAGAAAATCAAATAAATGGAATAAACATATAGATTACCAATAAAATAAATTTATTACATAATGATATATTATAGCATAAATAAATGTCATTTAAATATGAAGTCTATGAAATCATAAATTAAAAAATAATTAGGATTCATAGATTAAAAATAATAATGGTTCAAGAAATTGTATTTGCATGAGAAATGAATATATTAAATCAATGGATAAGTAACATTGTAAAGGTACCGTATAAGTGGGGATTTAGGAAAAAGGGAGAAGATACATTATAAAGGGGAAAAGAATATTAATTTACCTTAAAAATAAAGGATATAAAAGTGATTTTCCATAAATTTTTAAATTTTAGGAACCATGGATGGTTTAAATCATTTTTTAACATGGTACATGAAATGGGGTAAAAGATAGAGAAGTTCCCTTTTTTTGGAATTCTTATCAAATGAAATTGTGGAGGGATAATTTAAAAAAATGTATATCAAAAACAAAAAAAAAGTAAAATTTAAATATTTTTAGACATCTCTAAAATATATAAACGATATATAAGATTTAAATAATAAAAATATGTATTTAATGTGTGGTAAAGAGATAGAAAGCATAACCTAAAGAAATTACAGTGGTTCAAAGAGATCCCCTACCTATGGAGTAAGAATAATTATACACTTAAAATTAATGTCCTATATAATCAAATTATATTCATTAATTACTTAATTAAGAAGCTTTTCTATCAATAATTGATTTTTTATAAATTTATGATATCCATTTTCATGACATACGATGATTAATTTTTCTATTCTGAGGGTGTTTATTTAACGGTTCAATGTTAAAATGACTTCTAGATATTTATTGATTTTATTTAAATTAGGAATATAATTCAAGAAGTTAAATATAATGGGATTAATGTATTTAAAAATTTAATGGTCCCAAATATCATTTTTTGTACCAAAATATATTTTATTCACTTTGGAAAAACAATAATGTTATGTGGTTAGTTCATTTAGATTGTGTTACCCACCATCGTGAACTAGATTCGTTTTATTTAATGAAATTATTATTAATGAATTAAATTACATTAAATAAGTTATAATAGACCTATTATAATCATATTTAACCATAATATATATTTCTATAACTCTCCTTGAAGGAGATAGAGAAAAATGAAGTATATTTTTTATGGGGGTGGTGATCATATCATAGTGTAAAAAAAATTTCCATTTTATAGTCTAAATATGGGAGTGTAAAATATGGATACTCATCCATAATAATAACCATGACATGCATTTATATTGAATTTACTCTGAATATGTGGTTAGAAAACATAAGGGGTGGTGAAGAAAAATTTAATGAAAATATATTTCATTTATGGATTACCACCCTCTATAGTTGTCTCCCTTTATGCTACAAATTAAGGATCCTTTCATTGGTGTGTAGATGATACTAGAATCTCTAGGTCATGTAGGAGAGTATTTGGATGGTAATTGAGCTGAAATTTTGTAATATACAAGGCCTACAAATTTGGAGGAGAAGCCGTTGTGATGGGTGCTATTTACTATAGGAAGGGAGGAGTGTTTTTGAATACCATATTCCTTAGTTTTTTATTGTTTATCAAGAATAAAAATAGTTTTCATTATTTTGACTATATACAAATAATGTAGCATTTTAATTCTAACTAGTGGGTTCTTACATCTTCAATGAATCAAAAATTCATTTATTTATCTTATAATGTTAAATACAATATTTTACCTTATTTCGCTATTCAACAAAAATTAAACTATTTTATATAAATACAAAAAATTAACCCTAACAATATTTTGATGTGTAGATTAAAAAAAAGAGAACCATTTTATGAAAATAATTTTATAAATATGATAAATTTATTATTTAATTAAAGTCATCATTTCTTTGAAAAATACCAATTTTAATATTTTGATCAATTTTCCAACCATTTTAATAATTATTTAAGTTATTAGAATATTATATTATCATTTAAATAAAACATATTTATAAATTTTATACCCCTTTTAGGAAAATGAAATTTCACTGAAGTCATTATCTTTGATATAAAAATTTAAAATAAAATATATAAGTTTTAAAAAATAGTAACACATACCTTATCATTTTTGGAACATTTATTTACTTATAACCTAATATAAATATGTAATATTTATTTTTATGATATAACTAAATATTATTTTCAATTTCAATAGGTGAGGTTACCATTCAATGTTCTAGGTGACTATTCATAAAAGTCATATTACTATTCAAATTGAAATATTACTATTCTAATGGTCAAATTTGAAATAATCATATTGGTTCGCTATTTCTTTAAACACCCTAGATTTTATACATTATTAATTCAATACTATTTTATCTTCATTATATATATATCTTCATTTTAAATATGTAATATTATTTACTAATATTTTTCTTCATTTCTAAATTGATGTCTATGAGTGTCAATATTTTGGTGTATCAAGCGGATCCAAATTTTCCTATTATTATATTATTTTTTATTTATGTCCCTTTATACTAATTTCAATTATTATGACTATTATTATTCTTTATATGAAATTTTATAAATAATAAAATAATTTTCTAGTATCATCTTTTGGTGCATTTTCTTTATTCTACAATAATAATATGAAAAAATAATAATAAGGGAAATTGAATCAATAAAATTATAGTATGTTACATGCTTGGTATGGAAAACGAGTATTGTTTTAAAATATCCTCATGAATTATTGTACTCAATATTCCTAAATAATTATCATTATTGATGAAACAGATCCACCTAATTAATCATTCAAGAACCCCCCCCCCATTCAAATACAAATTAATCCCCATTTTATTAATAGGAAGGAAAAATCCAAGGACATCTTCTCCAATTTGACACAAAAAAAACTCTACCCCCTTTTAGTATACCCAAAGATAAATTATATAAATATTAATAAGAAATATTTAGATATTCAAGCATTGAAACAATGAGAGATTTTGTAACAATTTTATACATAATAAAATTGCACAGGAAGTGGAGGTTATATATAAAAACTAGCTATGTAGATGGAGTCAATATGATTTTGATTGATAAATGATGATTCTAAAAAAATCCATTAGGTGGTTCCATAGTCATGATATGTGCAATATTATATTTACATGACCCATAATCCATCCTCACTAGCCCCTTTTCAACCAAACACTAAATAAAATTTATATTTTATCTTCCGACAATTTTTCCTTGAATAATAAATGAGTTTTTTTAATATGGATAAAACATGAATAAATAAAATTTATAAGAACAATATATTTTATATCTACTCTTACAACATTGTGTTTTTTCTTCATTAGAATCATATGATTATATGATTTGGTGTCTTCTTTGAATTTATCATATGCAATGATCAAAGAAATGATGTCCCATTTCATAATACAGTATGAAATATAAGATCCTCTGAGATAAAAAGTACAACCAAATGTTAACATATAATTAACGACTGGACCATATCAATCTATACTGATTTATCCCAATAACTCTATATATGATGTTATGTGGTAAAACAACATAAAATCCATTCCATTGTTAATATATTTACGTATCCTCTTCATATCTAGCATGTGACTCCCAATGGGGAAAATTTTTCAATGATAAACTTGTAATCTAATACAGACTATATAAGGTTATCTGGAAATTAAATAATAAAAGAACCTAAATATTTGTTGTTACTCTATCAGATTTACCTCCTTATTATTCTCATACACTTAAAATGTCATCTACTGAGCCACCTTAGTTTTTAATATCCATGAATCATCTATTTTGAAACATTTGTGAACTTCCTTTGATTATTTAGTTTTAGAAATAATTTTACCATCATTCAATTCCATAACTCATAAACAAAAATAAATTCAATATTCTAATCATAGTAATCTATAGTGTTCACTACATAAATTATGAGAACAACCTAGATTATTTTCATTTGGGCCTCCAAAAATTATTTAACCACCAACATCCTTTCAACATATTACATTTTGATGTATATTATTTTCTTAGAAACATCTATTTATAGTCTAGGATTCTTTAAATATTCATATAGTTGGGAGTACAATGAGTTTGGTTATTACTATAGGCTATTCAATTCCACCATCAAATGAAAAACATTGTTTTTATCATTATCCAAAATAAACCCATATGATTCTTCAATGTATAGATCCTCCTAAATAACATCATTGAGGAAATCCGATTTTATATCCATTTAATAGAAATTAAGGAATATTTTCACTAACTTTTATAACAATAACAATATAATATCAAACCAAGACATGGGTGTAGAAATATCATCCATATCAATACCCACTAATATTGAATATAACTTACAAAATATTAGTGATTGGTTCTATTCAAAATTTTCACCTTTATTAAAAATATTTTAGAACACCAACATGTTTTCGATAATGTTTTTTTCGTTAATCCTTCTATTAAATAAAATGTTTTATTATTTTAAATTTGGTCATGTTATTTATGCATTACTGTGAACCAATTTGCATCTATAGAATCCTATTTAAATATTTTTGTTTCTTATTGAGATAGAAAGGTGATTTTATATAGATCATTCATCTAGTGAGTTTGGGAAGAAAAAAATATCTATTAGATATGAAAAATTTTATATGTAATGATTCTGTATAATATGACATTGGTGGATTATGGACCATGAGCATTTTCTTATCTATATTATGGATAATTATATTCCTTCCCTAAAAAAATTCTGTTGAGGAGTCTTCATCAATGTACCAGGATTCCTAATTCCATTCTTTTCAAGATACTACTTCACCATATTCATTGTGAATTCCATTCCATTATATGTTTGGTGTTTTAGAATTTTCATCCCATATAGATTCTTCCCAAACCATTAATACCAGGTAACAAATTTCTATACCCCATATTTTTGGGTAATAAAAATTATCCATACCATCCTACTACAATCATTAATAAACATGATATAATATTATTTCCAATCAGTGAATATAGGTGTAATAGGTATATATACATCTACATCTACTATTTCAAGAAACCTAGTTGATTTCTCCTTCTTAGATGATAGGTTTTTTTTAATGATTCTCCCTTTTGAGAAATTATAATATATATGGTTGAGATCAGGTGGTAATTAGGATATCTCCTAATTCTTCATTTTTAACCAATTCCCCTAAGATTTTTTTTGTCTCAAATAGACATGTGTTTTATAAGATAATTCACTTTCTTAATCCATAGAAAAAAAACACCTATATCATTCATCATTGAATTAAATATTTCCCTTGGTGTTATTATCATAAAAAAATAATCAATCCATATCATACTTTTATAAAACATGTATTCTTAATGAATATAACTTCATATCTCGAGTCACATAATAAAATCAAAATCTGTATGTTGTGATTTATACCCTCATCATATAATAAATAAATTCACCTTAGGTATGTGCCACCAATTTTTGTTTTCCCAAAGAAAATGACATTTGAACCCTTATCATTTTTAAATTGAACTACTCCAATATTCCCATATTTTATCACTATGATAAGATATTTATTTGCTATCTAGTAGTATGTTCAACCACTATCTAGAATCCATGATCAAACTCTATATTTTTATTTCAAGGAAACCAAAATTATATTGGTTTTTCTATATTTCAATCTCTTGTTCCAAGTCCACTTATTAGTTTATATTCAGTGGTGAATGAAAATATTCCACCTCTATCACAATAGCTTCTTTCTAATCTTGTAAGGATGTAAATATATTATGTGTTTTTAATATAATTGATCATTTCTCAAAGTATTGTGGTTTTATATGCATCTCTATTAGAATATTCCCATATACTCCTAAATTAAAATTCAATTCCCAGTGTCCATAACCTCCCAGACAAATGCAACGACCCTAAAAATCATATTGAACAAAAAAAATATCATCATCCATTTTTATTGATCCCAATCATTGAATAAATTTTTAACTATAGAACACACACATTATATATGTCACATTATTACATAAAAAACATGTAATTCAAGGTTTATTTTCTTCTTTCATCTCTATTCAACTCGTGTCCTTTTATGTCGTTTGAGTGTTACCCAATCCAATATTCTCCCGAGGAGTGGTTACTTATGTATTTACATCAGTTTAAATAGATTTTTCCTCATGTTAAAGATATGTAATATTGTTTCCCTTAACATTGAATCATTTTACCTATGGGCCAAGAAAATCATTTTTATATGATTAAAAAAATCTTTAGCATCTTTCGATGCGATTGTACTCAAGCATCTCATTATCATAAAATATAAATAAGTATTCCTTTATCGTCACACTTCCATCCCAATATCATGACTTTAACATTGATCTCCTCTATTATTTTCCGTAATTATTTAAATTATTTGGTTGGGAAATTAATAATTTATGTCTATTATATAATCATGAACTGAAACTTAACTCCATACTGGGAGTTTCGATAATTTCTAGAACTAACTTATTTTATCTCCATTTTAAATTATGAGGTCCTCAATTATTATTGATAAATATAGTGTTTATAATAATTTAATACTACATTCTTCTACTTTTTTATCCTTAAATATATCTATTTCCTTAATATCTTTGTCAAATTTAGATTCAAGTTCAACTATTTCTACTATTTTAGAACCTTCATTATCATTATCATTTAGTGAGGTATTTTTTGTTTAATCCACAAGATGTTCTCAGTCAATTAATCAATAATTATAGACCTTGTAAACTTCTAGTTTCTCTAAAACATTATCATAACATAGAGGTTATTATTTCCCTTTAATGAATTTATTATAGGAATTACACTTACCCTTTAAATCATTTCACCTTATTTGTGGGAACATCATCTTAGTCATTGTCATGGAATATCTTAGGACATTTAGTATCATGGTTCCCCAATTTTGCACACTGAATTAATAAAATTGGAAGATTGACTTTGAATTTTTTTTACTATTTTAAACTTTTAGGAACAAAATGACATAATTTCTTCAACTTATCATCCCTTAGAATCATTATTCAATTTAATTTCCTTAATTTCATAGAATTATCACTTTGGATAATTTTACTCTATCACAAGATCAGAATAATTATTTCTCATATCAATTATCTCTTTATATATTAATGCATTTATAAATTGGCATTGAAACACTATGGTGTACTTCTTAGAAGTATTTTAATGATTTTAATATCATCATGTACTTTATTAAATCAAAATATGTTTTCTACCAAAATGTGAACCCAATTAAGGAATGTATCAACTATAAAGACCCCAATCCTAGTATCCTGGAACTTGTTCCTTTATTTATTACGTTAGAATATATTTACAGCACTAATCCAAAGGTGTTGATATGTTTGATTGTTTTGGATACCAAAATAAGTACATGTACATTAAATTACTACTCTAAAGGAAAAAACATAGCAACTCCATTGGAAACACTTATAAACACCATGATTATCCATTGTAGCCATTCATAATATATATATATATATATATATTATCATCTTGTGGAATATTCGAAAATTAAAAAATAAGTGAGATCATATTCACATTAAGTGTAATAAATACATCAGAAACATAAATAATACAACATGTTGAATAACTAAAATAACTCATGATATTAAAACATAATCTTGAGCATAATTTGGTTGGAATTAATGATGAATGAATAATTTAATATAAATAAACACATGAATCATTAACATGTATATTATTCAAGTTGAATTATATAATTATTTATCAATAAATAATATTATCATTAAGTAATTCATAATGCTGAATATTATAAATATACCTTCAAGGCATCGGAGAAGATAGTAAACATAATGGGTAAAAACCAAGTCATGTTTATCTCATATGACCTACCAATGCATCGAGGGGATATAGAGGTACCCACCCATCACATAATAAGTCCAATTAATCTATAATATTAAGAAGGTTAATGATAAATAACATATACGTATGAAATATATATAAATATCCCCAATGTGTAAACATAATTTCAAACCATTGTGAGGAGTATGGTGAATGGTATCAATATGGCACATCCACAATAAAAATGATCACAAAACATGTAAAAAATATGCTATATGATAATAATAAGATAAAAAATCTCAATAAATCATAAAATTTAATAGATTTTTCTATATAAGTGAAAATATTCTAATAAAACCACCATTAAATTCCTGAGAAAAATACCCCTTTTACTTTTCAAAGAAGAGTTATTTTCAAAAAAATCATTTATATTTCTCATTTCTATTTGTATAAAACTAGAAATGATAAAATATTTTTTATTAATTACCAAATTAGTGATTTATAAAAAACAATATAGATATAAATTATATTTTTGAAGATACATGTAAATGGGAAAGAAGTCAAGAAGTTTTATTTAACTGGGTTTGCTTATAAGAAATAATTGAGGAGAGAACCTTGAAATTTTTTTATTTCCAATAAAATAAAGTGGAAATGATGTATATATATATCATAGGAAAATATAAACATGATATATAATAAGTTTACATAATGAAATAATCATTTCATTAGTCTAACGATTGTGCATGAATAACCTAAAAGAAAAAATGAAGGTTCAGGCAGAATCCCTTACCTTATGTTCGTTTGTGTTCTGCATTTGACCTTAATGTCAAGGAAACTGAAATTAAATAAAATAAATAATTAATTTGTAACCTTTTTTAAATATAATTTGTTATTTATAGTTCTATTATGTTCATTTTTGGCCTTATTAATTAGTTATAGAGTTTAATATTATCTTTCGAGAGCATTCATTTTCTTGGCATTCATGTTTGTTTGTCTTTTTTATAAGTAATGAAGTTCATATAAAATTGGTATAATTATACATAAGTTGAATAAGATGTTATTAATGAAAATAATTAAATTTATCTGGTATAATATTTTTTCCCTAGATATTGTTAGTAATCAATAGATAACAAGTAAATGAAAATTTTTTTAGATTAGTCTTAGCAGTTTTAGACCAAAATATTCTCATTTTGTTTTATCAGTCATTATTATTATAATAAATTTCACACAGAACCTAAAAATGTTTGTTATATAAATTATAATATATGTTTCATGAATTAAAATTGTTTCATCAATATCATTGAATTTTTTGAAGGAAAAATTAAAACGTGTTGTATTTGAAGGCGATGAAAACAGACAACACAAACGATGTTACCAATTTTAGAATTGATGGATGAAGATATGTGGATTGATGATTAACTATTCCATTAGAATAAATAATATATTATACTTAAGGTAAAAAATTCAAAATAATATTTTTATGAGGTATGGTGATGATATAATAAAAAAAATAACTTCGAATGAAATTAAAAGAAAAAAGGCGTTATTATTTCTTGATTTTCTACTCATGGAAAACCTACTGATGGAAAAGGTTTGGGAATATTGATGAGTCCAAGATATCATGGACGTGTGGGATTGTCTTGGGAATTTTTTTGGGATGGAATTTAACAAGGATTAAATCATGGAAGGTGTGAGGAAAAGAGGTGGTGAGGGGTAGTATTTATAGTGGTAGAGAGGATTGTTTTTGGAATATTTCATTCATATGTTTATTATTTTTTATCAAGAATATTAATAGTTTGAGATTTATCATAAAATATATTAAATCAATTAAATGATGTTCTATATTAATATCCTAAAACCATCCATGAATCATGTAATAGTGTATCTAACTTTAAATGCATTTATACATAAAACTACGGTATTTTACTATTCACCACAAATCAACTATTTCAGTAAAATACCAAAACACCACCCTAACCATTTTTTGATGTTTATAATTTAAAAATGAACTCAATTTTATGAAAATTATTTTCAAAATGTGATAATTTTAATATTTATTTAAATTCATAATATACTCAAAAATACAGTTTTTAAAATTATAACTTATTTTATAACACTCTGAAAAATTAACTATGTTCTAATTAAATTATTAAAAAATTATAGGACAACAAAATTTGGATTTATGAATTAATTTTATGAAAATTAATTATATTTTAAATAATTTTATTAATTAAATAATTTTATGTAAATATTTATAACTCAAAAAATACCAACACTTAATTAATTATTTTTAAAAATATTTATTTACTTATACCATGATACAATTATATCATACATTCATTTATCAGATACATAAATTTTAGTTATACATTCATCGGTGAGGTTGCTATTCATGTGGTGGATTTAATTTTCATAAGGGTCGTATTACTATTCCTATGGAAAAGTTTCTATTTCATCTATATAGGTTCTTTGACATCTAGAAATACCTCTTATTTCACTTATTATTCATTTATAATTTTTGTATTGTGTTACCTAATTTATTTTATGTGATTTATACTACATGAAGAAATTATAATAAGGGAAATTTCATTGAAATAATTTTTGGTCCATAAATTCTCCCCTCCTATAAAAATTTCATCCTATAAATTTTTAGAATTTCACCTCATAAAAAGATATGGGTAGTTCTTCATCATAAGTACCTTTGGATCCCACATCAACTATTGAATTTTATGATTTTTACAATGTACAGTTTCTATCTATGTCATCTAATTCCTCAACACAAAATCTTTAGTGTCTAGAAACTGGATAGGCTTTTCACAATTAGATAAATCTGGTTCTAAATATATTCCTTCATAAGTGAGGACATTCACTGAGTCTGGCATGTACTTTATTTATAGAGGGACGTGGGAAAAATTATATGATTTAGAATGTCTAGGTGAATTCAAAAAATTATAATCCCCATCACCAACTCTAATCATGAGTTTAAAATATCAATATACTTGGGGCTCAGTTTCCCTTTCTTTCAAAATCCTAAAACACCCTTACATGGAGAAACATTCAAAAAAACATGATCTCTCACTGAAATTTCAAAATCATTCCTTCAATTATCATCATATATATTTCTCCGAATCTGAGATTCTTTGAAATTTTTTTGAATAGTCCTTAACATAATCGTTGTTCCGTCCACAAGCATTGGGCCTATAATATTCCTTTCACCAAATTTATCCCAACATGTTTGTGTGTGAAATATCTTACTATAAAATGCTTTATATGGCTCTATTTGAATACTTGAATGAAAACTATTATTTTATTAAATCATTAAAAAAGGTAAATATTGTTCCAAAAAACCTTTAAAATCAAGAGATAATGATCTCAAAATGTCTTTTAATTTTTGGATCATCCTTTATGACTACTAATTATTTTGAAGGTGATAATCAGTACTCAAATGAATCTTAGTATCCAAAGCATTATAAAGTCTTTTTGAAATACATTATGTAAATCATAGATAATTATTTTATAAAATTGATATATATTCCATAGTAATTCTTAATACGTTTATAATTTTGAGTCGTGTAATGTGCTGTAATGGAAAAATTCTCTTTTATAGTGAGAAAATGTGTAGATTTGGAAAGTTAATAAAAAATTACCCATATTGAATCATTATTTATTTGAGATTTCAATATTCCAGTGAAGCAAAACATGATTATTTCTTCCCATTTAAATGTAGGAATATTTATAGGATTCATAAATCTTCTTGGATGTTATACTTTAGCCTTTACTGGTTGACAAACTAATCATCTTGACACAAAATCAAAAATTTCCCACTTCATGTTATCTCACGAGAAATGTTCCTTCAAGTATGTATACATCTTAGTCATACCGAAGTGTATAGAGAAATTTTAACTATGTCCAATATGAAATAACATATGTTTTAGCTCAAGTATAGAGGTATCAAAAGTACTCTTCTAAAATTTTAGAATTCAATCCTTATACTCGAAGTATGGTAACTTCTCATCATTCACAGCTTTAATTTTCTTTTTAAAATTCTCATCATCAAACTGAGAACTTTTAATCCATTCTAAAAAATATGGTCTTGGAACCAATTGAAAAAGTAATGATGTTTCACCTACTTTAAAAATTCATATCTCAATATTTACTAGATCCATGTACACATTTTCTTTTTTAAAACTTATTTCGATCAAAACTCCATGATTTTTCTAGATCAATGCATCTATATGTTATTCACATTCCATGGGTGGTAGTGAATTGAATAATCATAACCATTTAGTAGTTCGAGCCATCAGAATTTCCTCATGTTGAATTCTTTATCTGAGATGATATATTTCATGATCTTGTTATCAATATATATATCTCACATCTTTCTCCAAAAATATAGTGTATGCAAATTTAATAATAAAGATTACAACCACTAACTCAACATCATGAGTTGGGTATTTATGTTAATGAATTTTTAACTACCTTAAGGCATAGGAAATAACAATATTATTATATAGAAGGAAAAATATTTGTCCTTTCATTAACACATCACTATAAAAAAACAAACCATTATCCAATGGCAGAGTCAAGATTAGATCATTCACTAATCTCCTCTTAAATTATTCAAAACATTATTCACATTCTTTTATCCAAAAAAACCTAACCCATTTAAATATTCTTGACTAATTGGTTAGGCAATTAGGAAAATTTTAAACAAAATTCCATTATTAACCTAATATCCTAATAAAACTACGTACCTCCATTATGTTCATTGGGGTAGGCCATTTCAGAACATCCTTTTCCTTCACAAAATAAAATAAGATTACATCTTTATTTACAATATATACATGATGAAGAAAACTGATTAAAGACAAAATTAACACATTTTAAACATCCCATATAATTCATTTCTTCTAATATTCTTAAAAAACAGCATGTTATTCTCATCGTCATAATATATTATAGAGTATACCAAGATATCTTCAATAAATAAAAAATATTCATCAAGATATTCCTTGAAAACTCTATTCATTAGGTCCATGAAAACATAGGGTTCATTAGTTAGTCCAAATGGAGTTACTGTAAACTTTTAATAACCATACCTAGTGTAAAATATTTTATTTGGAATATTTTCCATCCTCACATGAAACTGATTTTTTCTATATTGAAGGACAATATTCAAAAAATACTGTGTTCCTTAAAGTAGATCCAATAAATCATCTTGGTATGGAATGGTACACATGTTATTTATTTTAGTAATATTGAATTATATATAGTCAATTATTACCCTCATGGATCCATATTTATTCTTGAAAAAGAGAATAGGGGCTCCCCATTGCAAAAAAATAGGGAGAAGAAATCATTTGACACTAAATTCATCAAGTTATTTCTTTAGATGTATATATCTATAATGTCTATTTTATAAGGATTAATTGATATTATTCTTCCTCCTAGAATTAAATAAAAAGAGAACTCCACATCCCTCTCTGGATAATGTCCACATAAATCCTCTATAAAAACATCAATATATTTTTACACTATTCATACATATTAAATTTGAAGATTCATAGATTATGTTCTCTCTTCCAGCCCAAGAATTTAATTTAAAAGAGCTACTATAGGCGGACCTTGATAAGAACCAGATGAAGATATTTCTTAAATAATGATAATGGATTCTAAATTGTCCTAAAAAATCATGACTGCGTCATTCTTAAAATTTACCAAGGAAGGCATAGGACAAGGCCGAGTGCCCAGTCCCCTAGAAATATATTAATAAAAAGAAAGAGAAAAAATCTTAAAATTTATTTTTCATCATATTTTCAAATCCATCCATGATGAGTATTAAATAAAATTCAATAATATGTTTGATGTAAAAGTCAACAACTAAATAATGTGTACATGTCATAAAAGGTAATAACCAATACATCTTTGATGTAATGATATTTACCTTATGAGTTTTTAAAGAAATATAATTTTTTAAATCAAAATAGAAATGTATAATTTTCGTCATTAACTAGGATTTTATAAAATAATATTATGAACGAAAATAAAATAAACTATTGGACATGTTTTTGGATTTGATTAAACTGACTACAACCACATCAGTAGGAATGTCAACCACAATAGTTGTGTCATCATAAGCTTATACTTTATCACATGGCCTACATTGGTTAATGTCTCTTTGATGCTCAGGAAAATAATTCTCATAATGTACCATCTCTTTACAATGGTAGAATTGAACTTTTATAGCTTATTTATTTCCCATTAATTAATGGGCATTATGGGATATTTCTACACACTCTTTACCAACACACATACCCTTCATGTAACTACTAGGGTGTTTCTTCCCTCATGTATCAGAGGAGGGAAATTCAACTATTACCTTATTAAAAATTTCATTATTTACGTTTCTAGAGTTTTCAACAACCCTATTATTCTATTTATTTTTCTTAATATCACAAGACATAGAGAATTGTTTTTCTATATTGATAGCATATGAGAGTATATCTTCATATGATGAGAATTTTTGGGGTAACATTTCCCTTCAAAGTAATAGTTTTAAACCATCAAATAATCGATAACTATTTCTCCATAGTTTATGTATATAGTTATAAACATTCTTTTATAAACACATAAATTTGGATTTATACATGTAATTTTTTCTTCCTTTTGTTGTCTTAGGGTCAATAATTTATTATCCATATATTCTCACTATTCATGTTTGAAACATTTTTCCAAAAAAACCATAAAATCATTACATTCCATATTTTCCATTTTCCTCATCCTTTTAATTTTGAATTAATGTCCACCAAAGATCCACATCTCATGATAGATGATAAATTACCATTATAATCTTATCCCTTTCATTACTTCCCAAATCAAGAAATATTTTCTCCAATGAACTTATCCACTACTTCGCTACAAATGTGTTTGTAGTCCCATTGAATAATGAAGGATATTATAAAATAAATAAGTATAAAAATCATCCTCCACATTGTGGATTATGATTCTTCATATAGTTAATATTATTATGCATTACATGAGTCATCCATCATTGTATAGTTATATGTTTCCCAACAATAGTCGCAGATCTAGTACTGACATCATAGTCTTGCATAGCAGGGAAATCCCTACATGGGATTCGTGCATTGATACAGTTTCAATTCCCCCATTATACAACATTCCAAAATAATGGAATACACTAGATTAGGGTATGAATCATAATTTATAATATCAAAATAGAAAAATAGTTATAAAAAATTGAAATTTTATTCATAGATAATCTCATAATGAAAATATAATTTTGGTGGGGACCAATTTACTTTTAAATCATTCATAATATATTGTAAATAAAATGAGAATAATCCTAACCATATCCCATGTGAGTGTCAAACTAGTTTCATAGTAAGGCCAAATATCATTTTCTATGTTATCCTGAGTCCAGCCCAAGACACATTGTCAAAGATGTTATGCCTATGTACATCTGTGACGGAATAATGTCCACCTATAGTATCCAGTCATGGATGTTTTTCTAGGATTATCCACTAAATATTTACTATATAAAATTAAAAATGTACTTATATTCGTATAATATGAGTATATTTTAGGGTTATGGTCCTTAATCTATATTTTTTATATCTAGTTTACAGGGATTATACTATACAATCTCTGATACCAACTACAATGACCTCGACACCAGTATCCAAGAGCTGGTTCATTTATTTAGTACATTGGAATTGATAAAAGTCATGAATCCCAAGGAAATGACCAGTTTATTAGTTTTGGAAACCAGAATACATACATGTACTTAAAATTACAACTTGAAAGGGAAAAAAACATAAAAACACCCTTGGAAACACTGATAAACTTCTATATTATCCCTTATAGTCATTTATCAAATACATATTAACATCATGTGTAAACATAAAACATAATAAAGGGGTGTGGCCAGATTATTAGTCAGGGTAAAAAATACAACAAAAGAATAAATAATAATTCATTTTGAATAACTAAAAGAATTCATTCTTTTAAAACATATTTTTTATCATATTGTTGTAGGAATAAAAGATGAATGAATAAATCCATATAAATAATCACATGAAACATTACCTAGGATATTATACTAGTATATGTATCTCATGATTTATAAAGTACTAAAATTATAATGAGGTAATGCAAATCACATACAATATAAACAAACCATTAAGTCCACTTACAAGATACAATATATAATGGTTAAAAACCATGTCTAGTTTGTCTCATGAGACCTACCAATGCATCGAGGGGATATACCGGGCCCCACCCATAAAATACTATGTCCAATTAATTCCTCATATTAATTTATTTAATCTTAAAGAATATATACATATGAAATGTAATTAACCTTCCCCAATCTGGAAACATAATCACTAACCATTCTGAGTAGTATATTTAATTACATCAATATTTCATATCCACAGTAAAACTAATAATAATACATGAAATAAAAAATTGTATATGATAACCAGAAGTGATCATTATGAAAATGTAAAATATAGGTTTTTAAATAAATGAAAATACTCTAATAATATCAATGATAAATTCTTTATAAAAATACCCCTTTATTTTCTAAAGAAGAGTTCGTCTAGAAAAATAATTTGTATTTTGAACATGATCATAATATCCTAGATAATAAAATAAAATATAATTAATTAATTAATTAATTAATTAATTAATATCCTTATCTACATGTACTTTATTCTTTATATTTTTATTAATTTCATTTATTACCTTATTGACTACTTATAGTGATTAATTTTATCATTCATGAGCATCCATTTTCTTGGTTTTCAAGATCGGTTCATTTGTTTATAAATAACGGAGTTCCTGTAAATTGGAAATAATTATCATGAATTGGAATTATATGTTATTAAATTATATATAGATGTTTAATTTTTCTAATATATTTTTTTCCATGATATTAGGATGAATCATTAGATTACATGTAAATAATAATTGTTTAGATTAATTTTAGCTATTTTAGATCACAAGGAACTTGATTTGTTTTATTATTTATTATTATGTAAATATGTTACTTCTACAACCTAGAAATAGTTTTAGTATTAATTTTAAAATCTATCAAACATTGAAATGGTTTCATGTAAATCCTTTAATAGGGTAAAAAAAATGATAACTTGACATCATTGAAGGTGATGGAACAACACCTCACAAACGAGGCTTCAATTTTTAGAATAAAAGGTAGAGGATAAGGGAATTTATGATAGATTATTCAATTAGCATAATAAATTAACAAAATATTTAAGGTACTGAAGTTTTCATTCAATTTTAATAATGAAATTTGAGGAGAGAATATGAAAATAAAAGAAAATGAAAATAAATTAATTGAAAAGAAAGGGGGTTTTTTCCCTTTATTTTCTCCTCCATTAGATCCTCGTTAGGAATACGATTTTGATGTTTTGATTATACAAAGTGGTGGAAGATGTGGGGGAGGGACTTGAGAAGATTATGGGTTGGAATTTTATAGGGATCAAATATTTAAAGGTGTGATGGGAAGAGTTGGAGAGGGGTGGTATTTATTGTGGAAGAGGTGAGTGGTTTTTGAATATTTTATACAATTGTTTATTACATTGGATCAAGATTATATATTTATAGAGAATTATCATAAAATTTATTAAAATAATTAAGGAAATTTTTGTATAAGGGTTATAACATCATTCAGGAATTAGTAAATTGTGTATTGAACTTATAATTTTTTTATACTATAAATTAATGAATATTAATATTCATAATATTCAATTATTTCTGAAAAATCCCAAAAAATCACCCCACTAATTTTTATATGTGTATAATTTTAAAATGAAATCCCATTTATGATTTTTTTAAAATATGATAAATTTATTTTTTATTTAAAATCATCATTTACTCAAAGAAATTCATTTTTAAAAAAAATTTAACTGATTTTATAACACTGAACAATTATCTAAGGTATCATTAAATAATCCTAAAATCATAAGACAAAAAATATTAATTTATGAATGAATTTTTTGAAAACAATTTTATTTTAAATATTTTTGTTAATGATAATATTATAATTAAATATTTATGATTCAAAAAAATACTAACACATAATTAATAATTTTAAAAATATTAATTAACTTATACTATAATATAATTATATCATATTTTCATTTATGATATGCAAATTTTTTGTATACATTAATGGGTGAGGTTACTATTAATGTAGTTGATTTATAATTCATAAGGGTCATATTATTAATCTTAAGGTTAAATAATTTTTTCATCAGTATAGGCTCGTTAACATCATGAAATACCACTTATTTCACTTATTCTTATTTTATAAAGTCTACATGGTGTTCTATAAGTGATTGTATGGTATTTATAACATATAAAATAATAAGTAGAATAATTTCAATGATATAATTTTAGTTCTTTACAAAAACTTTTTAATTTTGTATAATCTTTTGATCCTTATTGATATTCCAAAACATTTACATTTTTATTTCTGAAAACATTAAAACACCCTCATAAATATTGAGTAGTTTCTCTAAAATAGTATAAGAGGGTTTTCAGGAAAACACTATTTTATAGATAGTTTTATCCTTGAATCCTTGAATATATTATGTTTTTGGCTTCTTCATCCAATTCATTATGATATCAATATGAAATTTATCTACTATACATGATAAATTTCAATTCAAAATTCAAATAAGACTTATCTTAGAAAATGAATTCTTTAATATATGATCATTAGATCATATTTTATTATGTAATCACAATTTAAATCTATTTGATTCATTGATGTTTGATTAATAACTTCTAAATAGTTGTTAAAGTGAAAAACCATTAGAAAATTCCTTAAAGCCATGATTTTCAATCACCACAACTTGTTTAGTGATTATAACAACCATGTTGGAAAAAAATTACCTTAAATATGGATGATGAAATACTCACATGTCTAAGTTCCACAATCAATAAAAATACAGATACTTATACCCTAAACCACCAAGACCACTAAAATACCCATAGAATTTATCCCCAATTTACACAAGAAATCTCTGAATGAAGCACACCTACCTCTATGGTTTGGTGATGTTTTTTTCCAATTTTTATTACCCATAAATGAAAACAATTATTTTTAAATTGAATTTTCTATATCATTTATAATTCCCTATGTGGGATTCCCTGTTTTTATAGATATTTTGAAATCCAAAATATTGAGTATCAAATCATGGTACACACCAAATTCCTAATTTGGTGTCATACAAAAGTTACCATGGTTGAGACTCTGATGTATATGATCCTTCATATTTCTCTTAGGTAGAAATATAAATTGAAACACCACTTAAAATACCTACAAAAACACCACCCAATAAATTTCAAAGCTCTATTTCTAATAAAAGGACATGGCGTAATGTTCAGTGAAAACACAATTCATGAAATGGATTAAAAAAATTTAATTTATAGTATATTTTCTAGATTATAATACTCCTTTAAACTTTTTCACACAACTGAATTCTTATCATGAATATTTATAAATAGGCATGCCAACAAAAACAAGAGAAAATTTCTCAGAGGGGATTTTTTCCAACATAAAATAATACACATTTACAAACATATAAATGTTATATATTTTATTTTATTTTATTTTATTATTTTAAATTCAATTAATATTGTAAATTAATTATTAAAATTAAAAACATAAAATATAAATTAAAACTGGGGGGATTAAGAAAACATATCCTCATGAAATATATATTTTTAAAGCTAAATAAGTAATTACAAATAAAAATATATTATCAAAAAAATTTATTATTCTCATAATATTCTTTAATAATGTTTCATTAATATTTAATTTGTTATAATGGTGCTTTAAGTGTTTTAAGGAATTTAGAAACCTAATCGAATGTGTTTATCTCTTAATTTCAACTATTTATAGTTCATGATTTTTCATTCTCACTTTTATTCTTGTAGGAAACATATTCTATAAAAATAATTTCTCAAAAATATTTTTATATTGTTATATTAATTAATTTTTATTATATCAATTTAATTACAAAAAAACAAAAATAATGAAATTTCTCGCTTCTTTTTCTTTGACACTCCATCTCTCCCTATATATTTATATAGATTAATTCAAATAAATTTAATTTATATTAGAAATTGTTTTTTATTATTCCTTTCTATATATATAAATTTGTTAATAAAAAATTCATTATGATTTATGATTCGTTAATATATTATAATACATTTTATGACAAAATTACCCAAGTGTTCATTTGATTTCCTCATAATTTATCCTTTGAATCACATTTATGATTCCTGATCAATGTTATGTTTAATTATTTATAATGGAAAACTATTATTAATATCCTTTTATATCATGGTTATTTACCTACATTTAAACAATTTTCACCAGAATGGATGTTACTATATGATGTTATTTATTTTTATGAATCCTATTTTTTTAACATGGGTTGTCCAATTTTTGAATAATGGTTGTTATATGATTGTTTTATTCCATGATATATTTTGGGAACAAAATATTTATAAAAAAAGGATTTTATTAGTGGGACCAAATCTATATAACCCTCCATTATATTTTTAATGCTTTTAGAAAATGAGATAGTATGTTTGGAGTATAAATAGAGAACCTAACCCAATTTTATTATGGATTCATAGAAGTAATCTTTGTAATATGCATATGATATTACAATATTATTAATGTGAAGAATTCCATGTATAATTACTATGATATCTATTTTCTAAAAATAATATTACTATTCCAAAATTTTCAGAATTCCCTTTATAATCTTTAAGTACACATGTTAAATAATTTATCTCATTCTTCCTTACAATTCACATCACACTGAACATTTGACATGAAAATTCTACTATGTATGTCTCTAGTAGATCATATATGTTTATTAGATAATGATTTCTTATATGTGTTGTATGATATAGGCTTTAAATGATGATTTAAGTTTATTTTTTTGATATATTTTCTATTAAAAAAGTTTTCTAAGATATTATACCAATAAAAGTCAGGTTTTATAATATAATGGATGATTTACATATAGTTAATTTTTGAACTATGATAGATATAATATAAAACAATGGTTCAATTAATAAATTTCTCAATTTATGTATATTAAATATAATTACTAATTTATATATATGTATAACTATGGATCCCAACATTATTAAATTATGTTTTATTCTTATAACAAGCTTTTTATGTGTTATTTTTTTAACGACGAGGTAACTTTTCAATAAAAATATAATTTTTAATATAATAATTATCTAAAATAAAATTGAAAATTTGGATATTGAGTTCAAAAAATCAGTTGACTATTTAAATTATTTTTTGATATGATAAAATAACCAAACCCTATGAAGTGGCTAATTATTCCTAAAAATAAGTTACTAGTAATTGATTCCTTCATTTGAAAAATATGGAGTTAATTTATGAAATCATTAGATGTAATTATTATAAAAAAATTAATAAACTAAAAATTAAATAAATCATTCGAAATCCATTATCATAATCATGAATATGTAACTACAGTTCTCTCATATTTGGATAATGAAACTAATAAACTATGTATAATGATAAGAATACTAAGACTAAAAATGAAATTGAATAAGTTGATTGGTAATGAATGAAAAAAATAATTCATAATATATATTTTATCCATATAATTCATAACAAAATGGAGGGATAAAATATAAACCTAAAAATAAGGAAAATATATCTATCATGAATTAGGAGGGAAAATTTGGATGGTTTTTGTGGAATGAAATTGGATTATTAATCAATAATGTTAAAAAACTAATATATTCATTAACATGTTCTAAATTTATCTCTATAAATATCTACCTATAAAATATAATATATGTTTTGAATATGTATAATGATATAACATAAATTTAGATATTTATTTTGTATAATGGTTTCATGGACATGGAAAGATAATGTGAAGAATATATTTTCATACTAGTGGTCTGAATGAAAATTGTCACAGTTGAAAGAATATACTATGATCAACATGTTAAGAATATAGTATGAAAATCACGTTTAACTACATTAATGAAATACATAATTGTATAAAACACTGAAAAGAATAACATCAATACCAAGAGTGCTGAAGGGACATAAATTGTCTACATAATATAATAGAGGTTAGGAAAGATCCATATAATGAACCAACCATGGATTAATTATCCATATACAATGAAATAAATCACTATTAAATTCAATCAAACAAATGAAGGATCCTTGGGGATAATTAATGAAAATCTATATCAGATCCAAAAGTGAAATGGAGACCCTATTCCAACACCAATATCATGGTAGAGCAACACAATAGGGTAATAAAATATATACTAACGATTCCTTCAAGAATAATATAATTATTAATTTATTATTTTCCAATTTATTCATTAATATATTTCATATTTGATGATATATTGTATCTCAATGTCAATTACATAATGTCATGATATCAATGAGATCATACAATGGTGAAATTATCAAAACACAAGTATATGACTCTCAAATAATATTTATGGAATGAGTCTTCCTGTGAATACTATAATTTTTTATTTTGTGGAATTTGACTCTATGTTAAACATGGATACACAGTAATTATAGATGCTCAAAAATAATATATCAACAAAAGTAAATAACCTTATTTAACCCAAGACATTCTAGGATTTTATATAGATGTGTGGAAAATTATGAGTCTCTTTTAGGGAATTATTCATTTGTATGGCATTGATACCCCTTAAAAGAATATAATTCTCCAATAATTGAGGGATAATAAAATATAAACATGGAAAAAATGTATATTTAATGTTAACAAATTGATTTACTCCTAGAATAATTTTTTGGTCTTCCCCTAGTCTAATAAGTAACTTCTCAATATAAATTATACCTTGTGATATTCCTATATTAATGATACCCTCTATTGTTGCACTTATTGAACTATATGAATTGAAAATAAATTATAAAATATTATGAACAAAGGATTTATATGATATATTTCAATACCTTAGGTTATATTAGTTCTCTTTATTAATAATAAAGATAATGAAATTTCACCCTGAAGAGATTATCATGTTCGTAACAACATGACCATAATGAACATGTATCCAAAAAAATATAATGATTACTTGTTTCGTCAACTTAATTGAGTGTGAAACATCTCAAGATTGGAAAATACTTCAAGATATCATCAAATGGTGGTAAATAGTGGACATAATAAAAATATTTCTTTTTAGCTAATATAAGGATTCTATAAGTTCACAGTGATGCCTTTTGGTATAAAAAATACCCTAGAATTCACCATATACTTGATGAGTATATCATTTAGAGATGACCTTTATTATTTTATTGTGTTATTTATTAAATTTATTAATATATACTACAAAAGATTATATTAATATAAATAAAATTTATATACAAGGAAGAAAACATTTATTAAGGATAAGTTATTGAAAAAATCTATCATTTGTGACATTTATATGTTGTAAGACTCATTATTGATGTTTTTGATCCTATGAATGTAAATTTTTGTTATCCATTAATGTAAAATGTCAAATTAGAGTAGTCTAGAACTATAAGGGTTATGGGGATCCATAATATTATTATATTATTTGGGCTGTACACATGCATTTCATAATGAGGAAAATTATTCTTACCAGAATTTTATGATAGACAATATAATAGTGATACAATATATGTTACAAAGGCATAATATCATGGGTAAATTCTGGTCATACATCACTTGTAGATAATAATAATTAAACATTATTTAATTATTTATCCTATACAGGCAGAGGAAAATGTAGTTCTTACTGGCCTAACCCTGTGTAATTAGAGAAACTTGGTACTCACGAAGGTTGAAATAGACTTGATGATTCTACATGACTCCCTACATGGCACCAGATCCATCCCTTGGTAGATTGGGTACACCGTCAGAAGATGCAAATCTTTTCTCAACTATAAAATCCAGGTTACTCATACATGGCGAGAGGGAAACAAGGTCTCAGATCACTTGGCTATGTTGGCAGACCAGAACTCCAGCATCAGATGTCTCCCTAACATTACTTCCCTTAAACCGGAAGGCATCAATTTGATCCACTGGGATGCTCTTGGCCATCACTATTTTAGGACCCCATAGGGATGGTGCACTTGCCTCCTCTCCACCTTTCCCTTTCTATGTACTTGGTCCTTTAGAAAAATTTTAACAATAGTGAGTGGCTCCCATGATTCTTAGGAAAATTGTGTGAATAATGAAACATTTCTCTACAGTTGAAGCACCAGATTTCAGTGGTTTAATTCTTTCCCTTACATTCATTATATAGATTAAATTTATCTACACACATGTAAAAAACTCCCATTCCATACATGAATTTTCTAGGAGGTTTCATTCCAAAATTTTCATATGAAGGAAATTGATTCATTCCTTTAAAAAAATATTAATCAATGAAATGGTTGAGATAAAATCCTAGTAAGGGGAGGGATGACATAGATGGCACAAGAGACATGAATTAATAGTACATTAGTGAGTATAATAAACATAGTCATGTCAAAAACACAAGATCATCCAAATAATTGCATGGGAATCATTTTATGATGTCGTGAAATATGGACAATAAATTGTAACGAATCATCATGACATTGTGGTCAAATACCATAAATTATTTTGTAAGAATATAAAATCATTTTCATATAAAATATATAAATAAATAATTACATAGTAATTGTGAAAAATATATAATACTATTCACAAAAAATTAACATTACCACATGAGAAATATCATATATATCAATACATTGAAGGGCTATATAATTCTGGACCCACGTATCACATCAGGAAAATCTCAAAATCATTCATCACCAAGGGAAATAGAATAATCATAGTGATAAAACAGACTAATGGAATATATTTGTTTTCAAAAATTAATTATAATGGATACATTATTGAATATGCTTTAGAGTTCCAAAATGAATAAGAAAAATCACATATTTTCAAAAAGCATCATCATTATTGAGTGGATGAGAAATATGTCAATGAAATTCCATGTGGTATTTTGGGAAATAAATCCTCATAGAAAAATAATTTTATTTTGACTCAGAAAATATCTTTATAAGGGGGAAACTTTTATATCCCCTAAAATAGAAGGGAAATAATATTTAAAGGATTATTTAAGGATATAAAAAAATAGGCATATTCAAATCAATATGATTTATGAGATAAGTAAAAAAGAATGAGTTGGGTTCGAGAGTCATTGTATGTTAAATCCAACATTATTTATTCAACATTTCACCAGAATTATATTTATTTTTTTCTATTTTATTACATTCTTGGTTGAATATAAATTGTTTTGTTATCATGTATCCATTAAATTATTCTCTGTTTGGTCGGTTTTTCTATTTTTTGAAGGTTATTTATATTGATTCATAATTAATTATGGATTCATAAAATATATGTAATTAAATATAATTATATTATATAAAACTCATATAATAAATCTCTGAAGATGGATATAGTTAGGGAGTTTGAAATGTCTTTTTAGGTAGTTAAGTGATGGTAGACGGGACATTTTCAAGTGTAGAAAAGATAACACTAAAAAATAAATATGTCCTAAATAGAGTAATTATATTAGTTAAAAATATTTAATATAATGTTAAAATAATACTAAATTAATGTTATAAGCCTTGGGAATGAAATGAACAGAGGAAAAGTGAAAGGGATGGAAGAAATAAAAAGAGATGTTGATGAAAACATACCCTCTGCTCAGTGTTGTTTCTTCTACAAGACACTAAAATCCATGAATAATTGAATTTTAAATACTAAAGAACATTACTATGGATTATAAGGGTATTACAATATAGAAATTTCGCACTGTTTTGAATTTGGTAAGTCAGGGACGAGTGGTTTTCCAAGGGGAGGGAGAGGGGATATTTATATATGATGAGAGGGGTATTTTAAGGATAAAATATTCAATAAAATATTATAAAGAAGGAAAACAATTCAATAGTGATATTTCCAAAATAATGAATCATATATCAACAAAATAAAATATTTTTAGTACTTTATTTCCCTTTAGAATCTTAACTAACTATTATATTAAAATGGAAAGTGGGAAAAATAAAAAATGGTAATTTCAGTGGCCTAGATATTTTGTTAGAATTTGAAAAATAATTTTTAGGTTTAAAAATGATGTTTATTTCATTAAAATGGTATATTACATTATTAAATTTTTTCCTATATGAACATTTTATCATTTATCAATTCATCATCACATCATCAGTATGAAATAAAACATTTGGTATTTAAAGAACATTTTTTTTCTATTAACATAAAAATTAATATATTTAATATTATTACTAAAAAATTACCATTGCAGAATTTAAATGTGGGGATTATAAATATGAAAATCATTTTATGGATTTTTTTAAAATAGATAATTATAAATTATAAATTAAAAAAATATTTTTTTATAAAATGCATTAAAATAGAGGTTAATAAAAATATGCATTAGTTTTCTTTCAGTTATTATTTTTGATATTTATTTTTTTTGAAATATAAAATTTATATTTTAATATGTTAATCATGATAAATACTTATTACATTAAATTTTAATAATTTTTGGTGAAATTATTATGATACTATTCAAATGGCCACTTTACTATTACAACATTCTCATTTCCTCCAATATATACGTCTTCATTATTTCATTTAAAATTCACTAGAACTTTTTCTAAAGGTTCTATATTTTCCTTTTATAAAATTTCAATGGGTTTACGATTATTTTTTCATTTTTATACTGTATTTAGTGGGAGTGAATATTATTGTAGATTTTAAGTATCCAAATTTTCCCATTCATCTTATCATATTTTATATTTTTACCGAGTTATAATATTTAGAATATCTATATGTTTATATGTTGACTTATGTAAAAACATATTTTAAGGAAATAATGTGTTTTTAGTGTATCAATGTGTTTTTGTGTATAATAATATATAATGTTATAAAACACACATTTAAAAAAGAAAAAATATCACCCATAAACTATGGTTCATTAAATCCCCCCCCCTATTTAGGAATTTCAACATAAATTTTTAACTCATATTATCAGTTGAGAATAGATAAGGGTAATTCTATTTCACCAATTCCAATGGTTCTCATAATTCTACTTTATATTTTTCGTTCCATGATGACACTTTGAAATGGTGAGTTATCTTGTTATGTAGAAATTTTTATATACTATACACGAAAATCATAGATGACTAATCATAGGAGAGATTATTCTCTAGTTATAAAACTTTAGGATTCAGTAAATGTGTGGAATTATTTATATATGTGATTAGGAGAGATATGGAAAATATGTCATGAAATTATCCCTAGTATGGTAGAACTTTTAACTAAGAAAACACTGATCTTACATGATCAAGGATCTGAAAGGGGATAATGTCCCTATGGAATGTATATTCATTATTTTCAAACCACATGAAATTCTTAGGTGGTGATACTTGATGAAAAACATTGTCTCTAATTCCAAAATAATGTTCCCTTTAATGGTTTTTACATAAAAGTTCTTTTGACATTGATAAACATTTATATTCATTTTTATGGATTAAACCTTTTTTCATATATTATAAAAAATTAGGTTTATGTATCATTCATATTTTAACATCACCCCTAAAGGTAGAATGTATATACCGATACCAATAAAAATATTAATATAGATCCATTTGAGTAATCATGTGGAAGGTTTTATTTTATAAGAACTCATCTAATTGAAGATGTGGATCCCAGTAACCAATAAATTCTATTGAGAAGGCTTTTAGAATGTAATAGGGTGTCTAATTGATCCTTTTAGATTTGGCATCAATTTTCATTATGATAGGACACACATTAATTCAATTCAATATTCACATCATGTTGAAAATTTATTTGGAATTTAAAATTGATCCATGGATCACAATCAATGATGATCAAAAGTAGCATCCTATAAATCATTAAAACATCCCTTATATATAATTTCAATTTATTAAAGTGGGATATCTTGTTGAAATAGATATAATGTGGTCATACTTGGTGAGGTAATCTATCACAACCCATATTTCATTTCTTCTTTTAGATGTATTTGGAAGATAAGTGATAATGTCTATGGTGATGTTCTCCCATTTCTAGTTGGGTAAAACAAATGGCTATATCAACCTATTGGGTATATTTTTATATACTTAAATTACTAAAATTACAAGAATGTTGAGGTGCACTAAAAAATACCCTTCTACATGTTGTCCCACAAGAGGAGATCTAGAATATCATAGAACATCTTGGTAAATCTAGTATCGATAGAGAAATACGAGATGTGTTGATTATCTAATAGCTCATTCTTTATCTTAGGTTATTTGAGAACAAAATAACTTGTTTCAAATCAAATGAAAATAACATCATCTATGGGAGATTCATATTGATATCCATACATCAATTTTTCTAAATTCTATTAATGCTCTAATTCTTCCCTTTGTGCTTCCTTGATCTTATATTGGGTAGATATTTAGGAAATAACATAGTCAAGGTTGGATATATCCCCTAGTATTATGATTTCTAGATCCATCATTTTCATATCCATAAAATATAATTTTTTTCTCAATCGGCATTGTGGATAATATAGATGAATTATTATTTTTAAAGAATTAGAAACCATTTTCCATTACATGATGGATTTGAATAGATAAATCATTGTCCTTCATGAACAATAACCATATATGTTGACACATATTGAACTACTTTAGTATAAATATATACATTAGACACTTTTAATATATATTTCGGTCATAATTATCCAGAAAGAGGTATTGTCTCCAAATATTCCAGGTGAATATCATAGTTGATATCTTCAGATCATACATTAGGTAGTTCTACCTATGGATCCTCAACTATCAAAAGGTATATGTTATCACTTTACCATTTTTCAGGAGTACATAATCATAGAATTTATTTAAATAATCACTATATATCACAAATCCTTCACCACATGATGGTTGTGTGAGTAGAGATTAATTCATTATCCAATTCTTTAGCTTCTTAATTATTTCCTCAAATTTATCCATCTAGACAGACTTCACCCAATTATGTGTTAACATAGTTAGTAGGCTAGATAATTTTTGGATATTTCAAACAAAACATCAATAATACACAACTATTATAAGATAAAAATGGATTTATTTGACACTTGAGGGTCTAATTCATTTTTGAATTGCATTTGGTTTTTAAGTGTCTATATATAATCCCTAACTTTTCAACACATCCCCCAATAATGTGACTGGATATATCTAAAAAGTACCCTTGCAGATATTTTCAAACATTTTATTTTCTTTTAATGTTACCAACATAGTCATTATATTCTCTTCTTTCTAATACATTATCATAGAGTGAATTATAAATACACTAGATAATAGACACACCTACATGGTTTTATAGACACTCATGGAAGAAACATGGCTCCGAGGTATCCAACTACACTGGTTCAATTAAAAATAAGTAAGTAGGATGGATATCTTTATATATTTCAATAGTCTTCCATAAAACAAGAAAATATTATTTGAAGGATATGATGTTTTTTAAAATAGTGGAAATATGTGGTGGTGGTGGGAAATTTGGTGGTAAATATAAATTTTACTGATAATAGGGTGGAAAAGGGGGATGCCCATGGGTTTTTAAAATCCATGTGGGCCAACTGGCCTTATTGCCAATGCTGTAAAAACCAAAGTGGTAGAATTCAGATATTTCCATGGTTTTAGAAAACTATAGTGGAATATATTTAGTAAAATACATATAGGAAGAGATTCATAATATCATTAAAGTATAATGCAACAATTTCATTATATTTCCTTAATCATGGAAATACCTCTTAGTTCAAATACAAATGGAAATAGTTTACATAAATTGTTGAAATATTTATTGAACCACAATGCATTTTTTTACATTTTCAATGTTTAAAAATAATATTTATAAATATCTATATATAAGTTTATATATCCATATCCATATATATATATATTCTAATATATTTTTGTTGGTTAGTACTAAGGTAATTTGTATAATTTTTTTTAGGTTTAAGGATCAAATAACTCGTGTATTTTTTAAAATATATATGGCCATGGTTTTAGACCATGGAATTAACTTTTTTCATATTTAAATAATTGAAAACCCAATAAATAAGGTAGAAATAATAATTATGTTTGGTGGTTAAAAATATAAACATATGGTGGAATCCTTTGTCCATGGTTGCGAACTATAGCCATAGGTTGAACACATATACCAATAGATTCCAATTCCATGATTGAAAAAATGGGGGATGTATCCAACAATTTTGGTTTTGGAACCCTTTTTTATGGTTAAATACAATAAAAAATGGGTAAATTTTCTATTTTGGAATATCTTTGATAAATAACAATATATAATTTTCTAGGTAGTATCTGAAGACTCTATTAATGAAATATATGATGATTTAAGGGAATTTTTAATTATGAAGGGAATCCCTGTGAAATAAGTGTGTCCATATTATGTACATAAAGTTATCGTCTGAATATATTACTTCATTAATACTAGTTGATGATATCAAGAATGAGGATACACCTTTGAAAATTATTCTTGTCTTTATAGTTTGTTGATAAGCCCACAAATCATGGAAGGATAAAATGTTCTTCGTAGTGATATTTCTGATCTCTTGATAGTTGATATATAACCTCCTTGATCCATCCTTATTCTGGGAAAAGATCACTAAAGAATCCAAAGGTGATTCACTAGGGAGCATGATCCCTTTTTCCAAATTCACTTGAAACTGCTTTTTTAATTACTCCCGTTGAATAAGGGAAATCCTATATGTTTAATTAGACATAATAGTAGATCAATGTATAAGTTCTACTAATAACTCTACCCCAATATCATTGGGAAAGCTTAGGAATGCTTCAGAAAATACATCAGTGTATTCCCTCACAATGGGAATTTACTTAAGGATGATGCATTACTCCTACTCATCCCTTTGACAAAGGTGTGATTCCCCATTGTGAATCAAAACCCACATTATTGATGTATTTTTAAAATGATATTTGAGATCATCCTTAAAATTTTAGAGAAGCAGGGAATGGTTTGAAATATTTAATGTTATTTACATTTCATAATAATTAATGTGAGATCTAAATATTGAGATCCAATCCTTAAACTATAAAATGTAAAATTTCACCATTAGATGAATCGTGATAGTCAATAAAAGAATCTTCCAACATATTAAAATTAGATAAGAGTCCAATATTAGGGTTACATTGATCACTAAATATCTCTAAGTAAATGTATTAGGGTTGTGATTCAATAGTTCTGGAAAATTTTTAGAATATAAAAGAATCCATAGATCCTTAAAGAGATATATTTAATTATATTTTTGAGTGAATATTATGAACACCTTTTAGGAATTCATTTTTTTTGTTCCACATTATTTGGGGTGAGAAAATAATATTTCCCTTCCCCCTTTGGCTTTCGTGGTTTCTAAAGATGATTACCCTCAAAAGCATGTTGTAACATTCCAGGTAAATAAATAATAAAAAATATTTCATATTTATTAAAAATTTTGAATTAAATATTAAATTTACTTCAAATGGGTTTCTATGTTCGATAGTGTACTCGATACAAACAAATGGTTTCTTTGAAATCATACGTTTCCAACTAATAATATGATATTATTTTTTAAAATGGTACTTAACACCTAGTCATTGTACTGGCGAGAATGAACACAAATAATAACAATATGATTATACATGTTTGTTAAATGTATTTACATTTATCTAATAAAAGTTAGAGTCTTAAAATGTGAATGAATCTAATTTTAAGCCTAATTTACATTAAATGGTCGATTTACTGCCTTTTTAATTTAGAACCCTCTTTAAATCTACATTTTTTATCTTTAATATTTTATATTTGACCAAATAAAATCCTTCTTTAGAATGAAGACATAAAAATATACATTGTGTAAATTTTTCTAATTTTTTCGATAAATAAAATTTTAAATGAATAGTGAAAATACTGTATTTTAATTCAAAACTGCATTTTAATATAATTTATTTATATGGTTAGATTATATTTTAATTGGACATAAAATTTAATGTTAATATATTTTTACCATTTAATTCAATGTTGTTTATTGTAATTAATTTCACTTTGAAATTTGACGTAAAGAAGTATCAATCATTTGATAGTTATTATTTCATAAAAACACGCTATTTGTTTTAACAACGAGAATTAATGTTAAGTATATTAATTCCAATTATATGTTTTGAATTTGGAAAAAATAGAAATCATTTTTGAATTCGTAATAACAAATAAATCGTAGGCAGAATTGTTAGTATTTTTCTGAAAAATATCAATTTTTTATTAATAGTGAAACCCCTTAGTAGTAGTTAAAAAACTGACTTTTTCATTTAAATGAAAATTTTCCATCTCTATGAATTGAATTTTTAAAAAACATCATACATGGATTTTATTATTAAGTAATATTTGGTTCAATAAGATGAAAATAATTTCTAATAAATCGCAACTTTTGACTTTTATTTACCATGGTTAAAGGTAAACATGGTAATTCAAGGTAAAAATAATATTATAATAATTCAAAATTACCATAAAAATTGTCCAAACCTTAATATTTGAGTAATTTACGACCATGAGAGTCTTTGGGTTGATTTGGGGACCCCATTGTGCCACTTGGGAGTGATAATGACACGTTAAATTAATTATCTTAGAGTAAAGACAAAAATAAGAAAAACAAATATCTTTTAGTAAATTAATTTTTACAAGGGATTATGTAAATGATCATTCCTATTGTAAATATTCATTGGAAGGATAAAATAATTTCCCTAATTATGGTATTTTTTTTATTTTTAGATATCAAATAAATTAAACTATTTATGACTCAATAATGATTGATTATTTATCTCATTAATAAAAGATTTAAATAATTATGATTATAAATATTAAAACAATATCCAAAACCTTAAAAATTTTAATTGGATGATTTTATTTCGACCATGAGTCATCTTATCTTCGATGTTAATTAGTTTTGGACCTTTAAAAACTGAATATCATTATATAATAAAATAATATTATAACACTTTCCTAAAGAGACCCTCCCCCTTATAAAAAGCCCTCATTTCTAAACAATTCCTCACACTTCTCAAGCATTTTTTCTCATCAAACTATTCCCAATTATGCTCCATACATCCCTCTCCTCCTCCTAGATGCCTTATCTTAGGTAGAGGGAACATTAATACTTCCATTGGCTTCAAACAAAAAAAGTTACCCAGATTAAAGGTAACAATTTCTCTTAACTTATTTTCTTTTATTTTACTTATCCAAACCCTAAAATATTTTTATTACTTTATTTCATAACATATATAGTATCCTAAATATACTAGGACATTGGTATTATATGTATTCAAAATACACTTACACAAACCACCATTAAATGTGTGAAGAACATATTGTTTCTGTGCATGGAAAACTAACGCCTCACGAGACAATGATTGTTCGATTATCTCCTACCACATATCAAGGTGGCCATTAAGATGAAAATATATTTATATATGATATATGTTATGTTTATTTTCCTTATTCTTATGTATTTTTCTTTTATATCTTACCTTTATGGTTTCCATTATGGGTAAACGCGATAATTTCATTTGACGAAGTGCGGACTATCACCCCCTCAATGTGATATGACTCGTTAATGCCATATGTGAGACATATAAAGGATGTTTTTAATTATATTATATATTATATTATACTGGAATTATAATATACCTATGTATAATAGAGTTTTAATTCCATTATAATTAGAAATATAAATGAAAGTAGTGTTCATGAAAACATACATGCAAACATACAGCTTACTATCTCTGTGAACGAAGCATTTCCTTTCTTATCCCAAATGATATGTAATATTATAAATATATATATACTGGATATATATCATATATATGATATATAAATAATTAATTTCATTCCGGATATAGTGGACTATTTACCGCATTGACAACAATTAAATATAAGGTGTTCATTTTTTTACTAAAGTACCAAATATTGACAAACTAACGTTATTAATATAAATGAATACATATTGGTTATAACATGGTAATAAGTGATATAAAATAAATAATAATCATGAAAAAAGTTCTTAAACAAGTGGAAATTAAATTTAGTTTATTATTCAAGAGATTAACGAACGATCGAGTCAAGTCAGGCATGAGGTAAGAGATTCCGTCTCAATCACCGTTCATTGAGGCATATTTTTTTTAAACATGATTTTTTTATACAATGTATAAAATCATTGAATTTTCATTTTCTTCAAAGGGAATAATTTTTTACAAGGTGTTTTACTAAACGACAAAAAAATAATGTTTCTTTTAAATGTAAGCATCAATAATGACCTTTCCGCCCCCGTGATTATTATTTGATCTTTGGATTTCCTAAAAAGTCATATTGTAAATAAAATGAAAATTAATACCATATACTATTTTATGTGTTTTTATTATTGAAAATGGTTTTGATAATGGTTTTGATACGTTAATATGTTGAAATGTTATATTTTCTTTATTCTTAGTCTATGTGTTATAATCAAGTTATTATTCTGTGTCATTATTTACGTATAGGGTGGTTCCATGATAAACTTTGGGTCGGTGAGCCCAAGATAGATCTCCAATGCATTGGGTAACATGACAGAGGTAAATGTGGTTGTTTCTCCTAATAGATTTAGGGAATATACAGTGATGTGTATTCCAAATTAACTCCCTATGTAGGTGTGATAGCTACAATAAAAGTACGTTTTGGATGCCACAACATACCTTTATGATTTATGATTTCTATGTGTTATTCATAAATCTTATGTTTTAATGAGGTAAGTAATAGCGTTTATTTTCTATATGTATTTATGAAAAAATGTTTTCTTTCTTTGTTTTATAACCATTACTGAGATTTTTATGCTCATCCCATGTTTTGAAATGTTTTCACAGGACATAAAGATGAATAGAGTCAAGGATGGGATCAAGAAAAAGTCATACTCTCTAAAACATGGAACTAGAAATGACTCTTTTTTTAAAGAGTTTTTATTTAATGAAAAAATGGAAACTGTGTAGAGGTGTCTTCATTTTAATCTTTTGAGATGTAACAATTATGTCCAAATTCTCTAAAACAAAAACCTCAAAATAACCTTGATGTTAATTATTCATTTAATTAAATATTATGTAATGTTTGAGGCTGGGTCCTTATAGTTGGTATCAGTGGTTAGTTTAGATAACTTTAGGTGTTAGGGTATTGTTAAAATAATATCCACAAAGTAATTTATGTCAATATGGAAATCATATAGCATTTACATATTTCCATGTTGCTTTGACTAAGATATTCTTTTATTCAGAATGGTGTTCCTTAGAGGAAACATTAAAGCTATGTTCGGACAACATCTGGAGGAAGGCAACCGTCCACATTAGAAACATGAGATGGTCGGAATTGGAACTGAACAGTTTGTTGTAGTGATAAAATAGTTGAATTAGGATTTAAATGGTGGTGTAATCTATATATGAGATCAGCCATATCAACCACAGAGGAACATGATAGTAGTGGAGCATTTCATGGGGAAACATTCGCCATCATTCTGATGATCTTCTGACCCGGTTCTAGAAAAAGGGAGGATTAATGCACTGGAAAAGATTTTCGATGTCATGAGTTGTTCAGAACATCAAAAGGTCAGTCTCCCTCTTTACCATTTTGAAGGTGAAGCTGATCAATAGTGGATGATGGTGAAAAATATCTGGGATAGTGAGGAAATCGATGCTCTTGATTAGGATGAATTCAAAGGTATGTTTCATGAGAAATATTTTCCTAAGGTGGTTCTTCGTAGAATGAAAAAACCATTTTGTGGAATTGAGGTAGGAGGATGAATCAGTGGCTGCGTATGAAAAAAAATTCAGTCGACTGGCAAGGTTTGCTCAAAATTTCGTATGATATTTTGATTTAAAAATCAATAGTTTTTACTCAGGATTCAAGCCAAATTATCAAAGAGATTTAGCTTCTCGTGAGTTCAAAAGATATGAAAAACTTTTTCATTGTTCGGAGAAGGTGGAAATATATTTTTCTTATGATCAAGTGTTCATTAAAAAACAACAAAACAAGAGGTCATGGTGACAGGAGAAAGGGAAGAACTCTTCAAAAAAGTTTGATGGTACGAAACCTAAGTTTACAGTTTGTGAAAATTGTGGTAAATAACTACTGGGAAATGATTTTTTAATTCTTGTCAGTGCTATCGTTATGGTAAAATGGGACATAAAGCTCATAATTGCACTGAAAAAGATCAGGGAAATGGTAAAACAAAATATGATTTACAGTTAGTAAAATGTTTTATGTGTAATAAAATGGGTCATTAAGAAAATGAGTGTCCAAAAAAGAACTCAACTGAGGGAAAACATCCAGACATGATGTAAAAATGGGTGGTGAAATCATTTGCAACTACTTCAGTAGATATTGGGCCATCAAATAATGTATTATCAGGTACAATGTTTATTTGTTTAGATTATGTAAATTTGTTTTTTGATTCATGGTCTACACACACTTTCATTTATAAGATGTTTTCTAGTAAATTGGGAATTCAATAACAAGATATGAATACAAAACTTATGGTAAAAAAACCTGGAGGAAATGTTCAGACAAAAAAAAACATAAAATCATTATTTTCTTTGTGTGTGGAAAGAATCTACATGAAAAATATATTGTTTTGCATCTAATAGAGTTTTATGTTATTTTTGGCATGGGTTGAATTTCTGTTTATCATCATAAGATTGACTACAGAGCTGAAGAGGTTTGTTTTTAAATGATTTTCAGTTTGTATACAATAATTAAATCCTGATGTTGATAACATATCAGGAAGCTAAGAAACTAGTAAAAGATGGAAATGAATGTTACTTTGCACATATTGTTGAAAACAACGGAACTGTTCAGATTAATTATGTGAATGTGCTAAATGAGTACCTTTATGTTTTTCCTAATTAGTTTCTTTGTATTTTACTAGATCGATAAGATCAATTTACTATTGACTTAGTTCCTTTTGCTATGCCAATTTCATAACCCCATTATTTAATTGCTCAAATTGAACTTTTAGTATTAAAGAATCAATTGTAGGAGTTATTCGATAAAGGCTTCATTCAACCTAGAACATCACCATGGGGTGATCTTGGTTTGATTGTTAAAAAGAATGATGGTTAAATGTGATTTTTCATTTATTATAGAGCATTTAATAACATCACTGTTATCAATAAGTATCAATTGCCTCATATTGAATATTTGTTTGATCAGCTCCAGGGAGATCAGTATTTTTTGAAGATTGATTTGAGGTTGGGGTACCATCAGTTGAATGTAAAATAAGAATACATTCCAAAGACCACATTTCATATTATATATAGACATTATGAATTTATAGTTATGACTTTTGGTTTAACCAATGCACCTATTGTATTAATGGATATTATGAATAGAATTTTCCATGAGTTCTATGATAAGTTTGTGGTTGTGTTCATTGATGATATTCCTGTTTTTTCAAAAGTATATCGAAACACGAAATTCAATTAAGGGTGGCCTTGCAAAACATAAAAGAAAATATATTGTATGGAAAATTTAGTAAGTGTGAGTTTTGCTTGCAACAAATTTCATTCCTTGGTCACATTGTTTAAAAAAATGGCATAACTGTTGATCTTTCTAAAACAAAAGTTGTTGATGAATGGCCAAGACACACAAATATAACATAGATTCATAGTTTTGTTGGTTTAATAGGTAATTACAAAAGGTTTGTTGAATATTTTGCATGGTTATCTAGTCCAATGACCATGTTAACTCAAAAAGGTGTTATGTTCATCTAGACAAAAGAATGTGATGATTGTTTTTAGGAATTGAAAAGAATATTAGAGAATTCTCCAGTTTTGGCAATGCCATCTAGAAATATTGATTCTGTTATCTACAGTGATTCTTCGTTGAATTGACTTAGTTGTGTCCTAATGTGGAATGATCAGGTAATTGCTTATGCTTCACATTAATTGAAACCAAATGATTTAAATTACCCTACACATGATTTGGAATTAGCTGCTATTTTTTTCTTTAAAAATTTGAAGGAATAATTTGTATGGATTAGAATGTGAAATATATATTGTTCATAAAAGTTTAAAGTATATATTCACTCAAAAATAAATGAACATGACAAAGATTAGAAGGTTTGAATTAATCAAGGATTGTGATTTCATAATCCTTTACCATCCGTGAAAAGAAAATAAAGTGGCTGATTTTTTGAGTCGAAAAAGTAATGCTTAACTAACCATGTTTTGTTTGGAACAATATCCTTTGGTTTTTGATTTGATAAAATTTGGCGTAGAGGTTATTTGTGTAGAAAATTCTTTTTCTTTGTATCAGGTGTTAGTGAGATCATCTCTGTCATGTAGAATTAAGAAAGCACAAAAAGAAGATAGTGAGTTATAGAAAAAGGTAGAGTTTGTTTAGAAGGGTATGTTTCCTGAATTTAACATTGATAATGATTTTTTTAGATTTGGAAAGAGATTATATGTGCATTGTGATTCACAGCTGACGAATGAGTTGTTATGTGAATCTCATTGTTCATCATGGCTGTACTATGATGTACATAGATCTTTTTGAGATTTACTGCTAGGATAGAATGAAAAAAGATGTTGCATATTTGACTTTGAAGTGTTTGACTTGTCAGTAGGTTAAAGCAGAGTGAAAGATACCTAATGGGATGCTTCAACCTTTACTGGTGTCGGAGTGGAAATGGGAAAATATATCCATGGACTTCATTCTGGGATTACAGAATACATATCGTGGTTGTAATGCAATCTGGGTTATTGTTGATCGATTGAATAAATCTTCTCATTTCCATCCTATTCGAGATACATATCCTCTAAATAATATTTCTCGTTTGTATGTTAAAGAGATAGTCAGGTTACATGGAGTTCCCCTCTTCATTGTATCTGATCATGATCCAAGGATTACTTCTATCTTTTGGAAAGGCCTTCATAAGTCATTGGGTACTGAATTAAATATTAGTACAACATTTCATCCCCAATAAGATAGTCAACCAAATCGAACAATTCAGACATTGGAGGATATGTTATGTGCTATCATGATGGATTATCAGGGAAGTTGGGACCAAAATGTTTCTTAGGTTGAATTTTCATATAATAACAGTTTTCATTCAAGTATACAGATAACTCCATTTGAGGAATTATATGGAAAGCATTGTCGAACTCCAGCTTTTTGGGATGAAGTAGGTGAAAGGTTGCTGATGGGACCAGAATTGGTAGAAGATATGGTAGAGAAAGTTCAACTAATTCATAAGCACATGAGAACATCTTAGAGAATACAGAAAAGTTATGTAGATAATCAGTTGAAGGATCTTTCTTTTGAGGTAGGTGATCATGTCTTTCTCAATGATTCTCCATGGAAAAGTGTGATATGTTTTGGTAAGAAGGGAAAGTTGAGTCTGAGGTTCATTGGACCTTATGTAATACTAATGAAATTTTTATTAGTTGCGTACAGAGTGGATTTAACTCCATGTTTATCCAAGGAACACAATAACTTTCATGTTTCAATGTTGAGAATGTATATGTTATATCCATCCCATGGTTTGAGCCCTGAGGTAGTTTATTTGGAAGAGAATATCCCTTATGAGGAATAATCGGTTAAGATTCTTGAACAAAGTGAGAAAGTGTTTTGGAATAAGGTAATTCACCAGGTAATGGTTTTTTTGAAAAACATATGTTTGAAGAGGCAACGTGGGATTCTGAAAATGATACGAGGGATAAATACCCCCACTTAATTGAAAAGTGAATAAAAATTTTGAGGAAACAAGTTCCAAAAGTGGGGAATGATGTAGCATCCCGAGTAAATAAAGAATAAGAAATATTTCATATTTATTAAAATTTTTGAATTAAATATTAATTTTTCATTAAATGGGTGTCTATGTTCGATATCGTACCCGATACAGAACAAGAGGTTTCTTTGAAATCATACATTTCACACTAATAAATTAATATTATTATTTTAAAGTGTAGTTAAAGTCAATCCGTTGTATTGGAAAGAATGAACAAAAATAACAACAATATGATTATACATGTTTGTATAATGTAATTACATTTATCCAATAAATTTTATAGGCTTAAAATATGAAAGAATCTAATTTTAAAGATAATTTACATTAAAAAGTCAATTTACCACCTTTTATGGAAAACCCTCATTAAATATAGTTTTGGTCACTTTAATACATTAAATTTGACCAAATAAAATCGTTATTTAGAATGTGGACATCAAAATTTACTTTGTGTAAATTTTTGGAATTTTTCTGATAACGTTCAAATTTTAATGAATAGTGAAAATACTGTATTTTATTTCAGAACTGCAGTTTAATATAATTTATTTATATGGTTAGATTATATTTTCATTATTTTTAAATTGTAATTATAATATTTTTTTTATCATTTAATCCAACGTTGTTTATTGGAATAAATATCAATTTGAAGTTGGACATAAAAAGTATCAATCTTTTGATAGTTATTGTTTTTTAAAAACACACTATTTATTTTGAAGATGGGAATTAATTTTAAATTTAATAATTTGACTTATATGTTTTGAATTTGAAAAAATAAACATCATTATTGAATTCGGAATATCAAATAAATTGTAGGCTGATTATTTTGTATTTTTTTGAAAAACAACAATTTTTGATTAATAGTGAAACCACTTAGTAGTAGTTAAAAAAACTGTCATTTTCATTTAAATGAAATTTTAACACTTCTATAAATTTAATTTTGGAAATTCAATATACATGGATGTTATTATTATGTAATATTTTGTTCAATAAGATCAAATAAATTTTTTATAAAGATTATCTTTTGACTTTTATTTACCATGGTTAAAGGCAAATAGGGAAATTCAAGGTAAAAAAATATTATAATAATTCAAAATTAACATAAAACTTGTCCGAAACATAATTTATGAGTCATATACTAACATGGAAAACTTTGGGTCGATTTTTGGACCCCATTGAGCCACATGTATGTGATAATGACACATTATATTAATTATTTTAATGTAAAGACAAAAATAACAAAAACAAAAATCTTTTAGTAAATTAATTTTTACATGGGGTCATGTAAATTATAATTTCATCTATAATTATTAATTGGAAATAAAAAATGATTTCCTTAATCATGGTATTTTTAAAATAATTTTTAGACATCAAATTAATTAAATTATTTATGACACAATAATGATGGAATATTTACCTCACTGATAATGGATATAAATAAAAATGAATATAAGTTTTAAAACAATATAAAAAACATCTCCAATTATTATTGGATGTTTTTTTAGAAATTTATTTATGTTATATTAGATTTTAATTATGTTAGGACCTTTAGAAACTTAATATCATAATATAATAAAATTATATTATCACACTTTCCTAAAGAGCCCCTCCTTCCCCTTATAAAAATACCTCACTTCTAACCAATTCCTCATACCTCTCAATATATTTTATCATCCAAAATCTACCCAATTTAGCTCCCTAAATCCCTATAATCCTCTTAGAACCCTTAATATAGGCAAAAACAACTTCAAGAAGTCCATCTTGTTCAAACAAAAGGAAGTTACCCAAATTAAGGGTAATAATTTCTCTTAAAATTTTAACTTTTATTTTACATCTCCAACCGCTAAACTCTTTTTATTTTTTTTATAACAAAAAAATTATCCTAAATATACTAGGATGTTGGTATGAGAAGGATTATAATGGAACTTACACACACAACCATATAATGGGTGAAGAGCATTCTGTTTCTGTGTATGGAAAACTAACGCCTCACGAGGAGGTGATTGTTCGATTATCTCCTACCGCATATCAAGGTGGCCATTATGATCACACTATATTTATATAAGATATATGTTATGTTTATTTATTTTTATTCTTTTTTATTTTCCTTTTATATTATTCCATTATGGTTTCCATTATGGGTAATCGTGATAATTTCATTTGAGGAAGTACAGACTACCACCCCCTCAAAGTGATATGACTCGTTAATGACATATGTGGGAAATATAAAGGATGTATTTAATGATATTATATATGATATTATACTGGAATTATAATATAACTATGTATAATTATGTTTTAATTCCATTAAAATAAGAATTAGAAATTAATGTAGCATTCATGCATACGTACGACTTACCGTCGCCATGAATGGTGGATTTCCTTTATTACATACAATTGATATGTACTATTATAAATATATATATATACTAGGTATATAAGATATATATGATATCTAAATAATTAATTTCATTCTAGATATAATAGACTATTGACCACATGGACAACTTTTAAATATAAGGTGCTCATTTTTTACAAAAGTACAAAATATAGACAAACGAAGGTTATTAACATAATGATTAAATATTGTTTATAAAATGGAAATAAGTGATATAAAATGAATAATAAACATGAAAAAAATTCTTTAAAAAGTAGAAATTAAATTTAGTTAATTATTCAGGAGATTAAAGAACGATCGAGTTATGTTTGACACGAGGTAAGAGATTTCATCTAAATCTCCTTTCATTGAGGCATATTTTTGTTTTAATACACGAATTTTTTATACGTTGTATAAAAACCATTGAAATTTAATTTAATTTAATGGGAATCCTTTTTATGAGGTGTTTTACTAAATGACAAAAAAGAATGTGTCTTTTTAACGTAAGCGACAACAATGACCTTTCAACCGCCACTATAATTTTTTGATCTTTGGAGTCCTTAAAAATTCGTATTGTATTTAAAAGGAAAATAAATACCATATAATATTTTATGTATTATTGGTATAAAAAATTGTTTTGATAATGGTTTTGATACGTTAATATACTGCAATGTTATATTGTTACTGTAATGTGGAAATGTTATCCTTTTTTATTCTTATGCTATGTGTTATGATCAATTTATGGTTCTGGGGCATTATTTACGTATATGGGTGGTTCCGTTCTAAACCTATAGTGGGTGAGCCTGACATAGCTCTCCAATGCATTGGGTAACGTGATGGAGGTAAAAGTGGATGTTTATCCTAAATGTTTTATGGAATATAATATCATGGGTATTCCAAAGTAACTCCCTATGTAGCTGTGATAGATATAATGTAAGTATGTTATGGATTTCACATGTTACATTTATGATTTATGATTTCTATGTGTTATTCATAAATCTTATGTTATCATGAGGTAAGTAAAAGAGATTAATTTTTGTTTTTATTTAAGAACAAATGTTTTTTTTCTTTGTTTTGTAACCATTTCTGAGATTTTTATGCGCATCCCATGTTTTGACATTTTTTCACATGACATAAATATGAATAGGGTCAAAGATGGGATCATGGAAAAGTTATGATGTCTGAAACATGGAAGTAGAAATGACCCTTTTTTTCATGAGTTTTTATTATATGAAAAAAATGGAAACTGTTTAGAATTGTCTACTTTGTAATCTTTTGAGATGTAATAGTTATGTCCTAATTATCTGAAACTCTAAACCTAAGAAGATCATCAATGTAAATTATTCATTTAATTCAATATTATGTAATGTTTAAGGTCTGGTCCTTATACTTATGGTTTAGTGTACAGACTTGCATTGATCCATTTCTCTATATAGTATAAGAATTGAACAATATGAGGTGTAACAAACCACTATATTTCAATTAAAATTACTTTCTTATAAATATGTCATTAAGTCACAACATAATGATCTAGTAAGTGCTATGTAACCTTTAAACATAAGTTTGTTACTTCTCTCTTCAGAATTTTGTAAATCTGATAAACACGGTTGCAATCAGTTAGTAATTTGGAGTCTGATAAGAAAATATTAATTTTTCCGAATAGTAACATACGCTTATGAATTGTAACATAACCTAATGAATAGTGATATACCCCAATGAATAGTTACTTTACCTATGATAATATATAAACAATATTCAAAATGAAAGTACTCTATACTTATATTTTAGAATATGTAAATGAATGGTTTTTGATAATAAATTATGACTTTAATTAAATATTAAAATAATAATATTTGGAAAATTATTTTCGAACTATGGACTTCAGTTTTGGATTCCACACATCCAAAAATGTTTAGGTTGAATTTTTGATATTTTTCTGAAATACATGAATTTTTAGAGAATAGTAAAATACATTAATTTACCTTATAAATACACTATTGTGAAAATAAACTCATCCGGAAATAAAATGTGACGTGAGCACCCAAATCTAGAACTCAAATGAATTTATTGCTATTATTGGTCATATAATACTAACTATTCCTTGTCTTGGGAAGATATAAAAAACTAATAATCAAAACAATTTATGAAAACCCTACTCTCCTCTACAATAAAACCCCCTTCACTCCCACATCACTTCAATCTTCTCAAGCCTTGTTCCTTAACAATAATCTTCCCAAAACAACAATCCTCCCCCACATCTAAAAGCTCCCAGCCTCTTCAAAATATCAAAACCTCTCCTCTTTAGAGGATCTCAAAAGAGGAAGGCTCAAGAGGTAAAATCTTCTTTCCAATTCCTTCATTTTTAAGTTCTTTTATTTTTTTTCATTCCTCACCTCCCTTCACCCAAAGAGAATGATAAATCTAGTAACATACATGTACATTAATGTTTTTATTCTAAATGGATATTTCATTATCTATTCTCTTTTCCCCACCATTTTATTTGAATGAAATCATATCATCGTTTGAGATGCGCTAATTTAGCCCATTCATGGACAAAAATTTATCATCTTCTTTTATTATATTTAATTATGGCCACGAAACCATTTTTGTTATGGTTGTACCTGATTATTATATAAGTATTATATCATTTTTTGGTTCTATAATTATTTTTTGTTATTCGTATTTTGTTATAATGAAAAACATGTTCTTTTTAATCCATCCAACAGATTAACCAAAATTGTCGTCACTAAGGATATAATTATAATAATTCGACATAACTATAAGTAATAAAAATAAATTTAAAACAATGTGATCATATATATGTTCACTAATTGAATATAACTTCAATTCTGTACGACAACTTTCATCTTACATGTCTATCCAAACATGAATATTAGTAACCCGATCATTATAACAAAGTAAACAAACGAGTTCGAACAATGACATTGAACAAAATAACCAATACAAATGATTATAAATGAACATAATATTATTATACAAAAACAATTAAATATACAAGAGGTTCTGAAATTATTAATTAAAAAACTTAATTTTATTATTTAGGTCTTCAATAACAACTGGAGAACACCATCAGAATTAAGGTAAGGGATCCTCCCCATTTCACTCTTAATCACGATTGTCATCTACGCTATGACTTTAATGCGTAATAACAAAGATGGAGTATGTTTTTGGACCTCCCCTATACTGTCCTAATGATGTATATATGATTAGAAACCCATTTTATCTCTCATCAAGATGTCCTAGGTACCCCCGACACCATGCCAATAAACCGTAACAAATTCTACCCGAACCCTGTTGGTTCATTCTTGTTTCATTATCATTATGTATATAAAAGTGGAGTAATCTTTTATATTTATGTACATATTATAAATTCTATTTAGTTTTAAAAAATTCATCTATGAATACGCTTTCATCACTCTTTTCTGGGGATATACATGTTTTTAAAAGATTCTCTCTATAAAACATTTCAATAAGCAAATCTCTTGTAATGGAACATCCCAAATTTTTACCCAATTTCAAGTGCACTATATCCTATGTTTTAAGCCAAAAATATCTTTAGAAAATTAGTCTTTTTATTATGGAACCATATTGGTTCAATTCTGGTTTTTATATAAATTATTTCCTGCTATTCTATTTTCAAAATCTCTATAGTAATTTAATTAAAACTACTTGAAAATGTTTAAATTATAATGTTTATCAAATTCATTTATTACATGTTGTCCCTTATACTTGACACAAAATACCATGTTATATTCCAATTATACCTTATGAACGTCAATGGCTGTTTTAATCTTTTTTTTTCGGGGAATCTTTCATGATACGGTCATTGGTTGTTCTTTATATCATGATAGTGGTACCCAATTCTTTCCACGGGTATCCTTATGTTTATGAATGATTTATTATGTATGATTATTTATGTGGAATGAATACTCATGAAAATGCTGATATGGGTGTTCCCTGATAGTGCTCCAATGCATTGGGAAATGTTATGTCTCATCAGATGCGATGTAAAACAAGATTGACTATTAGCTTTGACCCGTACTAAAATGGGAAACAAGATTGGCAGTTAGCCTTGACCTGAATAAAAGAAATGTTTTATGATTCTTCCAAATTCATATGATTCCATGATTATATGATCACATGCTTATATGATATGATTTTATATGTTCCATTCTTTGTATATCATTTAGTCATGCCTTCTAACTCATGTGCTTAAGATGTATCCTTATGTTCATTCCCATATTGGGATTTTCAGCTCATACCTTTGTTCATATGTTCCCCAGGGTACCCTGTAATGATGTAAGGGCTCAATGGATGTTAGGATATCATTATTAAGATTAAATAATGATGTGTTTTTAGCCCCGTGTTTTATGTTTTACGTACCAAGACATCCAAGAGAATATACTTAACGATCCTTGTCTTGTACTCTGATGATTAATTATGGTTAAATCATGAAATGTCATATGTAAAACTCTTGGGTGCTATATTTTGAATCAAAAGACGGTCTAGTTATTTTTGGAGATTATGAATAGAGCACCTTAGCGAGAACATTTAGGATGAGACTATTTTTTAGAAATAATTCCTAAATTTTGGTTATTACTGAGTAAGTTATTTATACAGAAAACAAATCCATGTCTGGATATGAGAAAGTAGAGGTGGCTCTAGCACATATTTACCTAGGAGTGAAAAATATGACCAGGAATTTTGGGCTTGACTTAGGGTATCCTAGTAAAGAAAAATGGGTCTTGTTGCACTCTTGGCTATGAAACTCTAGGGGGATATGCTTTGGTAGATTAATGAGCTTGGTCCAAACCATTATTAAGGCTCAAGTAATAAAAAAACCTATAATAATATATGTTAACAAATAGATCATAGATAAAATAGACATATACCTGAAAATCACAAGATATGATATAAGTTTTCTTTATAAGTTTATCCATTTATGTTAAATGTTTCCTTTTTATGCTCAGTAATGATGTATTCAAGTCCTTTAATTATAAGTTCTTTTCTGTAGTCAATGGAATGAAATATAAGAACAAATTCTTACTACAACTGTGATAATAAATTTTTTGATTGCTCTAATGATATGCCTGATATAATGGGAGTGGATTCTCAAGACTTCATTGCCGTACTTGCTCAGTTGGCTCGAGTTATAAACAATAACTCGAATCATGAGGATCTCTCAAATCCCCCCAAGGAATGGGAATATTGTTGTAGAATAATTTATGCAGAAAATGCCTCATATATTTTGCATATATTCTGATTCACTCCACATAGAACAATGGATTAACTCTATAGAAATGATATTCACCATCCTCCAATGCTCGGAAGAAGAGAAGGTTGTACTGGCAGTCTATCATTTTAATGGTGAAACTGATCCGCGGTGGACACTGATCAAGAATACAATGTCCCAAGAGAAAATTGATTCTATTGATTGGGAGGAATTCAATAGGATGTTTTTCAACAAATATTTTCCACAAACCCTTCATCTTATAATGGAAAGAGAGTTCCTCGGACTCAAAAAGAATGAAGATGAGTTCATCGGGGCATATGAAGAAAATTTTACAAGGCTTGCATGGTATTCATGCGGCTTTTTCATGAACACTGAAAGCATGGTGGATCACTTCTTTAGTGGAATAAAGCTGAGTCTACGAAAAGCATTGTAAATTGGAGACTTCAATATTTATGAGGAGATTGTCTATTTTACCCTCAAGGTTGAAATGGATATTGGAGACTCTCATTGGTCTCATGGGCCTATTGACATGAGGCAAAAAATGAACAACAACCTGGGTGGTTCATCAAAAATATCCCATTATGGAAAGAAGCCCAAGATTTCCCTTCGAAAAAATTTTGGGAAGAAGCATCCTGGATATTGTCTAAATGGAAACAAGAATTGCGTCAAATGTTGAATGTTTGGTCATATGGACAAGAACTGTAGCCGGGATATGAATAATCCCACCAATGCGAAAGAAGAAAGGTAGGTTCAAGTCAACACTCAGTTAGCAGTGCAGTGTTACTAATCAAAGGAGCATAAGAATTATGAAAACTATTTCCCAAAGCTGAGGGTTTTCGGAGGCAATCAAAAACTACCTCCAAGGAAACAAGGAAGGTCTCCTTCTCTCACTACTGCTGTGGTGGAGCTGAAAAACGATGTGGTCAGAGGTATTCTATTTATTCATTCAAGAATAGGGAAAGTACTATTTGATTATAGTTCTATTAATTGGTTCATATATTGCAAATTTAGTACAACTAATCAAAAACCACCTCAAAATATGGAGGAAAATTTATCTATGAGAATAACGAATGGGGAAATCATTGCGTTTATGGTTTGTAACTCATCCCCAGTTAACATTTGTGGATTGAACCTCCCATAAAATCTCTTTATACTTCCGTTAGTGGAGTTTAATGATATATTGGTCTTTGATTGGCGTTTCTAAAACAAAGCCAACATCAATTGTTGGGAAAGGGAGATCACTTTTCATATCCCAATGCATCGTATGATTCTTTAAAAGTGTAATGAGGAAGATGAGTCTCTTTTATAATATTCGTCTCAAATTTAGATATCGCTTCCTTGTGAGAAAGGATATATAGATCAACTGATTGAGATAAAGGATAGAATCATGCTTGAGGACATTCCCATTGCGATGGATTACAATGATGTATTCCCTGAAGAGTTTCTTAGACTTCGTTCTAACCGAGATGTTGTGTTCACAATTGACCTTATCCTTAGATCTCTTCCTTTCTCAATGACACCTTAACAAATGGCCATTATAGAGTTGGATGAATTGAAGAAGCAGTTATATGAGAATATAGAGAAGGGTTTTATATTCCCAAGTGCTTCACTATGGGGTGTGCCAGACCTCTTCGTCAAGAAGAAGGATGGATCAATGCACCTCTACTTTGATTATTATGATCTCAATAAAATCCTAATAAATAACATGTATCCCCTTCAACAGATAGATGACTTGTTTGATCAGCTTCATGGGGCAGTTATTTTTCTAAGGTGGACCTTGGGTTATGATATCACCATTTAAAGTTGCAAAAAAAAGATATTCCCAAGAATTCATTTCAAAAGAGGTATGGAAACTATGAGTTCATAGTGATTTTTTTTGGAATCACTAATGCTCTAGCAGATTTAATGGATATAATTAATAGTTTCATTAGAGATTACATTGACAGATTTGTGGTATTATTTTTTAATGATATTTTGATATACTCAAAGAGAGAGGAGGATCATGAGAAGCATTTGAATGATGTGCTAAAGACATTTCAAAAGGATAATTTATATGCAATGTATACTAAATGTGATTTCTGTATGGAGGAAGTATCATTCTTGTGGCATGTTATCACCAGTAATGGGATATCTGTGGTCCCTTCCAAGATAACGACAATTGAAGAGTGGCCCAAGTTGACTTCTGTAATAGAGATACACTGATTTTTGGGTCTAGCTGGGTGTTATCATTGACTTGTGAAAAACATTTCATGATTTTCAAACCAAATATCAAAGATGACATGAAAGGGAGAAAATTGTGTCCGGATATAGGAATGTGATGATTGTTTCAAGGAGTTGAAAAAGTGGCTTGTCACTATGCCAATACTCAAACACCCTGAAAGTGGGAAACTCTTTATGGTGTATAGTGATTCTTCTAAGAAAGGATTAGGTTGTGTGATAATGAACAATGATAAAGTGATAATCTATACCTCTCAGCAGCTGAAAATCCCTGAGCAAAACTACCCCACACATGATATTGAGTGTGCGATGGTGATCATTGCATTGAAAATATGGAGACATTATCTCTATGGGGAAAATGTGAGATATATGTTGACCACAAGAGTCCCAAATATAAATTCACATAGAAAGAGCATATTATATGCCAGAAAATATGGATAGGTATCATCAAGGATTATGACTTCTCAATCCAATACCACACCGGTATGGCAACCCAGGATAAAGATGCTCTAAAAAGAAGGAATCTTGCATCTTTATCAATGATGAGAATTGAAAAGATTCTGATCGTCATATATTTTCAAATGATGGACATGGGATTCATTTTGAAATGAATATCATCAAAATTTTCTCAAATCATTTCTCAACCATCCCTCTTAGAGGTAATAAAGGATGCTTAATGAATGGATGTTGAACCTCTAAAAAGGGTGGAAGATGTTAGAAATGGGAAATCCTCCAATTTCAAAATTGAGGAGAAAGTAGTGGTAAGATTTGGGTCATGATTATGTGTACCATATGATCTAGAGATAAATAATGAGATTCTAAGTTTCTCACATAGCTCAACCTTCTCTATCCACCCAGGGAGCATAAAGATGTGTCGAGATCATGGGGATAACTTTTGGTGGGAAAATAGGAATATAGAGATTGTTGAATGTACACCAATGTTCCTATTTTGTCAAAAAGTGAAGGATAAGAGGAAAAACTATAAGGGGATGATGCAACCTCTACCAATTTCAGTATAGAAGTGGGAGAAATTTACCAAGAACATTGTCATTGGACTTCTAAGGACATCTAGAAGAAATAATTGTATATGGGTCATTGTGAATCATCTTACAAAGGCAGCTCACTTTATCACGGTTCGAGAGGATATATTATTGGGTCAATATGCATGGATTTTCATCAATGAAGTTGTATGGCTGCATGGAGTACCATAAGCAATTGTATCTGACCATGATCCTAGATTCACCTAGATGTTCTGGAATAGTCTCCAACATGCTCTAGGCTCTAAACAAAACTTCAGTACGTCCTATCATTCTCAAACTGATGGACAATACAAGTGAACTATTCAAACACTGGAAGAAATTTTGAGAATGTGTTCTATGGAATTCAATAAAGGATGGGGCCAACATATTCCACTTTTTTAATTCTCATACAACAACAGTTTCCACTCGAGCAACTAAAAGGAACCATATGAATACCTTTATGGGAAAAGGTGCAGAACACCAGCGTGTTGGGGTGTTTTCTGTGAGTGTAATCTTCTAAGACCTGAAATGGTTGATGAAATGGTGGAGAAGGTTAAAATCATTCAACATCATATCAAGGAAACCCAAATTCAAGAAAATTGTTTTGAATATAACTGTCAATGAGACCTTGAGTTCAAAGATGGAGACAATGTATTTCTATGCATATATCCATGGAAGAATGTGATGAGTTTTGGGATGAAATGGAAGTTGTGTTCTAAGTACATCAGCTCATTCAAGATCCTTGGTCGAGTCAAAGATGTGGCCTATTGACTGGAACTTCCACCTACCATGTCAAATGTACTTGATGTCATTCATGCATCTCTCTTAAGAATTTACATACTTGACCCTTCACATGTACTCTTTTTAGATGATGTATAGTTGGAGGATGATCTTTCCTATGAGGTGTAGCTAGTGAAGATCTTGGATTGTAGAGACAATGTTATATGAAAGAAGCCCACTCATCTTGTCTTGGTTATATAGAAAAACCAAACGTATGAAGAGGAAACATGGGAATTGGAGGAAGCAATGAAGGAAAAGTTCCCCCATGTATTTTTGTCCTAGATTGTAAAATGAAATTTGTAGGGAAATATTTCTTAAGTGAGGAATAATGTAACGAACCAATGTTTTTCAAAGAAAATCATTTTCATATAAATATATCATTAAATAGAAACATAATGAACTACTAAGTATTAATTAACATTAAAACATATATTTTTCATTTCTGTGATTGAAATTTTTAAAATCTGACACACACGGTTACAATCAGTATGTTATTTGGAGTCCGATATGAAGAAACTATTTTGATGAATAGTGACATACACTTGTGAATTTTAACATACCCTTATCAATATTTATATACCCTAATTAATAGTAACCTTAACTATGATAAAATATAAATAATATTCATGTTTAATGTACGATATATCCAAATTTTAGAATAAGTAAATGAATGGTTTTTTATAACAAATTATGATTTTAATTAAATATTAAAATAATAATATTTAGAAAAATATTTTTTAATAATTTAATTCAGTTTTTTATTCTACTCATCGAAAAATTGTTAGGGTGAATTTTTTATATTTTTCAGAAATATGTGAATTTTTATTGAATAGTTAAATACATTAATTTAGCGTATAAATACACTACAGTGAAAATCCACTATTTCTGAAATCACAAGTGATGTAAGCACCAATATATAGAACAAAATTGAATTTATTACTATTATTGGTCATGTAATAATTATTATTCCTTGTCTTGTGAAGAAATAATAAACGAATGATTACAAATATTATGAAAACCATCCACTCATCCACTATAACACCCCCTTCACTCTCTCTTCTATTCACGCCTCTCAAACCATGTTCCTTGAAAATATTTGGCTCAAATCTCTCCCCAAGATCCTCCCCCACGTCCAAAATCTCCCATAATCTTCAAAATACCAAATCCTCTTCCCTAACGTGGTTCTCAAAGGAGGATGTCTCAAGAGGTAAATCCATCTTTCCAATTCCTTCATTTTTTATGTTTTTTTCTTTTTGTTTCTTTCCACACATACTTCACCCAAATAGTTTGATAACTCTAGTAACATAAATGTACTGAACTGTTTTTAGGGTAATGGATATTTCATTATCTTCCCCTTTTCCCCACCTTTTTATTTGATTGAAATTAAAGCACCGTTTGAGATGCGCTAATTTAACACATTCAAGGACAACAATTTATCAATTTCTATTATTATATTAAATTATGGCCATGAAACCATTTGTGTTATGGTTGAACCAGATTATTATATAGCAAATATATCCTAGTTTTTGTTCAACAATCCTTTTGTATGAATGGTTTTACGTTATAATGAAAAACATGTTCTTTGTAATCAAACCCACTGATTAACCAAAATGTTTATCACTATGGTTGTATATATATTAATTCAAAATTCACTATAAGTAAAAAAATTTAATTTAAAACCATGAAATAACTTGTATGTTCACTAATAGTATATAACTTCAATTCTGGCCATCCACTTTCATCTTACATATTCATCCTAACATGAATACAAGCGAACTGGTCATTAAAACCAAGTAAACAAACGAGCCCGAACAATGAAATTAAACGTCATAACCAATAAAAATAGTTATAATTGAAAATAAAATTATTATAATAAACCAATAAAATATTGAATAGGTTCTGGAATAATTTATTAATAGACCTAATTTCTTTATTCAGGTATTTAATAATAAATGGAGAACACAAACAGAATTAAGGAAAGGGATCCTCTCCATTTCTCTGTTAATAATGATTGTAATCTACGCTATGCCTTTTATGCATAATACCATGTGATGGGGTATGTTTTTAAACCACCTCCATACTTTCTTAATGATGTATAAGTGATGATAAACCCATTTTCTCTCTCATCAAGTATTTTTAGGTACACCTAACACCCTGCCAATAAACTGTAACTAATTATACCTGAACTATTTTTGTTTATTCAGGTTTTCATAACATACATTATATCAAAGTTGAGTTATCTTATCTATTTATGTACATATTTGAAATTATTTTTATTTTTAAAAAATTCATTTATGAAGACCCTTTCATAACTCTCTTACGGGGACATACATGACTTTTAATGATTCCCTCCTTACAACTCTCTGATAAGCAACCATCTCTTAAGGGAACTTCCAATGTTTTTACCCAATTTCAAGAGCACTATATCCTTTATTAATAAAAACCATTATCTTTATAAAATCTGTATTTTTTATTATGGAAACCATTTGTGTTCAATTCTGTTTTTATATAAAATATTTCCCTCTTTTCTATTTTTAAAATCACTATAGTATTTTCTTTAAAACCACACAAAAATGTTTTAATGCTTCTGTTTCTAAAATGCATTTCTTATATGTTTTCACTTCTATTTGAAACCACCGACTATGCTATATGCCTATTTTACCTTATGAACTTCATTGTATGTTCTAATCCCTTTCTTCTATGGTCACTTTCATGATACACTAATTGGTTTTGCATTATGACATGATTGTGGTACACAATTCGTTCCATGGGTATCTTTATGTTTAGGAATGGTTGATTATGTATGATTATTTATGTGTCCAAATATTTTATGTGGAAAGAATACTCATGAAAATGTTGAGATGGATGTGACCAAATATCTCTCCAATGCATTGGGTAATGTTAGGTCTCATTAGATGTGATGTGAAATGGGATTTAGGGTTATCCTAGAGCAGAACTAAAGAATTTTTTTTTTGATTTGGCCACATTTATATGTTTCCATGTTTTTAGGATCACATGATTATATGATATTATCTTATATGTTGGGCTATATGGATATGATTATTTCATGTCTCCTCACTCATGTGCTTAAGAGGTATCCTAATGTTCTTTCCCTGACTGGGCTTTTCAGCTCATCCCTTTGTTCTTGTTCTCCCCATGGTACCCTATGCTGGTGTATGGGATAAATGGAAGATCGGGTGAAATTTATGGAGAATAAATAAAGAAGTAATTTTTTGGGCCAATGTTTTATCTTTTTTGTACCTAGTCTTCCAAGACACTACACTTAACGATCCTTGGCCTCTACTCTAATGATTAATTATGCTTAAAATCATGAAATGTTATATGTAAAAGGCTTGGTTTGCCTTAGGATGTGCCTTACTTTCCCCTAACGTGTTGGATGGATTCTTCATGCATCTCCAAAATCCATGAACATGGTGTTCTTTATTCCCACACAAAATGAATTTTCTTATTAATTTATAGAAATTACCGTGATGCTTCCTCCAATATTTTTGAAATGTGGGTGGTTGGATCTTCTTTTCTCCTTTTTCATTTGATCCACTTACATGATAATATATCTTTAATTTATTATCATTAAAACCATGTGATCATTATCCATACTCTATATATTATTTGAGAAATTATAAAATAATTCCATCATAAATCCTAATGCCTTAGATAGCTAGAACCTTTGTAATATTTTTTAAACCAATTATGAATCTACCTACTTTTCCTATCACTACTGATAACTAGTCACAAGGCATATCATGTATGTGTGGTGAAATTTACTGTATAATATAAGATAGATTCTGCCCCATTTTTCTTAATCTCTAGAAATTATCTCTACATCTTTTTTCAAATAGTTATATAGAAATAATTTTCAATAAATAACTTTTTAATTTTTTCCAAGTATGTTTCTTCCATTTTATCATTTGGAATATTATTCTTTATCAACTCCAACAATTTATCGACATCAATATGTAAATGAAAAATGGATAGGGTAACATTCTTTTTATTAGAATAGAAAATCATAAGAAAGATTGTTACTATTTTGTTAACAAACTGATTTTCCACAAATAGATTGGTAGAACTACTAAATTCCAGTAGTTATTTCCACATACAACACCCCCTGTCTAATTGATCATTATTGGGTGAATGAATATTTTACACATGGTTCATGTAATTTTTCATTGCTTAATATAGCATGGTATGAATCTCGAATTTTTTTGAACTCCACCACCATGTTCATTATGAATTTTGTTTATGAAAACATTTAATTTCCCTCACATAGGTTCTTCATTTGGTTTCTCCTGGTTCCATCCTCTCTATAACATAGAAAAGGTTTGAAAAAAAAAATTAAATTTATTAAAGCATGAATAAATAAATAATTATTATATGAAAATATATTCTGAAGTCTTATCTTTTGAGATCTCTATTTTTATACTTTTTCCTCAAATGATTATTTTAGTTTCATTTATTTTAATAATTTTCTAAATTTTGGGAGGAATAATTACTTTAGTTGTTTTTTCATAATGGATTCTATATTTTTTTATTAACCAATGCGTATCTGTAAAGTGTGTAAACATTGTTTTCTAGAAGGCCACATTTTTGTGCACTAGGTGATGACTGAGTGAATTCAAAATCCTCCATTTTGGGGTTTTTACACCTAGGTAAGAGTATGGTAGACCCTCATCCACTAGTAGTATCTGGATAAGTATTGTTTTCTAAAAAATTACACAGAATTATAAATTTCTAGAACATGGGTTGTTTGACTATAAATAGACATATCGTTATGGTTTTCACCATAAGTCTCTATTTCTCATTCTCAAATACACTAAACCCTATTATAATACCATCAATACTAACCCAAATTGTTCTTACATGACTATTATATCATCTTTAAGATAAAAAAATAGTTATACCATGAATTATCCAATGGTGTAGTATCATGGAAGAACTAGGTCCATAAATCACTTACACGTAATGAAAAATAAAAAATTATTTCAATGATTAATATTTATCACCATAAAATATCTCCATTTTTCTTTAGTAATTGAAATCACCTGAGTGTATACATAAATGAATGGGGTGAGATAAAATTACTATAAGTTGAGGATAACATAGAAGACATAAGAGACCCGAATCAATAGTACATGGGTGAGAATAATCAAAATAATCACATCATAATCTTAGTATCCTCATTTTAATCAAAATGTAAAAAACTGATAATGTAATGAAATGTGGAAAAATAATAATAATGAATCATCAAGATAAATTTTTATGACACCCCATATATTTTTTAATAAATCTACATTCATGTTAATGCATACCCTATGTGTACAAATCTTAACATCAAAATTGTGAAAAAATATAGGATGAGGTTCATATATAATACATATAATATCATGAGATATGTCAGTATAAAAAATGAATTTTAGGGATATATATTTATAACCGCACTTTCCATGTCATTAATTTCTATCAATCAGCTATTCTGTATTGAAAGAGAAAAATCATAGTCAGGAAATAATCCAATGGAATGAAATGGGTATCATAAAGGATTTGTAAAGTATTATTTGATTAAAAAAATCGAGGGTTCCCAAATTAATAAGGGAAATAATACATTATCATAAAAAATAATAGTTCTTGAAAGGAGGAGAAATAATTGTAGTGGAATCATTATGGTGTTTTGGGAAAAAACCCCTTTTCCAAAAATCACTGTATTTTGGATTAGGAATCACTATCACAAGGTAAGAAAAAAATACCACCAAAAGGAAAATGGAAGTTATATTTAATGGAATGATTAAGGATATTTAGGTAATATACATCCTAAAAAAATTTATACTAGTAGATTTTCCAAAACATATATTTGTGACCATGAATCCCATATATTAAACCCTCATTTATTTAATTAATTTTCCACCACCTATATAATGAAAAAATGTTTATTAAAATTGGAATCCAAATTTACAAAATTTTATTGTATTTAATAATTTTTCCATTTTAACTATTGAAATATATTTTATAATATTATTTGTAAAACATAAATCTTTTTGATATCGTTTTTTCTTTACGTTACCCGGTATTGTATTGCTTTAACAATTTTTTGTTAAAGGTAATTTATAAAAAAACCAAAATATTACTCTAGAATCCTAGAATACTTGTAATTATATATTAATATATTATATATATATCATAGCATCCATCTATAATGTTGGTAGTCATTAGAGAGTGAAAAATGTCTTCGTTTTTGATTAACTGACTCTTGAAGGGAAAGTTTCATAATTGGATAAAAGTGAATGTTGACATTAGAATATGTTGTAATTATAGCAATTATTTTAACTAAAATTTTTTAATATAATTTCAACATATTTATAAATTATTTTATTCAAAACTGGTTATTAATTTAATAAATAAGAATATGGAGAGAATATTACAATATAAAGATAAGTTTATTTAAACATACGCTTTTCTCAATGTTTCTTATTACCTACCGCCCTAAAATCCTTGATTTCTTGGATTTCAAAAAATCTAGAAATTACTTAATGAACATAACGGTCATAAGGTTATAAAATAATCAAATATATTTCTTTTTTATGTGGAAGAGTAGTGGTTTTAAAAGGGTATGTAGAAGGGTTATTTATACTTGAGGAGAGGGGTATTTTATGGATAAAACATTGAGTAAAATAATTTATATTTGGTAAAAATATAATTTTTTATTTTTTAAACATTATGAATTATATAAAAATATCATAAAATTCCTTTATGATATTAATACCCTTCATAAACATAATTCTCTATTTTATTAAAAAGGAAAGTGGAAAAATGAGAATTTGATATTTTAATGGAATATTTTTTACTTTAGACTTTTCAAAAATATTGTTCAGTTTTAGTAAGAATGATTAATTTTTTAAATGACACATTTATCATAAAATATATATTTTTGTATGAGAAAAATAATATATATTCTAATAAGTAATTATTTCATTATCAATATGTCATAAACTATGTGGTATTTGAAAAGCAGTATTTTTATTATTAACAAAAACTGTAGTATTTCGGAAAATTACCAAAAAAATTACCCTATAAAATTTAAAAATAGTGATTAAAATTATTACCTTAATTTTATGAAAATAAATATTAATAATTGTAATTTTAAATTCTTAGTATAAAAATTATAATTTTTACAAAAGAAATTAAAATAAAATTTATTAAAAATGTTCTTACATTTTCATTGAGTTTTTAGTCTTGATAATTTTTATGGTATTATAATTTTTATATATTATTTAATAAATAATGATATATATAATTTACATTATATTTTTTTTATTTTAATGTGAAATTTCAATTCTAATAGTAAATTTACTGTTCCCAATGGTCTGGTTACTATTATTAACTATTAGGTTCCTATATAAATCATCACATTACCATTCCAATAGTAACATTGCGTACTTTAAATATCTATTAATTATTTAATTTAAAATTATCTATAATTCAAACCATGTTTCTCCTTTTAAAATATTTTAATTTTTTTAGCAGTATTTTGATTTATTTCCATGGTGCAATTTGTGGGGGCGATGTTTCTAGTAGAAGTGAAGGATCTAAATTCCCCCATCCTTCTATTCAAATTTTATATTTTTTTTATCCCATTGTAACGTGTGTAATATTAATGGGTTTAGTTTCTAGATTATTTAATTATTTATATTAATGAAATAATATGTTTTTAGTTTCTCTATGTGCTATATGTGTATAATACTATATAATATATTACAACACACATTTATTTCGGAATAAATATATCACTTTTAAAATATAGGTCATTACAAAATGTGATAAATTTATCATGATGTTATATCCTAATAATTATTTTAACATACAAGTGAGTAATATAGATTTGGAAAAATTAAAATGAAGAAACATAAATGGAGATCATTAAGATGATATGCACTACCCATAGAATGAAACTACCATTAAACGAAAAATGTTTTGTGTTATAGATATATTATATAAAATATGGATTGAGTTACATACTCATGAAAATAATAAATATATACACTATACCTCTTGAAATTTTATTATTCATGAGAAAAAATAATCAACACATGTCTTATATTAAACGACTATGATATTTTCATTACTGATTTGTAGAAATTTACCCAATAGAGAGATTTGTTTCATATATACTTGTCACCTAATTTTAAATTATATATTCACACAAAATAATTGTTAACAATGAAAGATATGTTAACAAATATTTATATAGTTAATCAAGGATAATTATTATTCAATAAAATAACTTCCTATGTAGGTGAATATGGTTAGTGATGCTATTATAAAAAAACATGATTCCCAATCCATGGTAAAGATTGTGAATGGGAAAATATTTATCTATATGAATAGAGTACATTTAAAAATAAAAAAAAATTCTGAGATAGAATAAAATATTCTTCCAATTTTTACCCAACTATAAATACTATAAAAAGTCATCATGGAAAAAATAAAGGATTTAGAGATACAAAATTTTGATAAAGAAACTAATGATAAATAGATTAAATAATTCACTACTGATAAAGACGGAATAATTTTTTTAAAAGTTGGATATACATCCCATCATGATAATATATATGGAAGAGTGATTGTATAGTTTCAAACCTTATTTTCTCTCTTCACTATGCTAATAAAATGATGTATCAATATATTCATGAAAGATTTGGTGGGAAAAAAGAAAAAAGATATTTCAATAATATACCTAAATATGGTTGGAATGATAAATATTTTTGGTAGAGGATGCCAATAAAATGCAGATAATGCAAAAATTTTCTATACAAACAAGGACATGCGGGGATATAACAATTGATATTTTATGGAATCTTCCATACGAAGAAAAATGAAATTACACCATATAAGATTTGCTGGATTGAATTTCCTTGACTACTTATTTCATCATCACTCAGGAATATTTCATTCCTCATAAACATGCTCTGAGATATTTTATTGGTCTTCTAAAGATACATGGGGTAATACTACGGATCATATATTATCATGATTTTAGGTTCACCTTATTATTAATGAGGTGTCATAAATATGTTTCAAAATTTAATTTAATGAAAGTCTAAACAATAATGATAAGAGAGACGGGTAGTGTGGAAGAATAATTTAAAAAATTTGGATATTCTAGGAGAATAGTTGATTTATTTCAAATTATTCTATTATAAAAATCATATTATAATAATATACGGTGTTTTTAAAAAGATACACTACGTTTGGTTGAATACATAATACCTCACTTCGAGCTTAAACGAACAAATAAATATTACTATTATAACATAGTCTTTAGATTGGAGGGAATAAAAATATTAACTGCATTATAAAAATATGGTTTATAAAATAAAATATAATGAATTATTTGGTAACCAATTAATTATAATTGAATTTAAAACACCTTTTTAACAAAAGGAAATATTTTCTAAAAAATAAAACTTTAAAATAAGAAAATAAAAATGTAATCTTTTTGGATTGTTTTTGTTAAATTAATATTTGATATATTCAATACAAAGTCTAAAATTCATCTTATATTCTTTCTAAAAAGTATATAAGAAGAAAACCAATTTTACACATAAAAGATGTATTTTTATAAAAATAAAATTTTTTCTCTTTTTGATGGAACACTTGTTTTAAATATTGTTTTAAAACTTTTATAAATTATATTGGACAAATTAAATATATTATTTTAAATTGTAATATAAAATTTATTCTGATTGAATATTTGGTATATTTATGAAAAGTATCATGTTTTGATGAATAATTGAGAGTAATATTAAATTTTAGTTGATTTTTTTTGTAATTTAGTGGTCAAATATATTTTTAATTTTATTTAGAAAATAATATAATTTTTTAGCTGTTCTAAATTATAAAATTGGAATCATTTTTACTTTGAATTTTTATATTTAAATATTTCAATCCTTTGAATGTTTTCACTTTAAAAACATTTTTTCTTGTTTCGTCAACTAATTTAATTTAAAATTATTTTTATCTGATTATGTGTTTTTAACAATGAAAAATAGATTCCATATTTTCAAATACAGTTCCAAAAATGTTTAAATAAGTTAATTTTAGTTTTTTGCATTATGAATTTTAACCTTAGTAATTTTGTTATTACCATGGTTATGGGAAAATCCGGTAGTTACGGGTAAATATTAATTTATAAATAATAGAAAAGTACACTAAAACATATATTAGTTTTATAAGATCAGTTATGCTCTATGAAAATCATACATTGACCAATTTTATAGGGTCTTGGTGCCATAAGGATAATTTTGTGCCCTTAATTGTATTTTATTTCATAGAAAGTCAAATATGTAAAACTCGTGTTTTTTATAACTATTACATTTTCTAAATATTATTATTGAGAATATATAATAATCTATAATTTTTAAAATGAAATATATAATTCTTATCATCATCATGGAAATTTGTTTTAAATTTTTTGGAAATAAATAATTGCATTAAAAATTTACACAATGATGATGCATTAATTGATTTATTAATGAAAATATCAATCAAATGATATTAAAATATTTAAATAAATACAATTTATGAAAATTAATGCCATAAATTTATTTTATATAATATCTTTTTCTAATAGGTATGTATTAATTTTTTTAATATGTTTTCCAGTGTATTGATATTTTTTAAAAAGATATGTAACGAATAGTGTCCAGATTGATTTTATTAGTAATTAAAATAAATAATATTTTATTAAATGACATAAAAATCATAAAAATTTATAATTTTGATGAATTATAGTTATATAGTTTAAAATTTCATCCATTAATCATTTATTGTTTTTTTTGTATTTCTATTGTAACTATATTAACCCTTATGGCGTAAAAACACATTTTGTCACGGTAATAGTTAAAGGGATTAAATGATGGTTAAAACTAAAGGAGAAGGGTAAGAATATAACCTAAACATGTATAATAATTATTTTTGAGAGTTCTTAGAACCTTAATCATCATATATAAAATATAATTATTTTTGGATAAATTTGGAATTGAAGATTAATTTATATTAATTTAAAAAGTTGTTTGTTACTGAAAGATCCACTCGCCTCAATTATAAAGGGGACCCTCATACCTCACTTATTCACTCGAAATTGAGCATTATATGTATAAAATAACCTCCAAATTTATACTCCAAATATACTTATATATGTTAAAGAGGTCCTGTTATGTAATAAAAACCAACCCTAGATCCCTTAAGAAGAGATCTAAAGGATGTCCTCCAAAGAAGAGGTAATCATTTTTATCAACTCACATAAGTCCATTTCTTTATATACACCCTCTTCATGAGTTATATCCATGATAAGGTAATAAATAAAGTATAATATATAATCCAAAAATTCATTACTTTTATGGTGAAAACATATTTCATTATTTATTCATCCTATGAAAAATGAAATCACCACACATGCATATGTCTGACATACCACCTCCACAACATGGTGTAATTTTTTTCAGAACCATTTTAATTATTTGAGTATAATGATGTAAATAATAGATATATATGGTAATTGTGACATGATATTTATTTTTTTATAATTAATATACCATACAATTATTTACCCTCTAATCAATAAGGAAACGATACAATCACCCCTGCGTACGTACGACATGCTGTCTCCACGATGGGATGGAATTCCATTTAAATGTTTACAATTAATGTAAGACTGTTTTGAAATATATAATTAATAAATATATTATATATATTACATTTTTGTAATTATGGATCTAACAGAACTCTATCTGATTTATAATAATCAGACCTTACTAGGAAAAAAGTGCATTGTAAAATGTTGCAGTCGGCACCTGAAACAAGGGTAATAAAGAAATATTATAAAAAAATGGGCGATTAGGGGATGTAAGAGGGTCATATGTGATATAATAAAAATGAATATTGATATATTATAAATTAATAACATGATATAAACCAGTTTACCTATGTTATAAATATATAAAATGGAAATCAAACCTAATGTAATGGTTATTTCTCTATCTCATTATTATTAGGGATTGTTTATATTTGAGTCTCCACTATGAAATATTTTTCCACCATTTCGATGTTTTCTAAAAATTATTTCAAAATTATTTTAAATATTATATTATGAATAATTATAGACTTTTTACTCATGTTTAAATATTTTTAAAATATTTTTAAATGAATCATTTTATCATTTTCCAAACGAGGTACTTTATGAAATTTTCAACAAAAATTTATGAAATGTTTTTTTAACTACTTTGGAATGAAAGGATTATAAAAAATAGTTAAAAAAATCATCTTTTTAATATTACTTTACATGTTTAAAATTTTATTTTCAATGAAAATATTTTCATCTTTAAATGTGCAACTTTTTAAATAAATATTTTCAATATAAAAATAGTGAATTTCTCTAAATAATTTTCAATGATTTTTTATTGTATTTTAATCTATGTAAACACCCATTGTTGAATGTTATTATTAATTAAGTTTTATCTTTTATGATACCATTTATAGTTAATTGTTAAATTATTCACATTTAGTATGATAGTGTTTCAATATGAATGTTTTTATTTTTTACATTTTACCCTTTTCATATAAAGATTACATTGGACTTCATATATGATGGGAAGGGCTAACTATACCCCCCTAGATGCATCTGTAGGTATTATGATACAAATATGTTTGGGTAGTATCCAAGGACATAACTATTTTTATATGGTATCTTGGTAAAATCCATGATGGTATGTTTATGATTTCTGATAGTACACATTCCCTCGTGATGAAATTATTTATTGAAATTACATGTGATAATTAAACTAATTGAATATACAAGATTTTGTTTCATTCTTATTTTATTATTTATATGGTTTTTTTATTATCTTTCACTCCTATAATATAATGATCATGTCATTGATAAAATAAAATGTGTTTCTGTTAATCACCTTTTCATAATTGTGTGTGTATGTATATGATATATTATGACATATGTTTACCCTTACCTAGCATTAAATCATTCCCCTTTCTTATGTATCACCATTCCTAGGATTCCATGAAATATACTATGAATGAGAAGAAAGGTTAAATTATGGGAAATAATGGTCCTCTAAAATAAAATATTTTTTTAAATGATTATTTTAAATATGTATATATTTCACTAAGACTACTAAATTTTTTTTCCATTGAGATGTGATTCATGTATATTATAGTAATGTAATAAAGTAGGGACCAAATATGGGCTAATGCATTCAGGGGATTTACATTTGGCATCAAATATTGTTTAGTATAATTTGATGGAACTTGATTTCTGAAATCCTTGATTATGTTCCTGAATTTAGGGATAAGCATATGTGTAGGATATTATCTTATAGATTCGATAATACCTTGGTTAACTTATGATAATACCACTGAGTCCATGATTTATAATAATATTTAGTTATTTAGACATCCCATAAATGCTTCTTCATTACAATATAACAATTATTACTCTTTCTCAAATTGTTCCTTTGTTTTTGGTCCATGGTTATGATCAATAGGGTTATATAAGTAATGATTATATTGAAAATGATGAAGAGAATACAAATGAAAAATTAATGGATGAAGGTATTAAGGGATAAGATGAATTATTTAGTTAATGGATTAAGAATGAAGTATGATTATTAATGTTGTAGTGTATTTTTATTCAGGAATTATTTCACCAATGGTTATCTAGAGATAAGAATAATGATATATATAAGGAATATATATTAGTACTTATTCCATATATATTTTCAAGCATTCATGTTTTCATTATGGTATAAAGGTGATCATCAAATTCATATATTTGTTATGTGACCAAAATATCTACATTATTTTTTTTGGGGGAAATTCTTATGTTATGTTTATTTTTGAAATTTAGTTACCTAATAATTTTTTTGAATGTGAATTTGGAAAGATATATTTTAGATGAGTCTTATGGTTGGAATGAAAGAATTAAAAGTTTGGATATTATTTTTGGAGGGAAAATTACAATTGTTTTGGATAATATGTTATAATATTTTAGGTTTTATTAAACATTTAGTGGATGAACGAAATACTTTAGTACCTTATGATTCACTACAAGTGCTTTAAGAATAAATGTTCACCGTTAATATCCATCTCTAGATGTACAAAATGATGTGTAAATAGATCTAATTATAAACAATTCATGATATTATGATTTCAAAATAAATCAGGTATGTTTTATTGTTTGATTTTTCTAGATCGTAAAAGAATCTATGAACTACAGGTAATGGATTATGGAAACAAAATCATTATTCATTTACTTGTTTACCACTAAATAAATAGACTTTTAAAACTATAATATATTTAATGTTTTTTAATTTATAACTTTCTCATGATCATGTTCTCTATCACGCTCCATCAGAACTTAATATTTTTTTATTCCATGACCATTTTTTTCCTCCATGGAACCCAAGTATGTGTTTTGTTAGATGAAATTCTTACTTCTCATTATTTATTTTAATTTGGAAGTTTCATTAATCCTTTTTTCTGATTTGGGATTTTCAAAAAGGTATATTGTTCATTCAAACCCATAGTTTTTTGTTCTGAGGTAAAATTGCGAGGAGAAAATTTATTAAGTTGGGGATAATGAAACATCTTGAGATTCTCAAAGGAATGACTATGTTCGATAGCATACATGATACACCACATCAAGCTAAGATGAACAAGTAAATATTATTATTTAAATGTAACCATAAAAACCTTGTCATTAAAATATAGGGAATTAATATGATTATGTTAATTATGAAAATATTATCTACACATTTAAATATAATGAATCATTAGGGGGGAAATTATTTATTCATGAGGATAAAACCTTTTTTCAAGAAAAGGAATCATTTTTCTATAAGCAATCAAATTTATTCTAATAAAATAAAAAAATTAAACTTTTCAGATTATATTAATAATACATATTTATAATATATTCAACCCAATTTTAACATCCACCCTATGTGTTTTTTATACCTAATATAATAATAAAACCAATTTTACTCATTAAAGATGTACTTTTATAAAAGATAGTTTTACCACATTTTGATGAAACACTTATTTTAAATTATTTTTTTAACACTTATATAAATTAATTTTGAAAAAATAAAATTGATATCTTAATGTGTAATATAAATATTTACATTTATTAAATTTTTATTTATGTTTTTTATATGTTTAATGTTTTGATGAATATTGACAATTAATATTATATTTTAATTGAAAAAACATTTGTGTGTAAATAATTTTGTGTTAAATTATATTTTCAGTTGGTTTTAATGTACAATTAGATAATTTCATTTCTTTTAATCCAATTAATATCATTTTAATCAGTTTTACATTTAATTTTTACCTAAAAACTTTTCAAATATTGAATGTTTTCACTATATGTTCCTTTAATATAATTTACATGAAATTAATTATATAAAAATATGTTTTTTGAATTGATAAAAATACATTCTATATTAGGAATAATAATTTCAATATTTAGTTGATAGTTACTGTTTATTTTTTAACTATATGAATAGTTACTGTAGTGATTTTTATTTCACATTTAATGATACGTTCGATAATTAAGGGTAAAGATAATAATATAAATATGATAATATTAAAAAAATGTACTAATTTAATTGGATGCATTATTAAGAACCAAAATCATAATTTTGATGATTTTATGGCCCCTTGGAGCAACTTGGACGACATTATTCATTTTATAGTATTTTTTTAAGGAATGTCAAATATGGCATACCTGTGTTTTTAATAAGTATAATTTTTTTATATGTGGTTATTCAGAATATATATGATGAAAAGAATAGTAAATTTTTATATAAATTTTTTATCTTCATCATGGAAATTTATTTTTATTTTCTTTAAAATAAATAAAAACCATAAAGGCTTGCACAATGACGATAAGTTAATTGTTTAATTAATAGAAATATCAAATAAATGATTTTAAAAATATTTAAATTAATATTATTTAATATTATTATTGTCATATATGAATTATATATATTACCTAGATATATTAGGTATGTATTTTTTTATGAATTAACCTTGGGTATTTATATTTTTTTAAATGTCATGTAACGAATAGTGTCAAAATTTACATTAATGATATTTTAAACTCAATAATATTTTATTAAAGGATATACAATCCATAAAAATATTCAAATGAGATAAATAATTTTTACATGGTTGAAAATGTCATCCATGACTCATTTATTGTTCATTTGGAATTTTATAGTAATTATATTTACCCTTAAAGGGTAGAAACACATGTTGTCATAGTAAGAGTTAAAGGGATTAAATAAAGGTTGAATCTAAATGATCGAGGTTATAATGTGACCTAATAATCTATAAAATTGATTTTGAGGAAAATTATATCAATAAAAATATTATATTAAAAAAAACTGACTTTTTATCTATTTTTAATTGAAAATTAATTTCTATTAGTTTAATATGTTTAGAGTTTCTGAAAGTTCCCCTGAACACACTTATAAAAGGGATCTTACTCCCTCACATAGTCTCTCTAAATTGAGCCATCTAGTATGATAAATCCCCAAATATTTATCCTACCATAATTGTTATATAATTTTAGGAGGTTCAGGTATTCCAAGAAGACAAATATTTGATCCCTTAAGAAGAGATCTTAATGAATTCCTTCAAATAAGGGTACTGATTTTTCCCAAATCACTCAAGTTAATTTTTACTTCTAAACTATATTAATTAGTTTTTTACATTTTAATATTATAAATAATATATAATATATATTTTTACACATTATTATGATAATGGGAAAACAATATTCTATGATTTATCTACCCACTGAAATACAAAAGCATTGCACGTGCGCACATATGACTTATCATCTTCACATCATAGTGTGATTTGTTTTTCATCACCAATATATTTGGATGAGTATAATTATGTAAAAAGTTTATTCATATGATTCTTATGACATGATATTTATTCTTAATAATTAATTTACCATCCAATTTCTTACCCTTTTATAAATAAGGGAACGATACTATCAGTCATGCGTACATACAATCCACCATCCCAACAACTTATTGTAAGTCATTAACCATGTTCACCATTTAATAAAGATTATAAAAATATATATAATGAATAAATATGATATATATGACCTTAATTTAACTCTGGATATTATAGAACTATATCCCATTCACAGGAATTAGGACTTATCCATTGAATCATGCATAGGATAATGATGTTGTTAACACCCGAAACAAGGGTAATAATGAGTTATTATTAACAAATGAGTGATAAGATGATCCCTGAGGATCATGAATGATATTATAAGTTAAATATTGTTAGTGTATAAGTTAATTAAATTCATTAAACCATTATATATTAGGTCAGAATACATACAAAGAATATTAGACCTAAGTTAAGGGGTAATTTAAATTTTATTTATTATTCGACATTATTTAATTTTTAGTCTCTACTAGGGAATATTTTTCTTCCATGGCCATGTATTATTAAAAATTTCTCATATGGATTTTCACTATTATCCTATCAATCATTAAAACCTATTCAACCATGTTTGAATTTTTCTCAAATTGTTTGAATGAAATAATTTCTCATTTTCTAAATATGGTATATTTATAAATATTTCGACGAAAAAGTATAGAGTGAATGTTTTTAACTTATGAAGTACGAGTGGATTTTTCAACTATCATGACACCTTATTATTTTAAATCATAATTTAAAATTTTAATCATTTATTTAAAAAAAATTCTTTTGTAAATTCCTGGCATTTTTAATAAATGATTTCAATGTATAAAAATGGGTATTTATATCACGAGTTTTAAATCATTTTATAAGATAATTTTCATCTATGTAAAAACCCATTATTGAATTTTATGCTAAATTAAGGTTTATTTGGAATGATAAAATTTATTTTTTTGGATAAATTATTCACAATTCATATTCTATTATTACAATATGAATTTTTATATTATTTAAGTTTGACCCTTTTCATTTGAGGAATGAGTTTGTGTTAATAAGGGACATATGAGGCCTGCTATTTCCCCTTGAAGCATTTGTAGGTATCATGAGACAAAATAAATTTGGTATTGGCCGACTCCTTACCAGTTTATGTATGGTGTCTTTGATTAATCCTTGAAGGTATGTTTATGATGTCTAGCATTATGCATTCTCTCATTATGTGATTATTTATTGATATTCCTTGTAATTAAAAGACTACTGGAATATACATAGTTACGATTCATTCTCATGTTATTATTTATATAGAATTATTTGATCATCATTAATTCATGACATATTATGCTAATGATATGGGTTAAATTTCATGTGTTTGAGTTAATCACATTTTCAAAATTGTTTATACTTGTTTATAATAACTTATGATGTTTTTATACCCATAATGAGCACTCGAGCACTCCCCTTTCTTATGTTTCATCTCTCCCCAGTGTTTGAAGAATATTATTATTACTAATGTGAAGGGTCATGCCAAGGTAAATAACAATGTTATTATAGAAAAATATTTTATAAAAATGTAATTTTTTGGATCAAATATGTATCTAGTTTACAGAGAATACTAATCTTTTTAGTCATTTGAGATGATATTTCTTATAACGTATTCTAATATAATAACATAAGGAACCATCTATGGGAAACTAGGGTCCGGTTATTTACATGTATCATTAAAAAATTTAAATATATATATTAAAAATAAAACAACATAAATTATACAAGTAAATTTAAAAGGAATTATTTTGATATAATGAAATGAAAATAAAATAATATATATATTTAACAAAAAATTTGTTTCATTATTAAATAAATATCTTCCAAAAAAATAATAATTTATATAAAATGGAATATTTTAAATAAATAGAAGTGAAAATAATCATTTAATTTCCTCATAAAAGTAAATTAAAGTGGATTAATTCACACAAAAATATTAGAAAAATTATAATAGGATATTACAAACAAAAAAAAATTATAAGTTTAATGTGAAAATAAATAGCGTCAAATTCAATTATAAATATCACTTCCACAAAAAAATTGTAAATTGAAAAGAAAAAATTATAAATATGAATATAATTTCATAAATGATGAATAGTGAACCATGAGTGAAAATTTTGTGAATGAGGAATGAAGTAGAGAAGAGGTGTTTCAAGGAGGTATAACAATTATATGATAATTGGAATAATAAATGGTGGTTTTATAATTAATGACCATTTAAATAGTAACCACATCGTTGGGAGTTTTAAAATACCCAATAGAAAATATTTACTATAAATAAATAACTACATAGAAAAATTAGAATATTGAAAAATTATTTCATATTTTTTGAAACATAAATTAAGTATAAGTGTACACTTTAATAAGTTATGTTTTTATTTATCTCTTATACTATTTTTATTGATCAAATATTAGATTAACCTAATTTAAAAATAATTTATTTGAAATATAGTTTATATATTTGAGATGCTATATTTATAATATAAAAATAATTAATTAGAAATAAAATATAAAGAATGGAATAATAAAAAATAGAAATTTAAACAATCAAAAAATAATAATATTAATTCAAGATAAAATTATTTTTCAACATATTATATGATTCATAAAATATAAATATACTACATTTAGGATTTTTATTTAATTTTATTTAATCATCATGTCGATATTAACTTATGGTGAACTTTTTAAATGTTTTTAGATATGATTATATTTAATTGAATAGTAGAAAATTGTGTTTTTCGATATACCATATGTTTTATGAAATCAGTATCAGGTAAATATTTATTAATAATTTATAGAAATATTTCAGGACATAAGAAATATTTAATGTGTAAGATAGTGAATTTAAAAACAATAAAAATAATTTTAAATCCAATATTTCAATTTTCTATTACTAATTTATATTCTATTTTTTTAAATAGAAATATTCAATTCTATAGCTTGTATTAATTATTTTCATGGTTCCATTCAATTATGGATTAGCTAAAATCTAAAAATCCTATATTTGCATCAAATAATATTTAAATTAATTATAATCGACACTATTCATAGTCTACATCCGAAATAATTAATTAATATATATTTTAATCCCATATACTCCTCTTCACCTATATTAGAAACCCTACTCCACTATTCTATAATCACTCCAAAACCATAGTACATTTAAAAATATCCACACATGACATTCTCAAATCTCTACTAGAAATTATCTTGAGCCTTTTTTTAAAACAAACAGTCCCTCCTATAATATACCAATACTCTATCCAATTTATGTAATTAAATAAACATGGTGTTGGACTCACCTATTTTGATAATCCCAAATCTTATTTTTGATAAACCCAAATTATATTTTTATAATCTAAAATTATATTTTATTAATATGAAATCATTTTTTGATAATTCCATGTCTTGTTCTCATTTAAGTGAGAGACATGTCTTCATTCCATGATAATTATGTTACATTAAAGTTTCATGTTCTTATATAGTAATATTCATATACATTCAATCTCACTGCTTGATGGGTTACGCTTAAAGTGTAGAAATTATCAAAATACAGAGGTTACAGTTACAAGCTTACCATTATAGCTTACAGTTACAAGCTTACTATTACACGCATACTGTTACAAGCATACCATTACATGGTTACAGTTACAAGCTCACTATTACAGGGTTTCAATTACAAGCTCACCGTTACAGGGTTGATGCCATAATGTCACCGTTACAGGCTTACCATGACAAGGTCAATGTTACATGGTTACCATTGTGAGCATACTGTTAAAGGTTATAGTTAGAGATTACCGATGCGGACCAGTTGAATCCTACTGATATGAAGGCTACCATTACCAGTATACCGATGCTTCTTCATTCATACTTTTTTAATTTCTCAAATTCTTTTATAACAGTCATATTGGATAAAATATAAGACCTGACATTAATTAATGCTAATTGTAAATGTTTCAAGAGACAATATTGTAGACAATACGAGGTATGGTAAAGCATGCATGTTATCTACTCATTCCCATTGACGGACCTCAAATAAAAAAAGAAGACCACAAAACTAAAAAAAAGCATGATAGAGGATACAAACAAGCATTGTATCATATACATGGACACGAATAAAGGGTTTCATGAGAAGTTTGATAGAGCTTACTTTCCAGATCAAAAAGTCAAACCATCCAGCACTAAGATCCTGAACCCCCAAGAATCCCATCGATCATATTGGGATAAACACATTCTTGAGTTTTTGCTTCATCAAATCTATATCAACATCAGAAATAGAACACTGAAACCCAGAGCCTGGAGTTGCGACACTTTGCTTTGGAAACAAATTCCAGGGATTGACTCGAACATAAATATTTCACATTTCAAGGAGTCAAGAGCTGATCTGTAAACACATAGAGATTTCAAAACTCTTTCTCATAATAACACCTATATTGTGTTTTTTATTATATATCTTTTAGAATTGTGTGAGTCTTTTTATATCACACACTATCTGTTGTGCTTTTACACAAGGATAATGAATATCCTCACATCAAACTATACTTTATCCAATGTTCCCACGTATAAATGTGGAAGACACTGTGTGTGGTCTGTTTTGTTTGTCTTTCCTATAACGAACTGTGATAGAGAGTGTGTTCCCTGGATAGATTGTGAAAACTATTGTAAATCGTGATACAGACTGTTTATTAAGTTTTAATATAAACTGCTTGGTGGAAGGTGATCACCATGTTGAGAGGATTAGGTCACGACTTGAGACTAAACCTCTTGATTACATTGTTGGGAAAATATTCTTTTACCCTTTATGATTTTATCTACTACTTATATTTTCTAAAACATAAAAATGTTTTTGCGTACACTTTTATAGTTAGTTTTTTTTAGTGTGTGCATTTGTTTAATTCATTAGACTTGTTTAAAATGTTTAATTAGTGTTCTAAACATATTAATCTGAGAACTAATCACCCTTTGAGAAAACTATTGACCAATTTAACATTTACATTTCTACTGCCTTAATTAACTGGGCTAGTTTTAAATTGGAGGGTTTCTTAACCATAAAATTTTTAACAGAAATTTTTAATTGGAACTAAAATCACCCCCTATCTTGAGTATCCACTCTGACCAACATGTTTTAATAGAGGCACTTTTTATCAAGGGTGAAAATTAGTTTTTATTGTGATTTTAGTTGTATCTTAATGATCACAAAATTTCTGTCATATCTAAATTTTCAGGTAATTAATATTCAAAGTATCTATGGAAAAAATGGTTGAGGGTTGTGATATTAATAAGCCACTATTCATTAATAGAAATAACTATGCTCAGTGGAAATTAAAAATGAAAATATATCTAGAGAGCATGTGACCTGAAATCATGGACACAGTTGAAGAACAAAATACATTACATGCTACTACTAGAGACACATGTTCTCATTTGACTAAAGCTACATATAACAATAACTATAATGTAATGAATAATTTGTATAGTTCTCTATGTGATGAGGAATTTAGTAGAATATCTGCTTGTAAAACTACATATGAAATTTGGGATACTTTAACTATTTCTATTGTAGGAACAACCAATGTTAAAGAAATGAGATTAAATACTTACAATATTAAATATGAATACTTTAAAATGAATCCTAAAGAACTCATTTATAACATGTATCTCAGGTTCAATGAGATAGTGAATACTATGAGTCTGCATGGGAAACCAGTGGATAGCAAGGACCAGATTATGAGACTACTTCGATGCCTACTTGACCGATGGAGATAGACTTCTATTTCTATCCGAGAATCATGTGACATAGGAAAACGTCTAGTGAAGGAACTAATTGAAAAGATTATGATGTATGAATAAGATCTTAAGGTGAATTAAGAATCATATGAAGAACCAAGGAAGAAATTTGTATTATTTAAGAAAACTACCTCAAAGAACAAGGATAAAGGAAAGGGTAAAGATCATATAGATACTTCCACTGGTGAAGACTCAAACAGGGATGAGGAGATGGATCATCTTACTAGAAGATTTAAAAAATTCTACCTAATTAAGAGATTCATTAGGAAGTAAAAATACAAGGGAAAGTATGATAGTAAGGACAATGGAAGCAAGATATAAAATGGAATGACAGATCAAATGAAATAATCTGTTATGAGTGCAAACAAAAAGGTCAGGTGAAGGAAAACTGCCCCAAGCTGAAATTCAAGAAGAAGTATTAAGATAAGGGAAAAGGTAATAAAAAGGATATGAAATCTACTTAGGAGTTCTTTTGAAGAAATATCCAATAGACTTGATGCTTTTGATAGTGAATAGAAAAATCATGCTAACATGTGCTTCCAGACAGAAACATCTAAGGTAACACCTAATTCCCCAATGACTAATGATTATTATTCTGGGAATGAAGGTGAATAAAAAATGATGAAAATAGGACAACGGATGAACTATTTGAATAATGTGGAATGCTTGAGGATACTTTTAATGAAATCCAGTATAAATATAAAATACTAAAAAGACAAAATTCTTTAAATACTAATAACAAATCTGATCTGGATACTGAGAAAGAAAAATGTACTCAGTTGTTAAAAGAAAATACTCAACTCAAATTATCCAATTAACAATTAGAAAGAGATATTGAAACATTTACTACTAGTAGAAATACCTTGACTCTATTTATTGGAAAAAATATTACCACAAAATATAAAACTATTCTAGGATATCAGCCAGGACATAGAAGGTTTATTAAAACAAATTTGTTCCCAAATCTAGACAATTCCCAGCTAGTTCAAATTATAGAAAAATTATTGAAAAATAATTAACTAAAGGACCAAAAAAATAGTTTATTACTCAAAATATATCTGTTGATTATAGAAAACCTATGAGGAATGTATGGGATCCTAAATTATTACTTACTAACCTTTCTGGACACCAGAATAACTTTGCTCCAAAGATACCCCATGTGTAATCTATTTTGTAGGATAATTGTCTAAATAGTTCTGGTAGATCTATGTGGTACTTGGACAGTGGATGTTCAGGACATATAACAGGAGACTATTCATGTTTCAAAAGACTGATTAAAGTTAATGGTGGTTATGTCACGTTTGGTGATAATGCTAATGAGAAAATCATCGGCTCAGGCTAGATTAGAAACACTAATACTGAATAAATTTCAAAAGAAATTTTTGTTGATGGGTTAAAATACAATCTACTAAGTATTTATCAATTGTGTGATGATGGTTTTGATATTATGTTTGAAAAATAATTCATGTAATGTTTTTAATTATAATTTTTTTTAATATTTACTACTCCAAAAAATGAGAATGTATATGCTGTTGATATGGATTCTTTAAATAAGAAAAATTTCTCTTATTTAAAGGAATTTCATAAGGAATCCTGATTGTGGCACGGAAGACTAGGACACTGCAATGTTCACTCACTTAGAAAACTAACTAGTAACAGTTTAGTTAGAGACTTACCTAAATTGGAATTACCTCTTAAAAAAGTGTGTAGTCCTTGTCAAAAGGGAAAACAACAAAAATTTCTTTCAAACCAAGGCATGAAGGTTATACTTCTCTACTGCTTGATTGATCACATGTATTTTTTTGGACAATCAAGAGTTTCATGTTTAAATGGTAAGTACTATGTTTATGTACTTTTAGATGATTTTTCTAGGTACATATTGATATACTTTGTGGATCACAAAATTGAATCTTGTTATTATTTTATCAAGTATTCCAAGTCTATATAAAATCATAGTGGACTTAGGATCATGACATTGAGAAGTGATCAAGGACGTGAGTTTGAAAATCAAGAGTTTGAATCTTATTTCTCAATCAATGGATATAGTCACAACATCTCTCCTCCTAGAACCCCTCAACAGAATAGAGGCGTGGAAAGAAGAAATTGGACTCTTCAAAAAATTGCTATGACAATGTTCAATGAATATAATTGCCTAATTTACATTTGGGATAAAGATATAAATATAGCTTGTTATACCATTAATAGTGTCTTGATTAGACATGTTCTTAAAAAGACCACTTATGATCTATGGAATAATTGTAAGCCTAATGTTAGCTACTTTAGAGTTTTTGGTAGAAAATTATTTATCCTTAACACTAAGGATAATAGTGAAAAAATTCCTCCAAAAGCGATGAAGGAATTTTCCTAGGTTATTCTATCTCGAGTAAAGCTTATAGAGTATTCAATATGAAAACAAAATGTGTGGAAGTGTTAGTTCATGTCAAATTTGATGAGACTGATCCACATTAACCCAGAACCTCTCTTGAATATCATGAGGAAGATATGTCAATTTTGGATCTTATTGCTAATGATAGTGAACCTCCTATAAAATTAACCAGTTTTGGGAATCTTCCAGACTTTACACCGGTTGAGACTAAACCAGTAGACGACCCTGAGGAGTCTAGTCCATCTCTTTACAGGGGTATTAAGTCACTCAACAATCATTCTTTAGATTTAGTACTAGATTATTCAAAATGATGGACTGAAACTACAGTTTCTCTAAGAAACCAGGTAAAACATCAAGCTTTTCATTCACAGTTTGAACATAAAAATATCAATGATGAATTATGGGTGGTGGCTATGAAAGAAGAATTGAATCAGTTTGAAAGAAACAATGTTTGGGACTAAACTACAAGGAATGACTAGTTGATGAATCTCGAAATATTGTTAGAAACAAGGCTAGGATAGTTGCACAAGGGTATAGTCATGAATAAGGAATAGACTACGAGGAAACCTTCGCTCCTCTATCTAGACTAAAAGCCATTAGGATTCTACATACTTATATAGCTCATCTGAATTTCAAACGTTTTCTAATGGATGTAAAAATTTCATTTCTAAATAGATATATAATTGAAGATGTAGTTGTTGAAAAAACCCCTAGATTTACAAATCCCTATTTTCCAAATCATATTTTTAAACTGTATAATGCCTTATATGGTCTAAAGCAAACTCTAAGAGATTGGTATGATATACTCTGTTCGTTTCTTATTTCAAAAGGATTTACAAAATGGATAGCAGATCCTACTCTATTTATTAAAAGGATTACCAAAGATTCTTTAATAGTAAAAATTTATGTAGATGATATAAATTTTGGATCTTCTAAACATTTTTATTTACTGATTTTTCATCAATGATGCAAAATTAATTTGAAATGAGTTTAATGGGAGAACTGAAATTTTCCATTGGATTTCCAATTTTTCAAAAAAATTATGGTATGATTTTAAATAAAAATAAATATTTTAAATATCTTTTAAAATGTTTTGTTTTGGATAGTTTTAAAAGAAGTGATAAACCTCTGAGTACAACAGAAAAATTGGATACTGATGAAACTGGAGGACAAGTGGATCAAACCAATTACAGATGTATGATTGGGAGTCTACTTTATCTTAATGCTAATAGACTTGATATTATGTTCAGTGTATGTATGTGTGCTCTATTTCAATACAATGCAAAAGAGTCTCATTTAAGTTTTGTTAAAAGTATTTTTAAATATCTAAAGTATACTATAAATTTAGGACTATATTTTCCAAGAGGACAACCTATTGATTTAATAAGTTATTTTGGGTGTTGACTTTTCTGGTTGCAAGTAAGACAGAAAGAACACCTCTAGAACATGTCACATTTTAGGCATGTCACTTGTTTCATGGTATAGTAAGAAACAAAATTCAGCTGTATTGTCTACTACAGAGGGTGAATATATAGCTGCTGGTAGTTGTTGTGCTCAAATTTTGTGGATGAATCACACTTTACTAGACTATGGATATCAATTAAAACATGTATCTATAAATAGTGACAACACAAGTGCTATTAACATCTCTAAGAATCCAGTATCTCATGCTAGAACAAAGCATATTGATGTAATACATCACTTCTTGGGAGATCATTTTCAATAAGATGATATCACTCTTGAATTCATTGGTACTAAACAGTAATTGGCCAATATATTCACAGAGCCTTTGAATTATGAGAGGTTAAATTAAATCACACATGAGTTAGGCATGATAAACTGTTAAGACCTCAATTATAGAACCTCCCTGTTAGAACATCTCCATTAGAAACTCAATGTTAGAACCTCAACGTTAGAACCTCACTGTTAGAACCTCACTATTAGAACCTCACTGTTAGGACCTCGCAGTTATACCTTACAGATACCTCCTTACTGATAGACATTGGATGTCTAAGAAATTGAGTTTTATGTGATCTTAACTATAATCTGAAACATTATTCTACTATTCTTTATTTATTTTATCTGTTTTATTTTTTTTGATCCATAAATGATAAAAACAGAACACGTAACACATCTAAATCCAAATAAAACACTCTTACGATCGTCTGGATCTAAAATCTCAGAATCTAAACCTCTACGAAATCCTTGAACGGCTCCAGGTTAATGGCTAGATTGAAGAGGCCACTAGTCAGTGATGAAGGAGAAATGCTTGATCTTAAGAGACCTAGAGTAGAATCGAGTAGCAGATTCCAGACAGTGGAAAAGGATCCGAACCCTCATATATCCAAGAGGGAGATAGTTGTTGATAAGGAATTATGTTCAGAGTGGCTTCTTTCGACTAGATTATTAGTGCTTAAGGAACTGGAAGCTCAAGTATGGGTTGATGTTTTGTAAAAATCAATGAAACCTATTACCCAAATATGGTGAAGGAACTATATGAGTATCTGAAATTTGGACAGCCTAAAAATGAGCACTCGATGACTTCTAGAGTAAATGGAGAAAATGTAAGTCTCTCCTCTTCTGAAGGGGGTGATTGTTTAAGGATTCCACATGAAATAATTCATGACTATTACTCAAAAGTGGTGCCACCCACTAGTTAGTTATTTTTCTATGAAGAAGCTTTAGACGAATTGACTGGGAATGGAATTCCAAGTAAATTCATTGCAGCTGAGATGGTAGGATAGGATAATCTACTTTTCAAATTTGATCAGCATGTGATATGTCCCAAGATATGGGCTTTGCGGTTTTGAAGTATCAGGAAATATTTATTTTTTATTTTCAGAAGCATGGACATAAGATTAACCTATGTAGGCTATCGATGATTCAACTTGAAGATATGACCAAGCCTAGTTCCAAATCGAATGCTCAATTCTATGCCAAGATTATATCTCTTATGTTGAAAGTGAACGGAGTTGCAGGACATAAGGAAGAAAATTTTATTGTGCAACATAACCATTGAATCACCAAAGTAATCTTCAAGCTGATGAATATTAACTGGAATCCATGGATGAAGAGATGGGTGAATGTTGAGGCTAAGGTGTATGAAGAGTTTAATCCTATGACTCATCCTACTCAACCTAAGATTATGAGAGACCATGTTCTTAACCCTGATGAAGTCGAGCCATCCTACATAGATGAAGAAGAATAATTTTCTGTTGTGAAAGAAATAGAGGAATCTTCTATAGATGAATGGAGTGACCCTGACCTTCCCTCCAATCCCTGTGCGACTATTGTATCCTTTGATGAGGCTATACCACCAAAGAGATTTCCTAGAAGGGATGCTATCCTAAGGTATAGTGCTAAGGAGACCAGTGAAGAAGAAGGGGATGAAGTAGTTTAACGAGAAGTTAGAGATATATCGTATAAGACCCCGCCCTTAAACATTACTTAATATTGAATTAAATGAATAATTCACATTAAGGATCTTTTCAGGTTTAGAGTTTTAGAGAATTATGACATAACTATTACATCTAAAAAGATTACAAAGTAGACACTTCTACTAAGACTCCATAAAATAAATAGTCTTAAAAAGAAACATTTCTAGTTCCATGTTTTATATAGCATGACTTTCCCTTGATCCCATCCTTGACCCTATTCCACATTAAGTCCTGTGAAAAACATTTCAAAAAAACGTGGGGTGAGCATAAAAATCTCATTAAGGGATACACAAAGAATGAAAACTGTTAGTTTTTCAAACATCATGTAAACCATGTATAACTTTATCAAAGTAATACCTTCACCTTCATGAAGTAGTAAAAACTCTTCACTGAATAAAATATCATTACATACATTTTTGTAACCAAAGGATTGCCATCAAAACACATATAAAGAACACATAAAATATAAAGTTAACTTGGGACATAAACATACTTAAGTGGAATAACCATACGGTCGACTTCCACACATATCACTTAATGGAATAGCCATACGGCCGACTTCCATACATACTTAATGGAATATCCATACGGCCGACTTCCATACCCAATGCATTGGATGTTATAATTTAACCACTCGTCCTGGTATTCACGACACCACCCGTCATATGGTTTATCATGTAACCACCCATCAAATGTCCAAGTACCAATATAAAATCATAAAACATAAAACCAATATAAAGGAATGATAAAATTTACACATTTAAATCACAATATAACATTTAAATATATTGACATAATAGAATCCTTTATCAAAACCATTTTCAATACCAAAATACATAAAAGTGTATATGGTATTTATTTTATTTTAAAAACATTATGGCTTGTTGAGGAAGCCAAAGACCAAATAATACTCACGGTGGTGGAAAAGGTCGTTATCACCGCATACGTAAAATAACATTCCATTTTGTCTTTTAGTAAAACGCTTCGTAGAAAAAGATTCCTTTTGTATAAAATTAAAACTCAAAAGGGTTTATACACCATATAAAAGAAAGTTGTGTATAAAACGAAATATGCCTCAATGAAAGGAGATTGAGACGAAGTCCTTTACCTCGGGTCCGACTTGACTCAGTCTTTCTTTAATCTCCTAAATAATAAACTTGAGTTAATTTAAACTTGTTTAAGAACCTTTTTAAAGTTCATTATTCCTTTTATATCACTTATTGCCATATCATGAACACTATTTAATTATTTAAGTTAATAACGGTCATTGGTACTTGAGTAAAAAATAAACCCTTTATAATTACAAGTTTTCCATGTATCCATTATATCCAGAATTATAATCATGATGTATATATCATATATAAAATATATATCCAGTATATACATGCATTTATAATATTACATAATCATTTATAGTTAAGAAATGAAATGCACCGTTCATGGAGATGGTAAGCCGTACGTACGCATGAACGCTACTTTCATTTCTATTTAGTATTTTATAGAATGGGATAATAATGATATAAAGGTATATTATAATTCCAGTGTAATATAATATATAATATCATAACTTCATCCTCTATACATCCCACATATGGTATTAACGAATCAAATCACATTGAGGGGGCGGTAGTCCGCACTTCCTTAAATAAAGATATCACGTTTACCAATAATGGAAACCATAAAGGTATGCCCAAAATGAAAAATACAGAAGCTTAAGGAGAACAAAAACATATTATATATCATATATAAATATTTTTTCATCTTAATGGCCCCCTTTGAAGGTGTTAAAATAATGTTGAACAATCATCGTTTCGGGAGGCAGAAATTCGCCATCCACAGAAACAGTATGTTCTTTAACCATTATATGTTGGTGTGTGTAAGTGTAGCTCGAATCCTTCTTATAACAACATCATAGTATATTTATGATACTGGATTGGTTACAAAATAAATGAATAAAAAGAGTTTAGGGGGTTGGAGAAGCAATATAAAACAAAAGGACTCAAGTGAAGACATTACCTTAAAATCGGGTAACTCCCTTTGGTTTGAGCTCAGAGGCTTCCTTGGGAAAACTTCTTCCCAAAGTGAGGCTTGAAGGAGTATGCGAGGGAAGTGGAGAGACAAAATGGGCAGGGTTTGGCCAAGCCAATGGCTTTGGGAGTGTGGGTAAGGTTGTAGAGGTGGGGTCCTTTTATAAGAGGATAGGAGGGGCACTCTTGGAAGGTAAAGAAAAGTCACTTTATTTTAAAATAGTATTCGGATTTAAGAGGTCCCACATTGATATAATTCGAGGATAAAGTGATAAAGGTTCTAAATACACCCATCCAATAGGTTTTGGACATGTTTAGGTCGTAGAGTTTACAGTATCATTTCATTTTATTTAAATCCTTTATTAATGAGGTAATCGCTGCATCATGATGATGTCATAAATAATTTAATTTATCTAATGTCTAAAAATTATAAAAAAAATATCATGATGTAGGAAATCTTTTTATATTTCTAATGAATATTTATAATAAAAAATCTGACCTGTATAACCCCATGTAAAAATTGTTTTAGTAAAACATCTCATGTTTGTGTCATTTTTACTTTAACATTAAATAAAAATTTATTTATGTCATTTCCAAACCAAAGTGGATCCATGGGGTCACCAATATGACCCAAGGATTGTCTTGGTCTGCCATGAAACATCCAATAAGGGTAGGACATGTGTCTAGGTATTTTGATTTTATTATAATATCATTTTTTCCTTATATTGCACTAATTACCTCCAATCGCGATTAAAAACGTAATAAGTAACTATTCACCAAAAAAATTATTTTAATCTCATTGAACCACATTTTACTTCTTAATGATAACCATGTATGTCGGATTTTTGAAATTCAAAACAAATAGGTGGTAAAATTTCATTTAAACGAAAAATCAGTTTTTTAAGAACCACTTAGTGGTTTCACTATTCATCAAAAATTGAAGTTTTTCAGAAAAATACCAAAACATCACCCTAAGCTATATTTGATATTACAAATTCAAAAATGAAGTCCATTTTACATAATTAAAAACATATAAGATGCATTAATTAATTTAATAATTAATTCCCATTGTCAAAGCAAATAGCGTGTTTTTATGAAACAATAAGTATCAAAGGATTGACACTAGTTTAAGTCCAATTTCAAAGTGAAATTGATTCCAATTACCACCATTGGATTAAATTGTAAAAATATATTCTAATTTCACTTTAAAACCAATTCAAAAGATAATCTAATCATATAAATAAATTAGATTAAAAAGTGGTTTTGAATTAAAATACAACATTTTACACTATTCATTAAAAAATGAACTTTATCGGAAAAATGCCAAAAATTTACACAAAGTAAATTTTGATGTCCCGATTATAAAGAAGAGTTATATTTGGTCCAATATATTGTATAAGAGTGATAGAAACTATATTTAATGATGGTTCACCATCCAAAGGTCATAAGTGAACCTTTAGTGAAAATTAGGGTATAAATGTCTAAAATTGTATTCTTTCCATATTTTAAGCCTTTATCTTTTATTGGATAAATGTAAAAACATTTAAAAAACATATATAATCATATTTTAGTTATTTATATCCATTCCCACCAGTACAATGGCTACATGTTAACTACCATTTAAAATAATATTATTATATTATTAGTGCACAACGTAAGTTTTCAAAGAAACTCATTGTTGTGTATCGAGTACGCTATCGAACGTAGAAACCCCTTTTAATTAAAATTAATATTTAATTTGTAAATATTAATAAATATGAAAATGTTTTATTCATTATTTACCTAGGATGTTACATCCTTCCCCCCTTTTGGAAATTGAATCCTCGCAATTTTACTCACTTATCAAATAAGTGGGGGTATTTATCCCTCATAGCATTTTCAGATTCCCACGTTGCCTCTTCAACCATATGGTTTTTCCACAAAACCTTTACCTGGTGAATTACTTTATTTCGCAATACTTGCTCTCTTCTGTCAAGAATCTTGACTGGTTGTTCTTCATAAGATAGGTTCTCTTCCAGCTGAACTACCTCTGGACTCAAAACATGAGATGGATCTGGCATATAATTTCTCAGCATCGAAACATGAAAAACATTGTGTACCTGAGATAAAATCGAAGGTAAAGCCATTCGATAAGTAACTGATCCAACTCTCTCCAGAATTTCATATGGTCCAATGAACCTTCGACTCGGCTTTCCTTTCTTACCAAATCTCCTCTAACTTTTCCATGGAAAAACCTTGAGAAAAACAAGATCACCTACCTCGAAAGATAGATCCTTCCTCCAGTTATCCGCATAACTCTTCTGCCTGCTTTGAGCTGTTCTCATGTGTTTCTGAATCAACTAAACTTTTTCTGCCATCTCTTCTACCAATTCTGGTCCCATCAGCTTCCTTTCACCCACTTCATCCCAAAATGCTGGAGTTCGACACCACTTCCCATATAATGCCTCTAATGGTGCCATTTGTATACTGGAATGAAAACTGTTATTATAAGAAAACTCAACCAAAGACGGATTTTGGTCCCAACTTCCCTGATAATCCATCGAACAAGCTCGTAGCATATCCTCCATGGTCTAAATTGTTCGTTCTGACTACCCATCTGATTGCAGATGAAAATTTGTACTAAAATTAAATTTAGTACGCAACGACTTCTGAAGGCCTTTCCAAAAGTTAGAAGTACACCTGGGATCACAGTCAGATACAATGGAGAGAGGAACTCCATGTAACCTGACTATCTATTTAAGATACAATCAAGAAAGTTTATCTATATAGAATGTATCTCGAATAGGAAGGAAATGAGGAGATTTAGTCAACCGATCAACAATAACCCATATTGCATTATTACCTCTAGATGTCTTCGGTAATACCATGATGAAGTTCATGGATATATTATCTCATTTCCACTCTGGAAGTGGTAAAGGCTGAAGCATCCCTTTCGATAACTTTCGCTCTGCTTTAACCTACTGACAAGTCAAACACTTCACAGTAAAATCAGCAATATCTCTTTTCATTCCATCCCACTAGTAATACTCCCGCAGATCTCTGTACATCTTGGTACTGCCAGGATGAACTGAAAACGGAGAACTATGAGCTTCACATAACAACTCTCTCTTCAACTGTGAATCACAAGCCACACATAATCTCTTCCCAAACCTTAAAACACAATCACTATCAATGTTGAATTCATGCAACTTACATTTCTGAACTAGCTCTACCTTTTTCTGCGACTCACTATCCTGCTTCTGTGCTTGCTTGATTCTGTCTGATAAAGAATATGTCACTGATACCTGAAACAAAATAGAAGATCATCCTGCACCAACAACATCTATGCCAAAGTTCATCAAATCCTTAACCAAAGGATTATGTTCCAAACTCAACATTGCTAATGAAGCATTACTTTTTCGACTCAAAGCATCAGCCACTTTATTTTCTTTTCCCTGATGGTAATAAATTGTACAATCATAATCCTTGATTAATTCCAGCCATCTCATCTATCTCATGTTCAATTCTTTCTGAGTGAATATATACATTAAACTTTTGTGATCAGTATATATTTCACAATTTACTCCATACAAATGATACCTCCAAATTTTTAAAGCAAAAACAACATCATCTAATTCCAAATCATGTGTAGGGTAATTTACTTCATGAGTTTTCAACTGACGTGAACCATAAGCAATTACCTGATCATTCTTTATAAGGACACAGCCAAGTCCCTTCAATGAAGCATCACTGTATATAACAAAATCACCATTCCTAGAAGTAAGTGCCAAAACTGGAGCATTAACCAATCTTCTTTTCAACTCCTGAAAACAATCACCACATTCTTTTGTCCGGATGAACTTAACACCCTTACGAGTTATCTTAGTCATTGGACTAGATAACCGTGAAAAGTTTCAACAAACCTTCGGTAGTAACCTGCCAAACCAAGAAAACTACGGGTCTCGGTTACATTTGTGGGTCTTGGACATTCTTCAACAACTTTTTTTTAGAAGGATCAAAAGTTAAGCCATCTTTTGAAACAATGTGACCCAGGAAAGAAATTTGTTGTAACCAAAACTCACACTTGCTGAATTTTCCATATAGTTTCTTTTATTTTAAGGATTGCAAGATAACCTTGAAATGACTTTCATGCTCCTCTTTACTATTAGAAAACACCAAAATATCATCAATGAAAACAACCACAAACTTATCCAAGAACTCATGGAAATTTCTATTCATAAGGTCCATGAATACAGCAGGTTCATTAGTTAACCCAAAAGGCATAACTGCAAATTCATAATGGCCATATCTAGTACAGAACACAATCTTCGGAACATATGCTTCTTTTACTTTCAATTGATGGTACCCCGACCTCAAGTCAATCTTCGAAAAATACTGAGCTCCCTGGAGCTGATCAAACAAATAATCGATATGAGGCAACAAATAATTGTTCATAATAGTAATATTATTCAAGGATCTATAATCAATGGAAAGTATCATTGATCCATCTTTATTTTTAACAAAAGAGACAGGAGAACCCCATGGTTATGTGCTAGGTCAAATGAAACCTTTATCTAATAACTCCTGCAATTGTTTCTTTAACTCTAAAAGTTCAACTTGAGCCATTCGATAAGGGGGTTTTGAAATTAGCTTAGAATTAGGAACTAAGTCAATAGTAAATTAAACTTCCCGATCATTATTAATACCAGTCAACTCATCAGGAAAAACATCAAGATACTCATTTACCACTGGCACATAATTAATCTAAACAGTTCCTTTATTTTCTATAATATGTGCAAGGTAACATTCATTTCCATCTTTTACTAGTTTCTCAACTTCCTGATATGTTCTCAAAATCAAGGGTTCATTCTTATAAACAAACTGAAAATCCTTCTGAAAAGAAACCATTTTAGCTCTGTAGTCAATCTTAGCATGATAAACAGAAAGTCAATCCATGCCCAAAATAACATCAAACTCTACTAGAGGCAAAACAATAAGGTTTTCTGGTATATTCTTTCCACACACAAAGATATGATGGTTCTTATAATTCCTTTTTGTCTCAACATTCCATCCGATTATTTTTACCATAAGTTAAGGGTTCATATCTGGAGATGGAATTTCCAATTTTCTAGAAAACTTCTTAGAAATGAAAGAGTGTGTAGACCATGAATCAAAAAAACACATTGGCATAATCTGAACAAACAAACAGTGTACCTGATACCACTTCATTAGATGGACAAACATCTGCTGAGGTTGTTGCAAAGGATTTCACAACCACTTTCTACTTGTAGTCGGACTGCTTTCCCCCAGTCGAGTTCTTCGTTAGACAATCATTTTCATAATGACCCATTTCATTACACTTAAATAATCTTACCGCTGGATTTTCATTGCCTGTTTGATCATCTTCCTGACAGTTACGAGCAATATGACCAGACATTCCACACTGAAAGAACTTACCAAACTTGGATAAACATTCTCCAGGATGCATTTTACCACACTTCTCACAGGATGGATATTTGGTTTTCTTACCTCCTTGCTTCTTTGGTGAACTCTTCCCCTTTGCCTGCCAACTGGACCACTTATTCTGTTGTTTTTCATAGAACACCTGATCGTCGGCAAACTCCATTTCCACCTTCTCCGCACATCGATCAAGTTTTTCATAACTTTTGAACTCACGAGAAGCTAAATACCTTTTATACTTTGGATTTAACCTGAGTAAAAACCATTTATTTTACTATCAAGATCTCGTATGATGTTTGGAGCATACCTTGCCTATCGAGTGAACTTTGCTTCATAGGCAGCCACTGAGTCTTCCTCTTGCCTCAATTCCAAGAATTTCTCTTCCATCCTAAGTCGAACAACCTTAGGAAAATACTTCTCAAGAAACATACCTTTGAATTCATCCCAGTGAAGATCCTCAATCTCATCACTATCCCTGATATTTTTTACCATTGACCACCACTTATCACCTTCACCTTCAAAACTGTAAACAGCAAGACTAACCTTTTGATGTTCTGAACACCCCATGACATAAAAAATCTTCTCCAGTACTTTAATCCACCCTTCAGCTTGCATGGTGTCAGATGATCCTCTGAATGATGGGGGATGTTGCCTCATGAAATGTTCTACCACTGACATGTTCCTCTGCGGTTGATCTGGCTGATCTCATGCATGGATACCACCACCATTCATAGCCTGAGTCAACTGTGCCATCACTGCAACAAACTATTCAGTTCTGATTCCGACCATCTCAGGATGCTGATTTGGATGGTTGTCTTCCTCTTGATGTTGTCCCAACATAGCTTCTTTGTTTCCTCTGCAGAAAACCATTCTAAACATAGAAATATCTTAGGCAAAGCAACATGGTAATCCATAAATGCTATATCATTTCAATCGTATTATAATTTAACACTTTCCTAACTCCTAAAGTTGTCTAAACCAACCAATGATACAAACTATAAGGCCTCGCCCTTAAAATTTATTTAATATTGAATTAAATGAATAATTCACATTGAGGATATTTTCAGGTTTAGAGTTTTAGAGAATTAGGACATAACTATTATATCTCAAAAGATTACAATTTAGACACTTCTACTAAGACTCCATAAAATAAAAACTCCTAAAAAGAAACATGTCTAGTTCCATGTTTTATATAGCATGACATTCCGTTGAGCCAATCCTTGACCCTATTCCACATTAAGTCCTTTGGAGAACATTTCAAAAAAACATGGGGTGAGCATAAAAAGCTCAGTAAGGGATACACAAAGAATGAAAACTGTTAGTTTTTCAAACACCAAGTAAACCATGTATAAATTTATCAAAGTAATACCTTCACCTTCATGAAGTAGTAAAAACTCTTCACTGAATAAAATATCATTACTTACCTTTTTGTAACCAAAGGATTACCATAAAACCCATATGAATAACACATAACATATAAAGGTAACTTGGGACATAAACATACTTAAGTGGAATAACCATACGGTTGAATTCCACACATATCACTTAATGGAATAGCCATACGGCCAACTTCCATACATACTTAATGGAATAGACATATGGCCGACTTCAATACCCATTGCATTAGAGGTTATAATGTAACCACCCATCCTGGTATTCACGGCACCACCTGTCAAATGGTTTATCACGTAACCACCCGTCAAATGTCCAAGTACCAATATAAAATCATAAAACATAAAACCAATATAAAGGAATGATAAAATTTCCACATTTCTATCACAATGTATAATTTCAATATATTGACATAATAGAATCCTTTATCAAAACCATTTTCAATACCAAAATACATAAAAGAGTATATGGTATTTATTTTATTTTAAAAACATTATGGCTTGTTGAGGAAGCCAAAGACCAAATAATACTCACAACGGCAGAAAAGGTCATTGTCACCGCGTACGTAAAAAAAACATTCCTTTTTGTCATTTAGTAAAATGTTTCGTAGAAAAAGATTCCTTTTGTATAAAAGTAAAAGTCAAAGGGGTTTATACACCGTATAAAAGAAAGTTGTGTATAAAACGAAATATGCCTCAATGAAAGGAGATTGAGACGAAGTCCCTTACCTCGGGTCCGACTTGACTCGGTCGTTCTTTAATCTCCTGAATAATAAACATGAGTTAATTTATACTTTTTTAAGAAACTTTTTAAAGTTCATTATTCCTTTTATATCACTTATTTCCATGTCATGAACACTATGTAATTATTTAAGTTAATAACGGTCATTGGTACTTGAGTAAAAAATAAACCCTTTATAATTACAAGTTTTCCATGTATCCATTATATCCAGAATTATAATCATGATGTATATATCATATATATCTTATATATCCAGTATATACATGCATTTATAATATTACATAATCATTTAGAGGTAAGAAATGAAATGCACCGTTCATGGAGATGGTAAGCCGTACGTACGCATGAACGCTACTTTCATTTCTATTTCGTATTTTATAGAATGGAATCATAATGATATAAAGGTATATTATAATTATAGTGTAATATCATATATAATATCATAACTTCATCCTCTATACGTCCCACTTATGGTATTAACGAATCAAATCACTTTGAGGGGGCGGTAGTCCGCACTTCCTTAAATGAAGATATCGCGTTTACCGATAATGGAAACCAAAAAGGTATGCCCAAAATTAAAAATACATAAGCTTAAGGAAAACATAAAAATATTATATATCATATATGTATAGTGTCATCTTAATGGCCACCTATTAAAGAAGTTAAAAGAATGTTGAACAATCATCGTTTCGGGAGGCAGAAATTCGCCATCCACGGAAACAGTATGTTCTTTAACCATTAGATACAGGTGTTTGTAAGTGTAGTTCGAATACTTCTTATAAAAATATCCTAGTATATTTATGATACTGGATTTGTTACAATATAAATGAATAAAAAGAGTTTAGGGGGTTGGAGAAGCAAAATAAAACAAAAGGACTCAAGTGAAGACATTACCTTGAAATCGGGTAACTCCCTTTGGTTTGAGCTCAAAGGCTTCCTTGGGAAGACTTCTGACCAAAGTGAGTCTTGAAGGAGTAATAGAGGGAAGTGTAGAGTCAAAATGGGCAGGGGTTGGCCGAGCCAACGGCTTTGGGAGTGTGGGTAAGGTGGTAGAGGTGGGGGCCTTTTATAAGAGGAGAGGATTGGCACTCTTGAAAGGTAAAGAAACATCACTTTATTTTAAAATGGAATTCGGATTTAAGAGGTCCCACAATGATATAATTCGAGGATATGGTGATAAGGGTTCTAAATACACCCATCCAATAGGTTTTGGACATGTGTAGGTCAAATATTTTACATTATCATTTCATTTTATTTAAATCCTTTATTAATGAGGTAATCGCTGCATCATAATGATGTCATAAATAATTTAATTTATTTAATGTCTAAAAATTATAAAAAAATATATCATGATGTAGGAAATATTTCTATCTTTCTAATGAATATTTATAGTAAAAAATCTGACCTGTATAACCCCATGTAAAAATTGTTTTAGTAAAACATCTCATGTTTTGTCATTTTTACTTTAACATTAAATAAAAAGTTATTTATGTCATTTCCCAACCAAAGTGGCTCAATGTGGTCCCCAAGCTGACCCATGGATTGTCTTGGTCGGCCATGACAATCCAATAAGGGTAGGACATGTGTCTAGGTATTTTCATTTTTTTATAATATCATTTTTGCCTTAAATTGCACTAATTACCTCTAATCACGATTAAAAACTTAATAAGTTACTATTCACCAAAAAATTATTTTAATCTCATTGAACCACATTTTACTTCTTAATGAAAAACATGTATGTCCGATTTTTGAAATTCAAAACACAGAGGTGGTAAAATTTCATTTAAACAAAAAATCAATTTTTTAAGTACCACTTAGTGGTTTCACTATTCATCAAAAATTGATGTTTTTCAGAAAAATACCAAAACATCACCCTAAGATATATTTGATATTCTGAATTCAAAAATGAATTACATTTTTAAAAATTCAAAACATATAAGTTTCATTAATTAATTTAATAATTAATTCCCACTGTCAGAGTAAATAGCGTGTTTTTATGAAACAATAAGTATCAAAAGATTGACACTAGTTTAAGTCCAATTTCAAAGTGAAATTGATTAAAATTACCACCATTGGATTAAATGGCAAAAATATATTCTAAATTAACTTCAAAACCAATTCAAAAGATAATCTAATCATATAAATAAATTAGATTAAAAAGAGTTTTTTAATTAAAATACAACATTTTACACTATTCATTAAAAAATGAACTTTATCGGAAAAATACCAAAAAATTACACAAAGTAAATTTTGAAGTCCCGATTATAAGTAAGAGTTATATTTGATCCAATAGAACGTATAAGAGTGATCAAAACTATATTTGATGACGGTTCTCCATCCAAAGGTGATAAGTGAACCTTTAGTGAAAATTAGGGTATAAACGCCTAAAATTGAATTCTTTCCATATTTTAAGCCTTTATCTTTTATTGGATAATTGTAAAAACATTTAAAAAATATATATAATTATATTTTAGTTATTTCTGTCCATTCCCGCCAATACAATGGCTACATGTTAACTACCATTTAAAATTATATTATTATATTACTAGTGTACAATGTATGTTTTCAAAGAAACCCATCGTTGTGTATCGAGTACGCTATCGAATGTAGAAACCCATTTTAATTAAAATTAATATTTAATTCGTAAATATTAATAAATATGAAAATGTTTTATTCATTATTTACCTTGGATGTTACATCTTGGATGAGGATGAGGACTATGAATCAAGTCATGCTGACATTGAGACAGTTTCTGCTGAAAAATGAAGAGGAATGTCTAAGTCTTAGTTCTCTAATAGGACATACAGAAAGGGTAGAAAGAGGAGCATAAGAAGAAGATGCTAATTCTGTTGAGGCTGGACCTGTCTTGGAAGTAGTTGACGATTCCGAGGAGTAATTGGAAGAGAACCTTCCACATGTTATATTTGATTATTGAGTTCTGGAGGAAATGAATTTGGTCGAATATGAGATTTCTCAGATTGAGGGGGAGGAACATTATATTATATTTGTAGTTAGTATTTTGCATGAAATTGAAGCCTAGTATGGGGAATTATGATTTATAGTATTTGGTCTAGACTAAGATGACTTAGAATATGAGAGGCCTATTAGAAAACCCTTAGTTCCAAACCTCACTTTTGTCCCTCCAGAAACCCCATTCCCTCAAGACTATGTTAGACTGACAGATCTTGAATCCCTGAAATTAGACCTACGAAAACTGACTAGGGGTAGGTCTTCAGAAATGAAAATGGTTGTTGCTCTAGCTCATGATCATATAGCATCTAAAGTATCCCAAATGAAATCCAGTATTCAATCTACTGTTCTCCGGGAAGTGAGGCAATGGAATAATCAAATCAGTGAGTTTGAAGAATATATGGTTTCTGTGAAACAGTCTATTTCCAAATTAGATGCTCATATGGCTTCAAGGACTCTGGTGGATAGATACCTTGCATATTTCAAAATTATAGTTCCACAAATGGTCATATTGTTTGAGGATTTCAAGAAATCTATAGAAAACACATTTTAAAGGGAAAGATGATGATATCAAATGACTGATCAGTGGGCTTACAAAATATTTCAAGGAAAAAGTGGCCTTCTCTCTGGGTCCTGTAGCTATATCTGCTTCCACTTCAGCATTTCCACTAATTGGCATTGAAGCCTTCAGGAATATTGTAAGAGAAGAAGTGGAAAAGTTCTTAGGTGGTAGTTCCTCAGATTGTCAGGTTATTTCCTTCACCAGGGAAATTAAAAATCTTGTGGGAAACTATTTAAGGGACTTTTCTTAGGATCATAAGGCCATCAAGAATCATGTTGATTTATACTAGAAATGGGTGTAAACCAAAAATTTTATGGATGGTCACTTCATGTTGTTGTTGTAAAACATAAGTCTCCCACTTGTAACTCATGCCTTTAAGGATCAGGTTAGCAGAATCAGAGAATTGACTCCTGCTATGGAAAAATTAATGTAAAATAAGGATGATTTTATTTTTGTTATGGAGAGACGTGGAAATATAATTATGGACTTCAGGAATGTTCTTTTTTTCCTTTCCTCCATCTGGCCTTAACTCTATTCATAATTCCTTTGGCTGTACCTGATTCTTAAGCCGCATCTGGTTCCACCAGTGCTTCTCCTTTAAGGACTCCTACCCAGGCCATCAGAAGCATGACTATAAGGCCCCAGCCTTAAACCTTACTTAATATTGAATTAAATGAATAATTCACATTGAGGATCTTTTCAGGTTTAGAGTTTTAGAGAATTAGAACATAACTATTACATCTCAAAAGATTACAAAGTAGACACTTCCACTAAGTTTCCATAATAAAAAAAACTTTTAAAAAGAAACATGTCTAGTTCCAGGTTTTATATAGCATGACATTCCCATGATCCCATACTTGGCCTTATTCCACATTAAGTCCTGTGAAAAACATTTCAAAAAAACTCGGGGTGAGTATAAAAAGCTCAGTAAGGGATACACAAAGAATGAAAACTATTACTTTTCTAAACATCAAGTAAACCATGTATACTCTATCAAAGTAATACCTTCACCTTCATGAAGTAGTAAAAACTCTTCACTGAATAAAGTATCATTACTTTCCTTTTCGTAACCAAAGGATTACCATAAAACCCATATAAATAACACATAACATATATAAAGGTAACTTGGGACATAAACATACTTAAGTGGAATAACCATACGGTCGACTTCCACACATATCACTTAATGGAATAGCCATACGGCCAATTTACATACATACTTATTGGAATAGCCATACGGACGACTTCCATACCCAATGCATTGGAGGTTATAACGTAACCACCCGTCCTGGTATTCACGGCACCACCCGTTATATGGTTTATCACGTAACCACCCGTCAAATATCCAAGTACCAATATAAAATCATAAAACATAAAACCAATATAAAGGAATGATAACATTTCCACATTTCAATAACAATATATCATAATAGAATCCTTTATCAAAACCATTTTCAATACCAAAATACATAAAAGAGTATATGGTATTTATTTTTTTTTAAAAACATTACGGCTTGTTGAGGAAGCAAAAGACCAAATAATACTCGCGGCGGCGAAAAAGGTCGTTGTCACCGCGTTCGTTAAAAAAAAAATTTCTTTTTGTCGTTTTGTAAAACGATTCGTAGAAAAATATTCCTTTTGTATAAAAGTAAAATTCAAAAGGGTTTATACACCGTATAAAAGTTAGTTCTGTATAAAACGAAATATTCCTCAATGAAAGGAGATTGAGACGAAGTCCCTTATCTCGGGTCTGACTTGACTCGATCGTTCTTTAACATCCTGAATAATAAACTTGAGTTAATTTCTACTTGATTAAGAACATTTTTAAACTGCATTATTCCTTTTATATCACTTGTTTCCATGTTATAAACATTATGTAACCATTTAAGCTAATAATGATTGTTTTGTCGATATTTGGTTCTTATGTCGAAAGTGGACTTCTTACAATTACATGTTGTTCGTGTGGTCAAAGATTCTTTATATCCAGAATGAAATTCCTGATTTGGATATCATATATATCATATATATCCAGAATATACATGTATTTATAATATTACATAATCATTTAGAGGTATGAAATGAAATGCACCGTTCATGGAGACGGTAAGCCGTACGTACGCATGAACGCTACATTCATTTATTTTTCATATTAATGGAATTAAAACTAAATGAGAGGTATGTATATTTTAATTCCAGAATTATATTCATCATTTAGATATATCATTCATTATATATATCCATTATATACATGTACTTTTAATAGTACATTACATTTGGGGATAAGAAATGCACCGTTCATGTAGACGGTAAGCCGTACGTACGCATTAACGCTACTTTCATTTCTATCTCATACTTTAATGGAAAGAAATAATAATGATATAGAGGTATATTATAATTCCAGTATAACATCATATATAATAACTTTAAATCCATCCTTTACATGTCCCACATATGGCATTAACGAATCACATCACTTTGAGGGGGCGGTAGTCCACACTTCCTTAAATGAAGATATCATTTTTACCCATAATGGAAACCATAAAGGTATGACCAAAATGAAAAATACAGAAGCTTAAGGAAAAAATAAAAATATTATATATCATATATAAATATAGTGTCATCTTAATGGCCACCTTTGAAGCTGTTAAAAGAATGTTGAACAATCATCGTTTCGGGAGGCAGATATTCGCCATCCACAGAAACAGTATGTTCTTTAACCATTAGATGTAGGTGTGTGTAAGTGTAGCTCGAATACTTCTTATAACAACATCCTAGTATATTTAGGATACTGTATTTGTTACAAAATAAAAGAATAAAAAGAGTTTAGGGGGTTGGAAATGCAAAATAAAACAAAAGGACTCAAAAGAAGACATTACCATAAAATCGGGTAACTCTCTTTGATTTGAGCTCAAAGGCTTCCTTGGGAAGACGTCTGCCCAATGTGAGGCTTCAAGGAGTAAGATAAAGATGTGGAGAGCCAAAATGGGTAGGGTTTGGCCGAGCCAAAGGCTTTGAGAGTGTGGGTAAGGAGGTAGAGGTGGGGGCCTTTTATAAGAGGAGAGGAGGGGCACTCTTGGAAAGTAATGAAAAGTCACTTTATTTTAAAATGGTATTCAGATTTAAGAGGTCCCAAATTGCTTTATTTTGATGATAAGGTGATAAGTGTTCTCAATCTACTCATCCAATAGGTTTTGGACATATTTAGGTCTTATATATTACATTATCTTTCCATTTTATTTAAATCGTTAAATAATGAGGTCATCTCTGCATCATCATGATGTCATAAATAATTTAATTTATATAATGTCTAAAAATTATAAAAAAATACTATGATGTAAGATATCTTTCTAGCTTTCCAATTACTATTTATAGTCAAACATCCAACTTGTATAACCCCATGTAAAAATTGTTTTAGTAAAACATCTCATGTGTGTGTCATTTTTACTTTAACATTAAATAAAAAGTTATTTATGTCATTTCCCAACCAAAGTGGCTCCATGGGGTCCCCACGTTGACCCATGGCTTTTATTGGTCGGCAATGACACATCCAATAAGGGTAGGACATGTGTCAATCTCATCGCATATTATTAAAACATTATTTTTACCTTAAACGACACTAATTACTTCTAATCGCGATTAAAAACTTAATAAGATACAATTCACCAAAAAAATTATTTTAATCTAATTGAACCATATTTTACTTATTAATGACAAAAATTTATGTTGGATTTTTGAAATTAAAAACACAAAGATGGAAAAATTTCATTTAAACGAAAAATCAGTTTTTATAAGTACCACTTAGTGGTTTCACTATTCATCAAAAATTGAAGTTTTTCAGAAAAAAACCAAAAATTCACCCTAAGATATATTTGATCTTACGAATTCAAAAATGAAGTAAATTTTACAAAATTCACAACATATATGTTGCATTACTTAATTTAATAATTAATTCCCGTTGTCAGAACAAATAGCGTGTTTTTATGAAACAATAAGTATCAAAAGATTGACACCAGTTTAAGTCCAATTTCAAAGTGAAATTGATTCCAATGACCACCATTGGATTAAATGGTAAAAATATATTATTATTTCACTTCAAAACCAATTCAAAAGTTAATCTATTAATATAAATAAATTAGATTAAAAAGCAGTTTTGAATTAAAATACAACATTTTTCACTATTCATTAAAAAATGAACTTTGTCGGAAAAATACCAAAAATTCACACAAAGTAAATTTTGATGTCCCAATAATAAAGAATAAGTTTATTTTGACAAACATAGATTATATGATTGTAAAAAGATATATTTAATAATGGTTTGCCATCAAAAGGCAGTAAAACAATCTTTTAAGAATATTAGTGTATTTCATGCATAAGATTGTATTTATTTTAATTTTAAGCCTCTAAAACACTATCTTAATTCATTAATAGATATAGATAAAAATATCTATTACTCATTACTTACTTGGGATGTTACATCCTTCCCCCCTTTTGAAAATTGCGTCCCTACAATTTATTTACTTATCGAATAAATGGGGGTACTTATCCCTCATTGCATTTTCAGATTCCCATGTTGCCTCTTCCATCATGTGGTTTTTCCACAAAACCTTTACCTGATTAATCACCTTATTTCGTAACACTTGCACCCTGTGGTCAAGAATCTGGACTGGTTGTTCTTTATAAGATAGGTTCTCCTCCAGCTGAACTACCTCTTGAATCAAAACATGAGATGGATCTGGCATATACTTTCTCAACATCGAAACATGAAAAACATTGTGTACCTGAGATAAACTCGGAGGTAAAGCCACTCGGTAAGCAACTGATCCAACTTTCTCCAGAATTAATATGGTCCAATGAACCTTGGACTCAGCTTTCCTTTCTTACCAAATCTCATCACACTTTTCCAAGGAGAAACCTTGAGAAAAACATGATCACCTACCTCGAAAGATAGATTCTTCCTCCGGTTATCTGCATAACTCTTCTGCCTGCTCTGAGCTGTTCTCATGTACTTCTGAATCAACTGAACTTTTTCTACCATCTCCTCTACCAATTCTGGTCCCATCAGCTTCCTTTCACCCACATCATCCCAAAATGCTCTAGTTCGACACTGCTTCCCATATAATGCCTCAAATGGTGCCATCTGTATACTGGAATGAAAAATGTTATTATAAGAAAACTCATCCAAAGAAAGATGTTGGTCCCAACTTACCTGATAATCCATCGAACAAGATCATAGAATATCCTCCAAGGTCTAAATTGTTCATTCTGACAACCCATCTGATTGAGGATGAAAATCTGTACTAAAATTTAATTCAGTACCCAATGACTTCTGAAGGTCTTTCCAAAATTTAGAAGTAAACCTGGGATCACGGTCAGATACAATGTAGAGAGGAACTCCATGTAACCTGACTATCTCGTTAAGATACAAACGGGAAAGTTTATATAGGGAAAAAGTATCTCGTATAGCAAGGAAATGAGCAGATTTAGTCAAGCGATCAACAATAACCCAGATTGCATTATTACCTCGAGATGTCCTCGGTAATCCCACACCAATGTCCATGGATATGTTTTCCCATTTCCACTCTGGCACTGGTAAAGGCTGAAGCATCCATTTAGGTAACTTCCGCTCTGCTTTAACCTGCTGACAAGTCAAACACTTCACAGTAAAATAAGCAATATCTCTTTTCATTCCATCCCACCAGTAATACTCCCGCAGATATCTGTACATCTTAGTACTGCCACAATGAACTGAAAACGGGGAAATATGAGCCTCACATAACAACTCATTCTTCAACTGTGAATCACAAGGACCACATAATCTCATCCCAAACCACAAAACACAATCATTATCAATGTTGAATTCATGCAACATACCTTTCTGAACCAGCTCTTCCTTTTTCTGCAACTCACTGTCTTGCTTCTGTGCTTGCTTGATTCTATCTAATAGAGATGATCTCACTGATACCTGAGACAAAACAGAAGAACATCCTGCACCAAAAACATCTATGCCAAATTTATCAAATCCTTAACCAAAGGATCACGTTCCAAACGCAACATTGCTAATGAAGCATTACTTTTTCGACTCAAAGCATCGGCCACTTTATTTTATTTCCCCGGATGGTAATGAATTGTACAATCATAATCCTTGATTAATTCTATCCATCTCCTCTATCTCATGTTCAATTCTTTCTGAGTGAATATATATACTTTAAACTTTTGTGATAAGTATATATTTCACACTTTACTCCATACAAATGATGCCTCCAAATTTTTAAAGCGAAAACAACACCAGATAATTCCAAATCATGTGTAGGGTAATTTACCTCTTTTGTTTTCAACTAACGTGAAGAATAAGCAATTACCTGATCATTCTGCATTAGGACACAACCAATTCCTTTCAATGAAGCGTCACTGTATATAACAAACTCACCATTCCTGGAAGGTAGTTCCAAAACTGGAGCATTCACCAATATTATTTTCAATTCCTGAAAACAATCATCACATTCTTTTATCCAGATAAATATAACACCCTTACAAGTTAGCTTAGTCATTGGACTAGATAACCATGAAAAATTTTCAACAAACCTTCGGTAGTAACCTGCCAAACCAAGAAAACTATGGATCTTGGTTACATTTGTGGGTCTTGGCCATTCTTCAACAACTTTTGTTTTAGTAGGATCAACAGTTATGCCATCTTTTGAAATAATGTGACCCAGGAAAGAAATTTGTTGTAACCAAAACTCACACTTACTGAATTTTCCATATAGTTTCTTTTCTTTTAAGGTTTGAAATATAACCCTTAAATGACTTTCATTCTCCTCTTTACTTTTATAAAACACCAAAATATCATCGATGAAAACTACCACAAACTTATCCAAGAACTCATGAAAAATTCTATTCATAAGGTCCATGAATACAGGAGGTGCATTGGTTAACCCAAAAGGCATAACTACAAATTCATAATGGCCATATCTAGTACAGAACGCAGTCTTCAGAATGTCTGCTTCTTTTACTTTCAACTGATGGTACCCCGACCTCAAGTCAATCTTCGAAAAATACTGAGCTTCCTGGAGATGATCAAACAAATCATCGATATGAGTCAAATGATACTTGTTCTTAATAGTAATATTATTCAAGGCTCTATAATCAATGCAAAGTCTCATTGATCCATCTTTCTTTTTAACAAACATGACAGGAGCACCCCAAGGTGATGTGCTAGGTCGAATGAAACCTTTATCTAATAACTCCTGTAATTGTTTCTTTAACTCTAAAAGTTCAACATGAGCCATTCGATAAGGGGGTTTTGAAATTGGATTAGAATTAGGAACTAAGCCAACAATAAATTCAACTTCCCGATCATAAATAATACCAGGATACTCATTAGGAAAAAATCAAGATACTCATTTACCACTGGCACATCATTAATCTGAACAGTTCATTTATTTTCAACAATATGTGAAAGGTAACATTCATTTCCATCTTTTACTAGTTTCTCAACTTCCTGATATGTTATCAAAATCAAGGGTTCATTCTTGTACACAAACTGAAAATCTTTCTGAAAAAAAACCATTTTAGCTCTGCAGTCAATCTTAGCATGATAAACAGAAAGCCAATCCATGCCCAAAATAACATCAAACTCTACTAGTGGAAAAACAATAAGGTTTGCTGGTAGATTCTTTCCACACACAAGGATAGGAAGGTTCTTATAATTCCTTTTTTTCTCAACGTTCGCTCCGAGTGTTTTTACCATAAGTTCAAGGTTCATATCATGAGATGGAATTTCCAATTTACTAGAAAACTTCTCAGAAATGAAAGAGTGTGTAGACCCTGAATCAAACAACACATTGGCATAATCTGAACAAAAAAATAGTTTACCTGATACCACTTCATTTGATAGCCCAACATCTGCTGAAGTTGTTGCAAAGGATTTCACCACCCCTTTCTGCTTGTAGTCTGGCTGCATTCCCCCAGTTGAGTTCTTCGTTGGACACTCGATTGCATAATGACCCATTTCATTACACTTAAAACATCTTACCATTGGCTTTTCATTGCCTGCTTTATCATCTTCCTTAGAGTTACGGGCAATATGACTAGACATACCACACTGAATGCACTTACTAGACTTGGATAAACATTCTCCGGGATGCATTTTACCACACTTCTCACAGGATGTATATTTGGTTTTCTTACCTCATTGCTTCTTTGATGAATTCTTCCCCTTTTCCTACCAACTAGACCTCTTATTCTGTTGTTTTTCATAGAACACCTGATCATCTGCAAACTCCATTTCCACCTTCTCCGCACATCGAACAAGTTTTTCATAACTTTTTAACTCACGAGAATCTAAAGCCCTTCGATACTCTGGCTTTGACCCTGAGTAAAAACGGTTTATTTTAATATCAAGATATCGTATGATGTTTGGAGAATACCTTGCCAATCGAGTGAACTTTGCTTCATAAGCAGCCACTGAATCATCCTCCTGCCCCAATTCTAGGAACTATTTTTCCATCCTAAGACGAACCATATTAGGAAAATATTTCTCAAGAAACATAACTTTGAATTCGTCTTAGTGAAGATCCTCAATCTCATCACTATCCCTGATATTTTTCACCATCGACCACCACTGATCAGCTTCACCTTCAAAACGGTAAACAACAAGACTAACCTTTTGATGTTCTGAACACCCCATGACATCGAAAATCTTCTTCAGTTCTTTAATCCACCCTTCAGCTAGCACTGGGGCAGATGATCCTCTGAATGATGGGGGATGTTGCCTCGTGAAATGTTCCACCACTGAAATGTTCCTCTACGGTTGATCTGGATGATCTCGTGCATGGATACCACCACCATTGATAGCCTGAGTCAACTATGCCATCACTACTACAAACTGTTCAATTCCTATTCCGACCATCTCAGGTTGCTGATTTGGAAGGTTGTCTTCCTCATGATGTCGTCCCAACATAGCTGCTTTGTTTCCTCTGCGGAAAACCATTCTGAACACAGAAATATCTTAGGCGAAGCAACATGGTAATCTGTAAATGCTATATCATTTCAATCATATCATAAATTAACTTATAATTTAACAATTTTCTAACTCCTAAAGTTGTCTAAACCGACCTCTGATACCAACTATAAGGCCCCAGCCTTAAACCTTACTTAATATTGAATTAAATGAATAATTCACATTGAGGATCTTTTCTGGTTTAGAGTTTTAGAGAATTAGAACATAACTATTACATCTCAAAAGATGACAAAGTAGACACTTCCACTAAGTTTCCATAATAAAAAAAAATATTAAAAAGAAACATGTCTAGTTCCATGTTTTATATAGCATGACATTACCTTGACCTAATCCTTGACCTTATTCCACATTAAGTCATGTGAAAAACATTTCAAAAAAAATTGGGGTGAGCATAAAAAGCTCAGTAAGGGATTCACAAAGAATGAAAATTGTTACTTTTTCAAACATCAAGTAAACCATTTATACTCTATCAAAGTAATACCTTTACCTTCATGAAGTAGTAAAAACTCTTCACTGAATAAAGTATCATTACTTACCTTTTCATAACAAAAGGATTTCCATAAAACCCATATAAAGAACAAATAACATATATAAAGGTAACTTGGGACCTAAACATTCTTAAGTGGAATAACCATACGGTCGACATCCACACATATCACTTAATGGAATAGCCATACGGCCAATTTCCATACATACTTAATGGAATAGCCATATGACCGTCTTCCATACCCAACGCATTAGAGGTTATAATGTAACACCCGTCCTGGTATTCACGGCACCACCCGTCATATGGTTTATCACGTAACCACCCGTCAAATGTCCAAGTACCAATATAAAATCATAAAACATAAAACCAATATAAAGTAATGATAACATTTCCACATTTCAATCACAATATATCATAATAGAAACCTTTATCAAACCCAATTTCAATAACAAAATACATAAAAGATTATATGGTATTTATTTTATTTTAAAAACATTACGGCTTGTTGAGGAAGCCAAAGACCAAATAATACTCGCGGTGGCGGAAAAGGTCGTTGTCATCGCGTCCATTAAAAGAAACATTCCTTTTTGTCATTTTGTAAAACGCTTCATAGAAAAAGATTCCTTTTGTATAAAAGTAAAAGTCAAATGGGTTTATACACCGTAAAAAAGAAAGTTGTGTATAAAACGAAATATGCCTCAATGAAAGGAGATTGAGACGAAGTCCCTTACCTCAGGTCCGACTTGTCTCGAAAGTTCTTTAATGTCCTGAATAATAAACTTGAGTTAATTTATACTTGATTAAGAAACATTTTAAAGTTCATTATTACTTTTATATCACCTATTGCCATGTTATAAACATTATTTAACCATTTAAGCTAATAATGATTGTTTTGTCGATATTTGGTTCTTAAGTCGAAAGTGGACTTCTTACAATTACATGTTGTTCGTGTGGTCAAAGGTTCTTTATATCCAGAATGACATTCCTGATTTGGATATCATATATATCATATCTATCCAGCATATACATGTATTTATAATATTACATAATCATTAAGAGGTTATAAATGAAATGCACCGTTCATGGAGATGGTAAGCCGTACGTACGCATGAACGCTACTTTCATATCTTTGTCATATTAATGGAATTAAAACTAAATGAGAGGTATGTATATTTTATTTCCAGAATTATATTCATCATTTAGATATATAATTAATTATATATATCCATTATATACATGTACTTTTAATAGTACATTACATTTGGGGATAAGAAATGAAATGCACCGTTCATGGAGATGATAAGCCGTACGTACGCATGAACACTACTTTCATTTCTATCTCATACTTTAATGGAAAGATATAATAATGATATATAGGTATATTATAATTTCAGTATAACATCATATATAATAACTTTAAATCTATCTTTTACACGTCCCACATATGGCATTAACGAATCACATCACTTTGAGGGGGCGGTAGTCCGCACTTCCTTAAATGAAGATATCGTGTTTACCCATAATGGAAACCATAAAGGTATGCCAAAAATGAAAAAGACAGAATCTTAAGGAAAAATAAACATATTATATATCATATATAAATATAGTTTCATCTTAATGGCCACCTTTGAAGGTGTTAAAAGAATGTTGAACAATCATCATTTCGGGACTCAGAAATTCGCCATCCATGGAAACAGTATGTTCTTTAACCATTAGATGTAGGTGTGTGTAAGTGTAGCACGAATCCTTCTTATAACAACATCCTAGTATATTGAGGATACTTGAGTTTTTATAAAAGAAAAGCATAAAAAGATTTTATGGGGTTGGAGAAGCAAAATATTACAAAAGTACTCAAAAGAAGACATTACCTTAAAACCGGGTAACTCTCGGTGATTTGAGCTAAAAAACTTCCTTGGGAAGACTTCTTACCAAAGTGAGGCTTCAAGGAGTAATAGAGGGATGTGGAGAGACAAACTAGGCAGGGTTTGGCCGAGGCAAAGGCTTTGGGAGTGTGGGTAAGGAGGTAGAAGTGGGGGCCTTTTAAAAGAGGAGATGAGGGGCACTCTTGGAATGTAAAGAAAGGTCACTTTATTTTAAAATGGTATTCGGATTTAAGAGGTCCCACATTTATGTATTTCTAGTATAAGGTGATAAGGGTTCGAAATCTACTCATCCAATAGGGTTTCGACATTTGTAGGTCTTTGATATTACATTATCTTTCCATTTTATTTAAATCGTTAAATAATGTGGTCATCGCTGCATCATCATGATGTCATACATAATTTAATTTATATAATGTCTAAAAATTATAAAAAAAATACTATGATGTAGGATATCTTTATATATTTCCAATGACTATTTATAGTCAAACATCTGACTTGTATAATCCCATGTAAAAATTGTTTTAGTAAAACATCTCATGTGTGTATCATTTTTACTTTAACATTAAATAAAAAGTTATTTATGTCATTTCCCAACCAAAGTGGCTCCATGGGGTCCCCAAGTTTACCCATGGCTTGTCTTGGTCAGAAATTACACATAAAATAAGGGTAGGACATGTTTCAATCTCATATCATATTATTAAAACATTATTTTTACCTTAAACTACACTAATTACCTCTAATCGCGATTAAAAACATAATAAGTTAAACATAATAAGTTACTATTCACCAAAAAAAAATATTATAATCTCATTGAACCACATTTTACTTCTTAATGAAAACCATGTATGTCGGATTTTTGAAATTCAAAACACAAAGATGGAAAAATTTCATTTAAACGAAAAATCAGTTTTTATATGCACCACTTAGTGGTTTCACTATTCATAAAAAATTGAAGTTTTTTAGAAAAAAAACCAAAAATTCACCCTAAGATATATTTGATATTCCGAATTCAAAAATGAAGTCCATTTTACAAAATTCACAACATATAAGTTTCATTAATTAATTTAATAATTAATTCCCACTATCAAAACAAATAGCGTGTTTTTATTAAACAATAAGTATCAAAAGATTGACACCGGATTAAGTCCAATTTCAAAGTGAAATTGATTCCAATGACCACCATTGGATTAAATGGTAAAAATATATTCTAATTTCACTTCAAACAAAATTCAAAATATAATCTAATCATATAAATAAATTATATTAAAAGGCAGTTTTGAATTAAAATACAACATTTTTCACTATTCATTAAAAAAATGATCTTTATCGGAAAAATACCAAAAATTCACAAAAAGTAAATTTTGATGTTCAAATCTTAAAGAATTAGTTTATTTTGAAAAAAATAGCTTATAATATTGTCAAAAGATATATTTAAAAATGGTTTGCCATCAAAAGGCAGTAAAACAATCTTTTAAGAATATTAGTGTATTCCATGCATAAGATTGTATTTATTTTCATTTTGAGGCACCAAAACACTATCTTAATTCATTAATAGACATAGATAAAAATATATATTACTCATTACTTGCATGGGATGTTACAATGACACCCTCCATTACTCAGAGATCTACTCACTACAGGTCTACTGATGATTCTGTTTCTACTCCTCCCACCCAACTGCCATCCCTCGGCTGATCCCTCCACATTCAGCACCTACATCCTTAGGCTCCAAGGGAAAAGCTTTTATGGGAATATCTGATATGTAATGAGTGTGAATTGTCATAGTTGGTAGGGATTGATGTATCAATTTATGTATTGTACTCCTATTTTATTAATAAAGATTCTTTCTTTTCAATTTTTTGTTCTGTAAGATTTTTGTTAATCACAAAGGGGGAGAAAATATTAATTGTGATAAAAAGGATAGAAGTCATTGTCACGGGGGACAAAATATACAAAACATAAATATTTTGATTCAATGACATTAGTAGATGTGTCTTAACTTGATTCGAATCTCTTATCAATGCCATAATTTGTGATTTTCAAACTGGGGAAGATATTTGGACTCAGCTGTTTTGACAATCACAAATCACTTTTTGATAAACCCAAATTGTATTTTTATAATCTCAAATTATATTTTTATAATATAAAATTTTATTTTAATAATTTCATGTCTTGTTTTCATTTATGTGAAATCCATGTCTTCATTCATTTATAATTATGTTTCATTAACATTTCATGTTCTTACGAAGTAATATTCATATACTTTAAATCTCACTGCTTGATTGGTTAAGATTACAGTGCAGAACAGATCTAAATACAGAGGTTATTGTTACAAGATTACCGTTACAAGATAACATTTACAAGCTTACCATTACAAGCTTACAGTTACCACCATACCGTTACATGGTTATAGTTACAAGCTTATCATTACAGGGTTACAGTTACAATCTCATTGTTACAGGGTTACTAATACAAGGTCACCGTTACAGGCCTACCGCAACAAGGTCACTGTTACATGGTTACTAATGTGAGAATACTACTAAAAAAATATAGTTGGAGATTTTCGATGAGCACCTGTTGAAGCCTATCGATATGAAGGCTATCGTTATTAGACTAACAACGCTTATTATTTCATTCTTTGTACATTTATCAAATACTTTTCTAATTGTAATACAGGATAAATTAAATTCTCTAAAATTAATTAATGCTGATTGTAAATGTTTCAGGAGACAATATCATGGAAAAAACATGGTACGAGAAATCAAGCACATGGTCTACTCACTCCCATTTTCGGACTACAAATATATAAAAAGGAAGACCACAAAAACACATGATAGAGGATACAAACAAGAAGTGTAACATATATGCGGACACAAAAAGGGTTGCATGAGATGTGTGATAGATCTTACCTACTAGATAAAAAGTCAAACCCTCCATCCCAAAGATCATAAACCCATGAGAATCACAATTATCTTTTTGGGATAAACTCATTCCTTACTTTTTTACTTCATCAACTCTCTATCAACATTAGAAAAAACACTGAAAGCTAGAACCTAGAGTTGTGACACTCAGTTTTGGAAATAACTTCTAGAGATAGATGCGAACTTCATCTTTTATCATTCGAAGGAGTCAAGAGCTGAACTGTGAAGACATAGATCCTTCTAAACACGTTCTCATAAAAACTTATCTATTGTGTTTCCTTATTTTATATCTTGGAGAATTGTGTTAGTCTATTTATATTATACACTCTCTCTTATGCCTGAACTGGAGGATATTAAATATCCCCACATAAAACATTAACTTCTCTATAGTTCCCACGTATAACTGTGGAAGAGACCATGTGTTGTGTGTTTTGTTTTTATTTCCTATGAAGAATTTTGGAAGAGGGGTTTTCCTTGTACAGTTTGTGAAAACTATTGTAAATGCCGATATAGGCGGTGTATTATGTTTTAATATAAACTACTTGGTTGAAGGTGATCACCAAGTGGAGAGGATTAGCACTCGACTAGAGACAGAACCTCTTATTTACATTAATGTGAAAATATTCATTTACTCTATTGTGATTTTATCCATTTCTTATATTTTCTAAAACATTAAATTTTTTTTTGCATACACTTTGATAGATAGTTTTGGTTAGTGTGTGTATTTGTTTAAATCAATAGACTTGTTTCAAAAGTTTAATTGGTGTTCTACACAGATTCATATAAGAACTAATCACTCTTGGAAAAACATGTTGACCAGTTGAACATTTAAATAAATTCTACCTTAATTAACTAGGATGTTTTTAAATTGGGGGGTTTTAACCTTAATGTTTTTAATATAAATTTTTAATTGGAACTCAATTCACCCCCCCTCTTGAGAATCCACTCTGACATGGAAAGGGTTCCAAAGTCTCTATTAATTATTTAATATTTTTTTTAAAAAAAACATTATAAACACACTCTAATTTTCCTTCAATGATTATATTTAAATGTTATTAAATTCCATTAAACACTTTATTTATGATATATAACCTTTAACCTGTCATTAAACCTTTTCTCATAAGCTATTAAAATGTAAATTTTTTTCCTAAAACCCATTCCTATTAATTTCAATTATCATATTAACAAATCTCTAATAAAAGTTAAAATTAATAGTATCTTGTACACATTATTTTTAATATAATATAATATTTTTATAAGACTAAAATATTAATAATTCTTTCTATTATTTTAAACTATTTTTAAAAACATCAATCACCTTTGGTGTTTTTACACTATATAAGTGATTGATGATGTTTTATTTTTCACCTTTTACTTTCATGGATATTTATAAAAATAGAACCCAGGATTGAATATAATATTTATAATCAAATAAATTCATTTATTTGATGATTTAATCAGGAAATGGTAATGAGAAAATTTATATATAATATAATTAAATGAATTTATTTTAACCATGAAAAATAATATTATGAATAAACACTTATTTATTTTGAACTATTTTGTATAACTTATTGATCAATTAAACTCCTTTACTTATAAAATGACACCAAGAATATACTTTGGAATTTATAGTTCCATAGAACAATTGAATAATAACCATCATCCATTTTCTCACAACAAGTAAAATTTTGAATCATAAACCAAACAACACCAAAATTGTCAATGGAAGGACATTAATTTAACAAATTGATAAATAATATTATTAAATTGTTTATAAGAGTTGAATTAAACATGTATAACATTTTGAAAAAGTAATAAATTACTAGAACTAGACTATTCAGGATGTTATAGGAGAATATGAAGAAAGTCAATACATGATAAAAGGGGTTTTCTAACATATATTGTTACCATTTATAAATTTTATCTCTATTGTCCATTTCAACATTGATGGAATTTAATAAAAGGATTTAAATAAATAAATTCATATTTTTCCTTTTTGAACATTTTATTTCACAATACCACTATTATTGGTTTATAGATCATGAATTATATTGTTGTTAAGGGGTGTCACCCACTAATTTTTATTCTATTATGATAATTTTCTCTATCACACTCTATCCATGCTTATAGACTTTATATTTTCCATCCATGTATATGTTTCTTATCTCATGGATATGTTCATTGTTTTTTTTACTATTTTTATATTTTCACAATTAATTAATTTTCCAGATAACCTTTACTCTAATAAATGTGAACAATCAATATTTCATAATTTATCTTAAAGGGTGGTTACCATTACTATTAATCCACTTATTTGTATGAGTAAATTTCGATAATCTACATTCATGTTATTTAAATATGGATAATTACTAATTATTTATCTCTATTGATGTGAATATAACCTTTATATAAATTAATTATTGTATTATTTATTTTATTCAATGAATTTATTATGATTATTACACGATGAGTAGGTGTTGTAGTTATTTATCCCCATGATGAATCAATATATATCATGATACAAACTAGCTTGAGTATTTGGTAAATTCTATCCATTTTATATATTCTGTGTTATAATGAGGCATTGATGGTATGATTTTGATGTCTAGTATTACACATTCATTCATTATTAGATCTATTATTATTTTCCATGTTATCATATATTTCCATTAACATGGAAATTTTATGTTTTATATTTTGTTATATATTGTTTATTTGATAATATATTCTTAATTTTTTATGTATTCCATTCTTATTCCATATTATGTTCTTCTATTTATTATTCCCTATTTAGTGTTTGAAATAAAATGATTATATATTGTCTTATTTCCTTAATAATCCATAAGGAATGGTATATGTGATGAAATGATAAACATTGATGGAATAAAAAATATTTTTTTGCTATTTGTATTTCATATTAAATAAAAATGTAATATAATGATCATGTATGGATATCATCTATTAATACTACTTAAATTATGATTCTTGGATTTATAATGTAATTAAATAATAACTCAAACATAGTCGTTAGATGTAGAGTTATTATATATTATATAAGAACTAGTCTTGTTCAAATGATAGTAACTAAATTTACTGAAACATCAGTACAAAACATGTTTTTAAAATAAATCCTTATCAATTTATTGATATTTTTCTATATTGGATAAATAATTGAATATGGTATTTAAATAAATATTTAAGAATATATATTATGATTCATAACTCATAGTGTTATTCATAAACAAATTATTATATAAAATTATTTTGAAATTAAACATATCCAATAGATTGAAAAATGGGAAAATATTTATAGTTTGATTAGAGATTTCCCAACAAAGAAAACTAATCTAGATGGTGTCAGATCTAATAATCTTATCCAAATATTATTTTAGCTATCTGAATCAGTGAAAAATAACCATACCCATATGAATCAACCTATTACCCCTTAAAAATGTAATAAAATTATATCATTTAATGAGGTATAATAATCCAGATTTCAATAGAACCTAATATTTATTTATTAATGAATAAGAAATTACATCCTGAGTGAATAAATTTATCTCATTAAATGGTAATGTGAGGGATAAATTTATTTCAATCTTTTGTAATCTAAATGTAAATACATCGCAATGGGGCCAATAACTCAAAATAATAATATTAGGGAAGATATTAATAGAATATAATGGATAGAGTTTAATTAATTATCACATGAAAAAAATTTCCTTAAGAGAAAAAATTTTATATTTAATGGAAACATTAAATTTTTAAACAAATGGAAAAAATAAAGGGTTATGAAGTATGAGGATAAAATTACAATAATTTAGATGCATGTTATGGATTATATACATAATCAATAAATAAAGATAAAAATATTATTTGATGTAATATAGTTAAGTCTAAAATAGAAACTATACATTAAAACACTTTATTCCTATGAATATATACTAATAATTTCAATCGAAACATATAAGGAGTACTGCAAGATTTAAATATCCCTATGAAAGGAAGAGAATAAATGTCTAATTATGATATATAAAGAGAGGTATTTGATGTGGAGTTATGAATGATGGGTAGAATTTCGAATATGGAATATTGATGAGTAGAAACACCTTGACTCTTTATTGAAGGGTTTGGGAATGAATTTCATGTCTGAAGAAAAAGGCCATAAAGCTTACAATATAATGTTTAGAGGCATTTAAATAATATCCAATAAATTTATTTAATTAATTTTATATTTTATTCTATTTAATGCCTTATGTTTAAGGGGAATCTGCCATATTTGAGGCTGATGGAGAAACAATGGGCTTATGCAACTACAACAATAGTATTTGATGTTCTATGTAATTTTATAGCAGGTTATTTGATTTTAAAATAAAATTTATCTATTAAATTATTTTAGTATGGATCGATGAACTCTTTTATTATTCAAATTTTATATAATCATTTAGTCATCCCATTATACAATTTAGTAGAATGTTTTTAGTTAATACATTGATCAAAAATCATATTGTAAAAGAAATATATTGGAATTTTTTTCTACTAGATTGCATTGATGTTTTGATGTTATTGTCCTAATTATCATATCCATTATTGACTATATAATTATTATAATGGATTGGGTCTAAAATTATATTGAAATTATTTTATACTAATATGGGGTAATTTCTCTCTTTATGGATTACATAAAATATCTTCTTTTGAAAGGGTATTTATTTAAAAACCTACCTTGAACAGAAATGATGACACTTGTGTCCCAAGATTTTATAGGTTAAAACATATTAGGATTTATTTTATTTATAAATAATGTTGGTAACATTGATTTTATTTAATATCATCATCACACACACTAACCACACCATTTTTAGTAAATTTCTAGAAACCAGACCATGAAATTAATGTTGTAAACGATATGCCTCTAAAAATATATGTATCAAACTTGTGAAATATATGTGAGAAATTTATTTTAATAATGAAAAACAATATATATACACATTTAATTGAAATTAATGTGTACCCAAGTGTTATATTAAACGAAAGGGTTGAATTGTCAATATAAAACCTAAATTAATTCATAAATATTTAATTAAAAGCATCACTTATTTTCCATTAATGAGTAATAAAATTGAAATCACATAATTTAATTAATGGGGAGAATGTAACAACTCAATATTTTAATATATAAATCAATGAAATTTTACATTAATTTATATATCTAAATTTCATTTTTAATGTTATTTTTTATGAGATTTTGAATAAATTTAGATTACATTGCTATCAATTCAATTGTTTATTTCACTAAATACTAGTGTGTCTATTAAAACTTAACTCATTTATTGAAACAATAAATTAAAAAATGGAATAAAAATTCATTATATTATTACACCATAAACATTAAATATAAAAAATACACTCTGTAAAACAATAATAAATACAATGGGATAATACAGAAAAATAAATAATATTGGAAGAATTTGAATAATTATGGTCATGGTATGTTTTAATTTTCATAATAATTATTAACAATATAAAAATGAAAATATATAATTATGATTATAATTTTATAAATGAATAACAATGAACCTATATAGAGAAATTATTGAATAACGAATTATTTAACTAATAGTTCTTTATAGTAGGTATATTGATTATATGTTTGCTTGGATAATAGTTATTTTTAGAAATAAAAACTGACCACTGAAATTGTACTTGATAGACAATAGTTGTAAATTTAAAAATAATTAATATTTATCACTGATAAAAAATATGAATTTTATAATATTATAAAATTAATTATTCTATAATGGAAGTTAATTTATTTTAAAAATATATATTTTTTTAAAGGAATGTTTTAGTAATTAAAATATAAGTTTTTATTTAAATATTACTTACCTAACTTAAAAAAGATTTTTTATTAAAAAATTACATATATATTCATAGTATTTTTTATAAAGATAAAATAAATAAATTATATATAATATAAAAATTATGTAATAAAAAATAAAATTTAATCACTAAGAGATAATGAAATTCAGTAAATTCAATATGAAATTTCTTATCTAGGTATTACATTAATTTATTTAAAAATTAAACTATTAATATTTATAATCATTATCTGAAAAAATATAAATCATTTTTGGTATCATCATGTTGAAATTACCTTTGGGATTTTTTTTCTGTTTTTCTCAAAGGGCTAATTCTTATGTGACTATTGTGAAATACACTTTTTGTGTGTGTTATATGATTTATGACATCATTAGGACAGAAATATGCCACAATAATTTATCAATTTCTTATTAATCAAATTATTTTACATAGTTATATAATTCAATTTAAAATTATAAAATTAATTTGAAATCATATAAAATATTTTTCAAATCCTATGTTTTATTTGATTTTATTAAAAATGAATATTTAAGTATTTACTTTGTATAAATAATTTTCAAGTAACCATTTAGTTTTATGTTTTTTATAATTTCATTGAAACATTAATTTCTGATAAAACTCTGATAAATTTCATATGAAGAAACAAAATTTTTATTCTTCAAACAAAATTATAAAATTATTAAAATGCTATTAAACAATTACCCATCCTCTATGTATATTTAGAAACCTCTTTAAAACCCCTTTCCCCTCACTTACAAACAATCCTATATTGAAAGAATATTCCCAAAATCAATCTATTAACTATTATAGACATGTAATTAAGGACCTAATATAACCAAAAGTCCCTCTCCTGATTACTTTAGACTCATTCCAAAGGAAGAGACTCATAGAGTAAGGTAAGGGTTATTGTGTCTCTATTTCCTTTCTTATTTTAGAATATAGTGTCTTAATTTTTTTAAAAAAAATCATCTATGTATTAAATGATTATATTTCCATGTTATTGACATCCTTTTACACCATTATCAATGAGATGTTACCCATTATCTCTCATCAAAATAATTTTTCATAAGACATTACAATGTCGAAAAACATCTCTCAAAACTAATGACTCACCATTTATGATATATTATTACCCCTTATATAAAAAAGTTATCATAAAATGTAAAATTAAAATATTATGTTAGTTATAATTATATATTTTTTAAAAAATAAAATATTTATATTTTTCCTTCATTAATAATGTTTTAAAAAAAATTTACTCCCCTTATGGTTTGGTTCTAACTAAGCAATTGTGGATGTTATATTTTTCACATATGAATTTTATAGATATTTTAAAATTTTGATTTAATTGTTGAATAAAAAATTGATAATTAGTAATATCCTACTTATGATTTTGGATCGGTAAAAGAGAAAATATTTTAATTATTTAAAAATTAAACACAAAAATTATCTTTAAACTTTTAAAACTAACTTACACATAATCTTGTATTAATATTAATAAAACATTTTAAATATATTAATCAAATTTATTTATTTAATTATATAATTATTTCTCGCATATACATTGACACATCTATAGATTGTGGAATCATAAAAAATTTTCAATAATTTATTCGCTTAAATTGATGTAGATTTTGAATCATGGATCAAACAAAGAAAAAATTATTAAATGTTAACAAAATTAATCTAACAAATTAGTATTGGAAGAATAAAATGATTCATAAGAGATTAATGATATGTAACTTATTTTTTAAAAATAAATTAATAAATTCGATATCAGTATTAATGAAGTTAGAGGACTGTCTAATGAAAATCAAGACTCATGTTAAGAGTTTCTCTTCTAAATCAATCTACTTTTGATATATAGATTCCCATTATCAATATACACAAAGATATAATTTAATAAATTATTTTTAATATTTAAAATATTAATATTATTTTTATTTAGATGAATTATTTTCATAGTACCACTCTTCTTGATTTATAGCCTATTATTTTCATTGTTAATAAGGGGTCTCTCCCACTCCATTTCCATTATGATGTTTATATTATCTATCACTATCCATATTTCAGATTAATTTATATTTTTCATAAATGTCTAATGTGACCATTTGAACATGAAACCAAAATCAGAAGTGGGTGGGTGGGGGAATATGGGCTAAATTAGTGATAACTAATTTTATCAAAATTTTCATTTTATATTAAATATTCCCTACTGATGGTAAATTTTTTTCTTACTTAAGATGTATGTATATATTAATGAGCTCTAAAATCCCAACACCACATGTAAATTAGTATGTAAATAAGAGAAAATATAATATATGGTTCTTATAAGGTTTAGTCTCAATGTTATTACATAGTTCTTTCGGTGTTTATGTTCAGTGCCAGGGAATAAATATTCACTATATTACACAACTGAATTCCACATGTAAGAGTTCTTCGTCAACTATTTTAGAGATATATATAAAATTAAAATATATGGATAGTGTACATAGATAGGTTTTTCTAACTCTATATCATCAAGATGAGATATTATTATACTAGAGTAATCCTTTTCATTAATTCTCTATTTGAACATCCATTATCACAAGATTGTTTGTTTACTTTTTATTGTCAAAATATAAATGTAATAAAAATTTATTACTGATGTAATAGGTCTTTGACGGATAATACATCAATATCAACACTGTATACATACTAACACTACTATCTCCTTTACTCAATCTCAAGATGAAAAAAATATATAAATAATAAAATACCCCACACTGTATCCTTCCTCAATATGATATAAAAATATCATATGGATTTTTTTTATCGAATGATAAAATTAGTTTTTTCATCACTAGAATGACATTTACTGGATTTTTTATTATCTTATTCTTATTATTATTACCTTATTCTTATTTGATGAAAACATTTAATATTATAATATAATTAGATTCAATATTTTATACATGAATAACTCTGATAAATAACTCAGTTTTGGAGACACACAACTTATTTTCACTTTATTTACATATATTCACAATACCAACTATGTGTCATTTCTATAGACACCCACTATTTTAGATCCTTTAAATTGATAATATTTTTGATAGTATTTAGCACACACAACACCTAACTAATGAAACACCCAAATAAAATTAACCATGACATATGAAAATTACACAAGTTATATAATACTTAGTAAATAATAAAATTAACCATGACATATTAAAATTACACATGTTAAATTGATAATATCATTGAGAGTACAGTTGGGTTCATTGTGGTGTGTTTTACATGGGTAGAGCCTAACCTCAACTGTCACGGGTCGAGGGATATTGTTAATAATTTTATGAACTTTTTTTGGCTATGTTCAGTAAACGTCCATGGGGCATTTTGTAGCTTTTGAATCAGTGCTTAGAATTGAAATATGAGGACACCTTTGTACTCGCAATTCCAATATTCTCCTAAGGAGACCTTCACATTGACCACAGTATATCTAGAGAAAAAGTTAGTTTTTGGAAATTTTTAATAGAATATATAATATACCTTTGTTATTTTATTTTTACTATATTCCTCCAAATAATGAGTGGTAAGATGGGACCAGTGATGTGTTAATCCAATAAATGGATTGAAACTCAAATCTGAGTAGAAAAAATGTTGGGGGAAATTAAGAAGCATCCTAATTAATGATTCCTATAACTCCCTGCGTCATTACTTACCCTCTCCCTCTCCTATAAATATATAGCTAGGGAATGGGTATCATAGAGCATGACGAAGAAGCGAATTGATAATGGAACACCGAGACGTGAGACTATTAGAAGACAATGTCGACCCAGCGGGAGTTGACGAATGAGACTGAACCACCAATGGAAGACATTCAAGTGGCATCTTTGAGAGCCAATCGTGGGAACAACGAACACGGTCCAGCATGAAGCACAGACGATTCTCCGATGTTTCAAGTAGTGGTTTTATTTATGTTTGAATTTAATTATTGATTCTTCATATCCTAAATTCATGATGAGTATGGCCAAATGAACATGGTCATCTCCCACACAAAATCATTTCTCCACTTTCTTTATTTCGTTGTGTGTTCTCTGTGTGTTCTTCAACACCTAAAATTTATCAATGTTGGAAACATGATGTTTTTCTGAGAACGATATATGGATATGGAGACCTAGATGATAGGATCACGAATATGTGATCATTTATTTTTTTGGGCATGGAATGAAGTTACAGTAGATCACAGAAGAAAGAGGCGGCTTGCACATGGCCGACCACATAAAGGAAGGGTGGCACAATTTCTGGTGACTGGATGAGTAGAAGACCACAGCCCATTGCCCTCGGCAGAGCAAGTGGTGGTGGGCCACACATTAACCAGCCACGCAGCTAAGCAGCGGTGCGGGTCCGCACCACCGATGGAGTAGGATTCTGCTGTCGCTTGGCCGCGGTGGAGGCCGGTTGGTGGCTGAGCTCGAGCCTACCACAATGGAGCAGCGACGCGCGACCGAGCCACTGAGGAGAATTCATGTTGGTCATAATACACTTGGTGGGACCCCTCCGGTGGGTCCTATGTTCCAGCTGCTAAATGGTCCATGTACCATTCTAGAAGAATGGGGGGCACCTCCCCCAGGTGTCAGTTAGGGCAGACTTTCCACAATGGATTACCAGCCGAGCAGGTCATGCCGCCGCAGGCCATGCCGCAGCAGGCTAGGCCGAGCCATCCCCTATATTGATTAGGCTCACCATGTCCAGGATATCAGGGCTAGACCTGGGTCTGGCCGTGTCAATGTGAAATGGGTCGGGTTGGGTAGGGACAGTCTGAAAGGGTTGGATCGGACTCAGGCCTTGCCGAACTCAGATTCTCTTTTTTGGTCATAACGTAACAATCGAGTTTCCATTTGAAGAATAATATATGGAACCAGAATCCTTGTATCAAGATGGTCCTTTTGGTATACTATACTTGAGTTTCGGATAAAGTTGGAGTACGACTGGGTTGGATCGAATCCTGAATACAACCGGGTCCTCAATGAGGAAACACTAATAACATTCAGTCCAAACATCCGATTGACACGCTGTCTATTGCGTTGGGTCCCTTAATATGTGACTGACCTATGGGATAATTCTTCATGAGACTATGGGATGGTTGATGAATTAATGATGTCTTGGGGTCTGGTTCTCCCATGCATGCTACGTACGATAACCTATTACTGGCTGAGACATGATGACTAATGACCATTACGACTCAGAGTGACTCGACAGGACCAGTTGGTAGAGCCTGTCTATCATGTGGCAGCCCCATAGTGGGGAGATCCTCTATGTGAAATAGCAGACCCATGGTACTCAACCTGATGAGTACCATAGTGGGCCATGAAGGGGAGTGCCTCTGTGTGGTGCGACAAACCCATATCGGGGAGCACCTCTGTATGACATGGAAGACCCATAGTACTCAATATGATGAGTACCTCAGCAGTCCATGGATAGTGTATTTCACCTCTGTATGATATGTCATTCCCACTATACTCTATAGGGGAGGATTTCTCTAGGATCCATGGAATTCAACATTGTGACAGGAGATGTTACTTGTTACTACCCAAAGAATAAATCCTATTGTGAGCTCAGTTTAACTTGTGCTTGTGATTGAGGTAAAGAAATTTGGTACTTTACTTTTGTGGTTATCTATATTCATGGTGTTACTTTTTGGTATTATTCCCTCATGTATGAGATGTGTATATCTTTATAACATCGGTTTATGTATAGGCATATATCTAAGTAGCATTGATGTATTGCATTGTGTATTTCCTTTGTGGAACATTAAGAGACTTATAGGGTCTTGGGGTCCCTACTGAGTATCTTTATCCTCACACCTGCACGACTTCACCCACAAAATATTGTGTCTTGTGCAGACTACATAAAACATTGATCTAGGCTGAGGGAGCTTGGACTAGATGTTTCATAGATGTGGACCATTCATCATGATGTGACGCGGATGAGACGAACGGACATAGACTGATGAGGAGGTGATATGTACCTACCCTTTAGGTAGGAAACTCATAGGAAAACCTAGTAGATGTTTTCCATTTTATTTTAGTTGTATTGTATATCCAATTGTACATGCACCTATAGAGTTGGGATTGAATTTTGACCCCTTTAATTTCTATTCTATCCCTGTTTACTATATAGTTTTGTATTGTTCTTGTATCTGTATTTGTTCTTGGTTTTTGTGAGTTTACATTTTATAAATGAATCACCTTCCCATTTTAGGGAATACACCATTCGGTGCTTGTATCCATCCCCTATACAATCAAAACATTGCTTGGGGTAGTCACAGCACAGGCCACAGGCCACGGGTCATGATAAAGTGGTATCAGAGGTGTTCAGTTCTACCAATGAACAAAGACACTGATATTTCTTATAAAGCAATTGTGTTAAGTGCTATGAGTGTGTTGTTCAGTTTGGAGAGTCCACTGTTGGTGTGGTGGCCGATGTATCCATAAACTGAGACCTTGAAATTATGATTTCTGACTCAGTGCACAATGACTATGAATGCGTGTGTTTTTGAAAAGTTTTTCATTTGATTTCCTTGGAGACAGCTCACCAGGTATAACATAATGACTATTGCTAATTTGTTCCTTATAAGGATTCCACTGCTTAGACAGCCACCAATGTTTCCAGAGAGACTACATGATGATGGACCACTGAGCAATGATGCCTTGGTGTGGGGACCCTTACGGAATTGGCATCCTTAGATGGTGTATCAGCAACATCACTACCCATCAGAAAACTGTTGCTTCCAACCCCACCAGCAGAGGGTGCATACTGACTGACCAAGTTGCCCGAGTTTCAGTGGTAGTGGCCTCTGATGTTCTAAAGTGGGATGGACCTACAAGCGAGTGAGGTCTAGATATAATATGTGGCTAGAGTTTTTTTCCTAGTTATGACTCCAGTAGATAAAATGGAGATATTTTCTTCTAGGTTTTTCCAGTGAGTGACCATGAGGATGGTTCACGTTGTGATAAGGCTTTGGAACATGTACCATTACCTAAGATGGTTACTTCATGTAGTTTTTCATCTATATCACAACCCCTTGGTCAGCAGTTACAACCTGAAGTACCGGTAGTGGACGCATTTAGGCTTAGTTACTTACGTGAGTTTCAGCATCAGATACCCCTCAGGTTCCGAGTTGAGCCCAAATCACAGATAGTTGAGGATTGGCATGAGGAGGTGGCTGAGAGTTCTCTATAGATTCTAAACCATGGTCAAGATGACATGTCAGTAGAATAGTATTCATCGAGGTGTACCAACCATTTCTGGTGCTCGATGAATACGATATGATTACTACTTCAGGGCTCGAACTTTCGAGCGAGGTGTCTTTATTAACATTTGAGATCACACTATTCCTCTATGCATTCCTACCTATGTTAGTGTTCTAGAAATAACCTTTGTGGTTAAATGTTATTTTGATGAGCAGTTAAAACAAATGATTATTAGAAATGGTAATGCAGAAAACTGGAACTAGTCTCAGAGACATGGGTGTGTAAAAATTTATTAGGAAGAAGAAGTATTAGGGACCTATGAATCAGTAGGGCAGTAGACATGGATGAAAATCTAGGAGAGAAACATGAGGTGGTGTGCATTTTGACATGTTACAACCACCCCCCTATGTAGTCCCCCAGGCTAAGGGAGCTAGAGGACAGGGGAAGGGAGTATCTAGATACAGTCAATGAGTGTGACCCAAGGCCTCTAGGAATGACTAGATGGATGTTCTGTGACTACTACTTGCTACCATGTTAATAGACATAGGTACCAATCATTACTTCCACGAATATTGTCCAAGACCTACAATTTACGGTTAACCCGTGGACTTGACCCTCATGTCTGGAGATACTATTGGTGGGAGAATAGATAATCACACTTTTGCTGACGGTGTTATCTGGCCCTTGAGGCTGTAGTTTCAGTTGGAACCTCTTGGTGACAGAGTCGAGGCCTTATGAAATAAGTTTGGGTATGTCCTAGACGTCCATAGTTCATTCTTAGATTGACTGTATTAGGAAAAATGTGATGTGGTTTACCTACAAAATTGAAATGGAATTTTTCTTGGTCAGAAAAAAAGGTAACACAGGCAGAACATGATAAACTCATACATAGAAGGGTGAAACTGATCACTCTTGAGTTTGATAGACATACCCTCGTGGCAGTAGGAGTTTTTAGTTTTCAGTTCCAAATAGGGGTTGCTGAGCATTGGGACATATTTTCGAAAGACGGTTCCTGGATTACCTCCCCAAAGGGAGAGGGATGAATTCTTTGGCTATGTACTACCCGATATTTGTACCCAACATCTCCAGGGTAGAGACACCTTGTCAGTATTGATGAAAATGGGGGAAATTTTCTTGTGGATGGAGATGTGTCAGCAGAGAATTCAAGAGCTAAGACAAAGACTGAGAAGTAGAACTAAACCACCCATGACCTGGTGTTAGCAATAGTGGTCTTTCCACTAAAGACGTGGTGACACTACTTGATGGGTTAATGTTTTACAGTCTACTCTAATCATAAGAGTCTCAGGTAAATATTTTCTAAGAAGGACCTAAACCTGAGACAATGGAAATGTCAAGAGTTACTCTATGACTATGACCTTGATATAGTCTATACTCCTGGGAAGGGGAACGTGGTAGTAGATGCACTAAGTAGGAGGTCCGGTCTAGAATTCCTGAGTGAAGCGACAATGCTACTAGTTGCATTGGAGATATCCTTTGTGGAAAGAGATAGAGGAGAATACCTCCAGTATATGATAGTCACACCCCCACTCCTTCGGCGAGTTAGGGAGGCATACCTTGGGGACTCTGACTTCGAGGCTCGATGTGCTTAGATATCCTCAGGACAGGCACCATATGATTTTTTGAGGGTGGGGAATATGTCATCTTCTTCCGAAGACATACCATAAAACCAGTAGTGCTTCCAGAGGAGCTGTTAGAGGAGTTCCAAACATCCACTTTGGCGGTATATCATGGTTTCGAAAAGATGTTCTAGGACCTCCAACATCAGTACTAATGGCCTAGGATGAAAGAATCTGTGGCAGGGTGTGTATCACGATGTCTCACTTGTCGGAAAGTGAAGACTGAACATTGTTGGTATAAGTCTTATACTGATAGGATACGAAGACCCATATAGTTATAGGATGGGGACCACATATTATTATGAGTCTCTCCTTGAGAGGGACTACTGAGATTTGGATAAGGCATCGTATTTTCACCGAGTTTTGTTGGAACATTTCTGATACTTCAAATGATTAGCGAGGTGGCATACCAGTTGGAACTACTAACACAGTTGGAGTGGGTGCATGAATTCTTCGATGTATCCTAGCTGAAGAGATACATTCATGACCCTTCTTAAGTCCTCATCCATGGAGAGAAACACTTACATGATGGGGTGATGTTTACAGAAGTTCCATTAGAGATTGAGGATCAAAAATATCGGGTCCTTCATGGGCTATCGATACCTCTGGTGCGCATTCGCTCATAGCATGGGAACCTCTAGGAGAGAACATGGGAGAGGGAGGCTTAGGTCAATCCTCAGTACCCCCATTTTTTTCCATAGTATATATTAAGGATTTTAGGGATTTTAAGCCCTATTGTGGGGAGAATTTAATATTGAATAAATTCCATATAATTTTTTTTAATTATATGGAATAATTTCAAGGCCTCAAAATCTGACGGTGCGTGATTCCAAGGCCCGGAGTGCCCAGAATGATCCGTCGAGGTTTTGTTAAGCTTTAATTAGTGCAGGTAAGCAGTTTTCCTAAAATTTTCAAATAACTCATAAACGGTTACACAAATCAAAAATCCAAGGGCGTCATTGTGCTAAGGATTACAGGTTTACCATAGGTGAGACTTAATTTTTATTGGCGTAGGCCTCCACTTAGAATACCTTAAAATTGTATAACCAAAAAAAATTAATTAATTAAAGTTATATTAATTTTCAAATTCTTCTAACTCCTTAATGGTAACTCTGATTAATAATCTAAGACCACCACTAAACTCATGAGGGTATTTTTTTCTTTAATTAGATACAATCCTTGGCCAGCACGGGCTACCAGGGATTGTTAGTTTTTGGACATAAAAAAAATAATTAAGTAACAATTATTTTCATGTACAAATTGATAAATTCTAAACGGTAAGTTGGATTAAAAATTATAGATTACAATTGGGTTTTTTGGGGTGTGTTTAACATGGGAAGATCCTAACCTTGACCAATGCATGTTGAGAGTGACTGTTAATAATTTTCTAAACTTTTTTTGGGTACATTCAGTAAAGGAGCATGCGGCATTTTGTAACATTAATACCAGTGATCAGAATTGAAATCTAAGGACACCATTGAACATGAAATGCCAATTTTTTCTTAAGGAGGCCTTCACATTTCCATAGTTGTTCTGATGAAAATTTAGTTTTTGGAAGTTATTAATATAATATATAAAATAACTTTATTTTTTTATTCTTTTCCTCCAATGGATGAGTGGTAAGGTGGGGCTGGTGACGTGTGAAGCCAAAAAATGGCTTGACACTTCAACCTGAATAATAGAAATGTTTGGGGAAATTTGGAAGCATCCTATTTAATGAGCCAATTATCTTCCTGCGTCATTACATACCATCCCCTCTCCTATAAATATGGTGCTAGGGAAGGGGTATCAAATAACTTCAACAAGCATCGAATTTCTGAAAAAATGCCAAAAAACCAGACCCTTAGAAGACAAAGCTGACCCAGGTGAAATAAGACACTGAACCACCAATGGGTGATGTGCGTGTGGCATCTTTGGGTGCCAGTTTTGGGAACTAAGAACACAGTCCATCGACAAGAGCGGATGATTCTCCGACCTTTCATGTAGGGGTTTTATTTAAGTTTGAATTTACTGTATTGTTTCTTAATATCCTAAATTCATGATGAATATGGCCAAACGAACATGGCCAACATCCTGCACATAAAACTTTCTCCTCTTTCTTTTTATATTATCCGCATGTTATTCATGCAATTTTCAACACCAAATATTTATTGATGCTGGAAACAAGGAGTTTTTCATAGAGTGATTTATGGACACGAAGGCCTCAATTCATGGATCGTTAATATGCAATAATCTAATTTTTCAGGCTTTGAACGTAGAAAAAATTGCTGGTGGAACAAGGTGGCGGCTGGAACCCGACCGACCACATAATGGAAAGGCGGCACGAGTCTGCGCCGCAGGATGAGCAGGAGGTCGCAACCCATCTACTGTGACAAAGCATGATGTGGCAGACAACTTGTCGGCCGACCGCATAATGGAGCAGTGGAGTGTGTCCACGCTTCCAGTGGTGTAGGAGGCCACAACCGCTAGGCTGCAGTGGATGCCGAAGGGTAGGCTGTATATGGCTAGCTACGTTGGAGTAGTGGCGCACGACCTGGCCGATGGGAAGAAGTCTAGCCGGCCTTCTGGCAGGTTGTTCCACACTAGGAGGGACCCCTCTAGTGGGTCCTACCTACTAGTATTAGAACATGCCATGGACCTTTAGGAAAGATCGAGGGGAACCACCCCTACGTGTCGGTTAGGTTAGACCCGCCATGGCGGACCACCAGCCGAGTGGGCTACACCGCTGTGGGCTGGGTCGTGCCGTCCACTACACAGCCAAGTCCCTACAAGGCCAAGCCCTCTAAGCCAGACCCCGGTCAGGCCAGGTTTGTCCAAACCGGGTTGGGTCGCCCCAGGCCAAGTTAGGTCGGGTCTATCCGTTTGAGTTGGACCGGACCCAGGCCTATCCAATCCTCGTTTCACCTTTTTGGTCGTAACATGAGAACCATGCATCCATTTGATAAATCATCGGTGGCACCAGAATCCTTTGATTGAGATGGTCCTTTGGGTAAACTATAATTGTATTTTTGAAAATTTTGGAGTATGGATGGGTTTGATTAAATCTCGAATCCAGGCAGGCCCTCAGAGAAAAAACTTTAATAACATATATACTGGTCGTCTGATTGATGTGTCGCATGTTGCGTTTTGACCCTTATGATTTGACAAACCACTAGGATACTTATTCCTGAGACTTCAGGACAGTTTAGGAATTACTGGTGGATTGGGGAGCGGTTATCCTAAGAACGCTACTTACGGAACCATACGACTAACTGAGACTTGATGACTACTGACCATTAAGACTCGAAGTGACTCGATAACCCTAGTGGGGAGTGCCTATGTGTGACGTGGTAGACCCACAGTAGGGAGAAACTCTGTGTGAAGCGGCAGACCCATAGTACTCTACGGGAAGAGCACCTCAGCAGGCCACGTGGTGGAGCGCCTCTATGTGACTTGACGTACCCTTGTTTGGGAGTGCCTCTATGTGACATGGCAGACCCACGATACTCGACATGAGGAGTATATCAGCAGTAGAAAGTTAGTGGGAAGCACATCTATGTGACGCAGCAGTCCCACTATACTCGATAGAGGAGGAGTTCACTAGTAGCTGAGGAGTTCAACGTTGTGACTGAGGATATTACTTGTTACTACCCATAGAATAAATCCTGGTCTGAGCTCTCTCTAACTTTTTCTTGTGATTGAGGTTATGCTATGTGGTACTTTAATTTTGTGGTAATATACAGTCAAGAAGTTTCCTTGTGGTATTATTCCCACATGTATGAGATGTGGATATCTTAATAACTTTGGTGCATGTATGGGAATATATCTAAGTAGAGTTGATGCCTTGTTTTTGGTTTTCCTTTTTGGAACTTTAGGATACCTATGGGGTCTCAGGGTCCCTACTAAGTATCATTATACTCACCCATGCAGAGACTTCACCCGCACCTTTTTGTGTCTTTTGTAGACGATGTACATCATTGAACGAGACTGTAGGTGCCAGGACTGGGTGATGCACGAAGGTGGACCATTCAGTGCGACGTGATGTAGAGGGGACTGATGAATGTGGAGTGCAGATGAGGTGATATATACCAACCATTCAGGTAGGGACCTCAAAAGAAGACCGATTAGCTGTTTTCCTTTTTTTCAGTTGTATTGTATTTCCAGTTGTACATCTACATTTATAGTTGGGCTTGTATTCTGGCCCCTTTTCATTCTGTATACAAAATATTTTCTATATTGTTTATTTTGTACATGTATCTGGGTGTGATCTTGGTTTGTGTGAGTTTAAAGTTTATATAGGAAACACCTTCCCATTTTTGGGAATACACCTTTAAGTGCTTGTTGCTAGCCCCACACATATGGAAGGCGAGTTTGGGGTAGTCCCGACAGGAGCCCCGAGGGATGGGTCGTGACATTGGAAGTATCATATGATAAAAATGATGGTTTCATTGGGGAATACATCTTTATATTGACATTTTCAAATTCATATTGTTTATATTATCAAATAAATTTTTTATTTATTATTTTGATAAAAGAAGATAATGATAATGAAAATGAGGAATGTATGTATCTTGAGAAATAAATGTATTATATCCAAATAATAAATCATACTTAAATGGTTGAGAATATTTGTATATAAATATTATAATGTAATGTTTAGTTTTATTGACACACCTATGTTAGTGAGGTTGATAAGTTTATATACATTAAATATTTAAACAATTATCTATTTTAATTATTATGTAATATTCATCAATTTATTCTACTATAATCTGAAATTGTGCGGATTGTGTGAAATTTATGAGGAATGTTCTTCATTAACTTTTCCTTAAAGGCTAAGAAACATAAATTAAATGGTATCAATAAACTTGAAAATATATTTTATGAAAAGGTTATATTTTTGTAGAAAACTATTGAATAAAACCTTATTAAGGGATGGATAATTCTTAGGTTTAATATATTCTTAATGTTGAGATAATAAAGGGTCGATTTATTTTGAAAAAAATATAGTTTGATAGTATTTTTAACCTTGGGATTAATGACTAATTCATGATATTTTTGGTGAGGTTTATCAAATTTTTGAGATTGTGGTATGTATTGTAAAGTGTGTGATTTTATGATTTAGCCGTCAATAACATTTGAGTGTTGAATATAACATTAATTATATATGTATATACATATTCACTATTGTTTACTGTGTTAAATATTTTTTGGGAAAGGTATATTTTAAGGAAATTATGATTTGGGTATATGATTTCATGTAGTATTAACATTGTTGGGGAATGATATGTTACTTAATATATACTAAGAGAGTCAGGTTTATATTATATTATATTTTAAACCAAAAATTATAAATATTCTATTAATACCTTAACTTAATTTAATCAGTGAGTAATAATTAAAATTGTGATGGAAAAATTAATTTGAGGGTTGAAAATGTAACAATTTAATTTTTTTGGATCAATTATACCGATTCCATCTCTTATAGTTTGTGTCACACGCAACATCAAACTAGTGGAAGTCCAAACTAAAATGAACCAAGAACTATTTAAATTACATGAATAATAAAATCAGTTTTACATAAAATGTTAATAAAAATTTAAAATAATTAAATATTATAATTTTTCGATGTTTAATATTTTTTAAAAAAATTTGCATTTTAATGATTAATTTTTAAAAAAGGTTCTTCTATTTTAACTTAATTAATTAAATTCATTCCAATTAGAATATTAATATAATACTTAATATTTGGATTTGTTAACTAATATATGATCAATAAGATATTTCTCAAAATATTTGAAATAATATTAATGGAACTTGATGTTTAAAAATGTCAATTTTTATAGTAAAATAAAATTTTCATTAAATTTTTTTATTTTCATTAAAAAAATTTATAATATATATAATTTTAATTTTAAAAAATAGCTTCTAATATTAATTTATCTTGAAAACATTTCCTTTTGTATGATTTTTTATATTTTTTCTAAAATAATAAACTATTTGGTGAATAATGAACATTCTGATTTTGCTAAAAACTACCAATTTTATGATATTATATTTATAAGAGAGAAAATTAGAATATTTTAAAACATTTTTATATAAAATATATATTTTTAGTTTGAAATATAATTCATCTAAAAATATTATGTTGAATTTATTAAACACAAGCTTACCATTTCTGAAACTAAGGTAATAGTTCAAAATAAAAACATTTTTTATAAAATTACATTAAAAATTAGATTTTTCCCTTATATGAATTAAATATAACAAATATATTTCATAATTGAGTTCAAAATTTCAATATTAACTCATAATTAAAATTGTATTTTGTAGCATAAAAATATTATTCTTTGGATTAATGATAATTTCCATGATAATGGTAAAACTGTTATTTTCAAGGAATTATTTTATTAACATTAGTTAATTTTTATCCAATAAAATTAATTTATATATTGAAAAAATTAAATTAATTTATTTTTTAACACTATATATAAATATATTATTACTCGTACAATTTTTATTGAATAATAGATAATATTAAGAATACTAAATTGTAAAAAAAATTATACAAATCAGTTTTTCAATATAATAAATGTTTTAATATAAAAGTTAATTTTATCATATTTAGAAATTAAATGACATTATATAGAGGTTATTTATAGGTTCAATATGACCAAATTTTTTAATAGTTATTATTATATATGTTTTTTAAACATATATTACTCTTTAAAGACTTGTTACCTATATAAAAAAGAACAAGGTAAAGTCTAAAAACCTAATGGAAATTGAATGATATATATATATATATCCAAACATTTGTTATACTGGGTGGTAAAGGATTTCTTAAACTTATAATACCCCAAACTCTATTATTTTTCTATTTTAGAGCTTTTTAAACTTTAATAGTGTCTTTTCATTAATGAAAAATAATGGTTGTTCCCAAAAGTTCCCTATTCATTACTTATAAAATAAAAACACTTCAAACCACTAATTCCACACCAATATAAAAGACTGAAAAATATCCATTTTTTTATCTAGAATTATATATCATGTTATTAATCCTTTGTTATCATTTATATAGCATAAGGCCGGTATTTTCAATGATATTTCCAAGAGAAATCTCAAGTTCTCAATGAAAGTATTTCACCCTCTGTATTTTCTTGTTAATATTCCTCCTACAAATTATTAATAAACACAATAATATTATTATACTTATATTATATTTATAATTTTATTTTTATATATTAGTTTATCAACCATTATTATATCTTATCCATCCACAAAAAAACAAAAAATCAAGAAATATCATGTTAATGTGTAGACTACAACCACCATATAATGAAGTGGTTTTATTTTCATCACTGCCATTCATGTTTGTTAAAAACATTGAATTTTAAAGATGAATATTATTAATATTTTACAATTATAACTATTAAATTATAATTTATCATGTATATTAATTTTATCATATTCTTTTAGATATGGAATCGTTAATCGTGCATATAACAGATTTCCCCCTCTACTAACAATGAATTTTGTTTTCCATCACCACCCTTTATAGATGGTTCATGGATGTAATTTAATTAATATATATGATATTGATGATATGTTTATGATTATATAAAATCTATATTTATAGTATATAAATACTTATCATTACTCATAAAATCATTATAGCACACCCTCGTTGTGGTATGCTTTTACCATATAAGTTAATGATGTTATAATGGATAGACCATGTATGAATAAGCAATGATATATAATATTATGAAAATTTTATAATAATGTAATTAATTTTTTTATAATTATATTAACGTGTTGTTGATATTTATTATATTTAATAACATATTACATTTCAATTGTTAAACATTCTGAAACAAGTTCATGATAATTTCCTTTTTTGTGAACCATATGCATGTATTTAACCTAATGTAATATGAAATATAGAATAAACTAAAGCTAATAATTACTAAGTCTTCAATAATATAGTAATGATGTACTTTTGGAGAAGAATAAAAAATAAGACCCCCATTATGAAATTAGTTCAAAAGGATCAAGAATACTCACACACGATATTGAAATTAGATAATAAATAAATAATATACCTGTAAATAATTTTTATATATTTTTTTTATTAATGGTTATAGATATGGATATGGTTTTGAAATAGGTTATTAAAATATTAGTGATTATTATATAATATGTTAGAGAATATTGGTGTAAGTAGGAATACAAGGTATGGGATTTTGGCCTTAAATTTTCACCCCTTGAGACATTTTTATTATTATAAATGATGTTTTAATTGTAATGGGGTATATAATAAAATTTTAATATTTTATTCATTATCTTATAGTTAATCATGGTATTTAATGTTTCATTTTAAATCATTTATTCAAGAGATTTTGTTTTCATGTTCCATAAGTTGTAAGGGTTCTGTTGAATCATTTTTAAGTCCACTATACATGTTTGATATGGCACACAATAATTTAATTTATATAGGTTCATTAAAACATAATGGATTTCTTTTAAAACACTCATATAATTCATTGTTTTCAAATATACATATTGTATTACTTTTTTAAATGTTTTTCGCTCTAAGAGATACCAATGTTGAGACAATTGTTTTTAGAAAACTCCCTTCATTTAGTTACAATGTTTCATCTTGATCTTATTTCATCAATGATTAAATTCATAAATCCAGATATTTTATTTAAAATGAATGTTTTAAATATTTGGATAAAATGATAGTTTTCATTCAAATATTTCTCCATTATGGATTTTTTGACAATAAAAATATATCATTTTTAAGAATAATTCTTGTTCTTGTTTATGATGACTTTTATTCATTATTATTATTTTATTTACCACTAATGTTTTCCAGTATATTTGGAAGAAAAATTATTTATTAACTCATGTGACATTCATATTTCTCTTATCATATATTCAAAATTTTGTTTTCTTATATCATTTTATTATATTTCTATTCAAAAAAGTTATTTCAACATAATAAAACATTTCTTCCAATCATATAGAAATTATTATTTTATCTTCCACTACAATTTTTATGATTAACATTTTGTACTTTCAATGATCTATTTTTAATGTTCCATTTTTAATGTAATTTTTAAATTTTTTCACTTCACCAATTAGAATGTGAAATTTTAATGTGATCTGTAAATTCTCCTTTAATGAAATATTTAAAAAAATTCCCAAAATAACTTTTATTATTTCGCTTAAATTTTAACCCTTATTTAATTTTTTTTTATTTTCCATGGAAATATCATTTCATTTACTACCCTATAAATTCTCTTAAATTATTCACGTCCATTATACTTGTGTAAATACATTAATTAATTTGTCTTTCATATTCATTGATTGTTTTTTATTTTTATTATAATGGATTTCATCTGAGATATCATTGTATTAAATTAATTTTATTGAAGAATATTGATCCATATTTAATTCATCTATTGATTAGGGAATATATCAACTTAAACATGTACTCTTTATCTATATGTTTTAAATAAAATATTCTCTATTATCTTTATTTAATTGAATTTAAATTGAATGTTTATGAATATAATTTTCCAACCATTTGTTCTCTATGGGTAAGTCATGTTATGATTATTGAGGGAATTATGAATGTTTTCATTTTGAAATGTATAATAGAAACATTTTATTTCCAAGAGTTCATTATGATATGATGAATGTATTGATTTTATGTAGCTCTCATAAGTATACATAACTATGGGTGGGGTACTATGTCACTGTAAAATGTATTTTTTAATGTGTAATATCTCATGAGATAATTTTAGCAATCCCAAAGGGTTGTGTTGGATTTTATGGAAATTGGAAAATAAGATTGTCTTAATCTCAATGGTGAATGTTGGATTTGTTGAATATTGATTTTTTAAAAAAAATTATTGAATATGAGGAATGTAGTGGTGTGGTTCTTGGATGATAGGTTGATCTCAATCATGATGGAAAATGTGACTTATTAAAAACAAGATTAATTTATACACATTTTGGATTTATTGAGAATGCAGTCCTTGGTCATGTAAAATAATACAGTCAAGCACCAAGAGTTTAATTACACAAAATTGAAAAATGTAAAAGATAATAAAGTATATAAAAATTGTAGAGGTTGTGTTTAAGAATCCAAGAAACGGTACATTGATGTTGGAGGGAGTTATGGAGAAACCAGGATGATCATGATCATAGTGGATGGAATATTATGCTTGAATTTTCTAAAACATTGGAATGGAAAGTACCTGTTTAGTGGGTGTGGTGGACTTAGAGAAAAGTAATGGACGAGATATTTTCATATCATGGTAGTATTTGTGAAGCAAGAAGAATAAAACTAGGAACGCAGAAGTGACCGCACCCATGGTGGTCCTATTGGTACAATTGCGGTGCACCAATCCAAAATGGATATAGTAATGTAGCTATGCCCTTTTTGGAGGTAACCATGGTCAATAAGTAGAGCTTAAAAACAACATGATCAGTCCTGACATGGTGTACACCGCGATTATTGGAATGTTGAGGGAAAACCCATTGTTTTGTTTCACATCAGAGTGAGAAAGATGTGGACAATACATTGTTCAGCATCAAATATGTGTAATTTATTAGAGGTAAAAATGAGAGTAAAAATGTTTTAAAGAATGGTGTAAGGGTTTTGGATGATCCATATATAACACACAGATCCATTAAATGGGAAAATTGGTATTAGAAGTGGTCGTGGTAAAAAGATGTTTAAAAGCCCAAAATGGATAGATCTAGAGGTCCACCCCCATGTTGTTGGGCATTTTAAAGGCAAACCCGAAAATGTTATTATACCAGATGATGATGTCATTAATGTTTGTTTATTACATGTTGATTTTAATAAAGACATTATAGAATACTTCAGGAATTACCTCAGATATTTATTTATTTATCCAACATTTATGGGATGTATTTTTATTTAATAATTCATGTCACTAAAAATGGGATTTTTCAAGGTGAACATAAAGTAGTTATGAATATATTTTTGAGGTGAAATAAATGTTTATATTTATGGGATGTTAATTTTAACATTAAATAGCCCAATTTTATGATGATAGATGTACAAGTGATAGATGCATGGCCTCATTATTTAAGGAAATGAGATCATCTAAAATAAAAATATGAACATTTTATATATTTCCATATCTAATTTTTTTAGTTTTTATTATTGGTAATGGGGTGGAATATTTAATAATTTTAAATGATTTAAGATCTAGTCATGTAAATATTTTTGTACTTCCAATAAAAAACGATGGTTTTCAAGAATTTTTTTTAAAAAGTGTTGAATCAATGGTGTTTCTAGAAATTGTAATGGATTAGAAAAGGGGACTTCAATAATGTATCTATCAGTGTATTATGACATATTCATTGAATTTAATTAATGGGATGATATTTGTATAAAATGTTTGTAGATCATTCTTATGGTAGTGAGAAAAAAGGAAGGAAGAAGTATTAGGGAGTTTATAATGATCCTTGTGGGATAGTAAGTCAACCATAATGAATGAAAGGGAGTGATCCGAGGAAAAATTATTATCCTATACTCAACCATTATAGTGGTATTGTGGGATTTAATGAGAATTTAACACATTAGCAAATCATGGATCACAAAAAACTGTTGATCTGTGCTTCTTGGATGTGTCCTAGTGAGGATGAATTAAATAAATTATTATGTCCTAATTTTCATTAAACTTGAAAAGTAAAATAGATTAAGAAACTTAGATGTATTTAGTAAAAGAGAATAATAATTGACCCTCATGTTTTGAGAGGTAATCATCCTAAGGAAATGAGAGTTTTTAAATGATTAAGTGTTCTAATTTCTAAAGAACACTTTTACACTGATTTATGCCCCACTCTGGGTACACTCACTGAAAGCCCCAACTGGGGAACCAAAATGTCATATCAAAGGGACATTTTTATTTTTATTGTTTTTATTATTTTTATATCTTTATCATAATTTTTTGAAGAAAAATGGAATCCAAAATTAAATCCCCTATCCTTGATAGAATGAATTTCCAAATATGGAAAATGATTTCATTAGTTTCAAAGATTGAATTTATAGATATGTGGTTGAACATGAATTTTTTTTGCTAATAGAAACTGATTATTTCCTTGAGACTAATCAATGAAACATAATAATTGAATATTTTGTCAAATATAAATTAAAGGAGGCTCTGAAGGAAGATGTCTACTAATATTTTAGTCAATGTAGATTATATAATGATATGTGTATACAGATGGAAGATATGTTTAGAAAAAAAGGAATCACAAATGAAATTTCCTTATATCCAAAGGAAAAGATAATAAGGAAAAGAAGAAGTCATTTTAAAAGTTGTGTTCTCAAAATGAGGTAAAATTCGAGCTTAATATTATTTCTCATTATAAACCTATTATAGAGAAATGATATGAAATTTTGGACTTTATCATGGATATAAGAAGGAGATATGGTTTTGGTGATGAAGGGGAACCAAAATCATGTTTCTATTCTACGTACTAATCATGAATTGAAAAATATGGCCAATCAGGAATCATGAATAAAGAGTAATATTCGATGAATAAATAGTTGTCTTTGAAAAAAAATCTTCATAAGGGAATATGTGAAAATGATTCCTGAATAAATAAAATAAGAATAAATAATAATGAATAAAGAAAAATGATTGAAGATGATTCACATGAAATCATGAAGCACATATCCATGGAAAATGAGATTAATACTTGAACAATTAAACTAAAATACCAACTTGATCAATGAATATAATCAACTATTGATGAAAAATCAAGGTGAAAATAAATGGATTCTAATTTTAAGATTAAAAAAATTGAAGATAAGAGACATTGATGGGAGGATGAAAAACTATACGGGGATGATAAATATCTCTCAAAAATCAATATCAACTTGTGAAAGAACTCCTGAAATATAGATTTTAGTTCTATAATAAAATAGAGGTTCCATGTTAAATGAAGATGTATAATTCCTTGAAATAAGAAATAATGAAAGTTCTTTATTTGTAGAACATTTTGTGAACCTCATGAGTAGATATATTGAAGTGAATAAGACCCAATAAGTGGGAAGAAATCCATATATTAGAACATATAAATTTTAGAGAGAACAATTATTGTACGATTCTTATGGTAAAATCTTTATATATTTTAACATGTCTCTCATTGAAATGTATTGAAACATGAAGAAATAATGGAAGGTTAAAGAATATATATGGAGAAATTACACTCTTATGACATATAAATGTAATATTTATCATTGAAAGGTCCTATTAAGCATGACAATAAGTTCAATATCTTAGATAATAAAACTAAGACTCAGTAGAAGGTATATCATGAACTAAGACATGGATACATGCAATAACAAAGTCATAGTAAATGAAAAAAAATAAAGAAGAAAAGTAAATCGGTCATTTCAATTTCGAATAAGGTGGAAGTGAATTTAAACATACTTTACCATTGAAGAAGCATTCCAAGATGGAACATTTGACCATCAAGGAAGGAGTTTTCAAAACTGTATTGAAACAAACCACTAAAGGGAAATAGATGAAGATGTTATGGATAAACAATTTGGAGGTGTGATTCAATAGTGATTCAAAAAAAGAATCTACTTTTTTAAGTGTGGTTGTTCCAAAAACATTGGAAAATACCAAACCATGGATGAATGATAATGATTCTAGTTTTTAAAAAATTTGTGAAAGTGGTAGGAGGAAAGGAAAAAATATTGAAAAGTGATCATATTATATTGATTAAAGGACTAATAATGATCTTGAAGAGATAATTTAACTTATTTCCTGAAATATAGAAATGATAAAATGGATATATGGAAGGTAATGGGATATCTCATCTTGACCATCCCTTTTACCAACCTGAGAAACATTGAGGTTCCTCTCTACCAATATTCTTTCATGCATCTAATTATTTTTAAATTGGTCCATAATTAAGTGGGAGATATGATCTATGGGGTGATTATGGTTGGAAAATAACATGTTATAGAGAATAAAGAAAATTTTATAAAGCCACAAAACAAGTGGTTTCATTTCATAAAAATAATATCAAATGAAAAAGAAGATGAAACCAAAAAAATTAAATTCATGAACATATTTTTTTCTATTTAACAAGTTGTTTGACACATGAAATCCACTAATTTTTTATTCTATATAAATTATGGTATGATATAATTGATTTCCCCATACATGGTATCTCTAATTTGAGATACATCAATTGGTTTCAAGAACTGTACTCATGTGGAGTTGTGATAAATATAAAAGTATTTTAAACCCAATCAGAATATTTTGATGCACATGATGTATTGAAATTCAATGAGTTGACGTGGTATAAAATTTTCCTATTGATCCAATATTTTAGTATATGGTATCCGATTTTTAACAAGTGGTACCAATTAAATAATCAATTTCTATGACACTCACATTCAATTTTGTATTAATTGTTCTTCTATAATTTAATTTTGGGAAAGCGAGTAAAATAAAAAAGGATGAAAATTGAGAAAATTTTAGTCAAAGATCACATTTATATTATGATAAACAAATTTATTGAAATTTGGTGGTTGTTTTTAAAAACTATTTTTCCTATATTTATGTTTGGTTTAACAGATTTTGAATATTTGTTGAAATTTTGTGTTATATGAGGTAAATTAACATAATGAATTTTTAAATAATTATGTAGTTGTGAAAAAGTGGTGATTTTGAATTTGGGATTACAATTAGAAATTAATATTTTTTAAAAAGTACTTCAATAATAAATATGGGGATTATGCCAATGGATGAAGACAAATGGAGTTATGATAAGAGAACAACAAGTCTTCCATATCCTTATAAAAGAGATAAATCCCATGAGGAATACCACTTGGAATATATAGACTAAGGAGGAGTTTAGATTTTTTATAATTTATTCCCACTCATAGAGGGGGATAATGTTTAAAAATGTAAGAAGACGACCCCATTCAAATGGTCATTTTTAGCATTAAGAGAAGATACCCTCATTTTATGGAAGAGTATGTGAGCTTTGTATTTTATTTCCAATAAGGGGGTGAATGATTTATTATAGTTATGAGGATATATTGTAAGAAAATCAAAAATTATAGATTTTTAGTAATCCAAAAGGTTTGTGTTGGATTTATATATATTTGTACAATATTTTTGTTTGATTCTTATTGAATAAGGATAGATTTTTTTACAATAACATTGTTAAAAAATCCTAATTCTGGATGACCAGAGTGATGAAGTGGTGCATGTGATATGTTTTCCCAATTATGATGGAAAAGGCGTGTAATGGATAGTAATATTAAATGAGACAAATGTTGGAGTTTTTGGAAAAGTATTGTTCTTTCAAGTGGAAGAAGGAATTGAAAAATCGTTAGTCGAATTTCAAAAAAGTGAAACATTATTATTCCAGGTAAAGACACACATATGGTAGAGGGTGGGATGGATAATATAGGAATGGATATACCCATGGTGGATGGAATATTTTAGAAAATATGAATACAATTCTCATGGTAGACCACATGTTAGAGTCAACGTTTAAATGCATAGGAAAGACCAAGACATGGTCAATGGGAATGTTAGGGATAGAGATAAGTCCAGGTATGACCATGCTTAGAGGGTGGGGAATTTTTTGAAGGGAGATTATACTAATGGAAAAACTAGATGAGACTACAATTTTGGTGGAAACTATATTGGATTTTTTTTCACCTATCCAAAATGGGCAGAGGTAGGTGGTTACACAAAATGTAAAGGTGTATTTGGATAATAGGTGGATGTGTGAGAAAACACATCTATATAGACCTTGGGGATCAACATGGTGAGGATAAATAACTAAATATTATGAACCATGCCATAATGACCAACTCACGGTTGATCCATTATTGTACATCGAAGATCTTCTATTCAACATGGGAAAACAATTCATGAACTAGAACGTAAAATAAGGAATGTTGGTTCATGATGATCATTATTTAATATAAGGAGTACCAAAATCAGAATAGTGGTTGTGGAAGTGGAGATGGTTGATATTTGGAGTAGCATGAGAAAATGGCCAGATGGAGATAACATTAACTGTGGTGTTTGGTATTTTGATGATAAAATGACTAATATTCATACAGTTTGATATAGTGAAACAGGTGTCAGGATATGATTTGTTTATATTGAGTGAAACTCAAGTAAATCATTCATGTGATGTATTATATTGAGTTTTAATGATTCAAAGATCATGGAAAACATTTTTAGTCCCTAATTAAATAATTATTTAATTTTTTTAAAAAAAATATAGATGAATTAAATCTTAATTATTTTAAAATGAAAAATTGATTTTTCGGGTACCCATGATGTAGTTAAGGCTATAGTTATTATGGTAAGTCATGGAAGATAAATAAGAGGAGTTAATGGGAAAATTGAATGGCCTAATTCGACGTTGAAAGGTATACAAGTTATGTTAACATGGTCTCTATATTTTAATAAGGGATATTAACTAAAGGCACACGATAAAAATTGCACACATTGAAATATATTTATTTTAGAGGAGTTTGTATTCTAATCGATGGGATTAATGATGGAAGAATTTGAAAATATCAATAATCCTATGAAGATGATATTTTTTATTATTCCTATATCAATTTGAAGGTTCATATAGAATTTTTATGGAAAGAAGAAGTGTAGTATAAAGGGATTGTTAACATGTTTTCAGGGATAAAAAATTGAAATTCAATAGATAATATATCATATTTTAATGTGAATTATATGATTTTTATGAAGGGAAATTCTTGTCTATAAATTTTTTGTGGATCCTTATTTGAGTAGTGAGAAAATGAAAATAAAGAAGCGGTGTTGATCATCCAGTAATACTTTGGTGAGGTTGAGTCATCATTTATCTTTCTAAGGCAGTGAGCATGAGCAAAAGAGTTACCTAGACTGAAACACTATATAAGAGTGGCCTCTTTGAAGAGTAGTTAGCTAAATAGTGTATTTTTTCATGAAAAAATGTATATGCATACTCTATAGATATAGCCCAGTGATGGTGAACCTTGTATATTCTTATATCAAATTTTAAATTTTGTATGAACACCAAAACTAATAAAGAAACACACATTATATTATATAAAATCATAAAAAATTTGACCATAAAGATTAAGAGGTTAGAATCCATAGGGAATGTATGAACATAAATGAATATGTGTTTAAATTTATTTAGAACAAGGTACCTAGACTCACCCATCCCTCTTAGGGTAATCTCACTTTAAGTACCTATTGAGGAACAAATAGATGAAGATTCATATTGCTTCTTAGATATTCTTACAAATTAATTTGGGGGAATTATTAAATATTCTCAAAAAATAAATCATTGTATTTCATAGTAATGGTCTCAATATGGTGATACCCTATTACTATGTTTATTTTATAGGAATTTGATTATTCTTATGACTATGTTATGCTCTCATGGATCATTTTTGTCGAATAATGTTTCCACTCACTCTAATACATTTTTCGTTTTATGATTTTCCATATTCCATGATTTATATATATTATATTTATCATTGGGTTTATCTTTCTAATGTATCATGATTATTACTATTTTCTCATATTATTATCACTTATAATCATTCATTATTCTCAAATGTGTTTACCCTTAGTAGGAGTATCATCTCACCCCATTGTTATGTTTCAATTTCCCTAAGTTATTATGAAAAATAATATATATTATGAGTATAAATGAGTAAGCTGTATAGAGAATTTTTCAGAGATATTGAAGACTCATTATGGATTAACAAATTTAGAATATATTGGAGAAATTATCCATAAGTTGAGTAACTATTCGGTTAATATAGTTTATGAATTGACCAAATACTCTAAAAATCTAATCCTACAACGTTTTGTGAATTAATTGTAATGAAATTTATTGGTGAAGTCTTGTAATTGAGATAAAACATTTGTAAGATTCTATAATTTCCATAATATTGGGTATTTTAATAATCTGTTATTTTCATTAATTAAAACGCATTTAAAATGGTATTATATATATTCAATAATCTAACATGAATGATAAATTTTATACCTACATGATAATAGAATGATTGTGACCTATTATTCTTAAGAAAAAACCATATACTCATTTATATAACACAGTTGTAGAAAAATATGCATAATATTGGATATAATGAATTAATCATTTCTACCTCTTAAATAGATTGGCCATGAAGTTTAATATCAATTCACAATCTTGATTTACTCCTGGTCTTCATTCCAATGATCTCCACAACATGGGAACAATATTCAAAACATGTATATATTATCATTTATCGTAATCAAAATACACATGACTCAGAATCTACTATTTCAGTTTGAATTAATTTTAAATAGAAGACCAACATTCTTTTGAATTTTTGTCTTCATAAATCTTCACTATGGTGACTTATTCTTCATAGTGAAAATATAAGTTTATATTATTCATAGATTGAATCCCATTATTTTAAATTTAATAATATTTTTAATATAGTGTACAAACATGCAAGCATAATATTACTTAATCCTTATTAAGAATTATTAGTTCTTTAATTAATATAAATTAACTAAAATAAAAAAATAAACACCATGAACAAATATTTACTCACTAATCAAAATAATCGCACAATTTTAGCAGACTAAAAATATGTTGGTTTTTGAAATTTTATATTTTTCTAAATATATAAATCATTATTTAGATATTTACTCTTGAACAATTTTGTTTTATCATTACAGTAATGTACATATTTTATTAATCCTTTCATTTTTCAAAAGGATTACTCTTTAGAAAATATATTATGCCAACAGCTAAATTTCATACACAACAGAATGAAAATTATAAAATTTATTGAAAAAACTATCATATCAATAATAGGTTATTTAGGACATCATCAATCTTTTACATCATAAAAAGAATGGTTATAAATGAAAATTACTTTATATACATAGTAAGGTTTTCTCTTTTTAAAATTTTCCCATCTGAGATGTATCTTACATATTCACTCACATAATGATTTATAAAACTTATTTATTTATTGAATCTCTATTGAATTGTAATAATATATTTAATTTTTGGGTTTCCAAATTTGTTTTTAGACATATTATGTAAAACAACATGAGTAATTATATTCATATCATCATTTGCATGCCCTATTTTGTTAAAACATAATATATGAGACTCATTACCATGATATATCTTATTAATTTGACAACATTATTACCCAATTTTTTGTTAATTTTCTTCTATATTAATTCATTCTATATTCTTCATTATTAGATCTCCTCCCTCAAGTGGATTTTATCCACCAAAGTTTCATTTTTCTTATATAATCTATGTTTGATCAGTCTCAAACTATGATATCTATTATTATACACACTCATCTTTCATAGAATTTAAAATTAATTCCATGTATTTAAATGATTGATTTATTTCTAATAGATCTTAAATCCTAATGTATAAATTTTTTGTCTTAAATTTCCCGTTTTTATATTCATATTTTTTTATTATCTTGTTATAAATTGTGTTCAATTTTGTATTTTTTACATATATATCATTTTTTTATAAATATTTATGTTTATAATTATTATGTGATTATATTTATTTAATGAATTCAAATTTTTTTCGATATGTTTTAAGAATTTTTGTGGTTATTAATTTTTTTGTGAGTAATGAAATAAATTTTATAAATTTTTATAGTTATGAATTATATCTATTTTGTGGTTATAATTTATGTTACAACTATTTATATTCTAATTATGTTTTTGAGATTAATTATTATTTATTAAGATATACAAATTAATTAAAATATATGTTTATATAGTTTATTTTTATATGGGTATATATAATTTTAATCTATATTTATTTTAATATTATATATGAATATATATTTTAATTATTATATTTTTTAAATGTATCTACAAGTATATACGTTTAAATTATTGTGGTGTTAATATAATAATATATTATATTATATTTTTTTGGTAATTGATGGATCATAAGTTGATAAATACCCAAATAACAAGTGATGTATACAAATAAAGGTTTAATGATTTCATAATTATTCTTGAATGAAATCATTAAAATAAGGATATGATTTTCTATATTTAATTAAATTATTTTATATTATAAAATTAGTGTACAATAAATTATATGATATATATATTTTATTTATTTATTTATATTTATACATAAAGGTTATGATATATATAAATTATAAATATTTCAATGAATATATGTTTTGAAGATGTCTAGAGTGAGTAAGTGGTTTATCATTAAGAATTATTTCAGATTTGTTAGCCTTGAAACCATGTAAAAAATAGAATTTTTAGGATGATTTAATTAAAATATTACGAATAAGTCGTTCCTATACTTCACTTAAAATGTCTTAGTAGTGTCATGATTTTTTAACTTGCATGTATGAAAATTTTGGACTGAAAAAGGTTTCTCTGAATTGTCTAAACATTTGAAAGAGTAACATCGATAATGAAATAAGCTTTCATAATTCCAATTATGATAAATTTTCTTTTGTCCAATTAGATTTAGGGTTTAACAAAATACATTATTTCCCAAATTACTATGTGTTTTATATAAAGGATTATGAAATTTTATCAGAATATACTAAATATTGGACATCAAGATATAAAATTGACGTGGCATCAAAATGTTATTCATTCCAAAGAAGATTCCATAAACGTCATGAAAAAATAATATGTTATCAACGAATAATTCTAAATTTAATGTATTCATTTGAAATATAAATCAATCCAAAGATAGTAACATGGCATAAAACTAGAAAATATTTGACATAAATCTAAAACACCCAAGTGATCAAGCACATTAAATGTGATTTGGTAAATAATTGTTTATGGTTATGAAATGAATCTAAAATTTTTTAAATGGGACTAAAAACGCTTTGAATGAATCTATATCAATGTCTTATAATCTAATAAAGTTCATTTACTATTATGTATTGTGTTTATATTATGTCCCAAAGATAGGTTTTATGATTTTTTATAATTATATTTATGATTTTGAGACCAAAAAAAACTCAAAATCATATTAGTGTTAATATATTAGCATTGACTGATGATTTGAACTTTCTATCAGAGTCATGTTATATAGTGTTTGATGCAAATAAGAATGAGTATTTTATTTTTATTTCTAGGAAAATGTTCTTTCTAAATGAATTTCTTTTATAAAGAAACTTATCTAGATATAGTGTTATGGTATATAAATTTTTAAAACATTATAAAAAATAGACATCATATCATCAATTTTTGTATTTGAGATTCATAGTGGGCATGGCAGATCCAATATTTTTGTGAATGTATTATCTTGATTGGTGATATGAAAAGGAAATCAATGGTTTACTAGAGTACGATTTTCCACATAAAAACATCAATAGAAAAATACTACAAAAAGGTAAATTTCATCGATGTCACAATGGGAATGTCATGAAATTTTGGTAATCAAAGAAATATAAGGAAGAAATAGACCATATATTTTGATCATCCATACTAGAATTTTTTTATGAAAAATATAACTATGATGTTATTAATATTGAAAAAAAAACAAATAAAATAGCTTTTTAGGATCTTTATATGAAATTAAAGGAATATAAAAAGTTGAATTTCATGTATTATTGAACATAATATCATTAGGACCATGGTTTTAGTTAGATCACACTATACATTGAAAAATGATAAACATTACTTATGACTTGTCAGATATTAACAATGAGTGAGAAGACTAATTTTTGTAAATTTTTACAAGAAATTAAAGTACATAATGGGTATTCTGAACATGTGAAAAAATTGGTTCTATTAAAGGATGTGATTTCATTAATAATGAATTATTAAGACTATCATGTAATAACAAAACAACATATACTAGTTATACTGCATAACATATCTCTAATTCTTGGAAAAAAGTGTATCATCATGTTGTGATTCTTTTAAAATTAAAATTTTATCAAATTCAAGGATCCAAATTTACTATATGTATTGGAAAATGATGTTTTTCCTCATACTTTTTCAACTAGAACAGAATTTTCCACAATTGTTTTTTTACATAATGGAAAATTCGATGATTCATTTTTCATAAGTTATAATGAAATTTGGGATTTTATAAATACATTATATGTATCGTTTTTAATGATATATGAGAATTTTAATGGGATATTTTTAAAATATGCATATAATAGAGGGATATATTCCTAATATAAAATTATATATATTTAGGAAGAGGTGATTATGATATTTATCATTTATTTATATCAATTTTAGGATGTTGGTTTCACTATACCTTAATATTTTTTACCTAATAGTGAATCTATAAAGATACATTGTTTAGTAAGAATAAATTTATTTGTTTTGGGATGTTTTTGTTGACACATTTTTATAGTAAATTACAAAAATAATTCAAGAAATTCAATGAGAACACCGGGTTTCATTGTTGGATGAAGCTTATGTCGTAACAACCTCGGTGTTTATATAATAATACCATTTTAATTTATAATAATATTTACGAATAATTTATTAATTTTATTTTAAAGAGGAATATTTTTTCGATAGCGTACTAAACACAGAAAAATGTGTTTCTTTGAAAACATTTGTTGCACACATCTTGATGTTATACCAAAAATAATATATTATTATGATTATTTTAAATGGTAGTTAATGTATAGCCGTTGTATTGATGGGAATGAAAATAACTAAGTAAAATATTATTATAATTTTTTTAAATGTCTTAATATTTATCTTATAAATTTTAGAGGGTTAAAATAAGAATGAATCTGATTTTAAGCATGAAATACTCTAATATTTCTAAATGGTCATTTTACCAGATTTTGATTCAGAACCTTTTCTAAATATAGTTTTTGTAACTTTTATATTTTCTATTAGATAATATATAATTATTATTCAGAATTGGAACAAAAAATTTACTTTGGATTAAATTATTTTATTTTTATAATATTGTTCATTTTTATTGAATAATGAAAAATTCTACATTTTAATTCAAAAATATCTCTTAATATAATTTATTTGTATAGTTATATTGTTCTTTAAAATGTGTTTAAAGTGTTATTAGAATATATTTTTACCATTTAATCCAATTTTGGTCATGGGGAGTAATTTCACCTTTTAATTAGTCATAAACACATCTTAGTGTTTTGAAAGTTATTATTTCATAATTTTTTTTGGTTTTGATAATGGGAAATAATTTTAAATTAACTTCTATAAATTTTGTTTTTTGAATTTGGAAAAATATATTTCATATTTGGAATTATGAGGTCTAAATTTTTTAAATAGGTAACAATAATTTTTAGACAATATGAATAGTTAGTTTAGTAAAAAATTTATTTACCATTGTTAAAGGGTAAATTTGGTAAATAAGGGTAAACTAATAATATTATAATAAAATTAAATTACCCAAACAAGTGTCCTAAACCCATGGAATGATACATGTCTTACCATGGGCTCCATGGGAAGGTTTTGGTACCCTAAGGATCCACTTGTAAGTGAAAATGACATTATTTATAAATTAATTTAAATTAAAGAAAATGTAACATAAACATATATCACTGAGTACAATAGTTTCTTATGGGGTAATTTAAGTGATATGTTCAACTATAAAGATAAATTATAATAAAAAATATATTTCCTACATCATGATATTTTATTTATAATTTTTAGATGTTATATAAATAAATTTAATTATGTAACAATGGTGATTCCATGATTGCTTCATTAATAAAGGATTCGAATAAATGATATTATATATGTAAAAATAAATGTAATTTGGTCATTTTGATATTATACCCAAAATTTTTGGATTTTTGATACATGTTATATTTTTATTAATCATGTTTTTTCGAAGCAATTAAGTTTATTTAAGATTTTAAAAAAAGTCATGATAAGAATTGTATCAAAATTAACATAATTTATTTTTTAAAATATAAAATATTTAATAAAATATTATAAAATTCCCTAAATAAATCTATGACCTAGAAATATAGTTATCATACATATAAAATTATATTATTGAATATTTAATTGTCATTTTGTCATGTTTTTGTAAAAATTTGGATTCTCAAATTGTAAAATGCTTGATAAAACGATAATAGTAAAAAAATTAAATAAAAACGATAATGATTAAAAAAATATAAAAAAAAGTATAATTCTTATGGGATGGTTTCATTTTAACTTATATTTATATTATATTTTAATTTAATGAGTTTTGGACCTTTGGTAACTGAAAATAATTTTATAATTAAATAATACTTTTAAAAATTTGTAAAGAGCCCCTCCTCCTTCTTGTAAAAGGGAATCAACTATAACCCTTAATCAAACCATTAAATCCAACATTGATCATCCAAAATCATCCCAAATAATCTCCCATAATATCTCTCTTCCTAAAAAAAGCCTTACCCTAGAAATAAGATAATTCAAGAGATTCATTTTGCTTAAATCAAAAGGAGTTACATGATATAAAGGTAACATATTCTCTCCAGTTTTTTTCCTTCTCCAAGACCTATTATTTTATTATTCGTTGATACAAAAAAAATTAGTATCCCCAGTATACCATTCTTTTTTTATGAGAATTATTCGAACTACTCATACACACACCTCTGTTTAATGTGAATATAACATACTATTTCTATGGCCGACGAACTACAGCCTCATGAAACGATCATTGTTCAATATTCTTATACCACCTCACATAGTGGCCATTATGATAGAACATTATTAATAATATTAATAATAATAATTATATTTATTTTACCTCTGTGATTATTTATTAATGATTTAGAACATACCATTATTCTTTTCATTTTTTATAAATACGATAATTTGATTTGAGAAAGTGCTGACCACCGCCCCCTCAAAATGATATGACTCATTCATGCTATACATGGAATGTATTAAGGATGGAATTAATTAAATTAAGTAACATATATAACATACATATTATACTATAATTATTATATACCTATGTAACTTGTACTCTTCATTCCATTAAAAATTAAAAAAATAAATGAAAGTATTGTTCATGCGTACGTAAATCATACCATCTCAATGAATGATGAATTTTATTTTCTAATATAAAATTGTTATGTAATACTATAAATACATTAATACTGGATCTAAATATATATATACTTCATATATATGATATTGAAATTATGAATAAAAATCTAGAAATAATGGACGTTTGACCACATAGACAATTTTTAATAATAAAAAAGGTCATTCATGACTCAAGTTCCGAACATCGACAAAATGTCTGATATGAACTCAAATAATTAACTAATTGTTGTAGAAAATTAAAAAGTTATATGAAAGGAATAATAAACTTTCAAAATTTTCTTAATCAAGTATTAATTAACTTTTGATTATTTTTTAGTATGAATAAGGAACATACGAGACATGTCGGACTCGAGGTAAGGGAACTTCTTAACCTAATTTCCATTCATTTGGTTAATCATCTACTTTTGGATTATATCATTCTATTATTATGTATGAAATAAAATTTTATGCCCTATATTTTATTTATAAATTACTTATTTGTAGTTATATTTAATATACATAATCTATATATTTTATTTACAAATTGTTTTTATAAGGGAATCATTCACCCTCCCCTTTTAGTCAAAGACTTCTTTTATGTTATGTCTTTTAATTTCCATTTTCTTATTATAGAGTTTGTGATACTATATCATCATTTCTGTCAATTTTATGTCAAAATAATGAGAGGCCATTTTCACTCCCATCAACTCCTTTTTTTAAATTTTAATTTACACTATTAGGCTATCAAATTTTCATTAAGGAATTTCAAAACTCAATTTCCACTAATTGGGTTTTACACATACTTCATTGATTATATTATGCCAAGACTATGTGTAGAATCACTATTTGTTTATTCATGTTGTAATTTCGACTTCTGTTTGTGTGGATATACTATTTCTACACATAATAACCCCATTTATAAAATCATACATGATTGATAAAATCTATGTATACGACTACATCTCAATCTCCTTTCCTAGAGGTATATATTTATATTGTGCAACATTTATGTTGTATATACAACCATTTTTCCATTTTATATCATGAATTTATATATTCTCAGGATATTTAAATGTTTTTTATTTTTTGATTTATTTTTATTCAAGTGATTCTATAGTTATAGGAGACTCATTCACTAATACAAAATTTTAAAAGTATTAAGGATTTATTTTGAAAAAAGTTTTTGATTAATGTATATATTTTATTAAAATGGATTAAGGATTTATTTATATGTATATTAATGTATTGAAATGACACAACATTAAATGTTTCAATGTTTTATGAAACACTTTGATTAAAAAATCGTTTTTTAAATGTTTTTAATGTGTTTGTAAATTTAATTGATTATGTCAATATATTGAACTGATATCTTGTTATTGCAATGTGGAAATGTTATCTTTTAATTAGGTTTTATTATTATGTTATGGTTCATGGGAATTTTCTACGTATATGGGTGGTTCCATGATAAAACTATATTCGGAGAGCCCATGATAGACCTCTATTGAATAGGGTAACATGATAGAGATATACATTAATATTTCTCCTAAGAGATTTAGGGAATATACTGTAATAGGTATTTCTAACATAACTCCCAAAATATCTATGAAAGCTAAGACGTTTTTATGATATGGATTCTACATGTAATCTTTATTATTTATGATTTCTATGTGTTATTCATAAATATTATGATTTCATGAGGTTTGTTAAAGAGCTTATGTTGTGTGTGTATTGAAGGACTAATGTTTTCTTTCTTAATGTTATAACCCTTACTGATCTTTTTTATAATCATCCCATGTTTTTGAAATTTCTTCACATGCTATAATGAAGTGTAAGATAAATGATGTATTCAATAAGATTTGTATCATGAAAATATCACTTTTTTTATTTTAGGAGATTTATTATTGTGAAAATGTTGGACAGAGTAGAAGTATCTACCTTGTATGTTTGAGATGTAATTTAACAGTTGTGGCCTAATTCTCTAAAACTCTAAAACTGAAAATATCCGCATTGTCAAATTATTTACCTTACTCAAGATTATTTAATGTTTTAGGTTGTGACCTTATAGTTGGTATTAGAGGTCGGTTTAGATAAATTTAGAGGTTAGGTTGTTATTTTATAATAAGTGACAAAAACCATAATGGTGAGCATTATAGAAAGATTCATGGTTATTTTAGATAAATAAAATGAGTTTAAGATAACATTAATAATTATATATTTGTTTTTACCTTCCTCATAAGATATTATATAATAATTTTATTGATATTCCCTTAATAACGTATATGGTTTTATTAAACGACTGGATCTAGAAGCCACCAAAGTAACAATAGATGTGTAGAAAACTATGAAGGTTTTTTGAATAATCAAATGAATGAAATAAAAGACTAAATGAAAACACTTATGGTTATTTTTAAAAAACTATCTGGAATCATGATTGACAAATTTAACCTGGTTATTTTTCTAAGGCATCATTTATGCGAGAAAGAAATCCAAATGGAAATTCAGGTAAAATATCATAAAGGTAAGTATATTAAAAAACCTATTGGTCATGGATGTGGAAAGAAACACCAAGGAAAATGCACCAATGGGACATGAAGATACTATAGACGTGGTAGTGAATGACATATAACAAAATAATTCCATGGAAAAAAGATACCATCCAGTTGAATCCAGGAAAGGGAAAGAAGTTATTTTCGAAGGATCTATTGAATGTTTGAATTGTACTGTGCATGGCAATTATACAAATAGATGTCCTACGATGAAGGGCTGGGAGTCGTTTTAACAGGATCATAAAAATGTATGATGACCATTTCTTAATTCCATTCTAATTGAATATGTGGAAACATAAAATAACCAATGAATGTTATGGATTATTTATTATCTCAGGTTTTGAAATTAATAAAATATTCTTCTATTATTCATTATTTTGTTTGTTGCAAATATGTATAAAAGATTAATATATAAAAACTTGTTAAAAAATCGTGAATAATGATCGATGATTAAGATGTATATATTTTAATAATTGAAGAGTTATATTTGATCTTTGGGTGATAATATCATTTAATGTATTAATGATATTATTAATTTGGAAGAATTTTTCTAGTATGTGTAAACCTAATGATTGATATGTGAAAATTTTATTCAAGAAAGATTTATATTTCCCTATATGAATAAAGTTATAAAGAAACATTTTGGTTTATATGTTCCTTGAAATTGATGCAATTATTGGTTAATGCTTTTCGGGTTGAAAATGCAAGGTATGAGATACAATTTGTGGTTAAAATATGTTTTGGTAATTTTTGAAGAATTTATAAATTTTTAGGGAATTTCATAAAATAATATATATTTTGAAAAATAAAAACATGTTGACCATGTGAAAATCAGTCGCGTGAGGCAATGTTTTGGGAATCAAACTGACAACCAAAGTTCGACTGTGATTTAATACCTACCACTGGACTACGTGAGGAATTATGTTAGTATGACTAATTTTTTTAGATAAATGATTTTATGGATCAAGAATAAGTTGGTTTTGATAACTTATGTTTTATCAAATGGGTATTGTTATTATAATTAAATAATTTTTTGATTAAGTGATAATGTTTTTTTGGAAGACGTTCTCTCTTTTGGGGGAACCCTATATGCATATGGAAAATAAAATACTATGGGATTTTATTTGTGAAGAAATAGTTGAAATTATATTTTCAGAGAATCTATGTTTATATTGTAGATATATTGAGATTTGGGTTATTTATGGGAATTAATAACTTATCATAATGAATATCTGATTAGGTCAATTACTTTCCAGTATGAGACTTTAAAAGTAGCCGATATTATTTGGATATAAATGTCGTGAATTTTTTGGATGACTATGTGATCAAATACTTTTGAATTTTGAATTTCAAATAATGTTTTGATTATTTTGAATATTTTTAAGGAAAATTTATGATTTAATGGTCTTTGATGAGCATTGGGTATTGTTTTTTTAATTTTTGATATTAAGAGTAGTATTTATTTTTTAAAAATGGTTAACATTTTTAGGGATTACCAAATCATGTTCTAATATTTTAGGTTCTCTTTAATGTCTATAGACAATGAAAATATATGGTTTATCATTTATGGATCATTTTATTCTCTAGAATTGGATTATTGTGCTTCAGGTGTGACCAATTTATCTTGATTACTAAACGTTTAGAGAAATGATGAGTTTTTGATTGAATACTTTTTTATGAATGAATCTATACTTGAAAAATGGTATATTTACTTATATCCAGAGTTAATATCATATATAAATTCTTCGATTTTATGAAATATAACATAAAACAATGACTTTTCCCATTACTTTTCCCCCTAGGAAACCAATGACTGTTTAACACATCATACTTTTGTGGTTTTCATGTTGTTAACGTTTTCCTTATCATGTTTTATATAACTATCCATCAGAACATGACTCCTAGTCTCTCCTCCATATCATTGTTTTCATGGAATCCTAGTATGTGTTATCTTGGGTGACCTTGGACTTCTATTTATTTATTTTAATGTGAATGTTTTATAGATTGTTTCTATGATGTGGGTCTTTTAATGACGTTTCCCAATACAAATTTTAAAATTACGAGGACAAAATTTCTATAATAGGGAATGTATATAATGATCGTGTCATTTATATAATATTAATTTTTAATTTATATTAATATTTATTAATAAGATATTAATTTTATCATTTATAGGACACTTTTTCTGATAGCATACTCCACACACAATAATGGGTTTCTTTGAAATCTTATGTTGCACACAACATTGAGTTATACTGAAATATAATTTAGAAATATAATTTTTTTAAATGGCAGTGAACATATAGCTATTTTATTATTGGGAATGAACATAACAGACTAAAATATGACTATACATGTTTTTTAAATATCGTTACATTTATTCGATATATTTTTTAGGATAAAAATTAGAATGAATATGATTTTTAGCATTAAAATACAGTAATATTTTTAAAAGGTTATTTTATTTCCTTTTCATGGAAAACCATTTTTAAATCTAATTTTTATAGCTTTTATATTTTATATTATAAAAATTAAACTTCTTATATAGAATCAAAACATCAAAATTTAATTTGGATGATATTTTAGTATTTTTTAATCATTATCATTTTTAATGAATAGTGAAAAATAAGTTATATTAATTCAAAATAGCCTTTCAATATAATTTCTCTATAGAGTTAGATTTTTCATTAAATTGGTTTTAAAGAGTAATTAATGTATATTTTTACAATTTAATCCTATTTTTATATTGGAATTATTTTACTTTTTAATTATACATAATAACATGTTAATCTTTTGATAGTTATTATTTTTTAAAAACAAATTTTTGGTATTGAAAATGGGAAATAATTTTAATTTATTTTCTTTAAATTCACTATTTTGAATATAGAAAAATGTTTTCCATATTTAGAATCAGGAGGACTAAATTTTGTAGATATGAAACTTTTATTTTTAGACATTATGAATAGTAACAATAGTAAAAATTTTATTTACCATGGTTAAAGGGTAAATTTGGTAGATAAGGGTGAAAAAATAATATTATTATAATATCAAATTACAGTAATATGTGTCCTACCCCAATTTAATGATACATTAACGACCATAGTCATACATGGGTTGATTTAGGGACACCATGGAGCCACTGGTAAATGAAAATGACATTTTATAAAAACTAATATAAAGTTAAGGAAAATGTAATAAAAACATATATATTTTAGTAAATCAATTAATATTTGGGGGTTATATAAGTTCTATTATAGAATAAAAATAATCATTATAAATATATAATGATATCGTACATTATGGTATTTAATATATTTTTTATTATTTAAATAATAAAATTTATTTATGACACAATGTTGTTGCATTGATTGCTTCATTAATAATGGATTCAGATAAATGAGATTATAATTGTTAAAATAAATGTAATTTGGTTATTTTTATATCATAAATTAATTTTATTGAATATGGTTACATTTTATATTTTTATTAATTATTTTATTTAATCATTCAAGTTTTTTGGGATTTAGAAAAATCATGATAAGAATAGTGTCAGAATTGACATAATTCATATTTTAATATATAAAATATCTTCTAAACTATTATAAACATCCAAAAAAATATTATATATTACCAAGTAGTAATCATAAGTCAAAAATATTATTATTTACTCTTTAATTGTATTTTTTCAGTTTTGGATAAATATTTTGATTCTCAAAGTGTTAAATACATAATAAAATGGTACGAGTAAAAAAGGGTTAAATTAACAACGATAAGGATTAAAAAATATATAGAAGCTAAATAATTCTTACTGGATGATTTTATTTCGACTTATATACATATTTTCTTAGAATGTAATTGTTTTCAGACATTTTGAAACTGAAAATAATTTTATAATAAAATTATACTTTCAAACATTCCTTATGAGCCAATCCTCCCTCTATAATAGGGCATCACCTCTAACCCTTACTCACACCTCTAAATCCCCATTGGATCATCCAAACACTACCCAATATAATATCCCAAAATCCTTATCTGAATCTTACAATCCTTCCTCTTAGAATATAGAAATTAAAGAGATCTATTTGGCTCAAATCAAAATAAGTTTCCCGATTTAAAGGAAACACCTTCTATTAAGTTCTTTTATATTATTTTCTTTCCCCACTACCTTTTATATTCTTATTCATTGATTACATAAAAAAACCAGTATAATCAATATAATAGTATTTATTATGAGAATAATTTTAACTAAAAATTCCACACCTCCGTCTAATGGGTATAAAACACATTGTTTCTATGGACAGTGAACAACTACCTCACGAAATGATGAATGTTTAATATTATCCAACCACCTCATATGGTGGCCATTAAAATGAAACTATAATTATATATGATACTTTTTATATTTATTTTAATATTATTCTTATTTAATTATCAATTAGAACATATCTTTATGTTTTTAATGTTTTATAAATATGATAATTTCATTTGAGAAAGTGCAGACTAATATCCACTCAAAGTGATATAACTCATTCATGCTATACATAGAACATATAAAGGTTGTAATTAATTAAATTATTGAACCTATATAACATATATATTATAAATTAAATATATCATACTTAGTGATCAATTAGATTTCATTCCATTAAAAATGAAAAAAAGAAATGAAAGTAGCTTTCATACATACGTACAACTTACCGTCTCCATGAACAGTGCATTTCTTTTTCTTATATCCAAATGTTATAGACTATTTTAAATACTTATATTCTAGATATAAATACATATATACTGGATATATATGATATTTAAAACATGAATATTAATTTTTAGATAATGGAATTTTGACCAAAAGGAAAATTTTTAATTATAACAAATTCATTTTTGACTCAATTTACATACATCAACATAAAGTCTGATATGAACTCATATAATTAAATAATTATTGTAGAAAGGTAATAAGTGATATATAATTAATAATAAAGTTTAAAAATTTTATGAATCAAGTATAAATTAAATTTCTTTTATTATTAATTATGAACAAGGAACATACGAGACAAGTCAGACACGAGGTATGGGAACATCTAAACCCTATTTTCATTCGTTGAGTTAATCTTATAATTTTTGATTATGTCGTTATATGATTATTTATGAAATAAATTTTGAGGTCCTATATTTATTTTATAAATTATTTATGTGTACTTATAGTTAATACACTTATTAAATCTATTTTATTTACAAAATGATTTTTTGTAAGGGATCCACTCACCCTTCAATTTTAATCTAAAACATTATTTATGTTATGTCCTTTAATTTCCATTTTTATATGATGGGGTATGTTTTAAATTATCCTTATATATTTCAATTGTATGTCAATATTATTATAGACACTTTTCTCTCCCATAAACTCAATTTCTGACTTTTTGAGTGACGATGATTGGCTACTAAAATTTGGTATTGGAATTTGAAAACTCAATATCCTATCATTGGGTTTTAAAAATATTTATTTGATTATATTATGGAAATATTTTGTATCGAATCATTATTTTTTTATTTATGTTGTAATTTCCAATTTAGTTTTTGTGGATATACTATTGATATACACAATCACCCCATTGATAAATTCATTCATCATAGCTACAATATAGGTAAAGGACTACATATCAATCTCTTTTCATTGAGGCATATCATTAATTTGTTCAACATTGATGGTGTATATACTATAATTATGAAATTTTATATAATGATGTTCTATATTCTCAAGTTATTTAATTTTTTTATTTTATTCTTCAATTATTTTATTCAAGTGTTTCAAACGTGTTTTATGATATTCACTAAAACATCACTTCAAAAGTTTTAAAGATTTATTTTTCTAAATATATTTTTATTAATGTACATGTTTTTTTAAATTATTTTAAATGATTTATTTATATTGAAACATCTATTTTAAAAGGGCCATCCTTTAAATGTTTCCTAGTGTTACAAAAAAACGTTGATTTAAAAATACTATTTTTAAATATTTTAAATGCTTTTTTACAATGAATTGATTTTCTCAAAATATTGAACTGATATATAGTTTTTGAAAGGTGTATGTGTTATCTTTCCTTTATGTGTTATGATTATATGATGGTTCTTGTCATGTTTTATGAATATTGGTGGTTCTGTGATAATACTAGGGTATTGGAGCCTGAGATATCTCTACAATGAATTGGGTAATTTGATGGAGTTAAATGTTAATGTTTCTTCTAAGAGATTTAAGGAATATATTGTGATGTGTATTCCAAAATTAACTCCCTACGTAGCTATGAAATCAAAAATGTATGTATGACATGGATGTGACAAGTTACCTTTATGATTTATGATTTCTAGGTGTTATTCATAAATATTATGATTTCATGAGGAATATTAAAGAGCTTATGATTTGTATGTATTGATGGAATAATGTTTTATTTATTTATTTTATAACCATTACTGAGAGTTTTATGCTCATCCAATGTTTTTGTAAAATATTTAACAGGGAATAAGGATAGGTAAGAGAAATAAAGTAATCAAAAAGATTTTTATCATAAAATAAATCTTGTTTAATTTAAGGAGTATTGTTATTGTGAAAAAATTTGATAGAGTAGAAGTGTCTATCTTTTAATATTTATATGTAATGTAATAGTTATGTCCTAATTCTCCAAAACTATAAAACTGAATGGATCATAAAAGTTTAATTATTGAAATAACTCAAGATTATGTAATGTTTAAGGTGTATGCCTTATATAATTTTTTTTAATTAAACCTCCACTCTGACATAGAAAACATTTTAGTGATTCTAGTTAATTGAATTTTGAATATTGAAACATTCTTAAGAAAGATACATTATAAGTTTTGGTAGTATTTTCTATTAAATTTTCCACATATCCTAATAATCCAGCAAAACGATGTCATTGGGGAATCCATAGTGTATTTCATTGGGTTTTTAGGAATAAAATAGAATTTATTTATTAATAATGGTAATGAAACCCATTTCATAGGGTTTTTTTGAGGGAGTGGTGTTGATTTTGGAATTAAATAACGGTAGTGGTGGAACACGCACTAATGTAGATGGCATTTTTACTTGGGAGAATACCTATGTAACATATGATTACCAAAAAGAGCATAGTGAAAGTCATAGTTGGATTTTAAAACCTCTATACGTAATGGCTAGGAAGAGAAAAAAAATGTTTCTTTGCTGAGAATTTGCAGTATTGTATTTTCTAGGGATGGTTTACTATTTTAAATGAGGGTATTAGGAGACATTTGGATGGATGTTTTAGTCTGGAGAGGTCACTATTCTCTGATATATAAAATTTTAAATATCATTGTATCACAAAATCAGATCTCAGAACATGAATTTTGAAAAGAGACCACATGATGGTGTTTAAAAATACCAGAATTTGTGTGACGTTTTTGATGATTTTGGACCATTACAACTTGTTAGAGGTTTATGTATGAAATTTGATAACCCACTTTTAATAATATGGTCATAAAATTATTGAATGTGATCCAATTGATAGGTTTAAAAGGATGAATGATTGAATTTATGTTATATTGGAAGTTTATTTTTGAAATTAAAAATATTTATTAAAGAAATATGAGAATCCACAGAGCAGATATAACTGAAATAAAAATAAGATAGAAGATAAGACTGATGATTTAGTTTGGTTTTAAAACTGAACAGAATGACTTATAGAATCAAAATAAAAGAATTTTTCTTATGAAATAGTTGGTACTACATGATTAGTCAGATATTATAATCTTTTTAGATCATTATTTAAGTAATAAACCATCTTATGTGAATTTTTTTCACTTTGTAAGAAATATAGAGATTATAAAATGGGACATAAATTCCTTATCATAAATAAGGGAATTGTGTACTTTAATATTTTGTGTAGATAATGAACCCAGAGGTGGAGTACAACCAATCAAATATTAAAAAATTCAAATTAATGATCATAGTCCCTCTTTTGCATTGGAACACTTATATTACTGATTATTCGATTAATCAATTTTTTGGACCAAAGTAAAAATACATTTTCCAATTTTAATAATTTATCCACTCAAGAGAGATTGTGAGGAAGAGAAAAAACATTTCCACTAAATGAGAGAAAAATAGTATTTTCACTGATAAGTTTCTAGTTTTCTAGTATAATAAATCACAACCTTAGGGTTCATTACTAGATAATGAACAACAAGCTTGAATGAATGTGATATTAATGGATCAGTAATTACTCTCTCAAAATTATTGAAATTATTTTGAAGCACATGGGATTACCTATTTTAAATGTAGTAATTTCAATCTATATAAGATATGAATGATGAATTATTTTAGATATTTAGGAATATTCCTCTATTGAATGGATGTATATAATCTCATCTTGTATAGAGAGTGGGTTTATATTTCCAAATATCATGATTTGTTGGATTTAGATTATAAAGCAAAAAATGTACTATGTAGAGCCTTATAATGGTGGATAAAAATACATGTATCCCCATTTAACTGGCTAAAAAATAATAATATATATTCTTTTCTTAAAACAAATAAGAAACCATAGATTAATAGGAGTAGAAAACTTTTTCATCATGAAATGAGGTTAACAAAAAATCGTGATTAAATAAGAGAAGATCTGAGAAGGTAAATGATGTTAATAATTACCGGAGTGAAATAATTGGGCTTGTAATGTTGATTTTGAATAGTGGTTGAAATTCTTATATGATAGGATGTTAGTACTTCATCCAATGAATAACATATAACAAATATTTGTTTAATCAAATTTGAAATGATAATGGACTAAAAAATATTTACTCTATAAATGATAATGTTAGGGGAAAAAATCTTGTCCATATTTAAATACTCTATGTTGATAGTCTTAGTCACAATGTACAAAGTGTTATCAATTTATTTGACATGATACATGAAGACTAATTAAAAAAGAAGTTGATCCTTGTTCTTGATAGAGATGGTTTAAATATATGTAAAGGTTAAAAAATGAAGTGTAATCAATATATAATTTGTGAAGAAAATTTGTGCATGTTTTCCAAGGAGTATACAAATACATTATGTACAAAACCGCTTATACATTTGATCAAAAATATTTTTTAATATATAGATAAAATTGATGGAGCTCAAGAAATCCCCAAGATTATATGTGATAACATTGACATATGTTATTATTGTCAAAATGGTATGAGTGATCCAAAAATGCACAAGTCAATGAATGAAAGATCGTGTTGGTTACTCAAGCTTATATATGTGGAAGTATGTGATTTAATGGGACATAAATAATTTAATCGAAAATGATAATATATTTTTATTATTTCTTAATTTATCAGGAAATTAAAGCAAATGGTGACTACACATAAAATATATGTACTAAAATATATCACTTGATATCAGTGATAAGAAAAAAATATACATGGTTTAAAAATCCAAAATATGAAAATGTGTAATGCATCTAAATTCACCAATGATATAGTAGAGTAAAAAATTTAAATACATGATATTCTGGGTAAGGTATTAGTGGTTTTCAATCAAAAATATAATGATGCTATTAAAATAAGTAATAAAATTATAAATATGCTAGGTTATAATATTATTATGGACAAGAACTTATTATAAAAATCTTCAGAGGAAGAAATGATTACATTGGGGTAAATATTTAATATTGAATTTCTATTTCCAAATGTTAAAAATACCACCTATGAAATTTTTTGTGAAAATAATCCCATATTCAAATACCTCTATGTGTTTTGGAGCATGTTCATTATTCTCTATATATATTTAAATAGATATAATAATTCAAATGGATTCAATGATATTTTTTTGGGTATTCATAAAAAATAAAATAAATTAACTTAATAAACAAAAGTACTAGGAAAATACTAGATATCTATGATGTTAGAGTATTTGGATGTTATTTTTATTCAAAATTCAATGATTTGATCTCAAATTATATAATGAAGAATTGTTATGAAAATAGTGTATTTGTTGAGAGGATAGTGATGATGTAGTTTGTGTCTCATGAAGAGTTAAATGCATTCAACAAGACTCAATATATGAGTCTAAAATAATGAAAATACCATATTAACAGAATTTAAAAACATGAGAACTGACATAGATAATTTATGTTAGAATAATATATTTGGTGACCATATATGTTCTATTCAAATGGTGAAGATGAAGTCTCAAAATTAATCTTTTTTCCAATCATATATTGAAACAATAACCCTGGAATAATATTATAGATATGTGAATTTAGTCAAGGTGACTAACGAATAACATTACCAAACTATGAATAATAAAACATGGGATGTTCTTCCACGTATTATGAATAAATATTATATTAGAATAAATGAGGTATAATGGAATACGTTTAGTAATGATGGCCAAGTGCTACGGAAAAAATAATTTCTTATGTCAAAAGGTTATTCAAAAACAGAATGAATCAATATAGATGAGAATTTTTCACATATGGAATTGATTGAGACAACATGGTTGGTTTGTATTTGGCTATGAAAAATTGTATAATGCTATTTGGATGGATTTAAAGTGTGCAGTCCTAAATAGTATTCTTAAAGAGAAATCCTACTTTGAACAACTGAATTGTTTTGACAATGATGGAGATAATAAAAAAGTGTGTCGATTGAAGACTGCATTATATGTCCTAAAACTATAACTAAGAGACTTGTACAAAATGCTAGATCAATATATAAATATGATTGAATTTTAAATTTCAACCATTGATCATAAACTCTATATCATGATAGAGAATAATATGATGACAATACTAATTTACAATAATTATATCATAGTTGGAGTTTCATATTGTTTAGTCAAAATTCCACATTCTAACCGAAATTTTGAAAATAATAATCCAATCATAAAAGTTTTATATGTTTTTAAATTTTATTTTTTGAAATTTATAATACTCTTTTTTAGGAAAATATAATGTTTACTAGAAAGATAATATTATTTATTTCGACGAATATTTATAAATTATATACAAAATATATATATTTTACATTGGAAGGATGTATAAAACTTTTATCATATGGAATGTTTATGATGTATTTTATTCCACATATTATACAGTACACTAGACATAGTAATTTAAGGTCTACAAGTCAAAATTCATCATATATATACTAATAATTCTATCAGACAAAATTTTATTAATTATACATGATGAAGACTTATAAATATTTATAGAAAATATACATCTCAGATTATAATATGAAACATTGTCTGAATTGTAGTTTTATATTTAATAAAAACCATTAAAAATAGATGTTGTTCTAAACATATTAGCTAAATATGGTTTTATTCTGATTCCATTACAACTACTCCTAAGAATTATTCAATCAGACCATTAGAGTTCATTTATAAATAGAGTAGAATCATTAATGAATATGTAGATCATGAACAATGATATAAATATACTTATTAATATTTTTTCAACATCTTGATATTGAGTACACCTCCTTTTTAATCATTATAGAGTTCCCTTAAGGCATCTTATAAGAGGATTACATTGTAAAGACCATTAAATATTTTTTTGTATTGTTGCTTGTATGGTCTAGTGTATTAGGGGATCTTATGGATAGAGATTCATTATTTTGTCTGAATATATTGTTTTAGGATTATTAGAGATATGGAAACAATTTTTTTATGATAATTCAGATCAAGGGCTTCCTAGGTTTGCAAGACATAGTTTTTGTTGGTAAATCCTAGATACCTAAGGTTGGGTTTAGAAGCTTCTTTAACACTTTAGGTAAATCTATATAACATTATTAGGAAATTTTTTAGGTATTGTCTTGATCTATGAAAAAACATTCATTACATTTTTTCATTATTATTAAAAGTTATAAATATTCCCACTATTATTGTTTTTATATAAGGTTACACTGTCTCCTATAATTTTATTATCTCTGATTACATTGTATATTGGCTCAAAATATTGTCTAAAAAATATTCTTTAAGAGGATGGATAAATTGTAAATTTAATTTTTATTAAAAAAAATAACCCTCATATTTTGTTACATTGTTAAATATTATGATCTATCATTTTCAGTCAGAGTAGTTTTCCAATAATATATTACTTACATAAATCATTTTTACAGAAAATAGTATATTTGTTAATGGATGGGAGGTTTATCAGTTAGGATGCATTAAAATATAATTACTAATAAGAATCCAACATTTAAAATTACACTGACTAATAATACTATATATATTGAATGAAAATATTTTTTATCTATAATGTTGTATATATTATTGTTATGAATACCGGAAGTTATATAATTACAGAAAAGAATGTTATAAATATTATTAGTAAAGGGAAAATAGAATATCAGCTAAATTATTTTGTTTATAATCTATTATTATGCTCCCTAATGATAAATTGTCACATTCAAATTTCAACCATTGAAACAAATAAAATGTTTACAATATATAAAATGTTACTCATTTTCGAAGTTGAAAAGAATTGGAAACTCATAGAAAAATGATTCATGAAAACTATCAAGAATTAATTTTTCAATCAAGTGAATTAATCACTAAGATTCAATAAATTTTTAATATAATATTGAAAAAATTATTATATCATGATTGAAATGATTTGACAGTTGAGAAACTTATATATATGATTATATTTATTATTCTGAAGGAAAAGGAGTTGAATAATACAAATAATATATGATACTGAAAATCATACAAATATAATGTCATATGATCTTATCCAAACTCTGCGAATGTATGTGTGTAGTCTATTAAGTGATGATTGAATAGAAAATATGAAGAATGAGGTTACTTTTTCTTCAAAATCTATAAATACAATGAAGAAATCTATTTCTGGTGTTAATGATTATGGATATTTTAATTCGATGAATATTGATATGGATGAATCAATAAATAGTTCATATAAAGAATATGAGAATAGTGATTATTAGCTTTCTAAGTGTATGAATATAATTTTGGGAATATATAATTTCATTACAAGTGTATAAAATAATTATAAAGATATTAGTGATAAAAAATATTTTCATGAGATGATCTATTTTGACTAAAAGAAACTAGGATATATAAGGCCACACTATAAAATGTTGAAAAATAATGATAAAATATTGAGAATGATCTATAAGACCATGGGTAAGAAATTCTTGAAAGAATTAGATATATGTAGTGGAATTGGAGGAGGTATTTTATCCTAAACATCATTAGATAATATTAGTGATGGTATGAATGTTGTGGGTTTCTATGATCGAATTAAAAATATCAACCAATGATTCATGAAAATGGTATCTTCTGAATCCCTCACTAATTTATCATAAAATTATAACTATAACAAATATTATGATTAATAGTGTTATACTTATTAAGAAGAATAAAAATTTGTTACATTTGATAATGAGTATACTATACGTAGTTTCGAATTAATAACTAAAATTATAATTTAATGGAGAAACAAAATAATAATATTATGAAAAAATATAGAAATTATTAGAAAATAAATTCAAATGAAATGAATTTATTTTCAAGAACATACTCCGTGATTTAAAATCATACTATAAAATTTAATAAAAATATAATTCTTGTTTAATTAGTGATGATAATTACCTAGTTGTAAAACTAATTTCTAAGGTATTAACTCTGAATTGTATTTTTCAAATTTTTCATATGGGAATTTTTTTCATAACAATTACATATATTTGAAACCCTGTAGAAATAATTCTTGGATAGTTTTTAATTAAAAAACGTATTATTTGACTATCAATTTTATTCTGTAGAGTTAAACTTTTAAATAAAGTGTAAAAGAGATGGAAATTGAAAAAATAAATTTTATTTAATATATATATATATATATATATTTCTTTGTAGAGAATATAAATACAATTAATTGGTAGATATTAAATATAAATAATATTGGGTTATATAGATTCCATTTTTTTTTAATAATACTGGACCAAATCATAAATTGGATGCAAAATCATAGTGTTTTCTATTTCTTAGATGATGATTGGGTGACAAAGGTGACAAAATATGGTACATCGATAGTGGTTTCTTTTAGAATATTATTTTGAAAAAACAACTTTTCAAAAAAAAATAATTTTAATGATGTGAAAGAGAATTTTGAAGATAATGGTCAGCAAGAAATATACTCTATCGATGTTATTGATCTTCTTGGTAAAGATTTAATTTCCAATGTTTTATATATTGTAGGACTTAAGAACAATCTAATTTAAAAAATCCATTAAATTTATGATGGTCATCTTCTAAACTTCATGAATGATAAATATATTATTCAATGTCCTAATGGTAAATTTATTCTTCCTTCTAACAGGTTTAAGAATTTTTATATTTTAATCTGACAAAACCTTATAATACAAAATATACCATTCCTTAGAGAAATGGACGATCAATAATGGTTGTTAGATATATGGTTAGGAAATCATAATATAATGAAATTAACAAAAATTTCTACGGAAGGACTTGATAGAGATCTACCAGAGCATAGGTCAAATTTTCTAAATTCATTAACCCTTTTCAATATAGTAAAAAACATAATTAAATATTTAAATTTATTATATTATGTTTTATAATATAAATCAAATACTGTCAAGGCACATGAATTAATTTCTTTTAGTATGAACTTTATATTTCTGATGAAAATTAAATTTATATGTCTTGGTTGATGACTACACAAAACATACATGGGTCGAATTTTTTTATAAAAATTCAAAATATCATTACAAATAATTTTTATCCATTTTTTAAAATGAAATAAACCATCCATAGATTACTATTAAAAGTGATCATGGTGGAGAAATCAAATATTTTAATTCTTATTCTTTTAGAAAGGAATTCTACATAACTTATCAGTTCCTAAAAATCATTAGAAAAAGGTGCAGTTGAATGAATAAAAAGAACATGTAAGGAGATTACTAGAAACTTTTTTACTGAATACAATGGTGTTAATTTTTTTTTGGATTAATCTATTTTTATTTCATTATATTTGATAAATTGATTTTTTATATAGTCTTTTATTAATAAAACACCTTATTAGTTCTGGATTTTATGAAATACAAAACCATATTACATTAGAGTTATTGAATGTATTTTATTAATTTTTAGTACATAAGATAATTTAATAAATTTTCAACAAAAGTCTATGATGGGATTCTTCTTGGATAAAATACTAATTTTTTTTAAATTGTATAAAATGAACAAACACTATTAAGGAAAAGTATATTTAAATATTGTTGCAACATATACTTTTGATTTCAAATATATTAAAAGTACATCTTTAGATTATGTTTTGAAAGATGGTTTTCAACCCATACAGAAAAATTCTTTTAAAAAATGAACAACTAAACAAGATATTTATAAATCTATACTTATTACAGATCGGGACCCACACTTTTGAATCCTATTCTGAATTTTATAACATTACATTTCCATCAATAAAACTAATAATTTTCTCCCATTTTTTAAAATTTGAAAGTATGTAAAATAAAAATAAAAATAAAAACATGGATCACTTAAATAATGGAGTAACATTTTGGTTTATATTTACTAAATAAACAATTGACATCAATTGGGACTAAAAAAAGGTTCATAGTGTAAAACAACATCTCCAATTATACCAATATTTTCTTATTTCACATTGGTTCATCAACATAATGCTTTTTATATCTATTATAGACATAAATATTTTAACATCATTCATTAAAAAATCGGGTAATGGAAACATAAGATGGGTGATCTTGGATTCATAGTAAGGTTAATCATATGAATTAACCATTAAATTTATCCAATAAGCATAAGAGTGCATAGGTTTATGAGGACATAATAAAAGTGCTTGAGATGATCATAAAGTATATCATAGCCATAAAAACTAAGATCATCAAATATAAAATAATGGGAAAGTAAACAATCTTTTTATTCAATAATAATGATCATTATGATATCAAACTCGATCATTATATACATTATTAACCCATTTAGTGAATAACAAAACATGTACAAACATGGGACATCATTTTTACATCACTCCTACATTCACTCTTTCACAAGTAATAAATATATCGTTGACTTCATTACCCAATTCATTGGAGGTCTATCATAGACCCACCCATCGTAGGTTTATCACATAACAACCCATCAATGGATTATCACAGAACCACCCATTATTAGTTTATCATGTAACAACCTGTCATTGGATTATCATGTTATAACCATTCAAAATTACAAGTACCAGTAAAAAATCATAACACATAAAACCATTTATTTCATCATCAAATCGTTGTAACAACTAATATCCCTTTCATAATATGATTAACCCATGAAATAAAAACACATTCTATAATAACCTCTTTGAAACATGACTAAAACATGGAAATGAATCAGGATCCATAGGAATATCTATGAAATATGATTATCCCAATGAAATTAAAGGGGTTCCAAAACAATCTCTTTGAAATATTATTAAAACATGAAAAATATTTCATGAATCATAATATATTCAAAACGTGATTAACCAATAGAAAAAATTTATAAAAATCTCTCCAAAACATTATAAAATCATCGAAAATCAATGGGTTGTATAAAAATCTATTTGAATAATGATAAAACCACTGAAAATAAATGGGTTTCATAACAAAATATTTGATACTTGATTAACCTATGTAAAGGAAACATATTACCTAAAAATCTATATGAAACATTATTAACCCATTGAAAATAAATTGGATCAATAAATATATCTTTTAAACCTGATTAAACAATGAAAAATATATGGTTTCAATAAAAATATCTTCTAAATGCAATTAACCCATGGAAATGAAATTGGATCAATGAAAATATATTAGAAACATTATTAACCCATGGTAGAGAAATGGGTTCCACAAAAATATGTTTGAAAATTGAGTAAACCATTGAAAAGGAATGGGTTGAAAAAAATAGTTTCAAAACATCAGTAACCCATAAAAAATAAATGAGTTCCATAAAATCCATAAGAATAATGATTAACCCATTTAAAATAAATGGGTTACATAAAAATATTTTTAAACATGATTAACCCATGAAAAAATGGGTTCCATAAAAATATCAATGAAAAGATATTAATCCTTCTTGAAAAGAATTAGAATGTTATCAATAAAATATTTCCCCAGTAGAGGATAAGTATGAATGAGGGTTGTCGAAATTGATGACTGTAAATTCCATTAATTGATCATTAAAAACATTCGCGAAGAAAGTAATTATTAAGAATTAAAAAGAGTTCCATAATACATTGAAAAATATGAATCATAATTCCCAGTAAGGAATAATATTAAATGAATGATATATCATGTAAATGGATAATTAAATAAACATCATAAAATAAGATATGTTTATTACATAAAAAACATCTCAAAGAAGGAAAATCGTGACAAAAATCCATTACTGATTTGGTAACATTGAAAATTTGAACAGAAAGAAAAAGAGGTCAACATCATTTATTTAAATACCCAAAAATTCATGTATAAAAATAACAAAATATATTCATGCATATTATATACACCATCAAACAATAATAATTGGGGAATTTGTCATAATTCTCATAGAAATAAATGTGATAATTGAAATCCTCTTACAACTATGGTAACATCTGAATTAGAGGCCCAAAAATAAATATTAATAATATTTAAATTTATAATTCAAATAACATGAATATAAAATAATTCATGATATAATATATCAAAAGGGGAGGTGGATAAATGACAAACAATAATTAATTGGTAAATATTACATTTATCTAACATATGTAAAGAAGTGACATGAGAATTCATTACAAAGATTATAACATTGGAATGAGAATAAATCAACAAAATAATTAAGTGGGAAAATTTTAAATCCACAAAATAAATGTCGAAATACACTATAAAATAGTAATAGGTCATTTCATACATATCATTGAAAAAACATAATAGATTTTATAAAAGATTAACCTAATGAATGGAAAATGTGTTAATAAATTTTTTACATTGTGTATAATTTTTCATTCTTGTAATATATATTCCTGAATCATAAACTTATATTAATTTTTTAATTTCATCAAAACATCTTAAAATTTTATTATAACTTTTATTTCACCTAAAAAAATATATTTACAATTATCTAATTAATAATGTTTATGATTGATGTTTTTACCATATTCAGAAAATGTGTTAAAACATACATTGATATTTTGACTATGGTCATGTGGTTATTATTTAATCATCGATAGAAGAATAAAAATGAAAAAAATATAAAAAATTTACCTCAATTATACTTTTAAAATAATCTAGTAAATAGGGTTATGAAAAATGAACCAACATTACGATCATGGATATGATTGGTTGTACGTACGTGTGAGCAACGCTCTAATCTCTCAATGATTATTATGGATAGAAGGTAAGTAGTTTTTTTCTTTACAAAAAGACTATTATAATATAAAATAACATATTATTTAATAATATATATTTACATATATTATTATAATTATGTGATGATGAGAATGGAATAATCCCATCGCTTCAATGAGGTATTAGTTCACACATACAAGAACAACGTTATCACTTTTTCATTATGTGAAATGGAAAATGGAAAGTTATATATTATCATATACCAACCCAAGAAGACCCCAAACCCGTAACCTAAGCTGGATTGTTACACTGCCCAATAGGTGTTATTGATCCTCTCAGGATGGTGACAAGCATCAAGTGCATCAACAAAGTGACGATGGGATTGATTTCACCCAATATGAATAAAAAAAATCTATTAAATAATAAGATCAAACCCAAATAAATAATCCAGATAGTGTGACTAAAAAAGAACTCAAAAAATAAAACTAACCAAACCTGAAGACCCCTAATACTCCACATGACCTCATGGATCACTCTCTGATCCCAATACTAAATTTCTCCCACAAAGATCGAGATCAAGATGAAACCTACACCTGAGACTATAAATAAGAATTAATTATATGTGTGAGAATTAAAACTAAATAGGCATTCCCACATAATATATTACCAAATTCATTTACATTAATGAAATAAAAATTAATATGATATTAGAACCACAATATATAAAATATGTTTTTTCACATGTATTCCCTCTACAGAAAATCACAGTTCATTTCCCTTTTTATTTTATACTATTTTAAAAATGATTAATTAAACTTTTTATAGAATTAGGGAAGGATATGTTTAATGAAAATTAATAAAAAATTTCAGAAAACTTTTTCAAAATTATTTTATTCCCTTTAGAAAATAGATGCACCATAAATGAAGGAAAAAAGAAATGATCACATAAGGGAAATAAAAAATAACAAGAAAGTGATTCCCACCAAACAATGGAACTAAATCATCTTCCATAGCTAACTATATGAAAATATTCATGGCAAAACCTCGGAGCTCAGGAATAATATAGAATATACTATGCATTTGACTCATCCCAAAGTCATGCCTTACCCAATGAGATCATAATGCCCAAACGCCTGATCATCTCCCAACCAGACCTAACCAAGGCGTCCAATCACATAGTAATAATAACAAAATATCCGCCTCATATGGGCACTAGGTATTAGATAATCTAAACTAATAAAGAAATATTTCCACAAATATTCACTCCCTTTGCTCGGCTCCTATTTCCTGAATAAAAAAGGGTTATCCAACCAATGTAAACCAACCATCTAATCACCAACACAAATATATCTATATCACACATTAAAAACATAAAAAATGTGTCACTCCAATGTCTCAACAAGGAACAAGTCCATTTCCTTTCAACTATTTGATTTCATGGGAGTCCTACTCATATGAACACACATAACATACAATGTATCCAAAAAAAGTCTAGTAGACAATCCAAGGATTGTTTTCTGATGAAACCATATTTAATGATCCAATTGGGGCTCGTATAACCATCACATGGTAAATAATTTTTTACTGAACCACTTACACAACATATCATTTACATGGAATCAAATAAAAACCAATTCTAATATCAATATAATTTGGAACCCCATTTATGAAATATATTTGGGAAGCCCAGATACAATTACATTCCATTTTCCAAAGACCCAACAGATGCCACCTTCAAAACCAAAAATCCACTTAGAAACTCATTTCATAAACCCAAGTGAAAATATAAAATCTAAATCACATTTATAAAGGCCAAGGGGAAATTTCTTCAAGAACGTGATGTGGAAAAAGTAATAAACTTATTTATTGAAATGCATTTCAAGAGTGAAACAAATCCAATTCAATAAAAACAATTTTAATAACAATTAAATATCAATAATTAATATAAAATTGAGATGTTAAATGAATGAAATAATTTATTATTAAATTTTTGGTTAATGAATAGAGATCATACCACAAAAAGAGAGAAACACAACAAATAATTTAGTAAAAGATACATTTGATGAAGCTCTCTACACAATTTCATGCACAAACACTCTTATATATGTATATATACTCCTTAATACAATTCAAGAATTTCCTTTTCCAAGAGGTAATATGTGCAAGGAGGATATATATATATATGTATCAATGTACGTGTGTGAAACCCTTCTTGGATTCGTCAAATGCACTACAAATAGAACTGGAAACTAAAAACCCTGTGAAATTGACCCACACACAGAAAGAAAATTATAAGAAACCAATAGACTATAAAAACCATTATTTTAAAAGGATAAATAATAGGAATGAATGAAATATTCGACCCTAAAATGATGAAGGCACACCGAAACCACTTCATGAGAGAAAATGCACAATAAATTTTTTTTGACACCTTAAAACCCACAAAATTTATAATTAAAATTAATCAAGAATGAAAAACATGAAGCACCCTTACCTAAAAACCACTGTGGATCCTATGTCCATGAAGGATATAACTAGAACCAGCCTTAACAAGAACTAATAAACAATAATCATCAATATTCAACAAATAAAACCCCCAAAAATTAATATAGTGTTTAGCCAAGTTGAGCACACCACCTGAAGAGAAGAAAACCAAAAAATCAGATGAGAAAATGGAAGAGGAGAAGAAGAAAACCCTACCCGAAGGGATCACTCAATGGATTGGCACAAGATCGGGCCCTAGAAGTCAAGGTGAGGAGGTGGTTGTTTGTCATGGTGGAGTTCCAGCCATGTGATGTGTGAAGAGGGAGGTTGGAAGGGAGATGTAGCCAGAGGGAAAGAGGCACTCTAGAGGGCTTTAGCTAGGAGGGAGGTCATGCAAGTGGAAGTTGGGGGTGGTAGGGGGTTCCATTTCCTGGGAGAGGATAAAGAGAGGGGTAGGGGTCGACCGCATGAACAAGAGGGGTGGGGGTAGGATTCCAAGTAAGGGGATGGAATTGAATGGGGTTTATTTTTATTTAAATATTATTTTTATTGTTATTTAACTAAATTTATTTTAATTTTTCCTTAAATTAATTAATTAATTTTTTTAAAATGTTACTAAAAATAGATAAAATAATGACAAAGTGTCTTGTTATGCTGTTAAAATTCTCCACACCATGACACTTTCCACCCCCACAAATTCGCAAGAGATTCATTTAACCCACACAAACGTGAGGTTGGACTACAACCCAAGACAAAAACTATAATCTCCAAGGACTAAAGATACAAAAATCTCTTCTATTCAGAATGAGAAACTACGAAATACCAAAAGAAAAAATGAGACCATCCTCAATTTAAGCCACACATCTAAGGAAAACATTTCAAAAGGCCAAAGAGTTCTAACAATAATGAAGAGATTGCAAAGAAGAAAGACACTATTTTCTAAACACTACCCAATAAGAAACATCAAGAACACTAAAATTGAAACATCTTAATAAACTAGTCAAGGTCCTTTTGGGATTTCCATGAGCATTGGATACATGACCCACTATCTATGTCGACCAACTATTTTGATCAGGGATATGTAGAGAAAAAAATAAAGTGATCAGTTAAGAACACCTGAATGATGGATTAAACAAGAGCTCATCCCATGGGGGTCACCCCACTATATTAAGATTCATGAAAAACATTGATTTCAGAAGCCATAATAATAATAGAGACAGATGAAAGGCTATAAAAACTCAAAGAAATTATGTATGGGACCATAATTAGAAACATTATACATCAATAACATTCAAAACATTAAAAATACATTCCCATTAAAACAATGTTCCAAAAAGACCTACAACATAATTCTCCTAACCCAAAATAAAAAATCCCAATAGATTACATTAATTACATAAAAAAGGAAATTACAAAAAAAAAAGAATCTTCTGATTGAGCTACAGATAAGGAAATTTTCATCCAATTTATCTATATGGTTCTCCAATTGTGTGGATCTTTCTCCATGACACCTTCTAGAACCAATTATGCGAAAACAATTTAAACTACCTAGGTAGTCATAGGTATGATAGTTCTTATGAGCATAATGACATGAAAACATCCTATGCCTCATCTTACCACACTGAAAAAACATCCAAAACATACTCTTTCATAAAACTAGTGAGGTGAAAAACAACAACATTTTTGTACCTATTCTAAACTGGCCAAACATAGCTAAACCATATTCAATATGAACTGCCTACCTCATTACTTATTCAAAATCATTAGATCAAGAAGGCAGTGCTTAATGTAATTCTGATCGAAGACAGCTTTCATGGAACCAAGCATTAAAAAATTCATCCCTGGCATGGTTTGTGAGATATGACACCAACTCATAGATGTTCTTATCATACCCTAACACTGTTAAATCACCCTACTCAAGATCATATAACCTTGAACCCATCAGTATACTCAAAACATCAGGAAATTATTTTTTGATGAATAACTATTTAATGCATTCCCATGAGTATTTCTTATATGGTTTGGCTTGATGAACAGATCTCCACCATTCCTAAGATTGGCCTTCAATCATGGATGTGGAATGCTTATGATTGAGGGGTTCAAACTATTCAAACTGAAGAAAGATCTCCTCAATATTTCACAACCAGTCCTCAAATTTCCTTGGTTTAGGTAGTCCACAAATTATGAGGAGGTTTTTACTCTTGAAACCTATGGAAAAACACCGGATATTAAGGATCAATAGACTCTATATAAAAAACAAACATCAAAAGTATGACTTGATCGGCAGAATGATATACGATGAAAGAACCACACCCATATAAATTTCAAAATCCCATAGAAATTAGTGGGTTTGTAATCTAGAAATAAGGAGAACAAAATGAAATCCAAAAAAATCATAAATTAAAATTACACATATCATATTAAAATCCTAAAATTGAACTGAAAACATCATTTCAATAACAAATTCAACATATAAAAGAAAAATCCAAAAAGGAAATAGAAAACATCATACAAAATAAGGTACTATCACACTCTCCCACTTTTTAAAGAATCAAAATTCTTTACCTACTTGAATAAAATTTTCAGAAAACAAAACAACCCTTACAAACTAAACACCCACCATTGGTATTACATTTAGAAATACATATATACTTTCCTAAACAAGATTAATCACCCATATATTCATACAAATAACCATCCAATTACAAAACACATAGATCCATTTATATACAAACATATATATATATATATATATGAGAACTCATTACAATGCCAAGAGCTGAATAAAAGAAACATATCAGTTTGAAAACTAATATACAAAATCACCAACCAATTTTAAAACCATTTATCATTGTCAAATAAAAACATTATCAATCTCCAAATTCTTTTTTCCAATTCCAATACTCATAAATCCATTCAAAAACTACCAAAACGTTTCCCAAAATGAATCCTATTTTTAAAAAAACCCATTTTACATTCAAAAATATTCACAGATTTGGTCTTGGAAATATTATTTTTTATAAATCGGTCACAATTTTTCCAAACTAAACATAATTTTAAAATATAAATAAAAACACCCCAAAAAATACTAGACTGACCTTGATTACAAAAAATCCCACTACACAACAGATCACAATCCAAAATCTAAAAATGACCCAAAACAACTCATCATGGGAATATTGTGTCAATGGGTGACTTTGTCATATGGTTGACGCCCATATGTCAATCAATCCACTATCAAATAGAGTATTCTTGGACCATGACCCTAGATCTACATCGATTTATATGACCTATGATCTCAATTAGAAAACTAGCCCGACTCACGTTTCATTCTCCCAAATACCAAGAAACCCAAAATCAAATAAACAAAAAAACCCAACTGCCTTGAAAACCCATCGTTCAATCTAGGGATTTTTGGCTAGACGCTCCCCTAAACCTACACCTCTATCTTTGACAATACTACTCCACATATTGAGTCAATAATTTTATATTCTTACTACTTCATTTCATATGGTTTTATGTTTTAAAAATCATAAACACATTTTTCTTATGTTCAAAATTTTTCATTCCATTTTAATTATGGTTTTGTCATTTCGTTATACATAGAGAATTCCCATAATGTTTACATATAGAAATATCATTCTGGTAAACTTACAAAATCCCTACTCTGTTATACTTATGAATATTTCATTTTGTTTTCGGTATAAATGTCAGGATATTTTCATAATACTGATTCTAGTACAAATGTCTTGTTGTTTTCATAATACCGTTGTTTTCATAATACTGATTCTGGTACAAATTTTATGTTGTTTTCAGGATACTAATTCTGGTAAAAATGTTATATCATTTTCATGATTCCAATTCCTGTTCAAATGTATTTTTATATTTAGGATACCGATTCTGGAACAAATTTCATACTGATTTTAGGATATCCGTACCCAAAAATAGTGATACAATTTTTCTCAAACCAATATTCATTTTATTAAGAATAAATGTTTTTGATAATGTTATAATTTCTTAATGTATCATTACAATATTTTCAGATTCTATGTTTTCTAAAACATACAATTTACCATAAACAGAACATCAGATCTTTTACTTCAAACGATGTCGTACAATATTTTACAAACTAACCATTGTATGTTTGACATGTGTCCTGGTCCCATTGAAATTTAAAGAAAATATGGACATTGGAGTGGGGACAATAGTTGGAATGCTTTGAATATAAATAAAAGTTCATTTGAATTACCAATGTACTGATTGAACATCAGTGATGAATAGTGTTTGGAAAAAAGATCAAAGCTTGTAAAGTGATTTCTAGAGAGAGAGGATCTTACAACTCTCTATGATTCATGTAGATGTCATGAACAACGTTTTTATAATTTCATTGTGTAGAATCCAATCATGTTGATTGCAGCTTCTGGATTTGGAAGACAGAGGTTCTAATTTCCTTCTAAATCGAGGGCTTGTAGGGATAGTAAGAAAGATACCAATCCTCTGATTGGCGGATTAAATATGCAGGAGTAATAGATAATTTATTGAATGTATAAATGAAGGAACCTTTATCCAAGGTTGTTGGATACCATTCACTTTGGGTTAAAATAATCTAATTGTTACTTGTTTTCCATTTGAAGTGGTTTTTATTCAGCTGTTATTTTTACTTGGTTAATGATAGAAAGTATTACTTTATTATAATTTGAAATTATGTTACTCTGGTTATATTAATGATATATAGGCTCTATGGTATAATATTCTTTTTAGGAAAGTATTTCATAGGTTTTTGTCTCATGATTGTAATTTTTAAGAAATGGTTTCATTAAAAAAGATTGTGAATTTTGTTTAACTATGTTAAACTACATTTTTCTAAAAGTTAAAAGCTATCCTTAAGAAATAGATTTTTTGTGGATAAGAAACATTCCATAAGTATGTTTTTATCTACTTTAAATGTTCAAAAAAATTAAGGTAAAACTTATCCCCCCTCTTATATTTTAGCATCTCAATATAATTAATATATACATCAATTAGTATCAGAGGAGGTCACTAAAATACTTATATTCACCTATAAGTTTTCTTGCTCATGATTTCATTGTTCTTAACTCCTTATTTTTTAAATATTTGTTTACAAACTTTTACTACTAACATGTTTTGTTGAAGAAAATATTTTTTATGTATGGAATGAATTCATATTGGATCTCTAGACAATCTCAATCCTACTAGACCAATGATTTTCGATGGTAATGACTTTGATTGGTGGAGAGACAGAATGAAGTCCTTTGTAATAAACATTGTTATAGAAAACTACATTATGTTAACTGAGGATTTTATGATTCCTGATAATGAACATAGAACCTTTACTAATCTAGAAAAGGTTGAATACCAGCTAAACATTATGGTACGTAAAACATCACTTTATTTCATGACTAGAAATATATATAGCCAAATTAGATCTTGTGAAGTTGAAAATAGCATTTGGAATAATCTTGATGTAACCCACTTTGGAACATCTAATATCTTTGAAACTAGAAGAGCTATGATTAAAGCTGAGTATCATGGTTTCATCATTCATTATAGTGATCCCATTTGTAAGGTTTAACAAATATTTATGACTATTGTAAACAGCTTATAATCAATGGGTGAGAAAGGTTTAGATGATGAGATTCTAGTAGACAAGATTATATACATCATTCCTAATGAATCGAAATCCAAGAGGACAACTATATATGAGAATAATAAAGTTATTCAAATTTATATTAATGAGTAGTTTGGAAATATTTTTCATCATCAAAACAGAATGAAGAGAGATGTTGATAATATTAAGAAGAAGAATGGAAGTGGAGGTGTTTCTTTTACATCTAATTCAAATAATATGAAATAAAAGACTCTTGAGAGAGTTAAAAGATCAAAATCTATGAAGGTTGTTATTCAATCTGAATATAGTAAAAGTGAAGCATCAGAAAATGAGTTAGAAAATATTACTCCGAGAATGAAAAATATTGTTGAATAGAAGAAAATACAATTTAGAAACAAAAATAAATATGTAAATGAATTGATAGCTGGATAAGTTACATGAAATGAATATATAATAATTGGTCATATTAGAAAAGATAATGCCTTAAGAAAAGAAAAAAGAATGTCATAAATTGTTAATGGAATAAGAATAAGTTCTATGGATCAAAGAATAATAAAGTGTTAAAATCCAATTACACTTGGAGTGAATGTGTTGGAGATTTTTTTGTTGATTCTTCCGAATATGAATCTTCTGAGAAAAATAATATCATTATTATTGATAGAGCTCCATTTCCAAATCATTTTCTTTTGGATAAGGTACAAATGACTGAAACCTTAACCTATATTAATTTAAGTGAAAATTTCATCATAAAGATTTCCCTAAAGATGAAGAATCCACTTCCACAGACAGCAATAATGATTTTCCTTCCTATGAAGAAGTTTCATGATTCACTACATTTCTTGAAAAGAGAAATTATAATGTTTTTATGAAACATGAAAAAGAAAATTTTAGAGAATTTATGTTACCAAAATTATTTTTAGATCATACCAAATATCTTGATAAGAAAATATTTGTTTTATAAAATCAATCTACGAAACTCGAGGAATTATATTATGAAAAAGTTATAATATCTAAGGATCGTAAAAATATGTTTTTAGAAAATGATGATTTAGAGGATAACATAAATCTAAAGAAATTATTCTTGAGGATATGAATTTATTTCTAAGACTAAAAAGTAAAATATTTTACATGAAGAAACTTTATGAAAATTTTACATCTAGAAAGGAAAATTCTGATAATATGTATTCTTTGATCCTACATCTGGATTATAAGAAATGATTAGGATATTCTCATGAAAAACCTATTTTCATAACTATATTTTAGTTCCACTAAGAGATCCATTTTTTAATAAAAGTCAATGTGGTGGGAATCATTTGAATAAATTTTCTTTAAATAATGTTTAATCTATTAACATCCAAGAAGCACACTTTTCTAAAAAAATGTGAATACCCAAGATTTTATTATCTTATAATTCCAGATCCAGGAAAATTTGTATTCCGAAAAACTAACTCTTTATGTTTCAAGATAATGAATGAGGTACCAAAAAATATGCTATCTGGATAGTGAATGTTCACAAAACATGACTGGTAATAAACACTATTTTAAAAATATTTTAAAGACTAATGGTGGAAAAGTAACTTTTGGGGATAGCTCTCAAGGAGAAATTATCAGTATAGGTAACATTATTCTTCATGGTAAAGATATTATTTCAAATGTTTTTTTGTAATGGGCCTTAAGCACAACCTCATTACCATAATAAAATTATGTGATGAAGGTAACCTTGGGAATTTTAGAAATGAAAAATGCTTGGTTCATAATTCCAAGGGTGAGTTTATTCTCATGTCCCTCTGACTTGAGAATGTGTACACTTAAAACTTAGAAGACCTTATAAGTTAAGATCTACCTCGCCATAGTGCATATGATGATCCATCTTGTCTTTGGGAAAGAATAATAGGACACTGTAACTTAATAAATCATAGTAAACATTCAATGAAATAATTTTTTATGGATTTTCTGGATCATAGGGTTGATTCTTCAAAATTATGTGACCCTTGTCAATTTGGAAAGAAACTTAAATCTAGATTTAAATATATAAGTAAAGTAAAAACATCCAATGCAATAAAATTGGTACATATGGACTTATTTGGTAAAGAAACAGGAAGTATTAGAGGAAGATACTATGTGTTTGTCTTTGTTGATAACTATACTAGATTTAATTGGGCCTATTTTCTTGCAATGAATTCTGAAGGATTTTTTTATTTCCAAACATTTAGAGATGAAGTTTAAAATGAGAAAAATATACCATTGATAAATTTTCGTAGTGATCATGGTGGAGAATTTGAAAATTCATATTTTGAATCTTATTGTAGTTAGAAAGGTATTAATCATAAATTTTTGCCTCCCATAACTACCCAAAAAAATGATGTAGTTGAAATAAGAAATTGTACTTTTCAAGATATGACTAGAACCACGTTGTGTGAATTTTCTATAGCTAAACATATTTGAGATGAAGCTATATGTACTAATTTTTATACTATAATTTGAGTTTTTATAAGGCCATTTCTTAATAAAAACCTTATGAGTGATGGGCTAGACGAAAACCAAATGTATTTACAAAATTTTTTTTGGTTCCAACGTATTTATCTTGAATATTAAAGATAACTTACATAAATTTGCACCCAAATCTGATGAAGGAATTTTCATTGGATACTCCACTAACTCTAAGGTATGTATAGTTTCCAATAAAAACAATTTTACTATAGAATAAATAGTACATGTTAAATTTGATACAATTGATCCTTTTATTTTCAAACAACTTGATCTTATTTTGGATATATTTTCTAAAAATCCTCACCAACCATTTATAAGAAGATCCTTCTATTAAGGAAAATGTTAAAGAAGACATTTTTGCGACATTTACTCTTGATGATTTTCTACCTTATGTTGATGAACATGTTTTTCAAAACCCAACTCAGTTGTTACTTATGAATCATCCCGGAAATAATCTTATTTATAATATTAATAAACCAGTAATAACTACATGTTTTTTATGGAATGAAGTTTAATGTTTTTTTTTTCTTTCCCAATTTGAACTTAAGAATTCTAAATAATCTTCTGGTGATGAATATTGGATAAAGGCTATGATAGATGAACTCAGTGAATTTGTAAGGAATCAAGTTAGGACCTTTGATGAAAAACCCATGGAAAATTATGTTATTAGAGTAAAATGGGTTTTTAGAAATAAATGAGAAGAAAATGGAATCATTTTTTTAAATAAGGAAATATTAGTTGCTAAAGGATATAATCAACTAGAAGGTATACAATATGAAGAAACCTATGCTCCTATAGCAGGAATCGAATATATCAATATTCTTTATTCCTTTTCTACATTTTATAATTTAAAACATTATCAAATGGATTCTATGTGTACTTTAATTAATGGTTATGTACAAGATGATGTTTATATAGTTCATCCCCTAGTTTTGAAGATACAAAATATCCTAATCTAGTTTACAAATTTACAAAAGCTTTATAAGGACATAAACAATCCCATAGAGCTTTGTATGATAGACTTTCGAGATTTTTGATTCAAAATAACTATGTTTAGGGAACTACTCATCCAACCCTTTTTATTAAGAAAGTTAATAATGATGTTTTTATTATTCAAATTTATGTTGATGACATCATCTTCAGGACAACTCATTAATCATCAACTGACTCTTTTGAAAATCTTATTGAATATGAGTTTGAGATGAATATGATGAGAGGGTTGAATTTTTTTCTGATTTCTCAATTTTCCCATAAAGAAGAAGGAACATACCTATATCAACATAAGTATATCAAGGATATTCTTAAGAAGTTTGTGTATGAAAACACTTAGAGTATCAGTACTCCTATCGGAACCTTTAATACTCGTGATATTTATGAAGTAGGGAAACCGGTGGATCAAACATCTAATAGAGGAATTATAAGAAGTCTACATGACAAAATAGTCAGTCGACCTGACATAATGTTCTCAGAATTGTTTTGTGAATGATACTAAGAAACTCCTAAATAATACCATTTAAAGGATGCAAAAAGATTTTTTCGGCATTTAAATTGAACTTTAGATTTTGGACTATTTTATTCTTCTAGAAATGCTATAGACCATAAATGATTTTCAGATGATGAATTTGGTGGTTGTAAAATGAATAGAAAATGTAAATCCCGAACATGTCCTTTCTTAAGAGATTCCATAGTTTCTTTTTCTTGCAAGAAACAACAATCTGTAGCACTTTCCACTATTGAAGCTTAATATGTAGCCACTAGAAGTTGTTGTTCTCATGTATTGTGGATGCAACACACACTCAAATACTATGGTATGAGTTTTATTAAATCTAAAATATGAATGATAACTCAAAAGCCATTTCCTTATGTAAAAACCATGAACATCACTCCTGTAAAAAGCACATAGATATTAGACATCACTTTCTTAGGGATCACACACTTAAAATAGATATTATTCTTAAATTCATCAGATCACAAGAACAACTTGGTGATATTTTTATACAACCATTACCTTCTGATAGATTTGAATACATTAAATAGAAGTGTGGAATGATCACTATAAGGTAATTGTTCAAATCTATTTCTTGTTTTAAAACATCTCCTAACATTAAGTTACTTCTTATTTTAGGGGGAGTTTATATGTTTGTATGATTTTCCTTTCTTTTATTTCTTTAAAGAAGTTTTATCATTCCTTAGTTTTTTTTCTCTCTATGGAAATCTATATATAATTTCTATTTGGAATTGAAATTATCAGAATTGAAATTCATGGAATTTAAATTCTTGGAATTGAAATTATTAGATTTGAAACTCTCGAAATAAATTTCATAGTTTCTAAAACATCCAAGAGAATTATTATAATAACGATAAATGCTTCAGAGTATTCCAAAATGTACACTTTCTTACTATTCATCTTTTAATTTTATGATTCAATTTTTGTTATTTCAAAATTTTCAATTCCTGGTTTACCTTACTCAAAAATAAGAATTCATTTTTTTCTACTATCATCCTCAACACTCAGATCAGATCAGTTTTTTTTTCAGATGTTTGATTATAAAATGGAAGCTAAAATGTATCAGATATGTATATATAAGGGGTTCTTGATTTAGGAGCCTTTTACTATCTTCCCTGATCTCTATGCTGAATTTTTGTTGCCTTCAAAGGCTTTAGTCTGACTCTGTATTTTCTGTCACTACGAATGTCTCTTGAATCCTTTGAAGATAAGATTCCAATTAGAAAAGAAATAAAGGTTTGGGCGATCTTTAGGGAAATACCAGTATGCCCTAACTTCTTTCAAAAGTATGAATCTATTATCTATATGGTAATAAGAACTGACATATGGGAAAGTGTTTGTGTGTCCAAGGAGAAATGTTAGGATCCAGTTTACCCTAACTTAGTTATTCAATTATATGAATCTATTTCTTTGTTCAAAAAAGGATGGAAATGTTATGTTCATGTTCATGTGTTATTAAAAGTATTATGAAATTCCTTATAAGAAGGAGGAAAATTTTGTCAACATATCGTATGAAGGAGTGGCTATTTTGTGCTTTTACTTAATTCCCTCGATGAAAGGTTTTTTTTAAACATATAAGGCTCTGGATTACCTTGGACTTATGTATGTTACGAATTCGAAGATTACAAATCATACAACAAATCATAGGCTGGTAGCCCTAGGGATGAAAGGTTTTATTATTCCAAGGAAAGATAATAAGGACTCCATAACTATATGTGATTTCTTTATTTTAAACCTTATTGTAAATGTAAAGAATATCTACTTGATCAAGTACTTATTTCTCACTATCCATGAAGTAAAAGGAAGAACCATCAGATCGTAGATTCTTCAGTATACGGCAACTATGTCCAGGATAACTGTTATGTACCTTCAAGAGAAGAATTTCCCTTGGTAATCAGCATCGAATCCATTTATGATTTTTTTTCTCAATGATGATACTATAAGGAGAATTACGGTAGAGGTTTTCCCGGAATCTAAAAGTTTTGAAGAAATAGATGTCCATAACATGGTTGATGTTCTGGAATCGTCAATAGTGGTTCCCAAGTAAAGGAAACATGATGAACCAAGCCTACCAATATTGGTTCTCGATGTTCTCGTATCAACACCTCCTCCTATAATGTAGCCAGAAGACTATTCCAATGAAACTATTGAAAAACAGAAAGATAGGGAAGCTACAAGAAAGGATGGTGAATCTTTCTTTGGCTTAAATCCTATAGAGGAAATGACTTTAAAAATCAATCTAGATAATATTCTAGTGAATGAAAAGAAGGAGATGATCTTGAAGAAGAAATCCTCTAGATATCAAGTGTGTTAGTCTTTACTGAAAGATTTTGAGATGAATTCCTAATAAGTACATGAACATCAAGTTGTTTATAAGATACCAGTTTCCACTCTGGAAACCTATATATCAAAGAATGTGTCAACATTATAAGAACCTATTCAATAAATGCAAGATCAGATAATTCAAGAAGATAATGATTGAGTTTTATGGAAGTGTAATATTACATTCGAACTCCTCAGAGTTTAAATTAAATTTCTGGTTTTGATGATACAAAGATTGAAGAAGATGGTGAAATTGAAGATGAAGTTGAAGTTGAAGAAGATGATAAGGTTTAAGTGGAAGAAGAAGATAAAGATGAGGTTGAACAATAAAGTGGGGAAGAGAAATTGATCAAGGATGAATAAATACAGGAAGGAAAAAAAGAAGAAGAACATGAAGGAGAACAAGATGACCATGTAAATCTTAATGTTATACAAGTATTAAATGAACAAACCCTAGTTTGATATCCAGTCAAAGGGAATAGTATGTTGGTTGCCTCATCTGAAAAAAAAATGCTTCAGAAGTCTTAAAAGGGATAGAGAAATAGTTTTCCTTAACACGAAGAGGAGGTGATAAAGGAAATTATAATTAGGATTCTTAATCCCCATCCTCTATTGAACATGACTTTGTCATATTGTCTCTATGAAATTTAGTCAACACTATTACGATTTATGCAAATATAGATTACTGAAGTTAAATGATGCAAGTTACCCTGAATAAATAGATGGAATATACCAATATGCTTATGTATATGGTGGCTAAGAAAGAAGTGAACATCAGTAATATTTTAATTGATTATAGTGCTCAAAAGGTAACTTGTATGAATGTATTTAACCACACCGAAATTGTCAACGATAAGCTCATATAGTTCAGTGACTTCAGGGATTTAACAAACGAAGCTTTCAATACATGTGAATCTGAGTTCAACAATTTCATGTCATCCATTTCTATGAAATTTATCCAACTAAATATAGTGTCTAGGTCTATAAGCAAGGAAAAAGAAGTCAATGAGTAATTAGTGAAAAAGGAGGTTGTTCAAGAAGAGTTCAATAAGTTTCAAAATGATTAAATCAAAACTCATGAAAAAAGGATCTTTTATATAGAAAAGAAGACCCAGGATTAGGAGATCATTTTGAAGAAGCTTCAACAAGATCATAAGGAAGTGAATAAACATAAATCATTGATAAAGAAAATTTTGTCTGAGAAGAAGAAGGATGGACGATTTTTTTCTTACATTCTGATGTTTTGTTGTAATTTAAAATTTATTTCCAAAATTTTGTTAAGAAATTTCTAGCATATCTTTAGTTTGTCTTCAAATATACACTTTATTAAACATATGGGTACATATTTTAGTTCTCTATTCCTTTTTAAAAATCACAAAGGGGAATAATTTATTTGAAGGAAGAATTTAATGAAGATTCCAAAGAGGGAGAATCTTTTAATTGGGAGCATGGTAAGAAAGAATACAGCCTAAGTAAGGGGTGTTTATTTTAAGAATAAATGTTTATCTAATGGGGAGATATTTCTATAATAAAGAAAACTGGATGCTAAAAATCTATAATATGATCCTCTGGAATCATAACCTTAGGGGTAGTTGGTCATATTCATCCTAAATTTCATTCAAAGTGGGAGATAAGTTTTGTCGTACTTGTTTATCAAAGTCAATATATTCTACCTTTGAAATGTTTTTTGTGATTTTCAAAAAGGGGGATATTATTGACTCAATAAGGTTAGATTATGATTTTTCCATTTTTTATGGTTTTATTTTTTGAAAATCACAGAAAACTTTTCTTATATTAGGAATTTGTCATTCCCTTTTACTTATAGTTTTTTCCTTTCATTATACATATAGAATTTTCATTACATTTATTTATGGAAATATAATTCTTTTATACTTACAGAATCATCACTCTGTTATACTTGTGAATCTATCATTATGTTACTGGTACAAATGTCATGTTGTTTTCATTATATCGATTCTGGTACAAATGTCATATTGTTTTCATAATACCGATTCTGGTACAAATGCCATGCTATTTTCATAATACTGATTACATTACAAATGTCATTCTATTTTCATGATACTGATTCTAGTACAAATGTCATATTGTTTTCATGATACCTATTTTGGTAAAAATTTCATGCTATTTTTATAATGTCGATTCCAATATAAATGAAATAACATTGTTATGATACCAGTTCACAAAAAAAGTGATACTATTTTTTAAAAATGGATTTTCAATTTTTTAAGAATATATTTTCCAGATAATGTTAGAATTTCTTAATGTATCATTCCAATATTATCAAATTCTATGTTTTTTTATACTTAACATTTACCATAAACTTAGCCTCATTTATTATACATGAAAAAATTTCATGAAATTTATTACAAACTAATCTTTTTTTGTTTGACACGTGTCTAGGTCCCTCCAAATTTTAGGGAAAATATGACTGTTGGATTGGAGATGACCGTTGGGAAGTTTTTCTTATAAATACAGTTTCATTTAAATTATAAAACTACCGAGTAAACTTCGATAACTATCAGTGAATGGAAAAGAGATCTATGTTTGTGAATTGATTTCTGGATAGAGAGAGAGGCTCTTACAACACTTAGTTCTTCATGAAGATTTCATGAACAACTTGTTCAGGTGTGAACAACTAGTTCAGACTTGGATTGTGTAGACTCTGATCGTGCTGATCATGGCCTTCCAGATTTTGAAGATAGAGGTTCCGTTTTCCTTCTACATCTAGGGCTTGTTGGGATAGGAAGACTGATACGGATATTCGAATTCAGTTATTACTTGGGTTTGACTATGACATACTTTCTTGTAAGCATAAATCCAAGAACCTTTATCCAAGGTAGTTGGATGACCTTCTATTTGGGTTAAAAGAATCTTAATTTTACTTGTTTTCTATTTCAAGTTGTTTTTATTCCACATCTATTTTATCATAGTTAAATTTAGAATGTATACCTTTCATATAATTTTTAATTCCATTACATTGAATATATTAAAGATTATATACACTCTAAGGTAGAATATTTATTTTAGGAAAATCAATCTTATGTTTTTATCTTATGACTGTAATGTTTATGAAGTGGTTTCTTTAAGAGGGTTCATGAATTATATTTTACTATATTAAACTAAATTTTTTAAAAAGATAAAATCTAACCATAAGTAATATATTTCCATAAGGTTAAGAAACATTACATACGAATGTTTTATATCAACATTTATGGTTAGAAATGAATTTTTAAAGTGTACAATTCACCACCTCTTGGATTTGAACATCTCATTATACATAATCAAGCCTACACCATTTACCTTGACATCCTAAATAATTATGTGCACATTGAAATATAGGTCCCCTAATGAACCAATCCTTAGAAACCATTTTGTCATGAACCAACCAGGGTCGACCTAAAACTAGTTAGTTGATGTGGCCCAAAAGAAGTCCAAAGTGGTGTTCCTAACCCTCTCAGGTTGGTGACATGAGCCATGGGAATCAACAGAGGGACACTGAGAATGATTTAACCCAATATTAATAATTAAAAGCAACAGAATAATAACCACATCCAAAAATAAATAAACAAAATAGAATGACTCTGAATGAACTGAAAAATAAAACTAGTCTAATGTGAAGAACACTAAATCTATACGTCACCCCATTGGTAACTCTTCAATCACAAGACTCAACATCATCAATGACTACAAATATCATGCTGAAACCAGTTCTTGAGACTAAATACAGGAATCAATTATATGAGTGAGTATTAAAACTCATTATGCATTTCCACGTTTTCTATTTCAAAATAAACATTCTTTTAAATAAAGAATGAGTAATTTTAGGTTTGAACTACAATATATAATATAATTTTCTCACATGTTTTCCCGCTAAAGGAAATCATGGTCAATTGCCCTTTTAATTTTAAGCTAATTTCTTTTCATACAAGGATGTTTTATCATTTTAAAATAAAGTGGGATCGATAAGTGTAAAAAAATTAAAAACATTTTCATAAAACATTTGAAAATTATTTTATCCCGTTTATCAAAGAGATGAACCATACATGATGGAAAAATAAATGATCACACAAACGAAATGGAAAATAATAATAAAAAGATACCAACCAAAAAATTCACCTCAATCATATTCTGCATGTTACTAAGTGACATAATACATGTGAATACAAATATTCTCATGATATATATAGATCATATTATATATGTGACTCATCAGGAAGGAATAACTTATCTGATGGCATCATAATACCCAAACACCTAATTGTTTACCTTCCTAGATGGAAAAAAGGCCCAATCCCTTAGAAAATATATCCAAATATCACCCAACTATGGGCCACTATTGAATGTGTAACATAAAATACCTCAATAATGATTCCTAAAAAATTCACTCACTATGCTAGGTTCCCATGTCACGAATCGGGGGGAGGGTGCGCCAACCAATGTAATCCAATATTCCAATAACCAGAATATATATATATATACATATATATATATCTTACATCAAAACCCCACACAACGATTCACCCTCGAGTCACTCCATGGAAATATTATCTTGCCTTTCAACTATTTGATCACATGGTAGTCTTAGCCGGTGGACCTCCCAAAACATACATCATAACTAAACAAGGAAGTGTGGACTATTCAAGGATTGTTTTCTGATGAAGACAATTTCAATGTCCAACTGGATCTCACATAACTATCACATACTAAACCATTTATTAATGACCCACACAATGACTAAATCATTTCCATGGAGTCAAATAAGAACCATTTATAATTTCAAAAAAAAATTGGAACCCCATTTCCGAAATATATTTGAGCAACCCACTCACATTTACAACCCATTATCAAAAGAACCAAAACAAACCACCTTCAAATCCAAAAATCCACATAGAAACCCATTTTAGAAACCAAAGTCACCATTTAAAATATAAAACACATTTATAAATGCCAATGAAGAATTTATTAAAGCACAAGATGTGAAAAATAAAATAAAGTCATTTATTGCAATACATTACAATAGAGAAAACAATCCAAATCAAGATAGATAATTTTACTAAAAATCATATATCGATGCTTAATTTAAAAACAAGATGTGAAAATCAAGAAATAAACGATTCTTAAATTTAATGCTTAATGCACATATTTCAAACCTCAAAATGAGAGAACCAATCCAAACAATGTTTCACTAAAGCCATTGATGAAGATCAATAGACAATGTCACTCACATACACTCCTATATATATACCCCTTAATCAAATGCACATATTCCCCATGTTACGAGGGAATATGTGCATGGAGGATAAATATATATATATATATATATACACAATGATTTTTATTTGTGTCAAACCATTCAAAGAGTTATAAAATTCACTAAAAAATGGAAAATCAAAACACCGTGGAATGGACCCACCCACTCAATGAATACCATCAAGAACCTATAAAATGCAATGCCCTAATTTTAAAAGGTGATAAATTAAAAACACATGAAATATCTTATCGTAAAACACTGAAGGTATACCAAAACCACGTCACAAGACCCAACACACTCTAAAAATTTATCAAAAAATTAAAACCCAAAAAATAATTAATAAAAATTAATACATAATGAAAAACATGAAGAACCCTTACCCGAAAACCATTGTGAATCTATTTCCCTTGATAGTGGTAGCTAAAATTTTCCCCAAAAAGAACCAATTAACCCTAATAATTAATATTAATAAATAAACCCCCAATAATTCATTATAGGGTTTCGCCAAGGTGAGTGCCCCATGGAAGATATGAAAACCAATAAATCGGAAGAGAAAATGAAATAGGAGAAGAACAAAACCCTTCCTGGAGGGATCACACAATGGATCAGCTTAAGATTGAGAATCAAAAGATGAGTAGAGGAGGTGATGGTGCATCATAAGGGAGCTCCAATAATGCACCACATAAAGGGGGAGGCTGGAAGGGAGAGAGAGAAAAAGGGAAAAAGGAACTCTAGAGGGATTCGACCGGGAGGGGGGTTGTGCTAGAGGAAGATGGGGGATGGAGTGGGTGTCATCACGTAAGAGAGGAGATGTGAAATGGAGGATTATCTATGTGAATAGTAGGTGGAAATGTGTGAGGAAGGGGGAGAGTTATAGATTAGTGTTTCTTTTTTTTAAATTTTACATTTACTTAATAAGATTGATTTTAATTAAACATTAATTTATTTAATTTATTTTTTTTAAAATCAATCAAAAATAAATATAATATTGGGAAAGTGCTTTGTCGGGGTTTGAAATATATTATATTCATAGATATATAATTATCTCATGAATATAATTGATATATTAACTGTAACATATATGTTTATCAAATCCATCTTTAACACATTTCATGTTATGTTTGAACAAATAACATTGCTTTGAGGAGGCGATAGTCCAGATGTGCTCAAAAGATGTTATCGTATTCCAAATAAATTGAAAGCATGAAAGTATGTGTTATATAATAATTAATGAAGTATTAAAACATTATAAATATCATATATATAATATTAAAATATTATGTCCATTATAAATCACAACCATAAGTGGTTATAAAAGAAAACATGACATTGTTTCGTGAGGTAGTAGTTCTCTGTACACACAAATGATGATTTTGTTATACATTTTATGAAGTTGTGATTATTGTTTTGTATATAATTTTATATATAAAAATATAAATTTATTTAGTATAATAAAGTTACTATATAATCTTGTTTTAAGTATAATTTAATAGATGGACAATAAAACAAAACAAAAGTACTCATTGAATAATGTTACCTCTTCTTTGAGTAACTCACTATGGTGTTCACCAAAGGACTTACATGGATTAATTTTTTTAACAATGTGAGTACCATATTATTATAGGATGGATTTTTTGAGATTATTTTGGTAGTTATTATATGATCAAATGGAATTTTTAGGTGAGAACATGTGAGAGGGTTAGTTCTTTTTATATCAGAGGAGGAGTGTCATTATTTTAAAAAAATGTAAATAAAATTTAAGGGATTACCATACATAATTTGAATCCAATAATGAAAAAAATAGACAAAATTAGGGATATGGTCTAAATATTTTCATAAAATGGGGGTTCTACAAGTTTCTAGGTCATTTATCTCATTAAAATTAAACATTAGCCACTAAGGAAACTCATTTTTATCTTAATCACATTAACTAATTTTAATTGGTTCCATTAATATTTGGGTAAAAAATGTTGACAGTAATATAATTTATAAATTATTATGATTCCAAATATGGAATCCATTTTTTTAAATTAAAATCAGGGAAGTGGGATGAATTACTTTATCATAAATCCTACAGATAGGATGAGACTACAGGTTTTTCAAGAGAAAAATTCAAAGGATTGAAATTTTGTTATATGAAATTTCAATTTGAAATTGATCCCAATGGCCAACATTTATTTAAATCATTTAAAATTGTAATATTTATAATTTTTAAAAAATTAATAAAATAGTTAAACAGAACAGATTATTTAGATGAAAAAGCAGTTTTCAATTAAATTTCAACTACATTCACTAATCATAAACATATGAATGTTCCCTGATAAATATTAAAAAATCACCCAAAGTAAATTTTTATACATTTATTTCTAAAAAGGAATATTTTATCAAATAGAATTTTTAGATGTGTAAAAATTTTGTTTTAAAATAAGTCTATCATGAAAAAGAAGTAAACATTTCTTTTTAACGATATAAAACTTTCTAATGATTAAAATTGGAATTATTTTTATCAAAAGTATATCAAATGTATTGGATGGTTTTAAAAGAATTTCATTAAATATATGACATTTAATATTATTAATATATATTAATAACAGTGATTAATTTATTTTATATTATAAAATATAATTCTGTCCCTAAATATTTTTTATAAAAACACTTCTTATATATTAAATTGTTATTTATTTTCATTTCTAATTAATTGGTAACCAATGAATTCAATTTATAAAAAATATTAAACTAAAAATTTCACAATTTAGTTAATCTCATTCATTCCCACCATTAAATTGGATAGGTGATATATATCATAACAATATCAATGGTATATTGTTGTCTGGTAAGACATGGGCTTGTTTGAAACAAAATTAATCTAAGGAACTCGTTGCTTCATAAAAAACATGATGAAAATGGTCTTGTTTTTTATGTAATATAAAATATTTATTTTTTGTAACAGAATATAATAAAAAAATTATTTTAATTTTAAATAATATATTCCATAAACTTTTAAGATGTTACATCCTACCCCATTAAAAAAGATCATCTCCCTAGAAATTCATCTTAGTTATTTTAATAACTCATATCTTCTTTTCAAGTATGTTTTATTTTTCAGGTCATTTTAAAAAAAAACAAAATTTCTAGAAATTTTTATAATGCATGCCTTGTACTTTTTGAGTACATGTTATGTACTCGGTTTCCACATGAAGCAGTGTGCTAGTCGTGTAGTGGTCTCACACAAGGTAGTGTGGAGGTGAATTAAAGACTGCCTTAAGCGGAGTATGAAAACGAAAAGTACATGTCGTGTACTTCTAATGTACATGTTGTGTATTTTATTTTATTTTTCATTAAATGCATCGGGGTTGTGTTTGAAAGAAATAAAGGGATTCTTCTTGGTCTGGTTCATCTGAGAGCTCCCGTAGGTCCGCGATCTTTCCTCGAGCCCCTGATCGAGCACCTATTCACTGAATAGACTGTTGTCGATTGTATTTGGATCACCTCAGTAAGCTCTTCCTTCAACTAGAGCCTTGTTTCCGGATTTCATCCATTTATCATGTTATCTTTCTTTGAAAAATTTAGATGTTTTTGTATATCTATGGTGTTCTTGGGTGATTCAAGTTTTGAGGTTCATGTATTGTGATCTCCCAACACTGAGATAGGTGATTTGTGCTTTTCAGTTGAATTTATTTGAGTTATATGTGAAATTTTCTTCCAATACCCTTAAATGGTGTATTGCATGGTTACCTTTTTAACCCAGTTAATTTCCTACTATGCTGGTATGCACGAGTAGAGGTTAATTGGATGCGAATATGGTTAGTGGTTATCCCATGGATTGTTTTTCCCATGCATGTTCTGTTTGCGACCGTTTGGTTCTTTTTAGCTAGTTAGGCTTCCTTGAAGTTTTCTCATGCCTAATAATGTAGTGTGGAGTGACTATTATGTCTGACACGCTTGATATGTTGTAGAATGTTTAGACAAGTAGTTCTTGAGGTTGACTTTGGCCATATCACATTGCTACGCTTGTTTCACTTACACAGGGCTGTGAGAACCTGGAGTAGTAGACTTTAAGGGGAATTGACCGTGTGTGCTTCCTCAAAAAGTCTTTATAACTTTTTAAAATATGGGGAATTGAACCTGTGATATTTCTCAGAGAGTCTTTATCAATTTTGAATATATGGGGAATTGACCATGTGAGATTCCTTAGAGATTCTTCTTCACTTATGACTATATAGGGAATTGATTGTGTGAGCTTCCTGTGAGAGTATTTATCATATTTTAATATATGGTGAATTTACCTTGTGAGATTTTTTAGTGAGTGATTATCACTTTTGACTATAAGGGGAATTGACTGTGTGAGCTTAATTAGAGAGTCTTTAATGCATCAGACAATAAGGGGAATATACTGAGAGAGAATCCTTAGAGAGTATTTTTAATCCTTGTAATTGAACCAGAGGGGTAGACTCTGTGTGCTTCCCAAAGGGTTTCTTGTGTAGCTAGGTAGGACCAAAGGGCATTGGCCGTGAGTACTTCATAGAGGGTTACCTATTTCTATTTTCCTTCTTGATTAGATTTTTACTTGATATATGAAGCTGAATACTTTGAAACTGTAGAATTGGAAACTAATGAGTACATCCTTGTTTACTGACATCTTTTGTTTATTACCTTCCATATATTCACTGACTGTTACGCACATATCTTGTGATGGATTCCTACTGGTATTTATTCACACACCCTGTTTGGGCCATGCTTTTGGGACCAAACAGATTATATACCTGCAGGTATAGATAAGGGCAAGTGAACTTTTACTTAAGGTACTTGAGTGTTGTGGAGCTGAAGAGCATGGGACCATGCTGAGGCTTGCGATGATGAGGAGCCGCTATCTGTTTTTCTTTTGCACTTTATCTTAGTACAATTTTTATTCCAACATTTTGGTTTGTTTAGGTGCTTTATTATACTTATGTATCACACATCATTATATATTTTCTCTAGTTGCTTGTCACTTTCTGTTGTCCATTGTATACTATTGTATATCTATTTATTACATCTGATGTGTGCTCTGCCAATGAGGGAAATGTTTCCCCACCGTCTCACTTAAGGCCGTCGCTGCTAGTCAGTAGCCTCTGGCATTTGGGGAAATATGCCTAAGGCCATGTGAGCAACCGGGTATGGGGCACCTCTGGGAGACAACAGGAACCGGGACGTTACAAGTGGTATCAGGGTATTCTTTTCTTCTCGACTTATTGTTTGGAGCCTATATCCAGGGATTGGATGGAATAGGTACTTGGTAATATGTTGTGCCTAGGAGTAGCTAACCTGTGTATAGGGAAAATCCAATTTACCTCTTTTAATGAAACTTTTGTTGGTTTTCAATTTATCTGTTGATTTGATTTCACCAATTGGTGATTCACATGTTTTGTGCTATTATTATTGATGATAATGAGGTTCTATTTCTATTGAAACCTGATGAGATGAAGGTACGCCATCTCATGTATCATATATGCACTTATTAGAAATCACATTTCATGCGTTCCTTCCATTCCATTTAGGGTGAATTAGTGATTTTATGTTGTTGTGATAGATGTTGGGCTAGATATGCATGTTTTTGTGATATATACCTTGAAATAATACTTATGTTTGATTGGTTATTGCTTTTTATAAGACTTTATTTGCATGAATTCCAAACATTGGTTCCTATGTAGTTATGGGTCCTCATGGACTTGAATTTGGTGGATCATTGCCTTTTCTTTCTTATATATGAAATGTATAAGATTCCAAGATTTGATTCACGGGGAGTATGGTCCCTCAGAGATCGTAATTTGGAACATAAATGATTTTTTCAATATTTTTTGTGCTCCAAAGTATTTTCTGAGGCTTACTGTCTAGAAAAAACCCAGAATGCACAGCATATAGTTTTGAATAAACACCATGTATTCTTCTGTTTAGGAAGAAACTGTTCTTCCTATGTACACACCATGTACCACATGTACACTAAATAGAGCCTCAAACCATATCTCAGATTGTGTGATGAAGGAAACGAGGTTAGAGTTTTGGTAAAACACATTGTGTACTTGATTTACATGTCGTGTTGTAGAACCATGTAACCAGCCGTGCCAAAAACAACATGGGTCAGTTGAGTCTCTTCTAATAGACACTGTTTCTATTTGGAACAAATTTTGTAGTGTGAGCCATGTGTCTATCCATTTCACTAACAACACAGGTCGGTGAAGCACATCTAGTACACACCATGTCGTGATAGAACATTCCATGTAGTATTCTTCGAGTAGAACCGTGTAACATACTCATATAGAAGGAATCAGGCAGGGGAAGAGAAGTCAAGTACACACTGTGTGTCAAGAAAACATGTCATGTTTATGTGGTGTTACATGACCTAGCTTGGAAAAAGTACACGCCCATGTGAAAGTCTTGAGGAAACATGTCGTGTATACATGTTTTGTAAAACATGAATGATTCCTTTCTCTTTTTCCCTTCTTACACTTCTAGGTTTCAGTCCTAGTCAATCTTGAAATATGGTCAGTGCTTGACCTTGCAGAGTCATGCCACCAAGTAGTCATCTGGTTTTACGCCATTTACCAGGCACTAATCAGACACCAGACCTGGCTGATCAGGGACTACTGGAAGATCCTCCAGTTGTGCCAGTCTTGGAACCAATAGTTAAAGCTGATACAAGTACCAATGCACAGTTCAGGGAGGGATTTCTGAGGATGATGCATATCTTCCAGGGAGCCATTCCTTCTGCCCAATCGATGGAAAATTTGATGTGGGAATTTCAGTAGCATCATCCTCCCACTTTCTCAGGGGATGGTGGACCCCAGGCTGTAATGTCATGGCTAGAATCCACATTGATGATCTTCATGAATCTGGAGATGCCTCCATAGTGGAGGGTGAAACTCATTATGTACAAGTTTCATGACTCCACCAAAAGGTGGTAGGATGTGATCTCACAGGCGGCACACTAGAAAAATATGGCTTGGGATGATTTTCAGTGTATCTTCTATGATTACATCTATATAGAGACCATGAGGGTGATCGAGCTTCAGAGTTCATGAGTCTAGCGTATGGTACACTTTCTGTAATGGAGTAGTCCTATAGCTTCGCCTACCTGTATCCATTTAAAACCTATTCATGGGGAGATGAGTTGCTCCTTGGATGGAAGTTTGAGGATGGCCTCAGGTAGGATATTTGATCTTCTATGATCATCTTCAGGTTGGATTCGATATCTTGTATAGCCAACCATGCACTGATCACCGAATGCAATCTGAGGGATTTTGGAGTCGTGGGCCATGGTGGTTCAGCATCCACGGTTAGTGCTTCTCTGGCTGAAAGTAGGAAGTTCCACATGGAGATTACACAAGGATATCATAGTACGCAAGAAGCATCTTTTGGTTGCTAGGTGGTGTGCTACAAGTGTGGGATGGTCAGGCATATGAGGCCAAATTGATCTAGGGACCCAGTAGAGTGATGATCTAGAAGCAAGAATGGTCATCTTTAGTGCTTATGTCAGTTCTTTTCACTCGCAGCTAGTTACAAAGGTTCTTCTCTGACTTGGAATTCAAGAGTTCCACCACCAATTGCTCCTTATTCAAGGAATTGGAGTTCTTCTCGCCGTTCTGGCTGAGGTGGTGGTCATTGATGTGGTATTCAGTCGCAAGGATTTCAGCCCAAACATGATGGATCTTCTCAGTGAGGTCAGGCCAGGTCATGGGGCAGCATTGTTGGTCTATCATTTGCGGTGGAGCAGGCCCAACAGCAGTAGGATCCCAAACCATCTACAATTCAAGGTATGATCCTAGTTTCCTCAATTTTATCTCCTGCTCTTTTTGATACATGGGTTTCCAATAGCTTTATATCTATTTCTGTTGTGCAAAGCCTTAGGCTCTGTATCTTTTCTTCTGCTGATATCTTCATGATAGACACTCTTTTGGGGACGAGAATAGCATGTCTACGTCAGTGCAAGGACTTCCCTCTTGTGGTTTATGGGTGTCACTTCTTATGGGACCTCTATGAACTATATATGGAGGGTTTTGATGTCATTTTTAGAATGGACTGGTTAGTTCCCTTCTAGGAAGTCGTCGACAATTATCGATGTGGGGTGAGTTTCACATCACCAATGGGTAGATCATTTCTTCATAAGGGTGAATGGGATGTCTATTAGAGTAGAGTGGGACCCATGCATCATGGGTTTGGAGGAGTTACAACCCATGTTGCTAGTTTATATCTGGATGACTTGGGGACATCACATTTAGACATTCCTCTAGTGGTGGATGGTTTCAGGGATGTCTTTCTAGAGGATGTTTTAGGTTTTCCTCTAGAGAGTGAGGTGGGATTTTCATTTCATCTTTTTTTATGGGCAGAACCTGTGTCCATTCATCCTTATATGATAGCTACACAAGAGTTATAGGATATCAAGAAGAAGTTTGAGGAGTTGAGGGAATAGGGTTTTTTCCGAACCAACACTTCTCCGTAGGGTTCACCTGTCGTATTTGTGAAGAAGGAAGATAGTACCCTCAGTCATTGTGTGGATTATCGGAAGTTGATCTAGTTGATGGTCAATAACTGATATCACTTGCCGAGGATTTATGATCTATTAGATCAGTTTCAAGGAGCCCAGGTGTTCTCAATGATTGAATTGAGATCCATTTATCACCAGTTGCGCATTAGACCATCTGATATACCACTTACAGCTTTTTATAGTAGGTTTTTTCTATACGAGTATGTGTTTTTTCTATTTGGCCCCATGAATGCGCCTACAGACTTCATGGTACTGATGAACCATGTGTTCCAACCATACATGGACTCCTTCATGGTTGTCTTCATGGATGATATCTTGGTGTACTCTCACACTTGACACAACCATTCTACCCATCTTATGAACGTTTTGAGTACATTGAGGAAGGATCAGTTATATGCTAATTATAAAAAATTCTACTTTTAGAAGAACCAGATTCACTTCTTTGGTCATGTTATCTTAGATACAGAAGTATCAGTAGACCTAGAGAAAGTGAGGGTAGTAGTTTCCCGGGTGAATCTAAAAATCATCTTTGAGGTGCAGAGTTTTCATGAGATGGCTGGATAATACATACATTTCATAAAATACTTTTCAAGCTTAGTGGAAACAATGATAGTCCTGACCTAGAAGGTTGAAATTTTCTTGCGTTTAGATTATTGTAAGTCCTCTTTTCAGGATTTGAAAGGGATGTTTAATTCAGTAGTGATGCTGGTATAGCTAGAGTTGGGCATGAGATATAATGTTTATTGTGATGCTTTAGGTAACGGTTTGGGAGCTGTTCTTATACAGGGGGAAGGGGTCACTGCGTACAAGTCTCAGTAGTTGAGGCCACATGAGAAGAACTACCTGTCCCATGATCTCGAGTTGGCTGTTGTCGTTCATGCTTTATATTGTTAGAGAAATTATCTTCTAGGAGATAATTTTTTTGTTTTACCTGAAAAAAAAATCCTCAAGTACATCTTCACTCATCATGACCTGAATTAGATACAGGGAAGGTGGGTTGAGTACATTCAGTCTTTTGACATTGAGATTTCCTATACGCCTTTGAAAGGAAATGTGGTGGTTGATGTGCTGAGAAGGAGGAATCAGATATAGGTAGTTCATGAGGGGAAAAGTGAGTGGAAGCTTATGGATATGTTCTCTAAGATGAATTAGGAGGTTCACGATAGATAGGGGAAGATGTTTCCTTCTTATATAGTTGTGACCTAAACTCTTCTTAATCATGTTTGAATGAAGCAGCTAGTAGATTCTGAAGGCCTAGTCCTATGGGAACGAGTTTCAGGAGAGGACCTTATTCCAGGATGGGCAATAGGCAATGAGGATGAGATCTTTCATTTCCAGGGGCGCGTATGGGTGCCAGCATACATACGCGATGAGCTGATTCAGACTTTAATTCCTCAGTTTGTGCAGTTCATCCTGGAGTCACCAAGATGTATCGTGAACTACACCGTTAGTATTGGTGGATGAGTATGAAAATTGATGTTGCTGGTTTTGTCATGAAGTGTTCCACATGTCAGTGGGTAAAGGTAGAGCATCAATGACCAGTAGGGCTTTTGCAGTAGTTAACCATTCTTGAGTGGAAGTGGAATGATGTCGTGATGGATTTCATGAAATGGTTGCCGAGTTCACCTCAAGGGAATGATTTAGTATGGGTTTTCATTGACAGACACAAGATGGTTGCTCACTTCTTACCAATTAAGGAGACCTTCAGTGTTGATCAGTTGGTAAGTTTGTACATCTGAGAGATTGTATATCTACACGGGCTTCCAAAATAAATTTTTTCAGACAGAGATGCAGGTTATACATCTCGAGTCTAGAAGTTGCTTTAGATGGCTTTGGGTACATTGCTACTTTTGAGTACAAATTACCATCCCAAGAAAGATGGACCGTCTGATCATACTATTCAGGTCCTTAAGGACATGCAAACGAGCATCCATTTTGGATTTTGGAAATTCATTAGAGAATCACATACCACTTGTGGGTTTTTCTTAAAATAATAGTTTTCAAGAAACTATTCAGATGGAACCTTATGTGGCATTGTACAGTAGGCCATGCTGATCACCATTATGTTGGTTGGAGAAAGGAGTGGCAGTTATTTTGGGACCATTTCTTGTTCATGAGACCATAGAGTAGATAGAGTTGATCTGGAGGAGGATAGTTATTGCACAGTCATGACAGAAATCGACTGCTGATCAATGGAGATGACCTCTGTAGTTCGAGGTCAGGGATCCAGTTTTCCTACGGGTCATACCGAGGTTGGGTCATAGAATGATTTGAAGACAGGGTAATCTTTCATTGAGGTACGTCAGGCCGTTTAAGGTGTTGTAGAGCATTGGTATGGTTGCCTATCAGTTGATGTTACCTCAGATGTATCGGGCTATGCATGACATCTTACATGTTTCTCAGCTTCGATGTTACTTCTTAGACTAGTCTTATGTCTTCCAACCCATGGAGGTGGTGTTGGAAGTGGATGCATCTTTTGAAGAGAATCCTTCCAGATTGTCGATTGAAGTACAAAGGTTCTCTATGGATAGTCTATTCCCCTGGTATGAGTGCTATGAACGAATGGGAGAGTGTAAGATGAGGCTTGGTAGAGGGAGGTGGATGTATAATCGTAGTGGTTAGAGCTATTTAGGGTTTCTTATTCTACGCCGCCGGGATAGGGAAATTAGAGGGAGAATTTATTTAAGGGGGGAAGTTTGTAAGAACCCATATCTTATTTCAAGTATGTTTTCCTTTTCAGTTATTTTTTTTAGAAAAAGAAGAATTTCGGGAAATTTTTAAAGAACACGCCATGCACTTTATGAGTAACACCATGTACTGCGTTGCTGCATGAATCCATGTGCAGTTCGTGTAATGACCGCACACACGACAATGTAGAGGTGACATGAAGACTTCCAGAAGAGGAGTATAGAAACAGAATGTACACACAATTTACTTCTAATGTACACACTGTGTATTTTCCATTTTTCATTAAAAGCACCATGGTTTCATGTGATGGACATAAAGATCTTCTTCTAGGTTTAGTTCGTCTGTGAGCTCCTATATAGCCGTGATCTTTCCTTACACCCCCGATTACACACCCATTCTCCATATCAACCCCGTCAATTGTGTTGGGATCGAAAAAGAATGCAATTCTTCTGTAGATCTTAATATCCAAAATCCGCCTCTTTCTCAAGTTATCCTCCATTGAACTTATTAGAAGTTTTTTTTTGTAGATCTACGGTGTTCATGGAGGATTCAAGGATTTAGGTTCATGTATAAGGATCTCCTAACACCAATGTAGGTGGGTCGTTCCTTTCCATTGAACGTATTAGAGTTAGATGTTCAATTTTTCCCAATACCCTTAAATGGGGTATTTCTTGGTTACCATTTTAACCATGTTAATTTCCTTCTATGCTGGTATATGTGAGTAGAGGTTAATTGGATGGGAATAGGGTTTATTTTTATGCCATGGAGGTTTTTTCCCATGAATGTTTTGTTTACAACTGTTTGTTCATGTTTATATGGTTAGGCTTCATTGATGTTATCCCATGCCGTGTAGTTTTGGAGGGAGAAATTATTTTATCTGACATGCATGAGATGTTAAAGACTGTTTAGCCAAGTAGTTCTTAAGGTTTACATTGTCCGTATCACATTGCAATGCCGGTATGACTTACACAGGGCCATGAGAACATGGTTTAGAAGACTATAAGTGGAATTGACTGTGTGAGCTTCCTTAGAGTGTTTTTATCACTTTTAACTATATGGGTAATTGATAGTGTGAGATTCCTCAGAGAGTCTTTATAACTTTTGACTATCGTGGGAATTGATCCTGTGAGCTTCCTCAGAGAGTCATTCCCACTTTGGACTCTATGGGGAAATGACCATGTGTACTTCCTGGGTGAATCTTTATCACTTTTGACTATAACGGTAATTGACCAAGTGATCTTCCTCAGAGTGTCTTTATCATTTTTTAATATATTGGAAATTAAACATGTGTGCTTCCTCAGAGATTATTTATCACTTTTGACTATAAGGGGAATTGACCGTGTGATCATCCATAGAGAGTATTCAATGATTCAGGCTATAATGGGAATTTACTAAGAGAGCTTCCTTATAGAGACTTTGATATCCATGTAATTGAACTAGAGGGGTAGACTGTGTGTGCTTCTCAGAGGGTTTCTTGTGTTGCTAGGTAGGAACAGAGGGGATAGGCAGTATGTACTTCTAAGAGGGTTATCTATTTGTGTTTTTTCCTTGATAAGAAATTTACTTGACACACAAAACTGAATTCTCTGAAACAATAGTATTTGTTAATGTAGTGTACTTCCTTGTTTACAGCCTTCTCTTGTTCATTACCTTCAATATATTCACTGACTGTTAGTCACAAATCTTGTGGTTTTTTCCTATTTGGATTTATTATCACACCGTATTTGGGCCATGATTTTGGGCCCAAACAGATTATATTTCTACAGGTATAGATAACGATAAGCACCCTTCAACATTATGTACTTGAGTGTGGTGGAGCTAGAGAGAATGCGAACAACTTGGGGCTTGCGATGCAGAGAAGCTGTTATCTATTTTTATCATGTACTTTAGTTTAGTACTATTTGTATTCTAGCATTGGGGTTTGTTTGCATGCTTTAATAGATATATGTATCACACATCATTATATATATTCAGTAGTTTCTTCTTACTTTTAGTCTTCCGCTGTTTAATATTGTTTTTCATTTTATTACTTCCGATGTGTACTCTTCCAATGAGGGAATAGTTTCCCCATTACCAAACCCAATGCCCTCACTGCTAGTTGACGGCCTCTGGTGTTCGGGGAAATGCACTTGAGGGCATGTGACCAACTGGGGTACGTGGCACCTCTAGGTGGATTCCATAACCGATACATTACAGTTATCATACAACAAAAAAAATTTAAATTACACTACTGAAATCCAAATCGTACAAATTAAAAAATGAAAACATATTATAAAGAGGTAAATTGAGATACATAATGGTCACATGAAGTTACACAAAACATTGATTCCTCATTGGAGGAACACTCATGGGAAATTAAAATATTTATTTTAATTAAAAAACTAATTCCCATTGATTAACAAGGATTTATAGAGAACACGTTCAAGGGTAATTATATGAAAACAAAACCAAAAGGAAAATGGGTGTGGAAAAGGTCAATGTTATATTACTAAATGATAACAATAAGATAATTTTTTATTTCTAGACCCTTTTCATAAATTTAATGTATTTATTTCACTATATATAATTAAAACATAATGATATATACATACTTTATGTGTAGAATTTCATTCATCAATTTTTTTGCACTATAATTTCATTTTTTTATAAATTATGAGTACTCAAGATTAATTTTTAATTCATGAAACACTAAAATCATATTTTAAAGAACACATAACTAAAAAAGGGACAGCTTAGATATTCTCCATGTCATCAAACATTAACCATAAAAAATGATTATAAAATTGTATGATAACTAAAAAAATGGATCAACCATAAAATGATACCCAAATCTTCAAAATTAAATAGTAATAACCAATGTTAAATAAAAATTATACCATAAATAAATATCTTTAAAATATTCCATACATTTCATAACTATGTTCAAAACCCAATGATTAAAAGTATTTAGTCATATATTATTCCCAGATAAAAATACCTATTCCTAAAATAAAATCCCATATCATTATGTAATAATCATAATCACTAATTATAAATGTAACACCCCTACCCCAGAAGTGCAGAGTCGGTGCATTATTATGTATCATCGGGATGATCACAAAAGATCATGTCTCAAAACACCGATTAATTTAGTATCCTTTGAAGTACTAGATACATTCATAAGGTTTACATTACATCATTAAATGGAAAAATACAACAACATTGTTTCTATAGATAACACCGAAATCCCATAGACTATCCCTGTAGTCCAGTCATAATATTCTTCTTCACATCCTAGGAAAACTAAATCATAGAAAGGGGTGATATCAGATGCTCAGTAATGGTAAAAATATAGCGGAAACATTCATAAATAAGCATAAACATTAAATGAAATGTATAAAACTAAGAAAATCCTTCTCAACATAAACTTCATCATAATATGGAAAATATAAATCAAAATAATGTCATTTACTTACTCACATGGTTATTTTGCTGGTCGAATAACCACATGAAATATCAGTAGCCACTTTCATAATGATGGAATGCATAATTCCAAACATGCATAACCACATAGTCACGAACTTTCCAAGACTACCAATAATATTTTTTCTAGGCCTTGTGCCAAGACACTAGTTGGTATCATGAGACCTACCGATGCATCAAGGAGCTATATCGGGCTCCACCTGTCACATAATAAGTCCAATGCATGCCTCATATGAAAAGGTTTAAACGAAACATAATCATTCGTATCAAAACATGCATACGAAATGTCAATACATTTTCCATAAACCATTAATGGTGTAAAAATAACACATCCAAAGTCAAATATATCACAAAACCGTCAATTCAATATGGATGTTTTTTATCATAATAAATCAACATACAATAAGCTTAAATTACATATAAGGATATTGATATAGATGAAATCAAAAAGTTTTTAGAGAAATAAATCTATCTATTTTGAAATCATTTAAAATTAATAAAATTATAAAAGAAAATATTTATTTTGGAAATATTCTTATATTCTTTTAAGGGAAGCATTGATGATTTTTTAACGGCAGAAAATATCCACACCCTCTGTATAAGATAAATAAACATTCTTACCATAAATTTGTCTAAAAGCTTAAAAAGTACCTTGTTTGGAAAACGACAGAAAGATTCGTTTCAAAATGTATAAGGTCAAATAAGGGTATAAATGACTTTATACCATTATCTAGTAATTAGTAAAAATGTTTTGAAATACATTTTTAAGAATCATGGTTTTGGATAATAAAGTGGCCCTAGTAGATGATTATATATAAATAACCTCCTATAATGAGGAGATTTTGAAATTAACCCATGCCTTGTACTTTTCCTTGGTTGATTGTAGGTTAACATTCTTGTATAATGCTGAAATAATTGTAATTGAATTATAAAATAATCATATACATTAATATGATAGCATATATGATCTTTTAATATTTCTTTGGTAATAATATATTAGTATTATCGTCGTTTCAGGTGTTAACTGATTCATTTTCCTTAATATGATTTTTTACGTAAGTAATGTTTGCTATGGATATTATGTATCTTATTCATATTCAGAATGATATTAAGCCTTTAAACGTTATTTTTAATCATCAATTGAAAATTATTCTTGAATGGATACGATGGGGAATGAATCTTGTCGCGTGCGTGGAGACGGTAATCCATACATACGCACGAGCGACAATATAATTCTTTTGATATTAAAATAATAGATAATTGGATGGTATATCGTATATAAAGAATCATTATAATGTTATATTTATTATTTACATCAATTATACATCATTATTATACCCATCCATACAATAATGTATTTATTAAAAACTACACCACGATGTGGAGACGGTAAGTCGTACTTATGCACGTATGGTGACATATCATTCAATGGATTAATAAAATAATGAATATGGTTGTACCATATTTTTAATAAAGTCAAAGTATATAGATGATATTGGAGTTATTATTTAGGTTGGAAACAACAATGACAGAGGATATTGAAGTAGAAGGGAACTAGAAACAGGTGATGAAATATGTATATCTTCTTGAGGTTCTTCATTTTGATTTGATCAAAAGGGCTCCATAGGATGGAATTATAAACAAAGTAAATCCTCTAGGATGCATTGAGGATAGTTTATAGGGTACATGGGAAGGGGTTTTCCGAGCCAAAAGGTCATGACGGTTTGAATTAGAGTAGAGGGGGAGTTCCCTTTTATAAGAGGAGTGAGGGGCGCCATTGGAAAAGCTAGAAATATCATTATAATAATAAAATCATTTTTGGTTTGTAATGGATCTGAAATTAATTATATAAAGGATAAGGTGTGTATGGGTCTAAAACCATTCATCTAATATATTTTAGACATATTTTGGTCACTATATTATCCATATCTTTTTTATTTAACTCTTAGTTAAATAGTTTAACATTTACCATGTCTCTTTGTACTTTTATATTATATTGTAAATAAAATTACTATATTCTTCCAAGAAGACCCCAAGTGGTTCACTAATGATACACATATCATTATATTAGTCTATTCGTTGATCCATAGATTTTTTGGAATAGAATATCATATAATAATATAATTTTTATTTTAAAAACGTTTTTATGTCAATTTTGACACCATTTGGTATTTTGTTTTTTCTAAATTAATTACATCATTATTAATTAGAAAAAAATTCATGTAACATAGCATAATATTTCATATTAATCTAGAAAATTAGTAGAATTCATAAAACATATCAAATTACATTTATTTGGATATTTATAATATCAATTATTTTAATATTTCATTAATTAGGTAATTACTACATCATCATTGTGTCAAAAATAAATTAAATTATTTAAGGTCTATAAAATAAAAATAAAATACCAATATGTAAGAAATCTTTCTATATTTCTAATGAATATTTATAGTCGAATTTATCATATGTGTAACCCTATATTAAAAATGGTTTAGTTATTAAACTATGAATTAACACTTTTAACTCTTCTTTGAATTAAATAATAATAAATGTCCTAATCTAATCCAAGTGGACCTAAAGGATCATATTTTTTTCCTATGGTTTTTTTTGGTCATATTAAACTTATCCAATATAATTAGTAAATATTTTAGGGTAATAATAATATCAATTTTACCCTTAAATACCATTTTTACTTGTAACTGTGGTAAATAAAAGTAAAAAGTTACTATTCACCAAATATTATTTGTATCTTATTAAACCAAAATATACCTACGATATCAACCGTGTCTCTTGGAGTTTTAAAATTCAACTCATCGATGCAGTAAGATTATGTTTTATGTAAATTGTCAAATACTCCTAGGAGGGGGTAAAAGGTGGTAAAAAGTTCAATAAAATTTTTATATATATTAAATTATTATAAACAGACTTCAATGAATAAAATTGAACTTATATAGGTATTATGTATTTATTTTGACCAATTTTTTTTTAATAAAATATATAATTTTTTAAATAAAAATTCTTTTTGAAATTATAATTCAGTGTTTTTCACTATTCATAAAAATTGCATGTTTTCTTAAAAATACCAAAAATTCACCTTATGCTAATTTCGATACTCCTAATTCAAAAATAAAGTCCATTTTGAATGATAAAATTTAAAAAATTTCAAAAAGTTGGTATTACAATTCAAAACGATAAGATTGATTGGTTGTGGTGTGTCCGAACTCGAAGTTGTGTACAACACACGCAATTGTATTATTAAAAGAGAAGTGTATTATGGAAGGTTGGGGTGTTACATTCTTCCCTCCTTCAATTAATTTCATCCTAAAAATTTATAGAATATTACTACAAAAAAAGACTCAGGTTGTTCTTCATCATAAGTTCCTTGTGTACCCACATTGCCTCTTCCATGCTATAGTTTCTCCATATATCTTTTACCAGACGAGTCGTCCGGTTTCACAACACTTGTTCTCTTTTATAAGGAACCTTGACAGGTTCTTCGCAATAAGATAGATCAGGTTCCAGTTCTAATTCATCATAGGGGAGTACATGCGTTGTGTCCAGCATGTATTTTCTCAACAGTGATACATGGAATATATCATGAACTTTGAAGAGACTTGGCGGCATTGCCAAATGGTAAGCTAAAACCCCGATACATTCTAGAATTTCAAATTGTCCGACGTACTTGGGACGTAATTTATCCTTCTTATCGAAACATATAACACCCTTACATTGGGATACCTTCATGAAAACATGATATCCTACCTGAAATTCCAAATTCTACATTCCGTTATCGGGATAGCTCTTCTGCCTTCTTTGAGATACTTTGATGTGGTTTTGAATTACCTACACCTTTTCCATTGTTTCCACCACCAGTTTTAGGCGTATGAGTTTTATTTCACCAACATCATCCCAACTGGTTGGTGCGCAACATCTCTTTCATTATAACGCTTCATAGGGTGACATCTGAATACTTGAATGGAAGCTATTGTTATAAAAAAATTTGACCAGAGGGAAATAATGATCCCACATACCTTGTAAGTCAAGTGAGTATGATCTAAACATGTCTTAAAAGATTTGAATAGTCCATTATTATTGTCCATCATTTTTGGGGTGGTAGGCAGTGCTAAATAAATGTATAGTATCTAAGGATTTCTAAAGACTTTTCCAGAATCTTGATGTAAAGCATGTATCATGATCATAAACAATCGATAGGGGTTCTCCATGATGGCTCATAACTTCATTATTATATATTCTTGCTAGACGTTCAAGTGGGAAATATTCTCTTATAAAAAGAAAATGTTCTGACTTGGTAAGGCGATCAACAATGACCCATATTTCATCGTTCCTTCTAGGAGTCATTGGTAGTCCCATGAAAAGGTCTATCATAATATTATCCCATTTCCACTCATCTATGGAAAGTGGTTTCATGACTCCTCCAGGATGTTTCCTTCCAGCTTTCTATTGTTGACAGACCATATATCTTGACACAATATCTGCAATCTCCCTCTTCATGTTGTCCCACCAAAAATGTTCTTTCAAAACTCTATACATCTTAGTGCTATTAGGGTGTATATAGAAATTGGAGCTCTGAGAATCATCTAACATTTCTCTTTTTAGATTATATATATTGGGAACACAAAGTCTCATCCCAAATTTCAAAATTCCATCTTCATATATGAAGTCACTCAATCTCCTGTTATTCACATCATTAATCTCTTTTGAAACTTTTTATCATCAGCCAGGGAACATTTTATCCTTTCAAGTAAAGACGATTTTGAAACCATTTGAAAAATAATTAATGTTTCACCTTCTATGGTTATTCATGTATCCATCATTATGAGATCAATGAAAAAAGGATCCCTTTTAACTATCATTTTTTTCAAAACAGCATGATCGTTTCTTCTCAAAGCATATGCCACCTAATTTTCCTTCCCCCGATTGTAGTGTATCGGTCAATCGTAATCCTTGAGTAGTTCAATCCATCTCTCTTGCCTCATGTTGAGTTTTTTTCAACGAGAAAATATACTTCAGACACTTGTGATCAGTATAAATATCACAATTTTCACCATAGAGATAGTGTCTCCGAATCATCAAAGAAAACATTAAAGCTACTATCTCAATATCATGAGTAGGATGGTTTTTCTCATGAATTTTTAGCTCTCGTGATGCATAGGCAATAACCCTATCATTCTGTATAAGGACACAACCATGACTTTTATTAGAAGCAACACTATAAATAAAAAACATGTCATTCCCCGAGGGTAGGGTCAATGTATGAGCATTGAATAATATTCTATTAAATTAAATAAAACATTATTCACATTCTTTTGTCTAATTAAATTCCACCCCTTTACGTGTGAACTTGGTTAATGGGTTAGCCAATCAGAAAAAATTCTGGATGAAATGTTGATAATAATCTACTAAACAAATAAAACCGTGTAACTCAGTTATACTTGTTGGTACTGGCCATTCTTGGAATGTTCTTGTCATTGAAGGATCAACGTAGATTCCATCCTTAGTGACTATATGGCCATGAAAAGAAGTATCCTAAAGAAAAAATTCACACTTTCTAATCATCCCATATAACTTTTGTCTTCTAAGCGTCTTCAAGAAAATGAACAAGTGATTTTCATGATCTTCATATCATTTGTAGTATACAATGATATCATTAATAAATACCACTAAAAATTAATCAATATATTCCATGAAAACTCTGTTAATTAGATCCATGAATGTAGTGGGTGCATTAGTCAACCAAAAAGGCATTATTGTAAACTATTAATGTGCATACCAGGTTCAAATTGTTGTTCTTATAATGTGTTCCTTATTCACACAAAACTAATGATATCTAGATTAAAGGTCAATCGTTGAAAAGTATTGAGCTCCATGAATTTGGTCAAATAAATAATCAATGTGGGGTAGGGGATAGTTGTTATTTATTGGTATATCATTGATCTCCCAGTAGTCCATGCACGACCTCATAGGTCTATCTTTATTCATAACTAAATGAACAAGGGCTCCTCATGGAGAAACACTAGGAAGAAGAAATCCATTATTACTCAATTCCTCTCGTTGTATCTATAGTTCCACTAATTCCACAGTGTCCATTCCATAAGGGTTCTTTGATATAGGCCTTGACCCAAGAATAAAATCAATGGAAAACACAATTTCTCATTCCGGAGGATGTTGAGGTAAATCCTCTAGAAACACATCATCATATTTTTGGAAAATTGGTGCATCCTCTATTTGAACTTTCCTTTCCTCACCCATAGTTATTTAATTATCTTCCTCCACAATAATTGAATTTAGTTGAGCTATTGGGGGTGGATCTAGATAATAATTTGTTTGTGACACTTCTACTTTAATTATAAGGTGCTCATTATCATCATCAAAAATTATAAACTCCATCTACTTACAAATAATTGTCACATCATGTTCCAAAAGACAATATATACCGAGGATTATATCAAATTAAATCATTGGTATGATGATGAGATAAGCAGATAAAGAACATTTATATACCCTAATGGGGACTGATTCACAAAGCATTGTTGCAATGATACTTCCCTTAGGAGTTTTGACCGACAACTCCCTTATTAAATCAGATTGGATATATCTAATTTTTTTAGAAAAAATGGTTAGATATGAAACAATGCGATGATCCAGAATCAAATATTGCATTTTCTAAACTTGAGGAAAACCTTAAATTACATTCCACCACATCTTTCGGAGCTTCAACTACAACAGTAGTGATAACATAATCTTGGCCTTGGACCCTTGGCCTTTTCTGAGGTTAGTTCCCTTAGTGCTTTGGAAATTAATTTTCATAATTCCACCTTTCTCTACAATTGTATCATTCAATAGTGATAGCCTTTTTCTCCCACATGAATTCATGATCTTGGTGGACATTTGCACCACACTTGTAGCAGACTCCCATTCTCGTCAGGAAAGTATTGGGGTGTCTCTTCCAAAATTTACTACGGGATGGATATTTAACTTTTCCCTTCTTCCCCTTATTTCTATTTCCAGAGTGTTCGAAAGATCTCTTCACCACTTTCTTTTCTTTAATGTAATAAGACTTAGAGAATTCTTTTTCTGTCTTGATATCACATGAGACAATATATTTGTATAATAAGAAATATTGTGAGACTAATGCTCAAACGTGAAATGGTTTTGACTGATCAAAGAAATGACTAATATTACTTCTTAGGCTACGTATATAATCTGTAGCATGCCTCACTAACCTTGTAATGTTAGCCTCATACTTTACCACATTCTCATCCTCCTTTTGACTCTTACTCCGAAATTGCCTTTCCATATCTGCTTGATGGTCACGAGGAATGTATTTTTCTATGACAATATCTTTAATCTCTATCCATTCCATATTATATAATTCATCATCTTCCTTTGTGTTTTGAATCAATGACCATCTTTGATCAGCATATCTAGTGAGGCAGTAAAATGCCATGACAGCGTTTTCCCATTCGCTACTCCCTAAGGCGTGGAACATTTTTTTCTAAGGAATTTATCCATTGCTTAACTACTAGTGTATTTGTACCACCATTTAATTTTGGGGGTTGTTTCTTCATGAATTTATCTAACATTGATCCTCCAAGTTCTGGATCATGGTGCTCCGTACGGGTAATGTTATTATTTATAACCTGAGTGAGTTGTCCTAGTATTGTGATAAGATGATCAGAACCAATTCCATCACCACCTCCACTATAATTATCTTGAGTAGGAGGTAAATCCCCACATAGAGTGCGTGCATTGATATAGTTTCCATTACTTCCACTAGGTGCCATTTCTAAACAATGGCATAAACTGGATTAGTTTATGAATCGAAATACATAATTCGAAACTTGTAAACCACTAAACATAAATTGAACAATTTATGGATATATTCAATAATCCTAAAGAAATTATCTTTTAGAATTTGTATACATATAATCCCTTCGTAATTGTTTTTAATGAAAAAGATAATTATCCTAAGCATATCCCCTAGAGTTTCATAACCAAGAGTGCAGCAAGACCCGTTGTCGTGCACCAGTTTCTGTTCGAGTCTAGCTCAAATCGGTGTTTTCAAGTTTTACCCCTAGGTACATCTATTCTGGAGCAACCTCTACCTTCTTGTATCTAGACATGAATGTATTTTTTATTAAAATCACAAAATCTCTATAGTATCAAAATTTTAGGATGTTCTTCTATATTAATCCTCAAATTCTATCTTAGGGTAATGTGCTCTAATCAGAGTTTATCTAAATCTAGATTCCATGGTATGTAGTACACGTTCTCTGATACAAAATGTAATGCCACAACCCAAGAAGCAAAGATTCAATGCATTATTAAATATCATTGGCAGTATCACAAAAGATCATGTCTCAAAATATCGATTAGATTAGTAGCTTTAGAAGTAATAGATACATTAATAAGGTTTACATTACAGCATAAAATGGAAAAATACAACAACATTGTTTCCATAGACAACACTAAGATCCCATAGACTATCCCTCTAGGTTAGTCATAATATACTTCTACGCATCCTGGGAAAAATAAAACAAAGAAATGGATGAGATCAGATGCTCGATAAGGATAACAATATAGAAGAAACATTCATAAATAAGCATAAACATTTATGAAAATGAATAAAACTAAAAAAAATATTTTTCATCAATAACTTCATCATTATATGTAACATATTTATCAAAATAATGAAATTTACTTACTCATATGAATATTATACTAGTCGAATAATCACCTACAATATGAATAGACACTTTCAAAATGATGGAATGTATAATTCCAGAAATTCATAACCCCATAGTCAAAGCCTTGTTCCCAGACTATATATAAGATTGTCTCAAGGCAATGTTCCAAGACACTAGTTTCTCTAATGAGACCTATCAATTCATCGAAGATCTATAGTAGGCTCCACCTATCACATACTATGTCTAATGCATTCATCATATAAAATGGTTAAAACATAACATAATCATTCGTATTAAAACTAGCATAAGAAATGTCAATACATTATACATAAACCATGAATTGTGTAAAAATAACACAGTTACAGTAAAATATTTTACAAAACCTTCAATACAATATGGACGTTTTGTTTCATAATAAATCAACATCAAATAATCTTAAAATCCATCAAAGGATGTTGACATAGATGAAATCAAAACCTTTTTAGAGGAATATCTCTTTCTATTTTGAAATCATTTAAAATTATTATAATTTTATTATAAATCATTTATTCTAGAAATATTCCTTTTATATTTTTAGGTAATCTTTGAAAATGTTATAATGGCAGAAAATATCCACACCTATAGTATAAGATAAAAAAATTATTACCTTAAATTTGTCGAAAAGGTCAAAAAGTAGCTAGTTTGGAAAATGACAGAATGATTCATTTGAAAACATATAAGGTAAAATAATGCTATATATGACTTTATCACATTAACTAGTAAATAGTAAAAATGTTTTGAAATACAACTTCAACAAACATGGTTGTTGATTATAATGGGGTCCCAGTTGATAATTACATATACACAAACTCAGATAATGAAGAGATTTTGAAATTAACCCTTACCTTGTACTTTTCCTTAGTAGAGGGTAGGTTAACATCCAGTATAAGGGTGAAATAATTGTTATTAAATTATAAAAGAATCATATACATTAATATGAAATCGTATGTGATCTTTTAATATATCTTTGTAAATAATATTTTAGTAATATCACCGTTTCAGGTGTTAACTGATTCGTTTTCCTTTATATGATTTGATACATAAGTAATGTTTGTTATTTATATAATGTATCTTATTTATATTCATAATTATATTATGTCTTTAAACAATAATTTTAATCGTCAATTAAAAATTATTATTGAATGGATATGATGGGGAATGAATCTCATCATGTTCGTGGAGAGGGAAATTTATGCGTATGCACGAGCGACAATATCAAATTTTTTATATTAAAATAATAGATAATTGGATGGTATATCATATATACAGAATCCTTATCATATTATATTTATTATTTAAGTCAATTATATATCATTATTATACCCATCCAAATAATAATGTATTGAATAACAACTACACCATGACGTCGAGACGGTAAGCCGTACGTATGCACGTATGGTAACATGTCATCCAAAAGATGGATAGAATAAAGAATATGGTTATAACATATTTATAATAACATCATAATATATATAAGATACTGGGGTTATTATTTTATATGGAAACAACAATGAAATAGGATGTTTAAGAAAAAGGAACTTGAAAGAGGTGATGAAATATTTACCTCTTTTACGGGTTCTTCTTTTTGATTTGATCAAAAGAGCTCCATAAATTGGATTTTTACTAATTTAATGCCTCAAGGATGAAGGTAGGACATTTTAATGGGTATTTGGTCAGGTTTTGTCCAGGAAAAATGGATTTTAAGATGACATTTAGAGAGAACGGGGGTTACCTTTTATAACAGGGATGACTGGAAACTTAGGAAAAGAAAGAAATATTTTTTATAATAATATTATTTTCGGTTTCAAATGGCTCCAAAATGAATTATTTAATGTATAAGGTGGTTATGGGTCACAAAAAAACTTGTCAAATAGGTTTTTTAGAGGTTTGGATCACTATATTAACCATATCTTTTAGATTTAACTCTTAGTTAAATAGTTTGACATTGACCATGTCTCGTTGTATTTTTATATTGTATGGTTAATAAATTTACTATATACTTCCATGTAAACCCAAATTGGTTCAGTAATGATATATCTATAATTATATAATCCTTTTGGAATGAACTTAGATTTTTAGGAATAGAATATCATTTAATAATATAATATTTGTTTTAAAAACTATTTTATGTCAATTTCGATTCTATTTTGTATTTTGTTTTTGATAAATTCATAACAGAAACATTACATAGAAAAAATCCTTCTATCCAACCCTAATATGCCATATTAACAAAAAAATTTGTTTAATTCATAAAAAGTCTCAAATTACATTTATTTAGATATTTATAAAATCAATTCTTTTAATATTTCATCAATTAGGTAATTACTATATAATTATTTTGTCGAAAATAAATTAACAATTTTAATTTCCAAAAAATATAAATAAGATAAAATTATTTATTAAATATTTTTATCTTTATAATTAATATTTATAGTATTATTTATTAACCCTATATTAAAAATGTATTAGTTATTAATCATTAAATTTATCACTTTTTAACTCTTCTTTGAATTAAATAATAATAAATGTCCTAATCTAATCCAAGTGGAACTAATGGATAATATTTTATTCCTAAGGTTTTCTCGGTCTAATTACTCTTATCCAATAGAATTAATACTTGTGTTAGGGTAATAATAATATCATTTTTCCATTAAATACCCTATTTACTTTTATCCGTGGTAAATAAAAGTAAAAAGTTACTATTCACAAATAATTATTTTCATCTCATTGAACCAAATTTTCCTTAATGATATCAACTGTGTCTCTCCATTTTTTGAAATTCAACTCACAGAAGTGGTAATATTATGTTTTATGTAAATTTTCAAATGCTCACATGAGGTGGTTAAAAGACGGTAAAAAGTTCAATAAAATTTTTATATATCTAAAATTATTACAAACTGACTCCAATGAATTGAATTGAACATATATAGATATTATGTATCTATTTTGACCTAAAATAAATTCATTCAAAATTAATAATTTTATAAATAAAAATTCTGTTTTAAACTATAACTCGGTGTCTTTTACTAATCATCAAAAGTTGAATTTTTTCATAAAAATACCAAAATATCACCCTAAGATAATTTTGATACTGTGAATCAAAAAATGAAGTCCATTTCAAAAGATAAAATTTATAAAATTTCAAAAAATGGGTATTACTATTCATAACTGCAAGTTTTATTTTTTATGGTGTGTTAGAACTCAAAGTTGTGTACAACTCACACTATTGTATTATTCAAAGAGAAGCGTACCATGGAAGCTTAGTGTGTTACAATAAACAATAATGTCATTCTAACTAGGCCATAAAATAGGCCAGTGGTAGTGTTTGAAACCCGTATCGTCATTCGGTCATGGGTTCAAGCCTCACCCCATTTTCAGATGTAATGAGTTTTCACTTAGAAAATGGGTTGTCTTTTTCATTATCAATATTAAAAAATAAAGCATCCAAAAAACACATCATGATGATCATATTGTTTCAAAATACCAAATACCAATAAAATATAAACCAAAATATAATTTATAACCCCAAACAATTTTACAACATAAAACCCTTAAAATAAGTGTCTTTGACATTGAATTAATGATCATACTTAATCTGATAGACATATTATGGAACCCATAAATCATAATTTATCATATCATGAAATCACTTTAATATCCAAAGTTATCTAAACTAGCCTTTGATACCAACTATAAAAAATAACGAACTTTATTTCGGAATCCTATACTGAAATCTATAACATTAAATTTTCTATTATGATTCTTTTATTTGGGACCCAAATTGTTTCCATAAAAAATTCAAACAATCAAACGGAAAACACATACCACATACATTCTGGAGGACCATTTTTCATCAATGATTTAGCGATTTATGAAATAATCCAACATAAATAAATCACATCATCTTGGATTAATAAACAGCTAGTTTATAATGTTTAACATCATCTAATATTATACCCATATTTTCATATTTAAAAATAGGTCATAAACATCGTTCTTATGAAATAATATATAGAACTGAAATTTGAAAATTCATCATTTTAAAAAATAGGTAAAATTAAATATAATATGGGTGAGATTGTATACTCTGTATGGTCATGCATAAGCATTAAAAATTAAATGTCATCAATGAGCATAATAGTGCCTAAGGGAATAAGGACATAACCAATGTTCCTGATCAAATCATAAAAATACTCATCCCAGAAAAAATGATCATAAAAAATGAATAAATAAAAATGTAAATAGTTATGAGATTCAATAATCATGATCCATGTGATATCAATATCTATTATTAGTTTCATTATAGACTCTTACCAAGCTTATGGAAAACATGTATATACTTGGGAAATCATTTTCACTCACTCTTATAAATGGAATAACGATATAATCGACAAACATACCAATTTTATTGGAGGGAAATTTGAGACCCACCCATTGTTGGTTTTTCATGTAACCACACATCATTGGTGTATCACAAAACTGTCCATAATTGGTTTTTCTTGGAACCACCCATCATTTCATTATCACATAACCACCCACAACATGTATATGTTTCATAACAAATTCATTACACATGAATTCTTTCATTTAATCTTATAATAATTGGAATAATCAATAACCATTTTATAAATTTATTATCTAATGTAAAAGAAATAAGTTTTATAGCAATCTATTTGAATGAGGACTGACCCATGATCAATAAATTGATCCTAAAAAATCTCATTGAAATAGATCATCCAATGGAAATAAATTTGTCCCATAACAATCCCTTTGAAACAAGATTAACCCATGGAAATGAAATGGGTATAATGGACTCTTAAAAACATGATTAAAACAATGTAAAATAATTCATTTCAATAATTATATCATGAATTAATGATTATCCCATGCGAATAAATGGTTTCTATAATAATATCATTGATGAATTATTAACCCATAGAAAAAATGGGTTCTATAAAAATCTCATTGAAACTTAATTAAACAGTGAAAAAGAACTGGATCCATAAAAATCACATTGAAATATGATTAACTGATGAAAAAAGGAATGGTTTCAATAACTATATCTCTGAATCATGATTAAAGCGTGTAAGAATATTTGTTCAATAATACTCTCTTCAAAACATGACTAACCATTAGAAAAATGGGTTCAATAATAATAAAAGAAAAAAAAATTTATCCTGGGAAATAAATGAGTTCCATTAAAATCTCATCAAAAAATGATTAAAAAATTAAAAAAGAATTTGTTCAATAACAATCTATTTGAATTATGATTAACTTATGTGAAAGAAATTAGTTCCATTATAATCTAAATGATATATTATTAACCAAAAAAATGAAATGGGTTCCGTAACAATCTCTTTGAAACATGATTAACCCATGAAAGAATGGGTTACATAACAATATCATTGAAACAATATTAAATAATACAGAAAGTAATGAGAATGGTATCAATTCAATATACCTCTGTGGGAGTATAACATACAATAAGGGTTGTTGATATTGAGTAATGGAAATACCATTAAAATGTCATCATATTTTATTACTGACGAAAATAATAATTTAACATTACAAAGTGTCATATAATACCTTTAGAAATTTGAATCACAATACTCATGAAGTAATAAAATTAAATTATATATATATATATCATTTAACAGAAGAAGTTATACACCACATAGAAGAAGATATCTATATAAAATAATGAATGTCTCAAAGAAAGAGAATTGTGACAAAAATACATTAACACTTCAGTAGTATTGAAATAAAAATACCCATGAAAGTAAGATAATAATATATATATAAAATAAAAATAATTTCATTTAATAGAAAAATACAATAAATACATTTGTATTATATACACCACATATAAATTTTCTTATTGAATTTAGCATAATTATCACATAAATAAATGTTAAACTGGAAACCCCCTCACAACTACAGTACCATATGAATAAAATTTAATAAAAGCAATAATCATAAAATGAAAAATTCAAATAAAATGACGATAAAATAATTATTGATACAATATATCAAAATAGATATGTTCACACAACAGAAAATAAATAATTGTTGAATATTACATTTCACTCAAATATATAAAATGTGAGATGAAAATCCCCTATTAAAATCGTATCATTGGAGTGATAATGAATCAATGAAATAATTATGTGGAAAAAATTAGAACCAAGAAATTATAATTTTAAATAAACTATAAAACATCCATACATAAATTAACACATAATCATGCCCTATTATAACCAATGACATAGATGTTTAACCTAATGAATTGAAATTGAGTAATGAAATCCCTTACCATGAGTCTGATTTGTCATGCATATCCCCTATATTGTGGAATAATAAACTTCTTTTAATTATCTATATTCTTCATAACATTTTAATATTATTTTATTACCTTTACTTCACTTATAATTAATTTATTTACAAAAACTCAATCAATAATGTTTATGTCATATGTTTTGACCATATTCAGCTTAATTGTCAAAAATGACTTTGATAAGTTGACTATGGTCTATTATGTAACTATTTAAAAATATCCATAATATAAAACATGAAAAATTTATAAATTTTATACATAAATTATACCTTTTAAATAATATAAAAAGGTGGTTACAAAAAATTATACAATTTTATGATCACGGAGATGGTGGATTGTGTGTAAGCATGGGTGACATTCTCATTTTTCAATGATCATTATTGAAAGAAGGTAAGTACTTTTTAAATTTAAATAATTAAAAATATATCATCAATAACATATTATTTAATTATATATACTAATATATATCATTCATGTGATTTGTTGATGAAAAAGTAGGAATTGAATCGCTTTGAGGTGTGTGTAGTCCACACGCCCACGAAGGATATAATTACTTTTGTAGTGTGTGAAATGGAAAGAAGAAAAATATATTTTATATGTACATATAGATAATTATATAATTAATTCCAAAAATATTTCATTTATTAATATTTTTATTAAATAAACCATTCATACATTCTATATATAATCTGAACAAATCACATCGCATTCAGGAGGCGCTAGTCCACACGTCCAGAAATGATGTTGACATATTCCCACATAATTGAACAAAAAGATTTATTTGTTATATAATAATTCTTTAAGAAATAAGACCTTATTAATATCATATATATCTAATAAATTTTTTAATTCCATCATAATTAGCAACCGTAATATGTGGTAATGGAAAAATGAACGGCATTGTTTCGCGATGCCTTAGTTCAATACACACACGAACAATGATTTCATTACACATTTAATGGAGGTGCATGTAGGTATAGGTAAAAACATTAAAAAATAAGAGTATATTTATTATAATGGGTTTATTATAAAATCATGTAATAATAACAATTTAAGTCATGATGAAAGAAATAAAACTAAAGTTCTCATTGAAGAATGTTACCTCTTCAATGGGTAAGACCTTTTCGTCGTCACCAATGAACGTCCTTTTATTTTTTATACAAATTTAGGATACTAAGATGAGACTACGGACTTTGGTATAATATTTTTGTAGTTATTGGATGATACAAAGGGATTTATAGGTGTTAATTAATGAGGGTGTGAGTGATTTTTTATAAAGGAGGATTAACATTCTTATAAGTATAAATTTTGAACAGTATTGGGGGTATCCCATTAATAATGTTACATCCATAATAAAAAAATTAGATAAATGTTGTGTTATGGTATAACGTTTTATAGAAAATTGGTTTTTGACAAGATTCTTGGTCATTTGTCCCCATAAAATTAAATTTTAACAACTATGTAAACTCATTTTTACAGTAATCATTGTAATTAATTGTAATTAATTTCATTAATATTTTTTAAAAAACATATTTGAACTTGATAAAAATTTAAAATTGATATTATAAATAATATTTAATCCATTTATCCGAATTTAAATCACATAAGAGAATGAAATTAATTTAAAATCAATCTTTTAGATGGGACGAGACATCGGGTTTTTATGATAAACGTTCAATATATTGAAATGTTTTTATATCCAATTTTAATGTGAATTTGATTAAAATGACATAAATTTTTTTAAATGATAGAATTTTTTATAATGATACTTTTAAACAATTAAAAATATAATTTATGTCCATAAATTATTTAGAGGATTTTTTTCCATTAAAATATGACGTCATTCAATATTCATCAAAATATGAATCTTCTTAGAAAAATAAAAAAACTAACTGAAATTAAATTTTTATAATCCAATTTCAAAAATACATTTTATTGTTTAAAATAAAAATTATAAATCTTTGAAAAAAGTTATTTAAAAAGGTATTCTATTCGAAGGCTATAAAACAATATTTTAAAATTATAGAACTTTTCATGTTTACAAATGGATTTATTCTTATCATAAGACTAAAAAACATATTGTATGAACATAAAAACATTTGATTAAATATATAAAAAATATATATATATATATATATAATTACTATTATTAAATTATATTGATTAATTTAATTTATTTTTATAAAATGACATTCTAGAAATAAGAGTAGTCTTTCATAAAAACACATCATTTACATTCATGTAGACAATAATACAATTTATAATTAATTGGTAACTTATTAATTTGTTTTATAAACATGTATAACCTTTATTTTTTACAATATAGTAAATCAACTTCATTCTCATAGTTCCAATGTATAGTTGACAGCTATAATAATAATAATATAAATAGTATACTGTTGTATGGTAAGACTTGACATTATGTGTAAGATAAATCATAAATGGAAATAGAATTTACGTTATGTTAAAGATAAAAATGTTTTATAATGTAATGTAAGTTAAACTAAGTATTTTGGGTAACAAAAGAAATAAATGAATTTAAATTAATTTTAAGGAAATCATTTTAGAAAATTATGGGATGTTACGACACCTCTAGATAAAGCTAAAACTATTGATGAAAAAAAATTATTTACAAACCCGATAAATTAGATGATCTAATTGAATTAAACCACTGATAATATCATGGGTGATATAGATAAACCATAAAAACTTATAATTTACTCAATAATTGAAGGTGAACATTATGCATTCTTATAACAATTAAAACCTAAAACATGTGATGATGTTTTAAAAATTAATTATTTGACTTGGGAAATATAGTATGAAAAAAATTATTTTTATAGTATTAATGTTTTTACTCTAGTATTATTTTTTAATGATCTTTATATCGCTAGAGTAAAATATTTTTTGTAAAAAACATGAATAATATGGAAAAATAGTAACAAATAAGGAAATTATTTTTTCATAGGAATATAATCATCCAGAAAGCATAAATTATGAATAATATTTTTCTGTAGTATCGGGAATTGAATCTATTTAAAAACTTATAACCATTACAACATCATTAAATTTTAATCTTTATCAAATGAATGTGAAGTCTTGTTTTCTTAAAATATATATATAGGAAGAATTTTTGTTGAATAATCAACTAGTTTTGAAAAAATACCCCATATTATGTTTTTAAACATAGTAAGGCATTTTACGAACCTATACAAGCTCCAAAAGCTTGGTGTGATAAACCTGCTGAATTTTAAAATCATAATTATTTATATTAAGGGACCAGCTGATCCAACTATTTCATTTAAAAAATATTTTAAGGAAACCATCTTTAGTAAAATGTATTTATAGAATATAATATTTTTTTCAAATAAAAACTATATTTCTAATTACATTTAATATCATAGGACATTTTGGTTTTAAATTTTTATATTGGTATAATTAATTTTTTATTATTTTAAAATTTATAAAAAATTATAAGTGCCATTCTTTTCTCAATAAATAACTATAATATACTCACATAAGAATATATTGTTTTGAAAATGTTAAAAGAAAATGTATGCCAATCATAACATTAAATAAATTATATATTTATGAATGAGAGAAACCATTAGATTAAAATATTATTTAATGAATGATTTTATGTTTATTGAATCCTACATATAGTCAAAAAACATATATTTTTTTTATTATTAGGTATGTGATCCCAAGAAAAAAAGTCCATATTAACGCTTTAAAATTAATTTATCGTTATCTTAAAGGGAATATAGATATTTAATTATTTTATTCTTTTGGAAAATTTTCAAACTAACATTTTGTAGATACTATCTTTTTTGGATGTAAAATGGATAAAAATTTGCATCTAGAATATTTCATTTCTTATGATAAGCATTATTTTCATAGTCTTGTATGAAATAGTAAACTATAGATCTTTGCACATATAATGATGAATATATAGAATCTGGATGTTGTTGTGATCAACTATTGTGGATGAAACAAAAAACTAATAACATTTGCAAGACTTTTAGCACAACTCTAATTCTGTGTGAAAAAAACTATTATATCGTTATGTAAAAACTTATCACACCACTCAAAAGATATGAATATAGACAAATGAAACGACTTCCATTGAGACCACACAAAAATGATATACTATTATACATTTTATCATAATTAATGATCTATATAATTATATTTTAAACAAGCCTCTCAATTACAATAGATTCAAATTAATTAAAATGGTGAATTAAGTGATTAATGTAAAGTGATATTTTTCTACATATTTTTTTCCTATCTTTTTATAATAATAAAACCATAAAAAAGGTTGATAAAAATTTTATTTTGTTTGTTCTTATATTTTTTTTCCAAATTTTTATGTTTTTATACTTATTTACAAAAATCCCCAAACTAATTGATTTTTTATGTTTCCACAGCCTGAGGTTTGTCTGAATTTTTCCCCATACATACAATTTCCTCTAACATGTATATAAGATGAAAATTTGTGTATTTAAATGGTAAAAATTTCATATGATTTTTTTGTTTCCATTGGAATGAGGTTCAACCTACTGGTACCTCTTATTACTATTTATAATTTTTTTGTATCAATCTTGTAAATGAAATTAAATTTGTTTTACGTTTCATCGGATTGAATATCATCAAATAAAAATATAATATAAATTCAAAACATTATAAAAAATTAAGTGTTAAAAAAGGTTGTGCCCCAACCCATTAATCTACCCAAATAGTGCTCAGGGCTAGTTGACCATTGGGTTGATGGACATGGTTTTAAGGGAAAGAGGTGTCAGGATGGTCTGTCTTAGGTACTTTTTTTAGTAACTTCTACTCATAGTGATTTGATGAGGTACTGTTGGATTCATGTTCATAAATACAGGACATAGATGATGAGGTGGTTTTTACCACTCATGAGGTAAAATGCATCTATTAGTTTCATTTTAGGGTGATGTTGACCATTAGGGATTTTAGAGGTTCTTTTTTAGAAATGAACCTGGACGGTGATGGACCATCCGTTGATGGTGTTGATATAGTTGACTGGGGTATAAGGATTACTGTATATTGAGTCAAATGGGAATGTATTTTTTTTGAAGGATGGATGTTTATATTTCTTAGGATATCAAATGTTGATCCAAATGTGTCTATTATATAGAGGAAAAGTATCATTATTTATCATACATTAGGCTTTGAGATGATGGTGATTTTATGAGATGTGTTCTACGGGATATCATTATTGTTTAGTATTCCCTTGAGTCTCTGATCAATTAATTTTTACACGGGAGGTGTTGGTTGGCATGGGGAACATGTGATACATTATAAGGTGGTTCCTAAGGGATCTCTAGCTTCTTACTCGTTAGGGTATTCATTGAGATTTAAGATTTGGACCCTTTCCACTGCAATTATACATATAGAGAAACCTCAAATATTAAATATTTTTATTTGGTGCAACGTGGTATATCAATGATGGCCAGAGTAGGTTATCACTTCCTATTTTCAATTAAGTATAAGGGAAGTGGGTATTTATTTATCATGCATGTGGTGAATTTATAATATATTTAAGACACCATCTTCATGAGAAATGTTGTATAATAACATATTAGTGGTGGACCACTAAGATTATTCTAATACTCTACACATGCCCCTAGGGACAAGTATAGACATTATGATTTTCTGACTAGGTAAGGGTTCAAGATTAGGAGATAGACTATGGTGATCTTGTAATACTTTGTATAATGGGATGGATAGAAAGAGACCTTGGGGGTTCTTACACCATCTTTGGTTTACTTTTGTGTCAACACACCTATTTTACATGTGCATTAATATTGTATGTGGTAATGACTTTTTTATTGTAATTATGAATTGAAACGATGTAGTTAATTTCATTTTATTCTAAAAGTAGTATGTTTGATCTTGTTGACAATTACTAATGTTTCTTGTTTATGTATCCTCTATTGATGGTTATAGGTCCGGATGCATTATGGTCATTGTTAATCTACATTATATATGTATATCTTCAACATTACTACTATCACCAATATTGGGTATATTCTCCCCAGTATCACCTATTTACCCCCTCACTGGTAGTTATTATCATTTCTCTTACAAGGAGGAACACTAATGGTATAGTGGTAAACCAATCCTGATCACCATTCAGCTGCAAAAATGGGTTTGGGATTAACAAATGGTATCAATGTATTTCATGAAATAGAATTAGTATCATCTTTTGGAAGAATAATAATGGGATAAAATGTAATTCTTTACATTTTTTGGGTCTTAGTATTTGGGAAATGGTTGGTTGGAGAGTATGATATAGTCAGAACTGGGTTTAGAGCTCATGTTTGGTTACCTAAATCCCCATGCATGGGGAGAAAACAAGTTTTGAGGGGTGAGAAACTTTTAATTTTATATTTTATTATAAATTTTATATGATTTTCACCATGATTGGTGATTTTGGGTGTGATTTTTGTCTATTATATTTGCTACCCTTGGACTGGTATGGAAAGGGAGGAGATATTAAATGTCAACACGATCTGAAAGGGGATGTTTTTTTATGTTTTATTTCATGGAAACTAGGATAATTAATATATATATTCCTATGATTAATTGTTTGTGATTGTAATTTTGAACATATATTGTCTTAAGAGGGTTTGGGTAGTTTAAATAATCAGTAATGGAAGATAAACAATGTTTTCATTCATAACCTCTCTTTAGTAGCATTATACTCAGCCTTCCCAAGAATGTTCATCAAGTGAAATATATGTGTGATTCTATATTCATAAGATACATATGGGCCAAACTAAGATAGGAGTAGTAATGTATGTTGATATGGGGTGAGTTGTTTAAAGTGTTAATAAATAAGATAAGTAGTGTTTTCATTTATAGCTTCTTTGGAGACATTCTACTAAGAAACATTTGAATTATCTGTGATGGTTGATTGTGTTATGGGTAGTTTAGGGGCCAAGAGTCTCAATTTATATGTGCCACCTCACTCTAATATGGTTGGGGAATGGGCCATGATGATGAATTTCTTGTGACATTATTGCGATGGGGGGAGTGTAAGAGTGGTGAATTTGCGATGCTTTTTTTCATCCCCTATCTGCATTATATATATATATATATATATATATATATTATTTTGGATGTCTTAACATGATATTGATTTTATGGAGGATTCTGAATTTATAGGATCTAATGTTTCATCTAGAGGGGAGAGATATGGTTCTATTTGAACATTCATGGGATGAGGCCCCTGAGGGTCGAGATGACGCACCGGAGGGTCGTGCAGATCATGAGCTACAAATAATGTCTTAGGTAAAAGCTCTTATATAGATGAAAAAATCATAGGATATGAAAACTTATGGGTTTTTTTACTAATGATAAGCTTAGAGAAGTCATAGTACATGTCATCTTGGGAATTTGCATTAAGGTTTTGGGAGATGATCCGTAAATGGAATATCAGACGCATGAGTTATAATCGTAGCACCCACAACTGTTTCAGTGTGATGGTGGACCACATGATGCTGGGAACTGGATCAAGTCATTCCAGACCATCCTTTTCCATCTTGAGAAACCCATGGGATTGAGGGTGAAGATAGGAACATACATTCATACAGGAATGGAAAATCACAGTTGGGATGTACATGTTTATTCAGGTAGACAAGAGGGACTGGCTTGGAAGGACATTGAGGTCAGTTTCTTCGATGAATTCATCTCAGAGACTCTATGGGAGAAGATATATTGAGAGTTGTTTAAACAAAATAAAAGGAGAAATATCCTTCATGGACTATACATCAACATTCATAGACTTAATTCATTTTTAACTTAGTATTGTGATTGATGACAACCCATGAGTGTGGCATTTTGAGGATGGTTTACAGCATGCCTCAAGGCATTAGGTAAAACTATTTAAGGATTAATCATTATTATAGGACATTAATTAGGCTCTAATAGATGAGGGAAATATTATGGACTAGTTACACTCATGATGGGTGAAAATGTAAGGTTATTTTAGTGGGGATTATTTAAGTATATTGAAGGAGGGTTGAGCAGAGTCTCAGTTTGAATGTTAGGATAGAGACTCGGTAAAACCATTAAGGAGTGGGACTTCAAGAGTATGCTTTACGTGGAGGTAGTAGTCCATGTGAGGAAGTAGTCTGATTGGGAACCAAATGAGTGTGTTGATTTTGTCCATATTTGGTGTCTCAAGAGGTTTTATTGGATGCTATCTTAGATAACTAGAAGTCAATAACTGGGAGAGGCTCAGGCATCTGAGGTCAGACTGGGAGATGTCCCAAGTGATGGTATCTTAAACTGAGGATCACAAAAAGGTATATAAAGGGATAGTGGGACCTATTATTGGGGATAGTGGTTGGTAGATAGTGTACTTACATAGGGATACCAGGACTTTGTTGGTAAGGATTTAGGCCAAGGGCATGAACTGGAGCTACAAGATGAAGACCAAGTCAATGATCAAACAAAAGAAAGTGGAATTTCATGAAAACATTAATTTCAGCTATCATTTTTGGTCCGATTCTTGTAAGAATTGCTGAATATGGAATCAAAAGGTTCAAGGGGAGTTCTTGTAATGACTGGATGTTGGGTAGTATGTTGGAATCAGCTCAGATTCATGACATATATGTATATATGAGGTGCATTGAACTAGGATTTATTGTTGGAATTGATAGAATAATGTATTGTATGAGATACGTAGGATTTGGGTAATGGTATATAGAAATTAATATTTAAATTTGATAGATGATATTTTTGATGATTAGTTGCGATTTAGGATTTTTAGTATCTATTGGGATGTGAGACCTTGTAGGTGTTTTTCCCGACATGGTAATGAGGTGAGAATCTACTAAGAGATGGCACCTTATGGGTTTTAAGTATGACATGAGAATAATTATAGAACCTGATGAGGTTAATGAGTGACAATATCTTATGGTATGACTTATTTTTTATAGGAATATTCAGTGGAACATCAACATATTTAGTTTTCAGTCGGTAAGCGACCGATATAGGTAACTCCTACTGTGGGAGAACATTGAGAGAGATGAATATTTATATTATGACTGGGGTTTTCTGGATCTATTTTGTTGATATGGGTATGTTTGGAACCATATTACAATATTAATTGATATCATGGGACTGATCAATGTCAATGGGGGGAGATTATAACAGCCCATGTTTTTGAATGGGTCGTTTTCTAGGTAAATTTGAACTTTTTCGGTTTAGTGAGTGGTGAAATTCCTTTCATGATTATCAAAAATAGAATGACGGAGTTTGATTGACCCATAGTATTATTTTTAAATGGTTTTACAGGCTCAAAATGTGACTCGGGTTTTCAAGTGGGGTTCGAGTGTGTTGGATGGAAAAAAACTACATTTCAGGGTGCGTAGACAAAGACACATGGTTTGGAAAACTGTACATCATCCCAAGGGTAATTGCGCCGCCCTCTTACCTGTGAGGGAATCATTTTAAAAAACAATCAGGATGTAGAACATGACCATGTGAAACCAATGCAGTTTTTTGTAGTGGAGATTCTAATGGTTTGTTCATAGTTTTGGAAAACATGCGTGTGTACTCTATGATTGTGGTTCTTGAATATCGGGCACTTCATGAGTTTCCAAATTATGTGGTAACTGTGAATCCTATTTAAAATAAAAAAATTTCTATTATTTCATAATTTTATTTATGATAATTTCCACTCTTTATTCCTCTAATTAATTGATCTTTTCTCTAGTGTTCTTAGAGCTCTCATCCTCCCCTCTATAGTGTTTGAGAGAAATCCTTTATATAAGCTCTGTTTTGATCACAATCACACTCATTACTAGTAAGGCCATTAATCCACTCCCTTTGATTTCTCTATTCTATATCCATATAGTACACTAAATTATTGTGTTTTATGTTACCCTATTTGGGGGATTCATATAAAATAGATATTTATTCCAAATCGTTTTGATTTAGAGGTTGATATGTGATGAGTTAACATTAACCAGTATGAGGTAGGTTTTTTGTATATTTCTTGTTTATTATGTGGTTTCTCAAAGGGGGATTTTTGAGGGTGTTGTTGGGTTGTTCAAGAGAGACCTATTAATATAATGCTTTCCTTTTTATTAATAAATTTATCCCATGATATGTCTATTGGAATTCTTCTCCATGACTAGAAATGTTTTTAGATTGGGGAGGTTCATTTGACAACATGGGTAGGTTAGTCTAGGTTTTTTATGAAAATATAATTTAATAATATACATATATATATATTGAATTTCTTGGTTCATTGGGAACATGATGGGAATGTACCGAGGATTGAGGTTGCGATCACCACTTTGATTAAGGAAATGAGATCACCATGTTGAGGATGTGGCCCAAAATTCATTAGGTTATATATATATATATATATATATATATATATTTTGGCTGAAATGGTCATCAGAATATAGAAGTGAGGTCATCAGGTTACGAGCATATCCCATGTCATATTGGATGGTGTTGACCATCATGATGAGAAACATTGTCATTCGGGCACGTGGCACCGATATGGAATTGATTAGATAATTTTTTGGATATCTATTTTCAATTTCATGGGATGATGTGCCATTATTGTTTTTTTCAAATAGACATGACACAAACAATGAGGTGATGTTGGCCACTAGTGTGGGTAGATCCCTCTATTTGTTTCAGATTAGGATGTTGGTAAACATTAGTGAGGTTGGAGGTTCATTCTAAAAAAACATGGATAGTAATGGAAATCTTTTTATTGTGTTTAGAAATTCCATTGGGGGATGAGGCTTGTTGTGTATTCAATCCATTGGGAAAAAATTATTTGGGAGGATAGATTCTGTTGTTCCATGGGATAGCGGCTCTTGATCAAGAAATGATAATTATATTGAGAACATACATCATTGTGCCCAGGTCATCAGGTTTCGAACCAAAGAATATTTTATGAACTATGGTATGGGGAACTATGTAATTATTTGGCCGTTCCTTTGGGATGCTGGTTATTTTATATCGTAATAGGAGGTGATTTGTTTCATGAGGATTGAGTGATTCTTTTGCAGTAGGATCCTAAGGGATCTCTCTCTTAGTATTCATTAGCGGATGCCCTATGATTTATGCTATGGATCCTCATCAATACAATTATAAAAATACAGACAAAGTTTTATTCCATATATATAATTGGGCCATGTTGTATATCAATGTGGGTTGAAATAGGTGATCACTTCCTTTTGTACACTGAGCTCAATGTAAGAAGGTATTGGTTTATTATTCTTTTGGTGATTTTAAATTATATTAAATCACAAGATTTTTCACTGATTAAGGATAAGGACACATTAGTGGTGGCCTACTAAGAATATTCTCACACTATACATGGGACCCTCGGGACACATGTAGACTATATAATTTTTTAATCAATTATGAGTTAAATCATTATTGATGGACCATAGTGATCATATCCTACTATGTAGCATGTAATGGATAGCAAGAGACATTGGAGGTTCTTCAATCGGCTAGAGTTTACTTCTATGTCATCATGAATATTATATGTATGTACTAAGGTCAACCAAGGGATACCCATTCTAATTATTTTCATGTAATACATGATTTGATGTTGAATGTTATGTTTTTTTGAAAAAAATATTTCTTCTCTTTTTCATTATTATAGTTGATTCCTATTCATTCATCCACTATTATTAGTTACTCATCATACTGTGTTATTTTCTTTCTTCCTCTATGTCATATACAAATATTCCATTACTAATCTCACCATTAATGGGAATATTCTCCCAAAAATAATCTCTTTAACTTCTCAATTATACTCATAATCCTTCTGCATATGAGGAGCAACACCTAAGCCCTAGTGGTTAACCGACCCTAAGAACAATTTTGGTGAAAAATGGGTTGTGTAAATATAAAAAAATAATATATTTATTAAATCCATTATGTTACCGTATTAATAGAATTATAGTCTTTTATTAGATTTGTGGATGTTGTATTATCTCTCTCCCCATTCCAATATATGGAAGCTGTAGGTCACCACTATTCCCTCACTTCATAAATAAGATGAGAGAACTTTTCTAATTTATTTTCATCCATATTTTGATTTCAATAATTCATTTGTTCTTTTTCATGTTTTTAAAATCAATTTATAGAAATCTTTATATGAATTGGTAATAAGGTATGTTGTTAAAGGGAGGTTGATTGAAATAATATGGTTCAATGGCTAGGAATCTCTTCCAAATCCTACATTTTTTTATGTTTTTTGAATCTCTATGTGTTTTGAAAAAATATTTATATTTAAATCATACATATATATGAAGACAATTTTATATAACCTCTTAATTCAATGAGATATAGGGTGTGTTGAATAATTATTCAAAATTCATGGATGAACCTTATAATCTCAATATCAATATAAGGCCTCAGCCTTAAACATTACTTAATATTGAATTAAATGAATAATTCACATTGAGGATCTTTTCAGGTTTAGAGTTTTAGGTAATTACAACATAACTACTACATCTCAAAAGATTACAAAGTAGACACTTCTACTTTGTTTCCATAAAATAAAAAAAACTCTTAAAAAGAGAAATGTCTAGTTCCATGTTTTATATAGTATGAATTTCCCTTGATCACATCCTTAACCCTATTCCACATTAAGTCCTTGAAAAACATTTCAAAAAAACTTGGGGTGAGCCTAAAAAGCTCAGTAAGGGATACGTAAAGAATAAAAACTGTTAGTCTATCAAAACAACAAGTAAACCATGTATACTTTATCAATGTAATACTTTTCACCTTTATGAAGTAGTAAAAACTCTTCACCTAATAAAAGATCATTAGTTACCCTTTTGTAACCAAAATATTTCTATAAAACCCATAAAAAGATCACATAACATATAAAGGTAACTTGGGACATAAACATACTTAAGTGGAATAACCATACGGTCGACTTCCACACATATCACTTAATGGAATAGCCATACGGCCAACTTCCATACATACTTAATGGAATAGCCATGCGGCCGACTTCCATACCCAATGCATTGGAGGTTATAACGTAACCGCCTGTCCTGGTATTCATGGAACCACCCGTCATATGGTTTATCATGTAACCACCCATCAAATGTCCAACTACCAATATAAAATCATAAAACATAAAACCAATATATAGGAATGATAACATTTCCACATTTAAATCAAAATATATAATTTAAATATATTGACATAATATAATCCTTTATCAAAACCATTTTCAATACAAAAATACACAAAAGAGTATATGGTATTTATTTTATTTTAAAAACATTTCGGCTTGTTGAGGAAGCCAAAGACCAAATAATACTCGCGGCGGCAGAAAAGGTCATTGTCACCACATACGTTAAAATAAACATTCCTTTTTGTCGTTTTGTAAAACGCTTCGTAGATAAATATTCCTTATGTATAGAAGTAAAAGTCAAAGGGGTTTATACACCATATAAAAGAAAGTTGTGTATAAAACGAAATATGACTCAATGAAAGGAGATTGAGACGAAGTCCCTGTCAAGGATCATTTTTCTAAATAAAGTAGATATATTATGTGTATTCACTATAAGTACAGATAAATAAAGTACAAATACATTATAGGACATAATAATATCATGACATAATTTTAAAGTAGGAGATTAACCCAAAGAATAGAAATTGGGTTAAGAAGTTCCATTACCTCGGGTCCGACTTGACTCGATCGTTCATTAATATCCGGAATTATAAACTTGAGTTAATTTCTACTTGATTAAGAACCTTCTTCGAGTTCATTATTAATTTTATATCACTTATTATCATGTTATAAACATTATGTAATCATTTAAGTTAATAATGTTTGTTTTTTGGATATTTGGTTCTTAAGTCGAAAGTGGACTTCTTACAATTACATGTTGTTCGTGTGGTCAAAGGTTCTTTATATCTAGAATGAAATTCCTGATTTGGATATCATATATATCATATATATCCAGCATATACATGTATTTATAATATTAAATAATAATTTAGAGGTAAGAAATGAAATGCACCGTTCATGGAGACGGTAAGCCGTACGTACGCATGAACGCTACTTTCATTTCTTTTTCATATTAATGGAATTAAAACTAAATGAGAGGAATGTATATTTTAATTACAGTATTATATTCATAATTTAGATGTATCATTCATCATATATATCTGTTATATACATGTACTTATAATAGTACATTACATTTTGGGATAAGAAATGAAATGCACCGTTCATGGAGATGGTAAGCCGTACATACGCATGAATGCTACTTTCATTTATATCTCATACTTTAATGGAAATAAATAATAATTATATAGAGGTATATTATAATTCCAGTATAACATCATATATAATAACTTTAAATCCAACCTTTATACGTCCCACATCTGGCATTAACGAATCAAATCACTTTGAGGGGGCGGTAGTCCGCACTTCCTTAAATGAAGATATCGCCTTTACCCATAATGGAAACCATAAAGGTATTCCCAAAATTAAAAATACATAATCTTACAGAAAACATAAACATATTATATATCATATATAAATATAGTTTCATCTTAATGGCCACCTTTGAAGGTGCTAAAAGAATGTTGAACAATCATCGTTTCGGGAGGCAGAAATTCACCATCCACGGAAACAGTAAGTTCTTTAACCATTAGATGTAGGTGTGTGTATGTGTAGCTCGAATATTTAGTATAACAACATCCAAGTATATTGAGGATACTGTAGTTGTTACGAAATAAAATAATACAAAGAGTTTAGTGGGTTGGAGAAGCAAAATAAAACAAAAGGACTCAAAAGAAGACATTACCTTACAATCGGGTAACTCCCTTTGGTTTGAGCTCAAAGGCTTCCTTGGGAAGACTTCTGCCCAAGTTGAGGCTTAAAGGAGTAATAGAGGGAAGTGTAGAGACAAAATGGGCAGAGGTTGGCCGAGCCAAAGGCTTTGGGAGTGTGGTTAAGGTGGTAGAGGTGGGGGCCATTTATAAGATAAGAGGAGGGGCACTCTTGGAAAGTAAGAAAAGTCACTTTATTTTAAAATTTTATTCGGATTTAAGAGGACCCACATTTATATAATTCGAGGATAAGGTGATAAGGGTTCTAAATCCACCCATCCAATAGGTTTTGGACATGTTTAGGTCATTGATTTAACATTATCTTTCCATTTTATTTAAATCCTTTATTAATGAGGTAATCGTTGCATAATCAGGATGTCATAAAGAATTTAATTTATTTAAGGTCTAAAAATTTTCTAAAATAATATAATGATGTAGGAAATCTCTTTTTCTTTCTAATGAATATTTATAGTCAAAAATCTGACTTGTATAACCCCATGTAAAAATTGTTTTAGTAAAATATCTCATGTTTGTGTCATTTTTACTTTAACAATAAATAAAAAGTTATTTATGACATTTCCCAACCAAAGTGGCTCAATGGGGTCTCCAAGTTGACCCATGGCTTGTCTGGGTCGTCCATTACACATCCAATGAGGTTAGGACATGTTTCAAGTTCATTTCATATTATTACAACCTTACATTTACCTTAAACTACACTAATTACCTCTAATCGCGATTAAAAACTTAATAAGTTACTATTCACCAAAAAAATATTTTAATCTCATTGAACCACATTTTAATTCTTAATGACAACCATGTATGTCGGATTTTTGAAATTAAAAACATAGATGTTGTAAAATTTCATTTAAACGAAAAATCAGTTTTTTAAGTACCACTTAGTGGTTTCAGTATTCATCAAAAATTGAAGTTTTTCAGAAAAATACCAAAACATCACCCTAAGCTATATTTGATATTCAAAATTCAAAAATGAAGTCCTTTTTACAAAATTAAAAACATATAAGTTGCATTAATTAATTTAATAATTAATTCCCGCTGTTAGAGAAAATAGCGTGTTTTTATGAAACAATAAGTATCGAAAGATTGACACTAGTTTAATGGTAAAAATATATTCTAATTCCACTTAAAACCCAATTCAAAAGATTATCTAATCATCTTAATAAATTAGATTAAAAAGAATTTTTGAATTAAAATTCAACATTTTTCACTATTCATTAAAAAATGAACTTTATCAGAAAAATACCAAATATTTAAACAAAGTAAATTTTGATGTCCTGATTCTAAAGAAGAGTTATATTTGGTCCAATAGAATTTATAAGAGTGATCAAAACTATATTTAATGATGGTTCACCATCAAAAGGTGATAAGTGAACCTTTAGTGAAAATTAGGGTATAAATGCCAAAAATTGAATTCTTTCCGTATTTTAAGCCTTTGTCTTTTATTGGATAAATGTAAAAACATTTAAAAAACATATATAATCATATTTTAGTTATTTCTATCCATTCCCACCAATACAACGACTATATGTTAACTACCATTTAAAATAATATTATTATATTACTAGTGTGCAACGTATGTTTTCAATGGAACTCATCATTGCGTATCGGGTATGCTATCAAACATAGCAACCCATTTAAAGTAAAATTAATATTTAATTCGTAAATATTAATAAATACGAAAATGTTTTATTCATTATTTACCTGGGATGTTACATCCTTCCCCCCTTTTGGGAATTGTGTCCTCGCTATTTTATTCACTTATCAAAATAAGTGGGGGTATTTATCCCTCATAGAATTTTCAGATTCCCACGTTGCCTCTACAACCATATGGTTTTTCCACCAAACCTTTACCTGGTGAATTACCTTATTTCGCAATACTTTCTCTCTTTGGTCAAGAATCTGGACTGGTTGTTCTTCATAAGAGAGGTTCTCTTCCAGCTCAACTACCTATGGACTCAAAACATGAGATGGATCTGGCATATACTTCCTCAACATCGAAAGATGAAAAACATTGTGTACCCAATATAAACTCGGAGGTAAAGCCACTTGGTAAGCAACTGATCCAACTTTCTCCAGAATTTCATATGGTCCAATGAACCTTGAACTCAGCTTTCCTTTCTTACCAAATCTCATCACACTTTTCCATGGAGAAACCTTGAGACAAACATGATCACCTACCTTGAATGATAGATCCTTCCTCCAGTTATCTGCATAACTGTTCTGCCTGCTTTGAGCTGTTCTCATGTGTTTCTGAATCAACTGAACTTTTTCTGCCATCTCTCCTACCAATTCTGGTCCCATCAGCTTCCTCTCACCCACTTCATCCCAAAAAGCTGGAGTACGACACCGCTTCCCATATAATTCCTGAAATGGTGCCATCTTTATACTGGAATGAAAACTGTTATTATATGAAAATTCAAGCAAAGAATGATGTTGGTCCCAACTTCCCTGATAATCCATCAAACAAGCTCGTAGCATATCCTCCAAGGTCTGAATTGTTCGTTTCGACTGCCCATCTGAATGAGGATGCAAATCTATACTAAAACCTATTGTATGAGTGGATTTCGAACCCATATCACCTTATCCTCGAAATACATCAATGTGGGACCTTTAAAATCCTAAACTCTTTTGAAAATAAAGTAACATTTTGTAACTTTACAAGAGTGCCCCTCCTCTCCTCTTATAAAAGGCCCCCACCTCTACCTCCTTACCCACACTCCCATAGCCTTTGGCTCGGCCAACCTATGCCCATTTTGTCTCCCCACTTCCCTCTCTTACTCCTTGAAGCCTCACATTGGGCAGAAGTCTTCCCAAGGAAGCCTTTGAGCTCATACCAAAGGGAGTTACCCAATTTTAAGGTAATGTAACCCGATTTTAAGGTAATGTCTTCACTTGAGTCCTTTTGTTTTATTTTGCCTCTCCCACACCATAAACTCTTTTTATTCATTTCTTTTGTAACAAATACAGTATCTTCAATATACTAGAATTTTTTTATAAGAAGGATTCGAGCTACACTTATATACACCTACATCTAATGGTTAAAGAACATATTGTTTCCGTGGATGACGAATTTCTGCCTCACGAAACGATGATTGTTCAACACTCATATAACACCTTCAAAGGTGGCCATTAAGATGTCACTATATTTATATATGATATATAATATGTTTATGTTTTACTTAAGCTTATGTATTTTTCATTTATGGCATACCTTTATGGTTTCCATTATGGGTAAATGCGATATCTTCGTTTAAGGAAGTGCGGACTACCGCCCCCCTCAAAGTGATGTGATTTGTTAATTCCATATGTGGGATGTATAAAGGATTGATTTTAAGTTATTATATATGATTTTATACTGTAATTATAATATACCTCTATATAATTATTATTTCTTTCCATTAATGTATGAGATAGAAATGAAAGTAGCGTTCATGTGTACGTACGGCTTACCGTCTCCATGAACGGTGCATTTCATTTCTTATCCCCAAATGTAATGTACTATTATAAGTACATATTTATAATGAATATATATAGTGTATGTTACATATAAATGATGAATATAATTATTGATTTAAAATATACATACCTCTCATTTAGTTTTAATTCCATTATTATGACAATGAAATGAATGTAGCTTTCATGCATACGTACGGCTTACCGTCTCCATGAACGGTGCATTCCATTTCCTACCTCTAAATGATTATGTAATATTATAAATAAATTTATATGCTAGATATATATGATATATATGATATCCAAATCATGAATATCATTCTGGATATAATGAACCATTGACCACATGAACAACATGTAATTGTAAGAAGTCCACTTTTGACTTAAGAACCAAATATCGACAAAACAAACATTATTAACATAAATGATTACATAATGTTTATAAAATGTCAATAATTGATAAAAAAGGAATAATAAACTTGAAAAAGTATCTTAAGCAAGTATAAATTAACTCAAGATTATTATTTAGGACATTAAAGAATGATCGAGTCAAGTCGGACCCGAGGTAATGGATCCTACTCTTCTCTTTCTTTTTAAGTACGATCTTTATGTCATTCCTTTTAAAGCTCATATTTCTTGTTATTGGGATGTTCTTTTATATTACTCTTACTATAATTTTTATTGTTCATATGATGAGAGACCCTATTTTCTCTCATCAATCCATTTTGGAAGTTTTAAGTGGCGCTGTTAGGCTGCCGAATTTTCGTAAGGGATTTTTCATCTCACTTTTATTCCCTTGAGATTTATGCTACATTTCCCAGAATTTCATTTGAGTGGTGTATGTACTTCCCATTATTCTATTCTTTTTTTAATATACTTTCTTTTATGAGTATTTACATCAATGATGTATTGACCTTCTTTCATGGGGTGTATGTTTCGAAAGATACCCAATTCGGTAAGGGAACCTTTCACCCTCCTCTTTTTAAAAGAATTCTATTATTGGGACTTTTAATTCACATATTGTTATGTTGGGATAAATTTTCATATATCCTTATTGATGTAAATTTTAAGTGATGAGATATTTTTTTTATCTCTCATCAACTCTTTTTCGGATTTTTGAAGTGACGCCGTTAGGCTATCAAATTTTTGCAAGGAAACTTTTTAACCCAAATTTGATTCTTTGGGATAAACTTGTACTCCTTGAATATGTTGTTCTATGAATATGTGTGAGTAACCTATGACTGTTTTACACTTAATATCCACTTATATTTGGTGTATTCATTTGTCACACATAATTATGCTATTGGTTTATCCTTAAACCAAGGATACCGTCTTTGTAAGGGGATTCATCTCAATCTCTATTCATTGAGGCAAATTTTGTTTTATACACAAACTTATTTTATACGGTGTATAAACCCCTTTGACTTTTACATTTATTCCAAAGGAATCTTTTTTCTATGAAACATTTTACTAAATGACAACAAATAATGTTTCTTTTACGTATGCGGTGACAACGACCTTTTCCGCCGCCGCGAGTATTATTTGATCTTTGGCTTTCTCAACAAGCCGTAATGTTTTTAAAATAAAATAAATACCATATAATTTTTTTGTATTTTGGTATTGAAAATGGTTTTGATAAAAGATTATATTATGTCAATATATTTAAATGATATATTGTGATTGAAATGTGGAAATGTTATCATTCCATTATGTTGGTTTTATGTGTTATAATTTTATAATGGTACTTGATCATTTTACAGGTGGTTACATGATAAACCATATGACGGGTGGTTCCATGAATACCAGGATGGGTGGTTACGTTATAACCTCCAACGCGTTGGGTATGGAAGTCGGCCGTATGGCTATTCCATTAAGTATGTATGGAAGTTGCCTGAATGGATATTCCATTAAGTGATATGTGTGGAAGTCAACCTTATGGTTATTCCACATAATAATGTTTATGTCCCAAGAAACCTTTATATGTTATGTGATCTTTATATGGGTTTTATGGTAATATTTTGGTTACATAAGGGTAAGTAATGAACTTTTATTCAACGAAGAGTTTTTACTACTTTGAAAAGGTGAAAAGTATTACATTGATAAAGTATACATGGTTTACTTGTTGTTTTGAAAAACTAACATTTTTCATTCTTTGTGTATCCCTTACTGAGCTTTTTATGCTCATCCCTAGTTTTTGAAATGTTTTTCACAGGACATAGCATGGAATAGGGTTAGGGATGGGTTCAAGGGAAAGTCATGCTACCTAAAACATGGAACTAGACATGTTTCTTTTTAAGAGTTTTTATTTTATGTAAATTTTAGTAGAAGTGAATACATTGTAATCTTTTGAGATGTAATAGTTATGTCCTAATTTTCTAAGACACTAAACCTAAAAAGATCCTCAATGTGAATTACTCATTTAATTAAATATTAAGTATGGTTTAAGGCAGGGGCCTTATAGTTGGTATAAGGCCCCGGCCTTAAACATTACTTATTATTGAAATAAATGAATAATTCACATTGAGGATCTTTTTGAGGTTTAGGGTTTTATAGAATTAGGACATAACTATTACATCTCAAAAGATTATAAAGTAGACTCTTCTACTAAGATTCCATAAAATAAAAACTCTTAAAAATAAACATGTCTAGTTCAATGTTTTATATTGCATGACTTTTCCTTGATCCCATCCTTGACACTATTCCACATTAAGTCCTATGAAAAACATTTCAAAAAAACTTGGGGTGAGCATAAAGAGCTCAGTAATGGATACTCAAAGAATGAAAACTGTTAGTTTATCAAAAAAAAGTAAACCATGTATACTTTATCAAAGTAATAATTTTCACCTTTATGAAGTAGTAAAAACTCTTCACTGAATAAAAGATCATTATTTACCCTGTTGTAACCAAAAGATTACTATAAAACCCATAAAAAGATTACATAACATATAAAGGTAACTTGGGACAGAAACATACTTAAGTGGAATAACCATATGGTCGACTTCCACACATATCACTTAATGGAAGAGCCATACGGACAACTTCCATACATACTTAAGGGAATAGCCATATGGCCGACTTCCATACCCAATGCATTGGAGGTTATAACGTAACCACCCATCCTGGTATTCACGGCACCACCTGTCATATGGTTTATCACGTAACCACCCGTCAAATGTCCAAGTACCAATATAAAATCATAAAACATAGAACCCATATAAATGAATGATAACAGTTCCACATTTATATCACAATATATCATTTAAATATATTGACATAATAGAATCCTTTATCAAAACCATTTTCAATACCAAAATACATAAAAAATAATATGGTATTTATTTTATTTTAAAAACATTTTGGCTTGTTGAGGAAGCCAAAGACCAAATAATACTCACGGCGGCGGAAAAGGTCGTTGTCACCGTGTACGTTAAAAGAAACATTCCTTTTTGTCATTTTGTAAAACGCTTCATAGATAAATATTACTTTTGTATAAAATTAAAATTCAAAGGGGTTTATACACCTTATAAATGAATTTTGTGTATAAAACGAAATATTCCTCAATGAAAGGAGATTGAGACGAAGTCCCTTACCTCGGGTCCGACTTGACTCGATCGTTTTTTAAACTCCTGAATAATAAACTTGACATAATTTATACTTTCCTATTAACCTTTTTCAAGCTTATTATTCCTTTTATATCACTTATTTACATGTTATAAACATTATGTAATCATTAAGTTAATAATGTTTGTTTTGTCGATATTTGGTTCTTAAGTCGAAAATGGACTTCTTACAGTTACATGTTGTTCGTGTGGTCAAAGGTTCTTTATATCCAGAATGACATTCCTGATTTGGATATCATATATATCATATATATCCAGCATATACATGTATTTATAATATTACATAATCATTTAGAGGTAAGAAATGAAATGCTCCGTTCATTGAGACGGTAAGCCGTACGTACGCATGAACGCTACTTTCATTTCTTTGTCATATTAATGGAATTAAAACTAAATTATAGGTATGTATATTTTAATTCCAGAATTATATTAATCATTTAGATTTATCATTCATCATATATATCTAGTATATAAATGCATTTATAATTTTACATAATCATTTGGAGGTATGAAATGAAATGCACTGTTCATGGAGACGGTAAGCCGTACGTACGCATGAACGCTACTTTCATTTCTATATCATACTTTAATGGAATGGAATAATAATGATATAGAGTTATATTATAATTCCAGTATAACATCAAATATAATAACTTTAAATTCATCCTTTTTGTGTCCCACATATGGCATTAACGAATCAAATCACATTGAGTGGGCGGTAGTCCGCACATCCTTAAATGAAGATATCGTGTTTACCCATAATGGAAACCATAAAGGTATGCCCAAAATGACAAATACATAAGATTAAGGAAAAAATAAACATATTATATATCATATATAAATATAGTGTCATCTTAATGGCCACCTTTGAAGGTGTTAAATGAATGTTGAACAATCATCGTTTCGGGAGGCAGAAATTCACCATCCACGGAAACAGTATGTTCTTTAACCATTATATGTAGGTGTGTGTAATTGTAGCTATAATAGTTCATATAAAAACATCCTAGTATATTTAGGATACTGGATTTGTTATAAAAGAAAAGAATAAAAAGAGTTTAGGGGGTTTGAGAAGAAAAAAAAACAAAAGGACTCAAAAGAAGACATTACCTTAAAATCGGGTAACTCCCTTTGGTTTGAGCTCAAAGGCTTCCTTGGGAAGACTTCTGCCCAAGGTGAGGATTAAAGGAGTAATAGAGGGAACTTTAGAGATAAAATGGGCATAGGTTGGCTGAGCCAATGGCTTTGGGAGTGTGGGTAAGGAGGTAGAGGTGGGGGCCTTTTATAAGAGGAGAGGAGGGGCACTCTTGGAAGGTAAAGAAAAGTCATTTTAATTTAAAATGGTATTCGGATTTAAGAGGTCCCAAATTGATATAATTCTAGGATAAGGTTATAAGGGTTCTAAATCCACCCATACAATATGTTTTGGACATGTTTAGGTCATAGAGTTTACATTATCTTTCCATTTCATTTAAATCCTTTATCAATGAGGTAATCGTTGCATCATCATAATGTCATAAATAATTTAATTTATTTAATGTCTAAAAATTATAAAAAAACTATCATGATGTAGGAAATCTTTTTATCTTTCTAATGACTATTTATAATAAAAAATCAGACTTGTATAACCCCATGTAAAAATTGTTTTAGTAAAACATCTCATTTTGTGTTATTTTTACTTTAACATTAAATAAAAAGTTATTTATGTCATTTCCCAACCAAAGTGGCTCTATGGGGTTCCCAAGTTGAACCATGTCTTGTATTGGTTGGAAATGACACATCCAATAATGTTAGGAAATGTGTCTAGGTCATATCATATTATAAAACATTATTTTTGCCTTAAATTGCACTAATTACCTCTAACCGCGATTAAAAACTTAATAAGTTACTATTCACCAAAAAATTATTTTAATCTCATTGAACCACATTTTACATCTTAATGACAAACATTTATGTCTGACTTTTTAAATTCAAAACACAGAAGTGGTAAAATTTCATTTAAACGAAAAATCAGTTTTTATAAGTATCACTTAGTGGTTTCACTATTCATCAAAAATTGAAGTTTTTCAGAAAAATACCAAAAATTCACCTTAAGCTATATTTGATATTCCGAATTCGAAAATGAAATCCATTTTACAAAATTCAAAACATATAAGTTTCATTAATTAATTTAATAATAAATTCCCGCAGTCAGAGAAAATAGCGTGTTTTTATGAAACAATAAGTATCAAAAGATTTGACACTAGTTTAAGTCCGATTTCAAAGTGAAATTAATTCCAACGACCACAATTGGATTAAATGGAAAAAATATATTCTAATTTCAATTAAAAACCAATTCATAATATTATCTAATCATCTTAATAAATTAGATTAAAAAGAGGTTTTGAATTAAAATACAACATTTTACACTATTCATTAAAAAATGAACTTTATCGGAAAAATACAAAAAATTTACACAAAGTAAATTTTAATGTCCCTATTCTAAAGAAGAGTTATATTTGGTCTAATAGAATTTATAAGAGTGATCGAAACTATATTTAGTGATGGTTCTCCATCGAAAGGTGATATGTGAACCTTTAGTGAAAATTAGGGTATAAATGCCAAAAATTGAATTCTTTCCGTATTTTAAGCCTTTGTCATTTATTGGATAAATGTAAAAACATTTGAAAAACATATATAATCATATTTCAGTTATTTCTATCCATTCCCTCCAATACAACGGCTACATGTTAACTACCATTTAAAATAATATTATTATATTACTAGTGTACAACGTAAGTTTTCAAAGAAACTCATCGTTGCCTATCGAGTACGCTATCGAACGTAGAAACCCCTTTTAATTAAAATTAATATTTAATTCATAAATATTAATAAATATGAAAATGTTTTATTCACTATTTAACTGGGATGTTACATCCTTCCCCCTTTTGGGAATTGCGTCCACGCAATTTTATTCATGTAACGCCCCGACCCTAGTTACCCAGAGTCGGTGCATTATTACATAACATTGGCATGATCACAAGAAAGATCAAATCTCGAAAGAACGATTGGTTTAGTAGCCTTGGAAACACTAGATATATTCATAAGTTTTACATTACATCATAAAATGAAAAACTTCTACAACAACATAATGTCTCCACAGTCCACACTATTATCCCCTCATAATATCCCTGCAGGTCATTCATAACTTACTTCTTCACATCCTAGGAAAAATAAAACATAGAAAAAGGGTGAGATCAAATGCCCCGTAAGGATAACAATATAGCGGAACATTCAAAATAAGCATAAACATTTAAGGAAATGCATTACTAAAACAAAAGCCTTTTAAACTAGAACTTCAACATAGTATGGAAAAAGTAAAATTAAATAATGCCATTTACTTGTTCACATGGATATTCTACTAATCGAATAATCACATGCAATATCAATAACCACTTTCATAATGTTGGAATACATAATTCTAGACTATCATAACCACATAGCCAAGGCCTCGTTCCAAGACTAAAAATAAGATTTTGTCAAGGCCTTGTGCCAAGACACTAGTTTGTCTCATGAGACCTACCGATTCATCGAGGAGCTATAACAGGCTCCACCCATCACATATTAAGCCCAATGCATTCCCATATGAAAAGGTTTAAACATAACATAATCATTCGAAATAAAACTAGCATACGAATTGTCAATAATTTCACCATAAACAATGAATGTTATAAAAATAGCACATCCACAGTCAAACATATCACAAAACCTTCAATACAACATAGAAGTTTTGTATCATAATAAATCAACTTCAAATAAGCGTAAAATCCATCAAAGGATGTTGACATAGATGAAATCAAAACACTTTTTAGAGAAATATCTCTTTCTATTTCTGAAATCATTTAAGAGCCATATAAAATAAAACATTTTCTTTGAAAATATTCTTATAAGCATGTAAGGAAAGCTTTGAAGATTTTATAACGGCTTAAAATAACTGCATCCACCATATAAGTTAAAAAAACATTCTTACCTTAATTCTGTCGAAAAGGTTAAAAAGGACATTGTTTTGAAAAAGACGGAAAGATTCCTCTTATAAAAAGTCAAACAAGGGTATAAATGACTTTATCCCATATTCTTTTAAATAATAAAAATGTTTTGAAGTACATTTTTAAGAAAACAAGTATGTGGATGGTAAAAAGATCCCAGTAGATTATTACATATAAACTACCTCGGATAATGAAGAGATTGTGAAATAACCCTTACCTTGTACTTTTCCTTGGTTGGGGTAGGCTAACCTCCTGTATAATGGTGAAATAATTTTTATTAAATTATACAAGAATCATATACATTAATATGATATCATATATGATCTTTTAATATTGAATTGATAATAATATCATAGTATTATCGTTGTTTCGGGTGTTAACTTACTTGTTTTCTTTTATATGTTTTGTTACGTAAGAAATATTTGTAAAGGATAGGTTGTATATTATTCATATCCAGAATGATATCAAGTCCTTAAACATAATTTTTTAAATCATCAAATGATAATTATTCTTGAATGGATACGATGGAGAATGAATCTCATCGCGTTCGTGGAGACGGTAGTCCGTACGTACGCATGAGCGACAATATCATTCTTTTGATATTAAAATAATATATAAATGGATTTTATATCATATATACATAATCATTAACATGATATATTTATTATTTACATGAGTTACACATCATTATTATACCCATCCAAATAATATTATATTGAATAACAATTACACCACGACGTGGAGACAGTAAGCCGTACGTACGCACGTATGGTGACATGTTATTCAAAGGGTGGATAGAATACTGAATATAGTTGTACCATATTTATAATAACATCACAGTATATATATGATACTGGAGTTATTATTTTATAATGGTAACAACAAAGGAAGAAGAAGTGGAAGAAGAAAGGAACTTGGAAAAGGGTGGTGAAATCATTACCTCTTCTTCGGGTTCTTCCTTTTGATTTGATCAAAAGGGCTCCTTAGGTTGGCTTTCTGATCAAACTAAGGACCCTAGGTTGTAGTGAGGGAAGTTGGGAGAGTATTTGGGTAGAGTGTGGCCGAAAAAAAGGCTTTGAAGGTGTGACGAAATGAGAAGGAAGTGTGCCCTTTTATAAGAGTGGTGAGGGGCACCTTTGGAAAAGCTAGAGATATTAGTTTATAATGAATTCATATTCGGTTTCCAATAGATAAAAAGATTTTTATTAAAAGGTTAAGGTGGGGATGGGTCGAAAAAAACTCATCCAATAGAATTTATACAGGTTTGGGTACTTATATTAACCTTATCTTAATGTATTAACTCTAAGTTAATTAGTTTCACTTTTACAATGTCTCTTTGTATTTTTATATAATATGGTTAATAAACATACTATATATATCCAAGAGACCCCCAAGTGGTCCATTAATGATGAAAATATCATTATATATGTCTCTTGGCCGAACCTTATATTTTTATGAATTTAATATCAATTAATAATGTAATATTTGTTTTAAGAACTCTTTTATGTCAATTTTGACACTATTCAATAGTTGATTTTTGTGAAACTTATAACAGATTGATTACTTCGAACACAGTCAATTAAATCAATCCTAATATATCATATTATCCTATAAAATTAGTTTAATTCATTAAAAGTTTCATATTATATTTATTTGGGTATTTATAATATCCATTATTTTAATTTTTCACTATTATAGTAATTAATTCATCATCATTGTGTCATAAATAAAATAAATTATTTAATGTATAAAAATTATAAATAAAATATCATTATGTAGGAAATCGTTTTATATTTCTAATTAATATTTATAATCTAAAATCCAACATATATAACCCTATGTAATAATTGTTTTGCTAAAAGATATATGCTTGTGTCATTTTTGTATTCATTTTAACTTAATTAAAAAAAAGTGTCCCTATCACCTACAAGTGGCACCATGGGGTCCCAAAATCGACCCAAAGATGAATATGGTCGAACATGTATCAACCAATAAGTCTAGGACACGTTTTAGGGTAATTTAGTATTATTATAATATTATTTCTTAACCCTTATTTACCAGATTTACCCTTAACCATGGTAAATAAAATATTTACCACAGTAATTATTCAAAATGTTTAAAAATAAAAGTTACCTATTTACCCAATTTGGACATCCTGATTCCAAATATGGAATCCATTTTTCTAAATTCAAAACACAGAAGTGGCATAAATTAATTTAAAATTAATTCCCTCTGTCAAAAAGCGTGTTTTTAAGAGATAATAACTATCAAAAGATTGACACTTGTTTATGTTCGGTTTAATTGTAAAATTATTTCCAATGACCAAAATTAAATTAAATGGTAAAAAAAAATCTAAATATACTTTAAAACCACTCAAATTCATAATTTATCACTGTTAATTATTTTGATTAAAAAAGTTGTTTTTAATTAAAATTTAGTAATTTTCACTATTCATCAAAATATTAAAGTTATCCGAAAAGTACCAAAATTTCACCTTAAGATAAATTCGATATCTCGAATCCAAAAATGAAGTCCATTTTAAAATATATAATTTCAAAAAGTAGGTATTACTATTCATAACAGCTAGTTTGATTGGTTATGGTGTGTTAGAACTCGGTGTTGCGTACAACACACGCTATCACATTATTCAAAGAGAAGTGTACCGTAGAAGCTTGGGGTGTTACATTCTCCCCTCCTTCAAATAAATTTGTCCTCGAAATTTCTAGAATACTACCGCATGAAAAGACTCGGGTGGTTCTTCATCATATGTTCCTCGGGTTCCCACGTTGCCTCTTCCATCTTATGGTTTCTCCACAAAAATTTTACCAGACGCGTCATCCGGTTTCTCAGTACTTGTTCTCTCGTATGAAGAATCCTGATGGGCTCTTCATAATAGGAATGATCGGGTTCCAGTTCTAATTCCTCATAGGTGAGTACATGCGTTGGTTCAGGCATGTATTTCCTTAACAGAGATGCGTGGAACACATCGTGAACTTTGGAGAGACTAGGCGGCATTGCCAATCGGTAAGCTACAACCCCAATTCGTTCTAGAATTTCGAGAGGTCCGATGTACCTGGGACTCAATTTACCTTTCTTACCAAAACGTATGACTCCCTTCCATAGAGATACCTTCAGGAAAACATGATCACCGACTTGAAATTCCAAATCCTTCCTTCGATTATCGGCATAGCTCATCTGCCTACTTTGAGCTACTTTGATGTAATTTTGGATTACTTTCACCTTTTCCACCGTTTCCTCCACCAGTTCTGGTCCTACAAGTTTTCTTTCACCAAAGTCATCCCAACAGGTTGGTGTACGGCATCTCTTTCCGTATAACGCTTCATATGGTGCCATCTGAATACTCGAATGGAAGCTATTGTTATAGGAAAATTCTACCAGAGGTAAATATTGATCCCACATACCCTGAAAGTCAAGTGAGCAAGATCTCAACATGTCTTCTAAGGTCTGAATAGTCCGTTCTGATTGTCCGTCTGTCTGAGGGTGGTAAGCAGTGCTCAAATGAAGTTCAGTATCCAGGGATTTCGGAAGACTTTTCCAAAATCTTTAAGTAAAACAGGGATCACGATCAGAAACAATCGATAGGGGTACTCCATGAAGTCTCCCAACTTCATTAATATAGAGTCTTTCTAGATGTTCCCGGGGTAGATCTTATCTTATATCAAGAAAATGCGCTGACTTGGTAAGACGATCAACAATAACCCATATTGCATCGTTTCTTCTAGGAGTCTTTGGTAGCCCCATGACAAATTCCATCGTAATATTGTCCCATTTCCACTCTGGTATGGGAAGAGGTTGCATGACTCCTCCAGGATATTACCTTCTAGCTTTCACTTGTTGACAAACCATACATCTTGACACAAAATCAGAAATCTCCCTCTTCATGTTGTCCCACCAAAAATGTTCCTTCAAATCACTATAAATTTTGGTGCTCCCAGGGTGTATAGAGAAATTGGAACTATGAGCATCATCCAACAATTCCCTTTTTAGATCAGGTATATCGGGAACAAAAAGTCTCTTCCCGAATTTCAAAATTCCATCTTCATACACAATGTCTCTCAATCTCCCATTATTCACAGCATTAATCTTCTTTTGAAATTCTTCATCATCGGTCTGAGAACACTTAATCCTTTCTAGTAAAGATGGTTTGGAAACCATTTGAAAAAGAATTTATGTTTCTCCTTCCCTGGTTATTCCCATGTCCATCTTCACTAGATCCATGAAAATTGGATCCCTTTCAATTCTCATATTGTTCAAAACTCCATGGTCTTTTCTACTCAAAGCATCTGCCACCTTGTTTGCTTTCCCCAGGTGGTAGTGTATCGTGCAATCATAATCCTTGAGTAATTCAAGCCATCTCCTTTGCCTCATGTTGAGTTCTTTTTGTGAGAAAATATACTTCAAACTCTTGTGATCAGTATAAATCTCACATTTTTCACCATAGAGGTAGTGCCTCCATATCTTCAAAGCAAAGATCACAGCTTCTAACTCGAGATCATGAGTAGGATAGTTTTCTTCTTGAATTTTCAACTATCGTGATGCATAGGCAATAACTCTATAATTCTGCATAAGGACACAACCAAATCCTTTTTTTGATGCATCACTATAAATAACGAACCCATCATTCCCCGATGGTAGAGTCAATATAGGAGCATTGACTAATCTTCTCTTCAGTTCTTCAAAACATTCTTCACACTCTTTTTTCCAAACAAATTTAAACCCTTTACGTGTGATCTTCGTTAATGGGTTAGCCAATTGGGCAAAATTCTGGACGAAATGTCTATAATAACCTACCAAACCAATAAAACTACGTACCTCAGTTATACTCATAGGTGTTGGACATTCTTGGATTGCCTTGGTCTTAGAAGGATCAACAGAGATTCCATCTTTAGAGACAATATGGCCATGAAAAGAAATCTCATGAAGCTATAATTCACACTTGCTAAACTTCCCATATAATTCATGCCTCCTCAGAGTCTTCAAGATAATGCGCAAGTGATTTTCATGATCTTCATAGGTTTTGGAGTATACCAAGATATCATCAATAAATACCACCACAAATTCATCGAGATACTCCTTGAAAATTCTATTCATCAGATCCATGAATACAGAGGGTACATTAGTCAATCCAAACGGCATTACGGTAAACTCGTAATGCCCGTACCTGGTTCGAAATGCAGTTTTCGGAATGTCTTCATTCTTCACACACAACTGATGGTATCCAGATCAAAGGTAAATCTTTGAAAAGTATTGAGCTCCATGCAGTTGGTCAAATAAATCATCAATGCCTGGTAGGGGATACTTGTTCTTTATTGGTATAGCATTGATCTCCCTGTAGTCGATACATAACCTCATAGATCCATCTTTCTTTTTAACAAAAATAACAGGGGCACCCCATGGAGAAACAGTAGGGAGAATAAATCCCTTATTACTCAATTCCTCTAGTTGTTTCTTTAGTTTGACTAACTCTACAGTGGCCATTCTATAAGGGGTCTTTGATATAGGCCATGATCCAGTAATTAAATCAATGGAAAACTCAACTTCTCGTTCTGGAGGATGTCCAGGTAAATCTTTTGGAAGTACATCTACAAATTCTTTCACAACAGGTACATCCTCTATTTGAACATTCCTTTCCTCACCGACAGTTATTTCATTATCTTCCTCCCCAATATTTGAATTAAGTTGAGCTACTAGGGGTGGATCTAAATAAGAATTAGGTGGTGACGATTCTGCTCTAAAGATAAGGTGTTCCTTATCATTATCATCAAGAATCGTAACCTCTTTCTTCTTACAATAAATATTCGCATCATAGTCCGAAATCCAGTCCATACCGAGGATTATATCAAACTCAGTCATAGGTATGATGATGAGATCAGCAGATAAAGAACATTTATGTGCTCTAATGGGGACTGATTCACAAAACTTTGTTGTAGTGATACTTCCCTTAGGAGTTTTAACTGACAACTCCCTTATTAAATCAAATTGGAAATATCTAATTTTCTTATAAAACTGGGAAGATATGAAACAATGCAATGATCCAGAGTCAAATAATGCATTTTCTAAACTTGAGGAAACCATTAAATTACCTGCTACCACGTCTTTCAGAGCTTCTACCTCAGCAGTAGTGATAGTATAAGCCTGGCCTTGATCCCTTTGCCTTTTCTAAGGTAAGTTCTCCTGACGCTTAGGACATGCATTTTCATAATTCCCCATCTCCCTACAATTGTAGCACTGAACGTTGGTAGCTTCCTTCTTCCCTTTGCAATCATGAGCTTGGTGGCCTTTTTCACCACATTTGTAACAGACGCCCACTCCCATCAAGCAAGTACCAGGGTGTTTCTTCCCACATTTACCACAGGATGGATATTAAACCTTTCCCTTCTTCCCCTTATTTCCATTCCAAGATTGATCAGAAGGCCTCTTCTTCTCTTGCTTTGCTTTAAAGTCATAAGACTTAGAGAATTCCTTTTCGGTCTTTATAGCACATGAGACAATGTCTTCGTACGAAGAAAAGGATTGTGAGACTAATGCTCGACGAAGACATGGTTTTAACCCATCAAAGAACCGATCAATATTACTTCATGGGTTACGTATATAATCTCCAGCATACCTTGCTAGCCTTGTAAAGTTATCCTCATACATTGTGACATTCTCATCTTCCTTCTGTATCAGACTCAGAAATTGCCTTTCCATATCTTCTTGATGGTCGCGAGGAAAGTATTTTTCTAAAAACAGATCTTTGAACTCCCTCCATTCCATATTTGATACTTCATCATCTTCCTTCATGTTTCGAATCAGTGACCACCATTGATCAACATATCCAGTGAGGCGGTAAACTACCATGATAACTTTTTCACTTTCACTTCCCCCCAAAGCCTGAAATATTTTCTCTAGCGAATTTATCCATTGCTCAGCTACTAAGGTATTTGTACTCCCATTGAACGTTGGTGGTTGTTGCCTCATGAATCAATCTAACATTGATCCTCCACGCTGTGGATCAGGGTGCTCCATACAGGTAAGGTTATTATTCATAACCTGAGTAAGTTGTCCCAGTATGGTGATTAACTGATCGGCACCAGTTGCATCACCAGCCCCACTATAATTATCTTGAGCAGGAGGGAAATCCCTACATGGAGTGTGTGCATTGACACGGTTTCCATTTCTTCCACTAGGCGCCATTTCTAAAAATGGCATAAACTAGATCAGTTTATGAATCAAAATACATAATCCCATACTTATAAAACACTTAACATAAATTGAACTATTTATGGATATAATCCATAATCATAAAAATGTTTTCTTTGAGAAAGTATATACTCATAAACCTTTCATAATTATTTGTAAAGAAAATGAGAGTTATCCTAAGAATATCCCCCAGGAGTGTCGTAACCAGGAGTGAAGCAAGGCCCGTTGTCATGCACTAGTTCCCGTTCGAGTCTAGCTCAAAGCGGTGTTTTCGGGTTTTACCCCTAGGTACATCTGTGCCAGAGCCGCCTCTACCTGCTCGTATCCAGATAGGGATGTATTGCTCGGAAAACTCACAAAATCTCTACAATACCAAAATTATAGGAAGTTCTTTTATACTAATCCTCAAAGTTCATCTTAGGTCTATGTGCTCTAATCAGAGTTTATCTAAATATAGATTCCAATGTTTGTACTAAACTTTCTCTGATACCAACAGTAACGCCCCGACCCTAGTTAGCTAGAGTCAGTGCATTATTACATAACATTGGCATGATCATAAGAAAGATCAAATCTCGAAATACCGATTGGTTTAGTAGCCTTGGAAACAGAAGATATATTCATAAGTTTTACATTACATCTTAAAATGAAAACCTTCTACAACAACATAATGTCTCCACAGTCCACACTATTATCCCCTCATAATATCCCTACAGGTCATTCGTAACTTTCTTCTTCACATCCTGGGAAAAATGAAACATAGAAAAGGGGTGAGCTCAAATGCCTAGTAAGGATAACAATATAACAGAACATTCAAAATAAGCATAAACATTTAAGGCAATGCATTACTAAAACAAAATCCTTTTAAACTTGAACTTCAACATAGTATGGCAAAAGTAAAATGCAATAATGCCATTTACTTGTTCACATGGATATTCTACTAATCGAATAATCACATGCAATATCAATAACCACTTTCATAATGTTGGAATGCATAATGCCAGACTATCATAACCACATAGCCAAGGCCTCGTGCCAAGACTACAAATAATATTTTGTCAAGGCCTTGTTCCAAGACAGTAGTTTGTCTCATGAGACCTACCGATGCATCGAGGAGCTATAGCGGGCTCCACCCGTCACATATTAAGTCCAATGCATTCCCATATGAAAAGGTTTAAACATAACATAAACATTCGAATTAAAACTAGCATACGAAATGTCAATAATTTCACCAAAAACTATGAATGGTATAAAAATAGCACATCCACAGTCAAACATATCACAAAACCTTCAACACAATATAGAAGTTTTGTATCATAATAAATCAACTTCAAATAAGCGTAAAATCCATCAAAGGATGTTGACATAGATGAAATCAAAACCCTTTTTAGATAAATATCTCTTTATATTTTTCAAATCATTTAAGAGCCATAAAAAATAAAACATTTTCTTTGAAAATTTTCTTATAAGCTTGTAAGGAAAGCTTTGAATATTTTATAACGGCGGAAAATAACCACATCCACCATATAAGTTAAAAAAACATTCTTACCTTAATTCTATCGAAAAGGTTAAAAAGGACATTGTTTTGAAAACGACGGAAAGATTCCTCTTATAAAAATTCAAACAAGGGTATAAATGACTTTAACCCATATTCTTTTAAATAATAAAAATGTTTTGAAATACATTTTTAAGAAAACATGGATGTGGATGGTAAAAAGATCTCAGTAGATTATTACATATAAACAACCTCGGATAATGAAGAGATTGTGAAATAACCCTTACCTTGTACATTTCCTTGGTTGGGGTAGGCTAACCTCCTGTATAATGGTGAAATAATTGTTATTAAATTATACAAGAATCATATACATTAATATGATATCATATATGATCTTTTAATATTGATTTGATAATAATATCTTAGTATTATCGTTGTTTCGGGTGTTAACTTACTTGTTTTCTTTTATATGTTTTGTTAAGTAAGACATGTTTGAAAAGGATAGGTTGTATATTATTCATATCCAGAATGATATCAATTCCATAAACATCATTTTTTAAATCATCAAATTATAATTATACTTGAATGGATACGATGGAGATTGAATCTCATCGCGTTCGTGGAGACGGTAGTCTGTACGTATGCATGAGCGACAATATCATTCTTTTGATATTAAAATAATATATAAATGGATTGTATATCATATATACAAAATCATTAACATGTTATATTTATTATTTACATGAGTTACACATCATTATTATACCCATCCAAATAATATTATATTGAATAACAATTACACCACGACGTGGAGACGGTAAGCCGTACGTACGCACGTATGGTGACATGTTTTTCAAAGGGTGGATAGAATACAGAATATAGTTGTACCATATTTATAATAAAATCATAGTATATATATGATACTGGTGTTATTATTTTATAATGGTAACAACAAAGGAAGAAGAAGTGGAAGAAGAAAGGAACTTGGAAAAGGGTGGTGAAATCATTACCTCTTCTTCGGGTTCTTCCTTTTGATTTGATCAAAAGGGATCCATAGGTTGGCTTTATGATAAAACTAAGGCCCCTAGAATGTAGTGAGGGAATTTGGTAGAGTATTTGGGCAGATTTTGGCCGAACCAAAAGGCTTTGAAGTTGTGAAGAAATGAGAAGGAGGTGTGCTCTTTTATAAGAGGGGTGAGGGGCACCTTTGGAAAAGCTTGAGATATTAGTTTATAATAAATTCATATTCGGTTTCCAATGGCTCCAAAGTTGATTATTCAAAGGTTAAAGTGGGGATGGGTCGAAAACAACTCATCAAATAGAATTTAGACAGGTTTGGGTACTTATATTAACCTTATCTTTAAGTATTAACTCTAAGTTAATTAGTTTCGCTTTTACAATGTCTCTTTGTATTTTCATATAATATGGTTAATAAACTTACTATATACATCCAAGAGACCCCCAAGTGGTCCTGTAATGATGCAAATATCATGATATAAGTCTCTTGGACGAAAAATAGATTTTTAGGAATTTAATATCTATTAATAATTTAATATTTGTTTTAAGAACTCTTTTATGTCAATTTTGACACTATTCAATAGTTGATTTTTGCGAAACTCATAATAGATTGATTACTTCTAAAAACGTCAATTAAAGCAATACTAATATAGCATATTATCCTATAAAATTAGTTTAATTCAATAAAAGTTTCATATTATATTTATTTGGGTATTTATAATATCAATTATTTTAATTTTTCACTATTATAGTAATTAATTCATCATCATTGTGTCATGAATAAATTAAATTATTTAATATCTAAAAATTATAAATAAATTATAATTATGTAGGAAATCTTTTTATATTTCTAATAAATATTTATAATCTAAAATCCAACATATATAACCTTATGTAATAATTGTTTTTCTAAAAGATATATGCTTGTGTCATTTTTGTATTCATTTTAACTTAATTAAAAAAAATTGTCCCTATCACCTAAAGGTGGCACCATGGGGTCCCAAAATCGACCCAAAGATGCCTATGGTCGAACATGTATCAACCAATAAGGCTAGGACACGTTTTAGGGTAATTTAGTATTATTATAATATTATTTTTTAACCCTTATTTACCAGATTTACCCTTAACCATGGTAAATAAAATATTTACCACAGTAGTTATTCAAAATGTCTAAAAATAAAAGTTACCTATTTACACAATTTGGAAATCCTGATTCCAAATATGGAATCCATTTTTCTAAATTCAAAACACAGAAGTGGCAGAAATTAATTTAAAATTAATTCCCGCTGTCAAAAATCGTGTTTTTAAGTGATAATAACTATCAAAAGATTGACACTTATTTATGTTCGGTTTAATTGTAAAATTATGTCCAATGACCAACATTATATTAAATGAAAAAACTATTTTCTAAATATAATTTAAAACCACTAAAATTCATAATTTATCACTATTAATTATTTTGATTAAAAAAGTTGTTTTTAATTAAAATTTAGTAATTTTCACTATTCATCAAAATATTAAAGTTATCCGAAAAGTACCAAAATTTCACCTTAGGCTAAATTCGATATTCCGAATGCAAAAATGAAGTCCATTTTAAAATATATAATTTCAAAAAGTAGATATTACTATTCATAACGACTAGTTTGATTGGTTATGGTCTGTTAGAACTCGGTGTTGCCTACAACACACGCTATCACATTATTCAAAGAGAAGCGTACCGTAAAATCTTGGGGTGTTACAATTAACTTATCAAAATATGTGGGGGTATTTATCCATAATATAATTTTCAAATTCTTACGTTGCCACTTCAACCATATTGTTTTTCCACAAAACCTTTACCTTGTGAATTACGTTATTTTGCAACACTTGCTCTCTTCGATCAAGAATCTGGACTGGTTGTTCTTCATAAGATAGGTTCTCTTCCAACTGAACTACCTCTGGACTCAAATCATGAGATGGATCTGGAATATACTTCCTCAACATCGAAACATGAAAAACATTGTGTACCTGAGAAAAACTCGGAGTTAAAGCCACTCGGTAAGCAACTGATCCAACTCTCTCCAGAATTTCATATGGTCCAATGAACCTTTGACTCAGCTTTCCTTTCTTACCAAATCTCATCACACATTTCCATGGAGAAACCTTGAGAAAAACATGATCACCTACCTCAAAAGATAGATCCTTCACCCGGTTATTCGCAAAACTCTTCTCCCTGCTTTGAGCTGTTCTCATGTGTTTCTGAATCAACTGAACTTTTTCTGCCATCTCTTCTACCAATTCTGGTCCCATCAGCTTCCTTTCACCCACTTCATCCCAAAATTCTGGAGTTCGACACCGCTTCCCATATAATTCCTCAAATGGTTCCATCTGTATACTGGAATGAAAACTGTTATTATAAGAAAACTCAACCAAAGAAAGATGTTGGTCCCAACTTCCCTGATAATCCATCGAACAAGCTCGTAGCATATCCTCCATGGTCTGAATTGTTCGTTCTGAATTCCCATCTGATTACGGATGAAAAGCTGTACTAAAATTTAATTCAGTACCCAACGACTTCTAAAGGCCTTTCCAAAAGTTATAAGTGAACGTGGGATCACGATCAGACACAATGGGGAGAGGAAATCCATGTAACCTGACTATCTCTTTAAGATACAAACGGGAAAGTTGATCTAGGGAAAAATTATCTCGTATAGGAAGGAAATTATCAGATTTAGTCAAGCGATCAACAATAACCAATATTTCATTATTACCTCAATATTTCTTCGGAAATCCCACAACAATTTCCATGGATATATTCTCCCGTTTCCACTCTGGAACTGGTAGAGGCTGAATCATCCCTTTCGGTAACTGCCGCACTGCTTTAACCTGTTGACAAGTCAAACACTTCATTGTAAAATCAGCAATATCGCTTTTCATTCCATCCCACCAGTAATACTCCCGCAGATATCTGTACATCTTAGTTCTGCTAGGATGAACTTAAAACAGGGAACTACGAGCTTCACATAAAAACGCTTTCTTCAACTGTGAATTACAAGGCACACAGAATCTCTGCCCAAATATCAAAACACAATCATTATCAATGTTGAATTCAGGCAACTTACCCTTCTGTACCAACTCTACCTTTTTCTTCGGCTCATTGTCTTACTTCTGTGCTTGCTTGATTCTGTCTGATAGAGAAGATTTCACTAATACCTGAAACAAAACAGAAGAACTTCCTGCACCAACAACTTCTATTCCAAATTTCATCAAATCAAAAACCAAAGTATCTTGTTCCAAATGTAGCATGGTTAATGAAGCATTACTTTTTCGACTCAAAGCATCAGCCACTTTATTAGCTTTTCCTGGATGGTAGTGAATTGTACAATCATAATCCTTGATTAATTCCAGCCATCTCCTCTGTCTCATGTTCAACTCTTTCCGAGTGAATATATACTTTAAACTTTTGTGATCAGTATATATTTCACACTTTACTCCATACAAATGATACATCCAAATTTTTAAAGCAAAAACAACAGTAGCTAATTCCAAATCATGTGTAGGGTAATTTACCTCATGAGTTTTCAACTGACATGAAGCATAAGGAATTAACTGATCATTCTGCATAAGGACACAACCAAGTCCCTTCAACGAAGCATCACTGCATATAACAAACTCACCATTTCTGGAAGGAAGTGCCAAAACTAGAGAATTCACCAATCTTCTTTTCAACCCCTGAAAACAATCATCACATTCTTTTGTCCAGATAAACTTTACACCCTTCCGAGTTAGCTTAGTAATTGGACTAGATAACCGTGAAAACTTTTCAACAAACCTTTGGTAGTAACCTTCCAAACCAAGAAAAATATGGATCTCGGTTACATTTCTGGGTATTCGTCATTCTTCCACAACTTTTGTTTTATCAGGATCAACAGTTATGCCATCTTTTGAAACAATGTGACAATGGAAAGAAATATGTTTCATCCAGAACTCATACATGCTGAATTTCCCATACAATTCTTTTTCTTTTTTAGGTTTGAAAAATAACCCTTAAATGACTTTCATGCTCCTCTTTACTTTTAGAAAACAACAAAATATCATCAATAAAAACAACCAACATTTTTCACCTGAGTCAACTAATCCATCACTGCAACAAACTGTTAAGTTCTGATTTTGACCATCTCAGGATACTGATTTGAAAGGTCATTTGCCTCTGTATGCCTTCCCAGAAAAGATATTTTGTTTCCTCTATGAAAAATCATTCTTAACATAGAAATATCTTAGGCAAAGAAACATGGTAATCTTTAAATGCTATATCATTTCAATCATACCATTAAATAACTTATAATTTAACAATTTCCTAACTCCTAAAGTTGTCTAAACCGACCTATGATACCAACTATGAGGCCCTATCCTTAAACCTTACTTAATATTGAATTAAATGAATAATTCACATTGATAATATTTTCAGGTTTAGAGTTTTAGAGAATTAGGACATAACTATTACATCTCAAGAGATTACAAAGTAGAAACTTCTACTATGTTTCCATAAAATAAAAACAACACTTAAAAAAAGACATGTCTAGTTCCATGTTTTATATTGCATGACTTTCCCTTGATCCCAACCTTGACCCTATTCCACATTAGGTCCTATGAAAAACATTTCAAAAAAACTTGGGGTGATCATAAAGAGCTCATTAAGGGATACACAAAGAATGAAAACTGTTAGTTTATCAAAACAACAAGTAAACCATGTATACTTTATCAAAGTAATACTTTCCACCTTTATGAAGTAGTAAAAACTATTCACTGAATAAAAGATCATTACTTACCCTTTTGTAACCAAAAGATTACCATAAAACCCATATAAAGAACACATAACATATAAAGGTAACTTGGGACATAAACATACTTAAGTCGAATAACCATACGGTCGACTTCCACACATATCACTTAATGGAATAGCCATACGTCCAACTTCCATACAAACTTAATGGAATATCCATATGGCCAAATTCCATACCCAATGCATTGGAGGTTATAACGTAACCACCCATCCTGGCATTCATGGCACCACATGTCATATGGTTTGTAACGTAACCACCCGTCAAATGTCCAAGTACCAAAATAAATTCATAAAACATAAAACTAATATAATGGAATGATAAAATTTCCACATTTCAATCCCAATATATCATTTAAATATATTGACATAATATAATCCTTTATCAAAACCACTTTCAATACTAAAATACATAAAAGTGTATATGGTATTTATTTTATTTTAAAAACATTTCGGCTTGTTGAGGAAGCCAAAGACCAAATAATACTCGCAGCGGCGGAAAAGGTCATTGTCACCACGTACATTAAAAGAAACATTCCTTTTTTTCGTTTTCTAAAACTCTTCGATGAAAAAGATTCTTTTTGTATAAAAGTAAAAGACAAAGGGGTTTATACACCTTATAAAAGAAAGTTGTGTATAAAACGAAATATGCCTCAATGAAACGAGATTGAGACGAAGTCCCTTACAAAGATCATTTTTTAAATAAAGTAGATCACTTATGTGTATTCACTATAAATACATATAAATAAATTAAAAATACAGGATATGACATAATAATATCATGAAATAATTTCAATGTAGGAGATTAACCCAAAGAATAGAAATTGGGTTAAGAAGTTCCCTTACCTCAGGTCCAACTTGACTTGATCGTTCTTTAATGTCCTGAATAATAAACATGAGTTAATTTCTACTTTCATAAAAACCTTCTTCTAGTTCATTTTTAATTTTATATAACTTATTATCATTTTATAAACATTATGTAATCATTTAAGTTAATAATGTTTGTTTTGTCGATATTTGGTTCTTAAGTCGAATGTGGACTTCTAACAATTACATGTTGTTCGTGTGGTCAAAGGTTCTTTATATCCAGAATGACATTCCTGATTCTCATATCATATATATCATATATATCCAGCATATACATGTATTTATAATATTAGATAATCATTTAGAGGTAAGAAATGAAATGCACCGTTCATGGAGACGATAAGCCGTACGTACGCATGAACGCTACTTTCATTTCTTTGTCATATTAATGGAATTAAAACTAAATGAGAGCTATGTATATTTTAATTCCAGAATTATATTCATAATTTAGATGTATAATTCATCATATATATCCTTTATATACATGTACTTATAATAGTACATTACATTTGGGGATAAGAAATGAGATGCACCGTTCATGGAGACGGTAAGACGTACGTACGCATGAACGCTACTTTAATTTCTATCTCATAATTTAATGGAATGAAATAATAACGATATAGAGGTATATTATAATTCCAGTATAACATCATATATAATAACTTTAAATCCATCCTTTATACATCCCACATATGGAATTAACGAATCCAATCACTTTGAGGGGGCGGTAGTCCGCACTTCCTTAAATGAAGATATCACGTTTACCCATAATGGAAAACATAAAGGTATGACCAAAATGAAATATACAGAAGATTAAAAAAACATAAACATATTATATATAATATATAAATATAGTGTCATCATTATGGCCACCTTTGAAGGTGTTAAAAGAATGTTGAACAATCATTGTTTCGGGAGGCAGAAATTCTCCATCCACGGAAACAGTATGTTCTTTAACCATTAGATGCATGTGTGTGTAAGTGTATCTCGAATCCTTCTTATAAAAACATACTAGTATATTTATGATACTGGAGTTTTTACAAAAGAAATGAATAAAAAGAGTTTCGGGGTTTGGAGAAGCAAAATAAAACAAAAGGACTCAAAAGAAGACATTACCTTAAAATCGGGTAACTCCCTTTGGTTTGAGCTCAAAGGCTTCCTTGGGAGGACTTCTGCCCAAGTTGAGGCATAAAGGAGTAATATAGGGAAGTGGATAGACAAAAGGGGAAGAGGTTGGCCGACCCAAAGGCTTTAGGAGTTTGGGTAAGGTGGTAGAGGTGGGGGCCTTTTATAAGAGGAGAGGAGGGGCACTCTTGTAATGTTACAAAATGTTACTTTATTTTCAAAAGAGATTCGAATTTTAAAGGTCCCACATTGATGTCTTTCGAGTTTAAGGTGATGAGGGTTCGAAATCCACTCATCCAATAGGTTTTGTACATGTGTAGGTCTTATATTTTACATTATCATTCCATTTTATTTAAATCCTTTGTTAATGAGGTAATCGCTGCATCATCATGATGTCATAAATAATTAAATTTATTTAATGTCTAACAATTATAAAAAAACTATGATGATGTAGAAAATCTTATTATATTTCCAATGAATATTTATAATCAAAAATATGACTTGTATAACCCCATGTAAAAAATGTTTTAGTAAAACATCTCATGTTTGTGTTATTTTTACTTTAACATTAAATAAAAAGTTATTTATGTCATTTCAAAACCAACATGGCTCCATGGGGTCACCAAGTTGACTCATGGATTGTCTTGGTAAGCCATGACACATCCAATGAGGCTAGGACATGTGTCAATCTCATCTCATATTATTAAAACATTATTTTTACCTTAAACTACACTAATTACCTCTAATCGCGATTAAAAACTTAATAAGTTACTATTCACCAAAAATTATTTTAATCTCATTGAACCACATTTTAATTCATAATGAAAACCATGTATGTCGGATTTTTGAAATTCAAAACACATAAGTGGTAAAATTTCATTTAAATGAAAAATGAGTTTTTATATGTACCACTTAGTGGTTTCACTATTCATCAAAAATTGAAGTTTTTCAGAAAAATACAAAAAATTCACTCTAAGATATATTTGATATTCGGAATTAAAAAATTAAGTCCATTTTACAAAATTCAAAACATATAATTTGCATTAATTAATTTAATAATTAATTCCCGATGTCATGACAAATAGCGTGTTTTTATGAAACAATAAGTATCAAAAGATTGACACTAGTTTAAGTCTGATTTCAAAGTGAACTTTATTCCAGTGACCACTATTGGATTAAATGGTAAAAATATATTCTAATTGCACTTAAAAACCAATTCAAAAGATTATCTAATCATCTTAATAAATTATATTAAAAAGAGGTTTTGAATTAAAAAACAACATTTTACACTATTCATTAAAAACTGATCTATATCGGAAAAATACCAAAAATTTACACAAAGTAAATTTTGATGTCCCGATTCTAAAGAAGAGTTATATTTGGTCCAATGGAATGTATAAGAGTGATCAAAACTATATTTAATTATGATTCTTTATCCAAAGGTAATAATTGAACCTTTAGTGAAAATTAGGGTATAAATGCATGAAATTGAATTCTTTCCATATTTTAAGTCTTTATCTTTTATTGGATAAATGTAAAAACATTTAAAAAACATATATAATCATATTTTAGTTATTTCTATCCATTCCCGCCAATACAACGACTACATATTAACTACCATTTAAAATAATATTATTATATTACTAGTGTACAACGTAAGTTTTCAAAGAAACTCATCGTTGCGTATCGATTACGCTATCGAACGTAGAAACTCCTTTTAATTAAAATTAATATTTAATTCGTAAATATTAATAACTATGAAAAAAAATTATTCATTATTTACCTGGGATGTGACATCCTTCCCCCCTTTTGGGAATTGTGTCCTCGAAATTTTATTCACTTATCAAAATAAGTTGGGGTATTTATCCCTCATAGAATTTTCAGATTCCCACGTTGCCTCTTCAACCATATGGGTTTTCCACAAATCATTTACCTGGTGAATTACCTTATTTCGCAACACTTTCTCTCTTCGGTCGAGAATCTGGACTGGTTGTTCTTCATAAGAGAGATTCTCTTCCAACTGAACTACCTCTGGACTCAAAACATGAGATGAATCTCGCATATACTTCCTCAACATCGAAACATGAAAAACATTGTGTACTTGAGATAAACTCGGAGGTAATGCGACTCTGTATGCAACTGATCCAACTCTCTCTAGAATTTCATATGGTCCAATGAACCTTGGAATCAACTTTCCTTTCTTACCAAATCGCATCACACTTTTCCATGGAGAATCCTTGAGAAAAACATGATCACCTACCTCGAAAGATAGATCCTTCCTCTGGTTATCCGCATAACTCTTCTGCCTACTTTGAGATGTGTTCTCATGTGTTTCTAAATCAACTGATCTTTTCTGCCATCTCTTCTACCAATTCTGGTCCAATCATCTTCCTTTCACCCACTTCATCCCAAAATGATGGAGTTCGACATCGCTTCCCATATAATGCCTCAAATGGTTCCATCTGTATACTGGAATGAAAAATGTTATTATAAGAAAACTCAACCAAAGAAAGATGTTGGTCCCAACATCCCTGATAATCCATCGAACAAGCTCGTAGCATATCCTCCGAGGTCTGAATTGTTCGTTCTGACTGCCCATCTGATTGCGGATGAAAAGATGTACTAAAATTTAATTCAGTACCCAACGACTTCCGAAGGCCTTTCCAAAAGTTAGAAGTAAACCTAGGATCACTGTCAGATACAATGGAGAGAGGAAATCCATGTAACGTGACTATATCTTTAATATACAAACGAGAAAGTTGATCTCTGGAAAAATTATCACATATAGGAAGGAAATGAGCAGATTTAGTCAAGCGATCAACAATAACCCAGATTGCATTATTACCTCGAGATGTCATCGGTAATCCCACAACAAAGTCCATGGATATGTTTTCCCATTTCCACTATGGCACTGGTAAAGGCTGAAGAATCACTTTTGATAACTTTCGCTATGCCTTAACCTGCTGACAAGTCAAACACTTCACAATAAAATCAGCAATATCTTTTTTCATTCCATCCCACCAGTAGTACTCCTGCAGATCTCTGTACATCTTAGTACTGCCAGGATGAACTGAAAACGGATAACTATGAGCTTTACATAACAACTCTCTCTCCAACTGCGAATCACAAGGCACACACAATCTCTTCCCAAATCTCAAAACGCAATCATTATCAATGTTGAATTTAGGCAACTTACCTTTCTGAACCAGCTCTACCTTTTTCTGCAACTCACTATCTTGCTTCTGTGCTTGCTTGATTCTGTCTGATAGAGAAGATTTCAATGATACCTGAAACAAAACAAAAGAACATCCTCCACCAACAACTTCTATGCTTAAGTTCATCAAATCTATAACCAAATGATCACTTTCCAAACGCAACATTTCTAATGAAGCTTTACTTTTTCGAATCAAAGCATCAGCCACTTTATTTTCTTTTCCCAGATGGTAATGAATTGTACAATCATAATCCATGATTAATTCCAGGCATCTCCTCTATCTCATGTTCAATTCTTTCTGAGTGAATATATACTTTAAACATTTGTGATCAGTATATATTTCACAGTTTAATCCATACAAATGATGCCTCCAAATTTTTAATGCAAAAAACAACAGCATCTATTTCCAAATCATGTGTTGGGTAATTTACCTCATGAGTTTTCAACTGACGTGAAGCATAAGCAATTACCTGATCATTATGCATAAGGACACAACCAAATCCTTTCAACAAAGCATCAATGTATATAACAAACTCACCATTCGTGGAAGGAAGTTCCAAAACTGGATCATTCACCAATCTTCTTTTCAACTCCTGAAAACAATCATCATATTCTTTTGTCCATATAAACTTAACACTCTTCAGAGTTAGCTTAGTCATTGGACTAGATAACTGTGAAAACATTTCAATAAACATTCTGTAGTAACCTACCAAACCAAGGAAACTATGAATCTCGGTTACATTTGTGGTTCTTGGCCATTCTTCAACAACCTTTGTTTTTTCCTGATCAACAGTTATCCCATCTTTAGAAACAATGTGACCAAATAAATAAATTTGTTGCAACCAAAACACACACTTTCTTAATATCCCATACAATTTATTTTCTTCTATGGTTTGAAAAATAACCCTTAATTGACTTTCATGCTCCTCTTTACTTTTAGAAAAAACTAAAATATCATCAACAAAAACAACCAACCTTTTTTACCAGAGTCAACTGAGAAATCACTGCAAAAATCTGTTTAGTTCTGATTTTTACCATCTCAGGATACTGATTTGAAAGGTCATTTTCCTCTGTATGACTTCCCAGAGAATCTGTTCTGTTTCCTATATGAAAAACCATTCTTAACAAAGAAATATCTTAGGAGAAGAAACATGGAAATTCATAAATTCTATATCATTTCAATCATACCATAAATTAATTTATAATTTAACACTTTTCTAACTCCTAAAGTAGTCTAAACTGACCTTTGATACCATCTATAAGGCCCCGGCCATAAACATTACTTAATATTGAATTAAATGAATAATTCACATTGAGGATCTTTTCAGGTTTAGAGTTTTAGAGAATTAGGACATAACTATTACATCTCAAAATATTACAAAGTAGACACTTCTACTAAGATTCCACAAAATAAAAACTCTTAAAAAGAAACATGTCTTGTTCCATGTTTTATATAGCATGACATTCCCTTGATCCCATCCTTGACCCTACTCCACATTATTTACTATGAAAAACATTACAAAAAAACATGGGGTGAGCATAAAAAGCTCAGTAGGGGATACACAAAGAATGAAAACTATTAGTTTTTCAAACATCAAGTAAACCATGTATAACTTTATCAAAGTAATACCTTCACCTTCATGAAGTAGTAAAAAAATATTCACTGAATAAAATATCATTACTTACCTTTTTGTAACCAATTAATTACCATAAAACCCTTATAAAGAACACATAACATATAAAGGTAACTTGGGACATAAACATACTTAAGTGGAATAACCATACGGTCGACTTCCACACATATCACTTAATGCAATAGCCATACGGCCAACTTCCATAAATACTTATTGAATAGCCATATGGCCGACTTCCATACCCAATGCATTGTAGGTTATAATGTAACCACCCGTCCTAGTATTCACGGCACCACCCATCACATGGTTTATCACGTAACCACCCGTCAAATTTCCAAGTACCAATATAAAATCATAAAACATAAAACCAATATAAAGGAATGATAACATTTCCACATTTCAATCACAATATATCATTTAAATATATTGAAATAATAGAATACTTTATCAAAACCATTTTCAATACCAAAATACATAAAATATTATATGGTATTAATTTTATTTTAAAATCATTACGGCTTGTTGAGGAAGCCAAAGACCAAATAATACTCACGGCGGCGGAAAAGGTCGTTGTCACCGCGTACGTTAAAAAAATTCCTTTTGTCATTTATTAAAATGCTTCATAGAAAAAGATTCCTTTTGTATAAAAGTAAAAGTCAAAGGGGATTATACACCGTATAAAAGAAAGTTTTGCATAAAACGAAATATGCCTCAATGAAAGGAGATTAAGACGAAGTCCCTTACCTCGGGTCCGACTTGACTCAATCATTCTTTAACGTCCTGAATAATAAACTTGAGTTATTTTTTATTTTCTTAAGAACATTTTTCAAGTTCATTATTCCTTTTATATCACTTATTGCCATGTTATAAACATTATGTAACCATTTAAGTTAATTATGTTTTTTTTGTCGATATTTGGTTTCTAAGTCGAAAGTGGACTTCTTACAATTACATGTTGTCGTGTGGTCAAAGGTTATTTATATCCAGAATTACATTCCTGATTGGGATATCATATATATCATATATATCCAGAATATACATGTATTTATAAGATTACATAATAATTTAGAGGTATGAAATTAAAAGCACCGTTCATGGAGATGGTAAGTCGTACGTACGCATGAACGCTACATTCATTTCTTTGTCATATTAATGGAATTAAAACTAAATGAGAGGTACGTATATTTTAATTCAAGAATTATATTCATCATTTAGATGTATCATTCATCATATATATCCATTATATAAATGTACATATAATAGTACATTACATTTGGGGATAAGAAATGAAATGCACCGTTCATGGAGACGATAAGTCGTACGTACGCATGAATGCTACTTTCATTTATATCTCATAATTTAATGGGAATAAATAATAATTATATATAGGTATATTATAATTCCAGTATAAAATCATATATAATAACTTTAAATCCATCCTTTATACATCCCACATATGGCATTAATGAATCAAATCACTTTGAGGGGGCGGTAGTCCGCACTTCCTTAAATGAAGATATCGCGTTTACCCATAATGGAAACCATAAAGGTATGACCAAAATAAAAAATACAGAAGCTTAAGGAAAACATAAAAATATTATATATCATATATAAATATAGTGTCATCTTAATGGCCACCGTTTAATGTGTTAAAAGAATGGTGAACAATCATCGTTTCGGGAGGCCGAAATTCGTCATCCACGGAAACAGTATGTTCTTTAACCATTAGATGTAGGTGTGTGTATGTTTAGATCGAATCCTTCTTATGAAAACATCCTAGTATATTTATGATACTGGATCTGTAACAAAAGAAATTAATAAAAAGAGTTTAGGGGGTTGGAGGAGCAAAATAAAACAAAAGGACTCAAGTGAAGACATTACCTTAAAATCGGGTAACTCCCTTTGCTTTGAGCTCAAAGGCTTCCTTGGGAAGACTTCTACCCAAAGTGAGGCTCCAAGGAGTAATAGAGGGAAGTGGAGAGACAAAATGGGCAGGGTTTTTCTGAGCCAAAGGCTTTGCGAGTGTGGGTAAGGAGGTAGAGGTGGGGGCCTTTTATAAGAGGAGAAGAGGGGCACTCTTGGAAGGTAAAGAGAAATCACTTTATTTTAAAATGGTATTCGAATTTAAGAGGTCCCACATTGATATAATTAGAGGATAAGGTGATAAGGGTTCGAAATCCACCCATCCAATAGGTTTTGGACATGTGTAGGTCATAGATTTTACATTATCATTTCATTTTATTTAAATCCATTATTAATGAGGTAATCACTGCATCATCATGATGTCATAAATAATTTAATTTATTTAAAGTCTAAAAATTATAAAAAAACTATCATGATGTATGAAATATTTTTAGCTTTCCAATGACTATTTATAATCAAAAATATTACTTGTAAAACCCCATTTAAAAATGGTTTTAGTAAAACATCTCATGTTTGTGTTATTTTTACTTTAACATTAAATAAATAGTTATTTATGTAATTTCCCAACCAAAGTGGCTCCATGGGGTCCTCAAGTTGACCCATGGCATTTCCTGGTCGTCCATGACACATCCAATAAGGGTAGGACATGTTTCTAGGTATTTTCATTTTATTATAATATCATTTTTTCCTTAAACTTCACTAATTACATCTAATCGCGATTAAAAACTTAATAAGTTACTATTCACCGAAAAATTATTTTAATCCCATTGAACCACATTTTACTTATAAATGACAACCATTTATGTCAGATTTTTGAATTAAAATCAAATAAGTGGTAAAATTTAATTTCAAGGAAAAAATCAATTTTTATAAGTACCACTTAGTGGTTTCACTATTCATCAAAAATTGAAGTTTTTCCGAAAAATACCAAAAATTCACCCTAAGCTATATTTGATATTTCGAATTCAAAAATGAAGTCTAAGACCTAAAACTTTCCAAAACCAATTGGATGAGTGGATTTTTAACCCTTATCACCTTATCATCAAATTATATCAATGTTGGACCTCTTAAATCCAAATATCATTTTTAAATAAAGTGACTTTTCTTTACTTTCCAAGAGTGCCCCTCCTCTCCCCTTATAAAAGGCCCCCACCTCTACCTCTTTACCCACACTTCCAAAGCCTTTGTCTTGGCCAACCCCTGCCCATTTTGTCTCTCCACTTCCCTCTCTTACTCCTTGAATCCTCACTTTGGGCAGAAGTCTTCTTAAGGAAGCCTTTGAGCTCAAACCAAAGGGAGTTACCCGATTTTAATGTAATGTATTCACTTGAGTCCTTTTGTTTTATTTTTCTTCTCCAACCCCCTAAACTCTTTTTATTCATTTATTTTGTAACAAATACAGTATCTTCAATATAATAGGATGTTGTTACAAGAAGGATTCGAACTACACTTACACACACCTACATCTAATGGTTAAAGAACATACTATTTCCGTGGATGGCAAATTTCTGCCTCACGAAACGATGATTGTTCAACACTCATATAACACATTAAAAGGTGGCCATTAAGATGAAACTATATTTATATATGATATCTAATATGGTTATTTTTTACTTAAACTTCTGTATTTTTCATTTATGGAATTCCTTTATGGTTTCCATTATGGGTAAACGCGATATCTTCGTTTAAGGAAGTGCGGACTACCGCCCCCTGAAAGTGATTTGATTCGTTAATACCATATGTGGTATGTATAAATGATATATTTAATGATATTATATATTATACCATACTTTAAATAATATACTATTATGTATCATTATGTTTTAATTCCATTAAATATGAAATAGAAATTGAAGAAGCGTTCATGTGTATGTACGGCTTACCCTCTCCATGAACGGTGCTTTTCATTTCCTAACTCTAAATGTTATGTAATATTATAAATGCATGAATATACTGGATATATATGATATATATGATATATACATGATGAATACAATTCTGGATATAATGAACCTTTGACCACATGAACAACATGTAATTATAAGAAGCCCACTTTCGACTTAAGAACCAAGTATCGACAAAACAAACATTATTAACTTCAATGACTACATAATGTCAATGACATGGTAATAAGTGATATAAAAGGAATAATGAACTTGAAAACGGTTATTAAGGAAGTATAAATTAACACAAGTTTATTATTCAGGAGATTAAAGAACGATCGAGTCAAGTCGGACCCGAGGTAAGGGATCCTACTCCTCTCTTTCTTTTTAAGTACACTCTTTTATGTCATTCCTTTTAAAGATCATATTTCTTGTTATTGGGAAGTTATTTTTTGTTAATCTTACTATAATTTTTATGTTCATATGATGAGAGAACCTATTCTCTCTCATCAATCCATTTTGGAAGTTTTGAGTGGCGCCGTTAGGCTGCTGAATTTTCATAAGAGATCTAACCTCTCTCTTTCTTTTTAAGTACTCTCCTTTATGTCACTTATTTTAAGCTCCTATTTGTTATGTTGGTGTATGTTATTTTATATTAATCATTCTGTAAACTTTATGTTAATATGATGAGAGACCCTATTTGATCTCATCAGTTCATTTTTGTATGTTTTATGTGGCGCCGTTAGGCTGCCGAATTTTCGTAAGGGATTTTTCATCTCACTTTTATTCCCTTGAGATTTATGCTAAACCTTACTTAATATTGAATTAAATGAGTAATTCACATTTAGGATATTTTCAGGATTAGAGTTTTAGAGAATTAGGACATAACTATTATATCTCAAAAGATTACAAAGTAGTCCATTCTACTAAAATTTCCATAAAATAAAAACTCTTAAAAATAAACATGTCTAGTTCCATGTTTTAGGTAGCATTACTTTCCCTCGAACCCATATTTGACCCTATTCCATGCTAAGTCCTGTGAAAAAAATTTCAAAAACTTGGGATGAGCATATAAAATTCAGTAAGGGATAAACAAAGAATGAAAACTGTTAGTTTATCAAAACAACAAGTAAACCATGTATACTTTATCAAAGTAATACTTTCCACCTTTATGAAGTAGTAAAAAATCTTCACTGAATAAAAGATCATTACTTACCCTTTTGTAACCAAAAGATTACCATAAAACCCATATAAATAACACATAACATATAAAGGTAACTTTGGACATAAACATACTTAAGTGGAATAACCATATGGTCGACTTCCACACATATCACTTAATGGAATAGCCATACGGCCAACTTCCATACATACTTAATGGAATAGCCATACGACTGACTTCCATACCCAATGCATTGGAGGTTATAACGTAACCACCCGTCCTGGTATTCATGGCACCACCCGTCATATGGTTTATCATGTAACCACCCGTCAAATGTCAAAGTACCAATTTAAAATCATAAAACATAAAACCAATATAAAGGAATGCTAACATTTCCACATTTCAATCAAAATATATCATTTAAATTTATTGACATAATAGAATTCTTTATCAAAACCATTTTCAATACCAAAATACATAAAAGAGTATATGGTATTTATTTTATTTTAAAAACATTACGGCTTGTTGAGGAATCCAAAGTCCAAATAATACTCGCGGCGGCGAAAAAGGTCGTTCTCACCACGTACGTTAAAAAAATATTCCTTTTTGTCATTTAGTAAAACACTTCGTAGAAAAAGATTCCTTTTGTGTAAAAGTAAAATTCAATGGGGTTTATACACCGTATAAAATAAATTTGTGTATAAAATGAAATATGCCTCAATGAAAGGAGATTGAGACGAAGTCCCTTACCTCAGGTCCGACATGACTCAATCGTTCTTTAACGTTCTGAATAATAAACTTGAGTTAATTTATACTTTCATAAGAACCTTTTTCAAGCTTATTATTCCTTTTATATCACTTATTTTCATGTCATAAACATTATGTAATCATTATGTTAATAATGTTTGTTTTGTCGATATTTGGATCTTAAGTCGAAAATGGACTTCTAACAGTTACATGTTGTTCGTGTGGTCAAAGGTTCTTTATATCCAGAATGAAATTACTGATTTGGATATCATATATATCATATATATCCAGAATATAAATGTATTTATAATATTAAATAATCATTTAGAGGTAATAAATGAAATGCACCGTTCATGGAGACGGTAAGCCGTACGTACGCATGAACGCTACTTTCATTTCTTTGTCATATTAATGGAATTAAAACAAAATGAGAGGTATGTATATTTTAATTCCAGAATTATATTAATCATTTAGATGTATCATTAAAAATATATATCCATTATATACATGTACTTTTAATAGTACTTTACATTTGTGGATAAGAAATGAAATGCACCGTTCATGGAGACGGTAAGTCGTACGTACGCATGAACGCTACTTTCATTTCTATCTCATAATTTAATGGGAATAAATAATAATGATATAGAGGTATATTATAATTCCAGTATAAAATCATATATAATAACATTAAATCCATCCTTTATACGTCCCATGTATGGCATTAACGAATCATATCACTTTGAGGGGGCGGTAGTCCGCACTTCCTTAAATGAAGATATCACGTTTACCCATAATGGAAACCATAAAGGTATGCCCAAAATGAAAAATACAGATTCTTAAGGAAAAATAAACATATTATATATCATATATAAATATAGTGTCATCTTAATGGCCACCTATCGAGGTGTTAAAAGAATGTTGAACAATCATCGTTTCGGGAGGCCGAAATTCGCTATCCACGGAAACAGTAAGTTCTTTAACCATTAGATGTAGGTGTGTGTAAGTGTAGATCTAATACTTATTATAACAACATAATATTATATTGAGTATACTGGATTTTTTATAAACTAAAGGAATAAAAAGAGTTTAGGGGGTTGGAGAAGCAAAATAAAACAAAAGGACTCAAAAGAAGACATTACCATAAAATCGGGTAACTCCCTTTGGTTTTAGCTCAAAGGCTTCCTTGGGAAGACTTATTCCCAAAGTGAGGCTTCAAGGAGTAAGAGAGGGAAGTTGAGAGACAAAATGGTAAGTTTTTGGCCGATCCAAAGGCTTTGGAAGTGTGGGTAAGGTGGTAGAGGTGGGGGGCCTTTTATAAGAGGAGAGGAGGGGCACTCTTGGAAAGTAAGAAAATGTTACATTATTTTAGAATGATTTTCGGATTTTAATGGTCCAAATTTTTGTGTTTTGAGGATAAGGTGATAAGGGTTCGAAATAAACCCATCAAATAGGTTTTTGACATGTGTAGGTCTTAGTTTTTACATTAACATTCCATTTTATTTAAATCGTTAAATAATGAGTTCATCGCTACATCATCATGATGTCATAAATAATTTAATTTATTTAATATCTAAAAATAATAAAAAAAACTATCACGATGTAGTAATTCTTTTTATCTTTCTAATGAATATTTATAATAAAAAAATGACTTGTATTATCCCATGTAAAAATTGTTTTAGTAAAACATCTCATGTTTGTGTTATTTTTACTTTAACATTAAATAAAAAGTTATTTATGTCATTTCCCAAACAAAGAGGCTCCATGGGGTCCCCAAGTTTACCCATGTATTATCTTGGTCGGAAATGACACATCCAATAAGGGTAGGACATGTGTCTAGGTATTTCCATTTAATTATAAAACCATTTTTTCCTTAAATTGCATTAATTACCTCTAATCGCGATTAAAAACATAATAAGTTACTATTGACCAAAAAATTATTTTTATCTCATTGAACCACATTTTACTTCTTAATGAAAACCATTTATGTCGTATTTTTGAAATTGAATACACAGAGGTGGTAAAATTTCATTTAAATGAAAAATCAGTTTTTTAAGTACCACTTAGTGGTGTCACTATTCATCAAAAATTGAAGTTTTTCAAAAAAATACCAAAACTTCACCCTAAGATATATTTGATATTATGAATTCAAAAATGAAGTCCATTTTAAAAAATTAAAAACATATAAGTTGCATTAATTAATTTAATAATTAATTCCCGCTGTCAGAGCAAATAGCGTGTTTTTATGAAACAATAAGTATCAAAAGATTAACACTAGTTTAAGTCCAATTTCAAAGTGAAATTGATTCCAATGACCACCATTGGATTAAATGGTAAAAAAATATTCTAATTTCAATTAAAAAACAATTCAAAATATAATCTAATCATATAAATAAATTAGATTAAAAAGAGGTTTTGAATTAAGATACAACATTTTACACTATTCATTAACAAATGAACTTTATCGGAAAAATACCAAAAATTTACACAAAGTAAATTTTGATGTCCTGATTCTAAAGAAGAGTTATATTTGGTTCAATAGAATGTATAAGAGTGATCAAAACTATATTTAATGACGGTTCGCTAACAAAAGGTGATAAGTGAACCTTTAGTGAAAATTAGGGTATAAATGCGTAAAATTGAATTCTTTCTGTATTTTAAGACATTATCTTTAATTGGATAAATGAAAAAACATTTAAAAAACATATATAATCATGTTTTAGTTATTTCTATCCATTACCACCAATAAAAAGGCTACATGTTAACTACCATTTAAAAATAATATTATTATATTACTAGTGTACAACATATGTTTTCAAAGAATCTCATCGTTGCGTATCGAGTATGATATCAAACGTAGAAACCCCTTTTAATTAAAATTAATATTTAATTCGTAAATATCCAAATCATGAATATCATTCTGGATATAATGAACCATTGACCACATGAACAACATGTAATTGTAAGAAGTCCACTTTTGACTTAAGAACCAAATATCGACAAAACAAACATTATTAACTTAAATGATTACATAATGTTTATAACATGTAAATAACTGATATAAAAGGAATAATGAACAATAAAAAGGCTCTTAATCAAGTATAAATTAACTCAAGTTTATTATTCAGGATGTTAAAGAATGATCGAGTCAAGTCGGACCCGAGTTAAGGGATCCTACTCCTCTCTTTCTTTTTAAGTACGCTCTTTATGTCATTCCTTTTAAAGCTCATCTTTCTTGTTATTGGGATGTTATATTATATTAATATTACTTTAATTTTTATTGTTCATATGATGAGAGACCCTATTTTCTCTTATCAATCCATTTTTGAAGTTTTATGTGGCGCCGTTAGACTGCCGAGTTTTCGTAAGGGATTTTTCATCTCACTTTTATTTTTGTGAGATTTATGCTACATTTCCCACAATTACCATTGAGTGGTGTATTTAATTCCAATTATTCAAATCATTGTGTAATATACTTTCGCTTATGAGTATTTACATCAATGATTTATTGACCTTCTTTAATGGGGTGTATGTTTCGAAAGATACCCAAGTCGGTAAAGGAACCTTTCACCCTCCTCTTTTTAAAAGACTTCTTTTGTTGGGTCTTTTAATTCACATATTTTTATGTTGGGATATGTTCTCATATATACTTATTGATTTATATTTTAAGTGATGAGATTCTTTTTTTATCTCTCATCAACTCTTTTTCTGAATTTTGAAGTGACTCCGTTAGGCTGTCAAATTTGTGCAAGGGAACTTTTTAACCCAAATTTGATTCTTTGGGATAAACTTGTACTTCTTGAATATGTCTTTCTATGAATATGTGTGAGTAACCTCTGATTGTTTTACACTTAATATACACTTATATTTGGTTTATTCGTTTGTCACACATAATTGTGCAATTGTTTTATCCTTAAACCAAGGATACCGTCTTTGTAAGGGGCTTCGTCTCAATCTCCATTCATTGAGGCATATTTTGTTTTATACACAACCTTCTTTTATACGGTGAATAAACCCCTTTGAATTTTACGTATATTCAAAAGGAATCTGTTTTCTCTGAAGCGTTTTACTAAACGAAAAAAAAAGAATGTTTCTTTTACGTACGCGGTGACAACGACCTTTTCCGCCGCCGCGAGTATTATTTGATCTTTGGCTTCCTCAACAGACCGTAATGTTTTTAAAATAAAACAAATACCATATACTTTTTTTTGTATTTTGGTATTGGAAATGGTTTTGATAAAGTATTATATTATGTCAATATATTTAAATGATATATTGTGATTGAAATGTGGAAATTTTACATTCCTTTATGTTGGTTTCATGTGTTATAATTTTATAATGGTACTTGGACATTTTACGGGTGGTGTCGTGAATACCAGGACGGGTGGTTACGTTATAACCTCCAATGCATTGGGTATGGAAGTGGGCCGTATGGATATTCCATTAAGTATGTATGGAAGTTGGCCGAATGGCTATTTCATTAAGTGATATGTGTGGAAGTCGACCTTATGGTTATTCCACTTATGTATGTTTTTGTCCCAAGTTACCTTTATATGTTATGTGATCTTTATATAGGTTTTATGGTAATATTTTGGTTACATAAGGGTATGTAATGAACTTTTAATCAGCGAAGAGTTTTTACTACTTCGAAAAGGTGAAAATAATTACTTTGATAAAGTATACATGGTTTACTTGTTGTTTTGAAAAACTAACAGTTTTCATTATTTGTGTATCCCTTACTGAGCTTTTTATGCTCATCCCAATTTTTTGAAATGTTTTTCATAGGACTTAGAGTAGAATAGGGTCAAGGATGGGTTCAAGGGAAAGTCATGCTACCTAAAACATGGAACTAGACATGTTTCTATTTAAGAGTTTTTATTTTGTGGAAATTTTAGTAGAAGCGACTACTTTGTAATCTTTTGAGATGTAATAGTTATGTCCTAATTCCCTAAAACTCTAAACCTAAAAAGATCCTCAATGTGAATTACTCATTTTATTCAATATTAAGTAAGGTTTAAGGCTGGGGCCTTATAGTGGGTGTCATTTTGGATATAAAGAACCTTTGACCACACGAACAACATGTAATTGTAAGAACTCCACTTTCTGACTTAAGAACCAAATATCGACAAAATAAACATTATTTACATAAATGATTAGATAATGTTTATAACATGTCAATATTTGATATAAAAGGAATAATGAACTTGAAAAAGTTTCTTAAGCAAGTAGAAATTAACTCAAGTTTATTATTCAGGACGTTAAAGAACGATCGAGTCAAGTCGGACCCGAGGTAAGGGATCCTACTCCTCTCTTTCTATTTAAGTACGCTCTTTATGTCATTCCTTTTAAAGCTCATATTTCTTGTTATTGGGATGTTATTTTATATTACTCTTACTATAATTTTTATTGTTCATATGATGAGAGACCCTATTTTTTCTCATCAATCCATTTTGGAAGTTTTAAGTGGCGCCGTTAGGCTGCCGAGTTTTCGTAAGGGATTTTTCTTATCACTTTTATTCCCGTGAGATTTATGCTACATTTCCCAAAATTTCCTTTGAGTGGTGTATGTAATTCCCATTATTCTAATATTTGTGTAATATAATTTCTTTTATGAGTATTTACATCAATTATGTATTGACCTTCTTTCATGGGGTGTATGTTTCGAAAGATACCCACGTCGGTAAGGGAAACTTTCACCCTCCTATTTTTAAAAGACTTCTTTTATTGGGTCTTTTAATTAACATATTGTTATGTTGAGATATGTTCTCATATATCCTTATTGATGTAAATTTTAAGTGATGAGATACTTTTTTTTATCTCTCATCAACTCTTTTTCTTAATTTTGAAGTGACGTCGTTAGGCAGTCAAATTTTTGCAAGGGAACTTTTTAACCCAAATTTGATTCATTGGGATAAACTTGTACTCCTTGAATATGTCATTCTATGAATATGTGTGACTAACCTCTGATTGTTTTACACTTAATATCCACTTATATTTGGTGTATTCGTTTGTCACACATAATTATGCAATTGGTTTATCCTTAAACCAAGGATACCGTCTTTGTATGGGGCTTCGTCTCAATCTCCATTCATTGAGGCATATTTTGTTTTATACACAACCTTCTTTTATACAGTGTATAATCCCCTTTGACATTTACATTTATTCAAAAGGAATCTTTTTTCTATGAACCATTTACTAAACGAAAAAAAAGAATGTTTCTTTTACGTACGTGGTGACAATGACCTTTTCCACCACCGTGAGTATTATTTGATCTTTGGCTTCCTAAACAAGCTGTAATGTTTTTAAAATAAAATAAATACCATATACGTTTTTTTATTTTGGTATTGAAAATGGTTTTGATAAAGGATTATATTATGTCAATATATTTCAATGATATATTTTGATTGAAATGTGGAAATGTTATCATTCCTTTATATTGGTTTAATGTGTTATAATTTTATAATGGTACTTGGACATTTTACGGGTGGTTACGTGATAAACCAAATGACGGGTGGTGCAGTGAATACCAGGACGGGTGGTTACGTTATAACCTCCAATGCATTGGGTATGGAAGTTGGCCGTATGGATATTCCATTAAGTATGTATGGAAGTTGGCCGAATGATTATTCCATTAAGTGATATGTGTGGAATTCGACCTTATGGTTATTCCACTTAAGTATGTTTATGTCCCAAGTTACCTTTATATGTTATATGATCTTTATATGGGTTTTATGGTAATATTTTGGTTAGAGAAGGGTAAGTAATGAACTTTTATTCAGCGAAGAGTTTTTACTACTTCGAAAAGGTGAAAAGTATTACTTTGATGAAGTATACATGGTTTACTTGTTTTTTTGAAAAACTAACAGTTTTCATTCTTTGTGTATCCCTTAATGAGCTTTTTATCCTCATCCCAAGTTTTTGAAATGTTTTTCACTGGACTTAGCATGGAATAGGGTCAAGAATGGGTTCAAGGGAAAGTCATCCTACCTAAAACATGGAACTAGACATGTTTCTTTTTAAGAGTTTTTATTTTATGGAAATTTTAGTAGAAGCAACTACTTTGTAATATTTTGAGATGTAATAGTTATGTCCTAATTATCTAAAACTCTAAACCTGAAAAGATCCTCAATGTGAATTACTCATTTAATTCAATATTAAGTAAGGTTTAAGGCGGGGGCCTTATAGTTTCCTTTCCAAAAGTTATAAGTGAACTTGGGATCAAGATCGGACACAATGGAGAGAGGAAATCCATGTAACCGAACTATCTCCTTAAGATACAAATGAGAAAGTTGATCTAGGAAAAAATTATCTCGTATAGGAAGGAAATGAGAAGATTTAGTCAAGCGATCAACAATAACCCAGATTGCATTATTACCTCTAGATGTCTTCGGTTATCCCACGAAAAAATCCATGGATATATTTTCCCATTTCCACTCTGGCACTGGTAATGGATGAAGCATCCCTTTCAGTAACTGTCACTCTGCTTTAACCTGCTGACAAGTCAAACACTTCACAGTAAAATCAGCAATATCCCTTTTCATTCCATCCCACCAGTAATACTCCCACAGATCTCTGTACATCTAGGTACTGCCAGGATGAACTGAAAACGGTGAACTATGAGCCTCACAAAACAACTCATTATTCAACTATAAATCAAAACACACACATAATATCTTCCCAAACCTCAAAGCACAATCATTATCAATATTGAATTCAGGAAACTTACCCTTCTGAAACAGCTCTACCTTTTCCTGCAACTCACTATCTTTCTTCTGTGCTTGCTTGATTATGTCTAATAGAGAAGATTTATTTGATACCTGAAACAAAATAGAAGAACTTCCTGCACCAACAACTTCTATTCCAAAGTTCATCAAATCAAAAACCAAAGGATCTTGTTCCAAACGTAGCATGGTTAATGAAGAATTACTTTTTCGACTCAAAGCATCAGCCACTTTATTTTCTTTTCCCGGATGGTAGTGAATTGTACAATCATAATTCTTGATTAATTTCAGCCATCTCTTATGTCTCATGTTCAATTATTTCTGAGTGAATATATACTTTAAACGTTTGTGATCAGTATATATTTCACACTTTACTCCATACAAATGATGCCTCCAAATTTTTAAAGCAAAAACAACAGCAGCTATTTCCCAATCATGTGTAGGGTAATTTACCTCATGAGTTTTCAACTGACGTGAAGAATAAGAAATTGCCTAATCAAACTGCATAAGGACACAACCAAATCCTTTCAACGAAGCATCACTGTATATAACAACCTCACCATTCCTGGAAGGATTTTCCAAAACTGGAGCATTCACCAATCTTCTTTTCAACTCCTGAAATCAATCATCACATTCTTTTTTCCAGATAGACATAACACTCTTCATGGTTAGCTTAGTCATTGGACTAGATAACTGTGAAAACTTTTCAATAAACCTTCTGGAGTAACCTACCAATCCAAGGAAACTATGGATCTCGGTTACATTTGTGGGTCTTGGCCATTCTTCAACAACCTTTGTTTTTTCCGGATCAACACTTATCCCATCTTTAGAAACAATGTGACCAAGGAAAGAAATTTGTTGCAACCAAATCGCACACTTTCTTAATATCACATACAATTTATTTTCTTCTATGGTTTGCAAAATAACCCTTAATTGACATTCATGCTCCTCTTTACTTTTAGAAAAAACTAAAATATCATCAATAAAAACAACCTACATTTTTCACCAGAGTCAACTGAGACATCACTGCAACAAACTGTCTAGTTCTGATTCTGACCATCTCAGGATACTGATTTGAAAGGTCATTTCCCTTTGTATGCATTCCAAGAGAAGCTGTTCTGTTTCCTATATGAAAAACCATTCTTAACAAAGAAATATCTTAGGAGAAGAAAAATGGTGATCCATAAATGCTATATCATTTCAATCATACAATAAATTAATTTATAATTTATCACTTTTCTTACTCCTAAAGTAGTCTAAACCGACCTTTGATACCAACTATAAGGCCCCCAAATCTACCTCCATACCCACACACCCAAAGCCTTTGGCTCAGCCAACCCCTACCCATTTTGTCTCTCCTCTTCCCTCTATTACTCCTTGAAGCCTCACTTTGGGCAGAAGACTTCCCAAGGAAGCCTTTGAGCTCAAACCAAAGGGAGTTACCCGATTTTAAGGTAATGTCTTCACTTGAGTCCTTTTGTTTTATTTTGCTTCTCCAACCCCCTAAAATCTTTTTATTCATTTATTTTGTAACAACTCCAGTATCATCAATATACTAGGATGTTGTTATAAGAAGGATTCGATCTACACTTACACACACCTACACCTAATGGTTAAAGAACATACTTTTTCCGTGGATGGCGAATTTCGGCCTCCCGAAATGATGATTGTTCAACATTACTTTAACACCTTCAAATGTGGCCATTAAGATGACACTATATTTATATATGATATATAATATGTTTATGTTTTCCTTAAGCTTCTGTATTTTTCATTTTGGACATACCTTTATGGTTTCCATTATGTGTAAACACGATATCTTCATTTAAGGAAGTGCGGACTACCTCCCCCTCAAAGTTATTTGATTCGTTAATGCCATATGTGGGACGTATAAAGGAGGGATTTAAAGTTATTATATAAGATTTTATACTATAAATATAATATAACTCTATATCATTATTATTTCTTCCCCTTAAATTATGAGATAGAAATGAATGTAGCGTTCATGCGTACGTACGGCTTACCGTCTCCATGAAAGGTGTATTTCATTTCTTATCCCCAAATGTAATGTACTATTTTAAGTACATGTATATAATGGATATATATGATGAATGATAGATCTAAATGATGAATATTATTCTGGAATTAAAATATACATACCTCACATTTAGTTTTAATTCAATTAATATGACAAAGAAATGAAAGTAGCATTCATGCGTACATACGGCTTACCGTCTCCATGAACGGTGCATTTCATTTCCTACCTATAAATGATTATTTAATATTATAAATTCATGTATATGCTGGATATATATGATATATATGATATCCAAATCAGGAATTTTATTCTGAATATAAAGAACGTTTGACCACATGAACAACATGTAATTGTAAGAAGTCTACTTTCGACTTAAGAACCAAATATCGACAAAACAAACATTATTAACATAAATGGTTACTTAATGTTTATAACATGGAAATAAGTGATATAAAAGGAATAATGAACTTGAAAAAGGTTCTTAAGAAAATAGAAATTAACTCAAGTTTATTATTCAGGACGTTAAAGAATGATCGAGTCAAGTCGTACCCGAGGTAAGGGACTTCGTCTCAATCTCTTTTCATTGAGGCATATTTCGTTTTATACACAACTTACTTTTATATGGTGTATAAACCCCTTTGACTTTTACTTTTATACAAATGAATCTTTTTCTACAAAGTGTTTTACTAATGGACAAAATTGAATGTTTCTTTTAACGTACACGGTGACAACGACCTTTTCCACTGCCACAAGTATTATTTGGTCTTTGACTTCCTCAACAAGCCGTAATGTTTTTAAAATAAAATAAATACCATATACTATTTTATGTATTTTGGTATTGAAAATGGTTTTGATAAAGGATTTTATTATGTCAATATATTTGAATGATATATTTTGATTGAAATGTGGAAATGTTATAATTCCTTTATATTGGTTTTAGGTTTTATGATTTTATATTGGTACTTGGACATTTGACGTGTGGTTATGTGAAAAAGCATATGACAGGTGGTGCCGTGAATACCAAGACGGGTGGTTACGTTATAACCTCCAATGCATTAGGTATGGAAGTCGGTCGTATGGCTATTCCATTAAGTATGTATGGAAGTTTTCCATATGGATATTCCATTAAGTGATATGTGTGGAAGACAACCATATAGTTATTCTACTTAAGTATGTTTATGTCCCAAGTTACCATTATATGTTATGTGTTCATTATATGGGTTTTATAGTAATCCTTTGGTTACAAAAAGGTAAGTAATTATATTCTATTTGGTGAATAGTTTTTACTAATTCATGAAGGTGAAGGTATTACATTGATAAGTTATACAAGGTTTACTTGATGTTTGAAAAGCTAGCAGTTTTCATTCTTTGTGTATCCCTTACTGAGATTTTTATGCTCACCCCAAGTTTTTTTGAAATGTTTTTCACCTGACTTAATGTGGAATAGGGTCAAGTATGGGATCAATGGAAATTCATGCTATATAAAACATGGAAGTAGACATGTTTCTTTTAAAGAGTTCTTATTTTATGGAATCTTAGTACAAGTGTCTACTTTGTAATCTTTTGAGATGTAATAGTTCTGTCCTAATTCTCTATAACTCTAAACCTGAAAAGATCCTCAATGTGAGTTATTCATTTAATTCAATATTAAGTAATGTTTATGGCCGGGGCCTTATAGTTGGTATCAAAGGTCGATTTAGACAACTTTAGGAGTTAAAAAAGTGTAAAATTATAAGTTAATTTATGGTACGATTAAAATGATATAGCATTTAAAGATTACCATATTGCTTCACCTAAGATATTTCTATGTTCAGAATGGTTTTCAACCGAGGAAAAAAAGCAGCTATCTTGGGACGACATCAGGAGGAAGGCAACCTTCCAAATCAGCAACCTGAGATTGTCGGAATCGGAACTAAATAGATTGTTGCAGTGATGGCTCAGTTGACTCAGGTGAAAAATGTTGGTTGTTTTTATTGATGATATTTTGGTGTTTTATGAAAGTAAATAGGAGCATGAAATACATTTAAGGGTTATTTTTCAAACCTTAAAAGAAAATAAATTGTATGGGAAATTTAGCAAGTGTGAGTTTTGGTTGCAACAAATGTCTTTCCTTGGTCACTTTGATTCAAAAGATGGCATAACTGTTGATCCTGCTAAAACAAAAGTTGTTGAAGAATGGAAAAGACCCCAAAATGTAACCGAGATCCGTAGTTTTCTTGGTTTGGCAGGTCACTACCAATGGTTTGTTGAATAATTTTCACGGTTATCTATTCCAATGACTAAGCTAACTCGGAAGGGTGTTACATTCATCTGGACAAAATAATGTGATGATTTTTTCAGGAGTTGAAAAGAAGGTTGGTGAATGCTCCATTTTTTGGCACATCCTTCCAGGAATGGTGAGTTTGTTATCTATAGTGATGCTTCATTGAAATTACTTGGTTGTGTCCTAATGCAGAATGATCAGGTAACTACTTATGCTTCACGTCAGTTGAAAACTCATGAGGTAAATTACCCTACACATGATTTGTAATTAACTGATGTTGTCTTTGCTTTAAAAATTTGGAGGCATCATTTGTATGGAGTAAAGTGTGAAATATATACTGATCACAAAAGTCTAAAGTATATATTCACTCAAAAATAATTGAACATGAGATAGATGAGATGGCTGGAATTAATCAAGGATTATGATTTTACAATTCATTACCATCCGGGGAAAGCCAATAAAGTGGCTGATGCTTTGAGTCGAAAAAGTAATGCTTCATTAGCAATGATGCATTTGAAATGTGATCCTTTGGTTAAGGATTTGATGAAATTTGGCATAGAAGTTGTTGGGGCAGGATGTCCTTCTGTTTTGTTTCAGGTATCAGTGAGATCATCTCTATGAGACACAATCAAGAAAGCACAGAAGCAAGATAGTGAGTTGGAGAAAAAGGTAGAGCCGGTTCAGAAAGGTAAGTTGCATGAATTCAACATTGATAGTGATTGTGATTTGAGGTTTGGGAAGAGATTGTGTGTGCCTTGTGATTCACAGTTGAAGAGATAGTTGTTATGTGAAGCTCATTGTTCTCAGTTTTCAGTTCATCTAGGCAGTACTAAGATGTATAGAGATCTTCGGGAGTATTACTGGTGGGATTGAATGAAAAGGGATATTGCTGATTTTACTGTGATGTGTTTGACTTGACGGCGAACCAACATTAATTAATTAGAATATATTTTTACCATTTCATCCAATGGTTGTAATTGGAATTAATTTCACTTTGAAATTGGACTTAAACTATTGCCAATCTTTTGATACTTATTGTTTCATAAAAACATTCTATTTGCATTGACAGCAGGAATTAATTATTAAATTAATTAATGTGACTTATATGTTTTGAATTTTGTAAAATGGACTTCATTTTTGAATTCAGAATATCAAATATAGCTTAGGGTGATGTTTTGGTATTTTCCTGAAAAACTTCAATTTTTGATGAATAGTGAAACCACTAAGTGGTACTTAAAAAACTGATTTTTCATTTAAATGAAAATTTACCACTTCTGTGTTTTGAATTTCAAAAATCCGACATACATGGTTTTCATTAAGAATTAAAATGTGGTTAAAATAATTTTTTGGTGAATAGTAACTTCTTAAATTTTTAATCACGATTAGAGATAATTAGTGTAGTTTAAGGTAAAAATAATGTTGTAATAATATGAAATGAACTTGACACATGTCCGAACCTCATTGGATGTGTCATGGCCTACCAATAAAAGCCATGGGTCAACTTGGGGACCCCATGGAGCGACTTTGGTTGGGAAATGACATAAATAACTTTTTATTTAATGTTAAAGTAAAAATAACACAAACATGAGATGTTATACTAAATAAATTTTTACATGGGGTTATAAAAGTAATATTTTTGCCTATAAATAGTCATTGGAAAGCTAAAAAGATTTCCTACATCATAGTATTTTTTTATAATTTTTAGACATTAAGTAAATTAAATTATTTATGACATCATGATGATGGAGCGACGACTTCATTATTTAACGTTTTAAATAAAATGAAATGAGAATGTACAATCTAAGACCTAAACATGTCCAAAACCTATTGGATGAGTGGATTTCGAACCCTAATCACCTTATAATAGAAATACTTAAATGTGGGACCTTTAAAATCCGAAACTCTTTTGAAAATAAAGAAACATTTTGTAACTTTACAAGAGTGCCCCTCCTCTCCTCTTATAAAAGGCCCCCACCTCTACCTCCTTACCCACACTACCAAAGCCTTTGGCTCGGCCAACCTCTACCCATTTTGTCTCTCCACTTCCCTCTCTTACTCCTTTAAGCCTCAACTTGGGCCGAAGTTTTCCCAAGGATGCCTTTGAGCTCAAACCAAAGGGAGTTACCCGATTTTAAGGTAATGTCTTGTTTTGAGTCATTTTGTTTTATTTTGCTTCTCCAACCCCCTAAACTCTTTTTATTATTTTATTTTGTAACAACTAGAGTATCCTAAATATACTAGGATTTTTTTATAAGAATTATTAGAAAACACTTACACACACATACATATAATGGTTAAAGAACATACGGTTTCCGTGGATGGTGAATTTCTGCCTCCCGAAACGTTGATTGTTCAACATTATTTTAACACCTTAAAAGGTGGACATCAAGATGACACTATATTTATATATGATATATAATATGTTTATGTTTTCCTTAAGCTTATGTATTTTTCATTTTGGGCATACCTTTATGGTTTCCATTATGGGTAAATGTGATATCTTCATTTAAGGAAGTGTGGACTACCGCCCCCTCAAAGTGATTTGAATCGTTAATTCCATATGTGGGACGTATTAAGGATTGATTTAATGTTATTATATATGATTTTATGCTGGAATAATAATACACCTATATATAATTATTATTTATTTCCATTAAAGTATGAGATAGAAATGAAAGTAGCGTTCATGCGTACGTACGGCTTACCGTCTCCATGAACGGTGCATTTCATTTCCTATCCCCAAATGTAATGTACTATTATAAGTACATGTATATAATGGATATATATTATGATTAATACATCTAAATGATTAATATAATTCTGGAATTAAAATATACATACCTCTGTTTTAGTTTTAATTCCATTAATATGAAAAAGAAATGAAAGTAGCGTTCATGCGTACGTACGGCTTACCGTCTCCATGAACGGTGCATTTCATTTCTTACCTATAAATGATTATGTAATATTATAAATACATTTATATTTTGGATATATATGATATATATGATATCCAAATCAGGAATTTAATTCTTGATATAAATAACCTTTGACCACATGAACAACATGTAATTGTAAGAAGTCCACTTTTGACATAAGAACCAAATATCGACAAAACAAACATTATTAACTTAAATGATTACATAATGTTTATAACATGATAATAAGTGATATAAAATTAATAATGAACTTTAATAAGGTTCTTATGAAAGTATAAATTTACTCAAATTTATTATTCAGGACATTAAAGAACGATCGAGTCAAGTCAGACCCGAGGTAAGGGACTTCGTCTCAATCTCCTTTCATTGAGGCATATTTCATTTTATACACAACTTTCTTTTATACGGTTTATAAACCCCTTTGAATTTTACTTTCATACAAAATGAATCTTTTTCTACCAAGCATTTTACTAAACGACAAAAATGAATGTTTTTTTTAATGTACGCGGTGACAACGACCTTTTTCTGCCACCGTGAGTATTATTTGGTCTTTGGCATCCTGAACAAGCCGTAATGTTTTTAAAATAAAATTAATAACATATACCGTTTTATGTATTTTGGTATTGAAAATGGTTTTGATAAAGGATTCTATTATGTCAATATATTTAAATGATATATTGTGATTGAAATGTGGAAATATTATCCTTCCTTTATATTGGTTTTATGTTTTATGATTTTATATTTGTACTTGGACATTTGACGGGTGGTTACGTGATAAACCATATGACGGGTGGTGCCGTGAATACCAGGATGGGTGGTTACGTTATAACCTCCAATGCATTGGGTATGGAAGTCGGCCATATGGCTATTCCATTAAGTATGTATGGAAGTTGGCCGTATGGCTATTCCATTAAGTGATATGTGTGGAAGTCGACCGTATGGTTATTCCACTTAAGCATGTTTATTTCCCAAGTTACCTTTATATGTTATGTGTTCTTTATATGGGTTTTATGGTAATCCTTTGGTTTCAAAAAAGTAAGTAATGATATTTTATTCAGTGAAGAGTTTTTACTACTTCCTGAAGGTGAAGGTATTACTTTGATAAAGTTATACATGGTTTACTTGATGTTTCAAAAAACTAATAGTTTTCATTCTTCGTGTATCCCTTACTGAGCTTTTTTATGCTCACCTCAAGTTTTTTTTTGAAATGTTTTTCACATGACATAATGTGGAATAGGGTCAAGGATGGGATCAATGGAAATTCATGCTATATAAAATATAGAACTAGACTTGTTTCTTTTTAAGAGTTTTTATTTTATTGAATTATACACCATATAAAAGAAGGTTGTGTATAAAACAAAATAAGCCTCAATGAATGGAGATTGAGACGAAGACCCTTCCAAAGACGGTATCCTTGGTTTAAGGATAAACCAATTGCATAATTATGTGTGATAAACGAATACACAAAATATAAGTGGATATTAAGTGTAAAAAAATCAGAGGTAATTCACACATATTCATAGAACGACATATTCAAGGAGTACAAGTTTATCCCAAAGAATCAAATTTGGGTTAAAAAGTTCCCTTGCAAAAATTTGAGAGCCTAACGACGTCACTTCAAAATTCCGAAAAAGAGTTTATGAGAAAAAAATGTATCTCATCACTTAAAATTTACATCAATAAGTATATATGATAACATATCCCAACATAAAAATATGTTAATTAAAAGACCCAACAAAATAAGTCTTTTAAGAAGAGGAGGATGAAAGGTTCCCTTACCGACTAGGGTATCTTTCAAAACATACACCCCATGAAAGAAGGTCAATACATCATTGATGTAAATACTCATAAACGAAAGTATATTAAAAAAAGAGTAGAATAATGGGAAGTAAATACACCACTGAAAGTAAATTTTGGGAAATGTATCATAAATCTCACGGGAATAAAAGTGAGATGAAAAAATCATTTACGAAAACTCGACAGCCGAACAGTGCCACATAAAACATACAAAAATGGATTGATGAGATCAAATAGGTTATCTCATCATATTAACATAATGTTTATAGAAATAGGAATATAAAATAACATCCCCCAACATAACAAAGATAATCTTAAAATAAGTGACATAAAGGAGAGTACTTAAATAGAAAGAGAGAGGTTAGATCTCTTACGAAAATTCGGCAGCCTAACAGCGCCACTCAAAACATCCAAAATGGATTGATGAGAGAGAATAGGGTCTTTCATCACATGAACATAAAAATTACAGTATGATTAATATAAAAGAACATCCCAATAACAAGAAAGACGATCTTTAAAAGGAATGACATAAAAGAGCGTACTTAAAAAGAAAGAGAGGAGTATGATACCTTACCTCAGGTCCGACTTGACTCGATCGTTCTTTAACGTCCTAGATAATAAACATTAGTTAAATTATATTTTCTTAAGAACCTTTTTCAAGTTAATTATTCCTTTTATATCACTAATTTCCATTTTATAAACATTATGTAATCATTTAAGTTAATAATGTTTTTTTTGTCGATATTTGGTTCTTAAGTCGAAAGTAAACTTCTTACAATTACATGTTGTTCGTGTGGTCAAATGTTCATTATATCCAGAATGATATTCATGATTTGGATATCATATATATCATATATATCCAGAATATACATGTATTTATAATATTACATAATCATTTAGAGGTAAGAAATGAAATGCACCGTTCATGGAGACGGTAAGCCGTACGTACGCATGAACGCTACTTTCATTTCTTTGTCATATTAATCGAATTAAAACTAAATGAGAGGTATGTATATTTTAATTCCAGAATTTTATTCATTATTTATATGTAACATAAATTATATGTATCCATTATAAATATGTACTTATAATAGTACATTACATTTGGGGATAAAAAATGAAATGCACCTTTCCTGGAGACGGTAATCCATACGTACGCATTAACGCTACTTTCGTTTCTATCTCATACTTTAATGGAAAGAAATAATAATGATATATAGGTATATTATAATTCTAGTATAACATCTTATATAATGACTTTAAATCCATCATTTATACGTCCAACATATGGCATTAACGAATCACATCACTTTGGGGGAGCTGTAGTCCGCACTTCCTAAAATGAAATTATCGCGTTTACCCATAATGGAAACCATAAATTTATGACATAAATGAAAAATACAGAAGTTTAAGAAAAACATAAACATATTATATATCATATAAAAATATAGTGACATCTTAATGGCCACCTTTGAAGGTGTTATATGAGTGTTGAACAATCATCGTTTCGTGAGGCAGAAATTCACCATTCACGGAAACAGTATGTTCTTTAACCATTAGATGTAGGTGTGTGTAAATGTAGCTCGAATACTTCTTATAGAAACATCCTAGTATATTTAAGATACTGGAATTGTTACAAAAGAAATGAATAAGAGTATTTAGGCGGTTGGAGAGGCAAAATCCAACAAAAGGACTCAATTGAAGACATTACCTTAAAATCGGGTAACTCCCTTTGGTTTGAACTCAAAGGCTTCCTTGGGAAGACTTCTGCCCAAAGTGAGGCTTCAAGGAGTAAGAGAGAAAAGTGGAGAGACAAAATGTGTAGGGTTTGGCCGAGCCAAAGGCTTTGGGAATGTGGGTAAGGAGGTAGAGGTGGGGGCCTTTTATAAGAGGAGAGTAGGGGCACTCTTGGAAAGTAAAGAAAAGTCACTTTATATTAAAATGGTATTTGGGTTTAAGAAAGACCACATTGATATAATTCTAGGATAATGTGATAAGGTTTCGAACTCCACCCATCCAATAGGTTTTGGACATGTTAAGTCATATATTTTACATTATCATTTCATTTTATTTAAATCCTTTATTAATGAGGTAATCGCTGCATCATCATGATGTCATAAATAATTTAATTTATTTAACGTCTAAAAACTATAAAAAACTATCATGATGTAGGAAATCTTTTTAGATTTCCAATGACTATTTATAATCAAAAAATCTGACTTGTATAACCCCATGTAAATTTTTTTAGTAAAACATCTCATGTTTGTGTTATTTTTACTTTAACATTAAATAAAAAGTTATTTATGTCATTTCCCAACCAATGTGGCTCCATGGGGTCCCCAAGTTGACTCATGGATTGTCTTGGTCGGCCATGACACATTCAATGAGGGTAGGACATGTGTCATGCTCATCTCATATTATTAAAACATTATTTTTACCTTAAACTACACTAATTACCTCTAATCGCGATTAAAAACTTAATAAGTTACTATTCACCAAAAAATGATTTTAATCTCATTGAACCACATTTTACTTCGTAATGAAAACCATGTATGTCAAATTTTTAAAATTCAAAACACAGAATTGGTTAAACTTCATTTAAACGAAAAATCAATTTTTATAAGTACCACTTAGTGGTTTCACTATTCATCAAAAATTGAAGTTTTTCAGAAAAATACCAAAAATTCACCCTAAGATATATTTGATATTACGAATTCAAAAATGAAGTATATTTTACAAAATTCAAAACATATACATCACATTAATTAATTTAATAATTAAATCCTGCTGTCATGACAAATAGCGTGTTTTTATGAAACAATAAGTATCTAAAGATTGACACTAGTTTAAGTCCGATTTCAATGTGAAATTAATTCCAAGGACCACTATTGGTTTAATTGGTAAAAATATATTCTAATTGCACTTAAAAACAATTCAAAATATTATCTAATAATCTTAATAAATTAGATTAAAAAGAGGTTTTGAATTAAAATACAACATTTTACACTATTCATTAAAAAAATGAACTTTATCGGAAAAATACCAATAAAATTACACAAAGTAATATTTGATGTCCCGATTCTATAGAAGTTTTTTATTTGGTCAAATAGAATGTATATGACTGATCAAAACTATATTTATTGACGATTCGCCATCAAAAGGTGATAAGTGAACCTTTAGTGAAAATTAGGGTATAAATGACTAAAATTGAATTCTTTTACGTATTTTAAGCCTTTATCTTTTATTGGATAAATGTAAAAACGTTTAAAAACATATATAATCATATTTTAGTTATTTCTATCCATTCCCGCCAATACAACGGCTACATGTTAAATACCATTTAAAATAATATTATTATGTTACTAGTGTGCAGCGTAAGTTTCCGAAGGAACTCATCGTTGCGTATCGGGTATGCTATCGAACATAGAAACCCCTTTAAATTAAATTTAATATTTAATTCGTAAATTTTAATAAATATGAAAATGTATTATTCTTTATTTACTTGGGATGTTACATCCTTCCCGCCTTTTGGGAATTGCGTCCTCGGAATTTTAAAATTGGGCTCGGAAACTTCATTGAAAGCCCCACATCGGAAAAGGAGTAAATTAAACTATCATTTTAAAAGAATGAAAGGGGAGTATAGAGGTCACCCAAGTTAACCCATACTAGGATTCCATGTAATAAAACATGGACATTGAGGGTAAATCCAAGGGTTATGTTCCGAGGGAGAGTGATAGAAAACATGTTTAGGAGAAAGTTAACCACAAGAAAATCACAAACATGTGATGGGTTAAACGGTATTTGATTCCCCAGTAGGAAAAGATAATAGACAACATTTTTCTTTTAAGTTACTTTTCATTGTGGAATTTATTTTTGATCTTAAGGAAACATACATACTTTTCATGTGGACTTTCAACTCTTTCTAGGTTTCTTACACAAACTCATAATAGCATACCTTGATCATGGCATCCACTCGGTTTCATCGTCATCTTGTTCACGTAAGTAGAAGTCCCATGCTTTACAACAATGATTTAGTGATCCTTAAAATCATTTTCTTCCTCCATCCAAATACACCTTGTACAACATGGGTCATATGGGTGTTCACAGAAAAAAAGTTTTGGAAAATAATCATGAATGACGTATAATTCCAAAACATCTGATAAAACATGATTTCTATAAAATTGTCGAACTGAAATTGAGTTGAAACTTTCTATTATTGGTCCTTTTAAAATAACATAAGTATGTGCTGTGAGACTATATTTTAAAAGCAAATATAAATAGGTTGCGCAAGGGTCTCCTTCCTCAGCACCATCTTTAAAATCATAATATGCTTCAAATTCTTGTGATAAGGTAAAATATTTGAAAATACCATGATAATATTTACCTTTCTTGAAAATATGAGAATATTGTGAAAATAGTATTTGTCTAAAAACAACCCATGATCCACGATGATAACGAGGTATAGAGGAGGTGTTTTATATCTCGAACAAATGCTTGCGAGTGGGTTGTATGCTAGAAAAAGTTTCACAATCATCCTAACATAACTTTTCAATAATTGTTGCAAGCATGTCATCTGGAAGAGATAGGAATGTCATTTGAGATCCTTCTCCTTACATTCGTAACAGACTTTACTTTTCCTAAAAAAAAAGTTATAAAATAAGGATTTAACTGAAATAATAGATATAGGGACTAACCATGTGTCTAAAAAAAACTCATAATCCCTAAAGTTGTCTAAACCGACCTCTGATACAAACTATAAGGCCACGACCTTAAACATTACTTAATATTGAATTAAATGAATAATTCACATTGAGGATCTTTTCAGGTCTAGTGTTTTAGAGAATTAGGACATAACTATTACATCTCAAAAGATTAGAAAGTAGACACTTCTATTATGTTTCCATAAAATAAAAAAAAACCCTTAAAAAGAGACATGTCTAGTTCCATGTTTTATATAGCATGACATTCCCTTGATCCCATCCTTCACCCTAATCCACATTATGTCCTGTGAAAAACATTTAAAAAAAACTTGGGGTGAGCATAAAAATCTCAGTAAGGGATACACAAATAATGAAAACTGTTAGTTTTTCAAACATCACGTAAGCCATGTATACTTTATCAAAGTAATACCTTCACCTTCATGAAGTAGTAAAAACTCATCACTGAATAAAATATCATTACATACCCTTTTGTAACCAAAGGATTACAATAAAACCCATATAAAGAACACATAACAGATAATGGTAACATGGGACATAAACATACTTAAGTGGAATAACCATACTGTCGACTTCCACACATATCACTTAATGGAATAGCCATTCGGCCAAATTCCATACATACTTAATGGAATAGCCATATGGACGACTTCCATACGCAATGAATTGGAGGTTATAACGTGACCACCCATCCAGGAATTCATGGCACCACCCGTCATATGGTTTAGCACATAACCACCCGTCAAATGTCCAAGTACCAATATAAAATCATAAAACATAAAACCAATATAAAGGAATGATAACATTTCCAAATTTCAATCACAATATATCATTTAATTATAATGACATAATAGAATCCTTTATCAAAACCTTTTTCAATACAAAAATACATAAAAGAGTATATGGTATTTATTTTATTTTAAAAACATTACGGCTTGTTGAGGAAGCCAAAGACCAAATAATACTCGCGGCGGCGGAAAAGGTCATTGTCACCGCGTACGTTAAAAGAAACATTCCATTTTGTCGTTTTGTAAAATTCTTCATAGAAAAAGACTCCTTTTGTATAAAAGTAAAATTCATAGGGTTTTATACACCATATAAAATAAAGTAGTGTATAAAACGAAATATGCCTCATTGAAAGGAGATTGAGACGAAGTCCCTTACCTCGGGTCTAACTTGACTCAATCATTCTTTAACGTCCTGAATAATAAACTTGAGTTAATTTCTACTTGCTTAAGAACCTTCTTCAAGTTCATTATTAATTTTATATCACTTATTATCATGTTATAAACATTATGTAATCATTTAATTTAATAATGTTTGTTTTGTCGATATTTGGTTCTTAAGTCGAAAGTGGACTTCTTACAATTACATGTTGTTCGTGTGGTCAAAGGTTCTTTATATCCAAAATGACATTCCTGATTTGGATATCATATATATCATATATATCCAGAATATATATGTATTTGTAATATTACATAATCATTTATAGGTTAGAAATGAAATGCACCGTTAATGGAGACGGTAAGCCGTACGTACGCATGAACGCAACTTTCATTTCTTTGTCATATTAATGGAATTAAAACTAAATGAGAGGTATTTATATTTTAATTACAGAATTATATTCATCATCTAGATATATCATTCATCTTATATTTCCATTATATACATGTACTTATAATAGTACATTACATTTGGGGATAAGAAATGAAATGCATTGTTCATGGAGACGGTAAGTCGTACGTACGCATGAACGCTACTTTCATTTCTATCTCATACTTTAATGGAATGAAATAATAATGATATAGAGTTATATTATAATTCTAGTATAACATCGTATATAATGACTTTAAATCCATCATTTATACGTCCCACATATGGCATTAACGAATCAAATCACTTTGAGGGGGCGGTAGTCCGCACATCCTTAAATGAAGATATCGCATTTACCCAAAATGGAAACCATAAAGGTATTCCCATAATGAAAAATACAGAAGCTTAAGGAAAACATAAACATATTATATATCATATATAAATATAGTGTCATCTTAATGTCCACCTTTTAGGGTGCTAAAATAATGTTGAACAATCATCGTTTCAGGAGGGAGAAATTCGCAATCCACAGAAACATTATGTTCTTTAACCATTAGATGTAGGTGTGTGTAAGTGTATCTCGAATCCTTCTTATAACAACATCCTAGTATATTTAGTATATTGTAGTTGTTACAAAAGAAAATAATAAAAAGATTTTAGGGGGTTGGAGAAGCAAAATAAAACAACAGGACTCAAAAGAATACATTACCTTAAAATCGGGTAACTCCCTTTGGTTTGAGCTCAAAGGCTTCCTTGGGAAGACTTCTTCCCAAGGATAGGATTAAAGGAGTAATATAGGGAAGTGGAGCGACAAAATGGGCAGAGTTTGGCCAAGCCAAAGGCTTTGGGAGTGTGGGTACGGAGGTAGAGGTGGGGGCCTTTTATAAAAGGAGAGGAGGGGCACTCTTGGAAGGTAAAGAAAAGTCACATTATTTTAAAATTGTGTTCGGATTTAAGAGGTACCACATTGATATAATTCGAGGATAAGGTGATAAGGGTTCTAAATCCACCCATCCAATAGGTTTTGGACATTTGTAGGTCATAGATTTTAAATTATCTTTCCATTTTATTTAAATCATTTATTAATGAGGTAATCACTGCATCATCATGATGTCATAAATAATTTAATTTATTTAATATCTAAAAATTATAAAAAAACTATAATGATGTAGGAAATATTTTTATCTTTCCAATGACTATTTATAATAAAAAAATCGGACTTGTATAACCCCATGTAAAAATTGTTTTAGCAAAACATCTCATGTTTGTGTTATTTTTACTTTAAAATTAAATGAAAAGTTATTTATGTCATTTCCCAACCAAAGTGGCTTCATGGGGTCTCCAAGTTGACTCATGGATTTTCACGGTCGGCCATGACATATCCAATGAGGGTAGGACATGTTTCAAGCTCATATCATATTATTAAAACATTATTTTAACCCTAAACTACACTAATTACCACTAATCGCGATTAAAAACTTAATTAGTTACTATTCACCAAAAAATTATTTTAATCCCATTAAACCATATTTTACTTCTTAATGACAACCATGTATGTCAGATTTTTGAAATTCATAACACAAAAGTGGTAAAATTTCATTTAAACGAAAAATCAGTTTTTATAAGTACCACTTAGTGGTTTCACTATTCATAAAAAAATTGAAGTTTTTCAGAAAAATACATACAATTCACCCTAAGCTATATTTGATATTATGAATTCAAAAATGAATTCTATTTTACAAAATTCAAAACATATAAGTCACATTAATTAATTTAGTAATTAATTCCCGCTGTCATGACAAATAGCGTGTTTTTATGAAACAATAAATATCAAAAGATTGACACTAGTATAAGTCCGATTTCAAAGTGAATTTAATTCCAAAGACCAATATTGGATTAAATGGTAAAAATATATTATAATTTCACATAAAAACCAATTCAAAATATTATCTAATCATCTTAATAAATTAGATTAAAAAGAGGTTTTGAATTAAAATACAACATCTTACAGTATTCATTAAAAAATGAACTTTATCGGAAAAATACCAAAACAATTACACAAAGTAATATCTGATGTCCTGATTTCAAAGAAGAGTTTTATTTGGTCAAATAGAATGTATAAGAGTGATCAGAACTATATTTAATGACGGTTGGCCATCAAAATGTGATAAGTGATCCTTTTGTGAAAATTAGGGTATAAATGCGTAAAATTGAATTCTTTCCATATTTTAAGCCTTTATATTTTATTGGATAAATGTAAAAACATTTAAAAACATATATAATCATATTTTATTTATTTCTATCCATTCCTGCCAATACAACGGCTACATGTTAACTACCATTTAAAATAATATTATTATATTACTAGTGTGCAACGTAAGTTTTCAAAGGAATTCATCATTGCATATCAGGTATGCTATCGAACATAGGAACCCCTTTAAAGTAAAATTAATATTTAATTCGCAAATATTAATAAATATGAAAATGTATTATTCTTTATTTACCTAGGATGTTACATCCTTCCCCCCTTTTGGGAATTGCGTCCCCACAATTATAAAATTGGGCTCGGAAACTTCATTGAAAGCCCCACACCGGAAAAGGAGTAAATTAAAATATCACTTTAAAAGAAAGAAATGGGAGTATAGAGGTCACCCGAGTTAACCCATACTTGGATTCAATGTTAGAAAACATGGACATGGAGTGTAAAACCAAGGGTTATGTTCCAAAGGAGAGTGATAGAAAACATGTTTAGGAGAAAGTTAACCACAAGAAAATCACAAACTTGTGATGGGTTAAATCGTATTTGATTCCCCAGTAGGAAAAGTTAATAGAATACATTTTTCTTTAAAGTTAATTTTCATTGAGGAATTTATTTTTGATCTTAAGGAATCATACTTACTTGTCATGTTGACTTTCAACTCTTTCTAGGTTTCTTACACAAACTCATAATAGCCTACATTGATCATGGAATCCACTCGGTTTTTATCGTCATCTTGTTCATGTAGGTAGAAGTCCCATGCATTAAAATAATGATTTAGAGATCCTTTCAAAATAATTTGCTTCCTCCATCCAAATACACCTCGTACAACATGGGTCATATGGGTGTTCACAGAAAACCCGTTTTGGAAAATAATCATGTATGATGTATAATTCCAAAACATCTGATAAAACATGATTTCTATAAAATTGTCGGACCGAAATTGAGTTGAAACATTTTATTATTGGTAATTTTAAAATACCATAAGTATGTTCTGTAAGACTATATTTTAAAAGAAAATATAAATAGGTTGCGCAAGGGTCTCCTTCCTCAGCACCATCTTTAAAATCATAATATTCTTCCAATTCTTGTGATAAGGTAAAGTATTTGAAAATACCTTGATAATATTTACCTTTCTTGAAAATATGAGAATATTTTGAAAATAGTATTTGTCTAAAAACAACCCATGATCCATGATGATAACGAGGTATAGAGGAGGTGTTTGATATCTTAAACAACTGCTTGGAAGTGATTTGTATGCTAGAAAAAGTATCACATTCATCCGAACATGACTTTGCAATAATTATTGCAAGCATGTCATCATGAAGAGATAAGAATGTCATTTTAGATCCTTCTCCTTCCATTCGTAACAGACATTACTTTTCCTGAAAAAAAAATTATAAAATAAGGATTTAACTGAAATAATAGATATAGGGACTAACCATGTGTGTATCAAAAACTCCTAATCCCTAAAGTTGTCTAAACCAACCTCTGAAACCAACTATAAGGCCCCGACCTTAAACCTTACTTAATATTGAATTAAATGAATAATTCACATTGAGAATATTTTTAGGTTTAGAGTTTTAGAAAATTAGGACATAACTATTACATCTCAAAAGATTACAAAGTAGACATTTCTCCTATGTTTCCATAAAATAAAAAAACCCTTAAAAAGAGACATGTCTAGTTCCATGTTTTATATAGCATGACTTTCCCTTGATCCCGTCCTTGACTCTAATCCACATTATGTCCGGTGAAAAACATTTCAAAAAAACTTGGGGTGAGCATAAAAAGCTCAGTAAGGGATACACAATGAATGGAAACTATTAGTTTTTCAAACATCACGTAAACCATGCATACTTTATCAAAGTAATACCATCACCTTCATGAAGTAGTAAAAACTCTTCACTTAATAAAATATCATTACTTACCCTTTTGAAACCAAATTATTACCCTAAAACCCATATAAATGACACATAACATATAAAGGTAACTTGGGACATAAACATACTTAAGTGGAATAACCATATGGACAACTTCCACACATATCACTTAATGGAATACCCATTCGGCCAACTTCCATACATACTTAATGGAATAGCCATACGGCCGACTTCCATACCCAATGCATTAGAGGTTATAACGAACCACCCATCCTGGTATTCACAGCACCACCCGTCATATGGTTTATCACGTAACCACCCATCAAATGTCCAAGTACCAATATAAAATCATAAAACATAAAACCAATATAAAGGAATGATAAAATTTCCACATTTCAATCACAATATATAATTTAATTATATTGACATAATAGAATCCTTTATCAAAACCATTTTCAATACCAAAATACAAAAAAGATTATATGGTATTTATTTTATTTTAAAAACATTACGGCTTGTTGAGGAATTCAAAGACCAAATAACACTCACGGCGGCGGAAAAGGTCGTTGTCACCGCGTACGTTAAAAGAAACATTCTTTTTTGTCGTTTTGTAAAACGCTTCATAGAAAAAGTTTCCTTTTGTATAAAAGTAAAAGTAAAAGGTGTTTATACACCATATAAAAAAAGTTGTGTATAAAATGAAATATGCCTCAATTAAAGGAGATTGAGACGAAGTCCCTTACCTTGGGTCCGACATGACTCGATCATTCTTTAACGTCCTGAATAACAAACTTGAGTTAATTTCTTCTTGCTTAAGAATCTTTTTCGTGTTCATTATTAATTTTATATCACTTATTATCATGTTATAAACATTATGTAATCATTAAGTTAATAATGTTTGTTTTGTTGATATTTGGTTCTTAAGTCGAAATTGGACATCTTATAATTACATGTTGGTCGTGTGGTCAAAGGTTCTTTATATCCAGAATGACATTCCTGATTTGGATATCATATATATCATATATATCTAGCATAAACATGTATTTATAATATTACATAATCACTTAGAAGTAAGAAATGAAATGCACCGTTCATGGAGACGGTAAGCCGTACGTACGCATGAACACTACTTTCTATTCTTTGTCATATTAATGGAATTAAAACTAAATGAGAGGTATGTATATTTTAATTCCAGAATTATATTAATCATTTAGATGTATCATTAATCATATATATCCGTTATATACATGTACTTATAATAGTACATTACATTTGGGGATAGAAATGAAATGCACCGTTCATGGAGACGGTAAGCCGTACGTACACATTAACGATACATTCATTTCTATCTCATACTTTAATGGAAATAAATAATAATGATATAGAGATATATTATAATTCCAGTATAACATCATGTATAATAACTTTAAATCCATCCTTTATATGTCCCACATATGGCATTAACGAATCAAATCACTTTGAGGGGGCAGTAGTCCACACTTCCTTAAATGAAGATATCGCGTTTACCCATAATGGAAACCATAAAGGTATACCCAAAATGAAAAATACAGAAGCTTAAGGAAAACATAAATATATTATATATCATATATAAATATAGTTTCATCTTAATGGCCACCTTTGAAGGTGATAAAATAATGTTGAACAATCATCATTTCGGGAGGCAGAAATTTGCCATCCACGGAAACAATATGTTCTTTAACCATTAGATGTAGGTGTGTGTAAGTGTTGCTCGAATCCATATTATACCAACATCCTACTATATTTATGATACTGGAGTTGTTACAAAAGAAATGAATAAAAAGAGTTTAGTGGGTTGGAGAAGAAACATAAAACAAAAGGACTCAAGTGAAGACATTACCTTAAAATCGGGAAACTCCTTTTGGTTTGAGCTCAACTGCTTCCTTGGGAAGCCTTATTCCCAAAGTGAGGCTTCAAGGAGTAAGAGAGGGAAGTGGAGAGACAAAATGGGCAGAGTTTGGCCGAGCCAAAGACTTTGGGAGTGTGGGTAATGTGGTAGAGGTGGGGGCCTTTTATAAGAGGAGAGGAGGGGCACTCTTGGAATGTAAGAAAATGTTACATTATTTTAGAATGTGTTTCGGAGTTTAATTGACCCAAATTGATGTGTTTCAATGATAAGGTGATAATGGTTAGAAATCCACCCATCCAATAGGTTTTGGACATGTGTAGGTCATAGATTTTACATTATCATTCCATTTTATTTAAATCCTTTATTAAGGTGGTAATCGCTGCATCATCATGATGTCATACATAATTTAATTTATATAATGTCTAAAAATTATAAAAAACTATCATGATGTAGAAAATCTTTTTATCTATCCAATTAATATTTATAATCAAAAACCGGACTTGTATAACACCACGTAAAAATTGTTTGAGTAAAACATCTCAAGTTTGTGTTATTTTTACTTTAACATTAAATAAAAAGTTATTTATGTCATTTCCCAACCAAAGTGGCTCCATGGGGTCCCCAAGTTGACCAATGGATTTTCTTGGTCGGCCATGACACATCCAATAAGGTTAGGACCAGTGTATAGGTATTTTCATTTTATTATAATATCATTTTTGCCTTAAATTACACTAATTACATCTAATCGCGATAAAAATCATAATAAGATACTATTCACCAAAAAATTATTTTAATCTCATTGAACCAAATTTTACTTCTTAATGACAACCATTTATGTATGATTTTTTAAATTTAAAACACAGAGGTGGTAAAATTTCATTTAAACGAAAAATCAGTTTTTTAAGTACCACTTAGTGGTTTCACTATTCATCAAAAATTGAAGTTTTTCAGAAAAATACCAAAACTTTACCGTAAGATATATTTGATATTATGAATTCAAAATTGAAGTCAATTTTAAAAAATTCGAAACATATAGGTTGAATTAATTAATTTAATAATTAATTACCGCTGTCAGAGCAAATAGCGTGTTTTTATGAAACAATAAGTATCAAAAGATTAACACTAGTTTTAGTCCAATTTCAAAGTGAAATTGATTCCAATGACCACCATTGGATTAAATGGTAAAAATATATTCTAATTTTACTTTAAAACCAATTATAAAGATAATCTAATCATATAAATAAATTAGATTAAAAAGTGGTTTTGAATTAAAATACAACATTTTACACTATTCATTAAAAAATGAACTTTATCGGAAAAATACCAAAAATTTACACAATGTAAATTTTGATATTTATGCCTCACAAAATGATGATTGTTCAACAGTCATATAACAAATAAATGAATGTAGAGTTTATGCGTACGTACGGCTTACCGTCTCCATGAACGGTGCATTTCATTTCTTATCTCTAAATGATTATGTAATATTATAAATACACGTATATGATGGATATATATGATATATATGATATCAAAATCAGGAATTTCATTCTGGATATAAAGACCATTTGACCACACAAACAACATGTAACTATAAGAAGCCCATTTTCGACTTAAGAACCAAATATCGACAAAACAAACATTATTAACTTAATGATTACATAATGTTTATAACGTCTCAATAATTGATATAAAAGGAATAATGAACTTGAAAAAGGTTCTTAAGCAAGTATAAATTAACTCAAGTTTATTATTCAGGATGTTAAATAACGATCGAGTCATGTCAGACCCGAGGTAAGGGATCCTACTCCTCTCTTTCTTTTTAAGTACGCTCTTTATGTCATTCCTTTTAATGCTCATCTTTCTTATTATTGGGATGTTATTTTATATTACTCTTACTATAATTTTTATTGTTCATATGATGAGAGACCCTATTTTCTCTCATCAATCCATTTTGGATGTTTTAAGTGGCGCCGTTAGGCTTCCGAGTTTTCGTAAGGGATTTTTCATCTCACTTTTATTCCCGTGAGATTTATGCTACATTTCCCACAATTTCCTTTGAGTGATGTATGTACTTCACATTATTCTACTATTTGTGTAATATACTTTCGTTTATGAGTATTTACATCAATGATGTATTGACCTTCTTTCCTTGGGTGTATGCTTCGAAAGATACACAAGTCGGTAAGGGAACCTTTCACCCTCCTCTTTTTAAAAGACTTCTTTTGTTGGGTCATTTAATTCACATATTTTTATGTTGGGATATGTTCTCATATATCATTATTGATGTAAATTTTAAGTGATGAGATACTTTTTTTATCTCTCATCAAAACTTTTTCTGAATTTTGAAGTGACGCTGTTAGGCTGTCAAATATTTGCAAGGGAACTTTTTAACCCAAATTTGATTCTTTGGGATAAACTTGTACTCCTTGAATATGTCGTTCTATGAATATTTGTGAATAACTTCTTAGATTTTTACACTTAATATCCACTTATATTTGGTGTATTCTTTTGTCACACATAATTATTCAATTGGTTTATCCTTAAACCAAGGATACCGTCTTTGTAAGGGTCTTCATCTCAATCTCCATTCATTGAGGCATATTTTGTTGTATACACAAACTTCTCTTATACAATGTATAAGCCCCTTTGACTTTTATGTTTATTCAAAAGGAATTTTTTTCAACAAATCATTTTTCTAATCAACAAAAAGGAATGTTTCTTTTACGTACGCGGTGACAAAGACCTTTTTTGCCACCGCGAGTATTATTTGATCTTTGGCTTCCTCAACAAGCCGTAATGTTTTTAAAATAAAATAAATACCATATACTTATTTTTTTTTATTTTGGTATTGAAAATGGTTTTTGATAAAGGATTATATTATGTCAATATATTTAAATGATATATTGTGATTGAAATGTGGAAATTTTATCATTCCTTTATGTTGGTTTTATGTGTTATAATTTTATAATGGTACTTGGACATTTTATGGGTGGTTACGTGATAAACCATATAACGGGTGGTGCCGTGAATACCAGGACGGGTGGTTACGTTAAAACCTCCAATGCATTGGGCATGGAAGTCGGCCGTAAGGCTATTCCGTTAAGTATGTATGGAAGTTGGCCGAATGGCTATTCCATTAAGTGATATGTGTGGAAGTCGACCTTATGGTTATTCCACTTAAGTATGTTTATGTCCCAAGTTACCTTTATATGTTATATGATCTTTATATGGGTTTTATGGTAATATTTTGGTTATAGAAGGGTAAGTAATGAACTTTTATTCAGCGAAGAGTTTTTACTACATTGAAAAGGTGAAAAGTATTACTTTGATAAAGTATACATGGTTTACTTGTTGTTTTGAAAAACTAACAATTTTCATTCTTTGTGTATCCCTTACTGAGCTTTTTATGCTCATCCCATGTTTTTGAAATGTTTTTCATAGGACTTAGTGTGGAATAGGGTCAAGGATGGGTTCAAGGGAAAGTCATGCTACCTAAAACATGGAACTAGACATGTTTCTTTTTAAGAGTTTTTATTTACCTTTATATGTTATGTGATCTTTATATGGGTTTTATGGTAATATTTTGGTTACATAAGGGTAAGTAATGAACTTTTATTCAGCGATGATTTTTTACTACATCGAAAAGGTGAAAAGTATTACTTTGATAAAGTATACATGGTTTACTTGTTATTTTGAAAAACTAACAGTTTTCATTCTTTGTGTATCCCTTACTGAGATTTTTATGCTCATCCCATGTTTTTTAAATGTTTTTCACAGGACTTAGTTTGGAATAGGGTCAAGGATGGGTTCAAGGGAAAGTCATGCTACCAAAAACATGGAACTAGACATGTTTCTTTTTAAGAGTTTTTATTTTATGGAAATTTTATTAGAAGCGACTACTTTGTAATCTTTTGAGATGTAATAGTTATGTCCTAATTCTCTAAAACTCTAAACCTGAAAATATACTCAATGTGAATTACTCATTTAATGAAATATTAAGTAAGGTTTAAGGCTGGGGCCTTATAGTTGGTATAAAAGTTCGGTTTTGATAACTTTAGAGGTTAGGGTAGTCTTTAAGCATAAGTGACATGACCATAATGGTTAGGATTTCAGAAAGAATTATAGTTTTTAGATAAAGTGAATGAGTAATTATATCTTAGTATTTATCTTCCTCTATAGTACATGATGGTTTTGATGATATACTCACACTGACCTTCTTGGTTTTAGTAAATGGATGGATCTAGCAGGCACCATGGTTACGGTGGATGTGAAGGAAACTGTGACAGTTTTCTGAGTGAGCAACTGAATGATATGAGATCTGTAATGAGAACTCTTGTGTTTACCCTCAACCAACTATCTGAAGTCATGATTGACCACCTAAACCTTGGTGATTTCTATAAGGCCTCATATATGTGAGAAACAAATCCCTACGGAACTACAGGTAATAATCATAAAGGTAAGTGTGTACAAAATGCTATGTGTAAAAGATGTGGAAAGAAACAACTAGGAAAATGTTTCAAAGGGACAGAAATATGCTATAGATGTGTAAATGAAGGTCATAAAGCAAGAACCTGCCATGGAAAAAGGAAGCATCTAGTTGACCCGGGGTAAGGGATCCTACTCCTCTCTTTCTTTTTAAGTACGCTCTTTATGTCATTCCATTTAAATCTCATCTTTATTATTATTGGGATGTTATTTTATATCACTCTTACTGTAATTTTTATTTTTCATATGATGAGAGACCCTATTTTCTCTCATCAATCCATTTTGGAAGTTTTAAGTGGCGTCGTTAGGCAACTGAGTTTTCGTAAGCGATTTTTCATCTCACTTTTATTCTCGTGAGATTTATGCTACATTTCCCACTATTTCCTTTGAGTGGTGTATATAATTCCCATTATTCTACTCTTTGTGTAATATACTTTCGTTTATGAGTATTTACATCAATGATGTATTGACCTTCTTTCATGGGATGTATGTTTCGAAAGATACCCAAGTCAGTAAGGGAACCTCTCACCCTCCTCTTTTTAAAAGACTTCTTTTGTTGGGTCTTTTAATTCACATATTGTTATGTTGGGATATGTTCTAATATATCCTTATTGATGTAAACTTTATGTTATGAGATACTTTTTTTTTATCTCTCATCAACTCTTTTTTCTGAATTTTGAAGTGACGCCGTTAGGCTGTCAAATTTTTGCAAGGGAACTTTTTAACCCAAATTTGATTCTTTGGGATAAACTTGTACTCCTTGAATATGTCGTTCTATGAATATTTGTGAATAACCTCTTATTGTTTTACACTTAATATCCACTTATATTTGGTGTATTCGTTTGTCACACATAATTATGCAATTGGTTTGTCCTTAAAACAAGGATACCGTCTTTGTAAGGGTCTTCGTCTCAATCTCCATTCATTGAGTCTTATTTTGTTTTATACACAACCTTTTTTATATGGTGTATAATCCCCTTTTACATTTACGTTTATTCAAAAGGAATCTTTTTTCTACGAAGCATTTTACTAAATGACAAAAAAGAATGTTTCTTTTACATACGCGGTGACAACGACCTTTTCCGATGCCGCGAGTATTATTTGATCTTTGGCTTCCTCAATAAGCCATAATTTTTTTAACATAAAATAAATACCATATACTTTTTTTTGTATTTTGGTATTTAATATGGTTTTGATAAAGGATTATATTATGTCAATATATTTAAATGATATATTGTGATTGAAATGTGGAAATGTTATCATTCTTTTATGTTGGTTTTATGTGTTATTATTTTATAATGGTACTTGGACATTTTACAGGTGGTCACGTGATAAACCATATGAAGGTTGGTGCCATGAAAACCAGGATGGGTGGTTACGTTATAACCTCCAATTCATTGGGTATGGAAGTCAGCTGTATGGCTATTCCAATAAGTATGTATGGAAGTTGGCCGAATGGCTTTTCCATTAAGTGATATGTGTGGAAGTCGACCTTATGGTTATTCCACTTAAGTATGTTTATGTCCCAATTTAACTTTATATGTTATGTGATCATTATATGGGTTTTATGGTAATCTTTTGGTTACAGAAGGGTATGTAATTAACTTTTATTCAGCGAAGAGTTTTTACTACTTTGAAAAGGTGAAAAGTATTATTTGATAAAGTATACATGGTTTACTTGTTGTTTTGAAAAACTAACAGTTTTCATTCTTGGTGTATCCATTACTGAGCTTTTTATTCTCATCCCATGTTTTTGAAATGTTTTTCACAGGACTCAGCATGGAATAGGGTCAAGGATGGGTTCAAGGGAAAGTCATGCTACCTAAAACATGGAACTAGACATGTTTCTTTTTAAGTGTTTTTATTTTTTGGAAATATTAGTAGAAGCGACTACTTTGTAATCTTTTGAGATGTAATAGTTATGTCCTAATTTTCTAAAACTCTAAACCTGAAAATATCCTCAATGTGAATTACTCATTTAATTCAATATTAAGTAAGGTTTATGGCTGGGGCCTTATAGTTAAGGCCCCGGCCTTAAACATCTTGTAATATTGAATTAAATGACTAATTCACATTGAGGATATTTTCAGGTTTAGAGTTTTAGAGAATTAGAACATAACTACTAAAACTCAAAAGATTACAAAGTAGACACTTCTACTAAGCTTCCATAGAATAAAAAAAACTCTTAAAAAGAAACAAGTCTAGATTCATGTTTTATATAGCATGACTTTCCCTTGATCCCACCCTTGACCCTATTCTAAATTAGTTCATGTGAAAAACATTTCAAACAAACTTGGGGCGAGCATAAATATCTCAGTAAGGGATACACAAAGAATGAAACCTGACAGTTTATCAAAACAACAAGTAAACCATGTATACTTTATCAATGTAATACTTTTCACCTTTATGAAGTAGTAAAAACTCTTCACTGAATAAAAGATCATTACTTACCCTATTGTAACCAAAATATTACCATAAAACCCACAAAAAGATCACATAACATATAAAGGTAACATGGGACATAAAAATACTTAAGTGGAATAACCATACGGTCGACTTCCACACATATCACATAATGGAATAGCAATACGAGCAACTTCCATACATACTTAATGGAATGGCCATATGGACGACTTCCATACCCAATGCATTGGAGGTTATAACGTAACCACCCATCCTGGTATTCACGGCACCACCCGTCATATGGTTTATCATGTAACCACCCGTCAAATGTCCAAGTACCAATATAATGTCATAAAACATAAAACCAATATAATGGAATGATAACATTTCCACATTTCAATCACAATATATCATTGAGGTATATTTCGTTTTATACACATCTTTCTTTTATATGGTGTATAAACCCCTTTGACTTTTACTTTTATACAAAAGGAAACTTTTTCTACGAAGAGTTTTACTAAACGACAAAAAGGAATGTTTTTTTAACGTACGCGGTGACAACGACCTTTTCCTCCGCCGCTAGTATTATTTGGTCCTTGGCTTCCTCAACAAGCCGAAATGTTTTTAAAATAAAATAAATACCACACACTCTTTTATGTATTTTGGTGTTGAAAATGGTATTGATAAAGGATTCTATTATGTCAATATATTCAAATGATATATTGTGATTGAAATGTGGAAATGTTATCATTCCATTATATTGGTTCTATGTTTTAAGATTTTATATTGGTACTTGGAAATTTGACAGGTGGTTACGTGATAAACCATTTGATGGGTGGTGCCGTGAATACCAGGATGGGTGGTTACGTTATATCCTCTAATGCATTGGGTATGGAAGTCGGCCGTATGTCTATTCCATTAAGTTTGTATGGAAGTTGGTCGTATGGATATTCCATTAAGTGATATGTGTGGAAGTTGACCGTATGGTTATTCCACTTAAGTATGTTTTTGTCCCAAGTTACCTTTATTTGTTATGTGATCTTTTTATGGGTTTTGTGGTAATCTTTTGGTTAAAATAGGGTAAGTAATGAAATTTTATTCAGTGAAGAGTTTTTACAACTTCATAAAGGTGAAAAGTAATACTTTGATAATCTATACATGGTTTACTTGTTGTTTTGACAAACTAACGGTTTTCATTCTTTGTGTATCCCTTACTGAGCTCTTTATGCTCACCCCATGTTTTTTTGAATTGTTTTTCACAGGACCTAATGTGGAATAGGGTCAAGGATGGGATGAAGGGAATGTCATGCAATATAAAACAAGGAACTAGACATGTTTCTTTTTAAGAGTTTTTTTTATTCTATGGAAACTTAGTAGAAGTGTCTACTTTGTAATCTTTTGAGTTGTAGTAGTTATGTTCTAATTCTATAAACTCTAAAACTGAAAAGATATTCAATGTGAATTATTCATCTAATTCAATATAAAGAGATGTTTAAGGCTCGGGCCTTAAAGAATTTTGACATAACTATTACAACTCAAATGATTACAAATTAGTCGCTTCTACTAAAATTTCCATAAAATAAAAACTCTTAAAAAAAAACATGTCTAGTTCCATGTTTTAGGTATCATGAATTTCCCTTGAACCCATCCTTGACCCTATTCCAGACTAAGTCCTATGAAAAACATATCAAAAATGTGGGATGAGCATAAAAAGCTCAGTAAGGGATACACAAAGAATGAAAACTGTTAGTTTTTCAAAACAACAAGTAAACCATGTATACTTTATCAAAGTAATACTTTTCACCTTTTCGAAGTAGTAAAAACTCTTCGCTGAATAAAAGTTCATTACTTACCCTTCTATAACCAAAATATTACCATAAAACCCATATAAATATCACATAACATATAAAGGTATCTTGGGACATAAACATACTTAAGTGGAATAACCATAAGGTCGACTTCCACACATATCACTTAATGGAATAGCCATTCAGCCAACTTCCATACATACTTAATGGAATAGCCATACGGCTGACATTCATACCCAATGCATTGGAGGTTATAACGTAACCACCCATCCTGGTATTCACGACACCACTCGTCATATGGTGTATCACGTAACCACCAGTAAAATGTCCACATACCATTATAAAATTATAACACATAAAAACAACATAATGGAATGAAAAAATTTCCACATTTCAATCACAATATATCATTTAAATATATTGAAATAATATAATCCTTTATAAAAACAATTTTCAATACCAAAATAAAAAAATAGTATATGGTATTTATTTTATTTTAAAAACATTACGGCGTGTTGAGGAAGCCAAAGATCAAATAATACTCACAGTGGCAGAAAATATCATTGTCACCGCGTACGTAAAAGAAACATTCTTTTTTGTCGTTTAGTAAAATGATTCGTAGAAAAAAGATTCCTTTTGAATAAACGTAAAAGTAAAAGGGGTTTATACACCGTATAAAATAAGGTTGTGTATAAAACAAAATATGCCTCAATGAATGGAGATTGAGACGAAGCCCCTTACAAAGACGGTATCCCTGGTTTAAGGATAAACCAATTGCATAATTATGTGTGACAAACGAATACACCAAATATAAGTGGATTTTAATTGTAAAACAATCAGAGGTTACTCACAGATATTCATAGAATGACATATTCAAGGAGTACAAGTTTATCCCAGAGAATCAAATTTGGGTTAAAACGTTCCCTTGCAAAAATTTGACAGCCTAACGGCGTCACTTCAAAATTCAAAAAAGAGTTTATGAGAGATTAAAAAAATATCTCATCACATAAAATTTACATCAATAAGGATATATGAGAACATATCCCAACATAACAATATGTGAATTAAAAGACCCAACAAAAGAAGTCTTTTAAAAAGGGGAGGGTGAAAGGTTCCCTTACCGACTTGGGTATCTTTCGAAACATACACCCCATGAAAGAAGTTCAATACATCATTGATGTAAATACTCATAAAAGAAAGTATATTACAAAAAGAGTAGAATAATGGGAAGTACATACACCACTCAAAGGAAATTGTGGGAAATGTAGCATAAATCTCATGGGAATAAAAGTGAGATGAAAAATCCCTTACGAAAACTCGGTATCCTAATGACGCCACTTAAAACATCCAAAATGGATTGATGAGAGAAAATAGGGTCTATCATCATATGAACAATAAAAATTACTGTAAGAGTAATATAAAAGAACATCCCAATAACAAGAAAGATGAGCTTTAAAAGGAATGACATAAAGAGCATACTTAAAAAGAAAGAGAGGAGTAGGATCCCTTACCTCGGGTCCGACTTGACTCGATCGTTCTTTAACATCCTGAATAATATAATTCAATTAATTTCAACTATCTTAAGAGCCTTTTTTAAGTTAATTATTCCTTTTATATCAATTATTGACATGTTATAAACATTATTTAATCATTTAAGTTAATAATGTTTGTTTTGTTGATATTTGGTTATTAAGTCGAAAGTGGACTTCTTATAATTACATGTTGTTCGTGTGGTCAATGGTTCATTATATACAGAATGATATTCATGATTTGGATATCATATATATCATATATATCCATCATATACATGTATTTATCATATTATATAATCATTTAGAGTTAAGAAATGAAATGTAACATTCATGGAGACGGTAAGCCATACATACGCATGAACGCTACTTCCATTTCTATTTCATATTTAATGGAATTAAAACATAATGATACATAATATTATTTTAATTCCAGTATGGTATCATATATAATATCATTAAATATATCCTTTATACGTACCACATATGGAATTAACGAATCACATCACTTTGAGGGGGCGGTAGTGCGCACTTCCTTAAATGAAGATATCGCGTTTACCCATCATGGAAACCATAAAGGAATGACATAAATGAAAAATAAAGAAGTTTAAGTAAAACATAAACATATTATATATCATATATAAATATAGTGACACATTAATGGCCACATTTTAAGGTGTTATATGAGTGTTGAACAATCATCGTTTCGTGAGGCAGAAATTCGCCATCCACGGAAACAATATGTTTTTTAACCATTAGATGTAGGTATGTGTAAGTGTAGCTCTAATCATTCATATAACAACATTCTAGTATATTGAAGATACTGGATTTGTTACAAAATAAATGAATAAAAAGAGTTCAGGGGGTTGGAGAGGCAAAATAAAACAAAAGGACTCAAGTGAAGACATTACCTTAAAATTGGGTAACTCCATTTGGTTTGAGCTCAAAGGCTTCCTTGGGAAGACTTCTAACCAATGTGAGGATTCAAGGAGTAATAGAGGGAAGTGGAGAGACAAAATAGGCAGAGTTTGGCCGAGCCAAAGGCTTTGGGAGTGTGGGTAAGGAGGTAGAGGTGGTGGCCTTTTATAAGAGGAGAGGAGGGGCACTCTTGTAAAGTTACAAAATGTTACTTTATTTTCAAAAGAGTTTCGGATTTTAAAGGTCCCACATTGATGTATTTCGAGGATAAGGTGATAAGGGTTCTAAATCCACTCATCCAATAGGTTTTGGACATGTGTAGGTCTTAGATATTATGTTATCATTCCATTTTATTTAAATCATTAAATAATGAGGTCATCGCTGCATCATCATGATGTCATAAATAATTTAATTTATTTAATGTCTAAAAATTATAAAACAAATACTATGATGTTGGAAATCGTTTTATCTTTCCAATGACTATTTATAGTAAAAAATATGACTTGTATAACCCCATGTAAAAATTGTTTTAGTAAAACATCTCATGTTTGTGTCATTTTTACTTTAACATTAAATAAAAAGGTATTTATGTCTTTTTTAAACCAAAGTGGATCCAATGGGGTCCCAAAGTTGACTCATGGATTTTATTGGTCGGACATGACACATAAAATGAGGGTAGGACATGTTTCTAGGTCATTTCATTTTATTAAAACATTATTCTTACCTTAAACTACACTAATTACCTCTAATCGCGATTAAAAACTTAATAAGTTACTATTCACCAAAAAATTATTTTTATCCCATTGAACCACAGTTTACTTCTTAATGACAACCATTTATGTTGGATTTTTGAAATTCAAAACACAATGATGAAAAAATTTCATTTAAACGGAAAAATCAGTTTTTATAAGTACCACTTAGTGGTTTCACTATTCATCAAAAATTGAGGTTTTTCAGAAAATTACCAAAAATTCACCCTAAGATATATTTGATATTCTGAATTCATAAATGATTTCTATTTTAAAAAATTCAAAACACATAAGTTTCATTAATTAATTTAATAATTAATTCCCTCTTTCAAAATAAATAGCGTGTTTTTATGAAACAAAATGTATCAAAAGTTTGACACTAGTTTAAGTCCGATTTCAAAGTGAAATTAATTCCAAAGACGACAATTGGATTAGATGGTAAAAATATATTCTAATTTAAATTTAAAACCAATTCAAAAGATAATATAATCATATAAATAAATTATATTAAAAAGAGGTTTTGAATTAAAATACAACATTTTTCACTATTCCTTAAAAATTGAACTTTTTTTGGAAAAATACCAAAAATTTACACAAGGTAAATTTTGATGTCCCTATTCTAAAGAAGAATTTTATTTTGTCAAATATAACACATACCATTGTCAAAATGTTGATTTAAAAAAGGTTCTCCATCAAAAGGTGGTTAATCGACCTTTAAAAGAATATTAGAATGTTTACGCTTAAAATTGGATTCATTCGCATTTTTAATTCTTTAACATTTTTTGTAAAAAGTAAAAATATTTGACAAAAATATATAATAATTTTGTAGTTATTTCTCTTCATTCTAGCCATCACAACTTCTAGGCGTTAACTACCATTTAAAATAATATTATTTTATTATTATAGTGCAACGTAAGATTCCCAAGAAACTCGTTGTTGCGTGTTGGGTACGCCATCGAGCATAGCATCCCCTTTAATGTCATTTTAATATTTTATTCACAAATATGGATAAATATGAAATTGTCATATTCTTTATTTACCTGGGATGTTACATCCTTCCCCCTTTTGGGAATTTCGTCCTCGCAATTTTAAAATTGAGCTTGGAAACATCCTTGAAAGTCCCACATCGGAAAAAGAGTCGGTAAAACAATCACTTTAAAATAAAGAAAGATAAGTACAGAGGTCACCCGAGTTAACCCATAATAGGATTCCGTGTAGGAAAACATGGACATGGAAAAAAAAGAAAAGGGTCATGTTCTTGAGGGAGAGTGATAGTAAACATGTCTAGGAGAATGTTAACCATAAGAAAATCACAAAATTGTGATGGGTTAAACGGTATTTGATTCCCCAGTAGGAAAAGTTAATAGACAACATTTTGTTTTAAGTTACTTTTTATTGAGGAATTTATTCATAAGCAAACATAATCACTTATCATGTTGACTTTCAACTTTTATTAGATTCCTTACACAAACTCATATTTTCTCCAAAAGAAGAGTATTTAGGAAGACTTGTTCATATTAAGAGTACTATAATCAACTTCTAGAGAATCACCTAATCCACCAAAGAGAACTATATACTTCCCAGGTCTTTAGGCTTTAACAAAAACCAAAACCAAAACGGTTAGTATAAGATCAGATAATCCAGAAAAGGATAACCCTTTTAAAAAATCTATGCTTAATCTCCAAAATGTTTCCAACAAAACCCAAAGTTCTACGAGGACCATCCGATAAACAATTTTTCCATAAAATTCTTCAAAGTAAACCAATCTAAGATTGAAACCCAAATATTTGAAGGATTTAGTCACATAGTCTTCCAAGTTAAATCGTAACATTTATCTCCAAACAACATCAGTTGCTCCTAAAGTCTTGTATTGAAAAGTAATTAACCTAATCACATATCCTCCATGATAGGTTAATCATTTTCATAAATAACCCAAAATCAACTTACTATTAATTCATAAAATCATATAACTAAAAAGAATCAGTCAAACTAACCAGGGACATCACGTAGTCCAATGGTAGGCGATAAATAACAGTTGCACATTGGTTGTGGGTTCGATTCCTGCAGCTTTGTCTGACGCGACGGGTAGTCACAAGGTCTGCGTGTTTTACTTTTTCCAAAACTATATAATTCTCAAATCATTCCCCAAAAAAGGATAAAATCATCAAAAATAACCATAACACAATTTAACCTCAATTTTATCTCATCCCTTTCACTTGAATCATAACATATAGTAACCCATAATTATCTCAAAAGTAAGGATCATATAAACCCAAATGGTTCTTTAAAACTATGTCCACAAAATAAAATATAACTATTCCTCGATTAAAATTTCAATATATTAAACATCAGGGTTACACATAATATAAAAAGTCTTCTATTGTAACCCCATCATCAAAAGAGACTTAATACCCTTAAGAATTTCACCATAACTCTTGAAGCCATTATATGTTTACATCTTACTCATTCAACATTCTTCATGATCCATTAACCATTCCTTTCCAACATATTCCAAAATACCTCTTTCCTACAAAAAAAATCATGAATCATATCCTAAGATTACAAAATAAGAAAACAATAGTAATGAAACAGTACATACCTTTGATTAGTCAATGTCAGTTTATTCATCCTCAATCGGAATGGCATTAGGTATTGGTAAAAGAATATTTGTCTGATCATGGTGATCCCATTCCCGAAACTTCTTCATAGGACATGTGTTTGCATAATGACCATGCACACAACATTTAAAACATTCAATTAATCCCTCAGAAATAACTTTTTTCCCTTTCCTCAAGTCAACTAGATGCTTCATTTTTCAATGACAGGTTCTTGCTTTATGACCTTAATTTCCACATCTATAGCATATTTATGTCCCTTTGAAACATTTTCCTAGGTGTTTCTTTCCACATATTTGACACATAGGTTTTTGTACACACTTACCATTATGATTATTACCTGTAGTTCCGTAGGAATGTGTCACCGCGTACGTAAAAGAAACATTCTTTTTTGTTGTTTAGTAAAACGCTTCATAGAAAAAAGATTCCATTTGAATAAATGTAAAAGTCAAAGGGGTTTATACACCGTATAAAAGAAGGTTGTGTATAAAACAAAATATTCCTCAATGAATGGAGATTGAGACGAAGCCCCTTACAAAGATGGTATCCTTGGTTTAAGGATAAACCAATTTCATAATTATGTGTGACAAAAGAATACACCAAATATAAGTGTATATTAAGTGTAAAAAAATCAGAGGTTACTCACACATATTCATAGAACTACATATTCAAGGAGTACATGTTTATCCCAAAGAATCAAATTTGGGTTAAAAAGTTCCCTTGCAAAAATTTGACCACCTAACGACGTCACTTCAAAATTCAGAAAAAGAGTTGATGAGAGATAAAAAAAAGTATCTCATCACTTAAAATTTAAAGCAATAAGGTTATATGGGAACATATCCCAACATAACAATATGTGAATTAAAAGACCCAACAAAATAAGTCTTTTAAAAAGAGGAGGGTGAAAGGTTCCCTTACCGACTTGGGTATCTTTCGAAACATACACCCCATGAAAGAAGGTCAATACATCATTGATGAAAATACTCATAAACAAAAAAATATTACACAAAGATTAGAATAATGGGAATTACATACACCACTCAATGGAAATTGTGGGAAATGTAGCATAAATGTCACGGGAATAAAAGTGAGATGAAAAATCCCTTACGAAAACTCGACAGCCTAACGGTGACGCTTAAAACTTCCAAAATGGATTGATGAGAGAAAATAGGGTCTTTCACCATATGAAAAATAAAAATTACAGTATGAGTAATATAAAAGAGCATACCAATAACAAGAAAGATGAGCTTTAAAAGTAATGACATAAAGAGCGTACTTAAAAAGAAAGAGAGGAGTATGATCCCTTACCTCGGGTCCGACTTGACTCGATCGTTCTTTAACGTCCTAAATAATAAACTTCAGTTAATTTATACTTGGTTAAGAGCCTTTTTCAAGTTCATTATTCCATTTATATCAATTATTTACATGTTATAAACATTATGTAATCATTTAAGTTAATAATGTTTGTTTTGTCGATATTTGGTTCTTAAATCAAAAGTGGACTTCTTACAATTACATGTTGTTCATGTGGTCAATGGTTCATTATATCCATAATGATATTCCTGATTTGGATATCATATATATCATATATATCCAGAATATACATGTATTTATAATATTACATAATCATTTAGAGGTAAGAAATGGAATGCACCATTCATGGAGGCGGTAAGCCGTACATACGCATGAACGCTACTTTCATTTCTTTGTCATATTAGTGGAATTAAAACTAAATTAGAGGTATGTATATTTTATTTACAGAATTATATTCATAATTTATATGTAACATACATTATATATATTCATTATAAATATGTACTTATAATAGTACATTACATTTGGAGATAAGAAATGAAATGCACCGTTCATGGAGACGGTAAGCCGTACGTACGCATGAACGCTAATTTCATTTCTATATCATACATTAATGGAAAGAAATAATAATTATATAGAGGTATATTATAATTCCAGTATAAAATCATATATAATTACTTTAAATCCATCCTTTATACGTCCCACATATGGAATTAACGAATCACATCACTCTGAGGGGGCGGTAGTCCGCACTTCCTTAAATGAAGATATCACGTTTACCTATAATGGAAACCATAAAGGTATGCCATAAATGAAAAATACAAAATCTTAAGTAAAACATAAAAATATTATATATCATATATAAATATAGTTACATCTTAATGTCCACCTTTTAAGGTGTTATAAGAGTGTTGAACAATCATCGTTTCGTGAGGCAGAAATTCTCCATCCACGGAAACAGTATGTTCTTAACCATTAGATGTAGGTGTGTGTATGTGTAGCTCGAATCCGTATTATAAAAACATCCAAGTATGTTTAAGATACTGGAGTTTTTACAAAAGAAATTAATAAAAAGATTTTAGGGGGTTAGAGAGGCAAAATAAAAGAAAAGGACTCAAGTGAAGACATTACCTTAAAATCAGGTAACTCCCTTTGGTTTGAGCTCAAAGGCTTCCTTGGGAAGACTTATGCCCAAAGTGAGGCTTCAAGGATTAATAGAGGGAAGTGGAGAGACAAAATGGGCATAGTTTGGCCGAGCCAAAGGCTTTGGGAGTGTGGGTAAGGAGGTAGAGGTGGGGGCCTTTTATAAGAGGAGAGAAGGGGCACTCTTGTAAAGTTACAAAATGTTACTTCATTTTCAAAAGAGTTTCGGATTTTAAAGGTCCCACATTGATGTATTTCGAGGATAAGGTGATAAGGGTTATAAATCCACTCATCCAATAGGTTTTGGACATGTTTAGGTCTTATATATTACATTATCTTTCCATTCTATTTAAATCGTTAAATAATGAGGTCATCGCTGCATCATCATGTTGTCATAAATAATTTAATTTATTTAATGTCTAAAAATTATAAAAAAAATACTATGGTGTAGGAAATATTTTTATATTTCCAATTACTTTTTATAGTCAAAAATATGACTTGTATAACCCCATGTAAAAATTGTTTTAGTAAAACATATCATGTTTGTGTCATTTTTACTTTAACATTAAATAAAAAGATATTTATGTCTTTTTCCAACCAAAGTGGATCCATGGGGTCCACAAGTTGACCCATGGTTTTTATTGCTCGTTCATGACACATCCAATGAGGGTAGGACATGTTTCTAGGTCATTTCATTTTATTAAAACATTATTCTTACCTTAAACTACACTAATTACCTCTAATCGTGAATAAAAACTTAATAAGTTACTATTCACCAAAAAATTCTTTTTATCCCCTTGAACCACATTTTAATTCTTAATGATAACCATTTCTGTCGGATTTTTGAAATTCAAAACACAAATATGAAAAAATTTCATTTAAACGGAAAAATCAATTTTTATAAGTACCACTTCGTGGTTTCACTATTCATCAAAAATTGATTTTTTTCAGAAAATTACCAAAAATTCACCCTATTCTATATTTGATATTCCTAATTAAAAATTATGTCTATTTTAAAAAATTCAAAACACATAAGTTGAATTAATTAATTTAATAATTAATTACCTCTGTCAAAACAAATAGCGTGTTTTTATGAAACAAAATGTATCAAAAGATTGACACTAGTTTAAGTCCGTTTTCAAAGTGAAATTAATTCCAAAGACCACAATTGGATTAGATTGTAAAAATATATTCTAATTTAACTTTGAAACCAATTCAAAAGATAATCTATTCATATGAATAAATTAGATTAAAAAGACGTTTTGAATTAAAATACAACATTTTTCACTATTCATTAAAAATTGAGCTTTTTTGTAAAAATACCAAAAATTTACACAAAGTAAATTTTTATGTTCGGATGTTAAAGATCCCACATTGATGTATTTAGAGGATAATGTGATGAGGTTTCGAAATCCACTCATCCAATAGGTTTTGGACATGTGTAGGTCTTAGATTTTACATTATCATTCCATTTTATTTAAATCGTTAAATAATGAGGTCATCGTTGCATCATTATGATGTCATAAATAATTTAATAAATATAATTTCTAAAAATTAAAAAAAATACTATGATGTAGGAAATATTTTTAGCTTTCCAATTACTATTTATAGTAAAAAATATGACTATTATAACTCGATGTAAAAATTGTTTTAGTAAGACATCTCATGTTTGTGTTATTTTTTACTTTAACATTAAATAAAACGTTATTTATGTCATTTCCCAACCAAAGTGGCTCCATGGGGTCCCCAAGTTGACCCATGGATTGTATTTGTCAGACATGGCACATCCAATAAGGGTAGGACATGTTCCTAGGTATTTTCATTTTATTATAATATAATTTTTGCATTAAATTGCACTAATTACCTCTAATCACGATTAAAAACTTAATAAGTTACTATTCACCAAAAAATTATTTTATTCTCATTGAACCACATTTTACTTCTTAATTACAACCATGTATGTTGGATTTTTGAAATTCAAAACACAGAGGTGGTAAAATTTCATTTAAACGAAAAATAAGTTTTTTAAGTACCACTTAGTGGTTTCAATATTCATCAAAAATTGAAATTTTTCAGAAAAATACCAAAACATCACCCTAAGCTACATTTGATATTCCGAATTCAAAAATGAAGTCCATTTTACCAAATTCAAAACATATAAGTTTAATTAATTAATTTAATAATTAATTCCCGATTTTCATAGCAAATAGCGTGTTTTTATGAAACAATAAGTATCAAAAGATTGACACTAGTTTAAAGAACATACTGTTTCCGTGGATGACAAATTTTGGCCTCCCGAAATGATGATTGTTCAAAATTCTTTTAACACCTTCAAAGGTGTCCATTAAGATGACACTATATTTATATATGGTATATAATATGTTTATGTTTTCCTTAAGCTTCTGTATTTTACATTTTGGGCATACCTTTAAGGTTTCCATTATGGGTAAACGTGATATCTTCATTTAAGGAAGTGCAGACTACCGCCCCCTCAATGTGATTTGATTCGTTAATGCCATATATGGGACATATAAAGGATGGATTTAAAGTTATTATATATGATGTTATACTGGAATTATAATATACCCCTATATCATGATTATTTCTTTACATTAAAGTATGGGATAGAAATGAATGTAGAGTTCATGCGTACGTACGGCTTACCGTCTCCATGAACGGTGCATTTCATTTCTTATCCCCAAATGTAATGTACTATTATAAGTACATGTATATAATGGATATATATGATGAATGATACATCTAAATGATGAATATAATTCTGGAATTAAAATATACATAACTCTCATTTAGTTTTAATTCCATTAATATGACAAAGAAATGAAAGTAGCGTTCATGCGTATGCACGGCTTACCGTCTCCATGAACAGTGCATTTCATTTCTTACCTATAAATTATTATGTAATATTATAAATACATGTATATGCTGGATATATATGATATATATGATATCCAAATCAGGAATGTCATTCTGGATATAAAGAACCTTTGACCACACGAACAACATGTAATTGTATGAAGTCCACTTTTGACTTAAGAACCAAATATCGACAAAAAAAACATTATTAACTTAAATGATTACATAATGTTTATAACATGATAAAAAGTGATATTAAATTAATGATGAACTTGAAGAAGGTTCTTAATCAAGTAGAAATTAACTCAAGTTTATTATTCAGGACATTAAAGAACAATCAAGTCATGTCGGACCCGAGGTAAGGGACTTCATCTCAATCTCCTTCCATTGAGGCATATTTAGTTTTATACACAACTTTCTTTTATAAGGTGTATTAACCCGTTTGACTTTTACCTTTATGAAAAAGGAATATTTTTCTACAAAGTGTTTTACAAAATGACAAAAAGTAATGTTTCTTTTAACGTACGTAGTGACAACGACCATTTCCACCGCCGTGAGAATTATTTGGTCATTGGCTTCCTCAACAAGCCGTAATGTTTTTAAAATAAAATAAATACCATATACTCTTTTATGTATTTTGGTATTGAAAATGGTTTTGATAAAGTATTCTATTATGTCAATATATTTAAATGATATATTGTGATTGAAATGTGGAAATGTAATCATTCCTTTATATTGGTTTTATGTTTTATGATTTTATATTGGTACTTGGACATTTGACGGGTGGTTATGTGATAAACCATATGACGGGTGGTGCCAGGAATACCAGGACGGGTGGTTACGTTAGAACCTCCAATGCATTGGGTATGGAAGTTGGCCGTATGACTATTCCACTAAGTATGTATGGAAGTTGGCCATATGGCTATTCCATTAAGTGTTAGTTATATGATTTTATGAATTAAGAGTAAGTTGATTCTAGGTTATTTATGAAAATTATTAACCTATCACAGAGGATATGTGATTAGGTTAATTACTTTTCAATACGAGACTTTCGGAGCAACTGATGTTGTTTTGAGATAAATGTTACGATTTAACTTGGAAGACTATGTGACTAAATCCTTCAAATATTTGGATTTCAATATTATATTGGTTTACTTTGAAGAATTTTATGGACAAATTGTTTATCAGATGGTCCTCGTTGAACTTTGGGTTTTTTTGGGAAAATTTTGGAGATTAAGCATAGATTTTTTTAAGGGTTATCCTTTTCTTGATTATCTGATCTTGTACTAACCTTTTTGGTTTTGGTTTTGGTTAAAGCCTAAAGACATGATAAGTATATAGTTCTCTTTGGTGGATTAGGTGATTCTCTAGAAGTTGATTATAGTACTCTTAATATGAACAAGTCTTCCTAAATACTCGTCTTTTGTAGAAAATATGAGTTTGTGTAAGGAATCTAATAAAAGTTGTAAGTCAACATGATAAGTGATTATTTTTCCTTATGAATAAATTCCTCAATAAAAAATAACTTAAAACAAAATGTTGTCTATTAACTTTTCCTACTGGAGAATCAAATACCGTTTAACCCATCACAAGTTTGTGATTTTATTATGGTTAACTTTCTCATAGACATGTTTACTATCACTCTCCCTCAAGAACATGACCCTTTGCTTTTTCTTCCATGTCCATGTTTTCCTATACGGAATCCAATTATGGGTTAACTCGTGTGACCTCTGTACTTATCCTTATTTATTTTAAAGTGATTGTTTTACCGACTCTTGTTCCGATGTGGGACTTTCAAAGATGTTTCCAAGCTCAATTTTAAAATTTCGAGGACGCAATTCCCAAAAGGGGGGAAGGATGTAACACCCCAGGTAAATAAAGAATATGAAAATTTCATATTTATCCATATTTGTGAATAAAATATTAATATGACATTAAAGGGGATGCTATGCTCGATGGCATACCCAACACACAACAATGATTTTCTTGGGAATCTTACATTGCAATCTAATAATAAAATAATATTATTTTAAATGGTAGTTAACGCCCAGCTGTTGTGATGGCGGGAATGAATAGAACTAACTACAAAATTATTATATACCAACTATAAGGCCCCACCCTTAACCCTTACTTAATATTGAATTAAATGATTAATTCCCATTGAGGATCTTTTCAGGTTTATAGTTTTATAGAATTAGGACAAAACTATTACATCTCAAAAGATTACAAAGTATTCGCTTCTACTAAAATTTCCATAAAATAAAAACTCTTAAAAAGAAACATGTCTAGTTCCATGTTTTAGGTTGCATGACTTTCCCTTGAACCCTACTTTGACCCTATTCCATGCTAAGTCCTGTGAAAAACATTTCAAAAACTTGGGATGAGCATAAAAAGCTCAGTAAGGGATACACAAAGAATGAAAACTGTTAGTTTTTCAAAACAACAAGTAAACCATGTATACTTTATCAAAGTAATACATTTCTCCTTTTCGAAGTAGTAAAAACTCTTTGCTGAATAAAAGTTCATTACTTACCCTTCTGTAACCAAATGATTACCATAAAACCCATATAAAGATCACATAACATATAAAGGTAACTTGGGACATAAACATACTTAAGTGGAATAACCATAAGGTCGACTTCCACACATATCACTTAATGGAATAGCCATTCGGCCAACTTCCATACATACTTAATGGAATAGCCATACGGCCGAATTCCATACCCAATGCAATGGAGGTTAGAACGTAACCACCCGTCCTGGTATTCATGGCACCACCCGTTATATGGTTTATCACGTATCCACCCGTAAAATGTCCAAGTACCATTATAAAATTATAACACATAAAACCAACATAATGGAATGATAACATTTCCACATTTCAATCACAATATATCATTTAAATATATTGACATAATATAATCCTTTATCAAAACCATTTCCAATACCAAAATACAAAAAAAGTATATGGTATTTATTTTATTTTAAAAACATTACCTCTTGTTGAGGAATCCAAAGATCAAATAATACTCGTGGTGGCGAAAAAGGTCGTTGTCACCGCGTAGGTAAAAGAAACATTCCTTTTTGTCGTTTAGTAAAAGGCTTCATAGAAATAAGATTCCTTTTGAATAATCTTAAAATTCAAAGGGGTTTATACACCGTTTAAAAGAAGGTTGTGTATAAAACAAAATATGCCTCAATGGATAGAGATTGAGATGAAGACCCTTACAAAGACGGTATCCTTGGTTTAAGGATAAACTAATTGCATAATTATGTGTTACAAACGAATACACAAAATATAAGTGGATATTAAGTGTAAAAAAATCATAGGTTATTCACACATATTCATATAACGACATATTCAAGGAGTACAAGTTTATCCCAAAGAATCAAATTTGGGTTAACAAGTTCCCTTGAAAAAATTTGACAACATAACTTCGTCACTTCAAAATTCAGAAAAATAGTTGATGAGAGATAAAAAAAGTATCTCATCACATAAAATTTACATCAATAAGGATATATGAGAACATATCCCAACATAAAAATATGTTAATTAAAAGACCCAACAAAAGAAGTCTTTTAAAAAGAGGAGGGTAAAAGGTTCCCTTACCGACTTGGGTATCTTTCGAAACATACACCCCATGAAAGAAGGTCAATACATCATTGATGTAAATAATCATAAACGAAAGTATATTGCACAAAGAGTAGAATAATGGTAATTAAATACACCACTCAAAGGAAATTGTGGGAAATGTAGCATTAATATCATGGGAATAAAAGTGAGATGAAAAATCCCTTACGAAAACTCGGCAGCCTAACGACGCCACTTAAAACTTCCAAAATGGATTGATGAGAGAAAATAGGGTCTCTCATCATATGAACAATAAAAATTAAAGTAAGAGTAATATAAAATAACATCCCAATAACATGAAATATGACCTTTAAAAGGAATGACATAAAGAGCATACTTAAAAAGAAAGAGAGGAGTAGGATCCCTTACCTCGGGTCTGACTTGACTCGATCGTTCTTTAACGTCCTGAATAATAAACTTGAGTTAATTTATACTTTCATAAGAACCTTTTTCAAGATCATTATTCCTTTTATATAAATTATTGACATGTCATAAACATTATGTAATCATTTGAGTTAATAATGTTTGTTTTGTCGATATTTGGTTCTTAAGCCAAAAGTGGACTTCTTACAATTACATGTTGTTCATGTGGTCAATGGTTCATTATATAAAAAATTATATTCATAATTTTGATATCATATATATCATATATATCCAACATATACATGTATTTATAATATTACATAATCATTTAGAGGTAAGAAATGAAATTCACCGTTAATGGAGACGGTAAGCCGTACGTACGCATGAACGCTACTTTCATTTCTTTGTCATATTAATGGAATTAAAACTAAATGAGAGGTATGTATATTTTAATTCCAGAATTATATTCATCATTTAGATTTATCATTCATCATATATATCCATTATATACATGTACTTATAATAGTACATTACATTTGAGGATAAGAAATGAAATGCACCGTTCATGGGGACGGTAAGCCGTACATACGCATGAACGATACTTTCATTTCTATCTCATAATTTAATGGGAAGAAATAATAATGATAAGAGGTATATTATAATTCTAGTATAAAATAATATATAATAACTTTAAATCCATACTTTATACATCCCACATATGGCATTAACAAATCAAATCACTTTGAGGGGGCGGTAGTCCGCACTTCCAAAAATGAAATTATCGTGTTTACCCACAATGGAAACCATAAAGGTAAACCACAAATGAAAAATAAAGAAGCATAAGGGAAACATAAATATAATATATATAATATATAAATATAGTGAAATCTAAATGTCCACCATTAATGGTGTTTAATAGAATATTGAACAATCATCGTTTTGTGAGGCAGAAATTCACCAACCACAGAAACAGTATGTTCTTTAACCATTAGATGTAGATGTGTGTAAGTGTAGATAGAATTATTATTATAACAAAATCATAGTATATTTAGTATACTGTATTTGTTACAAAATAAATTAATAAAAATAGATTAGGGGTTGTAGAAGCAAAATAATACAAAAGGACTCAAGTGAAGACATTACCTCAAAATCGGGTAACTCTCATAGATTTGAGCTCAAAGGCTTCCTTGGGAAGACTTCTGCCCAAAGTGAGGCTTCAAGGAGTAAGAAAGGGATGTGTAGAGACAAAATGTGCTGGGTTTGGCCGAGCCAATGGCTTTTGATGTGTGTGTAAAGAGGTAGAGGTGGTGGCCTTTTCTAAGAGGAGAGGAGGGGCACTCTTGGAAAGTAAAGAAATGTTACTTTATGTTAAAATGAGTTTCGGATTAAAAAGGTCCCACATTGATATAATTCGAAGGTAAGGTGATAAGGGTTCAAAATCCTCCCATACAATAGGTTTTGGACATGTGTAGGTCATATATTTTACATTATCATTTCATTTTATTTAAATCCTTTATTAATGAGGTAAACGCTGCATCATCATGATGCCATAAATAATTTAATTTATTTAAAGTCAAAAAAATATACAAAAACTACTATGATGTATTAAATCTTCTTATTTTCCAATTACTATTTATAATAAAAAATATGACTAGTATAACCCCATGTAAAATTTTTTTTAGTAAAATAACTCATGTTTGTTTCATTTTTACTTTAACATTAAATAAAATTTTATTTATGTCATTTCCCAACCAAAGTGGCTCCATGGGGTCCCCAAGATGACTCATGGATTTTATTGGTCGGCCATGACACATCCAATGAGGTTAGGACATGTTTCAAGCTCATCTCATATTATTACAACATTATTTTTACCTTAAACTACACTAATTACCTCTAATCGTGATTAAAAATTTAATAAGTTACTATTCACCAAAAAATTATTTTAATCTCATTGAACCACATTTTACTTCTTAATGACAACCATGTATGTCGGATTTTTGAAATTCAAAACACAGAGGTGGTAAAATTTCATTTAAACGAAAAATCAGTTTTTTAAGTACCACTTAGTGGTTTCACTATTCATCAAAAATTGAAGTTTTTCAGAAAAATACTGAAACATCCTCCAAAGCTATATTTGATATTCTGAATTCAAAAATGAATTACATTTTAAAAAATTCAAAACATATAAGTTTCATTAATTAATTTAATAATTAATTCCTGCTATCAGAGCAAATAGCGTGTTTTTATGAAACCATAAGTATCAAAATATTAACACTAGTTTAAGTCCAATTTGAAAGTGAATTTGATTACAATGACCACCATTAGATTAAATGGTAAAAATATATTCTAATTTCACTTTAAAACCAATTCAAAAGATAATCTAATCATATAAATAAATTAGATTAAAAAGAGGTTTTTAATTAAAATACAACATTTTAGACTATTCATTAAAAATGAACTTTATCGGAAAAATACCAAAAATTTTGACACAGTAAATTTTGATGTCCCGATTCTATAGAAGAGTTCTATTTAGTCCAATAGAATGTATAAGAGTGATCAAAACTATATTTAATGATGGTTCGCCAACAAAAGGTGATAAGTGAACCTTTAGTGAAAATTTGGGTATAAATGCCTTAAATTGAATTCTTTCCGGATTTCAAGCCTTTATCTTTTATTGGATAAATGTAAAAACATTTAAAAAACATATATAATCATATTTTATTTTTTTCAATCCATTCTCGCCAATACAACGGCTATCTGTTAACTACCATTTAAAATAATATTATTATATTACTAGTATACAACGTAAGTTTTCAAAGAAACTCATCATTGCGTATCGAGTACGCTATCGAACGTAGAAACCCCTTTTAATTAAAATTAATATTTAATTCGTAAACATTAATAAATATGAAAATGTTTTATTCATTATTTACCTGGGATGTTACATCCTATCCATATTATACATGTACTTATAATAGTACATTACATTTGGGTATAAGAAATGAAATGCACCGTTCATGGAGACGGTAAGCCGTACGTACGAATTACCATCTCCATGAACGGTGCATTTAATTTATTACCTCTAAATGATTATATAATATTATAAATACATGTATATGCTGGATATATATGATATATATGATATCAAAATCAGGAATGTCATTCTGGATATAAAGAACCTTTGACCACACGAACAACATGTAATTGTAAGAAGTCCACTTTCGACTTAAGAACCAAATATCGACAAAACAAACATTATTAACTTAAATGGTTACATAATGTTTATAACATGGAAATAAGTGATATAAAAGGAATAATGAACTTGAAAAATGTTCTTAAGAAAATAGATATTAACTCAAGTTTATTATTCAGGATGTTAAAGAATGATCGAGTCAAGTCAGACCCGAGGTAAGGGTCTTCGTCTCAATCTCCTTTCATTGAGGCATATTTCATTTTATACACAACTTTTTTTTATACGGTGTATAAACCCCTTTGACTTTTACTTTTATACCAAAGGAATCTTTTTCTACAAGGAGTTTTAATAAACGACAAAAAGGAGTTTTTTTAACGTACGCGGTGACAACGACCTTTTCCGCCACCGTGAGTATTATTTGGTCTTTGGATTCCTGAACAAGCCGTAATGTTTTTTTAAAATGAAATAAATAACATATAATATTTAATGTATTTTGGTATTGAAAATGGTTTTGATAAAGGATTCTATTATGTCAATATATTTAAATGATATATTGTGATTGAAATGTGGAAATGTTATCATTCCTTTACATTGGTTTTATGTTTTATGATTTTATATTGGTACTTGGACATTTGACGGGTGGTTACGTGATAAACCATATGACGATTGGTGCCGTGAATACTAGGACGGGTGGTTACGTTATAACCTCCAATGCATTGGGTTTGGAAGTCAGCCGTATGGCTATTCCATTAAGTATGTATGGAAGTTGTCCGTATGGCTATTCCATTAAGTGATATGTGTGGAAGTCGACCGTATGGTTATTCCACTTAAGTATGTTTATGTCCCAAGTTACCTTTATATGTTATGTGTTCTTTATATGGGTTTTATAGTAATCCATTGGTTACAAAAAAGTAAGTAATGATATTTTATTCAGTGAAGAGTTTTTATTACTTCATAAAGGTGAAGCTATTACTTTGATAAAGTTATACATGGTTTACTTGATGTTTGAAAAAATAACAGTTTTCATTCTTTGTGTATCCCTTACTGAGCTTTTTATGCCCACCCCAAGTTTTTTTGAAATGTTTTTCATAGGACATAATGTGGAATAGGGTCAAGGATGGGATCAAGGAAAAGTCATGATATATAAAACATGGATCTAGACATGTTTCTTTTTAAGAGTTTTTATTTTATGGAATCTTAGTATAAGTGTATACTTTGTAATCTTTTGAGATGTAATAGTTATGTCCTAATTATCTAAAACTCTAAACCTGAAAAGATCATCAATGTGAATTATTCATTTAATTCAATATTAAGTAATGATTAAGGTTGGGGCCTTATAGTTGGTATCATAGGTTGGTTTAGACAACTTTAGGAGTTAGAAATTTTTTAAATTATAAGTTAATTTATGGTATGGATGAAATGATATAGCAGTTAAAGATTACCATGTTTCTTATCCTAAGATATTTCTGTTTTAGGAATGGTTTTTCATAGAGGAAACAAAACATCTTTTCTGGGAAGGCATACAGAGGAAAATGGCATTTCAAATCAGTATCACGACATGTTCAGAATCAGAACTAAACAGTTTTTTGCAATGATGGCTCAGTTGACTCAGGTGGAAAATGTTGGTTGTTTTTATTGATGGTATTTTGGTGTTTTATAAAAGTAAAGAGGATAATGAAATACATTTAAGGGTTATTTATCAAACCTTGAAAGAAAAGAAATTGTATGGGAAATTCATCAAGTGTGAGTTTTGGTTGCAACAAATTTCTTTCCTTGGTCACATTGTTTTAAAAGATGGCATAACTATTGATCCTGCTAAAACAAAAGTTGTTGAAGAATGGCCAAGACCCAAAAATGTAACCGAGATCCGTAGCTTTCTTGGTTTGGCAGGTTACTACCGAATGTTTGTTGAAAATTTTTCATGGTTATCAAGTCCAATGACTAAGCTAACTTGGAAGGGTGTTATGTTTATCTAGACAAAAGAATGTGATGATTGTTTTCAGAAGCTGAAATGAAGATTGGTGAATGCTACAGTTTTGGCACTCTCTTCCAGGAATGGTGAGTTTGTTATCTACAGTGATGCTTCATTGAAAGGACTTGGTTGTGTCCTTATACAGAATGATCAGGTAATTGCTTATGCTTCATGTCAGTTGAAAACACATGAGGTAAATTACCCTACACATGATTTGGAATTAGCTGCTGTTGTTTTTTGCTTAAAAATTTGGATGCATCATTTGTATGGAGTAATGTGTGAAATATATACTGATCACAAAAGTTTAAAGTATATATTAACTCCGAAAGAATTTAATATGATACAAAGGAGATGGCTGGAATTAATCAAGGATTATTATTCTACAATTCATTACCATCTGGGAATATAAAATAAAGTGGATGATGCTTTGAGTCGAAAAAGTAATGCTTCATTAACCATGCTACGTTTGGAACGATATCCTTTGGTTTTTTATTTGATGAAATTTGGAATAGAAGTTATTGGTGTAGGAATTTCTTCTGTTTTGTTTCAGGTATTACTGAGATCATCCCTATCAGACAGAATTAAGCAAGCACAGAGGGAAGACAGTGAGTTGCAGAAAAAAGTAGAGCTAGTTTAGAAGGGTATGTTTCCTTAATTCAACATTGATAATGATTGTGTTTTGAGTTTTAGGAAGAGATTATGTGTGCCTTGTGATTCACAGTTGAAGAATGAGTTGTTATGTGAGGCTCATAGTTCTCCGTTTTCAGTTCATCCTGGAAGTACTAAGATGTACAGAGATCTGCGGGAGTATTACTGGTGGGATGGAATGAAAAAAGATATTGCTGATTTTACTGTGAAGTGTTTGACTTGTCAGCAGGTTAAAGAAGAGTGGTAGTTACAGAAAGGGATGCTTCAGCCTTTACCAGTGCCAGAGTGGAAATGGGAAAACATATCCGTGGATTTTGTCGTGGGATTACCGAAGACATCTAGAGGTAATAATTAAATCTGGGTTATTGTTGATCGCTTGACTAAATCTTCTCATTTCATTGCTATACGAGGTACTTTTTACCTAGATCAACTTTACCGTTTGTATCTTAAAGGGATAGTCAGGTTACATGGAGTTCTTCTCTCCATTGTGTCCGATCGTGATCCTAGGATCACTTATAACTTATGGAAAGGCCTTCAGAAGTCTTTGGGTACTTAATTAAATTTTAGTAAAACTTTTCATCCGCAATCAGATGGGCTGTCAGAACAAACAATTCAGACCTTGGAGGATATGCTACGAGCATGTTCAATGGATTATCAGGGAAGTTGGGACCAACATCATTCATTGGTTGGGTTTTCTTATAATAACAGTTTTCATTCCAGTATACAGATGGCACCATTTGAGGCATTATATGGGAAGCGATGTCGAACTCCTGCATTTTGGGATGAAGTGGGTGAAAGGAAGCTGATGGGACCAGAATTGGCAGAAGAGATGGCAGAAAAAGTTTAGTTGATTTAGAAACACGTGAGAACAGCTCAAAGCAGGCAGAAGAGTTATGCAGATAACCAGAGAAAGGATATATCTTTTGAGGTAAGTGATCATGTTTTTCTCAAGGTTTCTCCAGGGAAAAGTGTGATGGGATTTGGTAAGAAAGGAAAGCTGAGTCCAAGGATCATTGGACCATATGAAATTCTGTCAAAAGGTGGATCAGTTTCTTATCGAGTGGATTTACCTCCGAGTTCATCTCAGGTACACAATTTTTTTCATGTTTCGATGTTGAGGAAGTATATGCTAGATTCATCTCATGTTTTGAGTCTAGAGGTAGTTCAGCTGGAAGAAAACCTATCTTATGAAGAACACCCAGTCCAGATTCTTGACCGAAGAGAGCAAGTGTTGCGAAATAAGGTAATTTACCAGGTAAAGGTTTTGTGGAAAAACCATATGGTTGAAGAGGCGACGTGAGAATCTGAAAATTCTATGAGGGATAAATACCACCACTTATTTTGATAAGTGAATAAAATTGCGAGGACGCAATTCCCAGCGGCGCGGTCCGGCGCGGCTGCGCGGCCCGGCCGGCGGCGGCGCGGCCTAGCGCTGCTTGTCGCCACGCACGGGGGGAAAATCCCCCGCTTTATCAAACTGGCGGCACGGCATTTAGCCGCGCCTTTGGGAACCGCCCCCCCTCGTGGGGGCATGCTTTGAAGAGAACCGGGGGGCCGCCTGCCCCCCTCAATGAACCCCCCCCCCCCTCATAAATGGGGGGGCTTTAGAGCTGACCGGGGGAATTAAATTCCCCCGGTCTTTGACCTTCCGGCCGGCCACCTGGCCGGCCGGTTTTTCTCCAACGGGACCGGCAAAGCCGGTCCCCTTCCGACTTCAGACACCGGCGGCCCGGCGAGCCGCCGGTCTTCCTGTCTCGCCGCGGCCCAGAACCGGCCGCGGTGTTCGTCGTCCGGCGCGGTGCGACGGCACCGCGCCCCTCCGCCGCGGCCCCGCTCCGGCCGCGGCGCCTTCGATAGAATACTCGATACGCAACGATGAGTTTCTTTGAAAACTTACGTTGTACACTAGTAATATAATAATATTATTTTAAATTGTAGTTAACATGTAGCCGTTGTATTGGAGGGAATGGATAGAAATAACTAAAATATGATTATATATGTTTTTTAAATGTTTTTAAATATATCCAATAAAAGATAAAGGCTTAAAATACGGAAAGAATTCAATTTTAGGCATTTATACCCTACTTTTCACTAAAGGTTCACTTATCACCTTTTGATGGAGAACCGTCATTAAATATAGTTTTGATCACTCTTATAAATTATATTGGACCAAATATAACTCTTCTTTAGAATTGTTACATCAAAATTTACTTTGTGTAAATTTTTTGTATTTTTCCAATAAAGTTCATATTTTTAATGAATAGTGTAAAATGTTGTATTTTAATTCAAAACCTCTTTTTAATATAATTTATTAATATGATTAGATAATATTTTGAATTGGTTTATAAGTGAAATTAGAATATATTTTTACCATTTAATCTAATAGTTGTAGTTGGAATTAATTTCACCTTGAAATCAGACTTAAACTAGTGTCAATCTTTTGATACTTATTGTTTCATAAAAACATGCTATTTGTCATGACATCAGGAATTAATTATTAAATTAATTAATGTGACTTATATGTTTTTAATTTTGTAAAATAGACTTCATTTTTGAATTCGGAATATCAAATATAGCTTAGGGTGAATTTTTGGTATTTTTCTGAAAAACATCAATTTTTGATGAATAGTGAAACCACTAAGTGGTACTTATAAAAACTGATTTTTCATTTAAATGAAGTTTAACCACTTCTGTGTTTTGAATTTCAAAAATCTGACATACATGGTTTTCATTAAGAAGTAAAATGTGGTTCAATGGGATTAAAATATTTTTTTGGTGAATTGTAACTTATTATGTTGTTAATCGTGATTAGAGGTAATTAGTGTAGTTTAAGGTAAAAATAATGTTTTAATAATATGAGATGAGCTTGACACATGTCCTACCCTCATTGGATGTGTCATGGCCGACCAATTCAATCCATGAGTCAACTTTGGGACCCCATGTAGCCACTTTGGTTGGGAAATGACATAAATAACTTTTTATTTAATATTAAAGTAAAAATAACACAAACATGAGATGTTTTATTAAAATAATTTTTTACATGGGGTTATACAAGTTAGATTTTTGATTATAAATATTCATTGTAAAGATAAAAAGATTTCATACATCATGATAGTTTTTTTATAATTTTTATACTTTAAATAAATTAAATTATTTATGACATCATGATGATGCATCGATTACCTCATTAATAAAGGATTTAAATAAAATGAAATGATAATGTAAAATCTATGACCTACACATGTCCAAAACCTATTGGTTGGGTGAATTTAGAACCATTATCACCTTATCCTCTAATTATATCAATGTGGGACCTCTTAAATCGGAATGTCATTTTAAAATAAAGTGACTTCGCTTTACCTTCCAAGAGTGCCCCTCCTCTCCTCTTATAAAAGGCCCCCACCTCTACCACTTTAACAACACTTCCAAAGCCTTTGGCTCGTAAAACCCCTTCCCATTTGGTCTCTCCACATCCCTATATTACTCCTCAAAGCCTCACTTTGGGCAGAAGTCTTCCCAAGGAAACCTTTGAGCTCAAACCAAAGGGAGTTACCCGATTTTATGATAATGTCTTCACTTGAGTCATTTTGTTTTATTTTGCTTCTCCAACCCCATAAACTCTTTTTATTCATTTCTTTTGTATCAAATATAGTATATTCAATATACTAGGATGTTTTTATAAGACGTATTCCAGCTTCACATACACACACCTACATCTAATGGTTAAAGAACATACTATTTCTGTGGATGGAGAATTTCTGCCTCCTGAAATGATGATTGTTCAATATTCTTTTAACACCTCAATGGTGGCCATTAAGATGAAAATATATTTATATATGATATAAAATATGTTTATGTTTTCCTTAAGCTTCTATATTTTTCATTTTGAGCATACCTGTATCGCATAAATTATGGGTAAACACGATAATTTCATTTTAGGAAGTGCGGACTACCGCCCCCTCAAAGTGATTTGATTCGTCAATGCCATATGTGGGACATATAAAGGATGGATTTAAAGTTATTATATATGATGTTATACTGTAATTATAATATACCTCTATATCAATATTATTTCTTTCCATTAAAGTATGAGATAGAAATGAAAGTCGCGTTCATGCGTACGTACGACTTACCATCTCCATGAACGGTGCATTTAATTTCTTATCCCCAAATGTAATGTACTATTGTAAGTACATGTATATAATGGATAGATATGATCAATGATACATATAAATGATTAATATAATTCTGGAATTAAAATATACATACCTCTCATTTAGTTTTAATTCCATTAATATGACATTGAAATGAAATTAGCGTTCATGCGTACGTACGGCTTACCGTCTCCATGAACGGTGCATTTCATTTCTTACCTCTAAATGATTATGTAATATTATAAATTCATTTATATACTGGATATATATGATATATATTATATCTACATCATGAGTATAACTCTGGACATAATGGTTAAATGAACAACTTGTAATTATAAAAGGCATATTTTTGACTCAAGTACCAATGATCGTTAAAACGACCGTTAATAACTTAAATAATTACATAGTGTTCATGAAATGGTAATAAGTGATATAAAAGGAATAATGAACTTTAAAAAGGTTCTTAAGAAAGTAGAAATTAACTTAATTTTATTATTCAGGAGGTTAAAGAATGATCAAGTCAAGACGGACCCGAGGTAAGGGACTTCGTCCCAATCTCCTTTCATTGAGGCATATTTCGTTTTATACACAACGTTCTTTAATACGGTTTATAAACCCCTTTGACTTTTACTTTTATACAAAAGGAATCTTTTTCTATGAAGATTTTTATAAAATGAAAAAAATCAATGTTTCTTTTAACGTACGCGGTGACAATGACCTTTTCTGCCGCCGCGAGTATTATTTGGTCTTTGGCTTCCTCAACAAGCCGTAATGTTTTTAAAATAAAATATATAACATATAATATGTTATGTATTATTGTATTGAAAATGGCTTTGATAAAGGATTATATTATGTCAATATATTTAAATGATATATTCTGATTGAACTGTGGAAATGTTATCATTCCTTTATATTGGTTTTATGTTTTATGATTTTATATTGGTACTTGGACATTTGATGGGTGGTTAAGTGATAAACCATATGATGGGTGGTGCCATGAATAACAGGACGGGTTGTTACGTTATAACCACCAATGCATTGGGTATGGAAGTCGGCCGTATGGCTATTCCATTAAGTATGTATGGAAGTTGGCCGTATGGCTATTCCATTAAGTGATATGTGTGGAAGGTGACCTTATGGTTATTGCACATAAGTATGTTTATGTCCCAAGTTACCTTTATATGTTATGTGTTCTTTATATGGGTTTTATAGTAATCTTTTGGTTAAAAAGGGGTAGGTAATGATCTTTTATTCAGTAAAGAGTTTTTACAACTTCATAAAGGTGAAATGTATTACATTGGTAAAGTACTTCATGTTTACTTGTTGATTTTGAAAAACTAACAGTTTTCCTTCTTTGTGTATCCTTTACTGGGATTTTTATGCTCATCCCAAGTTTTTGAAATGTTTTTCAAAGGACTTAACATGGAATAGGGTCAAGGATGGGATCAAGGTAAAGTCATTCTACCTAAAACATGGAACTAGACATGTTTCTTTTTAAGAGTTTTTATGTTATGGAAACGTAGTAGAAGTTTCTACTTTGTAATCTTTTGAGATGTAATAGTTATGTCCTAATTCTCTAAAACTCTAAACCTGAAAAGATCCTCAATGTGAATTATTCATTTAATTCAATATTTAGTAAGGTTTAAGGTCGAGGGCTTATAGTTAAAGAGTATTAGAGAATTAAGACATAACTATTACATCTCAAAAGATTACAAAGTAGACACTTCTACTAAGATTCCATAAAATAAAAACTCTTAAAAAGAAACATTTCTAGTTCCATGTTTTATATAGCATGAATTTCCCTTGATCCCATCCTTGAACCTATTCCACATTATGTCCTGTGAAAAACATTTCAAAACAAACATGGGGTGAGAATAAAAAGCTCAGTAAGTGATACACAAAGAATTAAATCTGTTAGTTTTTCAAACATCAAGTAAACCATGTATAACTTTATCAAAGTAATACCTTCACCTTCATGAAGTAGTAAAAAATCTTCACTGAATAAAATATCATTACATACCTTTTTGTAACCAATGGATTACCATAAAACCCATATAAAGAACACATAACATATAAAGGTCACTTGGGACATAAACAAACTTAAGTGGAATAACTATAAGGTCGACTTCCACACATATCACTTAATGGAATAGCCATTCGTCCAACATCCATACATACTTAATGGAATAGCCATACAACCGACTTCCATAACCAATGCATTAGAGTTTATAACGTAACCACACGTCCTGGTATTCACGGCACCACCCGTCATATGGTTTATCATGTAACCACCCGTAAAATGTCCAAGTACCATTATAAAATTATAACACATAAAACCAATATAAAGGAATGATAACATTTCCACATTTCAATCACAATATATCATTTAAATATATTGACATAATATAATCCTTTATCAAAACCATTTTCAATACCAAAATACAAAAAAACGTATATGGTGTTTATTTTATTTTAAAAACATTACGGCTTGTTGAGGAAGCCAAAGATCAAATAATACTCGCGGCGGTGGAAAAGGACATTGTCACCACGTACGTAAAAGAAACATTCTTTTTTGTTGTTTAGTAAAATGATTCGTAGAAAAAATATTCCTTTTGAATAAACGTAAAAGTCAAAGGGTTTTATACACTGTATAAAAGAAGGTTGTGTATAAAACAAAATATGCCTCAATGAATGGAGATTGAGACGAAGACCCTTACAAAGACGGTATCCTTGGTTTACGGATAAACCAATTGCATAATTATGTGTGAAAAAATGAATACACCAAATATAAGTGGATATTATGTGTAAATCAATCATAGGTTATTCACACATATTCCTAGAACGAAATATTCAAGGAGTATATGTTTATACCAAAGAATCAAATTTGGGTTAAAAAGTTCCCTTGCAAAAATTGGACAGCCTAAAAGCGTCACTTAAAAAATCAGAAAAAGTGTTTATGAGAGATAAAAAAAGTGTCTCATCACTTAAAATTTATATCAATAAGGATATATGAGAACATACCCCAACATAACAATACGTTAATTAAAAAAACCCAACAAAAGAAGTCTTTTAAAATAAGGAGGGTGAAAGGTTCCCTTACCGACTTGGGTATTTTTCGAAACATACACCCCATGAAAGAAGGTCAATACATCATTGATGTAAATACTCATAAATGAATGTATATTACACAAAGAGTAGAATAATGGGAAGTACATACACCACTCAAAGGAAATTGTGGGAAATGAAGCATAAATCTCACGGGAATAAAAGTGAGATGAAAAATCCCTTACGAAAATTTGGAAGCCTAACGGCGCCACTTAAAACTTCCAAAATAGATTGATGAGAGAAAATAGGGTCTCTCATCATATGAACAATAAAAATTACAGTAATAGTAATATTAAAGAACATCTCAATAACATGAAAGATGAGATTTAAAAGGAATGACATAAAGAGCGTACTTAAAAAGTAAGAGAGGAGTAGGATCCCTTACCTCGGGTCCGACTTGACTCGATCGTTATTTAATGTCCTGAATAATAAATTTGAGTTAATTTCTACTTTCTTAAGAAACTTTTTCAAGTTTATTATCCCTTTCATATCAATTATTGACATGTTATAAACATTATGTAATCATTTATGTTAATAATGTTTGTTTTGTCGATATTTGGTTCTTAATTCAAAAGTGGACTTCTTACAATTACATGTTGTTCATGTGGTCAATGGTTCATTATATCCAGAATTATATTCATGATTTGGATATCATATATATCATATATATCCATCATATACATGTATTTATAATATTACATAATAATTTAGAGTTAAGAAATGAAATGCACCGTTCATGGAGACGGTAAGTCGTATGTACGCATGAACGCTACTTTCATTTCTTTGTCATATTAATGGAATTAAAACTAAATGAGAGGTATGTATATTTTAATTACAGAATTTTATTAATCATTTATATGTATCATAAATTATATATATTCATTATAAATATGTACTTATAATAGTACATTACATTTGGGGATAAGAAATGCAATGCACCATTCATGGAGACGGTAAGCCGTACGTACGCATGAACGCTACTTTCATTTCTATCTCATACATTAATGGAAATAAATAATAATGATATAGAGTTATATTATAATTCCAGTATAACATCATATATAATAACTTTAAATCCATCCTTTATATGTCCCACATATGGAATTAACGAATCACATAACATTGAGGGGGCGGTAGTCCGCACTTCCTAAAATGAAGATATCGCGTTTACCCATAATGGAAACCATAAAGGTATGCCATAAATGAAAAATAACGAAGATTAAGTAAAACATAAACATTTTATATATCATATATAAATATAGTGACATCTTAATGGCCACCTTTGAAGGTGTTATATGAGTGTTGAACAATCATCGTTTCGTGAGGCAGAAATTCGCCATCCACGGAAACAGTATTTTCTTTAACCATTAGATGTAGGCGTGTGTAAGTGTATCTCAAATCCTTCTTATAACAAAATACTAGTATATTGGATATACAGTATTTGTTACAAAATAAATTAATAAAAAGAGTTTAGGGGGTTGGAGAGGCAAAATAAAACATAAGGACTCAAATGAAGTCATTGCCTTAAAATCGGGTAACTCCCTTTGGTTTGAGATCAAAGGCTTACATGGGAAGACTTATGCCCAAAGTGATGCTTCAAGGAGTAATATAGGGAAGTGGATAGACAAAATGGGCAGAGGTTGTCCGAGCCAAAGGCTTTGGGAGTGTGGGTAAGGAGGTAGAGTTGGGGGCCTTTTATAAGAGTAGAGGAGGGGCACTCTTGTAAAGTTACAAAATGTTACTTTATTTTCAAAAGAGTATAGGATTTTAAAGGTCCAAAATTGATGTATTTCGAGGATAAGGTGATAAGGGGTCGAAATACACTCATCCAATAGGTTTGGGACATGTGTAGGTATTAGATATTACATTATCTTTCCATTTTATTTAAATCGTTAAATAATGTGGTCATCGCTGCATCATCATGATGTCATAAATAATTTAATTTATTTAATGACTAATTTTTTTTTAAAAAATACTATGATGTAGAAAATATTTTTATCTTTCCAATTACTATTTATAGACAAAAATATGACTTGTATAACCCCATGTAAAAATTGTTTTCGTAAAACATCTCTTGTTTGTGTCATTTTTACTTTAACAATAAATAAAAAGGTATTTATGTCTTTTTCCAACCAAAGTGGATCCATGGGGTCCCCACATTGACCCATGGATTGTCTTGGTCGTAAATGACACATAAAATGAGGGTAGAACATGTTTCTAGGTCATTTAATTTTATTAAAACATTATTCTTACCTTAAACTACACTAATTACCTCTAATCGCGATTAAAAACTTAATAAGTTACTATTCGCCAAAACATTATTTCTATCCCATTGAACCACATTTTACTACTTAATGAAAACCATGTATGTTGGATTTTTGAAATTCAAAACACAAATATGACAAATTTTCATTTAAACAGAAAAATTAATTTTTATAAGAACCACTTAGTGGTTTCACTATTCATCAAAAATTGAGGTTTTTCAGAAAATTACCAAAAATTCACCCAAAGCATTATTTGATATTCCGAATTCAAAAATGATGTCTAATTTACGAAATTCAAAACACATAAGTTGAATTAATTAATTTAATAATTAATTCCCGCTGTCAATTTTTTGCAAGGGAACTTTTTATCCCAAATTTGATTCTTTGGGATAAACTTGTACTCCTTGAATATGTCGTTCTATGAATATGTGTGAATAACCTTTGATTGTTTTACACTTAATATCCACTTATATTTGGTGTATTCATTTGTCACACATAATTATTCAATTGTTTTATCGTTAAACCAAGGATACCGTCTTTGTAAGGGTCTTCGTCACAATCTCCATTCATTGAGGCGTATTTTGTTTTATACACAACCTTCTTTTATACGGTGTATAAACCCCTTTGACTTTTACATTTATTCAAAAGGAATCTTTTTTCTATGAAGCGTTTTACTAAATGAAAAAAAAAGAATGTTTCTTTTACGTACGCGGTGACAATGACTTTTTCCGCCTTCGCGAGTATTATTTGATCTTTGGCTTCCTCAATATGCCGTAATGTTTTCAAAATAAAATAAATACCATATACTTTTTTTTTGTATTTTGGTATTGAAAATGGTTTTGATAATGGATTATATTATGTCAATATATTTAAATGATATATTGTGATTAAAATGTGGAAATGTTATCATTATTTTATGTTGGTTTTATGTGTTATAATTTTATAATGGTACTTGGACATTTTACGGGTGGTTACGTGATAAACCATATGATGGGTGGTGCCGTGAATACCATGATGGGTGGTTACGTTATAAACTCCAATGCATTGGGTATAGAAGTCGGTCGTATGGCTATTCCATTAAGTATGTATGGATGTTGGTCGAATGGATATTCCATTAAGTGATATGTGTGGAATTATTCTTTATGGTTATTCCACTTATGTATGTTTATGTCCCAAGTTACCTTTATATGTTATGTGATCTTTATATGGGTTTTATGGTAATACTTTGGTTAAAGAAGGGTAAGTAATGAACTTTTATTCAGCAAAGAGTTTTTACTACCTAGAAAACGTTAAATGTATTACTTTGATATAGTATACATGGATTACTTGTTGTTTTAAAAAACTAACAGTTTTCATTCTTTGTGTATCCCTTACTGAGCTTTTTATGCTCATCCCAAGTTTTTGAAATGTTTTTCACAGGACTTAGCTTGGAATAGGGTCAAGGATGGGTTCAATGGAAAGTCATGCTACCTTAAACATGGAACTAGACATGTTTCTTTTTACGTGTTTTAATTTTATGTAAATTTTTGTAGAAGGGACTACTTTGTAATATTTTGAGATGTAATAGTTATGTCCTAATTCTCTAAAACTCTAAACCTGAAAAGATCCCCAATGTGAATTACTCATTTAATTAAATATTAAGTATGGTTTAAGGTTGGGGCCTTATAGTTGGTATCATAGGCCGGTTTAGATAACTTTATAGGTTAGGGTATTCTTTAAGCAGAAGTGACAGGACCATAAAGGTGCTAAAAGAATGTTGAACAATCATCGTTTCAGGAGGCAGAAATTCGCCATCCACGGAAACGGTATGTTCTTTAACCATTAGATGTAGGTGTGTGTAAGTGTAGCTCGAATACTTCTTATAAAAACAGCCTAGAATATTTAGGATACTTGAGTTGTTACAAAAGAAAATAATAAAAAGAGTTTATGGGGTTGGAGAAGCAAAATAAAACAAAAGGACTCAAAAGAAGACATTACCTTAAAATCGGGTAACTCCCTTTGGTTTGAGCTCAAAGGCTTCCTTGGGAAGACTTCTGCCCAGGGTGAGGCTTAAAGGAGTGAGAGAGGGAAGTGGAGAGACAAAATGGGCTGAGGTTGGCCGAGCCAAAGGCTTTGGGAGTATGGGTAAGGTGTTAGAGGTGGGGGCCTTTTATAAGAGGAGAGGAGGGGCACTCTTGGAATGTAAGAAAAGTCACTTTATTTTAAAATGGTATTCGGATTTAAGAGGTCCCACATTGATATAATTCGAGGATAAGGTGATAAGGGTTCAAAATCCACCCATACAATAGGTTTTGGACACGTGTAGTTCATAGATTTTACATTATCTTTGCATTTTATTTAAATCCTTTATTAATGAGGTAATCGCTGCATCATCATGATGTCATAAATAATTTAATTTATTTAATGTCTAAAAATTATAAAAAAAATATCATGATGTAGGAAATTTTTTTATCTTTCTAATGAATATTTATAGTAAAAAATCTGACTTGTATAACCCCATGTAAAAATTGTTTTAGTTAAACATCTCATGTTTGTGTAATTTTTACTTTAACATTAAATAAAAAGTTATTTATGTCATTTCCCAACCAAAGTGGCTCCATGGGGTCCCCAAGACGACCGATGACTTGTCTTGGTCGGCCATGACACATTAAATGAGGTTAAGACATGTTTCAAGTTCATTTCATATTATTACAACATTATTTTTTCCTTAAACTACACTAATTACCTCTAATCGCGATTAAAAACTTAATAAGTTACTATTCACCAAAAAATTATTTTAATCTCATTGAACCACATTTTACTTCTTAATGACAACCATGTATGTCAGATTTTGGAAATTCAAAACACATAAGTGGTAAAATTTCATTTAAACGAAAAATCAGTTTTTTAAGTACCACATAGTGGTTTCAGTATTCATCAAAAATTGAAGTTTTTCAGAAAAATACCAAAACGTCACCCTAAGATATATTTGATATTCCGAATTCAAAAATTAAGTCCATTTTAAAAAATTCAAAACATATAAGTTGCATTAATTAATTTAATAATTAATTCCCGCTGTCAGAGCAAATAGCGTGTTTTTATGAAACAATAAGTATCAAAAGATTGACACTAGTTTATGCCCGATTTCAAAGTGAAATTAATTCCAACGACCACTATTGGATTAAATGGTAAAAATATATTATAATTTCACTTAAAAACCAATTCAAAATAATATCAAATTATCTTAATAAATTAGATTAAAAAGAGGTTTTGAATTAAAATACAACATTTTACAATATTCATTAAAAAATGAACTTTATCAGAAAAATACCAAAAATTTACACAATGTATATTTTGATGTCCCAATTCTAAAGAAGAGTTATATTTGGTCCAATAGAATGTATAAGATTGATCAAAACTCTATTTAATGATGGTTCGCCATCAAAAGGTGATAAGTGAACCTTTAGTGAAAATTAGGGTATAAATGCCAAAAATTGAATTCTTTCCGTATTTTAAGCCTTTATCATTTATTGGATAAATGTAAAAACATTTACAAAACATATATAATCATATTTTAGTTATTTCCATCCATTACCGCCAATACAATGTGTACATGTTAACTACCATTTAAAATAATATTATTATATTACTACTGTGCAACGTATGTTTTCAATGGAACTCATCATTGCGTATCGGGTACGCTATCAAACATAGAAATCCCTTTAAAGTAGAATTAATATTTAATTCGTAAATATTAATAAATACGAAAATGTTTTATTCATTATTTACCTGGGATGTTACAATCAAGATTATTTTTTACCTGATAATGATACCTTAAGAAGGATATGTTTTTTTGTAACATCAAATCATCTTTATAAAGTTATATCTTTTAATTTTTTTTTAAAAACATCATTAATTTATTTTGATAAATATGTTTAATGATTTTTCTAATATGAATTAGGGGATTCGATTAAATCCATATGGATAAAAGAACTATCTTTTTTCAAGGAGAATGTGATAAGAATACCTTAAAGGTCCAAGACAACATAATTTTCGATTTTATTTATAATATATGGATGTATAATATTGTGAACATTATGTTATGTTATAATGAGGCCACCAATATCGGATTAGTCAGTATAAAGACTCTTTTATATACACGGTTTATCAATAACATGATGTTTAACTTTATGAAATATCATATCATTAAGAATAATTCAGTACTGGTCAATGACGGAAATTATTAATTTGGATATGGGGCTATCACAAAAAGAAAGATAATTTTTTCCTTACATTGAAAAAGTTTTTGGATAAGCTAAAAAATAATAATTAGCTAATAAAGTAAAATTTCACATATAAAGCATTTTTTAAAGAGAATAGATGGAGAGACATCTTGAAAATCTAATTATTTATTATTGAGTAAAACCAAGACTATGTTAATAGACACATTCCTTGAGTTTATCATGGTGAAAGGTTAAAATTGGCGTATGATCCCACATTAGGTATATATATTGTGGTATCATAGGATTTAATTTATTTTGTTTTCCTTAATATGAATGATTATGAATGAAATAAGAATAACACAACAAAAAATAAGAAAGTAATATTATGATGGATTTTCTTGAGAAACATCACCAAGAAAATAGTGAATTTTATTGAAATGGGTATAAAATATATCTGAAATATAATATTTTTCAGGAAAAATATATTTTTATAATAATTCAATATTTTACCATTTGTCCTCCAACCGATCCTCATGCTTGAGATTTAGTAGTTTGTACTGAAATGATTGTTTTTTTGTTAAGAATGATAAGTGTGAGTAAATTTTTATTGATAATCAATCTAGTGTAGACCATGATTTTCAAAAAAAATTTCAAAAAATATATTCATAATTAAAATAATTTCACTAATGTATTATCTCATTCATTAGTATCTTCTTGAGAACATGGGGAGAAAATTGTTTTTGTGGAAAAAAGAATAAATTAACAACAAGTAGAGAAGATCCTTGGATATTGAGAAAACCTATTCCCTTACCACCACATCCATATATTATCAGTCATAAAGAGAAGTATCTCTAAGTGATATAGTGAAATAAGAATATTTATAGGGTGAGTAATATGTTTTCAACGAAACCACATCAAAGCTTGATGTGTCTAATGATGATGTAGATGTTATTAAAATTTCACAATAATGTTATTTTTCAAGATAGGATCATGTATTATTGAGACCTATAGAGTCAAATTTTTCATATGCTTTTTGTGTATCTAAAAACCCATCCCTATGAAAAAAACACAATAGAATATAAATGAAGATAAAATACATCAATGAGGAAATTAATCATTTAAAAATTCATTGAAATATTTTCTTGATATTAAAGACTATTTTAAATAAATTTCTGGAATATTTGATATGTTAACATATTGAATCCCTCTAAAACATATTTTTTGAGACTATCATTCAAAATGAGTTAATGTTCAATGTATTTAAAGGAAAATCCAAGGTGGAGTTTAGAATGATGAATTATAATGTTGAGGAATCATACATAATGATATATAAAGTTAATTAATGAATAAGATAATGGGATAATAATGGAAATAAGTAATATTTCATTGTATGATTATAGTATCAATATAAATTTTAAAAAAAAATAATGAAATATATAATATGAAATCTATTTTAGTAAAAAAAGATGAATAAATTTCCTTGATTAATAAAAAATTGATGTTATAGAAGAAATACTTTCAAATAATTAGTAAATAGTAGAATACTATGAGAATACCTTTAACTATTTAAGAAATATGAGGAAAATTCTTAAGAAGATGCAAAATAAAGTATTAATTTTTCATTAAACTCTTGAATATGTTATAATTATCAAACTCAAAATTATTTGGCAAAATGTTATTTAATATTTTTACTTTCATATATATTTTTGATGGATCCCAAAAATTTTCATATTCATTAAATTTTTTTATAGAACTTTTCCTTTTAATATTTCAAGGAATACTTTTTACTCAGATATTTCCATTAGATTTAGTTTTAAAATTCACAATATAGAAAAAAGGGAGGATGTAACAGCCATTGATAAAATGGAAAATCTAAGAAATCATGAATCCTATGTTAGTAAAGGGTATTAATTCATTTAATGTTTCTATTAATTTTTTATGAAGTAATATGTATTGTGATGTTCAAAAGGATAGAAATTATTGAGTAAAAATATCTATTAGTAGATTATAGTTTGAAAATCACTATCTAATCTACAAATTTTTACATGTTTTTAACTTTTATGTTTCAAAAGATATAGAAATATATTTTTGGAAATTATATATTATTATATGATTGGAAATACCACCTCTATCCATTAGATTTTTATCAAGTATATTAGATAGATTAGTCGAATTTATATCATATTGATGAATATAATGTTAATTAGAATGATGGATTATAAATTTCATCAGATAAATTATTATATAGTACATATATTGGATTAGTATAAGGTATTCAAGAAAGAATTAATCAGATAAATAACTATATATATGACAAATAAACATTTATTTAGCCTACCGAATGGAGACTTATAACGATTAACTGTCAAAGAATAATTATTATGCCAGATTGAATAATGTATGAAATATAGTAGTGTAGTTCATAAAGACCATAATAAGGAGATACTATTATGAATATATCATGTTATGATTTAATTGGACTTATGTTATTTCAAATACTCCCATGAAATGGGGAATTCAACTGCTGGAGATCATCTATAAATAAAACTACATCCTCAATGTAGAATGAGATGATTACTGATGATCTAATGACACATATGATAGGTTTGTAACATATTTTTATAGTGTTATCTTCTTTTTATACTTTATAGAGTATATTTAAGGCGTTATTTTTTAAGGTTTACATTGTAAATGCCTTATGAGTTTTGGTTTTATTTTTCTTTTTTGGATTTGGTGGATTGATGGATTCAGAGGATACATAGAAAAATGTTTGTTTGTCCCGCTTGATCGATGTTTTCCAATAACAGGGAAACAATGATTGTGTGATTTTTATAATAAAGGGATCCCCATGTATTTAAGATAGACCGTATGAAGGGTTCTATCTCAAATACCAAATTCTGGATTTGGATAATTTATTAACAGTTGAAAGTAATGTTTATAAATTTATTTGTATAATTGAAATATTTCTTCTCTTATTATATAATAAAAAATATATTAATTTTTTATATTTGTTATTAAAATTTTTACATATTTCAACTATGAATATTTTTAATAAGGTTAATATTATTCCTTGTAAAGTATTTATAACTCAGATGACAAAATATATTGATACACTAGTTTTTTTTAATATTATTTCATAAAGAGGATGGAAAATGTTAGGTTTAATTCTTATAATCTAATAATCACCCAACTCTTCTAATAGAATTTATACTCATAAAATGTAACACATATGGGACCCATAGTAAGACTGTTTTTATAAATTATGAGGTGTGAATTAAATATTTCAATAATGTTTTCTTCTTATTGTGGTAAAATTATTTTAGAGGCATGAATTGAGTTCTTAAAAATTTATTTGACTTGTTAACACCATCATGAATTAAATAATAAATATATAATTTTATATAAATAAAATTAAAATTGAAATATTAAAATAGGATTTATGAAACATAACACATATATTTTATAGTGGTTTAGGGAGTAATGGTCTCCAAATCCACTCCACCAATCAGTCTCTCAGTGAGTTTAGTGATTTTCACTATTCATGTCCTTTTTAGGGTCCTCGATAGTTTAGAGAAAGTAAATTAATGTTCATACAACTGTACAAAACAATTTCATTGAGATCTCCCTATTTACATGATATATCTACATTCGTTTCTCATTCACAATTATTGAAAAATTTGTACTTATTAAATATTATTGATTCATCATAAAGTTGTAATAAGTAATTAATAGATGATAAATTATTTCTATAGATTGAGTTGACATACAAAGCTACTCTATAGAACTTCATTTGTTATATAAATAACATAATTATCAAAAATAGTATAAAACATTTATTTTTAGTCACAATATGAATTATTTTAAAAAAATGAATGCGCTCCTATGTTCTATGTGTCATTTTTCTAAAAAAATCGATAAATATATTAATATATATATATATATCAGAAACAAATCTATTTAATTGAAATGGTTATGAGTAAATTATATTGTACATATAAATTAATGCCTTTATCATTTCCTTGTTGCTTTTATATGGAAATAGAAAAATAAGAGGGTAATTTTGGTGAACCATTAATCTTATATAAAACATTACTCTTATTAAAAATAGAATATTTAATTATTAAATCTATTCCTTATTCAGAAATCACTAATTTGGCAAATCAAAAGTAGGATCATTAAATTCCTTGATATAAAAAATGTAATAAATATCATTGGAATTGTAATATATTATCATGAAAATAAAATATTTCATAAATCCATAGTTTGGAAAGTCATTTACTTATAATAATTTTTATTTCTTCATAAGTCTTTAGAATAAACCTTTCTATTGTCATATGCTTCTGCCTCGATCTTATGAATTTATCATGATAACGTCTTTTTCATTGAAAATAAGTCTTTATATAAGGGTAATTTTTTGTCAAATTTATGACTCTTAGTTCAAATTTAAGTCTATTTTCCAAAGATAAAAGTTTTTTCAATGTTATTGCTTGAATATATGTATTGTATACATTTCAATATTTTAATAAACCGAAGCATCTTATGTCTTTCTTACATAGCACATGACTTGAACTGAAGAAATATTTGATTAGAGAAAAAAAATTTATAATCTAAGTGTAACTAGGTTATAAATATATATTTAAAAATATTAGAATATTGATTTGGATCTTCAAGTGAAATCATTACAAATAATAATTACATATTTTGTGATCACTAAAACATATGACTCAAAAAATGAAATATTGGAAGAAAATAGTCTTTCTAAAAATCTATCCTTTATTGAAATTAAAAAATATATATGAAATTATAACATAAAATTATATAGAGTTATTATGAAAGAATAGTTTTAAAAAAGATATTGATATATGTTATATAATTTAATATTTCAAGATATTATAATAAAATTATTTTATTAAATAAGTTTTTTATTCCATTTTATTCTCCCCTTTTTGTGAGATCAAGATAAAGTATATTAGAATAGATAATGGAAAATAAATATGGGAGACTAAATTTACAAACCTCTAGAATATATGATTGAAGTGATATATATTTTCATATTCACTTATAGAAACAAAGTATTAAGATTAATAAAAAATAAATACAAAATAGATAAAGTAGTAGATAAAAATTTTGAACCAACAAAACCTGGATAATAGTGATCCACTAAATTTTAATGAGATAATAACATAACTTCAAATAATATGATATTTCTAAATAATTAAATTAAGTCATTATTTATGATAGTTATTAGGATGAGATATAGTTTTTGGTTTATTATAAAGAGTAGTAGGTTCATTTGTAATAGGTTTACAACCTAGATATAGAGAGTCATTAATAAAGAAAACGGGATAAGGTGTGAAATGGTTTCTTTCAGATCTTTTATACCCATGAAATATTATATCTTGTTCCTTACATTACATCACATAAAATATCACATCCAAAATCTCCTTGAGATTCTCCTCATCAACCCCATCAGCTTTACAGTACACAAGATTGGTTTAATAAGTGTTAATCTATAAGAAACACATAGTTATCTCTAGGAATGTGAAATATCTTGTGATTTATGATAAATATATACATATATGTTTATAGGGAAAAAATATTATTGCAATATTTTCTTGGAAGATAGATATATTGTTTGTGGTATATCACCCATTGATTTTCCACTTCTCATTTTATTTAGGGCTTTCTAAACATATAAATCTACTCATAAAATAATTTCTAGAAAAATATTTCAACAAAATATACACTATTTTCAGCCTATAGATAATTTTTAATTTGCAAATGATCAAATATATGCGTTATAGAGACAATACATACCACTTACAAAAAATAATAGATCATCAGACAGATCTATACAAGTAAAACAAAAAATATCTTAATGAAACGAAAGCTTCTTCTAAAATATTATATAGAGAATAAAAAGTATCAAGATATAGAATTATATTAGTTGTATGATCATGGATATCGATGAGTGAGGGTAAGGTTTACTCTAAATGATAATGTTCACATTTTCAAGAAATATCATAAACTACAATGACCTCTCTACTAGAAAATACTCATTAGCTTCCTCATGGAATGATTTGGGAGAACAAATATTCTCCAAATGTTATTTGGATATTAAATACTTCAAATAAATTAGTGGATTTATATTTCATATATTTGTGAGCTAAAATATTTCATTTACATGGTCCACCAACCTCTATTCCATCTTATAGTCATATAAGTTGGGAAGAATAATGAATCCATACCATATATTAGCTTTAATAACACTTTCAAAAATCATATTAATATCAATTTTTTATAAAAAATGAATATTTACTTCTTTGATTACTCCTTTTGGGAATATGATATAACTAGGAGAGAAAAAAAAGGGTTCCCCTCAGCAAAAAATGAATCCTTTTCTAATAGATAAATCCCATTGAATATCAAAACTCAGAGGAAGATTTTCCTCAAATCAGTATACTACTCATGAAGAGGAATTATATCCTTAGGATAAACATGGTTAGAATACTTCTTCTATGGACCAGTATAGTTATTTTCATATTCATCATTTTATTCTCCTTATATCTACCCATTCGTTTATACAATGATATTATCTTGAGAGGAATCCAAATAAAATTAAATATTACTTGAAAGACCATCATATTAATAATGATACATTTGGTACTAGGTAATGTTAACTTTGATACCAATATCTTTTTTTGTAGGTGTTTCATAATGATTTAAGAGCGGGGGGGGGGGGGATAAGTTCGTAAAATTTTATACCACTTGTAACCACTATAATTAATTATATAATGGATTTTCCCATCAATATATGTCTGATAAGTAGAGTAATATTATAATATATGGCAAAAAATAACCCATATATCATTTATTGTGCTTCAACGAATAATGATCCCTCGATCCACTCCAATAATAACTCTATTATAATGATTTGTGAGTTTAACTATACATTTCTAGGGACCTCGATAGTGAGTGAATGTAGCTACGACATTTTATAAAGGATTTAAAAGCTATCATAATGTTATCATTAATTTGGGAATTATATTTTTTCTACAGATTATAGGCATCTCAATGAAAATAAAGGGCATTTATTTCACAAATTAAATATTTTAAAGAAGTATAAAAATGATTCTGAATAGAAGAATTGAGAATGATGAAAACCCCAATAGAGACATGGTTGATGCTATTTAATGATGAATATATAAAAAATAATGACATGGGTATTTATTATTAGATCCTTTACAATTTTATAATCAAAATAAACACTTGACCAGACGTTGTATATACATGTGTCATGCCTCCTACTATCAATGTTATCCATAAATATACATTTTAATTTTCTGAGAATAATAATTTAATTTGTACATGAAATTATGGATTTTGGGTTTCATTATTGTATCATGTCAGAAAATCAGTTTTTGGGATATTTGGATATTGATTATGTAGGCTTGGGTTATGATAGAAAGTAATATTTTAGTCCTAGTTTTTATCCAAAAACATAATTTTTTAAAGTAATGAATAAGATTTATTTTCCTTAAACACCATGGAATTTGAGTATATCACAAAATGATAATATTATGTTGAATTGATACAACTAAAATAGTAACGTGAAGATGTTGGTGCTGATTTGATATATAATATTCCATTCAATTATTGAAACTCAAGTGATATAAATATTATAAAAATACCATTAATTATTCAAGGAATAAGAAAATTATGAATAAGAATCACTTCCTAAAGGATAAGTTTAATAAATATGTGGTGAGGTCTGAGTACTTATTTAATTTTGATCAGGTGGATGACATTATAGTGAAGGCACTGTCCCAGGTGGATTTTGAATGACTCCAGTTATCAATTTGGGTCAAACTGAATCCCTATAAATAGATATTTTGTAAAATGAAGCATCATTTCTCCAATGCAAATATCATTATTGAGTAAGGAATGACTATTTCGTTAAGATAAATATTTAGATATGAAGTCCTCTATGTAGCCTCTCAGAAATTGATTCTATTTGGTTTCGTCAAAAAATAAGGATATGTATATAAGGATGATGAGATGTTATGAATGTTTTGATAAATATGGATAAATAATGTTTTGAGAAGTAATATTTTTTACCCACAAAGGTTGAATATCTTTTAATAAATTTTATTTGGTATACAAGTATGTTTTAAATGATGAAATGTTTGAATATCAGGGTAAGTATTCATGTTGATTTATTTATTTAGTTCTCATTTCTATGAATTATAATAGATAACGTGGTTCTGAAATAAATTACTATTTATTTATTGATTCTAAAAATGAAAACTGAAATTTTCTGATTTTCATGAAATTATTATGGGGATGAAGTTATTTATCATCTCCTCAATACTTTGAAAATTTTCAAAATCCCAAAGGGTTATACTATTAAAAATACAACATTGAAAGGGTTTTAGTTTTATTTTCAATAAATTTTTATTGTAAATTTCCCACAGGAATCATTTAATTCAAGAAGAATATTGAATTTCATGGATAAAATAATCATAAGTGGGTTGGGTAAGAAAACCTTCACCATGACTTGGAAAATGATGTGATAATACGAGTAATGACATTTTTTAGATATATAAATGATCATAATTAAGATATAGTTAATATTTTGGATATTATTTTAGGTGAATATTCCAATAGTTAGAAACAATCAACTTACCTTTCTGTTGGATGAAGCCTTAATGGATTTTGAATATTTTTTAGAATCTTAGAACACATGAAGATTCATAAAAGTATGAAAACTATTTAACATTGGATTTTGGTGGTCAAGGTATTGATGTTTGAAATGAAACATCGATGTGATGAAAGAAAGAAATTTAGTCCGTTATGACATGGGATATTATCTGCGTAATAAGGGAAGTTCAATTTGAGAAGAGAGGAATTCATAATGGGATAATAAAATACTTTTGTCAAATAGAAAGGTGGATAAACATCTATAATAATGGTGATTTTTTGAGAATCAGTTTATTTAGAGAGACTATAATACAATAAATGAGCATGTTAGGAGGTTTTTGGAAGGTAATTTTGGCCAGGAGAGTTCACTATGCCTTTACATATAGAGTGGTTAAACCCCACTCACATTTACTATTTTAGTGATCAAAAACATATTTTTTAGTTATAAATATTTTTTTTATGAGATTTTTGTTTTTATGTTTTATGATGAAGATATATTTTCAATGGACCAAACCAGGGATTCGAATCGAATGAATACAACTGAGAGAGGATCATTGATATACTTTTACATCTGGATTCATAGTGGCGAGGGAGTGGTATGATAGTGGAATTGAATAGAATCCTCTAAATACTAGAAACTCATGGCTAAACTTTGTGTGTTGGAACATCCCCATATGTTTTGAAAATTTTATTCATATTTTCCATACATGGGATTCTAGATTTCTTATTTCTAGAATATTGAAAAATAAATTTCAGCAGAATTATAATTTTGGATAGCTCCCCCAAAAAATATTTCTGAATCATTGGTTACAATGCTTCTTTATGAGAAAAATTCATAATTCTTACACACTCATATAATAATTAAAAGAAAAAAAATCAACGAAAAATAACCAACATATTTGGAAAATTGATTGGATATATGGTAATTGTCTTGTTTTTGAAAAATAATGTATCCCCATAAAAGAAATAATAAATTACTAAATTGAATATTTTTTTTTCATGAAACGGTTCTCTCACATTATAATCTAATAATGGAGGAAATGTTGATTTTTATGTGTGGGGGAAATGGGACCTTATCTGTTCTATAGATGTGCTTCAATGTTTTACACATCAAAAGCATCTACTTTTTTTTCATAGTACCCCTTTTAAAAATAATTTAAATATTTTTATAAATACAATTAGATTTTTGTTTGTAAATAAATGTTTTGTGCATCTCTAGGATAACAGTAAATGGATTATTTTTGTCCTTACTTGGGGAAATATTCACGAATGATTTTCTACGATTGTAATAAATATGAATTGTTGATGATTGGATGATTAATGAGTGATGGTGTCCAATGTTTTTTCATATATTTTATTATAACTAATAAAATGGGTTTTTATAGGTTAGGTTATTATTGAATTAGAACTGTAACATGAGGGGGAATGAGGGTGAACTTGATCCTGGTTAATTAAAATTAATAAAATGGTACACTTTTGAGTTCTATATAAATCGAGATTAATATAAATCCTTAAAATATAGAGTCAAATGGGTAATTGGGATCTCACGGTGAGAATTTATAAAAGGGTAGTGGGTTCATTTCAATAAATAATTCCATATTTAATTAATTATTTTTAATGCTCATTTCATAGTGTTTTACACTTGAAATTATTAAAATAAATTTCCGTTATCAGAAATGATCTCATTAAGGTGAATGGAACATTAAACCCAAATGAAATAGGGAAATAATAATTAATTAGAATCTATTTTCAGTTGTTAAAAAAAGTGCAAATTGGATCTTTGGTTTGAGGAAACTATGATCTAGTGAAATATGTTTGTTCCTCTTGTTATATATTAAACTCTATCATGGGTTCATGACATATGTACTCCTAGAACTGAAAAATTATATAATGTTGAAATTGGTTGGTATGATGAACAATCATATGAGGCATTCCATTCATAGTAATGGATGATTTTATGTTTTGTTTCATTAATTCCGGCATATTCTATTGAACCTAGGTAGGTTGAAAAATAATATTTATTTAGAGAACTGGTGAATAAATAGTTAAATGAGTATAATTTACTAGGAATTAAATTTATTATGCATACATGATTTACAAGTGAAATTTTAATACCGCACTTTGACACATCTATTTTAGTTACATTAAATTATTTTTTAATGTAAAATTGGGCTTATAATTGAGAATCATTTATTCATTAACATATATATCTGCATGTGGAGTTCACTGAAAATTGTAATTAAAATATCTATTTTTTGGGTGTTAAATTGATTAAATTTTTTGGTCTATGTCTTTCATTAACTATGAGACTTTAATAAATTTCAAATGATATTATCAATGAAAATTAAATAAAAAATTATATGTTGTTTAGATACCCAATTGAAAATAAAGAAAAATATCGAAGTGAACAAAATTGATATTGGATCGATTGCGTGACTTACATTTTATCAAGTTTAAAGAAACAAGTCTTTCAGAAACAGTATGTGCATCAAGACCCACAACATGAAAAATGGATCGAATGTGTATCTGTCAAGTAATATGATTGACCTCAATGCTAAGGGATCAATCATAGTTGAACTCAAATCAATTAATTTTGAATATTGAAAATGTAAAGATGAAATGATTTGATGTGATAAAAAATTCATTAAAATAATGAAACTATTGGAGGTGTTCGATCAACCATTAAAATGAATTTTATTGTGACATCAATCCCCAAATTCAAAAAGGGTATCAAATGGTGTGTCAAATGTAATATGTTTACAAAAACCACAAAATGTGAATTGTGTAACTAACCAAACAATCATTAATCAAAATTCATCTTGATCTGATTAAATGTATTATAATGTAAAATGGTTATATAAAATATGCACTTCTTTATTTTTATGTTTTTTTATTTTTTAAAAAATAGTTAAGAAATATGACAATTGATAATATAGTCATTGAATAGTTAGGACATGATTAGATTAAATATAGGGTTTAAGAAATCCAATTTACTCAGACCAAGGATGTGATGGCCTCATCCAATAGAGTCTCCCCGTATGAATCCCATTAATTAGAGCTCAGAATGGATGTGGCATCATAGTGCTTTAATCTTGACCAAGCCCAAGCCAATCTTCAACATGATAACCTCGAACAGAACTGCCTATGAGGGAAGTGGATGTTGATAGAGATTACCACCTGAGAAATGTTATCCAAGCCACACCAAGAGTATGTCACCATCACACACCTTACCCTTCGGTATTATGCGGGTTTTGTAAGGGGTTATTTAACAATACCCTAGCACTATTATGATGTGAATTATTTTTGTATATAATAATAAATATAAATTGATTTTATTATTGTTACTTTATAAATAGTTTTAAAGTGAATATAGTATTTTTAGTTAATATTCAACAAAGAAATAAATTTTAATGAATTAATGTATTTTTAATTAAATAATATTTTAATAAAATATTATTATCATTAGTATGAAATTCCATTTTATTAAATATAAATGAAAATTTAATTTATTGAACGCAACTGTAATTTTTAATAGGGTTCGAAAGATATTTTTGTCAAAACCCATGATTTTTCAATAAATGTAGGGTTTTAATTTTAAAAGTAAAAATTCACATATTTAAAAAATAATCGAGATAAAATGAATATTATGCTTGGAATCAGGATGTTGAAATTATCCAACGTATAATTTTTCATAATTTAATGAGACATTTGAATATTTGGGTAAAAATTAAATACTTTTTAAATATATAATGCATTTTAGGACTTCATAACGATTCAATAGTGAGGTTATAAAATACTATATACCTTATCATCAGATAATATATGCAGTAATATTAAAATAATGTTATTTTAGGTTTGTTTGATTTATTATAAAAAGCATTAGTGGCCCCTCCAAGACTTATAAAACAATTTAGCTTTTTAAATTGATTTCCTTGGTAGTGTGACTCAACTCCACATAAGAAACCCTATAATTTAAAGAAGTTAAGGAATTGCCCTTATAAAATATAGTTTTTCAATCCACTTTGGAAAAAAATGGCAAAAACCATGGTATGGTTTGTGGTTTGGATTAGTTTAATGTGTGGTGTCCCAAACCTAAATAATAAAGAATTTCCTCTCCTTTCCTATATAAACCCACCCATTCTCCCACTTCCTCTTCACTAAAATCCTTTGAATTTAGTCCAAACTATTCACTACTCTCTCTATAATCTTCACATGTCTCCCCAATCTCCCAATAAGCCCCTCTCACGCCACTCCCAAGCATTTGGGATTAGACTTCCAAGTAAGGGATTTCTACCATTCTGGTTTAATCCAACTTTATTAATATTGTTATACCATTCTATATTCAATTATAAATGTTGGGGTATTATTTCAAATCTACCCCATACTACCCTATTCATGTTTTAATAATTAGATATCCCATTTATCTCTCCTTAATGCCTTCCATGTATACCTGTTACCATATTGAAATTCTATAATGAATTTCACTATCCTCATTTACATTCATTTAATTATTTCATTTCATGAATATAAATTCCATTAAAATTGTTGGAACATGTATATATATGACCCTCATACTATACATTTAGGATAAATATTATGATACACCCCTTTCTCTCTCACCAACCATTTTCTTTGTTATTATGTCACGTTGTTACAATGCCAAAATTGCACCGCGATTTTCCAAGCCTAAGTCACTGTGTAGTGAATACCGTGCCAATATATCTATCTCGGGTATTAAACATTATGCACATTTAAATATTTTATTTTAGAGTTTCATGTATTAATTCAACTATCCTTTATCATGGAATAAATGATGACGTTTATGAAATCCAACTTCTATTATCCATATGGAACACATATGCATGAAATGAAATGATTATGAAGGTTACGCCCTAATAGCGCTCCAATGCATTGGGTAAAGTATAGTATCATGATAAGTCATGTTCAATGAGTATTGAATTATATTAATTAAATTGAAATGATGTTTTACTCTTGATTTATGTGTTATGAGGGTTTACTCATGCTCCATGCGCAATGAGCCTCGGTTCATGCTAATTCCATGTTAAGTGTTGTTGCATAATTTCCATGTTATGATAATCACTCTATATCATGACTTTATGTTAATATTTATATTGTGCTCCATTCATATGACTATTTGTAAAAATGAATCATTTTCATGTTATACATTATTTAATCCCTTACTTGGCTTTATTTCTCACCCCTTTCTTTTATAGGTTCTCAGGTTATTCCAAGCATTGCTATATACGAGTGAATGTAGTGGTCATGTAATGTTTTCAATAAAAATGTTGTTGTTCATGTATTAAATTGTTATTTAATGTCCCAATGCCCCAAATAAACTATAAAAATTTATTTTTCATGTTGTATCAAGTTAATGTTTTATATAATAAATGATGTTTATGTTTTTAATAAAGAACATGGTTGTTATTGTTGGTATCAGAACATGGGTTTAGTAATTTTTGGGAAAAGGATTAGAAAACTATAATGAATCCTTAGAGACAAGAGCATGAAAAATAAAAACATCTCTATGTTTTGGTTAGTATTGAGTAAGTGGTTTATCAAGAAAATACATCCTTGTTTGGATACAAGAAGGAATATGTGGCTCTGGCACATATATACATAGGGGTGAAAACCCCGACAAGGAGTTTCAAGCATGACTCAGGGTATCCTCATACATGAAAATGGGCCTTGCTGCAATCTTGGTTATGAAACTCCCAAGGGGTATTCATTGGTAAATTCACATGCTTAGTGTGAACCATTATTAAGGAAATAAAAAAACTCACCTAAAATATATGTTAGAATGTAGATCATGGATAACATAGATTAAAGCCAATAGATTCCAAAGATAAAGAAATAAAAGTTATTTATATGTTATCCATTTTTGTACTTAGTTTACCCCTTATGTGTTACCCAGAATTTTCCTTTTATTCTAGACAATGGTTGGTAATAGGTGGACTCGAGCTAACAACCGATGTGGAGAGGAATACGATGACAATTACAAAAAAATCTCCAATTCGATGTGAGTGGGAATAAAAAAATTTGTCATGATACCCTGTTTGTTAACTCAATCATTGAATAGAATCATGGGTCAAGAGGAACATTAAACCCCCCCATGAAATAACAAGTCGTTAGCGAAAGTTTCATGGGACAATGGCCTCATACTTTTAATGGATCATCTGATCCCTCAATCACTGAACATTAGATCAACTCCATTGAAATGATATTCTCCATCCTTCAATGTTATGAATAAGAAATGGTTTTCTTTGGATTCCTATCATCGGTATGTTAAATATGATAAATGATGGTGATTGATAAAAAAATATGACTCATGAGGAGGAGAATGAGGTATTGGAATGGAAGGATTTCTGGAAAATGTTTTTGATAAATATTTTCCTCAAACCATTTGGCTTAATATTGAAAGGAAATAACTTTCCCTCAAGAAAAAAAAGATGATGAGTATGTTGGAACAAATGAGGAAAATATAAAAATACTTTCAAGATACACTTCTAGCTTGGTCGTTACCCCCGAATGCAAGGTTGATTGATTCTTTGGTGGGCCAAATTCTAGCCTACGGAATGCCCTGGAGATCTGTGACTTTGTCAGATATGATGAAATTGTCTGATGTACCATCAATGTCGAAATAGAGATTATAAAATCATAGTGATATCATGTGGATAAGAATATTAAGGTGGAAATCAATTCTGGTGGTCCAATGGATAAATCCAACGCTGCTAAAAAAATCCGGCACCCCCCTTTCCAATGGTGTGGAAAGAATAATCTTGGAAATTTCTTGAAGGGGATGTGGAAATCTTTTACATGTGGAAGAGAAGTGAACCTAGATATTAACTACCAACATGAAAAAACCCACAGATGTTTCATATGAGAGGAACTCTTGGTTCTAACATAAACTTTTTGTTCATTACTTCAACTGCAAAGATCTAAGGAAACATAAAATCAGTGCTCTATGACAAGGGTTATTAGAGGAAAATGATAGCCTCCAAGGAAGTAAGGTAGAGCTTCTTTTATCACTTCCACTGAATAATACCATGACAACGAAGCGGTGGTAGGTACACTAATTTTTCATTCATGAATAGTAGGCATAATTTTAGATTCTGGTTCTACGAATTCTTTTATATCCAAAAAGTTAAATAGAAAAATCCCAACACCACTGAAAATCATGGAAGTAATGATGTCTGTGATTACAAAAAATGGGGAAGTCATTGCATCCCATGAATATATCTCCTCCCCTGTCATAATTTTTTGATTGATCTTCCTGCTGAACCTCATCATACTAACTTGGGTGGAATTTTATGAAATTCTCGACCTAGACTAGACTTCCTTATATAGATCCAACATAAATTTCTATTAGAGGGAAACAACTCTCTATGTGGAGAATCGACCCTCGATTCTGTACAAGTGCAATGAGGAGGATGAAAATTATTTAGTTCCATCATATCATGTGTGGATATTACTACCCTATGAGCATGTGTATCTGGCTCAAATGACTAAGTCTAAGGAGGCTTCCACCTTTGATGGCAAGCATATTGTGAGGGAATTCTCTGAAGGGTTTCCCAAGGAAATGATAGTTCTTTCTCCAAGAAGAGATGTTGAATTCTCAATTGACCATATACATTAGGAGATGCTAATATCCGAGACTCCATATTAAATGGCTATATTGGAGCTTTAAAAGGTGAAAAAACTACTTCAGGAGAATATAGATAAAAGCATAATACCCCCAAGTGCTTCAATATGGGGTGCATCAGTCCTCTTTGTCAATAATAATGATGGGTCAATGAACCTTTACATTGAATATTGTGAGCTCAAAAAATCACAATAAGTAACAAGTATCCACTACCATGAATTGATGACTTGTTCGATCCACTGTTTGGAGAAAAATAATTCTATACAGCAGATTTGCAGTTGGGATGTTATCAAGTAAGTGTAAAAGGGAAGATATCCCCAAGGCTACATTTCGTACAAGGTACAAGAACTATGAATTCATTTTAAATCTTTTCAGACTCGCTAATTCTCCATCAATGTTCATGGACTTAATGAATAGAGTCATTATAGAATAGCTCAAAAAATTTGGGTTGTCTTTATTGATGATATTATAACATTATACAAAGAAAAGAAGGATCGTGAAGAGAATCTAATAATGTTAGTAGAGACCTTGTGGATAGAGAATATCAATGAAAAGTACAACAACTATGAGTTCTGGTTGAAGGATGCCTCGTCCATGGGTTGTATCATCACAACCAATGGGATATCTGTGGATCTCTCAAGGACAGCTGTAATAGAGGGATGGAAGAGGCCAACATTAATAACAGATAACCATAGCTTCTTGGGGATAGCTAGATATTATCACCGATTTTTTGAGAAATTTCTCATGATTTTCCATACCAAGATTACATGGAAGGGTGAAATGTTTTATTAGAGTGATGAATGAGAAGAGAGCTTCAAGGTGTTGAAAAGGAGGGTTATTATGGAACCCGTGATCACATTACCCATGAGTGGGGGACAATTTGTTGTATTTAGTTATGATTCAATGAAGGGAATGGGTTATTTATTGATGAATAACGAGGAAGTGATATCCTACACCTCAATGTTGCTAAAAATACCTGAGAAAAAAATCCCACACAAGATATAAAGTTGGCAGCTGTGATCATTATGTTGGAAATATAGAGGCATTATCTATATGGTGTGAAGTGTGAGATATATACTAATTACAAAAGCCTCAAATATATATTCACATAGAAATAGATTAATATGCACCAATGAATATGGTTAGAAATCATCAAGGATTATGAATGGTCAATCCATTACCACCATGGGAAAGAGAATAGGGTGGAATGAGTACTAGGTAGAAAGGATCCAGTGATTATATCATTTATGATAATTGAGAAAGATCTAATATTCTTATATTTTTAGAGGATGAACATGGTAATCGTTAAGGTAGGAAAATCATCAATACTTTCTCAAATGACTTCTCAACCATCTCTCTTGGAGAAAATAATGGATGCTCAAAGAAAGAGTGTGGAAATTATGAAAAGGGTGGAAGCTATCAAAAATGGGAAATCTTCCATGATCATGGTTCAAACAAATGGAATTGTATGATTTGGATCATGATTATGTATACCATATGATTGAGATGTAAAGAAAGAGATTCTAAGTGATTCATATTGCTAAACATTCTCTATTCACCCAGGGAGTGGAAAGATGTATCGATATCTCTGAGAAAACATTTTTTGGTCAATATGAAAAAGGAGATTGTAGTGTATACATCATAGTTCCCGGTATGTCAGCATGGAAAGGCTGAGAGGAAAAATTCTAAGGGGATGATGAAACCACTACCCATACCAACATGGAAGTGGGACAACATTAATGTATAATTTTTCACTGTACATCAATGTACTTCTAATGGAAACAATGCTATATGGGTTTTTGTTGATCATCTTATGAAGATAGATCACTTTATCATGATTTGAGATTACTTATCATTAGATCAATTTGAATGGATTTACATTAGAGAAGTGTTAAGGCAGCATGGAGTAAAAATATCTATTTTATCCGATCTTGATCCGTGATTCTCCTCGATGTTTTGGAAAAGCATCCAGTATTCTTTACCACTAAATTGAACTTCCATACAGCCTTTCATCATGAAACTGATGGTAAATCTGAGAAAACTATTCATGCACTAGAAGATATGTTATGATCATGTTCTATGAACATCAAAGAAGGATGGGACCAACATCTCCCACTAGTTGAATTCTCTAACAGTAATAGTTTCCACTCAAGCATCTGAATGACACCATATAAATCCCTTTATGAGAAAATGTGTAGACACTCACATGTTGGGATGATGTTGGTGAGTGTATTCTTATAGGGCCGAAAATGGTCAATGAAATGGTTGAAAAGGTAAAAACCATTCAGTAGAATTTCAAGGTATCCCAAAGTCGACAGAATAGTTATACAGATAATTGTCGAGGAGTCTATGAGTTTTATGTTATAGACAGGGTATTTCAACACATATCTTCCTGGAATAAGGTTACGAGATTTGGAAATAAAGGGAAGTTATGTCTGAGGTTCATCGACCCCTTCGATATTATTGATTTTGTTGGGGATGTGGCCTAGCTACTAACACTTCCACATACCATGGCCAAAGTACATGATGTCTTTCATGTATCCCTTTTGATGAAGTACAAAACAGACCCATCACAAGTACACTCTTTATAGGTAGTGTAGTTAGTGGATTATCTTTATAATGAGGATCAAACAGTGAAGATCTTAGATTTTAGAGGAAATGTTCTATGAAATAAGACAATGCCCCTCATCAAGGTATAGTGGAAAAATCTCAAGTTTGAAGAAGCGATGTGGGAATCAGAGGAAGTAGTGAAGCAGAGTTACCCACATCTATTTAAGTGTGGGAAAATGAAATTTTTAGGGTGAAATTTCTTAAGGGGGGCATATTGCAATGCCCCAAATATTCATTAATAAAAATTCATCTTGATCTGATTAAATGTCTTATTATGTAAAATGGTTATTTAAAATATGCACTCCTTTGGTTTTATGATTTTGAAGTTTTTAAAATACCATTATGAATTATTACCATTGCTAATATAGTCATTGAATAGTGAGCACATGATTAGTATAAATATAGGGTTTTAGCAAATCAAATTTACTCAGACAAAGGAAGTGATGCCCTCATCTAGTATACATGCCCTGTAGGAAGACCATTTTCAGAACTCAGAAAGAAGGTGGTGTAATTGGGCTTCGCACATGGCCAAAAACAATATAGGCTTCAACGTGTTATGCTCGAATGGAACCGCCTATGGGAGATGTGGATGTTGATAGAGAATACTAAAAGATAAATTTCATGTGAGCCACCTAAAGAGTCTATCATCGTCGCACATCTTACCCATCTGTCTTATGTTTGTGTGATAAGGGGTTATGTATCAAGTCCCAACCTCTATGATTATGTGGATTATTTTTGTATATAATAATGAATATAAATTCATTTTATTATTTTTAATTTTTAAAATGTTTTTAAAGTGCACATAGTATTTTTAGTTAATATTCATCTAAGAAATCTATTTTGATGATTAATGGATTTTTGAATAAAATAATATTTTAATAAAATATTATTATTATTATTAGATTCTTTATCATTAAATATTATTTATAATATAATTTTATGGATGCAATTATAATTTTTTTTAATGTTTGAAAGCTGATTTTGTCAAAACCCATGATTTTTTTATAAATGTCGATATTATTATAAAATTAAAAATTCATATATTTAAAAAATTATGTAGATAAAATAAATATTTATTTTTGATTTAGGATTTCAAAATTATCTAATGGTGAATTTTTCAAAAATTTTTGAGATAGTCGATTTTTTTGGGTAAAAATTAAATAGTGTTTTAATATATAATGTGTTTTATGACAACATAAAGACTCAATAGTGATTAAATAAAATAAAATAAAAATTATGTTTGGCCAATATATGATTTTCCATTAAAATAATGTGATTTTAGTTCTGTTTGATTTATTTTGTAATGCTTTAGTGGATCCTCCAAGACTTATAAAACATTCTAGATTTTTAAATTGATTTCCTTGATAGTTTGAATCACATCCACATGAGAAACCACATTATGTTAAGAAGACATGCCATTTGACATAAAGTTTTTTTCATCCACTCACCTTTAGAAAAAACCATTGGAAAAAACTAGGGGCATCTTTGTGGTTTTGATTATTATAATGTGTGGGGTCCCAAACCTAAATAAAAAAGTAATGCATCTCCTTTCATATATAAACCCACCCGATCTCCCACTTCCTCTTTACTCATTGACATTGGAGTTCATCCAACCTCTTAACTACTATCTCTATAATCCTCACAAGGCTCCCCAATCTCCCAAGAAGCCTCTCTGAAGCCTCTCCCAGGCCTTTGGGATCACACTTCCTTATAAGGGATTCCTACCCTTCTGTTTTAGTCAAATTTTCTTAATATTGTTTTGCCCATTTATTTTTTATTATAAATGTCGAGGTATGATTTCACACCCCCCCTATTCTGGCATCCTCGTTTTTGAATAATTAATGGTCCCCTTTCTCTATCATTAATGCCTTCCGTGTATACCTATTACCATACTGAAATTACATAAGAAATTTATCTCACCTCATTTACATTTAACTAATTATTTTGTATTATGAATATAAATTCAATTAAATTTGTTTTTACATGTATATATATGACCACCTTACTATCCATTTCATTTAAATATGAAGAGACACCCCTTTCTCTCTCAGAAATTTTTTTATGAGATCTTATGTCACAGTCTTATGCTGCCCAAATTGCACCTTAATTTTCCATGCCAAAGTCATTGTGTAGCGAATTCCATTCCTACTTCACTATCAAGTGTATTCTCCTTTATGAACATTAACTATTTGTTTAATTAGTTTCATATATTAATTCCTCACTCCTTTATCATGGAATAAATGATGATGTTTAAGGAATTCTAGATTTATAATCCATGTGGCTCACTTAAGCATTAAATGAAATGATTCAGAAGGGTGTTCCCTAATAGAACTCCAATGCATTGAGTAAAGTATAGTATCATGATAGATCATGTGTAATGAGGGTTGAATCATAATAATTCATGAGAAATGAGTTTTTACACATGCTTCATGTGTAATGAGTGTTTACTCATTCTCTATGTGCAATGAGCCTTGGCTCATTCTAATTCCATGTTAAGTGTTGTTTCCACGTTTCCATATAATGACAATAATAAAATATAATGACTCTATTTTCAAGTTTCTCTTTCACTCCATTGATAAAACTGTTTCCTAACATGTATTGAATTCTTCTTTTAATATCTTTCCCTTACTAGGCTTTATAGCTCACCCCTTTCTTATGTATGTCCCCAGGTTATCCCATGCAATGCTAAGTATGTGGGAATGAAGTGGTCATGTAAAGTAAGTTTTCAATAAATATGGTGTACTTGTTGTTTTAAATTGTTATTTAATTCTCCTAAGGCCCAAAAAAACTATACCTATAGATATTCCATGTTGTATCAAGTGAAGGTTTTATGTATTAAATCATGATTATGTTTGTCATAAAGAACATGGTTGTTATAAATTGATATTAAAAATTAAGGAATCATTGGCCGATAATTTGTGGTCAATCGTGATCAACTGATGCCTTTTTATTTCCCAAAAATGACATCTTTAAATGGAATATTGTTGCCATTTAGAGCATATAGTTGAGGTTACCAAAACTACCATCCTCAACCAGATCAGATTTTGAGATAGTAATTATCATGACCAATGAAAAATTTCACACTATTACTGAATAATGTGAATCCAATGAAACCTTTTTTGACATGGGACTCCCTGCATGAGGATAGATGAAATCTATGTAGATGAATCTAGCAATAATCCAAACATCTGAACTGATCATTGTCGATATATCATATTGAGGGATTGATAGTATAGGAATAGGTTCATCAAATATGTGTTTAACCACTACCGATGAACCCTCATATAAATCCTCTATGGTCGATCAATGACACACCACCCAAGGTCATTGAGAATTCAAAATTTTTCAATCATAGTCTATGATGATTTATTTTCTAGTATATGGAATGTGAAACTCATGTATGATCTGAGTAATCATACTCAAGAAGACACCCTATATAGTCATGTGATTCTTGTATTACTTGATTCTCTGAATTCGATGATTGTATGACCAAATTAAAAGTTTTAGATTCTTATTCAATAGAAGCATGCAAAAATTTGAATCCCATTTAAAAAAATATAGTCTAGAAAAGTAATTTATGCCAACACATGGCATGTGCAACACTGAACATGAAAACTATGAATAAGGGGATTATTTTCCCCACATATTGATAGAGCATGATCATGGGTGGAAATATGAATTTCAATGAAAGGTTTGATATTCTATGAACCAAATAAATAAATACTATGGAATTACCCATGGTATACAAACTATAAATTATAACAGTCTAAAATTTTGATTACTAAATTAAGGTTCATGGGTTTGTGTCAAAAAAACTCATTTGGTTAAAAAATAAGGTATGTTATAAATAATGTTTTAAAAGGATAAGGTATGAAAAATCAAGATTATATATATATATTTGAAAAGGGGAATACGAGGGGAAAACAAAGAAATAAAACATAAGGTATAAAATATATTTATAAATCAACAAGAAGAACAACATATCTACAACATTAGAGGGATGTTTTGAATCCCTTTTTGATGGATTGGTTCTAGATTATAATCCCTTATTCATTTCCCTTGTTTCACAATAACATTTTTAATTAATTGAATAAAATATTTATGATGGATTGATAAAATACCATTGAAGAATGAGATTGAGCAGGTAGGTATATTTACATCATTCATGTGTCATGTGTGGTGGGAATCTTCCCTTTTCTCATATTTCATGCAATTCAATTCATTTAATTATTTATAAATCGATTAGATCAAGTACTTTTTTATTGTTATCTATTTAATGATTATCTAGAAGTCCATGTGAGAAGTGGGAAATCCATGAATGTATAGAACATTAGTATTAATTAGGAAGTTAATTATCACTATCTATGTTATCATCATTGAGTTTTATAGTATAATCTATAGTATTGCAACTATAGAATCCATTCATCAATCAGTTATCCATTAAGGAGAACCATCAAGCCTATTTTCACCAAACACTATAACAACGATTGATGAATATAAAAAAAAATTAACATCAAAATAAGAAAACAATTATATCAAAATCTCCTTTTTCATCTATGGAAATATTTACTTTTTTCTTGTGATCTCTGTGCTTGTACTTGTGCTATTGATATCTCCCCTACTTAAATTTTTTTTCACCCCAATAATTATATCCCCACTATTTCTTTTATATTTTCTCTATTTAATGGATCCTTTTTTATTTTTATGGTTTATCGTTTAACACAAAAATTTTTTAAAAGTCTTTCATAATGGATCATCCAATCCACACATTAATACTAGTTTTATTTTGGATTTTTAAATATTTAATTTTTATTAATCCTATTGAAGACCTATGGATTGGTTGTATAATTAAAGAAGATAATTTTTCCCTATATATCCCCCAATGATTCATTAAAATAAGTAATGGAGAGGATGAAAAAATGGTATGTTAATTTCAGTTCCATTAAAACAATTTTATGATTTTATTTGAAGGAATTTATTTTTATTCATCTTGAATCATTGTATTTTATAAATTTATATCTGAAACATAAGAAATATGTATATTATTTATGGAAACTCTTATGGTATATATTATAAAAGGGTCATTTATCTTAAAGGGTAGGATGAATATTCTTGCTAATTATTTTGGAATGAAATAATTCTCGGGATGCATAAAAGGATATAAAGAGGGTGTTAGTATTAGAAATGTTTTTCAATCCAATATGACATAATGAGAGGAAAATTATAGAGGCAAAATAACTTTCATGAATGATAATCTATGAGATATAAATAACCTGATATATGGTAATAATAACCAATATGTATATTCTATGTTTTCATAATATTGGAGAAAGACCAAAACTGATTTTATTTCCTACCCATATCATCCACCTGCTCATTCAGATATTACATTCTATCATTATTTTCAGGCATGGGATCCCCAATTATTTGTTATAGTTTATAGATTCATACATTATTTTTTGGATTTTGTAAATCATAATTTTATTCATCTATATAAAGTACTAGTAATGCTACATGATATTATTGATCTAATTGCTACATTACCATTTCCTATTGAGTATGTGACCAGAGTAGAAGATATAATGGGTGATTATTTACTCAATCCAACTATAATTATTCACCATTTTACATATGATGAAATCTTTTTATATTTTTTAGATTTTTTTCAAATTATTTATAATGTTTCTTATATTTACCTTATATAAGAGTATCTGAAATCAAAGGAGTAACATAAGAAGACATAATTGTTTTTGTAACTATCCCCTTTAGATACTTATTAAGTTTTTTATGGGAAAAAAATTATCCCTATATTATCTTATGGGTTCATTATATTATGACATTTGGATTTTTACTAATATTTCTTAGAGATACTATGTGTTTTGAATATTTTGAAAATATATCACGATTCTTATTATAGGTTGTGAAACCTCCATACATTTTTTTTAGTTTATACTATGTATATAAATTTAAAATTCAAGTTTCAATTCAATAAATATGAATAAATTATGGTGAAATAATTTATTTATTATACAATTAGGTATTGACACACACTTTCAAACCAAAAAATGGATCCTCCATTTATTATTTTAGGGTTACAGAATACATTTCAATGGTTTTGTAATAGCATAATGGTGATTATAGGGTTATATATATATATATTATTTTGGAAATATAGAGATTGTGTGTTTATTTATTTCATTCTATAAAAGGTTAGAAGTATAAATAAATTTTTAATTACTATTCATTATAAATTAATTAATGTTGACATTTTTATATTTTAATAGACATTAGATGTTATTAATATTCATTCAACATGAATTAAAAGATTATTTGTTATGAATTCATACAAGAACTCATAAAGTATTTAATGTCTTATTACAATAGTATGTTTTATTCTATTATATTATTTCTTTAATATTAAATTATCATTTGTTAATTATGTTTTGTTAATTAAAATATTATGATAATACTCCGGGAAATAATTTATCAATGTTCACTTTTTGATAATGAATCCAAATTGAAATAAATATGTTATAGTGTAGGTAGATTATATTTATATTAGATAGTACTAGTTTTTTCCAATAAATATTATTCTGCATATTTTCAATGTGTTGTTTCATGACCCCAATGTCATCTTCAAAAAAGAAGTGTTGAATATGGTTATTTTGTTTTAAAATTAATTTTTATGATAACCACAACTATAATGACGATATATTTTTAAAGGATAGTTTCATTACACATAATATTTTTTAATCCAATAAATTATATTCTCAACTCCACAAATTTATGATTTTAGGTTCTTTTTACTATATTTCCTCATACATGGATATAATGTAAAAAACATTGTGTTTTTTTAGAAAAATATTTATTTGGTTTTTTGGTTTTTAGATAAACATATAAATGTTTTATTTATTTTTATTGTTATTTTGGTAAATGATGTTGTATAAAAATCTTCTTGAGCACTATAATCCATGTTATAGATATAAGGTTATTTTATATTTTTATAAATTTTTTCAGACAATTTGTTTTAACATTGGTTTTTCTAGAAAATGATGTTGAATGTTACTTAACTTTTTCATTTTAAAAAATATAATTGAAAACCAAAGAAGAATAAATTTTATTTGGGAATTTCAACATTGGTTTTGGAAAAAACTAACAGTATAAATAAAAAATAAATCATTTTTTCCCTCTCAATGTATTTTTTAAATAATTTTTTTTTTCAAAGTCCATATATTTCTATATTTAGTATAGATTTTACTACTAGTGGTTATATTAATCATCATTTAATGTATACATAACAACAGTTTCTGATAAATATTATGAAAAATAATATTTTAATGGTGGATATATTTAAATTTGATTTAAACTGATGTAATGAAATGATAAATATGTTTTGAAAAGATTATATTGTATTAGTGATACTTATCCAAAATACTATTTTGCAGATTAAAAATGCATTGAATGAAATTGATAAATTTTAGGCATCATGAAAAAATATAGACATTGTGGAAATTAACTTTGATCTTTCAGAAATCTACCCAAGGAATTTCCAATCTAACTCCAATAATTGAAAATGGAATTATATAACATTGGAGGATATAAAAAAAAATTTAGTGATCTTAAATAGAACTCCAAAGTATCTTTCATCATGTAAATAATCAATTATGAGTAAAACCATTCAAATCCACTAACTCATTTACACTATATCTAATATAATTATTCTATAATTAATTCAATATATATTATTCATTTTATATAGTAAAATTATAGCTAAACAATTCTTTGGAATGGATTCCCAACACTATGATAAAATTTTATTTCCATAAACACAACTTTGAAATTTCCCATTCAATATCATTATGCACAAACCTTCACAAAAATATTTTATATATGTCTCAAAAATTGTTTTTTATTTCTTACCAACCATCATATAAATCATCATATTTATAGTGGGTTGTTTCATGAATATATTTATTCAAGAAATGTTAGTAGTAGCAGCTCAAAAAATCCTATTATTATTAACGTCTATATATCACATTCAATAATGAATATATGAGTGTATATATTTAATAAACTAGTTGTTATCTCCAACTCATTTTCACCATAATAATTTCTAATATAAATCTCACACTTAAAGGTCCCCATTTCCATGAATCTCTTCATCACTCAATGGGGTTTTCCAGTACTCTATTCATTTTCTTCATCCTTATCACCCAATCCATATCAATTTCATCATGTATTAGTATCATCTATTATTAAAAAAATTAAAATTCACACAATCCATAGGTTTCCATATTACCTCATTATGTTTTTTTAATAACCACAAATACCTATATATATATATATATGAATATTTAATCAAATATTTTACACTCCAAAAAATTAAAATAAATGGAAAGTTTATAGTTTATGTGAAATTATTCTCATCTCATATTCATGTTTCTAGTATCCCTCGGAAATTAGAATTTCAACATTATTGAATATCAAAAGATGATTTTCGGTGAAAAATGATGGAATCTATTTTCACATAATAATTCTCTATATATTTAATAATAGAAAGACTATTTATGTAGTTTGTGGTGTTGAAAAGAAGGGTGGTTAACTTATTTCTTAATGACATCTATAAAACTAAAAATCTTATGATATGAACACATTTTAAAAAAATATAGGGATAATTAAATAGAATTATTAATAAATTTATATGTATCTAACCAAATGAATAAAATAAAATCAAAATAGTTCCTTTTCAAGGTATATTACTACTCATTTAGGAATCATTTCAGCATAAGAAAAACTTATGCATAATATATTAAATTTACGAAAGTCAAAATAGGAAGAGAATATTATTATCCAACATTATCTTATGATTTTTCTAGCACTATCATGATTTTAAGATTTAGAAATTAAATTTATTCTAGTATATTATCATCTTGTTTGATTTCCCTCAAGGGATATAATATACCAAAACTCTATTTTGATTGAAATTAATAGAACTGAATTCTTTGTACATTCTTTATATGATAACATTTAAATGTTATAACTATGCTTCATTATACATGTTGAAGTATTCCATGATGAATATATCTTTTAGTAGTATAATATTCATTAATTGTATAAATTTCATCTGCTTGATGCATCACCTTCATTTCTTGGAATTTAAATATTGAAAAATAGTTATGGAAAAAATGTGAGTTTTTTTTACTTATTAATGGGAGAAAAAAGTATGAGATTCATTTTTCATCCCCCCAACCCTTCACTTGAATACTCTAAAATTTCATGGAGTTTTTAGGATCTCTCTTAATTTATCTATCATAATTTTAAACATCTTCTGGACCATTTAATTATTTTTATATTATTTCTTCGACGTGAATATTTTTTTCAATTTAACTATTAAAGAACTTGTCATGGATAATGATACATCTTTGTTTTTCATATTCTTATTCATCTGAGGTATCCATATAATGATTTTCTTTAAGGTTTTGAAGATCATTTCACAATATAAATTTATTTTTAAGAACACTTTTTCTAAACTTTTCTGATATGATCTCATGGAATTCAAGTTATTGCTCACATGGGATTACTATTTATCATTAAAATGTTTATTCTCCTATGATTTCATTATATTTCTTTCCACTATCAATTTATTTGGAAAAAAAAATTCTACTATTACCTTTTTAACATGACAAATTTATTTATGTTTTTCCACAATGTTTGTTATCAACAATTTATGTCACCCTTTTCATATACTTTTTATATTCCAATTCTTTTGTAATTCTTTCACTAATCCAATCATTCCATTACTTTCATGGATTACCTCTTTCATTTAATCTAGACTAATTACATAGCCTTACTATTCATTGGTAATTTAATATACTCTATGATGTTTTTTTCATTCTATAATATATGAATATCTTATTTTAGTGTTTGATAAAGTTTTCAACAATTTTCCTGCGTAAACATTTTGCAATCATATTATTTTGCTTTTATCCTCAGGATGACTCAATTGATTTTCATTGTTTCATCAAATTTTATCATCTCCCGATAATTATAAATGGTAAAAATTTATTGGTATATTTATAAAGACAGAAATCCTCCATTTTACCACCATTTATTCATTACTCATAAAAATCTCACATACACTCAAATCTTTTATAAGTGAATAAATATCTCTTAATTTGTAACTGTTTGTCATAATCAATAATTTTTTATAATATATTTGATATTACCCCTTAGTCATATATATTAATAGTCTTTATAAAATAATATATTATGAAATCATTCTATAATATTTTTTGAAAACTATAAAAAATACAGTCAATTACAAATAAATATTTTCATTTTTTTCTTTTAGATTAAGATTTCCCATATTTTACTTTAAATTATAGTTTGACATTGTATTCATAATTTGGAAATTTTTTAGGGAGAAAAAAATTCATGAACAAATTTACGTGAATATTTGATTATGTTTTGGGAAATTCTCTATCCTTCTACACCCATACATGTCAAAAATTAGAATTGTAACCTATAATAGAAAGTGAAATATCATTAGTACAACCAAAAATCCATGGTAATTGAGCAACCCTTTTCAGTTAGATTGTAATGAATTTATTTATAAATTAATTTAAGATAATATTTCAATAAATATGAGCCTTTATAAATTTAATAATATTAAAAAAATAATATATGTGACAACATTGTCCTTCAATAACATGGAGACATTAAACTTGTGTCATTTCTATTTTTTTAGTTTGATAACTAATTAAATAAAATTTATTTTGAGTGGTTTTTAATCCTAGTGGACATTGATAGATTATTATAATTATAAAATTTCCCCATCAAAGATAATATTAGGATCATTCCATAAACATATAATCAACATGTTTCCTTAGAATATAGTTCACTTTCTATCTTTCACAATTATCTTTCATGTTCATTGTTTTATATACAAATAAATCATAATTATTTCATCAAAAACACATCAATTAAAAATTTAATACTTCTACTCAATATTTTTTTCTCTATTAATATAATAATTTAAATATTAATCACATGTTATTTTCATTAAAATTATTCATGAAATTTAAATTATCTTATTCTTTGTTCTTTCTCATAGAAAACATTATAAAAATAATTTAAAAATGTGGGATGTGTTCAAAAAGATTTGTTTGGTTCATAAAATTAAGAATTTAGTTAGTCATATAAATAAAATAAATCCTATAAATTTTTTTACCTTTATCAACATATTAATTGAGCATTGTAAGTAAAACATAAGTATATGAAAATGTAAAATTTATTCTCATATAAAACTGTGAAAAACAATCGTTAGAAAATATATTCCCTTTTCTGAAAATTAAATCATTATATTTATAACTTATGATAGAAATAAATATTTCCAAGATAAATATATTGGGAAAAATCCCCCTTTTACCCCCTCCTTCTTACTATCTAAGACAAGGAATATAATCCAATTCCTTAGGGAGTTATATCTAGCTCAACTGTCTTATAAGTTGTATTGACCTAACATATCATATAAGCTGTACTGGGATCACCCATCTTATAAGTTGTATCAGGAAAACCCATTGTATAAACTATTCCAGTATCACCCCTTATCACCTATAATAATAATATATTATATCAATAATAACTTATTTTAATATTTCACCCTTTCATTTAAAATCCCCTAAAAATTCCTCTCGATAACATTAGAGAATAATTTTTAGATCTCTAAATACACTTTACTTTTGAAAAGCCATTTTAAATAATAAAACAAATATTAGGGTATTTTTTTGATGAAAGAATTGAATATTGTAAAGCAAAAAAACACAAAATAAGGTAGTTGGTTGTGTGAAAATCCCTTAAAACCGTATATGTTGAAATATAACATTCCTTTTTTCCTATTGTGAAGAATGTCAAAATATTTGATATAAAATAATTAAAGAGATTCCTTTTGAAATGATTTGAATAAATTTTATTGCAGCATAAAATGTATTTTTTAATTAATTTATTACAACATAAATATATCAATATTTTTTTAATATAAAAATAGAATGAAAATATTAAAAAAATAAATATTTAAAAAAATTAAATTGTGGATTTATGTTAATGGGTCGCTTTCATTTATTCCGAATCAGTACATATTTTTATTACCTTCTTCAATAAATTTTTTTATAATTTCATAATTACATTATAATCACATTTATGTTTATTAATAATTTTATTTTATTCATTTCCATGTTATGTTAAATTATCTAATAATTTAAGATAATGTCAGATGTTTCGATGATATTTGATTAATATATCTAAAATGAATTTAAAATGATGAATACGGACAAAATGTAAATTATTTCCTCATTTTAAAAATAATAATAATGAAATAATTATAATATTTATACAAATATTATACATTTAGGACTACCCATGACACATGTTTATGAAAAAATAAATTACGTTACAATCATAGAGATTGTAGGTCGTTCGTATGGTAGAGTAAAATTCTCATTTTTCAAAGAGAATGATGTAAAGAATGTACATATCATTTTTTATTTCTAGAATTTTTATTATATTTTAAATATCATTTTATACCTTTGAATAAATACACACACACATATTGATATATATATATATCATTCCTGGGATCAGGTGATTAAAAATTAATAACATCATTTCGTTGATGTGGAAATCCACACATTTTCATGGACGACATTATAATTTTTAATTGATGTAATGGTAAGAAAATAAATAATATATTATATATATATAATATAAATTATTTCATGAATATTAGATATATTCATTAAATCCATCATTATATCCATTAGTGAGAGGAGGTGAAGAAAAACCATTTACATCGGTTGGCGAGGTGGCAATCCACCGTACATAGGAATAAAATATATTTTTCCCATGTGATGGAAGAGGATATGGATACAGGTAATTACAAGAACATATAAATATATCAGTATTTAAAATATACTATTGTTATTATTTCATAAATTATGAATAATATCTTAAGAAGGTATAAGAAGAAATAAAATTGAAAATGATCAGCTAAGAACTATACATCATCTTTAGACACCCTCTTTTGGGTAATAACTAAAAAACACATAGGATTTGTTTCTATAAAAATAGAGGACTCCAGTAAAGGGGTTAAGTTAGGTATCTAATTATATTTATTTTAATAAAAAATTATCTTGTTGTGTGGAAGGTGTGGAGAGGATATTTCCTTCTTTATGTTTATGTGAGGACACACTTGAAATTTTTATAATGAACACAATATTTTAATTCATTACTTCCACAAAATGGAACCAAATTAGAACATTTGATGACTATATAGGTTAGGGATTAATTATTTTAAGAAATTAAAATTTCTAAATGTTTTTTTCATTTTATCCATTATATCTTTAGTTTATCCTGAGTAAGACCTCTTTTAACATTAACCATGGTAACCAATTTTCACGTATTTTACAATTCGTTATGAATAAAAATTAAGTTAAAATTATTAAATAATATTAATGATGATGAATAATAATCAGGAATTCATTTTATGAATTTCAATTAAAATTATAGGAAGTTTTTAAATAAAAATTAAACCCACAAAACATAATGAAAGATGTTTTTTATGAAAAACGCATTTTTAGGTATAAAATTTTTAAACCAAATTCATGTATAATATTCATTAAAATGAAATTAATTTAATTATTACTAATATTAATAAAATGTTTTTATTTTAATCTTTTTTAAAACAAAATGGATATTCTTAAAATCCTAAAATTAAAAGGCATTTTTTAAATAAAATCAGCTTTATTCAATATTTAATGATAAATATGTATTTTTAGAATATTATAAAAAACATAACATAATATCTGAGAAGAATAATTGAAAAAATAATTTAATATTTGAAAATTAAAATTTTATTATTTTGAAATAAATAATTTTAATAAAATCATATAATTAATGAAATCAGAATTTGGATTGTAATATTGAATTTTCATTTAGACTAAAACAAATATCCAAATACTCTTCAAATTAATATAACTATATAATATATAATTAATGAGTATTAACAAGACATGGAAATAGTTTTTCTAACCATTACATGGGTTTATACAATCCTCCCCCTTTTTGGGAATTGTGTCCTCACAATTTAATTCATTGTGTAAATATATTGGATATTTTTCCTTCATTGTATTTCCAGATTCCCATGTTTCTTCTTGAATAAAATGGTTTTATGAAAAAACAGTTACCTCCAAAATCGGTTTATTACTCAAATAATTCCTTTCATAGTCAAGAATTTGTAATTGTTGTCCCTCATAAGAATGATATTCAACTAATTGAACAAATTTACTACTCAAAAAATTAGATTAATCTGAAAGAAATTTTATTGATAGAAAAACAGTAAATGCATCATGTACCTAAGATAAAAATTAATAAATGAGAACTCAATAATAATATAACCCAAAATTATCAGGGATTTTGTATGGTCCAATAAAATATAGACTTGTCTTCAGTTTTTTTTACCAAATTGCATAACTCATTTCCCTAGAAATATATTCTTACAAAACATGATCACTTACATCAAATGAAAGATATTTCCTATGGTTATATGTAAAAAATTTCTACCTACTCTGATTCATCCTCATATATTTAGAAATCTCATTGACATTAGAAATGATTTATTCTACAAACTCATGTCCCATTAACTTCATTTAATGAACTTCATCCAATCATGATGTAGTATAAAAACACATTATATATAATGAATCAAAATGATCGATTTGTATAATAGAGTGAAATATTTTTTTAGGAAACTCAGCTAATGAGAGATGTCGATCATGAATTAAATTGTACACCTATGAAAAAGAAAGAAGGTTATATTCAAATTTCTAAAACATTTTGTTACTGTACCCACCATATTTAGTATGAAAGGTTTTAGTAAATGTTAATTTAGCTCATAATGAATTCCGAATGGCCTTCCATAAATGATAAAAATACATAGGATTATAGTAAGCAAAATGTTTAAATGAACCCATTTAACCAGACTATCTCATTGAAGTAGAAATTAAAACCATGTCTAAAGATATAATATCTTAAATCGAAAAACATTGTGCAGATTGTTTTTTAAACAATCAACAATTATGAAAATCACATTTTGACTTCAACATATATTTCCTAATCCAACCATGAAATCCATGGATATATTTTATAATTTTCCTCTCAATTTGGAATAGTATGAATAATCAATATCTGTAATTTTTATTTAACTATATTCTTCTTACATATCAAAAAGTTCCTAGTAAATATAATAATGACATTCTTTATTATATCCCACAAAAAATACTCTCAAAGGTATATGTACATTTATGAATTTTAGGGAAGAACCAAAAGTGAGATATTTGACCATTGATAAATAATTACTTTTTCAAATGGAAGACATATAGAACATAATAACTATTTCCAAATCTCGAAAAACCTTCATTATCAATGTCTTATTTGTGTAAAAAACCTTTCTTTACTAGTGTCACCTTTCTGTGAAAATATTTTTCTTCCTTACATGATTACATAATTCTATATTATAATTTTATCTTTACTAAAACATAAAATAAAATTACCATTTTGAATAAAAAATTTAAATGATATCATTCATTAAATAATATTACCTTGATCGATTTCTAAATGTATCATGGTTAACGATGTGATTCCTTATTGAATCAAAGAACCAGGATATTTTTTTTCATTTCCTTGATGGTAATGAATCATGATATCATAATCCTTAAGCAGTTTTATCCATATTATATTGTTCATGTTAAAAACATTCTAAGTGAATATATACTTTAAAATTTTTGGATCAACATATATTTCGTTCTCTTGTCCATTTAAATGATGACCCCAAATTTTTATTCAAAAAACTCTCTAGAGAATTCCATATCATATAATGGATAATTTAACTCATAAGGATTTAGTTTCAATAATGTATAAGAAATTACAGGATCATTATTCAACAGAACATAACCATGTCCATTTCTTGAAACATCATTGTAGATGAAAAAGTCATTATTTATGTAGGCCAGGGAGAAAACTAGAGTATTCACGAAACTTATATTCTATTATAATAAAAATACATTAAAATCTTTCATCTAGATTAATTTAACAGCTTTTTTTGTTAACTTTATTAATAGACTAGATAAGAGAGAAATTTATTAAAAAATAAATGTAGTAACACACTAATAAAACAAATAAATGAATCTATTTGATAATTTTTGGTCATGGAAATTCTAGAAAAAATTATTTTCTTGGGATGTTCAATAGTTATCCTATATTTAGAAACAATATTAATGAAGAGATAAATATATTAAAACCATGTTTAAAAGTTACTATTTTTCTATATTGAATGATTTCATTTATGGTTTTTCAAAGTAATCATTATGTGTACTCCAATGTCGTGACCCATCCCTTGGGGCTTAGGCCTTGACTCCCCAATCCCACCTTCCATAGGCTAGGGGCTAGCGACTAGCATTGAAGGTATATTACAAAAAACTAGGAAGGCATTGCCTTTATAACCTGTAAGAACATGTTAAAAAGCAAACAACAAGATATGAACTCAAGTAAACTGAAAAGTAATCAATGTGATTATAGTAAGTAAAAGGGGCTCTAATACAAGCCCAACATGTATATACAAGAAAATGAAAGTACATGTAAACTGGAAAAGATACTGTGAACACCCTCCAAGGTTCCTACCTGAAGGGTAGGTACAACTCTCGATCGGTCGTGTCTACAGTACACCTCATATAAGGTCCACATCCGAGCTACCTCCAGTCCTGGTACTCTCGCCGTCAGTCAACGTTTTCCATCGTCTGCATCAGACACAATCAAGTGTGGGCATAGCCCATGTAGGGGTGAGTATAACAATAATCAGTTGGGACTCTGATACCCACATGGTCTCACAAAATACACAAAGGATAAACCACAAAGCATGAAATATACTGAAAACCCTACTTAGGTATATGCCCATACATATTCATAAGTTATCTAGTAAACCCATCTCAAACATGAGGAAACACAAAGTCCTACTCAAAAGTCCAAAGCTCAACTGTTTTGAAAAAGAAGGAACACCAAGAAATTAAATACCATATAGGTAATCCACACAGAACAATACCACCAAGGTATTGCCTCAAATTACCGTACCGCACATGTAAAAACTCATCTCACACCAGTTTTAACTTAAGTACAATATTAGAGATGAATAGATGTAACTACTGAATCAGCATACTCTATTAAGAGGATCTACTACTGACCCGCAGAGAATCACGTGGTGCTGACCCACAGAGGATCCCTTGGTGCTGACCCACACAGGATTGCTAGGTGCTGACCCAGAGAGGATCGCTCGGTGATGACTGTAACTCGCCAACCCCAGATATCCAGAGTTGGTGAATTATTACATAACATTGTCATGATCACAAGAAAATCATTTTTTGGAAAGACGGATCACTTTATTGATATTGGAAACAAAGATTTATAGATAAGTTCAACTTTAAAACATGAAAAGAAATACAACACGAATTAATTCCATTGGAAACATCCAAGACTCATAGATAATTCATTCAAGTCACTCATAACGAACATCTTCATATCCTTGGAAAATGAATCATTTTGAATGGGTGAACTCAAACGCTCCGTATGGGTATGCAATACAGCAGAAGATAACAGAAATATTAAGCATGATGAATATTGGAAACCTCATGCCTTTACCAATAATATACATTAATAATTTTATGGCAGCAATATGATTTGATTAAATAATGCCATAATAAAACATAATCATGGGTATTCTACTTGTCGATTGACCACATGAACCAGCAATATTATTTATTTAATGAGGGAATGTATAATGCCAGACATTCTGAAACATTTTTTCAAGGCCTCGACCAAGACATCTAAAAATGATTAATGTCTCAGCCAAAACCATATATCAAATTGGGAATGGCCTTGTCCAATTACACATCTAGTTATCTCATGATAACTACTGATCCATCAAGGAGCTATATATGGCTCTACCCATAACTTACTAAGTACAAAACATTCCTCATATGAAAACGATTTAACATAACATAAACATTCGCATTAAAACAAGCTTAAAAAATGTCAATACTTTCTCCATTAACCATGAATGGTATAAAAATAACAAATCCATAGTCAAACATATCACAAAACTATCAATATAATATAGAAGATTTGTATCATAATAAATCAACTTCAAATAAGCTTAAAATCCAACAAAAAATGTTGACATAGATGAAATCAAAACTATTTGAAAGAAATATCTCTTTTTTTAAATCATTTAAACATCACATAATTAGAAAAGAAAGAATTTACTTTGAAAATATTATTATAATCTTTTAAGGAAGCTTCAAAGATTTTATAATGGCGGAAAATAGTTTCACCTGTCGTATAAGTTGAAAAAATACATTCTTACCGTAATTTTTTAAAAAAGGTTAAAAAGGTTCATGTTTGGAAAATGATGGAAAGATTCCTTTAAAAACACATAAGGGTATAAATTAAATTAACCCATTATCTATTAAATAGTTAAAATGTATTGAGATGAATTTTTAAGAAACATGGATGTGGATGATTAATAGGTCCTTGTAGATAATTACGTATAAACAACCTCTGATAATGAAGAGATTGTAGAATTAAACCTTACCTTGTACTTTTACTTTGTTGAGGGTAGGTTAACATAATGTATAATGGTGAAATAATTGATATTAAATTATTCAATAATCATATACGTTAATATGATATCAAATATGGTCTTTTAACATTAATTTGTTATAATATCTTAGTATTATTGTCGTTTCGGGTGTTAACGGTTTCATTTTCCTTTATATTATTTGTTATGTGAATCATATTTGTTATGGATGGGATGTATCTTATTCATATCCAGAATGATATCATGTCTTAAAACTTAATTTTTATTCATATAATGAAAATTAGTCTTGAATAGATACAATAGGGAATGAATCTCATCGCGTTCGTGGAGACGGTAATCTGTATGTACGCACGAGAAAAAATATCATTATTTGATTTTAAAATAATATATAATTGCATGGTATATCATATATACATAATCATTATTATTTTATATTTATTATTTACATGAATTACACATCATTATTATACCAATCCAAATAATAATGTATTGAATAACAATTACACCACGACATGGAGACCGTAATCCGTACATATGCACGTATGATGAAATTTCATTCAAATGATGGATAAAATAATTAATATAGATGTACCATATTTAGAATCACATCAAAATATATAGAAGATACTGGATTATTAATTTATAATGAAAATAAAAAAGAAAGAAGAAGTGTAAGAAGAAATGAACTTGAAAGAGGGTGGTGAAATTATTACCTCTTCTTCGGGTTCAACCTTTTGATTTGAAAAAAATTTCTCCTTAAGTTGGATTTATGACTAAAATAAGGCCTCTAGGATGAAGTGAGGGAAGTTGAGAGGATATTTTGGTAGGGTTTGACCGAGTGAAAAGGCATTGAAGGTTTGAATTAGAGAGAAGGGGGAGTGCCCTTTATAAGATGAGTGAGAGGTACCTTAGGAAAAGCTAGAAATATTATTTTATAATAAAACCATTTTCGGTTTCTAATGGATCCAAAATGGATTATTTAGAGGCAAAGGTGGGGATGGGTCGCAAAACACTCAACCAAAAGGTTTTATATATGTTTGGGTCCGTATATTAACTTTATCTTTTAGATTTAACTCTTAGTTAAATAGTTTGACATTTACCATGTCTCTTTGTATTTTTATATTATATAGTTAATAAAAAAACTATATACTTCCACGCATGCCTCAACTTGTTAATTAATGATACAACTATCATTATATATGTCCTTTGGCCGGACCATGGATATTTATGAATAGATAATCAATTAATAATATAATATTTGTTTTAAAACTCTTTTATGTAAATTTTGACACAATTTGGTATTTTGTTTGTCCTAAATTCATAACAGCATTATTTCTTTGAAAACAATTTTCTAACCAACCCTAATATGTCATATTAACCTAAAAAATTAGTTGAATTTATAAAAAGTCTCAAATTACATTTATTTGAATATTTATAATATCAATTATTTTAATATTTCATTAATTAAGTAATTACTGCATCACCGTTGTGTCATAAATAAATCAAATTATTTAATTTATAAAAACAATAAATAAAATAAATTTACGTTGGCAATATTATTAGCTTTCTAATAAATATTTATAATCAAATTTATCTTATGTATCACCCTATATTAAAAATGTTTAAGTTATAAAAAATTGATTTTAACTCTTTTAACTCTTCTTTAATTAAATAATAATAAATGTCCTAATCTAATCCATGTGTTCCAAAGAGGTTCATATTTTCTTCATGAGGTTGTTTTCGGTCGAATTATACTTAGACGATAGAAATAGGGCATGTGTTAGTGTAATAATAATATCATTTTTACCCTTAATTACCCGATTTACTATTAAATATGGTAAATAAAAGTAATAAGTTACTATTCACAAACAATTATTTTTATCTTATTGAACCAAATTTGACTCCATGATGTTAACTGTTACTCTCTTATTTTCAAAATTCCACTCACATAAGTGGTATAATTATGTTTTATGTGAATTTGCAAATTCTCCTAGGAGATGGGTAAAAGACGGTGAAAAGTTCAATAAACTTTTTATATATCTAAAATTATTATAAACTGACTCCAATGAAATACATTGAACATATATAGTATTATGTATCTATTTTGTCATAAAATAAACTTAAATAATACAAATAATTATTTAAATAGAAATTCAGTTTTAAACTATAACTCAGTGTTTTTTCCTTATTCATCAAAAATAGAACATTTTCAGAAAAATACCAAAAATTCACCCTAGGCTAATTTCGATTTTCTGAATCCAAAAATGAAGTCTATTTTGAAATATAAAGTTTATAAAATTTCAAAAAGTGGGTATTAGTATTCATAACGGCTAATTTGATTGGTTGTTGTGTGTGTTAGAACTCGAAGTAGCATACAACACACACTATTGTATTATTCAAAGTGAAGCATACCGTGGATGTTTGGGGTGTTACATTATAACCTACATCAAATAATTTCTTTCATAAAATTTCTAGAATATTTCTACATAAAAAGACTCGGGTGATACTTCATCATAAGTTCCTTTGGTTCCCACATTGCCTCTTACATCTTACGGTTTCTCCATAGAACTTTTACTAGACGAGTCATCCATTTTCTCAGCACTTGTTCCCTTGTATCCAGATCCTTGATAGGCTCTTCACAATAAGAAAAACCAGGTTCCAATTCTAATTCCTCAAATGTGAGTACATGTGTTGGGTCTGGCATGTATTTTGTCAACAGTGATACATGGAACACATCGTGAACTTTGGAAAGACATTGCGGCATTTCCAGAGGGTAAGATACAACCTCAATTTTATCTAGAATTTTGAATGGTCTGATGTAACTGGGACTCATTTTTCCCTTCTTACAGAAACATATAACACCGTTCCATAGAGATACCTTGAAGAAAACATGATCTCCTACCTGAAATTCCAAATCCTGCCTCCGGTTATCGGTATATATTTTCTGTCTACTTTGAGCTTCTTTGATGTGGGTTTGGATTACATTCACATTTTACATAATTTCCTCAACAAGTTCAGGGCCTACAAGTTTTATTTCACCAATATCATCCCAACATGTTTTTTTCTGAAATCTTGTTCCATATAACGTTTCATATGGTGCCATCAGAATACTTGAATAGAAGCTATTGTAATATGAAAATTCTACCAGAGGTAAATATTGATCCCACATACCCTGAATGTCAAGTGAATAAGATCTCAACATTTCTTCTAAGTTTTGAATAGACCATTCTAATTGTCCATCAGTTTGGGGGTGGTAGGCAGTGCTCAAACGAAGCTCAGTATCAAGGTATTTCTAAATACTTTTCCAAAATCTTGATGTAAAACGTGGATTATGATCTGAAAAAATCGATAGGTGTACTCCATTAAGTCTAACAACATCATTAATATATAGTCTTTCTAGACGTTCAAGTGGTAAATCTTCCATTATAGCAAGAAAATGTGTTGACTAGGTAAGACTATCAACAATGACCCATATTGAATCATTCCTTCTATGATTTTATGCTAGTCCCATGAAAAAGTCCATCATAATATTATCCCATTTCCACTCTAGTATGTGAAGAGGTTGCCTGACGCCTCCAGGATGTTTCCTTCTAGCTTTCACTTGTTGAAAAACTATACGTCTTGACAAAAAATCAGAAATCTCCCTCTCCTTGTTGTCCAACTAAAAATGTTCCTTCAAATCTCTTTACATTTTGGTGCTCCCAGGGTGTATAGAGAATATGGAACTATAAGCATCATCCAACAATTTTATTTTTAGATCAGGTATATCAGGAACACAAAGTCTCTACCCAAACATCAAAATTCCATATTTATACATAATTTTACCCAATCTCCCATCATTCACAGCATTAATCTTCTTTTGAAACTCTTCATCAATAGTTTGAGAACCCTTTATCCATTTTAGTAAAGATTATTTGGAAACTATTTGAAAAATAATTGATGTTTCAGATTCCATGCTTATTACCATATCAATCTTTACTGGATACATATATATATGATCCTTTTTGACTCTCATCTTGTTCAAAACTCAATGATCCTTTGTACTCAAAGCTTCTTCCACCTTATTTGCCTCCCTTGTGTGGTAGTGTATATGGAAATCATAATCCATTAGTAGTTCAAGCCATCACCTTTTCCTTATATTGATTTTATACTGTGAGAAAATATACTTCAAACTCTTTTGATTAGTATATATATCACATTTTTCACCATATAGATAGTGTCTCCTTATCCTAAATGAAAATATTAAAGATGCTAAATCAACATCATGAGTAGGATAGTATTGTTCATGAATTTCCTATTGTCCTGATGCATAAGCAATAACTCTATCATTTTGCATAAGGACAAAACCAATTTCTTTCTTCGAAGCATCATTATAAAAAACAAACCCATCATTCCCTGATGGTAGATTCAAAATAAGAGCATTGAATAATCCTCTATTTATTTCTTCAAAACATTCTTTACAATATGTTTTCCAAAAAAAAATTAACCCCTTTACTTGTGATCTCGGTTAATGGTTTAGCTAATTGGGAAAAATTGTGGACAAAACGTTGATAATAACCTGCTAAACCAATAAAACTGTGTACCTCAGTTATACTCGTCGGTGCCGGCCATTCCTGGATGTGCTTGGTCTTTGACAGATCAATATTGATTCTATCCTTAGAGAAAATATGGCCAATAAAAGAAATCTCCTGATGCCAGAATTCACACTTTCTAAACTTCCCATATAATTCATGTCTTCTAAGTGTCTCTAGAATAATGTGCATGTGATTTTCATGAACATCATAGATTTTTGAGTATACCAAGATATCATAAATAAATACCACTACAAAATCATCTACATATTCCTTTAAAACTCTTTTCATTAGATTCATGAATATAGAGTGTGAATTAGTCAATCCCAAAGTCATTACTGTAAACTCGCAATTCCCCTACATAGATTGAAATTTTGTCTTCAGAATGTCATCCTTCTTTACACACAACTGATGATATCTAGATCGAAGTTCAATCTTTGAAATGTATTGAGCTCTATGAAGATGGTCGAATAAATCATCAATGTGAGTAGGGGATACTTGTTCCTTATCATTATTGCATTGATCTCCCTGTAGTCAATGCACAACCTCAAAGATTCATCTTTATTCTTAACAAAAAGTATAGGGTCTCACCATGGAGAAACAATGGGGGTGAATAAATCCCTTATTAATCAATTCCTCTAATTTTTTCTTTAATTCCATTAATTCCACAGTGGTCATTCTATAAGGGTTCTTCGATATGGGCCTTGTACTAGGAATTAAATCAATAGAAAACTCAATTTCTCGTTCTAAAGTATTTCCAGGTTAATCTTCTGGAAACACATCAACATATTATTTCACAATAGGTACATCCTCTATTTAAACATTCATTTCCTCAACCACAGTAATTTCATTCTATTCCTACCTAATAATCGAAATTAGTTGAGATACTGGGGGTGGATCTAGATAAGAATTAGGTTGTGAGGATTCTTCTCTAAAGATGAGGTGTTCTATATCATCGTCATCAAAAATAATAACCTCCTTCTTCTTACAATAAATTTTAGCATCATGTTCCAAAATACAATCCATACTAAGTGTTATATCAAATTTAATAATGGTTATGACGATGAGATCAGCTGATAATGAACATTTATATGCTCTAATGGGGACAGATTCAAAAAACATTGTTGCAATGATAATTCCCTTAAGAGTTTTGACTAACAAATCCATTGTTAAATTAAATTTGAAATATCTAATTTTCTTAAAAAACTGGGAAGATATGAAACAATGAAATGATTCAGAATCAATTAAAGTATTTTCTAAACGTCAGGAAACCATTAAATTACCTGCCACCACGTCTTTCAAGGCTACAAGCTCAGTATTAGTGATTGCATAATCTTGGACTTGAGCCCATGGCCTTTTCTGAGGTATGTTCCCCTGACTCTTAGGACATTCATTTTTATAATGTTCAATCTCCCTACAATTGTAGCAATAGACATTGTTAGTGTCTTTCTTGCCCTTAAAATCACCAACCAGATGGCATTTCTGTCCACATTTGTAGCAAACACCTTTTCCTTTTAGACAGGAACCATGGTTCTTCCTTCCACAATTATCACAGGGTAGAAATTCAATTCTTCCCTTCTTCCAGGTTTCCTTATTTCCTTTCCCAGAGTGTTTATCAGATATCTTCTTCTCTTTCATCGATTTAAATTCATAAGACTTAGAAAATTCATTTTCTGTCTTGATAGCACACGAGACAATATTTTCGTTTGATGAGAAAGATTTTCATACTATTGATCAATAGGGAAATGGTTTTAATCCATCAAAGAAATGATAAATCTTACTTAGTGGGTTGCGTATATAATCTGATGCATGCCTCGTTAACATTATAAAGATAGTTTCATACTTTGCGACGTTCTCATCTTCCTTTTTCCTCAGACATCGAAATTGTCTTCCCATATCCGCTCGAAGGTCACGAGGAATGTATTTTTCTAGGAAAATTTCAGTAAACTCCCTCCATTACATATTTCATACTTCCTCGTCATCCTTTGTGTTTTAAATCAATGGCCACCATTGATTAGCATCTCCAATGAGGCGGTAAACTTCCATGACATCTTTTACCCTTTCGCTACTCCCCAAAGTGTGGAATATTTTCTCTAAGGAATTTATCTATTGCTCAGCCACTAATTGATTTTTACTCCAATTGAATGTCTGTGGTTGTTTCCTAATGAAGCGATCTGACATTGATCCTCTACGCTGCATATCTGGGTGCTCCATATGGGTAAGGTTTTTATTTAAAACCAAAGTGAGTTATCCCAGAATTGTGATATGCTGATTAGAACCATTTTTATCAACAGATCTACTATAATTATCTTGAGAATGAGGAAAATCCCTATATGGAGTGTGTGCATTTATAAGGTTTCCATTCCATCCACTAAGAGCCATTTCTAAACAATGGTATAAAATATATTAGTTTATGAATCCAAATACATAATTCCAATCTTCTAAAACACGTAAAATACAATGAAGAGTTTATTGATATAATAAATAATCATAAAAAAATTCATTGAGGAAGTATATACTCATAAATCCTTAAGATTGGTTTGATAATAAAATAATAAATATCCTAAGAATATCCCTTGGGAGTGTTGTAACCAAGAGTGCAGCATGGCCTGCTGTCATGCACCAGTTCCCGTTTGAGTCTAGATCAAAGCAGTGTTTTCGGGTTTTACCCCTTGATATATCTATGCCAGAGCCACCTCTACCTTCTCGTATCCACATTGGGATGTATTTCTCATAAAACTCACAAAATCTCTACAATACCAAAATTATAGGGATATCTTATATACTAATCCTCAAAGTCTATCTTTGGGCTATGTTCTCTAATCAGAGTTTATTTAAATCTAGTTTCCAAGATTTGTACTAAACTTCCTCTGATACCAACTGTAACACCTAGAACCCAGTTACCTAGAGTTGATGCATTATTACATAACATTGGCATGATCACAAGGAAATAATGTCTTGAAAGACTAACCAGTTTAGTATTATTGGAAACAAGATTCATACATAAGTTCAACTATAAAACTAGAACTAAAATACAACATGAATTTATTCCATTGGAAACATCCAACACTCCTTGATAATGCATGCAAGTCACTCAGAACAATATTCTTCATATCATAGGAAAATGAAACATATGAAAGGGTTGAGCTTAAACGCTCAGCAAGGGTAATCAATACAACAAAAGATAACATAAATACTAAGCATGATGAATAATTGAAACCTCAAGCCTTTAAAAAATATAAACATGAATAGTTTTATGGTTGGAATATGAGATGAGTAAATAACTCTATAATAAAACATAATCATGGGTATTCTACCAGTTGAATGACCACATGAACTATCAATATTATTTCCATAATTAAGGAATTTATAATGCCTGACATTCTGAATCATTTTGTCAAGGCCACAACCAATATGTCTAAAAATGATTAAGGCCTCGGCCAAAACCATATAAAAATTTTGGAAAGGCCTCGACCAATTCCACATCTAGTTGTCACATGAGACCTACTAATGCATAGTGAATCTATAGAGGGCTCCACCCATCACTTTCTAAGACCAATAAATTCCTCATATGAAAAGGTTTAAACAAAACATAAACATTCTTATTAAAACTAGCATATGAAATGTAAATATATTCTCTAGAAACCATTAATGGTATAAAAATAACAAATCAATAGTCAAACATATCACAAAACATTCAGTAAAATATGGAATTTTTTTATCATAATAAATCCACTTCAAATAATCTTAAAATAATCCAAAGGATGTTGACATAGATCAAATCAAAACAATTTGAGAGAAATATCTATTTTTCTAAAATTATTTAAAAGTCACATAATTATAAAAGAATGCATTTACATTGAAAATATTCTTATATGTTTGTAATGGAAGCTTCGACAATTTAATAACGCCGTAAAATAGCCGCACCAATCATATAAGTAAAAAAAAGACATTCTTAAATTAATTTTGTTGAAAAGGGTAAAAAGGACCATGTTTGGAAAACGACAGAAATATTCCTTTAAAAACACATAAGGGTATAAATGAATTTAATCCATTTTCTAGTAAATAGTAAAAATGTTTTGAGATACATTTTTAAGAAACATTGATGTGAATGATAAACAGGTCCCAGTAGATAATTACGTATAAACAACATCGGAAAATGAAGAGATTGTTGAATTTACCCTTACCTCATACTTTTCATTGGTAGAGGGTAGGTTAACATCCTGTATAATGGTGAAATAATTTTTATTAAATTATACAAGAATAATATACATTAATATTATATCATATATGATCTTCTAACATTGCTTTGTTAATAATATCCAAGTATTATTGTCGTTTCGAGTGTTAACGGATTCATTTTCCTTTGTATTATTTGTTATGTGAGTCATATTTATTATGGATGGGATGTATATTATTCATATTCAAAATTATATCAAGTATTTAAACATTATTTTTAATCATCTAATGAAAATTAGTCTTGAATGGATACGATGGGGATTAAATCTTATCACATTCGTGCAGACCGTAATATGTACGTACACACAATCGACAATATCATTCTTTGACATTATAATAATATATAATTGGATGGTATATCGTATATAAATAATCATTATCATGTTATATTTATTATTTACATGAATTAAATATCATTATTATACCCATCCAAATAATAATTTATTGAATAACAATTACACCACGACATTGAGATGGTAATTCATTCGTACGCACATATGGTGACATGTCTTCAAAGGACGGATAAAATAATGAATATGGATATACCATATTTATAATAACATAACATTTTATATAAGATATATGATTTATTCTTTTAGAATGGTAATAAAAAATAATGATGAAGTGGAAGAAGAAAAGAATGTGAAAGAGGGTATTGAAATTATTACCTCTTCTTCGGGTTCTTCCTTTTGATTTGATCAAAAGGGCTCCATAATATGGATTTCTGAATAAAGAAATTCCTCTAGGATGAATTGAGTTATGTTGAGAGGATATTTTTTTAGGGTTTGGCTGAGCCAAAATGCATTGAAGGTTTGAATTAGAGAGAATGGGGAGTGCCCTTTTATAAGAGGGGTGAGGGGCATCTTATGAAAAGGTAGAAATAATATTTTATAATAAAATAATTTTCCTTTTATAATGGCTCCAAAATGGATTATTTAAAGTATATGGTGGGTATGGGTCGAAAACCACTCAACCAATAGGTTTTAGACAGGTTTTGGTCACTATATTGACTTTATCTTTGAGATTTAACTCTTAGTTAATTAGTTTGAAATTTACCATGCCTATTTGTATTTTTACATTATATAGTTAATAAACATACTATATACTTCCAAGAAATCCTCAAGAGGTTCATTAATGATATATCTATTATTATATAAGTCCTTTTACTGATCCTTAGATTTTTAGGAATATAATATCAATTAATAATAAAATATTTGTTTTAAAAACACTTTTATGTAAATTTTGACAATAATTGGTATTTTGTTTTTTCTAAATTATAAAATCATTATTTCTTTTATTAAAATTAATATAAACAACACTAATATTTCATATTAAACTATAAAATTAGGGTAATTCATTAAAAGTCTTAAATTACATATATTTTAATATTTATAATATCAATTATTTTAATATTTCATTAATTAGGTAATTACCGTATCACCATTATGTCATAAATAAATTAAATTATTTAATGTCTAAAAATTATAAATAAAAAAATTATGTAGGAAATATTATTATATTTCTAATTAATATTTATACTCTAATTTATCTCATGTATGACCATATATTAAAAATGATTTAGTTATTAAACTTTGATTTTAACTCATTTAACTCTTCTTTGGATTAAATAATAATAAATGACCTAATCTAATCCAAGTGGACCAAAGTGGTTCATATTTTATTTCTAAGGTTGTTTTTGGTCTAATTATATTTATCCAATAGAATTAGGACATGTGTTAGAGTAATAATAATATCATTTTTACCCTTAATTACCCTATTTACTTGAAACAGTGGTAAATAAAATTAAAAAAGTTACTATTTAGAGAAAATTATTTTTATCTAATTGAAAAAAATAATAATCCTTAATGTTATCCGTGTCTCTATTATTTTCAAAATTCCAATCACAGAAGTGGTAAAATTATGTTTTATGTGAATTTTCAAATTCTTTTAAGAGATGGGTAAAAGACGGTGAAAAGTTCAATAAAATTTTTATATATCTAAAATTATTATAAACTGACACCAATGAATTTTATTGAACTTATAAAGGTATTATGTATCTATTTTGACCTAAAATAAATTTAAATAAAATAACTAATTATTTAAATAATATTTTGGTTTTAAATTATAACTAAGTGTTTTTTCACTATTCATAAAAAATTGAACGTTTTCAGAAAAATACAAAAAATTCACCCTAGGCTAATTTTGATATTTAGAATCCAAAAATGATGTCCATTTCGAAATATAAAATTTATATAATTTAAAAAAGCTGGTATTACTATTCATAACTACTAGTTTTAATGGTTGTGGTGTGTGTTAGAACTCGATGTTGCGTACAACAAACACTACTGTATTATTAAAAAGAAGTATATCATGGAATATTGGGTTATTACATGGACCCACACAGGTTCTCTAGGTGTTGGTCCACATAGGATCGCTTGGCAGTGAACCACAAAGGATCTCTATGTGCGGACCCACATAGGATCTCTAAGGGCTGACCCACATAAGATCGCTCGGTGCTGAACCGTACAAGATTGCTCGGTGTTGACCCATGCATGATTGCTCTTCATTCATCACATCACAACTAGCTACAAGGATCCATCACTACGGCCGCTTGTCTCCGAGAGGGTCCACTCTACGATCCCCTGTTTTATACCCCAACTGACACAAAGTCCCATGAAGTAGTATCAAAAAGGTCTTCCATATCATACGGGTCTCAATACAACATATGATGCTTTAATCGGATGCCCGATCTATAAGTTATTAGCCTATTAGTCTCGAGGTCCTGGTTCTATTCGTGGTCAATCCAACCCGATGGTTTTCCATCATTATTCAAATCTACTATGGGGTATAAAAAAAGGGATCGTCTTGCTTTAAGGTTTCTAGCTCTACAGACGGTTGGTCAAATGGTTGCACAGTTCCAAATATATGTCTGAATGTGTGTATGGGGGGAGGGGGGGTCAAAACTGGTCATGGTCTAGTCCGACCCATCCTAGGCCAACCCGGTTCGGGTCAACCTGACCCGACCTACGAGGTCCGGCCCGGCCCGTGTTGGGCGGCCTGGCCCGTGCTGGGCAGTTCGGCCTCGCAGCCTGTCATGGGCAGCAGTCTGCATGCTGGAAAAAGCCCACAGTGCAGTGCAAGGCTGTGAGGGCGGTGCGGAGGGCCGTGAGAGGCTGCTGTGGTCAGGAAGGCCGCGAGGGCCTAGAGGTCACAAGGGCACGAGGGCCGTAGAGGGATGTCGAGCGGTGAGGCAGTGGGGCCGTAGAGGGCCGTGGGGCTGCGAGGCTACGGGGCCGCTAGATCGGGTGGAGCCAAGGGAGGGAAAGGCTTTGGGACAGTGGGGCCCCAGGGCAGCGCGCGATGAAGATGGTGGAGACCGTGGGGCGGCGGCGACCGTGGGGCGGTGGTGGCTATGGGCAGCGGAACTCCATGGGCCGCAGAGGCCATGGGGTGGGGGAGGTCGCAGGTAGCAGAGCGCCGCAGGGCAGTGAGGCTGCAGGGCGTTGGAGGCCGCGGGGAAGCGGGGCGACGTGCCTGTGCTGGTGGCTGACTTGACTGGCCGCCCTTTGTTCTCCGTCTTCATCACGGTTGTCGAGTTCCACCAGTTCCAACCACTTGCACCGGTCATGGACACCATCGCGATGATCACACAAAATATCCACATGATTTGCGGAGGGGTCGGGTCATGTTTGTGTGACACATACCCTATGTGTTTGGGAAGTAGCACACGACTCAAGGAAGATGATTCAATTTGAGAGGGAAGTAAACATTGATCAAATCAAAACACAACCATATCTTGTTCGTTTGTTTACGTCTATGAGGAGGGAAGTACTATCGTCGATTGAAGACATCCCACATCAGAGGATGTTCTAAGGAAGAAATCGAATTCATGTGTTGGAGTTCTTCATTGGAGGAGCGTTCTTCGTTGGAGGAGCATTCTTCATGGAAGAAGATCTTTATTGGAGAAGTGTAATTCTCTCAAATTCTCTCTCCTTCTCCTTTCCCAAAATCCATCTCATAATCCAACAAAAAATAAATTAGCCAATATTATAGAATATGTTGGCATAATTTCAAATTGTTTTAATTAATTAATTTAATTGGTATAATTAATTAATTGGGGTGGTACCCTTAATGACGGGGGAGTTTAAGATGATTCCCCACATTTAAGAGGGAGTTCAAAGTGGGTTTAGTATCGGGTGGTCCCCACCACCATAACCACTCATTGGTGGTTTAGTTCTAGTTGTCCCCACCTATATAACATCTCATGGGATGTTTAGTTCTGGTGGAACCCACCTATCAAACCATCCAAATGGGAGTTTTCAACAAAAAGGAAGGAAAATAAAAGTGTGTTTTAGTTTATTTCTTTTCCACAAAAAAAAACCCAAAGTTCCATCTTTCACCCTCGACCTACTATGGTCGAGGTGAAGGAATCCTTAATAGAATACCGGCACTGTGAGTTCAATAGTACCCTCATATTTCAATTCTGATCACCGGTTAAAAATTTATAAAAAAAAACTCACATGTTTACTTAACGTACCAGAAATAAATTTTAGAAATTCATTATGGGCACTCCAGGCCTCGGAATCACGTGCCCTCAATTATAAAAGAATCATAAAATTCCCATATTATAAATATATTACATGGAAATTATGGGTCTTTACATGCTCCCATCCTCTGCGATTTACGTCCCAATAAGCCACAACTCAAAACTAAGAAAACATGTGGGGTTAATGGGCATGAATCTAAGCCTCCCACTCCAATGTTGTCTCATGGAGGTTCCCATGATGCCAACGAATGCGCACAAGTGGTATCAACAACCCATGAAGGAACCACTCCTATTGATCTTCAATCACTACTAGAACCTCGGTAAAAGTCACCACATCATCAACGTCCAACTCACCATGGTCAATGATGTGAGAAGGGTCATGCACGTATCTCCTGAGCTAGGATGTGTGGAAAACTTCTTGCACCCAATGCAACAGAGGTCGAAGATCTAAGCGGTAAGCCAACTTGCCAAAACAGGTGAAGACTAGAAATGGTACAATGAACCTCGGAGATAACATACCACCTTGGCTAAATCTCTTAAAACCTTATCAAGGTGAGACTCGTAGGAAGACGTGGTTACCATTCTTGAACTCCATAGGTCTCCATCTCCTGTCGGCATATGACTTCTGCCATCTCTGTGCAGTCTTCATTTTCTCCTAGATGATCTACACCTTATTGATGGTATCATGTACCATCTCTGGTCCTACTAGTGCAGACTCCCCTGGGTCAGACCCTAACCAAGGTGATCTACAAGGTCACCTGTACAATGCCTCAAAATGTGAAATCCCAATGGTGGAGTGAAAACTATTGTTTTATGAAAACACCACCAAAGGAAAGTGATCCTCCAAGTTGTGACCAAAGTCGAGGACGTAAGCACACATCATGTCCTCGATGGTCGGAATGGTCTGCTCATTCTAGAGATTCTTCTTAGGATTGAAGGTAGTACTTAGACGGATCTACATCATGAAAGCCTCATTCATCCCCTTCCATAGAGAAGAAGTAAAACATGTATCAGGATCGGAGACAATCGTAGATGGTAATCCATGTAGCTGCATAATCTCCTACACATAGCGGCATCAAAAGCTCTCTACTTAACCCTACTCTCTGATCGGTAGGAAGTGGGATGACTTGGTGAGTCGGTTGAAGATCACCCAAATCGAGTTATGGCCCATGGATGTAAATGGAAGTCTTATCTTGAAGTCCATGTATATCATGTACCATTTACACTCTAGGACCTATAAAGGCTCAACTAATCATGTTAGTACCTGATACTCGGCCTTCACTTACGGACAAGTGAGTCACCAAGAGACAAACACTGCAACTGAATTATTCATTCCTGGCCACTAGTGCTTTCATTGGATATCCTGGTACATCTTTGCCACTCTTGGATGTACCACTAGAGGGGACGTGTAAAACTCCCTCTTCACTTCCTCCTGAAGTGACTTTGGTTCCATGATACATCCTCTGAATAGGATGAAATGCTCCCCGCCTATATAAAATCCATCAGGTGCCTACCTTGTGGATATATGATCACATTGATCCTCACAATCAGATTCCCTATGCAGTGCCACCTTAACTCACAAAAGAAGTTGGGGAATGAATGTAAGAGAGTGAAGAAAATCTACTCCATCATGATCCACAAAGGATATCTGCAAAGCGTCCAGCAGCTCCATCACCTCACCTAGTAGCTGTATATCTGACCTTCTACTGAGTGAATCTTCTAAAATGTTCCAATTCCATGGAGTACAAACAATCTCGAAGTCTTAGTCCTACAGGAACTCAAGCCAACATCGTTGTCTCAGATTAAGGTCATTCTGAGAGAAGATATACCAGAGACTCTTGTGACCATCGTAAACTATAAAACACTTTCCCATCATCTAATGTTTACATATCTTCAAGATAAAGAAAACTTATACTAACTATAGGTCATGATTAGAATAGTTCTTCTCATGATGTCTCAGTTTTTGAGAACCTTATGCGATCACTGATCACTCTTGAAAACACTACTGGCATCTCTCTGACCACACGAATGGTTTCCCCTTTTCGTCAACGCTGAAAGTGGTGATGTAACTCAAGAGAAATATGGAAAAAACCTCTAGATATTTCTATCCAAACCCAAGAAACTCAATACATCCATCACACTCCTAGGTGTCTCCCAAGAAAGCACTACCTAAATCTTTGTTTATTATACTGCAACTCCAGCCTTTGATGTGACATGTCATAGAAAGTGAACCTCTTGGATCTAGAACTAACTCTTTGAGAGCATACCATAGAGTAGGTGCTCTCAGAGTGTGTCCAGTACTACCTTAAATTGATAGGCATGCTCCTCCTCAGTATCTGAGATGATCAGAATGTCATCGATGAAGGCTACTAGAAAGCGATCAAGGTATGGATGAAAGATCTTCTTCATGATTCCCATGAACACAGCTGGAGCATTGGTTACACCGAATTTCATATCCAAGAACTCGTAATGGCAGTATCAAAATCTGAATGCTATCTTCTATACATCCTAGTCTCATACTCTGAGCTCATGATAGCCTGATATGAGGTATATCATCGTGAACCATTGTGCTCCCTTCAGCTGATCAAAGAGGTTGTCAATCCTCGGGTGTGGGTACTTGTTCTTCATAGTAACCTGGTTCATGCGCCGATAGTCAATACAATGCCTCAAGCACCCATCCACCATCTTGGAGAACAAAATAGGGGCTTCCCAAGGAGATACACTACTCCAAATGAATCCCTTCCCCCAGAAGTCCTCTAGCTGTACCCGTAGCTCACAAAGCTTTGCAGGGAGCCATCTGATATGTTGGTGTAGATATTGCTGCCATCCCGAGGTACAAGTCAATGTAAAATTACACATCTCTATGAGGAGGTAGACCCGTAACGTCATCAGGGAAGACATCTTCGTACTGTTCCACCACTATAGGCTTTCTCATACTCTCCACCTCAATCCCTTCGAGGGTAACACTAGCCTAATGATGTGTAATCGGCTGCACTCTCCTCCGGGAAAATCCATCATGTGCTGCAAAGGCTCCCTTCTCACCAATGAAGGTAAACATGGTCCCATCTGTGCAGACACAACACACTTTGTGCCTAATATAGTCAATATGATCACGGATTGTAGATAACCAGTCCATTCCCAAGATGACATCGTAAGGCCTCGAAGAAGCTACTATGAGATCCCATCTGAAGCTCTCACCTCCTAGAGTAATCTCACACTGATGGAATCAGTGCGTAATAATTGAATCTACTCTCCTAGGTGTCTCTAGCTTTAATGATCGAGCCAACGGATCCGTCGGAATCTCTGATCTCTGAATGAGGGCAGTGGCAATAAATGAATGACCAGCATCAATTTCAATAAGTACTACAACTAAGATAGAATAGACTCAAATCATACCTAGTATCATCTCTAGAGTTCCTTGATCATAGGAATCAGCTACCTGAAGCTGAGCTCTACCCTCTCCGACTCCTCTCTATGGTCGGGGTGGACCACCTAGTGTTGGTGGCGGTAACATCTCAAATTGTTACCCACCGCCACCTACACAGCCAGCTCCTCTGCCGCGTCCTCCTGCTCCCTGTGGACCTCCTCTATCGAATCTCTATCTCTACCTAGGCGGTACTTCGACTATATTATGATCATCTGTATGCTGGTTCGGACAATCATGATCCATGTGACAATGCCTGCCACTTGTGTAACAGTTCCCGCTCCAAGAATGACATGCTCCACCTTGGGTTCCCCTCACAACATACCCTGAATCTAGTAGTCGTCAACCTATAGGTCTGGTCCTCTAGGACCTATGTGAAATATGTCTTCTGACAACTGTAGAAGAATTTGTTACGTGAATTCTGGTGTTGGGTCTTGCATATGGTGACTGCTCGGCAAGAATACTATCCCCTAAGAGGGCTCGATCTAAAACCCCTTCCTGTGTCGGGATGCTGAGTGAGGTAATCGAAGCCCTGATCTCCCACCTCAGTCCATGATCAAGGGTCCGAGCACTGAAAAATGTGTCCCACACAATAAATGTAGAGTATAATTAGTGTTCAATGATACTTATTGAGTACTAAGAAACAGTCATGCTACCATACTGCAGATGATGTAGCTCGTAAATGTGTGCTGCACAAAGAGGCACTGGAACAAAATCTGCATAAAACAGGATTTCAATGTATTCCCAAAGAAGTGTTACCTAATCATGAACCTAGATCATAATGATCCCCCATCTTCCTGCTACTAATTTTAGAGAACTGGCAGCAATGATCATCGTGAGATCGACTGGTGTTCCTACCAATTGAAATAATCTCACCATAGCCACCAGCCAATCCTTGGCCGCCTATGGGTTCATCTATCCCCTGAACCTGATTTTCCTCTGGCACTAGAACCTGTTCAACATGATCAACCGACATGAACCATATGCTACTTGGGCTGGTGGAATAGGTGGTCCAACGGGTAATGGTACTTCCAGTGGTTCTGCTGGTGCCTCTTCTGAAAGAAGGCCCTGTTTTGAAAACTTGTCAATCTGTGGACAATCAGTGTGTAGTACTCTCGGTACCCTAGATGGTTGTCTATATGGAGGCATCCTGAAATAAAATAGGTGTTCCAATGTTAATAATTAATACTTGATGAGCTGACTCAAATATATCACAATGAAAACTCTTCAAAACACACACGCAAAAAGTTTTTTCATGAATAGAGTCCAGAATTAGAAGTCAAGGTCCTGGTGTATGGAAACATCGGACGCCGCACAAATACTAGATTTCCAAAACTAATATCCAAACTCACTACACATAACACTATTGATGTTAAAAAGAATGATTAGTGTCTTATGTTCTACGGTAGAATAGACTCCTATGATACATATTTGTTACGACCCATCACCCGGGGCCCGTGTTGTGACTACCCCATGCCTGCCTTCCATAGGCTAGGGGATGGCGACTAGCATCGAAGGCCTGTTACCTAAAACTAGGAAGGAATTGAATTTATAACTTTTTTTCACACACAAAAAATAACACAACAAGATATGAACTAAAGTAAATTAAAAAGTAACCAGAGTGAGTATAGTAAGTAGAAGGGGCTAAAAGTCAAGATAAACTAGAAGGTACATGAAACTGAAAATACAAGTAAACTGGAACAGCTCCTATGAACACTCACCAAAGATCCTACCGGAAGAGTAGGTATAGCCCTCTATCGTCGTCTCAATAGTACACCTCGTCTAAGGTCTATCTCTGAGCTACCTCCAGTCCTGGTACTCTCGTCCTCAGTCAGCGCTGTCTGTCATCTCCACCAAACACAATGAAGTTCGGGCATAGCCCATGCATGGGTGTGTATAATGATACTCAATAGGGCCCTAGAGACCCTTATGGTCTCTCAAATTTCACAAAGGATGAACAAAAAAGCCTAAAATCAACTTACAACCCTAATGAGGTATATGACCATACATATACATTTGATATCAAGTAAAGCCATCTCAAACATGAAGAAAAATAAAGTCCAACTCAAAAACCCAAAGATAAATTTTTCTGTAAATAAAGGAACACCACGAATGTAAATACCACATAGGTATTCCACACAGTAGAATACCACCAAGGTATTACCTCAACGGAGAGTACCGCTTAGGTATGGATTCAGCTCACACCAGGTATAACTTAAGTACATTAGTATAAATTATTAGTTGGAACTACAAAATCATCTTAATCATTTAAGAGGCTCTGCTGCTAACCCACACAGGATCGCTCTGTGTTGACCCACACAGCATCGCTCAGTACTAACCCACACAGGATCGCTATGTGCTGACTCACACATGATCGCTCGGTGCAAGCCCACAGAGGATCATTAGGTGCTGATCCACAGAGGATCAGTAAGGGTCGGCCCACCCTATATCACAAGGTGCTTACCCACATAGGATCGATCGGTGCTGACTAATACAAGATACCTATGTGTTGTCCCAAACAGGATCTCTCGATGCTGACCCACATGTAATTTCTCTTCATTCTTCACATCACATCTAGCTACTGGTTTCCTGCACTACGATCGCTTGTCTCTGAGCGGGTCCGCTCCACAAGCCACTGGTAGATACTCTAACTACAATGAATTCCCACTAACTATTATGAAAAAGGACCCCCACATCATAGGGATATCAATGCAATAAAAGGTGCATCAATCAAGATGGTTGGTCTGCATGTTATTAGACTATTAGTCCCGAGGGACCAGTTGGATTCATGCTCGATCCAACCTGACCATTCCCCAATTATATCCAAATATCTAGTGGGGTATTCCAATGGAACCACATATATCTATGGTTTTTGGTGCCATAGACGGTTCATCAAATAGATGTTTGGTGCTAATGATATAACCAAATGTGCGTATTGGGTGTCAAAACTAGTTTGGGTCTGATCTGACCTAGCCTGGGCCAACCCTGTTTAGGTCGAACTAGCCCGTGATGGGCGACCTAGCCTAGGAAGCAGCCCATGGGGTGGGAGTGGATGAAGAGTATAATGAGGCCATGAGGGAGGCACAGAGGGATGTAAGGGCATCGTCGATCCTCTGGGGCCGTGACATGCACAAGAGCACAGAGATGGTGAGGGGGCTGTAGAGGGCCGCTGGGCAACAAGGATGTGCGGGGCCGTTGGGAGGTGAAGAGCCACGAGACGGTGAGGCTGAGGGATGGCGAGGTTGCAGGGCAGTGCCGGAAGTGGACATCGAAGTCCACGAGGAGGTGGTGACCACGGGGTGATGGTGGTCGTGGTCAGCAGAGAACCATGGGGTGCGAAATCCATGAGTGGGGGAGTGCTACAGGGAACAAAGAAGGCGGGGTGGTAAAGGCCGAAGGGGGGGGGGCAGAGGCCACATGTGGCAGAGTTCCATGGGGCGCAGAGGCTGTGTGTGTTGGAGTGCCGCGGGGCGTGAAGGTCACGGGGTGGTAGAGGCCGCATGGCGGCGGGGTATCATGCCTTGTCGAGCGGCCAAAATGCCCTGCCACCCTTTGATTGTCGCCTTCGTCATGATTCTTGAGTTCCACTAGTGCCAACTGCCAACACTAGCCACCGACACCATCTTGAAGATCATAGAAAATATCCACAAGAATTTCAGAGGGGCCGGGCCATGTTTGTATGGCCCATACCATCTGTGTTAGGGCGGTTGCATACAGATCAATTAATATGATTCAATGTGAGAGTGAATTTAACATTGATAAAATTAAAACCAACCCCTACCACATTTGTTTATTGACGTTGAGGAGGGAAGGATGATTGTCGATAGAGGATGTACCACATTAGAGGATGTCCTGAGGAATAAGTCGATGTCTTGCTACAACGTTTTTCATTTGATGAGCATTATTCATTAGAGGAGAGTTCTTTGTTGAAGAAGTTCTTCGTTGGAGAAGTGTAATTCTTCCAAAATATATCTCCTTCTCCTTTTCAAAAAACCTTCCCCCAATCCACCCAAAAATGAATTATCCAATATTATAGAATATGTTGCATAATTTCAAATTGGATTAATTAATTAATTGAATTGGTATAATTAATTAAAGGGGGTGGCACCATTAATATTGGGGGAGTTTAAGAGGCTTACCCACATTTAAGAGGGAGTTAAAGGGGGTTTTAGTCTTGGGTGGTACCCACCACCATAACCTTTCATGGTAGGTTTAGTTCTGGTGGTCTCCACCTCCAAAACCTCTGATGGGTGGTTTAGTTCTGGTGTTCACCACATCTTAAACCATCCACATGGGAGGTTTCAAAAAAAAGAAAAGAAAATAAAGGTTTGTTTTATTTTATTTCTATTTCCATGAAAAATCGAAAATTCTTTCTTTCACCCATGTCCAATTATGGTCAAGGTGAAGGTCTCCTTAAGCGAATATCGGTGCTGTGAGTTCAATGGTGAACTCAGATTTCAATTCCAAGCACCATTTCAAAAGTTCGAAAAACCCTCTCTCACTTTTTCTGAACATACCTGAAATAAAGTTCAGAAATTCAATCAAGGCACTCCATGCCTTAAAATCACACACCATAAATTTTCGATGACTTGTAAAATTACCATATAATAAAAAACATTTACATCGAAATTTCAGGTATTTAAATCCATGATCTCACGACTATTAGAATATACCGACATATTTTAATTTTTTTAACTATATAGTCATGGAAAAATCATTACATAAGATCCATATATATCATTGGTACATTAAAGAGTCTAGAAGGAATATCCACAAAAAGATAATCCCATATCTACTCTAAAATAATATCGTTGGAATATCTTCCCCCTTCACATACAACATATTGTATCCTAAACTAGTACAAATTATTTGAAAATACATTTCTCCCTAGATATGATCAAAAAAATCATCGATATGATGTAAATGGTATTTCTACCTAATACTTATATTATTCATAGCTCCATAATAAATTCCATTTCTCATTCATCAATGTTTGTTTTTAATAAATTAAATAAAAAAACCCATTGTGACGTTCTATGATGAATGATAAAGATACCATCACTTTTCATACATTAACATTACATAACATCTATACAATACATAAAATTTATACAAACACACTCCCAAAGTCTATACTAGTCTAGTGCCTTTGGAAACAAGGAAACATAAAAACTAGTGTGTAAGTGATCTTCATTATCTATAACTTTGTTCTTCTTGACTATAACCCTACTTAGAAACATTCCACCTAATACCTATATTCATAACATCAGGAAGAAAACATAAAAATGGATGAGATAAAATGGTCAATAAGGTTAAAAAGGGTGATATGTAAGAATAATCATGAGAATAAGGGTATGATAACATGACCATGGAAAAAAGAAGATCATACCATGTATATTAAATACCAGATAGATGAATCATAGCATATATGTTGGCAGTTCATAGGGAATGAATCATAAAGAAATAAAGAAAATAATCTATAAAATCATAATATTTGAATAAAGCATGGAATTGTGGAAGACACATAATAATATGTAATGATTTACATAGTAGTTAAGTCATTTCATTCATGATCATCTTAGTGGAAATGGTCTGTTACTGAACTCGGTTCACACCATATTTAGTCATGTATTAGTGAACCGAGTGTAATAAACCAGGTATATATATAATAACATGTTTTAAAATCTATTAATATTTATGAATAAGATATTTATTTTATGTTAAAGGGGAAGCTTTTTCAAATTGAATACTCGACACCCAACAACAGGTTTCTCATAAATATTACATTTCCATCAAAATTGAGTTATAAGAAAAAATAATATATTAAAATTTTTATTATTTTAAATGATAGAAAACACCTAGACATAGGAATAGTATGAATGAATAATATCAACAGAATATTGAAATATATTTTACACATGTTTAAATAATGAATCATTGGTTAGTAAATTTATTAGAAATGGAAATAAAAACCAATTGAATTTAAATGACGTGTTTTTTTATAAAAACATATTTAAAAGAGAATAATTTTGTTAATAAAATAATATAACTCTTTATGTATTTTTATTTCATAAAAATTATATGTTTTATATTTAACGTTATATTTTAAATCTACCTCACATATTTTTAAGATATGATATAATAACAAATTCAAATTTTCAAATAAATTAAATACTTTTCTAAAAATGCAGATTTACAGCCTTTTGGTGGAGAACATTTTTTATTTTAGTTTTTTACACCTTTATATGTTATATTTGAAAAAAATAATATTCTTCGTTATAATAAAAAAATAAAAGTTTACATTGTATGTATTGATGATATTTTTTTGATAAATATCAATTTTTTATGAATAATAAAATATACGACAAATTTTAATTGAAAACAACTTTTTCCATCGAGATAATTTATATGGTTAAATCAAGTTATTTAATGGTTTTAACGTATAAATGGAATATATTTTTATTTTTTAATCTAATGATGGTAATTGGAAGTAATTTCAAATTTTAATGGGATACAAACATATGTCATTCTTTTGGGAGTTTTTATTTCTTAAAAACCCGCTTTTTGGTTTGGACAATGGTAATTAAGTTTGTATTAATTTCTACCAATTATATTTTTGAAATTTTGAAAAATAGATTCCATATTTGGAATCAGGATGTATAAATCTTTTAAATTGTTACCTTTTATATTAGGATATTATTAATAGAAAATTCTGTGATTATTTTATTTATCATGGTTTAATGGTAAATCAGTTAAATAAGGGTAAAAAAATATATTATAATACCATAAAACTACCCTAACACTTGTAAAAAAAATTATTGGAGGAGATATTTCTAACCATGGGCATCCTTTATTCTATTTTGGGATCCCATATATCCACATGGATGTGATAGTGTCCTTTTATAATTATTTATTTAATGAAAATAGAAACATAACATAAACATGAATCCTTTTACTAAATCAATTTTTTATTGGCTAATATATGTGATATCATTAACAATAAATAGTTATTAGATTGATAAGAATATTTTTTATATCCAAATATTTTATTTGAACTTTTAGACATCATGTAAATAAATTTAATTATGACATAATGATGATGCATTGATTGCTTCATTAATAATTAATTTAAATAAATGATATTATAAATATTAAAATAAATATTATTTTACATAATATATGTCATATAATAATTCTCTTGGTTAATATGACTTTTTAGGATTGATTATGTGTTTCTTTCAAGGTAATCATGATAATATGTTTTTAAAATGTAAAGTATGATAGTGTCCAAAGATGAAATAATTCCTAACATAAAACATAAAATAGTTTATTAAATAATATTAAATTCCTATAAATATAAGACATGAAAAAATGGATATGATATGTCCAAATAAATGATAAATAACATTTTTGTGGGTCATCGGACATGATATGGAAAATACATTAACCCATAATTTTTGTATAACCTAATATCAATATAAGATTAAAAATCGTAAAATAAGATTAAAAAAAGATAAGGATAACAAATATATTCCAAAATTGAATAAAAAATATTTTATTATTGGTATTTGAACCAGAATCATATTATCTTTGAATTAAATTTTATTTGGACAAATTTTAATTTAAATTGAATTTATAATAAAATAATATTTCAAGACTTTCCTAATGTAACCCGCCCCCTTCTTATAAAAGTCCACCACCTCTGCCCACATAAATCCCACATATCAAGCCCCTTTTCTTGTCCAAATCCTTCGCAAATAAGCTATGATAATCTATCCCTTTCTCCTAGAAGCCTTACCATGGGAAGAAACCAATTCAACAAATCCTATTATCTCATATCAAAATAAGATACCCATTTTAGAGGATGTGTCTTCTCTAAAGATCATTTATTTTAATTTTATTCTTCACTCCCTATGCTCTTTTCTTTCTTTGATTACATAAAAACACTAGTATATTTAATATACTAGGATTTTTTATGATAAATATTTGATATAAACTTACACACACCTCTATATAATGGATAAAAATATAATATTTCTCTCCAGGACAAACTACTACCTCACGAAACGATGGTTGGTCAATTTTCCCCAACCACCTATCATGAAGGACATTATGATTAAAATTTATTTATATATGACATATATAATCTAAATTTTTTCTCTATGAATTTTTATTTTTCATTTAAAATATACCATTTTTCATTATATAATATGTATATACAATAACATCATTTGAGTAAGTACGGACTACCACACACTCAATGTGATATGGCTCATTCACAACAGACATTGATCATATAAAGGATGGATTTAATGAAATTATGTAATGTATAAAAAAAATTTATTTTATATTGGAATTATAATATACCGATTTATCATTTACTTTTCGTTTCACTAAATATAAAAAAGAAAGGAATGTACCATTTATGCATACATACGACTTACCATCTCCCCGAATGGTGCATTTCATTTCTTATATCAAAATATTATTGAATATTATAAATACATATATAATATATATAATTGATATATATGATATTTAAATCATGGCTAATATTTTGTATATAATGGAATTTTGACCACATGGACAATTTGTAATAATAACATGTTCATCATTGACTCATGAACCAAACATCATCAAAAGGACCGATATGAAATTGAATAATTATATGATTGTTACAACAATGTAATAAGTGATATAAAAGAACTCATAAAATTTAAAAATGTTTTTAAAAAATTATAAATTATCTTATGTTAATTATTTAGGGGGATAAATAATGAAGAAGACAAGTCAGACACAAGGTAAGGAAACATTTGACCCTCCTCTTTTATCATATACTTCTTTTATGTAATATCTTTTAGTTTACATATTATAATGTTGCGAAATTTTCTTCTATATCCTTATCTCTATACATTGTATGATTAAATGATGAGAAAATTTTTTCTCTATCATTAACTCATTTCTTAAATTTTTAAGTGATGCTATTAGGATACCGAATTTTCGTAAGGTAATTTCTAATCTGAAATTCCACTCTATGGGTTTTATGCATACTTCGTTGATTATATTATGGAAATATTATGTCTGGAATCACTATTTAATTATTTATGTTGTAATTTACACTTCCAATTGTGTGTGTATACTTTTTCTACACAAAATCATCCCATTTATAAATTTTTATGTCATTTATAGGAACATTGTAAGGTAAATCATAACCCAATATCCATTCATTGAGTTAAATATCCATGCCATTGGTTTTGATTTTCCAATAATATGTGTGAATGTCCTATGATTGTTTTACAATGAATGTCCTATTATATTTTGTGTATTTATATTTATCACACATAATTACGTCATTGATTTATCCTTAATCTATGGATATGATCTTTGTATGAGATTTTATCTCAATTTACATTCCACTAAGACTTGTTGTTATGCACCAATTCACTTTTAAATGGTGTATATACTATCATCTTACATATTATATCATGAAACTCCTTATTATCATGATATTATATGTTTTTTTAATTTTACTCTTTTATTATTTTTATTCATCTATTTCGAAAGCAGTGAGGGAACTTCGAAACCCAATTTTCATTCTTTTGGTTAATCTTCAACTTGTATATTATGTCGTTCTATAATTATGTGACAAATAACTTCTAATATCCTATACGGATATATTGAACCATTAATATCATATAAAGAATTTATAAAACCCTTTTTAAATTATATTTTTTAAAATTTTTATATTCTCATTAAAATTAATGTCTTTTTTGATGTTATTTTTAAATTATTTTCATTCAAGTGTTTCTCAATTGTTACGAGACTCTTTATTTAAAAAATATTTTTAAATGTTTTAAATATTTTTTTGTCTAAAAATTTCTCATTAATGTCCATGTTTTCGAATGTTTTTAAATATTTATTTATATGGACCTTAATGTTTTTAAATATTAAATTTCATTTAATGGTTTTATGGTGGTATGAGACACTTTAATTCCAAAATATCTTTGTTAAATGTTTTAAACGGTTTTTGGAAATGGATTGAATATTCCAATATCTTGAATATATTTATTGTGATTGATAAGTGTAATGGTTATAATTTCTATATTTTACGTGTTATGATTATGTAATGGTACATGGATAGTTGATGGTTGGTTACGTGATAAACCAAATACGAGTGGTTTTGGGATAAATCCAGGGTAGGTGAGCCCAAGATAGCTCTCTAATGTATTGGGTAACGTGACAAACATAATCATTGATGTTTTTCATTAAATAATTAGAGAATATACTATTATGGGTCTTCCAAACATTACTCTTTATGTATATATGAATGTTACAATGTATGTGTGTTATAGATTCCACAAGTTAACATTATGAATTTTGATTATGTAATATTCATATATCTTATGATTCCATGAGGTATGTTAACGATCTTCTCTTTTATGATTGAAATGAATGATTTATTTTATTTCTATACATTCATGAAAAAAAATTCATTCAATATTTTATATATATTAATAAGCCTTTTACCCTCATACCATGTTTTTGATATGTTTTTCATAGGGTATAAGGAAGGGTACGATAATGTAAGAATCCATGAAGATTTTTATCAAGAAAATACTTCTTATTTTAAGTAAGGAGTTTTATTATTATTAAAACATGGATTGGATAGATGTGTCTACATTTTAATATTTAAGGTTTAATGTAATAGTTATGTCTTAATTCCTTAAAAATCTACACCTAAAAATATCATCATTGTGAATTTTTTATATAACTCAATATTATGTAATGCTTAAGGATGGGACCTTATAGTTGGTATTAGAGGAAAGGATTAGACAACTTTGGAGATTATGTTGTTTTCTTCAGGGTTAGTGATAATATAATGGGTTTATAATTTTATGATATATTATATGTTTCATGACCTAAAACCACTTTTGAGGTTTTTTATTTCTAGGTGATTAATAGTATTTTTGATGATATTCAACATTAACTTAATTATGGGTTATTAATTTTTGTGATGAAAATTGTGAGATTGGAAATAACCATTGAGGTTAAATCATATTACTATTATTTTTGAGGATTTTATCATATTTTGTTGATGTTATTATAATTATTCAGTTTTTGAAAAAGAACCACACGCGGACCATGTGACAACCTGCTTCGCTAGCCAAAGGTGAGGGAATTGAACACAAAACCATTGTGTGATTTAGATTTATCACCTGCCAAAAAAACACATTATGTACCCTGTTAGTATAAATTATTTCTTTAGTTAAATGATTTTATGTAATAAAAATAGGTTGATTTTGGGAACATATGTTTTATGAAATGGTATCCTATGTAGAAGAATACTATTTGTGAAATATATGATAAATTTTATTTTGGTATATGTTTACTCTCTTGGGAACATTATATTCCTATGATAATTAGAATACTATGAGATTTAATTTTATGAGTAATGTTTGAATTTTTTTTGGAATAATATATGTTTTTATTATTGAAAAATGGTGATTTGGGTAGTTTTTGGAAAATTATTAACCTATCATAGAGAACATGTGATTAGGTTAATTAATTTTAATTTTACGAATTTAAGAGTAGTGGATGTTATTTGAAGATAAATGTTAAGATTTATTGTGGATGACTATGTGATAAAATCCTTATATATTTTGGGTTTCAATACTATTTTGGATTATTTTGAATAATTTTTGGGACAATAGTGTATTGAATGTTCATTGTTGAACTTTGGGTATTGTTTATTGAACTTTAGTGATTAAGAGTAGTATTTCTTTTAATAAAGGATAATTCTTCTATGGGATTATACTATTGGGTACAAACCATTTTGTTTGTGGTTAATGTTTCAAGAGAGGATGAATAGATATTCAATATTTTTTGATTATGTTATTCTATAGAAGTTTATTCATCATGAATTCTCATTGTTTGGAGAAAATTTTGACATTTTGGGGAAATTGATTAAATAATGAAACACAACTTTTCGAGTAATAATATATCATTATGATCATAGAATAGTTTTTAATAATATTATTTAACGTGATGAAAATGATCTCGAAGAAGAAATTTTATATTCTTTATTTTATCATCAAACATTTACCTAACCACAAATTTATGGTATTTTGGTGGTTAAAATTCTATGATTATGTACTCTATAACTCTATATTTGTCTATAAGATTTATATTGGCTTCCATATAATTTTTTCATACCAATAATCCTAGTATATGTAATCTCGGGTGACCATTCCACTTCCATTTATTTCTATTAATGTGATAGTTTTATTGCATCCTATTCTAATACTATATTTTCGTTGATGTTAATAAGCTTAATTTTTAAATTTTTATGATGAAATTTCCAGAAGAGGGGAATGATATAATGACTCAAGTATTTATAGAATAACACCTATTCATATCAATTGATATTTATGAATAATATAAAAATTTTATGTTAATGTGGACACCTTTTCTAATAGATTTGTTTTCACATAAAAATGGGTTTCTCCGAAATCATCCGTTGCACAAAAACATTGAGTTATACCGAAAAATAATACAATAAAAATACTATTATTTTTTTGGGTAGTTAAATCATATCTATTTCAATGGTGGGAGTTAATAATATCAACTAAATGTTGAAATATGGTTTAAAAATGTTTAAATAATTATTCTATGGTCACCCAATTTATTAGAAATAAAAATAAAAACCAATTGAATATAAAGCTTGTGTTTTTTATGAAAACCTATTTAAATATAAAAATTATATTTATAAAATATTATCACTATTCATTTATTTTTATTTCATTAAAAATATATCTTATATTTTCAATTTTATGTTTTAAATTCGTATTATATTTTTTATAGAAATAATATAACAACAAATTCAATTTTCTAGATAAAAGAAGTATTTTTCTAAAAATGTTGTTCTACCAATATTTGAGGGAATAACATTTTTAAATTTAGCTTATTAAACCCTTATATGTTATATTTGACCAAATAACCTTCTTATTTAGAATACGGACATAAACATTTACTCTCTAAGAATTTTTGATGTATTTCCAAAAAACAATCTTGTTTTGATTAATAGAAAAAATGCACTAAATTTTTATTGAAAACAATTTTTCCATCAGGATAATTTATATTGTTAAATCATATTACATAAGGGTTTTAAATAATAAATGGAATATATTTTTATCAAATTATTTAATTATGGTCATTGGATGTAATTTCACATTTTAATTGGATATAAACACATGTTAATATCTTTGTAGTTTTTACTTCTTTAAAACACCCATTTTGGTTTTGATAAAGGGATTTAATTTTCATATAATTTCATCCAATTTTGTATTTTGAATTTTGGAAAATGGATTTCATATTTTTAATCAGGATGTTCAAATTCTGTAAATAGTTACCTTTTGTTTTTGGTCAATATTAATAGTAACTTTAGTAATTATTTTAATTTCCATGGTTAAAGCTTAAATAAGGTAAATATAGGTAAAAATAATGTTATAATATTATATAACTACACTAACACATGTTATAATATGATTAGATGAGATAAATCCGACCATGTGAATCATTGGATCGATTTTTTGACCCCATGGATCAACTTGGTTTTGGTAGTGATATTTTATAATTTTTAATTTAAAGAAAATAGAAAAATAACCTAAACATGTATCTTCATAATAAAACAATTTTTATATGGGGATATATAAGGGATATCTTAGAAAATAAATAGTCATTATAAATATAAATATATTTCCAACATCATAATAATTTATTTATAATTTTTAGACATCATGTAAATAAATTTAATTATGACACAATGATGTTGCATTTATTCCATCATTAATAATTAATTCAGATAAATGAAATTATAAATATTAAAATATATATTATTTTACGTAATTAAAGTAATAAAGGAATTATATAGGTTAATATTATATGTTATTATTGATTCAGAGTTTTTTTCATAGAAATCAGGTTTTTATGAATTTATAAAAATGTAATGTATTAATAGTGTCCAAAATTGACATAATTCATATCATCAAAAAAATAGTTTATTTAATGATATTAAATTAATAAAATATAAGATTCTGAAAATGATTAAGATAAATCCACATATATCATAAATTACATTATATTGGGTCGTTCTATATGATATGGTAATTACATTAACCAACATTGTGTATATTACATGATATCACTATAATATTAAAAAGGCTAAATAAGGGTTAAACCAAAACGATAAGAATAAATAAATATTTCAAAAATGACTAGAAATTATTGAATTGTTGGTATTATAACCAAAATCATATTATCTTTGCATTAAATTATTTTTTGACCATTTTTAATTGAAATTGAATTTATAATAAATTAGTATTTGAAGACATTCCTAAAGTTCCCATCCTCCATTTTATAAAATGACACCACCTATAACCATATAAATCAAACATCTAAAGCCTCATATATCATCCAAATTATACTCAAATAATATAAAAACATCACTTAATTACTCCTAGTGGCCTTATCTTGGTTATAAGGCTATTCAAGGAAGTCATTTGGTTGAAATCCAAATATGTTACCCATTTTTGTGGTAGTATATTCTATAAAGTTCTTGTCATTTATTTTCCTAATTCACTCCCTTTGATCATCTTATTAATTGATAAAATATCAAAAATGTATCCTAAATATACTAGTATGTTTTTATGAGAATTTTGCAAACTAAACATTCACATACCTATATGTAATGGATATGAACATACTATTTCATTATATGATGAACTATTGCCTCATGAAATGATGATTGGTCAATTTTCCCCTACCACCTCAAATGGTGGACATTTTAGTCGAAATTTATTTTTTTATGTTATATATTATATTTATATTGTCTCTATTATTCTTAATTTTTCATTTATATCATATCTTTTTTATTTCCATACTGTGTAAATATCATTATTTGATTTGAGGAAGTGCGGACTACCGCCCCATCAATGTGTTATGACTCGTTAATTCCATAAATAGAACATATATAGATGGATTTAAGGAATTATGTAACATATATATAATATGATATTTTAATAGAATTATAATATATCTATGTATCATTTTGTTTTCATTCCATTAAATATTAAAAAGAAATTAAAGTAGTTTTCTTGCGTACATATGGCATACTGTCTCCAAGAATGGTGCATTTCAATTATTATCAACACAAGTTATGGAAAATTATAAATACATATATTATAGATATATATGATATAAATAATATTTTAATATTTAATAATATTCTGTAGATAATGGAATTTAGACCACATGGACAATTTGTAATAACTACATGGTCATATTTGACTGAAGTACAGAACATCGACAAAATGATCGACATGAACTTTCATAATTATATGATTGTTATGACAAGGTAAAAAGTGATATAAAAGGAATAATAGACATGAAAAAGGTTCCAAGTAATGTATAAATTAAGTAATGTTTATTATTCATGGATATAAGCAACGAACAAGGCAAGTTAGACTCAATGTAAAGGAACATTTAACTGTCCTCTTCTAATGAAAGCCTTTATTCTATTATGTATTTTAACATCCATTATCTAATGTTGGGGTATTTTATTATATAACCATATTTATGTAAATTATATGTCCATATAACAAGATAACCTTTCTTCACTAATCAGCTCATTTTCATATTTTTTATGTGATGTTATTAGGCTGCCGAATTTTCGTAAGGGAATTTCTAAACTCAATATCCACTAATTAGTTTTTATGCATACATTATTGATTATTTTATGACATGATTATGTGTGGAATTACTTTTTATTTAATTATGTTGCAATTTCTACGTCCCATTGTAAGGATATCCTTTTTATACAGATTATCACCCCATTGATAAATTCTTATGTAATTTATATGAACTTTGTACGACAAATCGTAACTCAATCTCCATTTATTGAGGTAAATATCCATGTCATTTGTTTTGTTCTTCCAAGAATATATGTGAATTACATATTATTATTTTCCAATTTTTGTCCTTTTATTTTTAGTTTACTTATATTTATAACATATAATTTTGTCATTTAATTATCCTTAATCCAAGGATAGGATATTTTTTAGGGATTTCGGGTGAATTTCATTCCATTGAGGATTTCTTGTTGTTATGAACCAACTCACATTTATATGGTGTATATTCTAATCTTTGTCTAACTATATCATTCATATATTTATTAACATTATATTATATCTTTTTTTAATGTTATACATTAATTATTTTTCTTCATGTATTTCTCAAGCAGTAAGGGAACTTTTTATCCCAATTTCCATTCATTGGGTAAATCTACTACTTCTTGATTATATTTTACTATGATTATGTGAGAAATAATTTTTGATATACTATATTTATATTTATAACCATTAATATCCAATAATGTGTTTATACAATTTTTTTGACATTTTATATCATGAATTTCTACATTCTCAGGATATTTAATGTATCATTTGATGTTATTATTTATTTATTATTATTCTACAATTTATCAAGTTTTACGAGACTATTTAACTAAAATATCATTTTATATATTTAATGTATATGTTTTTTAAAATTTTCTCATTAATGTCCATTATTTTGAAATTGTTTTCGGGATTTATTTATATAGACATTAATTTTTCTTAAATACTAGTTTCTTTTAAAAATTTCAAAGTGGTTTGGGATATATTGTTTCAAAAATATCGTTATTAAATATTTTAAATGGTTTTGTAAATGGATCTAATATTTCAATATCTTTAAATGAATTCTAATGATTGATAAATGTAATGTTTATAATTTTAACATTTTATCTGTTATGATTAGATAATGGTACATGGAAATTTTATGTGTGGTTATGTGATAAATCAAATATGAGTGGTTCCATGGTAAACCTAGGGTGGGTGGGCCAGATATATCTCTTCAATGAATTGGTTAATGTGATGGAGGTAAAAATTAATGTTTCTCATAATAGATTTATGGAATATGATGTGATGGGTATTCTAAATGTAACTCCATATATTGTTGTGACATCTGTGATGTAGTATGTCAGGGTTGAAACGATTTGGATTTACTTTTTATTATTTCTATGTTTTGTTTATAAATTTTATGATTTCATCATGTATGTTAAATATATTTTGTTTTATGATTGAAAATTATGATTTCTTTGGTTTGTATATATTCATGGACTAATTTTTTCTTTCTTTATTTTGTATCCCTTACTGAGATTTTTATTCTCATCCCATGTTTTTGAAATGTTTTAAACCTGGTAAATGGAAGGGTAAGAGAAATGAAGAATTCATGAAGATTATTATCATGAAAAAAATATTGTTTTAATTATAGATTTTTTTATTGTGAACAATTTTTTTGGAGTATAATTGTCTACTTTGTAATATTTTATATATGATGTAATATTTATGTCCTCATTATCTTAAACTGTAAAACTGTATAGATCCTCAATATGAATTCCTAACAGAACTAAAGATTATTTAATGTTTAAGTAAGGGGCCATATAACAATTTCAACCATCATTCTGGTCATGTATTATTGAACATATTTCATTTTCCATTCATCCACTAACACTGAACTGACTACATTTCTCGTTCCAACCATGTATATCTCAAGAGATATAAATCTTAACCCAATTCATTGGGGGGAGGTATATGTCCCCTCCATCTCATTGTGAAGAAAAACATACATATACCACAAAATGATAAACTATCATATCGTAAACCATGTTATTAAATGGGTATGACAAAAATTTAGTCATATCAGAACCTATAGAAAAAAAATAATGGTTTCACAATCATTCCATCGTACACATAACCCATCTAAATTAGTAGGTTTCAAAATCATATAACCATTTAATGATAAAGGAGTTTCATATGTATCGATATATTAATACATAAAAAATTCATGAAATAATATGAATGGACCCTTTTTATTATTTCCTTGATGGTCATGAGTAATATCAATATATGTCATCATATAAAGAAACTTACTTGGAATGATATTTTGAAAATAATTCCTGAGTAAAATATCATTTCTTCTTGAAAAACATTCATTAAAATATTAATCCTTTTAAAAACCATCTAATTTGAAAATACAATGAAACACTAGATATAATCCATGAAAAAAATTTGAAAATTTTTTTCCATGAAAAATTATAAAAGGATCTTCGAAATTTTTTGAAAACCATTTCTTTGAAAATACAATAAAAACATAAAAATGATGCTTGAAATCATCCAGAAAACCTTTTTACATGAAAAAATATAAAATAAACATGAAAAAAAGGAAAATAATTTTCTTTTAAAACATATAATAGAATCTTGAAATAATTTTGAAAATCATTTTCCTTAAAATCTTCTGAAAAAAACATGAAAACATTTTAAAAAAAATTTCCTTGAAAATAAATTTAAAACTATTTTCTATAAAAATAATCCATTAAATATGAAATGAATGATTCAATTGATGAAGATAAATATGTCCAATAATATCGTACGAGTTACAAAGAACATTATTTTTTTATAGTAAAAAAGATAGAAAAATGAATTATTCGGAAAGTGAAAAGAATGTTCCATTGAAAACATCTGAAAAATAAAATAAATATAAAAATTAAATTTAATTATAATTGGATAATAGTTGAATATTTTCACGACCCCCTCCCACAAAAGATGCCCCTCCAAAGCTGGAAATGGTGAAAGGGAGATAATGACCCCTGAGTCCCGCCTCCAGTAGGCCCCGAAGTGGAGACTACCACCAAGGGTATGAGTTTTCACAAATATGGGAGGCATTACCGTTTTTATTATTTAAGATCAGGAGATAGGAAAAGTCAACCACTAAAAACGAAAAGAACAAGTGTTTAGAAATAATCTCAAAACAATCCAACATACATATTTAAATAGTTTTGAAACAATGTACAGGTACAAGAAAGTTAAAAAAGTACAATACCAAAAGAAACAAGTACAACAAACTGTAGCAACTCCAACTGTCCAGACTTGTAGGGTCCCACACAGCCCTAGAAGTCCTCCTGGAAACCTGAAAGTAAACTTTGGGTGAGCATACAAGTATACTCAGTAGGGAAACCTAATGTTCTCGTGGACAAGTGGGGAGACATCCTAATGTCCCGTGAGAACAACAGAAGAAACCAAAACATAACAAGGAGTTCTATCCACCCAACCTCACAAGCCACACTAACCGAAAACACAATAACAACAGGTAGTAGTATATAAGAACAATATTATTGGGTACCACGCCCCATTTTCCCCCACTAGCTAGCTGCTCTTCCTAACGGCAAACATCCTGACGATACGACACTCTTGCAGCCCGCACAAACCTGGGACTCACAACCACGTATCTCGCCCGCACACACTTGGGCATCATCCCGAAGGTTCTTGGGAAATAATAAAACCTACCTAAAGAGTCTTGGGCTAAACCACCCCAATCGAAACCTACCCGATGAATCTTGGGTGTAAGGTCGCCTCATGCCATCACAACCTAGGGAAGAAGGAGCGCGAAAGAGCTAGTAACTAAGGGGAAAACACCCTCTCGGATGAAATGGGAGTGTTCAGCACTAAGTTCTCAACATGGTTGGGGTGCAATAAAACACAAAGATAAAGATATAAATATATATATATATATATCAAACACTCAGCCCAACCTATGGCTTCTAATCAGAGAACTGAGCACATGCCTGGGTACTGCTACTACGAAGCTTGCAAATAAAAAACAACCCCAACCCCATTTATGTTTTCATGTTTCAAAAGATTCATTTTATTAGTTCATTAACTAATGGGAAACAATCCACAACCAACCACATCGATCATTTATAAATCATATCCCTACCATCCACAAATAAAGTTTGGAAAACACATGCAACACAACTAAGTCCTTCTTTTTAACCAACCAGACCCCATTAATTATTATTCACATTCAACTATCATGCCCCACCATTCATTAAATCTTCCAATTTTATTTAATAATCACAACCCATAGTTTGTTCACATTCAAACCCATCCCTGCAGCCCCGCTGCCAACCACCATAACCACAACCACACCGTACATCATCATCCCTTGAATAACATTTACTGTAGCCCCACTTCCCATCACCAACATAGCATTCATACCAAACCATAACCACGCCAACTGTAGCCCCACTGCTTTCCCGATCCACAACAACCGTCAAAACACCCCCATCACATGCCACATATCCAATCCAACACCCACATGTTCATTATTCCATTTTGTTCAACTGGGGTGATCACACAACGGTCCCAGATTTTAAATCATCCAACTTTACGTGATTAACCAAATTCCACATTCAACAATGTTCCATTCACAAAAACAGTCTAGAAAGATAGGGAAACACTTAATTGCACAAGAAAAGGCCCCCAATGACCGTTATTTTCATTAGGCATAAGCCTATTCAATTCACGACATAATATCACAGGACATATATAAAGTAATAGTAATCACAAAACATCCCAACCCTGTTATATAATCCAGTTATTATCATTATTAAACTGGTTAAAATGTGTTTCATGTAATTAAGAGGACACCCACACCGTATGATTCACAATTTAGAGAGACGAAGGTAAAACCCCTACCTCAACAGGTTCTGATTACAACGCTCCCCCGGAACAACTTTAGAAGACGTCTTTCGGCGTCTGTCGCTTCAGGAAAAACCCGGAAAAACCTCCTTGGGTGGAAGATGTGAAGGAAAGGCTAATTGGATGACAACAGATCCAAGATCAGAGATTCCACCTCATCGTTACGATCATGTGGCCACTGACGGATCGTAAATCAGAGCTTGGACGAAGAAGTTATGGATTAAAGGAGCCTTCATGTCTCTTGGGAGAGCTTTGCTCGAGGGAATGGGGAGGAGAGGAGTGCGTTAAAAATGATGAGGGGCCCCTTCCTTTTATAGGCAATAAAAACACATGTAAATGGAATGTACTTTATTTTACACGGCGTGTACTTGTCCATTTCACACGATCACCACGCGGCTTCCAAGACGGCCTTCAACACAAGGTATACCCGGCAAGGGGGTGCACAACATGTAACCCTACAAGGCGTGTACTTACAAAATTTTGAAAATTGTGGGAAAATTCCATTTTACCCTCCAGAACACTTCATGACCCTCTTTCTGACAAAGGAATGGGCCAGACAGGTCTGGGCCATTATAAATATTTTTTTAAATACATTTTGGAAAACAAGATTTTCATATAACATAGATTTCTTTCTGAAGAGAGGGAAAAATATAGCATTCTTAAAAACACATTCTTAACAATACTATGTCATAAATAGTAGAATAAATTGTACTAATATATGAATATCATTAATAACTATATGTTAAAAAAATAATGATTGTTCTTTATTGATGGATCATATGATTTCATCCAATGATGCATAAACATAAAACATTTTGAATAGTGATGAGTTGCCTCAATAAACACTTATAACTTGGTAACATGGGGTCATAATATCCATGCAGGAAAAAAAATTCCTGAAGAATATAATATCAGTAAAATAAGTAAATTTATGATATAACATGTAAAATTAATGTATATACACCTTGAAATATAATCTAGGTGCATAATTAAACATGAGTTTCATATAAGTAAAATTGAGACAAAATTATTTCACTAATTTGGTAACTATTGAAGCTTAAACCTCATGAATGAATGATGATAAAATTCATATGTGAATTCACATAAATTTCTTTAAAAGGTATATATAATAAAATCTTGTTTATTACACACACCACACAAATGGAAAGAGTGGAAAACGTAACATGTATCTCACAGAAATAAAAAGTGAGATGAAAACCCCCAACCTTATGTCTTGACTCTCATCGCACTCATTAAAAACAACATTATTACAAATATATATTATTATAATTATTTTACATAAAAAATTATTTTATATTGTAACATATATTCTTTTATTTTGACCTTATATTACCCACATGTTTTCTATTCTATGTCAAAGTTTCACATCACATTAAATTCACATTATTTTTCACTTATGTCATTATTTTTTATATTGTTGGAAATTATATCTTTAATTATATAGTGGGAAACATGAGATAAATGTCATTTAAACATATTTGTTTATTATAATAATCTATATAATATATTATGAAATATATTACACCGTTCAATGAGACGGTAGACCATATGTACACATGAATGCTATTTTTGTTTAATTATATTTTTTAAAGAAAGAATCTAAAAGACATATATGTTTGTATATATATATATATATATCATTATTATAGTTCATTTATGAAATCATATATATCTTATATAGTCACCAAACCCATATTAAGGAAAATTTATGTATTGTATGAATGAATCATATCACTTTCAGTGGTCGGTAGTCCACAAAACCTTAAACGAAATTATTTTGTTAAAACAAAAAGGAATATTAAAAGACATGTTTTGTAAAAGTAATAAATAAAAATAAATAAATAATAAATATATTATATTATCAAAAATGTAGTGTTTTTATAATAATTTCATCCATGATAGGGGTTAAGGGAAATTGAAAAATCATCATTCAGTGAGGTGGTAGATCACCGTTCACATATTCATTATGTTCATTACCCAATTAATGGAGGTTTTGTAATGGTATGTCAAAACCATATCATAAAAAATTCCATGTATATTTTAGATACTAGTATTTTATACATGAATTTTATATATATAGTGGAGGGATGGAGAAATAAAATAAAATAAATGAGCTTAGGAGATGAGGTTACCTCTTAATCAGGTAACTCCTTTTGGGTTGTTCCAAATGGCTTCCTTGGGTTGACATATCAAAAAAGAAAGAATTATAGGATTATGTTTTGATTTATGGAAGCTTATTGGGAATATATTTTCTAATCATAACTGGTTTGAGAAGTGTGAAAAAGTGGGAGTGTTTTTGGTCATTTATATGGAATGAAAAGGACTCCCATGTAATTTTTGAAAACAAGTTAGGTGAAGTCATGTTATTACCTATGAAAGAGTCCTACCAAACCAAAATAAATCATTAATGGTATTTTTATTGATGAAAAATGGAAAAATTGGTTTTTATAGGTTTCAAGGTCACCTGGGATCCTAATATTAAGGTTTACTCACTAAATAAGCACAATCTGACCTTAATCTCTATGAATAATTTTAATCATATTACTAATAATTTTGATCAGAAATAAACATGATCTAATTAGAAGTAAAATATTGTATTTATTAAAATGGTTTTTTTCTAAATTCAATTCATATAATTGGAATATTTAATATAATTGTTAATCCCATATATGTGAAAAAATTACGAGTTTTTAAAGAAGAAATAATTTTAAATGTTTATTAAGATTTTATACTCTATATTAGAGTGAAATTGATTATAATGACCTAAAATGTATTAATATATGTATAATTTATATAATTTTACTTTAAATAAAAATGTATGTATAATTTAAGAACAATAATTATTTAAACATAAAGGTAGTTATTTACTAAAATGAAGTATTTTCACAATTCATCTGAAAATGGTGTTTCTCAAAAAAATCAAAAATAACCCTAAGATAATTTAGAAATTATAAAATAAAAAATGAATTTTATTTTATCAAAATAAATTTATAAATTGTATTAAATTCAATTTTACTATTTTTTATAGAAGGATAGTAAAATAATTTCATTTGAGAAAATAGTTTTTATAAACATATAATGCCTTTACCAAAAATTATATCTTTTATCGTCAATATGAATAATTTTTATAAAAATATTATAAAAAATATTTGAAATTAATTTATTACTATTCATAATAGTATTTTTAATGGCTTGGTTATAATTATTTAATTTAAAAAATTATAAAATTAAATTAAGGTTTCGTCAAAACATTAGTGTAGAGTGTAACATATGCCAAGTCATTGTTGCATATAAAATATGCAATGTAACTGTTCTGTAAAACATATGCAAGGTATATGTTTCATGTATCATATTCTGAGTTTTTGTCATTTAACTTATGCCATGTAAGTGTCGTGTGAAATGAATGTTTGACTTATTAAATTACAAGATAAAAATGAAATTTTAATTTATCTAAGAAGAGGCCCATAAAAACCTTGGGTGTTACATTCTTCCCCCCATAAAATTAATTTATTCCTAAAAATAATCAATAGGGTAAAAAACAAGGATAATTATTATTCATCATATCCTTAGGTTCTTACATAGCTTCCTATAACTGGTGTTTTATCCTAAAAACTATGACCAGGTGAGTGGTCTTGTTTTGTAGAACATTATCTGTATGATCTGAAATTTGAACATGCTACTCATCATTAGAATGATCCTTCTCTAGAGGTATGACCACTAAATTTAGAACATGTGAATTTTTAGGTAATTACTTCCATAGAGTAGATATATTTATCACATACTAGACTTGATTTAGATTTAGATGAATTTAATTGTGATAAGCTACAGTCCTGATATGATCAAAAATCTCAAATGGATCCGTATACCTAGGTCTAATTTTCCCTTTCTTCTGGAATCTCATAACTTTCTTCTGGGATGAGATTCATAGAAACAGGTTTTAATAGACATCAAATTATAAGTAATATCAGTGTTTATCAGCACAAATGTTCTGTGGACTTTGAGCTACCCTAATATATTGTTGAATGGATCTAACCTTCTCAAACATTTCTTCAATGATATTAGGTCCCAATTTCGTTCTTTCTACAACCTCATCCCAACACATTGGAGCTATACATTTCTTCCTATAGAGTTATTGAAAAGGTTCCACCTAAATGATTTTGTGAGTTCTACTATTGTATGAAAACTCAACTATAGGATGTTGCTGAACTAATCCCCTTTGAAATCCAGAGAATTAGATCTCAACATATTCTCTAGGGTTTGAATTGTTCTTTTAATCTGACCACATGTCTGAGGACGATATATAGTGCCAAAACACAATTCTATATCATTCTATTTCTAAAGGCTTCACCAGAACATTGAGTTAAACCTCATATACCAATTTTTTACAATAGAATTTGGTACACAATGCAACCTTACCACATACTTAATGTATATCTATGAATTATAATTAAAAGAGAATTATAATATAGAAGTGATGAATTTTGATGACTTGGTAAGGTGATAGACTACCAAACGTATAGAATTAAACCGATTACAGGTTTTGGGTATTCTAATGAAAAAATCCATAGTTATGTTCCCCCACATCCATTCAAGTATGGGTGATGGCTGAAACACCCCCTTTCACTTTTGTCTTTTAGCCTTATTCTGTAGGAATACCTAGAAATGGAAAACAAACTCTATGATATATCTCCTCATGTAATTCCACAAGATGTATTATTTCAATTCCATATACATTTTTGTACTTCTAGGAAAAAATAGTGAATGAAGAACTATGTGTCTACTCTAATAGCTCCATCAACATTTCTTTTATAGGAGAAACACATACATGGTTCTTGAACTATATAATTCCATCCTAATCAATGTTAATCTTAGGAAAATTTATAACTTTATTTTTCAAATATTCATCTTCCTTCTACACCTCCATAATCATCTCTTAGAAAGAGGATTGAAAATTCATTTGATAAAGATAACATTAACCCCTTCCTTCATTATTTCCAGATCCATCATTTTCAAATCCATAAATTTTGGATCTTTTTTAATCCTCATAATTGAAATTATAAAATGATCCTTTGGACATAAAGAATCAGACACTATGTTCTCTTTCATTGGGTGGTAATGTGTTAAGAAGTCATAATCATTTATCAACTCTCAAAATATTATATAATGCATTTTCAACTAATTATGTGTGAATATATATTTTATAATTTTTTTATATGTATATATATCACACTTTTCTTTATAAATATAGTGCCTCTATATCATTTTTTCTAAAATTACCACCTCTAACTCTAAATCATGAGTTGGGTAATGTTTCTCATGAATCATCAATAGTTGTAAGGAATAATTGATAACAATGTTATTATACACAATAAAACATTGAAATCCAATCATTGATGCATCTTTATAGATTAAAACGCCTTCATTAATACATGGTAATGTAATAATTGGTGCACTGACTAACCATCTCTTCAGTTCCTTGAAATTTTACTGTCATTCATTTGTCTAGAGGAACTTGACACCCTTCCGATTTAACATTGTCAGAGGATTAGATAGTCATGAAATATTCTCCACAAACATTCAATAATATCCAAAAAAACCATTAAATCTACAGATCTCAGTCATTGTGGTGGGTATAAGACAACATTAAATAGCCACTATATTTGATGGATCATTTTCTATACCATCTCTTGAGAGTATGCGACTAAAAAATAAAACATTCGACATAAAAAATTCACACTTTTAAAAAAAATCATTATGCTTATCCTTTATTAGGATCATTATTAAAATTATCATGTGATCTAAATTCCATTGGTTTCTCCTTGAATCGATAATAATATCATCTATAAAGACTACCACAAACAGATTGAGGTAATCTCTAAAAATTGTATTCATTTAATCAATGAAAATTATAGGGGAATTATTAAGACCAAAAGGAATCACTATGTAATCATAGTATCCATACCTTGTATGAAATAATGTATTGGTTATATCCTCTATCATTAACTTCACCACAAATATATATTTCATGATATTTCCCCTTGTCCCTCAGTATAATATTTTGCTGAAATAAATCATCATGACCATCCCTTGGGTTTTGGTATTATACCGCATAATTTCTATTATCTATACACTGATAGCATTAAACCGGGGGAGGTTCAACCTATGAGAATATTGAGCTAACATATTCCAATTAACTTGACAATAAATTTTTGTGTTCCATTCCATTTCGAACATAAAACATGAACTATACCCCTTTAGACGAATTCCACCGCACATATTCCCACATTTGGTGCATAATGTAAAACTAATCTTCCATGTCGCCATATTTTTTGGATTTATTTTTCAAATAAATATTATTTTTCCTTCCAAAATAATGACATTGAAATATGAATCCAACCTTCATTTCAACTTTCAATGCACAACACACAATATATTCATTGATAATATATTCTCTTAAGGCCAGTGCCTTTCTGAGACCCAGATTTAATCCACTGAAGAACCTATAAACATTACTTTTTGGTTGATTGATAAATCCTAAATCATTGAATTAAAGTCCTCTAAAGCTATCCTCATAGTTACCAATATATTTATCATCCATTTATTTCAACTCAAGGATCTATTCCTCTATATTGGTATTAATAATTTTAAGAAATTACATATTGAAAAATAAGTAATTGAACTCTTATCATTCCATGGATTCAATATCATATTTATGTCTAGTATTTATGAGTAGATTCCACCACTAATCTGATTTTCCTTCTAATAGATAATCATATATAATTAATTTATCATGATATGAACACTTGAAAATGGAGAATATATTTTTTCATTACAGCTAATTAATTTTTGTTGAAACAAGAGTTTTAGAAAACTATATGAAATAAGGCTTATGTTTCCTCAGGAATGACTCAACAAAATGTTGTTTAATCCTTTTATCATTTGTCAGTTCACCATGATTCGTAGATTGAAAAAGTTGTGTAATCATAACAACATGTTTTTTCATTCCATCTTCAATAAAATTCAGTTTCTCAGGAGAAAATTTATATAATATTCTATCTTAATCACCATTAACATTGTTCATTAGGGTTCCATCAATTTTCTAAAACCAAAATCATAGATTAAAAAACAATAATCATAATAAGGAACCACATAATCATGAAAATTCAATAATAGGATGTCTAAATTATGACGCCTCCATTAATATTCGATAGGTTAGGTTAATCCTATGTTATCCATAGCCAACATATAATTTAATCCATCATAATGGTTTGTTAAGAGTTTGAGATTTCCCAAAGCACATCCATTGGGTGTATCAAACCAATGGTGCATCAAGGGCCGTTTTCATGTACTAGATTACCCTAAGTAAGGCTCAAAATAACTTTTCAGATTTTTTACACCTAGGTTCAACTATTACAGAGCCACATCCAATTGTACTATCTATATAGGTACTTATTTCTAGGTATTCACTCACTCTATTATTTACCAAAATTCTATGAAATGTTCCTATACATTACATTATCTTTGGAATTATCTATAGACATTTCTTTAGGGCTATCATTATTTTTTCTTACCCTTGAATCTAATGTTTAACTAAACATTTTCCATAATATAAATTATAGAAAACCTTTATTTTCATTCAATAACATTAAATGATATTTTTAGAATACTTGAATCATTAAACAAAAATACACCCAAAGACTATACTAGTCTATTTCCTTAAAAAAACATGGGTACCTAAACGATAGTACATAAGTGAGATATTTTTTCTCCCACTAGGTTATTCTTAACTAGGAACCTTTTTAGACTCATCAAACATAATACATATCCTCAAAACCTAGTGATAGAATCATAAAAAGGGGTGAGATCAAAGGACATGTAAGGGTAAACAAGGGAGATATGTATATATAATCATCGGCATAAGGATATTAGAACATTATAATGAAATTAAATGATCATACCATGCATATATAAGATCATATACATAAATCATAGCCTAAATATTGGTAGTACATAAGGCATGAATCTTAAGGAAATAAATAAATAAGCTCTAAAAGCATAACATATGAACAAAACATGGAATTTTTGAAGACACATAATAATTTATAATTATTTTTTTAATAGTAATGGTATGGTTGGTGATACCATCTTAGTGGAAAGCATACTTTAATGAACTGGATTTACACCTCATTCCATCCCTGTATTACTAAATTGTGGTCACCCCTTATTCTAGTATTGTATTACTGTACATAGTTCATTTCATGTTCCATCCATGTTATACTGAACCTAGTTCATTTCTAATTCTATCCATGTATATATCAATAAATATAAATCTCTACCCAATGCATTGGATGTAGATATATTTTCCACCCTTTTCATACTGAAATCATACCTACTTATGCCAAAAATTCATAAACAATCATATATTAACCCATTAAATGAAATGGGTATCATAAAAGTCTAATTATATCATAACCTATGAAAAAATATAATGGTTTAATAATCATTTAATCATAATCATGACCTGTGAAAAGAAACATCCTTCAAAAGCATATAACCTGTGAAAGATAAATGAGTTTCATAGGCATCATTCCATCAAAACATGAACCCTTAAATAGACAATATAAATGAACCCATTGTATTATTTCATACAAGGGCATGAGTATCATTAATGTATGTCATCTTAGAAGAGAAATTACTAGGATGGATATTTTGAAAACATTTTGTGTGGAAAAATATACTTTATTCTTATAAAAATACTCTTTAAAACATAAATCCTTTTAAAAAACATTTTCATTTTAAATAATTTGAAAATTTTGAAATAAGTCGGGAAAAAATTTTGAAAATATTTTTACATAATCACTTATAAATGGATATTGATAATGTTTTGAAACCAATTTCATTGAATATACATTTAAAACATAAAAATCAAGCTTCAAATTAATTTTGAAATAATTTTCATTAAAAACTTATAAATTTATATTTAAAATATTTTTAAAGAATTTTTCCATTAAAACTTATAATTGAATAATTTAAGCATTCTGAAAACCATATTACTTGAAATCATTTAAATAAAACTGTAAAAAATTCTTAGAATCATTTTCCATGAAAACTTATAATCGATGAAGTAAAAATGTTAAAAAAATCAGTGAAAAAATAGTTGAATTTTTTTTTATAAATCTTGTCATTTAGTCTAGAATAGATAACTTCAATGTATTGATGACCGATAAATCCATACCTGTCATATGATGTAAAAAAATTCCATTTACATCGAAAAGAATGTTAGAAAAATTTCATGTTCAAAAAGTGAATATATGATTCCTTTGAAAACATTACAGAAAGGAATGAATAGAAAATGTTTATTTTAATTATCTCAAGAGAATAGTATAATTTTCTTGGAATCCCTTTCTGGAAAACATGATTTTAAATGAACACATATTTTCAACTAAAGTGAGGATAATGTTCTGATTTCTTAACAAGAATTGTTTAACTATATTATATAAAAGAGAGTGTGTGAAATTGTTCCAATATATGAATAAATCATTAATAACTATATGATAATAATTTTCATGAATGTTCTTGAGATATGGATTATAATATTTCCACAAAGGAAGCGTAAACATAAATAATCATGGAATGTTATGAGATTTTTTCAATAAACACTTATATCATGGTAATATTGGATCATTCTCTCCAAGTAAAAAAATTTAATCACATGAAGCTTAAAATAACATGAAATTATTGAAATTCATGATATAATATTTAAAATTTAAGTATACACACCTCCAGAAATATGTTAGGCGCCTAACAAAAAATGTGTCTACAAGAAGGAAAATTGAGACAAAACTATTTCACTGATATTGTTACATTTAAAAATTAAACCCCATAAAATAAATATCATAAAATGGATATGTGAATATAAATAAATTTAAGTATAAGATAAATATAATACAATCAAGGGTAGTAAATACCCCAAATAAGATGATAGAGTGGTGAATATAACATGTATCTTGTGGAAATAATAAGTGAGATGAAATCCCCTTACCTTGTGTCTTGACTCTCGTTGTACCCATTGAGGGAACCTATATAATAAAAAAAATTATTATAAATATTTTACAGAACCATGTTATTGTATATAGTACCAAATATGGTTTTATTGTGACTTTATATTACACCATTGTTTACTATCCTATGTTAAGGTTTCACATTAGATAATATTTGTTTTATTCTTAACATTTCTCTTATTTTGTTATATATTTGGCCTTTATATCATGATTTCTAGAGTTTAAAACATGATATAAATATATTCTATATACAGTATATGTTTATTATAATAGTCTATAGAATGTAATTATGAAATATATTACACCATTCTTGGTGACGGTAGGTTGTACGTACGCATGAACATTATTTCTTTTTAATTATCTTTTTGAAGGAATGAAAGTAAAAGACATATATGTGTATATGTAAATATAAGTAATTTTTATAGTATACTTATGATATCATATGTGTAAGGGCCTTAACGTAGTTTTCTAATGTCATTGAATTATTTTATTACGTTGGAATATAAACAAAAAAGTCATACCCTGAAAGAATGAATAGTTTTATAGAATTGGAAAACCAGATACATACATAAGTTGACCATTAAAATGTGAAAGGAAATATCAAATAACAACTTATTTGGAATCAAACATAGTCGCATTGATTATCCTTTTAATTTCTTAATTATATACTTCATCAGAAATTTTGAAAAATAAAACTTGTGAATGGGGTGAGCTCAGATGCTCTGTAAGGGTGAATAATATAGTAGAATAAAATTTAAACACAAACACTAGGTACGATGAAGAACTAAAAATGCATACCTTTAAGAATATACTTGAACATATTACTGCTAGAATAAAAACATACTAAATAATGAAATAAAAAATGACCATGGATATTATACTAGTCGAATAATCACACAAACTATCAATCATTAGTTTCATAATGATCGAAATAACTAATGAAGAAAATTCTAAAATATACCATAAAGGATACAACCACGACATTTGAAAATGATTAAGGCCTTGACCAAAACCATATTTGAAGGAGGGATAAGTATCGACCATGTCCATATCTATTTTTCCTCATGAGATCTATCGATTAAACTAGAGGATATAGAGATCCCCACCCATCACATTCTATGAGAAATGCATTCCTTATATAAAAGGCGCTAAATGTAAACCACCTGAACATATGAAATAATATTCCCAAATATGTACACATAAACACTAACTATTTATAGTTTTATAGTGAATGGTATCATGATAGAACAACCATATTCAAACTGATCATAAACAATTTAATACCTTATGATATATAATATAAATAATATATTAACATCAATAAGTCATAAAATTCCATAGAGGCGATTGATTAGACAAATAAACTCTAATAAAATCAGCCAATATTTTTCTTGAGAGAAATAAACTTATGCAATTTAAAGAAGAGTCCTTTTGGAAATATATTTTCATGATACCAAAATTGAACTACATTTTTTCCATGATAAAATGTGTGGTTGTTGAAAATATTTTTTGGCTAAAATCATATTATATATTGCACCTAAAAATAGATCTGAATATGAGAAGACTTCTGGAAACGACCTAGTTTATCGAGAAGAATGTTTTGAAATATCATTTTAAAACATATAAGTACACATACATTAATGAAAGATTATTTATGGTACACATATATTGGACATTAAAACAGATTTTGTGAGAAGCTTTTTTTAATAAATAATAATTTCATTGAGGTATGTAGAGAATAAGAGTAACATGAATGAAAAATGGTGGTTCTATTAGAAAATCCTCACCTTATGGCTCAATGTAATCTTCACATGACCTTAATGTCCTGAGTAATCAAATTAAATAAATTAATTAACTTATTAATATCATTAAATAAATATATTTAATTGATTATATTTTTATTAAGTTCATTTATTGCCTTATTTATCTGTTATAAGATTGAATTCCATCATTCTAGAGTGTTCTTTTCAGTGATTTCAGGATCAGTTCACTTGATTATATGTAATTTATTTTAAATATATTTGATATAATTCTCAATAATTAAACCTATATATCATTAATGATAATAAATCAGTTTAAATGGATATATATATTACCTCATTACATGGTATGAGAATGGTTTATTAGATATAACATTAGTTATAACTATTTAGATTATTTTGGTGGTATTATGATTGATACATCCTAGTTTGTCGCATTAATTAGTAATATATATACAGGTTCCAAAACATTCAAAAGATAAAATAAATATATTATGATCTATTTCAACCATAAAAATGGTTTTATGACCATCCAAGAAGTCGATAATATAAATTAGAAACCCATTCTCATTGAATGAGATCAATTAACTCATCTCAAATGGTGTTTTCATTTTTATATAAATGGTGGGGAAATGAGAGATGATGATGAATTATTCCTTATCATAAATTATTTATAGTATTGTTATGGTACTATAGTTATCATACCATTTGGATGAGGGGAGTTGAGGGGAGAAAAATAACATAATGGAACTTGAAAGAAAAAGAGAAATTTAGAAATCCCTTGTTTAAAATTCGGCATCCTAACAACGTCACATAAAAATTCATAAAATATGTTGATGGGAGAATAAAGTTTATATAATAATTGTTACATAATATTGACAATAAGGGGGATATATAACGACATATACCAACTTATTTAAGGGGAAATTAAAATGAAATAACATAAAAAGTGTATGTGAAAAAGATAAGGGTGGTAAATTCCTTTACCTTGTAGAGTAACTCTTTAAATGTGAAGAACGAGGCCTTGGGGGCTTAATGACAACTAGGGAGGACTCTTAGAGAGGTAAAAATAAACTGTCTTTGAAGAGGATGAAATTATATTGAATGTAAAGGAATAAATGGGTAGGTATTTATTCCTAAAATGAGGGAATGTTTTATTAATTTCTGGGGACACCTCAACGGTGTTATTTTCAACCCATGGGATTTTAATGGTATTTTCCCATGGTATTGGACAAATGGAACATGTAATATCATATATTAACTTTAAAAAGTCAAACATAATTTTATATTAATAATTTCATTATTACAAATCAATTAAACATACAAAAAACTGAAAAATATTATTTTACTATTACTAAAAAACTAAAGTATTTTATAAAATTCCTAAAAAATCATTGTATCCTAATATAAAAGTAATAAATTAAAAAAATGAAAATATTTTATCATAATAGTTTTGTAAATATAAATTTTTTTAATTTTATCTATGAAAATAAGTATTTATTAAAAATAATAGTGGATATAAAATGTATAGTTGTAACAGTCCATGATTTCATAGTATGTTATCTTTTCAAAGAAACTCAATAACTTGAACTAGACACAACATAGAGTTCGAGATCACCAAAACTTACCAAACTAGACATTAAAAAATAAGATATGAATAGTATTAACTTCATTTTGAATATTATACACTATATATAATTTTAACATCTATATTATTTCATTCTTAGACATAATATAAGAACAAATTCATTTTTTCAGATAAAATAAGTATTTTTTTAAAAAGCTATTTTACCACCGTTTATTGGAGAACACTTTTTAAAACCAATATTTGGAAGATTTATATATTTAATATGAAGAAATTAAATTTTTCAATAGAAAAGAGACATAAAAATTGAGTTTGGATAAATGTTTTGTACTTTTCTGATAACTTTAATATTATGATGAATAGTGAAAACTACTATGTTTTAATTGAAAAAAATTTTCTAATAAAAATAATTTATAGTTTTATATTATTAATTATAAAGGTATTTAATTATAAATAGATTATAGTTTTTTAATTTAAGACAATGTAGGCCATTATATATAATTTCACATTTAAATTTGACATAAACACATGTCAATCTTTTGATAGTTTTTACTTTTTCAAAAAACATGTGTTTGATTTTGATGATGAGAATTAATATTAAAATAATATATGAAACTTCTATGTTTTTAATTTGGTTAAATAGACTTTATTTTTGAATTCGGAATATCAAAATTAGATTTGGGTGAATTTTGGTATTTTTCTAAAAACATTAAATTTTTTATGAATAGTGAAAAACACATAGTTATTATTTAAAAACAACTTTTTATTAATATATTAATTATTCTTTTTTTTTATTTTAATTTAAAATAGATATATAATACCTAAATAACTTTAATGTAATTTATTGGAGTCAATTTATATTAAAATCACATGTATAAAATTTTATTGTAATTTTTTATCCAATTTAACCCACCTTCTAAGAGCATTTGCAAATTAGCATAAAACATTATTTTACCACATCAGTACATAGTATTTCAAATATTCGAGAGACCCAGTTAATATCAAAAAATAATATTTGGTTCAATAGGATGAAAATTATTTTTGGTGAATAGTATATTTTGACTTTTATTTTCCACGGTTAAAAGTTAATGTGGTAATTATGGGTAAAAATGATATCATAATTACCCTAACACATGTCCTAATTCTATTGAATAAGTATAATTCGACAAAATAAGACTTTAGGAATAAATATGATCTTATTTGGTCCACTTATATTAGATTGGGACATTTAATATTATTTTATATAAAGAAGAGTTAAAATAATTAAATTCAAAGGTTAATAACTAGTCCATTTTATATAGGGAAACACCGAATATAAATTCTACTATAAATATTCATTAGAAAGATAAAAATATTTTCTACATCTTGGTATTTTATTTATAATATTTATACATCAAATAATAAAATTTATTTAGGACACAATGATGATGTAGTAATTACCTTGTTAATGAGAAAATCATATAAATGTTATTATAAATATTAAAATAAATATAATTTCAAAGTTTCTATGGCATATATTAATTTTATTGGTGAATATGACATGTTAGGATTTATTAAATGTATCTTTTTCGAATTAATCATGTTGTGATGACTTTCACAAACACCAAAGAAGAAATAGTGTCAAAATTTACATAAATGAGTTTTCAAAAAGAAATATTATATTATTAAATTATATAATATTCCTAAAAATCTATGGTTAGGCCAATGAGATTAAATAATTTTATGTATGTAATTAAATACCCTATTTTGGTTCTCATGGATGTTGATAGTATGTTTATTAAACATATATTTTAAGAATACAAGAAGATACAATAAAAGATAAAGTTTCTAAATAAGAGTTAAATCTAAAAGATACAGTAAATATGGTGTCCTAAACCTGTCTAAAACCAATTGGTTTTCTGGTTTTCTACCCATAAAAACCATATCCTATAAATATATTATTTTACATCCATTAGAAACTTTAAATTATTTTTTTTTCAAAAGTCCCCCTCCCCAATATTATAAATGGTTACTTCTCCCTTCTCGCAAAATCACACATCCAAAGCCATTTGGCTCTTCCATCCCTTTCCCAAATATCCTCCCAACATCCTTCACATAAACCATGATTCCTTAATTTTATGAGAAATCCAATCTAAGGAGCCATTTTGTCATCTCATAAGGAAACACCCGAAGAAGAGGTAATAATTTCATCACCCTCTTTCAAGTTCTTTTCATCTTCAACCTCATCTTTCTTTGTTTTTTACACAAGGAAATATTCACTCAAGTACCTCATACATATTGTGATGTCATTTTAAATATTTTTCAACAAAATATTTTATTCCAACCATCCTCTAAATGAATAAGTCACCATACATGAGTATGTACAGTGTACCGTATCCACGTCATGATATAGTTTGTTATTCAAACACATCATTATTTGGATGTGTATAATAATGAATATAATTTATTTAAATAATAAATATAACATGTTAATTATTCTATATATATGATATACCATCAAATTACATACTAATTAACCATAAATATAATGATATTGTCCCTCATGTGTACGTACGAATTACCATCTCAACGATTCTATGAGATTCATTCCCACGTTCACCATTCGACTATGATAACAAAAAAAAAATTATTACTAAGTATGTAATATATTAAATAATAACTCTACTGGATATATATATGTATTTATTTTTTTACCTACATATAACTAATTCACATACTTCCGTTCAATATGATAAGAAAATGGAAACAACATTTATGCGTACGTGCGGCCAACCATCTCAAAAAACAGTGCCTTACATTTCATATTTCTATCTATTATACATATTTATATTCTAAATATGTATAATATATAAATCGTTTTTTATATTTTATAAGTATGTAAATCATGATCTAAATTATATGATCAAGAATAACAGGTTATATCACGTACGATAAAGAAAGAGATTATTACCCGAAATGTTAATTTAACACAGAAATAATTATTAAATGGGAAGTATAAAATAATAAATGAATTATGTATGATATAATAAATATGAATATGGTTATGTTATAATATATTCATGCAAGAGATAATTTTTTAATTTTCCATGCAATACATCTCTGTCTGGATATGAGAAGGTAGTGGCGGCTCTAAACAGATGTACCTAGGATTGAAAACTCCGACATAGAGTTTCGGGCTTGACCTGGGGTATCCTGGTACACAAAAATGAGCCTTACTGCACTCTTGGTTATGAAACTCCCAGGGAATATGCTTAGGATAATTCACATTTTCATTACAAGCCATTATGAAGGTTTTATGAGTAAATACTCTCTCTAATAAAACATTTTATGATTATACATTATATGAATAATCTCTAAAATTTACATTAGGTATTTTACAAGTTTGGAATTATGCATTTCTATTAAAAAACAAACCTAGTGTATGCCATTGTTTAGAAATGCATCATTTTAGAAAGAATGAGAACTCCAACAATACACATGATCTAATGATTATGAAGGGTCATATCTTTCATGGTATTAAGCCAACATTTAGAAGGGAAATACTCTCTTACGTATTCTCATCATATGAAGAAATAGTATCACGTGTTAACAAGATAATTAAATAATTCCAAGAGTCCTATGGATTTGAAGGTAAGAAAGAGAAGTAAATGATAGAAGAGGTAATGATTGATAAATGGATGAGGGGAAAGAAGTATTTTCTTATATGTGATAACTGTGGAAAAAATAAACATTTAAACTCCATAAAGGGAATGGCAGTTTTTTATATGTGTGGGGAAAATGACACCATGTTCGTGATTTCAGTGGTAACAAAAAGATTTAAAATATACAATTCATCATCTGTAAGGAGTCGGGACACTACGCGAATCAATGTCCAAATAATCAGAGTATACCCCAAATTCTGCTATTGGATAACAATCAAGTTATGATACTACCAAAGTTGAAGGGGAATGACTAGATTTCATATGTTTTTATTAAATTATTGTGTCATTTTAGTATTGTATTATTTATGTACATGGTATAATAATTATAGATTATAAAAGTATTGTACTGTAGTGATATTTAATTAAGGACTTAAGATTGTGTGGAACGAAGAAAAGGGTCTCAATAGCATGATAAATGTTTTTGGAAAATATATGTTTAATAGAAATATGAACAATAATATGGTTTTGATATAGAGGTAGTGATTTTGGAATAATATATGATTTATTTGGTTAAATTATATTTGAAATTCTTGAGTACCTTGAAATTGATTAATGATTTGTATATTCCATCATGGTTGGAATATTAAATTTTTTGGATATAATGAATATATCTAGTATTCTATGGGGAATAAAGGAGAATGAATGTAATCCATAAGGTTTAATGGTAATTCAGGGTGTTACCATGTTTTAAAAGAATACATGATGAAGCTATTCAAATTTTGTTATGTGGAAAAAGAGATCTTCATTTTGTTTACCTACCTTATAAATTTTGGACAGTGTGTTTGGACAGAAGTATTTCGGATAAGAATAAAGGTTGGAATGGATTGATTTTGAAGTTGGATATTATTATTAAGGTTAAATCATTTCTTACTAATATTTTTGGATTGTTATAAAATGGAAAACCCAGAGGTCGGGTGACAACCTGTCGCATCCGGAATGGGTGCGAGACTTAAACCCACAACCGAAGAGCGACAAGGGTGCATCACCTAACATTGTCCCACATGATGTCCTGGTTTTTATAATGTAGTTTTTTTAAATGGTCTGAATGATAAATTATAAATTTGTATTTTGGAACCCTATCAGATTAGGATAAATAGAATATTTTTGAATTCTATTATATTTTGGAGTGAAATATGAGCTTGTGTTAGGAATTAGATGAAGGATGAAACTCTAATTTTCAAGTACAAATATATATATATATATATATATATCCATTAATTATTTGAAAAAATTAATTCTTATACATTAGGTAAGGGATATTAAAACCAAAAATATGATACCCTAATACCCTAAGTTTTGTTGAACCGATGAGATTTTATATAATCTTAGATTGAAGGATTTGAGGTCCAAAATTTAACCCATGTTTGTGATTGATGACCTCAATCATTCCCTATAAATTTTTGTTTTTTTCCTCTAATTATGTGTCTCTAATTTCCACCAATGTTCTCCTACTAGGGATCATAATTTTGAGGTGACTTTTTCATTTCCATTTTCCTCTTATTAACAAAACAATTTATTGAACTAATTTCTGATGTGGGTTTTCTACAATGGTATTTTTCTATTTATAAACATTTATTTTCCAAAAAAAATTAATTGCAATGATTAAATTTATTTATGGAGGGTAGAATCTAACACCCCACGATTTCAAAGTATGTAATATCTTCAAAGTAATTCAATAACTTTCGCTACACGCAACACCAGGTTCGAGCACGCACAACTAACCAAACTAGATGTTCAAAGTACGTTTATGAATTTTATTAACTTAATTTTGAATCTTATATACTATATATAATTTTAACATCTATATAATGTGTTTCATAGACATAATATGAGAACAAATTCATTTTTTCTGATAAAAGAAGTGTTTTTAAAAAAATGAAATTTTATGGCCTTTTAATGGACAACCCTTTTTAAAACAAATATTTAACAATTTCTTATAGTAAATTTAATGAAATTAAATTATTATTTATAAATGGGACGTAAAAATTTAGTATGGATAAATTTTTGGTACTTTTCTGATAACTTTCATATTTTTATGAATAGTGTAAAATACTATGTTCTAATTAAAATCATCTTTTTTAATCGAAATAATTTATAGTGTTAAATTATTAATTATAATGTTTTTGAAGTATAATTATATTATATTATTATTATTTAATAAAATTTATGTCATTATAAGTAATTTCACATTTAAATTTGACATAATCACATGTCAATCTTTTGATAGTTTTCACTTTTAAAATAACACAAATTTTGGTTTCGACAACAGGAAGTAATTTTAAATTAACAAATGAAACATATTTTTTTGAATTTAGTAAAATATACCTCAATTAAGAATTTTTTATTTTAAAATTATCTTTGGGTGAATTTTTTGTTTTTTTCTGAAAACATTCAATTTTTTATGAATTGTGAAAAACACTGCGTTATTATTTAAAAAAATTTATTTAAATAATAACTTATTTTCATTAAATTTATTTTATTTTGAAATTTATATATAATACCTATATATGTTCAATGTAATTAATTGGATTCATTTAATAATAAAATTAGATGTATAAAATTTTATTGAACGTTTTAACCTCTTTTACACACCTTCTAGAAGAATTTTCAAATTTAAAGAAAACATAATTTTACTAATTCTATGTGTTGAATATAAAAAATATGAGAACAAAAACTAATATAAATAAGTAATATGTGGTTCAATAAGATGAAAATAATTTTTGATGAATAGTAACTTTTGACTTTTATTTACCAAGGTTAAAAGTAAATATGGTAATTAATGGTAAAAAAGATTCCATAATTACCCTAACACATGTCCCTAATTCTATTGGAAAAGTATAATTCCACAGAAAACCACCTTAGGAATAAAATTTGATCCATTTTGGTCCAATTGGATCAGATTATGATATTTATTATTATTTTATTTAATGAAGAGTTGATAGAGTTAAATTCAATGTATAATAACTACACCATTTTTAATATAGGGTTACACATGATATAAATTAGACTATAAATATTCATTAGAATGTGAAAAATATTTCCTACATCATGGTATTTTATTTATAATTTTTATACATTAAATGATTAAATTTATATATAACACAATGATGATGCAGTAATTGTATTGTTAATGAATGAATCAAATAAATAGTATTATAAATATTAAAATAAAAATAATTTCAAATTTTCTATGGAATCAATGAATTTTCTAGGTGAATTGATATGTTCGAATTGATTCAGTTTATTTTTTTAGAATTATTCATGTTTTGATGAGTTTCAAAAAAACCAAATACTAAATAGTTTCAAAATTTACCGAAATGAGTTTTTATGACAAATATTATATTATTAAATTATATCATATTTCTAAAAATATATGGTTCATAACAAGGGATTAAATAATATTATTTATGTCATTAATTAACCACTTGAGGTTCTCTTGGATGTTTAAAGTATGTTTATTAACCATATAGTGTAAGAATACAAGAAGACACAGTAAAAGTTAAACTATTTAACTAAGAGTTAAATAAAATAGATAAGGTAAATATGGCGGCCTAAAACTTTATAAAACCAATTAGTTGAGTGGTTTTTGACCAATACCCACCATATCCAAAAAATATATTAATTTTTATCCATTATAAAACGAAAATTATTTTATTATAAAATAATATTTCTAGCATTTCCAAAAGTGACCGTCACCTCTCTTATAAAAAGGGTACTTCCCTTATCTCAAAATCACACCTCCAAATATATTTGGCTTGTCCAAACCCTGCCCAAATATTCTCCCAAAATACCTCAAATCATCCTAGAGTCTTTACTTCGATCTTAAATACAACCTGAGGATCCCTTTAGATCAACTCAAAAGGAAACACCCGAAGAAGAGGTAATAATTTCACCAACCTCTTTCTAGTTCTTTTCATCTTCCAATTCTTCTTTAGTTTTTGTTTCCATAACAAAATAATAACTCAAGTACCTCTTTTATTCTGTTATATTGTTATAAATATGGTACAACCATATTCATTATTCTATCACTCCTCTAAATGACAAAGTCACCATACGTTCTTATATACAACTTGCAGTCTCCACATCATGGTATAGTTTGTTATTCCAAAACTTCATTATTTGTGTAGGTATAATAAGGCGTATAACTGATGTAAATAATAAATAAAAAAATTTAATTATTATTTTTATATGATATACCATCCATTTATATATGTTTTCACCATTAATATGATTATATTATCACTTGTGCGTACGTACGGATTACCGTCTCCAGGACGTGATGAGATTCATTCCCACATTCACTATTCAACGATGATTTTAAAAATATATATTATTAATAATTATGTAATATATGAAATAATAATTCAACTAGATATATATACATATATATATATATATGAATGTATTTACTTACATATATCGTATTCACTTACTTTAGTTCACTTCGATATGAAAACAGAAACAATGTTTATGCGTTCGTACGTCCTACCATATCCATAAATAGAGCCTTCCATGCCATATATCAATCATTTATACATATTTATATTCTAAATATATTTTATATATAAATCATTATTTTATATTCTGGTAGTATGTAAATCATGATCTATATGATACAATCAAGAGTAACAAGTTAAAACGTGTAATATAAAGAAATTGATTACTACCCGAAATGTTAATTTAACAACGAAATAATTATTAAATTGGAAGTATAAAGTCATTAATAAATATTGTAGGATATTATAAGTATGAATATGGATCTGGAATAATTTAATAACAAACTATGCTCATTATACATGAGGTTAAATGTACCCTCGACCAATGGAATGTGCACGGAAAGGGTTAATTTCAGAATCTCATTATTATATGAGGTTGTTTTTACGTAAGTATCTTCAAGGACATATTTATTATCCATGTACATGTTTCATATCATTATTTTAAATTGGATTCTTTGAGGATAATTTTTACTAAATCATCATTTTAAATGTTATAAAGATATATTCTTCAAAACAGTTCTCATTAATGTCCATGTTTTCAAAATGGATTTAAGGATTTATTTATATGGACATTAATTTTTTAAAATTTTAATTCCTTTCAAAAGTTTCAAAGTTGTATGGGACACTTTTATTCAAAACTATCTTTTAAATGACTTCTTTTATAAATTATGTGACTTTAAATGATTTCATGAAAAATGATATCTTTCTCAATGATTTTTACTGATCATTTTCAACTATGTCAACATCCTTTTTGAGATATTATTCATGATCGAGGTTGATTTATTAAGATGGAAATATTCTATATCTTAGTGAAGGATTTATGATATGTTTTTAATGTGTATGTGTTATTTTTATGCCATTCATGGTTTATGTATAAAGTATTGCAATTTTGTATGATATTTTTAACAAGAATGTTTATGTTATATTTAATCCTTTTCATATGAAGAATTTATTTGAATTAGTATGTGATGGGTGGAACCTGCTATATCTCCTCGATTCATTGGTAGGTCTCATTAGACAATTAGATGTGGAATTGGTCAGGGAATTTCCCAAATTTGATATATGGTTTTGGTCGAGGGCCTAATAATTTTTAGTTGTCTAGGCTGAGGCCTTGACAAAATGTTTTAGAATGTTTGGCATTATACATTCCCGCTTTTTGAAAATATTATTGATGGTTCAAGTGGTTAGTTGACTAGTTCAATACCCATGAATAAGTTTTATTATGGAATTATTTACTCATCTCATATTCCTTCAAGAAAGTGTTCATGTTTATTATCTGTAAATGCATATGTTTTAAATTATTCATCATGCCTAATGTTTTTGTTATCTTCAGTTGTATTTCTTACCCTTACTGAGAATTTGAGCTCACCCCATTCTATGTTTTATTTTCAAAGGATTCCATGTAGTGTATTTTGATTGATAAGCAGCGTTATGCTAGGGATTAATGTCATTCTCAAAGGATAATTTATGATGTGATTTATTTTCTAAGGTGTTATGTAATGGTAATGAATGTAATCTATTTTCCAATACTGCTAAACTAATTTCTCTTTCAAGATTTGATTCTTGTAATCATGCCATGGTTATGTAATAATTCACCGACATTGGGTACTAGGGTCAGGGGATTAAAATAGTAAAATTTTAGACACTTTTAAATAAAAAAATATATCATAAATTGTAATTATAGTGGAGAGTGTTAATAAAACTATCTCATTATAATAAACATTTATAAACATTATTTTGATATTATAATTTCAATCTCTCTGAAATTGATAATTTTTACCTGAAAAATCAGTTTGTCATATTCATCATAATGTTAATAAAAAACTAATCACAAAACAGAAATGATGCAACCAACATTTTATATATATGTTATTAGGTTAGGTTTCTATTACATTGGACACATTAATATTCATACGAGTATGTTACTAATCATAAGGTAAAGGTAATATTAAAAAAAATGTAAGTTTATCCTATCATACTGTAAATATCATTCTGATTCCAACCATGTATGTCAGTTTTTCAAAATTCTAATCACATAAGAGAAAATATAATATATAATATAAAGGTAATAATTATCAACTATTAATGTAAATGCCTTTGTTTAATATGGAATCAGTGTTGAATGGATAGTAATAAATTTAATTGTAAAACATTTGGGTGTTACACTCTTCCCCCCGAACAAAACTTCAGTCCTCGAAATTACCAGAATGTTACCTATAAAAATATTTGGGTAGGTATTCTTCATATGTTCATTAGGGTCCCACACTGCATCTTTAATTTTATGATTTTTTCAAAGTACTATTAACATCCGAGTCGTCTGATTCCTCAACCCCAAATCTTTACAGTCCATATTCTGGATAAGATCTTAAAAGTATGATATTTTAGGTTCCAAATCAATTACTTTATATGCGAGGACATGCATTGGTTATGTCATCTAATTTCTCAATAATGAGACACAGATCATAATTTGTATCTTATAAAGGATATGTGTCATCACATAATGATAATCCATACCTTCAATTCACTACAAAATTTCAAACAGGCCAATGTATCATGGCTCAGTTTCTCTTTCTTTACAAATCTTATAAGGCTCTTCCAAAGAGAAACTTTTTAAGAAACATGATTCTCCTATTGAAATTCACAATCCTTACTTCTATTATCAGTATAGATATTTTTCAAACATTTAGATTCCTTGATATGGGTTTGAATGGTCATTACCTTCACTGTTGTTTCCTCTACTAACTTTGGGCTCACAAGCTTCCTTTCACCAATCACCATCACAACATGTTGGTGTATGACATGTTTTTTCATACAATGCTTCATAACTTGCCATTTTAATACATTAATGGAAACTATTATTGAAGGAAAACTAAAAAAATGTAAATACTGATCTCACATACCTTTAAAATCAATCGACCATGATATCAACACTTATTCTAATGTTTTTATTATCCATTATGATTTCCCATTAGTTTTTGTGTGAAATGCCGTACAAAAATGAAGATTAGTATCCAAATACTTTAGAATACATTTACATAATATTTATGTTAATCAGGGATCACGATAAGACACAATTGAAAGAGGTCCTCCATAATGTCCCACAAAATTATTGATATAGAGTCATGAATGGTACTCCAGTTGAAAAATCCGCCCATATAGTGAGTAAGTGTAAATATTTCATAAGTTGATCCACAATTACCCATATTGCATCATTCTTTCATAGAGTTTTGTAAAATCTAGTAACAAATACATGGTTATGTCATACCATTTCCATATAGCTATAGATAGAGGTGGCATAACTATTATAGGATATTGTCACTAAACTTTTACTTGTTGACAAATTAAACATATTAATACATAATTAGTAATTTCTTAATGTATGATTTCCCACAAAAAATGTTCCTTAAAATTTCTATACATTTTTGCGATACTGTGGTGTTTAGAAAAAATTGAGCTATGAGCATCATCAAATTACTCCCTTTTTAGCTCAGGTATAGATGGAACACAACCCCTCTTCCCAAACATCAGAATTCCATATTCATATATTAATCATGCCAACCTCACATCATTCAAAATATTAATTTTCTTTTGATGATTCTCGTCATCAGGATGATAACTTCATATACATTATAATATATAGTGTTTGGAAACCAATTTAAAATGTAATGATGTTTCACCATTTTTGATGACTCCCATATCTAACCTCTCTAAATCCCTATCAATTCTCATTTTATTAAGAAATATATGCTTCTTCCAACTTTAGGCATGGACTAATTTTTCCTTTCCTAGGTGGTATTATATGGAACTATCGTAATCCTTGAGCATATCAAGAAATATCTTTTTCCTCATGTAGTGTTATTTTTAGTGAGAATATGTATTTCAAGCTCATGTGATCAATATATATCTCACATATTTCACCATAGAGACACTGCGTCCATATATTTAGAGAAAAGTGTATAGATACTAACTCAAGATCATGAGTTAGATATTTATTTTCATTAATTTTTAATAGCCTTGATGTATTGGAAATAACTATAGGATGAAATTATTCAAAAATATCCTATTCAATTCATAAAAACATTCTTCATATTCTTTTTTCCTTTAAAAATTTACCCCTTTAGGAGTAAGCTTGGTTGAGGGTTGGCTAATCAGCCAATGTTCTGAATTAAATGCGGATAATAACCAGATAAACCAATAAAATTAAATACCTCAGTTATGTTCGTTGGAGTAGACCATTTAGGGAAATCCATTGTCTTCACATGATTAGTTAATATTTCATCCTTAAAGACAATATGGACATGAATTGAAACTCATTGAAGCCTAAATTCTCCCATGAAAAACATCAAATATAATTCATTTCATCTAAGACTATTCAAAATAACACACAAGTGATTCTAAAGGACTTCATATATTTTGAAATATACAAGGATATGATCAATAAATACCTCAAAAAATTCATCAGGATTTTCCTTGAAACATAAACTCAATATATACATGAAAACCTAGGGTCATTATTCAGTCCAAAAGCCTTTACTGTATACTCATGATTCCCATACATGGTTCAGAATGCTCTCTTTGGAATATCTTTCTTCCTCACATGAAACGGATGATATCCACATTTATGGTCAATATAAGAAAAATATTGGGCTCAATGAAGTAGACTAAATAAACCATCACCATAATGTAGGGGATATATTTTCTTTATTTTAATAACATTGATCTCCCTGCAGTCAATTTACATCCTCATAGATCTATCTTTCTTCATAATGAAATGAACATGGTCTCCCCATAGAGAAACACTAGGTAGAATAAATCATTTATCACTCAATTACTCTAGTTTCTTCTTACTTTCAACAAATTTAATATTGGCCATTCTATAAGGAGACTATGATATAAGACTTAAATAAGGAATTAAATAAACAAAGTACTCAACTTCACACCCTAGGGAATGTCTACGTAAATCCTCCAAAAACACATCAATATATTATTTCACAATTGGAAGATCCTAAATTTTATGTTGTATTCTTTCACCCACATATATTTCATTCTCTTCGTACCCAAGAATTGAAATTAGTAGTGATATTTAGGGTGGATCTAGATAATAATCATATTGTAATGTTTCTTCTATAATGGTAATTGATTCTACAGCATCCTCAGAAATTGTAATTTCATTATAATTTAAATATATATTTGTATCATATTTTGAAATCAAATAAATTCCATGGATTATGTCAAACTCAACCATATGTTTGAAGATAAAATCATAAAAAAATCATATTATATTCCATTATGGGGACTACCTGACACATCATTGTTGTAATGAGACATCTCATAGAGGTTTTGATTGACAACTCCCTTGTTAAAAATAATTGTAAATATAATATTTTTAAGGAAAATTGGGATGATATAAAGGAATATGATGATCCATAATCAAATAATGCATTGGATATATTTGAGGAAGTGATTATAGTACCTAGAACCACATTGTTAAGAACTTAAAATTTAGCAACTGCGATTGCCTAAGCATAGTCTTGCACCAAGGGACATTTCTTAGGAAATTTTCCTTCTCTCTTTGAACAATAATTATCATAACATCCCATCTCAATATAATTTGTGCATTGAACATTGATAGATTCCTTTATTCACATGAAATCACTAGCATGATGGTCTTTCTATCCACACTTGCAGCACACTCCTTTATTTATTAAGTAGGAACTAAGGTGTTTCCTTCCACAAGTATCACATATTGGAAAATTTCCACTTTAATTTTATCCTTTATCTGTTCTATCCTCAAACACCCTATTATTCTCTTATTTTCCGTTAAATTCATAAGACATAGATAATTCATTATCTTTCTTGATATCACTTGAAATAGTTACTTCTTATTATGAGAATGTTTTGGGGAAAATTTCTTTTTGGAGGAATGGTTTTAATCCATAAAATAATCGATCAATATTTCACATTGGATTACGTATGTAGTATGTGATAATACATGATATCTTTGGGATGTTCGCTTCATAATTTTCAACATTCATATCCACTTTTTTCATTGGATTAAAAAATGAAATTTCCGTATCTGCATGATGTTCACATGAAAATTAAATTTCTATGTTGATTTATTCAAAATCCACCCATTTTATTTATTATATTTTCTCCTGCTCCTTTTTGTAATCAATTAATAACTACAACTAATCCACATCTCTTAATAGAAAATATTATTCCTAGAAAGCCGTCTCCCTTTAGATACATCCCAAAGATTGAAATATATTATCTATGGAACCAAGTCATTGTTCATCAATAAATGGGTTTGTAGTCCCATTTAATGATGAATGGTTTTTTCCCATAATGCGGTGTAAAATTTTACCACAACATTGTGGATAGAGATTTTCCATATAGGTAAGGTTATCGATTATAACCAGAGTCAAAATTCCAAATGTAGTTATAAGATTCTCATCACCAGTCACAACACCATAGAACAAATCATTATATTTCATCATAGTGAACTCCCAACATGGGATATGGGCATTTATGTGGTTTCCATTCCTTCAATTGCACTCCATTTCATAAAAATGGCATACACTAGATTTGGTTATGAATTAAAATGTATAATTTCATCATAGAAAACTACTCAGCATAAATTTAAATCCAATCCATAGCTAATCTATTAATCATAATAATGGTTTCATTGAGATAAAATTTATATTTAATTCCTTAATAACAGTTTTTAACCAAAATGTTATTATCTTAAGAATATCCTCCTAGAGTGTCAAACTAGTTACACGGTAAGGCCCATTATCGTGTACCAAGATAACCTAGGTGAGGCCTAAAACTCCATGTCAGAGTTGTTACTCCTATATACATCATTTATAGAACCACATCCAATTGTAGTATTTAGACATGGATGTATTTTCTAGAAATATCCACATAATCTGTTCCTTATAAAAATTTCACGATGTTATTGTATGCTTATCCTCAAATACTATCTTAGTGTCTTGTTTCCTAATCAAAATTTTCTAAATATAGTTGACATGTTTTCTACTAAACTTTATCTGATATGAATTGTATGCACTATACCCTAGTTTCCTAATGATGGTATCTTATTTTATTATTTTTCACATAAACAAGGAATTCATACCCTAAAGGAATGAATAGTTTAGTTGCATTGGAAGACCAGATACATAAACAAGTTCGACATTACCCCATAAAATGAAATAAAACATAACTACTTCTTTTGAATCCCACATATTCTCAAAGATTATCTATGAAATTTAATCAAAATATACTTCTTCACAACCTAGGGAAAGTAAAACATGAGGAAGGGGTGAGATTAGATTCTCAGAAAGGTTAAATAATATATTTTAATTAAATATTAACATATTCACTATGCATGATGAATAACTAAAATTTATTTCCTTTAAAAATATAAATGATAATAATATAGAATGAATAAAAACTGATTAAATAATACCATAAAATAAAACAATGGAAATATTACTTGTTAAATAATAAATTAGACTATCAATATCTTGTTTAATAAGGAGGGAAATGAAAAATTCTACACATTCTAAAATATACCATCAATTCCACAACAAGGACATATGAAAATTAATATTTCCTCAGTGAATACAATATCAGAAAATGGGCATGGCCTCAGTGAATCCCATATCTGTTTTCTATCATTTGACCTATCGATGTATCGAGATGATATAGAGGGACCAAACCATCACTTTTTATGCCTCATTTATTCCTCATATGAAATTTTCTAAACATAAACCACACTAACTAATGAAATAACATTCCCCAATTTGTACATAAAACACTAACCATTCTGAGTAGTATGGTGAATCCTATCAAGATAGCTCATCCAATTTTATTCTAATAAAAACCCATTTAATAAAAATATTTTATATAGTAGAAATAATATATTAACCTCAATAAGACATAAAATTAAATAGAGGTGTTGAATTAGACAAAAATATTCTAATAATCTCAATGAGTAATTTTTGAGAGAAATACACTTTTACTTTGAAAATAATAGTTATTTTTTAAAAATATTCTCATAAAACCAGAAATAAAATAATGTAGTTTTTACTTGACAAAATTATTGGTTTTGGAAAAAAAAATATTTCTTAAATCAAATTATATATTTCACAAGAAAATTGGTATGAATTTGAGATGTTCAATAGGAATGAGCGTGTTTATCGAGAATATTTTTTGGAAGATCCTTTTAAAACATGTAAATACCCATAAAATATAGAAGGATTCTGATAGTTTCACATATATATTAAATTAAAAAAGAATTTATTTTAACTACATAATAATAAATACATTTAAATTTATGTTAGTAGATAAATAGAGTAACCTAAAAGGAAAATATTGGTTCAGTAGAAAATCCTTAACTTATGTCCGTATTAATTCTAAACCTGAACATAATGTCATGGATAACGAAATGAAATAAATTAATTAACTAATGAAGAAAGTTTTATACACATATGTTATTCATTATAGTTTTATTATGTTAATTAATGCCATTATTTATATGTTATAATATTGAATCTCATCGTTCCTGGGGGTTTGATTCATCGATTTCATGATCGGTTCGCTTGATTAAATGTAATGGAGTTTATATGGAACGCATATAATTCACCAGAATTGAACTTATATATCAATAAAGATCATAAATATTTGTAAATAATTATATATATATTTTGGTTAAAATTTATCATTTTGATTTATTAGATAGAACATTTATAATAACCGTTTAGATTATTTTGATGATATTTTGATTGTTACAAACCAGATTATCATATAAATTAGTATTATGTATATATGATGGTTATAGAAAATTTAATAAGATAAAATACATATATTATTATCTGTTTCAACCATATAAATATGTTTTGAGAATATCTATTGTGTTGGTAATAGAAATAAAAAATCATCATTTTGAATGTGATAAATTAATGCATCTTAGAATATGTTTTCATTTTTTTAAAATAGGTGAATAAATGATAGATGATGATGAAATATTCAATTAAAATAAATAAATTATAGTATATATAGTGTTATGGAGTTATCATACCTTTTATATGAGGGTATTTTCTGAGATAAAAATAAAATGAAAGGAATATAAGAGATTAAGATAAGTTGAAAAATCCCTTACAAAAAATTTAGAAGCCCAACAACATCACATAAAAATTGATAAAATATGTTAATGGGAGAAAAATGCGTCTCTAAATTTTTTTAATAATATGGGATAAAATGTGGATATGGAATGGAATATCCGAATATATTCTGATGGATATTAAAAATTAATTACATAAATGGAATTCTCCAAAAAGATAAGGTTAGTAGATTCTGTTACTAGGTTGAGAATCACTAAAAACATGATGGATGGAACATTAGGGGATAGAGGACTCCATTGGAAGATTTATAGGGAGGAAAAATACCAGATATTAAAGGATTATGAATTTAGAAATAATGTAATGGAATAAATTTGTGGGTATTTATAGAGAATGTGAGGGAATGTTTTATTAATTTCCGAGGAAACCTCAGCAGTTGTGTTAGAAAAACCATGAAATTTTCCATGTTATTGGAAACATGGGACAACTCATATAAATTTTTAATTTACACATGTTTACCATAATTTTTTATTAATTTTTACATATATATGATGTCATTAAACATACAAGAAACACAAAACAGTATTTTTACTAATCACAAAAAACTAGTGTATTTTATAAAATTCTCATAAATTCAACATAACCTAATATCAACATTCTAAATTCAAATAAGGCATTTATTTTATCATAATAATTCTCTAAATATGATAATTTTTACTTTTATCTATAAATATTCTTATTTAATAATTATAACAATAAACATAAAATGCATAGCTAAATGCAAATTTTTTTAACACTTTTAAAAAATATAATTTTTTTAATCATTTTTATTAACGAAGAGTATTTTTACATTAATATTTCATTATAATAATAATTAATAACACCTTATTTTAATATAATATTTTAAATATCTTTAAAATGTACAAAATTTAAATTTAAAATCAGTTTAGGAAATTCTTCTTATTTTTTAAAAAAAACAATGCTCAAAACCGAGATGATGGAACACTAATTTTATCTATACTTTATTAGATGAGGTTACTAAGATATTTTTATATTACAATTCCATTTTTAATATTAATATTAATTTGGGTATGTTTATATTCTTAAGGATATGTTACTATTCACATGAAATGTGTGTTTATCGTATCAGAATCTAAATAACTTAATGAGCACCACTGTGTATGTTGGTTTTTTGAAATTCAAATCACAGAAGGGGAAATATTATATCTAATATCCATGTTATAACTATCACCTATATATATAAACGTGTTTATTTCATATAGACTCATTTATTAATGCATTCTAATAAATGTTTTTATAAAACTATGGGGTGTTACAATATATATCCTATATATTAACGGAAATCCTCTTTATTACAATCCATGTTGTTTATGAATGAAATATATCGCATTGAGGGGGTGATAGTAAGTGCTTCCACAAATGAAATTATCGTATTAACACAAAATGTAATGTAAAATGATATGTGTTGTAAAAGGAATAAATAAGTTTAAATAAATATTTTATATAATATATAACTTATAGACCTAGAGTTTCCATCATAATTTCCCCTATGAGAGGTGATATAGAAAATTGAACAATCATGGTTTAGCGAGATGATAGCTCACCGTACACATAAACAATATATTCCTTACCCATTTAATGGAGGTGTGTGTATGTGTAGGTTGAAACCCTAGCATAAAAACATCCTATTATACTGAGGATAATGTGTTTTTTATAATATATTTTAAAAAAGTTTTTGGAGGGGTATGGGAAACAAAATAAATGAAAGGAGATTGAGAGAAGACAATATCTCTAATTTGTGTAACCCCTTTTGGTTTGTGTGAAAAATATTCCATAGATTGCCTGATTCCCAAGATAATGATTATAGAATAATATGAGTATTTATGGGAAGTGTATTGGTTAAATAGTTTATGATATTATTTTGTTTAAGAGGTGTGAATTAGCATTATAGGTGGTGGAATTTTATAGGGAAGGAAAAGGAATCACTTGGAATTTTTTAAAACATGTTTGGTGTAAAAATGTTATTACCTAAAAAAATTAATAAAATATATTCATATATTCAGAATGGATGGTTTATGTATGAATTATCGCTATAAAATAGGTTTTTTACAAGTTTATAGTTCATTTGGTCCCCTAAGATTAATGTTATATCTTAATTAATCGTAATTTGAACTTAATCACTGTGACTAATTTTAATCACCTTTTTGAATAATTTTTTTCAAAAATCCACATGGTATAATTAGAAGTAAAATATTGAAATTATTAAAATGTTTTATGTTGTTTTTCACAATTAAATTCATAAAAAAATTTATAAATAATGCTAATACCGGAGATGGGGTGAAATTATTTGTTTTAATGTAGAAAGATAATTAAATGTTTATTATGTTTTTATAATCAATTTAAAAGTGAAATTGATTATAATAAACTAAATTTTATTAATATAGATATATTTTATATAATATAACCTTATAAAAATTTAACTTATAATTTAACATTAATAATTATTTAATCAAAATGCAGTAATTAACTAAAATGTAGTATTTTCACTAGTCATTAAAATTGAAGTTTATAAAAATGTTATGAAAACCCCATATGATAATTTGGTTGTTTAAAATTATAAAATTAATTAAATTTAATGAAATAAAATTTCTAAATGTTTCTAAAATAAATTTTACTATTTTCCATAAAAGGACATTAAAAGTAGTTCATTTGAGAGTATAATATTTTTAAACATATAAGGTCTTTATAACAAAGTATATCATTCTTTATCAATATGTTTTATTTAGATAAATCTAGTATAAAAAATAGTTGAAAATTATTCATTAATATTCATATTATTATTTTTAATGGATAGGTTTTAATTATCTTGTTAAACTAATTATAATAGTATAATGTTATATTAAAGAAACATCAGGGTTTCTTTTAACGTACACCAAGTCAGTGTTACGTGTAACACACACCACGTAATTATTACCTGTAAAATAAATTGATCAAAAGTTATGTATATCATATATTGAGTTGGTTCCATGTAAATTACTCCATGTTGGTATTGTGAGAAAATAATGTTTGACTAATTCAATTTCAATAAATAAATAATTTTTTTATTTATTCAAAAAAAGTTCATCAAAACATGTGGAGTTACAAATGAAACCATTATGTATCATCTCTTAAAATTCATTTTTAATTTCAAAAAATTATACTTGATCTATTCAATATGTAGGTTTTGAACTTGGATAACAATTATGCACCAAGTTAATAGTAAACTCATCCTATAAATCAAGAATAAATACTTCAAAATCCTCTGAAAAAACATCGATATATTCATTCACTAAGTGAACATCATTAATATAAAAAATTTAATTATTTTCAAAAACATTATATAGGAAAATATCACATCCATAACCAATCAAATACAAATATTCTTGGTAAGTTTAAAATGGTGTCATATCAATAAATATAATTTTTTTCACTGAAATATATCATATCATATTAAACTAAAAAATGATATATACCCATAATAATATCAAAATATCTTAGGGTAGTTCAATAGTTGTTTACTGGAATAACATCCCACTGAATGAAAAAAATATGATGCTTATAAATCATGGTTTTTTTCACAAATCATTCATGATATTTAAAAAAAATTCTATCTTATTTTAATTTGGTGATAATACCATTTGAATTTAAAATTTATATAAAATGAATGAACATGAAGATATATTGTAAAACAAGTCATAAAAATAATTTAAATAATTAAGTTACATACCTTTAACAACATAATTTTATGGTCAAACATAACCTATAGTTGCAGATATTGAAATATGCACACTTTTTTCATTCAACCTTGATGATTAACAACACAAGAAACTAAATTCAGACACACATTGGCATAATGGACAAATTCATTTCATTTAAAACCTATCATCATTGGATGGATATACATTTCCCTATTCTTGGATTTTTTATGACTCTTTTCTTTTCAATAATGATCCTTATGACCCAACATATGACACTGATAACACATCCCAAATACTATTAAATAGTTTATAAAATATTTTTTTACCACAAATGGAACAAATTTGGTGATCAAATCTTGATTTAATAGATTAATACCTTTGTATTTATTCCCGTATTTACCGCTTCTTAATCTTACAATATCATGGAACCTAAATTCATAAAAAATCAATATCAACACTCACATCACTGAAAAAGGAAATTTCCAATAATTTTAAATTAGAATGTGGCCAAATACTTTTCTAATCATGGTTTCTATTTCGAGTAAAATATACAAATTTTCATACCATTTTCCTAGATAAAATATAGTGTATACCTAACCAATCTTGTAAATGTTTCTTCATATAAAGCTACTGAATCATTATATTTACCCCCCACTTAAATAATTATGTCTCCATCCTCTATTAAAAAATTATATGGAAATATTTATCAAGAAAAATATTCAAAAATGTGTCCCTTTCTATGGAATCATTCTCATCTCCCTCTCCACTATTCATGACTGTTGACCACCATTTTTAGCTTCACCTTAAAAATGATAAATGTTAAGAGTTACATTTTGAAATTATGAATATTTCAGGACATCAAATGTATTTTTTAGAGAATGAATCTATACTTTAGATTCCATTATACAGGAAGTTCTAAAAAATCTGAAGGGTGATGTTTCATAAAATGCATAGTTTTCGATGTGTTTCTCTGTATTATGTAATATTTACCTAAAACATGGTCTTATCCAACATTAATAGACTATAAAAATAATCCATCACTACAAAATACTGATCCGTTCTAATTCCAATCATTCCAGGATGTTGATTTTGATGAGAATTATCTTCTTAATGGCTCCCTACTTTATTTTCTATATTTATTTAGTGGAAAATAATTATAAAATAACATATAATAGATGAATAAATATAATAAAATAAAAATTCAATATCATTTAAAATTAACCATAAAGTGTAATCTATCACAGAATATTTTTTTAAAAATTTCCTAACATCTAATTTTATCGAAACATTTTCTATAACACCAAATCTAAGGAAACAACCTTAAAAAATACATATTTTATTTTTTTACTATAATTCAATTTATTTCATTACAAAATATCTTATAGCTTTAGAGTTTTATATTATTTGATCATAATTCCTACATAAAAGAATATATTAAAATGAAAATACTTTAACTTATAATCAATTTTAACTAAAATATAAAATAATTAAATGAATCATTATTTCTTTTCATGAAGAATATTAGGCAATTAATGTTAATTTATATTTATTATTACTCATCCTTAAATCCCATTAAATACATATAAAAACAGGGTATGATCACAAAATCCAATAATGGAAAAAAAGAAAGAAATAACATAGTCGGGAGATAAAATTGAAAACCCATAAATGTTTACCTTTATCAAAATATTATTTTGGAATATCAAATAATTTATAACTCTGGAAATAAACTATTTCTTCTCAAATAGTAACTTTAATTCCCTAAAAAATAAAATATAAAACCTAATCGGAATCATAAAGAATTATTTTTACAACCCGACTGAGAAATAACTATCCCCCAGTTATAACCATAAGTGAAAATCCCCAATTAACTTCCTCCTTGATAATGAAGATGAGAAACATTACCCAATACAAAAGAGAGCTATATTAGGCTCACCCATTATATTAAATATATTATTTTCACACACTATATATGTTTTTGGGGTCCCCCATTGAATAAGTTATATCAACATCACCCATTATCATATGTGATTCTTAAGTTTCATATCCTAAAAACAATAATCCTTAACCTTTTCAGCTTTAATACATTGGAATATTTTTTATCTAAAATCTCCTTAAAATTTTAGAATGTATTTCTATTTAAATAATTATATTTTTTATTTCTTTGATTACGTGAAATACTAGGTACATATGAACGATGATATACTATTAAAATAATATTATGTGATAGTTATCACTTAGATATTAGATTTGTGGGTCTGAATATGAATAAATAAATAATTAAAAATTTATTTTCAGAAATTTATTAAATTAACTCATTGATTATATATATATTATAAATAGAAATAAAAAATTTAATATAAAAATATGTTTTTATCGAAAATCTTTTTCATGTGTGCAACATATATTTATGATAAAAAATTTAATTAATCACTATTGGTGATTTATTTTAATGAAATGTAGATATTATGTATTTAATAATAAAATTAATGGTCATTTAAAAAAATTTCATCTTTTTAATTATGAGATAAGAAAAATCTTTGTTTTATGATTACATTTTTTTCTTCTAAAAATAGTGTTTTGTTGCATTTTCAAACTAATTTTAAACAATGTGGGCGTATTGTAGATATTTGATTTCAAAAATGGATTCTATATTTTCAATCAATAGTATCAAATCTATTTAATATGCCCCTTTTATATTTGCTCAATATGAATAGTGACTATGGTAAAATTGATCACCTCAGTATTGGGTAAATTAGTTTAATTTTATACAAAACAAAGTGAAAGGGCCATGACATTTCTTCAATATTATTTTTAGATGAATAAAATTATTCCCTTATTTCATTAGTCATAAAAATAATTTTTTTTATTTCACATATGTCTATTAATATTAACTCCATACTATATTTAACAAAATTAATTTCACAAAAATTCACACTCTTTGTTTTAAATTGCTCTTATGTGATCAAAAAATGGAAAAATTAGTTATGAATGAAACTAAAATATATATTTTTAAACAATAAATTTTTTTTATTTTTTTTATTTTTTTAATTAATTATGATGACATAATTTCCCTATTTTATTATACAACCCCAATGCTACATTTCATTAACTAATTGAAAAATAAAATAAATGCTTTTGAAGACATTAAATAAATAGTATATCAGTGAGTTATATTATTACAATTATTTTTGAAATATATAAAATATTATTGTTGATTAAAAGAGATCTATTATAATTTTTACTTTTTATTTATTTCTTTTATGTCTAATTAAAAAAATATTTTAAAATTTTTATTAATGGTATTTATAATAAATAATATATTTTAAAAATTGTTAACATTAATAAAAAAACATATATGAATCTATGTGAATTTAATACAGTTCAACACATCATTCATGGTCTATTTATGGAAGTATTATATACCCATTTATGATTAAAAACATTAAATTTGTTAAGGTTAAAATTGTATAACCAAACTCTTAATCAAAATGATATGTTTTTAAATCCCACCAAAACAAGTCAAACTTTTAACGGCTAATGGGATTTAATTATAACCTATATTATCTTTATATACCTATCATTTGGGTATTGAGAAATACTTTATTTATTTTAACCATATATGAAATCCCAACAATACCCCAGTAACAGACAAACCATGGTTAAGAAAACTAGTCATTGAAGTTAGCCCATTATGGGGAGAGGAATAAAAAATTTAAAAAATATGTCTTGAATAAAATAAATATAATATATACAACCATAGTAAAAAACAAAAACAAATAGAGATACAATTAATCCAAATGAAGTAAACCTGGATGTATGTAATTTCTAGACTAACAAGTCTCCATATCATCAGTTGTCACCTCCAATCCATAAAAAAGTGATAAAATGAATAGCAATCTGGTTAAATAATTCCCTTACCTTTAAATGTATCTTAAAAAACAAGGTCTATTATAGCCTAAAGAAAGATGAAAGGTGTGAGATATAGATCCCATTATAATACCAAAAGTCATTCAATAAAATCTCTAATATCAATAATGATCATGTTATGGATTAAAGAATAGTTTTACAATATTTTTTTAGAAATACAAAAAATTGAGGAATCACCTAAAAAATCAAGGGATTTTCCCCAAATTTAATGATTATTGTCTAATGTTAGAAACATTCTAGATAAAAAATCAATTAAACATTCCAAGAAATAAATATACATGTGAGCCAACATCCAGGAAATAATCAATCTTTTGATAAAAAACTAGAAAGAGAAAATCACCATCCAATTGGGCTATTGATTATTGGAAAATATGTACTAGAAAGTCATGAGCCTAAAAGATGTATGTAGGGATAAAACTAAAATAAAGTCTTACCATAGTCCATATATATATAAGAGTTTACCTACTTGTGGGGTCTCACACAAGAAGTCTACCCATTTCTCTTTCTCATCACTCCATTTTTTTCCCAGGTAAAAATATTTTCAAATTTCTTCTTAAAATGTATCATCACATTTAAAAACAAAATCATTTCAAATCCATGATACTATGCTTTAGGTATTGAAAACCCATTTTTACCAAATCATAGAAATCCCATTTTAAAAAAACCGCATAAAAAATGAACTCATGCCCTTTTACATTTTCAAAACATGCAATTACATTACAAATGTAATGAAAAAACTAAGAACAACATGAAATTATAGAATTTAGAAATCTTGGATAGATCCACCATCCTCAAGTATATAGGAAACCTAATAACATTTTACAACTAGGTTTTGAAAACATAAGTTCTATGTTTGGAAGGAAAAAAAGAATACGATACTAAAAATTATTGATAAAAACATGATCTGCAACAAATCCCTACCGAAATTAATGTCACAACAAGAAATATGGAAGAAACTAAAATAAATACTTAACCGAAGACAGAAAATGCCTATCACTTTTTATAAACCACCAAACAGAGTGATATAGAGGGAAATGAATCACCCAAATCCACCTATGGTAACAGATCTCGCTGAGAGGAGGAGAAGAAAAAGAGAATGAAGCCTCAAACACCTATATAACATCTAATAAGTAGAAACATCGGAAGTTAGTATGCATGTAATATATTAAACATCTAAATAATCATTCCTTTTATTTTACAAAGAAAAATTGTCACCCAGGATTAAACACATCATTTTTCACATTATACAATGTGTAAAAATCAAACGAAGGGTAAATTTATTACACTATGTGTACATTTCATGAGATCTGTCCCCTGGCCATTACACATCTTGAGATCTCCACACTTATAGTGTAATTTCCCTACAAAGAGAATATAGGATTATTATTAAAAATATAACAAATCACTAAATTCACCATTACATGTATCCTCCATATTTATATTTTGGAAATACATAACCAATGAGAAAAGGAAACTGAATGAAAATATTTGAACAAATCCAATTAAAAGGTAATGAAACAATACAATATCCCCAATATAAAACATTTATGTCCCCACAATATTCTCTAGATACCTGATCAAAAAAAGTTAAGGCTACTACATAGCTATAAATGTCTCCCACTACCATGTTTCATGGTGATCCTATCTACACTGCAACTACACCTACACCAGAGGGATCGTTTTACCATATAAAAATGAACACTGGCGATCCATAATCATAACTATCTACCCAGCCGATGTGGTATCAAGTTCATGATATACATCCTACTACCTAATATCATCAGAAGGATCTTTTACATACCTCCTCATTTAAGAATCATGAGAAAAATCGTGTATAGAAGTAAAAAATAGATCGAATGTAAAATTTATAGGCCACCCTCCCCATTTTCACAATGATCACAACCAACAATACTCAAATCCAACAAACCCTTCTTACTCAAGTGATGATCTCCCAATAGAGGTGAAACATTGAGAAACAAATTATCACTAACCATAATCTCTACAAGAAGATGATAATGGTCTGCATAATAAATTTGGGGAAACTATTCCATGATTAATCACCATTGGATCAACTGAACCATTTTTGTTATCTCTTTACCAGACATGGTACAAGCACAGACCGATCTACCATAGGAGTGTTAGTGAGTCTGAATTGAATTACCAGAAACATGAAATTCCAATATCTATTTTAAAAAGATATAATAGTAATGTCCCCCTCTCTAAAACACAAATAATAGTAACCTAATTGATGTTCATTCATATAAAAACAATGAGATATTTTATGCTGATCAATGATGTAAAGACTCGTAAAATTCAAGGTAAATTTTTTCTTAATTTTCTTTAGAATTTTACAAGATCGCAGTTTCTGACGGCACCTGATTCCGAGGCCCGGTGTGCCCGGAAACAATTTCCGAAGTTTGGCTCGGGTACGTTCAGTGAACGAACGAGCGGGAATTTCTAACTTTTGAACCAGTACCCAGAATCGAATTCTGAGGGCACCGATGAACTCACAGCGCCGATATTCGCTTAAGGAGACCATTTCTGAGGTTTCGTTTTATACAGGATGAAATTTAGTTTTGGGGGAAATTAGAAGAAGTTAAATAAATTGTGGAACACAATTTATTTTTAACATTGTTGGTTAATTGCTCCCAAAGGGAGTTAGAGGTGGGACCCACATCCACATAACCTCCCTTGTGAGGATTAAGTGTGGTGGGGCCCACACAAGCCCCAACTCTTCAACTTCCCTTAAACTCCCCAATAACTCCACTCATTTAATTTTGATAACATGTGTTATTAATTAAGAAGAGTTACTTAATTTAAAATATTTGAAATTCAAAGTGGATTGGATGTGTGAATAAAATAAGGCATAGACTTATTTTATTTTGGTTAGTATCCTTTTCCACCTTGAGAGGATTGGTAAGCTTTCTTTATCTTCTTCAACCTTAACGAAGAATGCGAAGAACACTTAGGCTCCGACGAAGAACGTCGTCGCCATAAGAAGAGAAAGACGTGTCGTATCTTCTATTCTTCGCAGCTGGTGTGTTTCCGAAGATCGACGATGCCGCTTATTTCGATCTTCTTCCCGTGTCAACGAATGGAGACACCGCTTCCTCCTCGGACTTTCTCTGTCAGCTTACGAAGCTTCTCCAGCGACTCTACCTCTTCGGGCACACCTTGATGTCAACGGAATCAACGTACGATTCTCGCGACGCCCGACCTCCATGATGCTTGTCTTCCGAAGCTTGTTGGCGTGCTCCGCTCTTGAAACTGAGGTAGGGGATTATTGTTATTTTATTTAATTATTCTCGTTCTTGTTTCTTGCATGTCGAACTTCGAGATTATTCAACTAATTGTTATCGCTTAACGAGAGGGGTCCGGTCCTCACAAACACGGCCTAACCCCCCTTATATGTTCTTGTTTGTTCCTTTGTGAATGGAACGGGATGGCGTGGTGCCGTCGCACCACACGGGAATCACGGAAAATATTGCGCGGCGCTGTCGCGCCGCGCTGTGGAAAGGAATTCAAGGACGCGACGCCGTCGTGCCGCGTCGATGGAAATCGAAGGCGCCGCGGCTGGAGCGGGGCCGCGGCGGAGGGGCGCGGTGTCGTCGCACCGTGCCGGACGACAAGGGCCGCGGCCGGTTCCGGGCCGCGGAGGAGGGTGGTGACCGGCGGCCAGCCGGGCCGCCGGTGTCGGAGCCGGAAAGGGGACCGGCCACCGCCGGTCCGGTTCAAAGGGAGCCGGCCGGCCAGGTCGGGCTGCCCGGAATGGAGAAACCCGGGGGAATTAATTTCCCCCGATCAGATGAACGCCCCCCCATAATGAGGGGGGGGGGGCTGCAGTTACAAAGGGGGGTAGGCGCCCCCCGTTTTTTTCAATCAGCTTGGCCGAAGCCAAGCTGGCAGCGCGCCCAGCGCGCTGCGCTGAGCCGGACTGGCGCCTGGCCGGTCCGCCTGGCCGGGCCGGGCCCCGCCGGTCCGGGCCGTGCCGGGCCAGGCCGACCCTGTCTGGGGCGGGTCGACCTGGTTCGGGCCAACCGGGGGGTCTCGGGCCGGGTCGGCCCGGGCCCGAAACCACCGTTACAGAACTGTTTGGGTTCAAATGCCCATAACTCGGGCTACAGACCTCCAAACAACGCGCCGTTAGTGGAGATGCGATCTTTGGATCGAGACGGTCGTTTCGTTATATCGCACTCAAGGTTACGGAATACTTTGAGTTCGACCGGGTTGGTTCATACACGAAACCAACCGGGGCCTCGGAGCGGAAACGCTCATATCTTGAGCTACGGACGTCTGATTGACGTGCCGTCGGCTTTGTTGAGTTCCTATTAGTGAGGCGGATCTTTTGGCACACTCTGCCCGAGGTTTGGACGCATGTGGAGTACGGTCGGGTTGGTTTGGCCTTAAAAACCAACCAGGCACCTGGAATGAAAAGGCCAATAACTCTCAGACCGGGCGTCCGATTGACGCGCTGTCTGTTGCGTTGTGTTCCTGTTGACGATACGGAACTTTTGAATACATCAACTCTGGGCTTTGTGACAGTTGATCTATCAGCCTCTCGGCTCGTGGAGCGGACCCTCCCGAACGAGCTTGCTGTGTGCGGGAACCCTAGAGCTGGCTGCGACTGCTACTATGACTGCGAAGACGACTATGCAGAGATCCTCAGTGGATTCGATGAGGACGACTACAGCACTCAGCGATCCTGTGTGGATCAGTGCTACCGATACTGTGTGGGTCCAATCCTGTGTGGGTCAGTACTCAGCGGTCCTGTGTGAACCAGCGCCTACAGATCCTGTGTGGGGTCGATCCTGTGTGGGTCTTTGCGGGGGGTAGTACCTATCGATCCTTTGTGGGTCTGATGACTTAGATGGATCAGTGATCATCTCTATCGTCTATGAAGATGTATACCTGTGTGATCTGAATCCTGTTTACCATCCTGTGTGGATTGTGTGGTGCTATCTTGTGTGGATTACGTTTTGTTTTCCTGTGTGGAATACGTATACTTTCATGTGTGGACAGAGTTGTAATTGGGCTCGGAGGTTGGAGCGTATTGGAATTGATGACTTAGGTATATGTATGGGCATATACCTAAGCAGTGTCGGTTGTTACTTCGTGATTGTATATTTCTTTTGTGGTTTATCTTTTGTGGATTTTGGGAGACCTCGGGGGTCTTGGGGTCCCTACTGAGTAGCTTATACTCACCCATGCACGGGCTATGCCCACACTACGTTGTGTTGGTTGCATACGACGGATAACGTTGATCGTGGTTGAGGCTCGCAGAGCAGGACGGTACCTGAAGGTGGACTACTGGGCGGGACGTGCTCGGAGCGGACAGCGGGACCCGAGGAGCAGTGGAGCTATCTGTACCCACCCTTCAGGTGGGATTTCCAGTGTACAGCTCGGTGTAGCGGATTTTACTTTACAGTTGTTGTTTTCCCTTTCAAGCTGTACTTTACTTTCAGTTTGGGTTTGTTTACCGGCCCATTTACTTTTCCGCACTTTCAGTTGTACTCTGTTTTTACATAGTGTTTACCTTTCCTCTTGCTTACTCTGTGGTGATTGATTACTTTACAAAGGCAATGCATTCCCTTTTTACCAGGATTTACGCCTTGGTTCTAGTCGCCAGCCCCTGGCCTATGGAAGGCGGGCTTGGGGTAGTCACGGCACGGGCCCCGAGGACGGGTCGTGACAAATTGGTATCAGAGGAGTTTGGTTCTACCGCGAACTCTGATCTTTCTATGTGAAGAAATAATTTTTAGCGTATTGAGTGTGGCTATCAGTCCAGGGAGTCCAGTGTTGGTGCGGCGGCCGACGTATCCGTACACCAGGACCCTGACTTCTGGTTTCCGACTTAATGCACGAAAACATTGATTGAATGTGTGTTTCAAGTTTTCTTTGTGATTACTTTATATTAGCTCACCAGGTATACTGTTCTGACCGTGGAGCACTTGTTTCCTTTTTAGGATGGCCCCACAATGGCAGCCAGCTTGGGTTCCAAGAGTCAAGCGTGACGACAGCCCACCGAGTGACGAGGCCTCGGTGCAGGGCCCTTTGTCAGTAGTGGCACCGACGGTAGCACTACCCGCCGACCCACCGATACTTCCAGCATCAGCCGCTGACGATGCACGTCGCCTCAGTGCACTGCATGAGTTTCAACGCCAGCGACCGCCCAGGTTTCGTGGGGAGACGGACCCCAAGGCAGCCGAGGACTGGCTGGAGGCAGTCGTATGAGTTTTCAATCTAGTGAGGACAGCAGCAGACCTCATGGTGATCCTTGCTGCGAGCCTACTGCATGCAGCAGCGGGCCGATGGTGGAGCTTGAATCTCCAGGTGCACGATGAGGCATCTCTACTGTGGACGGACTTTGAGAGCCTCTTCCGCTCGGAGTTCGTCCCAGCCACCCTCTGTGCGGTGCGCATTCAGGAGCTTCTTCAGCTGTGGCAGTGCAACATGACGGTCGCTCAGTACTCGGCGAGATTTACCGATCAATCGCGCTACTCGACCGACATGGTACTAGATCCATTCATTCGGTCCTGGACCTTCGAGCAGGGATTGAGACACGAGATCAGGGCATCATTGATATCCCTCAGCATTCTGACTCAAACAGGAGTACTGGAGCGGGCCCTTTTGATCGAGAGTTTTCTTGCTGAGTGTACACCAGCGCCGAGACCCACCTCAGGGCGGCACGTAGTAGAGTATTATGTAGCAAGAAGTCGACGGATGACTCAGGGGTCTAGGTAGACCAGACCCTCAGGAAGACGACCTCAGGACACTGGCTCAGCAGTGCGGGGCACACAGCGCGGAGCCAGTCTTTCGAGAGGCAGACAGTTCTACTCGTGCAGCGGGCAAGGCCACATGGCTAGTGACTGCCCGACCCTCCGTGCCGAGGAGCAGCAGACAGTTGAGGGACCACCGAGGCAGAGGCAGAGGGTCGATCGTGGCGGTCCGCAGGGAGGAAGCGGACGAGGCAGGGGAGATGGCCGAGCAGTAGGTGGTGGGTGACGCTTTGAGGCTCTACCACCACCACCACCAGGAGGTCCACCCCGACCACAGGGAGCTGGCGGGCAGAGATAGGCACAACTCCAGGCAGCAGAGGCCAACGACCACGGCACGCCCGAGATGATTTCAAGTACTATCTATGTCCATTCCACCTTTTCTGCAGTACTTATAGACACAGGAGTGAGTCACTCTTTCATAGCTGCTGCCCTGGTTCAGATCTCGGAGATTCCGACAGAGCCGTTGGCTTGATCCTTACGGCTAGAGATCCCTACGGAAGCAGACTCCACGATTACACACTGGTGCCGAAAGTGTGTGATTACTCTAGGAGGCGAGAGCTTCGGCTAGGATATTCTTGTAGCAGCATCGAGGCCTTACAACGTTATCTTGGGCATGATTGGTTATCTATGGTCTATGCACAGGTTGACTGTTTTAGGCGCAAGGTGCGATGTGTACGCACTGACGGGAGCAGGTTCACCTTCACCGGCGAGAAGGGAGACTTTGCAGCACAGGATGGACTCTCGTAGAGGAGAGGACAGCCCATCACTCATCAGTTGGCTAGCCTCATCATAGGAACAGTTGACGTGCGGAGTCCTGGTTTTCCTGCAGTGGTGGATCAGTTTGCAGACGTTTTTCCTGACGAAGTTCCAGGGCTACCTCCTCGCAAAGAGGTAGACTTTTATATTTACCTGTACCCGAGACAGCTCCGATATCGACCCCAGCATATCGGATGGCCCCCGCCGAGCTTCGAGAGCTACGGGTACAGTTGGAGGACCTGCAGGGCAAGGGGATCATCCGACCCAGTGTTTCACCCTGGTCTTCCCCGATTTTGTTTGCCAAGAAGGCGGACGGGAGCTTGCAACTTTTTGTTCACTATAGTCGCCTGAACTAGGTGACAGTGAGGAACAAGTATCCAATACCGAGGATTGAAGACCTCTTTGATCAGCTCAAAGGAGCATGGTGGTTCTCGAAGATAGACCTCCGGTCAGGCTATCATCAGCTCAGAGTTAGAGATGAGGACGTGCAGAGGACGACCTTAAGATGTCGGTATGGCCACTATGAGTTCTTGGTTATGAAATTCGGCATAACCAATGCTCCAACAGTGTTCATGGCCCTCATGAACATGATCTTTTATCTATACCTCGATCGATTTGTCGTGGTCTTAATCGATGACATTTTGATTTACTCGACGACTGAGGAGGAGCATGCCTACCACTTACGGGTGATACTAGACACAATCCGAGATCACCAGCTTTATGGTAAGCTCTCGAAGTGCCAGTTCTGGATACGTGAGTTCCACTTCTTGGGACACGTCATCTCGGAGGCGGGAGTTGCAGTGGATCCTACAAAGATCGAGGCAGTGTTAGCTTGGGAGCCACCCAGAAGCGTGACGGAGGTTTGGAGTTTCTTGGGATTAGCTGGATACTACCAAAGATTCATGCCAAACTTCTCTAGAGTTGCAGCACCACTCTTAGCTTTGACGAAGAAGAGGAAACCCTTCGTGTGGTTAGGCAGATGTCAGCAGAGCTTTCAGGAGCTGAGACAGAGATTGACCAGCGCACCTATCTTGAGGTTGCCTGAGGAGGGAGTAGGGTACGTAGTTTACTGTGATGCATCAGGGACCGGACTCAGATGTGCCCTAATGCAGGAGCGGGCAGTGATCGCCTATGGATCATGTCATTTGTGGCCACATGAGAAGAACTACACTACCCATGACATGGAGTGAGCAGCAGTGGTCTTCTCCCTAAAGACGTGGTGACACTATCTGATGGGCGAGCACTTTTCAGTCTTTTCTGATCATCAGAGTCTCAGGTACATCTTCTCGCAGAAGGACCCGAACCTGAGACAGCGGCGATGGCTCGAGTTCCTCCAGGACTATGACTTTGAGATAGTCTATACTCCTGGTAAGGGGAACATAGTAGCTGATGCCCTCACCAGGAGGACGGGCATTCAGCTACTTGAGGAGGCGACAGAGAAGCTAGACCCTTTGCAGATATCCTTCGTGGATAGAGATGGAGCAGCCTTCCTTCAGTCTCTCACAGTCACTCCTCCACTACTGCAGCGGGTCAGAGAGGAATAGCGTGGGGACGCTGACTATGAGACGCGGCGTGCACAGATATCCTCAGGACAGGAACCTGATGGTTTCTCCTTTGGAGTAGAGCACGACATCCTTTTCATAGGACGTACCATGGTACCAGTTTCTTTATGGGAGGAGGTACTGAGAGAGTTTCACATTTCTCCCTTGGCGGTACATCTTGGGGTGGCGAAGATGTACTGGGATCTCAGACGACAACACTGGTGGCCAGGCATGAAGAAGGTTGTGGCAGAGTTCGTTTCTCGATGCCTCACCTGCCAGTTGGTGAAGGCTAAGCATCAGGTACCAGCAGGCTTGGTACAACCCTTGGAGGTCCCGGAGTGGATGTGGGATGGGATATCTGATGACTTCGTGACTGGACTTCCACGCACTTCCAGAGGTCATGACTCTATTTGGGTGATTGTTGACCGACTCACCAAGTCGGCTCACTTCTTACCCATCAGAGAGCAGGGCTCAGTGGAGAGCTTGGGACGTCTTTACGTTCAGGAGATTGTTCGGCTTCACAGTGTGCCATCATCTATCGTCTCTGATTGAGATGCTCTCTTTACTTCCTGGCTTTGGAAGGGATTGCAGGAGCCGTTCGGGATGCAGCTACTTCTGAGCTCAGCCTTTCATCCTCAGACGGATGGTCAGATAGAGAGGACCATTCAGACTCTCGAGGAAATGATCCACGCATGTGTCCTCGACTTTGGTCGTAGCTGGGAGGACCACCTACCCTTGGTGGTGTTTGCGTAAAACAATAGCTACAACTCCACCATCGGGATGGCACCGTATGAGGCGTTGTAAGGCCGACCTTGCAGATCTCCTTTGTGATGGACAGACCCTGGGGAGTCAGCACTTGTGGGACCGGAGATGGTCCAGGCCACGACAGAGAAGGTCCAGGTCATCCAGGAGCGGATGAGGACAGCTCAGAGCCGGCAGAAGTCATACACTGATAGGAGGCAGAGGCCACTAGAGTTCGAGGATGGCGACCACGTCTTCTTGCGGGTCTCACCTCGACGTGGTATACAGAAATTTGTCCAAGGCGGCAAGTTATCTCCGCACTTCATCAGACCATTCCAGGTCCTCAACAGGATAGGCGAGGTGGCTTATCTCCTGGCTCTACCACCTCAGTTGCACCGGGTGCACGGCGTCTTCCACGTGTCTCAGCTGAGGAGATATGTGCACGACCCAACGCACATCATTGACCATGGGGAGATTGACGTTGACGATGGGGCGACTATTACGGAGGTTCTGGTGGAGATCGAGGATCGACCAGAGAGGGTCCTACGTGGACGGTCGATTACTCTAGTGCGCATCAGATGGCAACACGAGAATCTCTAGGAGAGCACTTGGGAGAGGGAGGCTCAGATGCGTGCTCAATACCCACATTTGTTTCCCTAGTTTTGATGTATCGTTACGGGGACATAAAGACCTGAGGTGGGAGTAATTTAAAGACCCATAAAATTCAAGGGAAATTTTTTCTTAATATTCTTTATAATTTTACAAGAACGCGGTTTCTGACGGCACCTGATTCCGAGGCCTGGTCTGCCCGGAATCAATTTCCGAAGTTTGGATCGGGTACGTTCAGTGAACGAATGAGCGGGAATTTATAACTTTTGAACCGGTGCCCGGAATCGAATTCTGAGGGCACCAAGGTACTCGCAGCGCCGATATTCTCTTAAGGAGACCTTTTCCGAGGTTGCATTTTATGCAGGTTGAAAGTTAGTTTTGGGGGAAATTAGAAGAAGTTAAATAAATTGTGGAACACAATTTATTTTTATCTTTGTTGGTTAATTCCTCCCAAAGGGAGTTAGAGGTGGGACCCACATCCACATAACCTCCCTTGTGAGGATTAAGTGTGGTGGGGCCCACACGAGCCCTAACTCTTCAACTTCCCTTAATCTCCCCAATAACTCCACTCTTTTAATTTTGATAACTTGTGTTATTAATTAAGAAGAGTTACTTAATTTAAAACTTTTGAAATTCAAAGTGGATTGGATGTGTAAATAAAATAAGGCTTAGACTTATTTTATTTTGGTTAGTATCCTTTGCCACCTTGAGAGGATTGGGAAGCTTTCTTTATCATCTTCAACCTTGATGAAGAACGCGAAGAACACTTAGGCTCCGACGAAGAACGTCGTCACCATAAGAAGAGAAAGATGTGTCGTCTCTTCTCTTCTTCGTAGCCGGTGTGTTTCCGAAGATCGATGATGCCACTTCTTTCGATCTTCGTCCCATGTCAATGAAATGAGACGCCGCTTCCTCCTCGTACTTTCTCCTTCATCTTACAAAGCTTCTCCAGCGACGCTACCTCTTCAGACGCACCTCGACGTCAACGGAATCAACGTACGATTCTCGTGACGCCCGACCTCCGCGACGCTTGTATTTTGCGTCTTGTTGGTGTGATCCGCTCTTCAAACCGAGGTAGGGTATTATAGTTATTTTATTTAATTATTCCCTTTCTTGTTTCTTGCATGTCGAACTTCGATATTATTCGACTAACTGTTATCGCTTAACGAGAGGGGGCCAGTCCGCACAAACATGGCCTAAACCCCCTCCTATGTTCTTGTTTGTTCCTTTAACAATGGAAAGGGATGGAGTGGTGCCGTTTCACCATGCGGGAATCACGAAAAATATTGTGTGGCGCCGTCGCGCCGCGCCGTGGAAAGGAATTCATGGACGCGACGTCATCGCGCCGCGTTGATGGAAATCAAAGGCGCCGCGGCCGGAGCGGGGCCGCGGTGGAGGGGCATGGAGCCGTTGCACCGTGCCGGACGGCAAGGGCTGCAGCCGGTTCTGGTCCGCGGCGGAGCGTGGTGACCGGCGGCCAGCTGGGCCGCCGGTGTCAGAGCCGGAAAGGGGACCGGCCACCGCCGGTCCCGTTGAGAGGGAGCCGGCCGGCCGGAATTGAGAAACTCGGGGTAATTAATTTCCCCCAGTTAGATGAACGCCCCCCATAATTAGGGGGGGAGGGCGCGGTTACAACGGGGGGTAGGCGCCCCCCGTTTTTTTCAATCAGCTCGGCCGAAGCCGAGCTGGCAGCGCGCCCAGCGCGCTGCGCTGATCCGGACCGGCGCCTAGCTGGTCTGCCAGGTCGGGCCGGGCCGCGCCCAGCCGGGCCAGGCCGTTCCAGGCTGGGATGACCCTGTCCGTGGTGGGTCGACCCGGTTCGGCCCAACCGGGGGGTCTCGGGCTGGGTCAGCTCGGGCCCGAAACACCCGTTACCGAACTGTTTGGGTTCAAATGCCCATAACTCGGGCAACAGACCTCCAAACAACGCTCCATCAACGGCGCTGCGATCCTTGGATCGAGACGGTCGTTTTGGTATATCGCACTCAAGGTTATGGAATACTTTGAGTTCGGCTGGGTTGGTTCGTACACGAAACCAACCAGGCCCTCGGAGCGGAAACGCTCATATCTTGAGCTACGGACGTCCGATTGACGTGCCGTCAGATTTTTTGAGTTCCTCTTAGTGAGATGGATCATTTGGCATACTCCGCCCGAGGTTTGGACATAGGTGGAGTACGTTCGGGTTGGTTTTTCCTTAAAAACCAACTGGGCCCTTGAAACGAAAAAGCCAATAACTCTCAGACTGGGCATCCGATTGACGCACCGTCTGTTGCGTTGAGTTCCTGTTGACGATACAGAACTTTTGGATACATCATCTCTGGACTTTGTGATAGTTGATGTATCAGCCTCTTGGCTCGTGGAGCGGACCATCCTGAACGAGCTTGCTATGTGCGGGAACCCTAGAGCTGGCTGCGACTACTACTGTGACTACGACGACGACTGTGCAGAGATCCTCAGTGGATTCGACGACGACGACTACAGCACTCAGCGATCCTGTGTGGATCAGTGCTACCAATCCTGTGTGGGTCCGATCCTGTGTGGGTCAGCGCTCAGCGGTCCTGTGTGAACCAGCGCCTACAGATCATGTGTGGGTCCGATCCTGTGTGGGTCTTTGCGGGGGTTAGTACCTATCGATCCATTGAGGGTCCGATGACTTAGATGGATCAGTGATCATCTATATCGTCTACGAAGATGTATACCTGTGTGAGATGAATCATGTTTACCATCCTGTGTGGATTGTGTTGTGCTATCCTGTGTGGATTACGTTTTTTTTTTCATGTGTGGAATACGTATACTTTCCTGTGAGGACTGAGTTGTAATTGGGCTCGGAGGGTGGAGCGTATTGGAATTGATGACTTAGGTATATGTATGGGAATATACCTGAGCAGGGTTGGTTGTTACTTCGTGATTGTATCTTTCTTTTGTGGTTTATCCTTTGTGGATTTTGGGAGACCTTGGGGGTCTCGAGGTCCCTACTGAGTAGCTTATACTCACCCCTGCACGGGCTATGCCCTTACTAAGTTGTGTTGGTTGCAGACGACGGACAACGTTGATCATGGTTGAGGCTCGCAGCGCAGGACGGTACCTGGAGGTGGACTACTGGGCGGGACGTGCTCGGAGCGGACGGCGGGACCCGAGGAGAAGTGGAGCTATCTGTACCCACCCTTCAGGTGGGATTTCCAGTGGATAGCTCGGTGTAGCAGCTTTTACTTTACAGTTGATGTATTCCCTTTCGAGTTGTACTTTACTTTCAGTTTGGGTTTGTATACCAGCCCATTTACTTTTCCGTACTTTCAGTTGTACTCTATTTTTACTTAGTGTTTACCTTTCCGCTTGCTTACTCTGTGGTGCATGTTTACTTTACAAAGGCAATGCCTTCCCTTTTTACAGGGATTTACGCCTTGGTGCTAGTCGCCAGCCCCTGGCCTATGGAAGGCGGGCTTGGGGTAGTCACAGCACGGCCCCCGAGGACAGGTCGTGACAAATGATATCACCAATTATGGGTAAATGATACTTATTTTTAATATTCACTGAATTCTAATTTTTATATTCAATACAATATTTTAGACAACCATTTTACTTTTTTGAAAAGATTTCTAAAAAATCCATGGTGACATGTTAGGATGATTAAATCATTTCACTTATAGGTACTCAACTAGGATCATATGTAAAAATAAATTAGTAGGATCTAATTGATGGGATGGAATATAAATGGGAATAATTATTAGGGGAATAATAATTCTAGTCTTGAACTCTATATATGGATGTAAACCAAATATATCAACTAGGAAGATCTCAGGGAGAACACACACAAAAATAGGTACCTAACCACCCATGAATGGGTCAACACCATCAAGAAAAATTTCTAAAAACTACCATGATATTATAAATCAATAGGTAACAACATGCCTATCCCTTATCTGATCTAATGTCCCTCTCATCTTTGAAATCATGAGTGACCCCATCGATAGGTATGAATTATATCAAGTGATGATAATATTCTATTTGGGATTTCAAATTGATCATCATATCCTTGATGAAAATAAAGTTGAGGATGTTAATATTGGGGGATAAATGTTACCAAACAAACTCATAGTTTTTTATAATCGACTGACACAAGGGACACATAAAACCATGTTCAGATCTCTATCCTAAAAGTGTGAAAAATATATTAAAATAATGACATAAGATCAAAACATAACCCAAAACTTCAACAAAATATAATGATATAAATTAACGAGTATAAGTCATATAAAAAAATATATAACCATAGAATATGAAATAACAATTATACATGTAATAATATTTGGACCTACTTTAGATTCTTATAGTGTAAAATCTTACCCATAAATCGGTCTTGAAAAATTCACTTAGACAGCCCCCTTTCTCTAAGAATGATACCCACCACCCATGGGAGAATCTAAATGAACTTGTGATCCCTTAAAGAAAGTAGATACTAAATTATTTCCTTGGGAAATCCTGTCATCGAAACCCTGCAGATATCTAGATATCCTGAAAATATGATATTCCCTAGGAGCCTCAATAAAATGAGGCATAGTATAACAATAACTTCCACACTAGTATCAAATAACCAATTACTGCCCTGAAGAATCCCCTAAAACTGGTCATGAATAAAAGTGAACACTCTTATTCTTCCATTCCTAACTATAAGAATCACCCTGGCTAACCGCTACACCAACTATATATCCCACAAAACATATTCTTCTATCAATTTTAGTCTCTGACAAATATTATTTATACAGTACCTCCACAATGTTGTGCTGGTAAAAAAGAACTATCATTGACCAAATTTCATCCCTCAACCCCATTTGAAACATTTGAGCATTCATGTTAGCATACGTGATATGATCTGGTGCCTAATGAAGCAACTCAACAAAACGAGATGATTATTCTAGAATGTTCTTCTTCCGTTGGTCCATGGTCAGAGACTCCCGAATATTTTCCACACATGGATACTCAAGATAAAACTATTGTTTAAATATTATCATCAAGGAATATGAGGTAAGACCATCTTGAATATTATCTTGAACTATAGATTCCCACAATTATTATCCTGAAAACTCATGAATATATGTCGAAAAACCCACCAGAGACACTTTCGAGTATTCCAAATGTTAAAGAACCTCTCAATCAATTGAGACAAATCCTATGATTCATTGGTTCAAATTTCATCAGGAATGATAGGTGTATTATGGTTGGTAAATTCGAATCCATGATCCACTACTCATCATGGGTTCACAATGCTCACTAAACCTGGAGTAGGAATGTTAGGTACAACTGCTAAAATCAATGAAGGGTCCAGTGATGGATCTAACTAAAAAACCTGTCTTCAGGATTCCCCTCTCAGATTTATAATATTTTTTCTTCGAGTAATTATCATTTATTCAATATTTTTTAACAGATAATTCACAAGAACACTCCAAAACTATTATGCCAAATACTAGATTGCAAAAAAATATTTAAAATGATATGTCTTTTAATAAATTAAGATTCCTGCCACAAAATAAAATTTAAAAGGAATATATTGATATAAAAAAACTCCCCACATAGTTTATTCAAACAAACACAAACACTCCAAGTCCACAAAATAGTATATTGGTCAATTAAATAGATTAACCATAAAATACATTCAAATGAGCTTAAATAACATGTCGGGGACTCAAGAATTGTTTTCCTACTAACCATGGAAACATTGATTTAGTCAAGTGAGTGAGGTGTCTAAGCCCCCTTTCCATTCCTATTATATATATATATAGATGGTACTACTCTATTCTACCCATGACACATAACAAAATAAAGAAGTGTTGACACAATTGAAATTGAGTAACATGGCTCTGATAAAAAATGTAATAGGACAACCTGGGTAAACCAAACCACTTACCAAAGATACCCTGTTACAGGGTGAGTTATAAAAATGATAACATAACATGTGTAGAACATAATAAAAATAGTACACAGATCTACAATACAATGTGGAAATAAATGGATATATAACTAATCCAAATAGGATAAACTGAGTAGTGTGAGAATTTATGAGTTACAAGTCTCCATGTGACCAACCATCACATTTATACCATTCCAAAAATAAATCATTGATGTAAATAAGATAAATATTCTATAGAACACTCATCACATAACATGTATCTTACCAAAAAAGGTCTATAGCATCCCAAAGTCATAAGTAGGGTAAGGGAAAAAGGAGCCCAGCATGAAACCACCAAGAATCATATACAAATATAATTTCATGAATTCAAAAGTTATATCATTAAATTTACATTTTAAAATAATTTTTATAAATAATACAATTTAAAAACATTTCCCAAACAGTCCTTGACATTTCCCAAAATTTGATGTCATATTTTACTACGACAAAAACATGTCAGTCATACAAAAAAGTAGTTAAGAATACCAAGTTATTAATATAAATGTAATCCAACATCCATTAAATAATCTGTCATGTTGACAATAACCAACAATAACAATACACATTGTATTCAAGATCTAGCTTATTGAACAATACGCCAAAGACACTAATTCTCCTAAAAATAAAAATGGGTTTATCCAAATAATATTGAGTCCAACCATAGTCCATTGATATACAAGAGATTAACTCTTAGTGGTGTTACACTCACTAAGTATATAGGTCTGTCTTTCCCGTTTACCCCAAGGTTCTCGTAATGTAATTTTTCCAAATTTCCACTTTAAAAATCATGATAATATTTTTATAAAATCATTTCAAATCCAACATAGTCTCCTTCCAGTATTGGAAATAAATCATTTCAAAATCAAGAAATTCAATTTTCAATGTAAACCCACATTAAACAATGAACCCATTCCCCTTTTAAATTTCATCACATGAAATTCCATTTCAAATATCAAGGAAATAACAAGATAAACAAGAAATTTAAGAAATTATAATTCTTGGATAGATCCACCAACCTCTAGGATATAGAAAATATAAACACCTTTGACAACATGTTTTTTAACACACATCATCCACCTTTAAAAAATAAGGCATTACATGAGTCTTAAAAGGATTGATAGAAAATATGGTTTGATTACAAATACATGTTATAATCGATTCCACATTCTGAGATAAAGAAGAAACTGAAATGAACACTTAATCAAAGAGATGAAATACCAAACCCTTTTGACCAAACATTGGAAAAAGAAATATAAAGGGATTGGAGTAATCGAAAACAACATAGTGTGTGACCTCTTGCTGAGAGGAGTGGGCTACAAAAAATAATTAATCCCCAAACACCCATACAACAACCTTTAAGATGAAACATAGAAAGTTACATGGTTTTTAATACCAATCATGTCATAAAACTCTTTTGTTTTATGTTTATAATGAAGAAAAAAATTAATTAGGATTGAAAACATAATTCTTCACATTACAAGGCATGTAATATTATTACACAGTTTATTTAGTCTACGAGATCAATCGAGTGTCCACTACACATCGTGTGATCTCATTAAACATCATGTAACTGCCCAGAAAACTATAGAAACTGTTGGTTTTTGCTGAAAATTAAAAAAAATCCCTAACATCACCATTACTAGAATCCTCCCAATTTCATGGTATCTAATACAAATTTAATAGAAAACATAAACCAAAAGAAAATATTATAACATACATGATTGAATGGTAACATGGTGTTACAAACCATCCCCTCAATTAAAAAATGGATCCCATCCCCTCTCATTTTTTTAATACATTGAGACTTATAGAAAAATAATATCCCACCAAAATCACTTATAAACATCTTTATAATAATTTTATTGGTTTTGTAAATCCAAAGAAACAATCCCAATGATCCTTAATAATAGATCAGATAGAGTTATTTCAATGAATAAGCTATCGAGTTAACCAAATGAATTTACTTATTTACTTAATCCTCAAATACTCTAATTATATGTTATTTATTATAAAATAATAAATTAATGATCCACAATATATATAAATATTATCATTCTAATGTAATTTCCATTATCCACCATCTTTCCAATCAAATTTGAAATTAAGGTATCACTCGTGAATTTTTATGACTTACCATATCCACATAATGATACATTTCAATATCCACCACCATATATCTTGGATCATAGTTATTATGGGTGAATCACTTAGAATTTGTGTTCTCGTTAAAAATCACAATTTGTGAACTTTTTCCTATGAATTTATTTAAGGAACTTGAAACACCCAATGGTTCTGTATCTAAAGGGATATACTTTCCAAAGGCAGAAATTCATTAGGTTTAATGTCCTATGATATATAAAAAATCTAATTGGTTGATGGGATGGTAGGTCAGGCTCATCACACCCTATTGGGTGGAATTATTTCCTACTATGGGAATCTCTTATATATTTAAGATACTTTAATGAATCCTTCTTTAATTCCCAAGAATGATATGAGTTATCCAAATATTAGTAATCAATTATTTACATGTGTAGAATTCAGAATCATTCTTATGTATTAATGGTTCTTCATTTATCGATATATCTATGGGTATCTAGATTATATCATTGATTTTATCCCTATATATACAACCCGACTATTTATTGGACATTATCCTATCAATGGTGGTTTTTAAGCCACTAAGTGGGGAACTCCGTAATTTTATAATCATCATTTTAGATGAAAGTCACTTGGGAATTTATCGTCATCTAGGGAGAAAGATGCTATCTGCGGATTTTATTGTAATCTTGGTAGATAGAGTTTACTCTAGAGTTTATCTTCATATAGAGAGACAAATGTTTTTTTTTATTTTGGGATGAAACCCATAGGTGGGATTCCTATGTATCACTGTGAATGGAATCAAGACCCATGTAGTTCGGCGCTTCTTAACGGGACAATTCGTACCATTTATGGTTGTGTGTATTTAACCAACCATACAGTTTAACATCATGTGGCATGAAAATCTAGTTGGAAGGTTCCTAGTCAAATATTGGTGTGGGACTTATCCCAAACTAGCCCAAAGAACATGGAAGGAATATGATCTTCCAAGTAGAATTAGTCTCTACTATAGATATGATCCAAATGGAATAGGTTTGATTTTAAATGGTAGGTTTAAGCTTAGGGAGGCATCCTATGTATCTTGTTTGGATAAGAACAAAATCCCAAAGAGTTCGATAAGTATCGTATGGGAGCATGACCCTTTGAGATAAAACGTTTGGGGCATACTCTTCAAGAGGATGCCTTTTTAACAAGGTCCTTGAGAGATGTATTAACTCGTGGTAGTTTAGGGGGTCTTTATTTGGTCCTTACTCTTAATCACGATTCTTGGATTAAGAGATTTTGTATTACAATATAATCCTAAAGAGGGCGACCTAATTAATTGGTTTTGCTTTCGCATTTCATGGAAGAGATTGTATGTAACCTGACACATGTGGAGGCTTCCTATGTAACCCATTTATGGTGGAAATAAAATTTCTTGTAGTTTATTACTTCAGGTGGATTTTATGGGTGTTCTGATCATTAAAAATCACTAAGTCCACATGAGTTATTCTTGGTGTGATAAACAAGAGGATTTGAATGATTCAACAAACCACAGACATGTTCCCTTATTCACTAGTAGAAGAGGTCTGGGTAATGGTTGAAGAGGTTGGGGAAACCATTTAAGAGTTCAATACTATGGTGCTTCTATCTGTTCAAATTACATTGAAAATTGGTCTTATGTAAAAAAGGAGTGGAGTTGAATGATGTAGAGAGTAAAATGCCTAAAACATACTAAATGAATGGCTCGGGGCTTACATATAGATGGTTCCCACTTATTGGTCGTAGAAGAGGAGGTATAATTTTCCTTTTCATTGGAAAAAGAAATAATAATCCCAGTCCTCCCTACTATGAGCCTAAGGTTCCAGGTTATAGAAATGAGAAGTGGAGGATAGAGGTATATCCCCAAAAACAAACAATTTGAACTTCTCAACATTATCCATTGGTTAAGTGTTCATGTTACAATAGATATACAAACTTATATACATCCAATGTATCTTGACCCTATAGTAGAAATCATGATGGACACCTCTTACCATAGAAATACTAACCCAATTGGGAGACACATAGATGTTCCATTCCATAGTTTTTTTCAAATAGGGATGTTTTGGTAGGGGATTCAATGTGACCCCTTTTAGACAAGGGTTCTAATTAAAGGTATGATATACCATGAATATATTTGAATAAATCTTCATCAGATGCTCACATAGGGTGAAAAGGTGTGGTGAACCCAGAAAGAGTGCAAAAGTAGTTGGTCTACAAGTGGTTGGCATGTAAGTATTCATAGGAAAACCCATTAGTCCTTAGGTGATAGACAACATAGATGACTGCACTTGGGGGAGAGTTGGATCCATACATCAGGAGTCATTATAGGTATTCTTTGAAGTGAAGTGAAGAATTTACTATTTGAGGAAGGGAGAGCATGAAAGCGTTCTAAAATTTCTAGTTTGGGTGAACTAGTAACTAAATTGTTGTTTATTTTTATCATTTAATAGAATTAAGTCTCACTATTTTAAATTAATTCCCTCTATTTTGGTGTTATAAAACTACCTTAGAAGATTTTTTGGACTATGGTGAAACCCTTGTGCGATTATGGTAGTAATCATTTTTTAGGGAAATTACTCTTTACGAATAAATTCCACAAGGGACTTTTTAAAAGAAAATATTGTACCCTATGAAAAGGATACCAGTCGTGAATGAAATTACATGCATGATACTAGTTAATTCAGCAACGTTGGGAAAACCACTATTTTATCCTTTGAAAATACTGAAATTTTTAATATATTTCCTTTTCCTTTTACTAAGTAATTTCCCTTTGTCATCATCTCATCTATGTAGTGAAACTGTGGGTCAAAAAATTCCCCCTAGATTGGATCTGTAAAAGAAAAAGAAGGTCTAATCCAGAGGATAAAAAGGGCTAAAAAAGGAAGATAGGTCATAAAAATTTCAATGTTTAGACGGTTGTGGAAGTCTTCCACACCATCTCTACACGCAAGTAGACATCCTCGTTGATCTATAGGGCTTTTAGTTTAGCAAAAAAACCCTCACAATTCTGAATATCGAGCTCTTTCCCTGAAAGTGTTGCATGTAGATGGTTCTGTTTTGAATCTCTGATGATTTGGTATATACATGAGTTGTGTTCCGCATGTTGAGGGAGACACTTGTGAGCCAAAATGAAACTTGTTTGAATAAATTCCTTTGTAAAATATTCATAATTTTACAAAAAATTTCACAATGAACCTACAATAAAATGAAATTATTATCTCTTTTCTAGTTTAATGTATACCAATGTAATCAAAACATCTGAAAAATTATATATAATTTTAATTGATGATATGATAATTATCATTGGGCGTGATTACTATGTCGTCTACAACACCACCCATTATGATCTAGAAGAGTATTTGAAGAAATATAATCCTGATTTTCCAAAGAGTAATTATATACCACATTATGGTTATGGTCATCTGTGAAAATTCATCATTCTATAACCGAAGAATTATCCCCCAATCTCTTGGTTTCAAGACTACAAGATCATTTCATCTCCCAATATTTATTATGTGACCACATATATTAATGATAGAATGGAATCCACTAAATATGTTATGCAACATTTCACATGTGCCCGAGATATGAAACTACACACACATAAACTAAATCCACGAATTTTTTTTACAATTATTGATATTCAAAAATTATCCAATAGAAAGGCAAGAAGAAAATTTGGGACTTTCTCCCAATACGGGGTGTAAAGCCCACATTGATGTTGGCATACTGGGTATGAAAAACATCTGCAGAGTTCAATGATGATGGGAAATGATCAATAACTTATGAGGTATTATGGGTAGTACAAAGCTTGGTATATATGAATGATGATTTTGTGCCCGAACTTTGGAGCCAATAATGTCTATAGATATATTATTTCCATTTTATTCATGGATAATTGGGTATCAGTTTGTGAGACGGCTACAAGATCTTTGAGGCACTGATCCTTGAGATATGTATGATGAATTCATCCCTCCGACAGCAACATAGTATTACAATGACATGATGACTTATTTTTCACATGATCTACTAATTATATCTCAAAAAATCAAGACGAAAATCCTAGAAAAAAGGTGTATATTTATCCACCGAATTGGATGTAAAAAGTCACAATGAAGAAAAGGATAAAGGTCTAACTTATAAGCATCCAAAAATCATTCCCAAGGAGGGAAAGAGAGGTGTGCCTAACACCTTAATGGTGATGCTAAATAAAGGGGAGTTTGAAATGTGGGATACAAAATTTACTCCAAGATTCTATCTAAGACATATATTTCGGGATTTCAGGCCTTATTTCTCATTGTTTATTTGTTTCTAGTCTATGTTTCTAAAGGTGGTATAAGGCCTAGAATATTTGTCATAATGGCTATTACGGAAGAGAAGAAAATAGTGTTATTAGACACCATTGGTATAGAAAATATTTATAAGAGCTTGTGGCATATCCATGGAGTAAAGGATTCATTCAAAATAGAAGGATCAATCCATGATTTTTGGGGATGGATCATGAATCATCACAGAACCTATGCCATTGAGAGTTGGATCGAGGTCCTTGAAAGATAATTACAACCATTTGTTTATAAATTATCTAGTATTCCTACCTTATCATTGAAACAAAATGACATTAAAACTTGTTTGATTATGTTCTTGGAATTCCATTTCATTCCATACGAGAATTTTCCAGAGGAAGGTTTATTGATGATGGGATGACCTGCATAGAGTAGAGGTCATATATACTAGCTTGCATGAATGGTGTGGTGGAAAACATAATCAATGGTGCTGTCATATGATAGGCATATGGTCCTTATCTATTTTTTTGCCAATTCAAATGGTTTCCATATATTATTGTGTCATGTTCAATGTACATTATACTAGAACAACATCTGATGGTGGATCAATAGTTCTTGTTGCTGATGGCCATAAAGAAGACATGTGTAGTGTTTAATCATAATGATGTTGATGCTGAAATTCGATTGACTATCTGGTATGATGAATCATGGATTGAATCATACCATGAATGGGTTCAAAAAAATGTTGTTTTACATGTTAGAGTAAAGAGGAATACTAGTATAGAACCTTCTCATTTGGAAGTTGCATCATCTACTTCAAAAGTTGAGTCATCAGAGTCAGAGGGTGAGGATGATGAGGCCCCTAGCACCCCATAGAGAAATCCTACAACATATAGTCCACCTTCAATAATTAAGAGCACTACACAATCATCATCAAATGAATCTATATATAAGAGGTCTAGTCTCTATCTCCAACAATAGAATCAAGTTCTATTCTATCTTCCTCCATATATTATGAATGGAATTGGGAATCTCATCAATTAAAAGGCTATAAGATCTTCATTACAGTAGTCTAGATTTGATTATGAATATGTAAGAGTAGAGGTAGTTCAATCATTGTAGAATCTATTTTTTTAAGATGGAATGTAATGACCTGGAAATTTCAAGGAATTGTTTTTCATAATTCTGGTAAATTTTACTAGTTTGTGGCTTCTGAAGGCACTAGATTCTAAGGCCCAGTGTGCCTGAAATAAATTTCTGAGGTTTTTTTGGGTACGTTCAGTAAACGTATGTGTGATTTTATCTATATTTTGAACTGGTGCTCATAATTTAAATCAGAGGGCACCGATGAACTCACAGCGCCAGTATTCGCTTTAGGGGACCTTTGTAGTAGTTGCGTTTTATGCAAGATGAAAGTTAATTTTTGGGGATTAATCTTAAATTAAATAAAATTGTGTGGTACACAATTTTATTTTGAGAGTTGGTTATTTCCTCCCATGGGGATGTTATTGGTGGGGCCCACACCCAAATAACTTCCCATGTGTGGATATTTGTTAGGTGGGGCCCACACGAGCCCCAACCATTCATATCCTCATTACTCTTTTCAACTCCCTTAAACCCATTGTTTAATTCTTGAAAAACTCCCTCATTAAATTAGGTGGAGCCTCTCAACATTCCCCCTCCCTCACTCTATTTAATTTTTTCCAACCGACCACAATTAATTAAACAAATCTACAATTAATTAATTAAAGAGTGTGCATTGATTTGAATGCATGGAACATTTATTAAAATAAGGTAAATACTTATTTTAATTTGGGCTTGGCAAATATTGTGCTGGGAAATCCTTGGAGAATAAAAAGAGAGTTTTAACCTTCCACAAAGAACGACGTCTTCTACGATGAAGAACGCTGACACCGGGAAGAATGGTGAAGTTCCTTTCTTTATCTTCTCCTCAACAAGTGTGGAGGCGCCACTTCCTCCTCCGACACACCCCTACATCATCTACAAATCCTATTTCCGCGACTCCTCCCTTGAAACCGAGGTAGGGGTTTGTTTCAATTTTAATTGAATAAAATTGTTCATCATCCCTTGTTGAAATCATGTTTTACCTTTGGAAATTTGATACATCCTAACGCGGAGGGCACGGGCCGAATGAACACGGGCCAATGACCCTTTGATTGTTCTTGGATACTTTGGAGGTGAAAACGAGAGGTGGTGGCGATGAACGGAAGCGGCGGTTGTGCATCGTCTGTGTGCGGAAGAACCGCGGCCCGCAAGCACAGGCCGCTCTGATGACAAAGAAACGGTCAGATAATGACGGTCTGGGTGAAGGAGTACAACAAATCCAGAAGGGGAGCTACAATTCAGAAGACAACGGCCAGTGTTCCGTGGGCCGATCGGCAGGAAAACCAGTCGGCAGGCGGCTGGTCGGGCTGAGGAGAACCGCGTTTCCAGGAGGGAACCACACTAGACAAACCACAGCCCGCCCGAGTAGGCCGCTTGGGCTGAGAAGGACGGCATGCTTTGACTGGCTAGTTTGGGAGGGTATTGCTGCTTGACTTCGCCGGTTTGGGTATCATGGGAGGGCCGCACCCACCTTGGACTGCTCGTCCCCTTCGGGCCGAGCCGCAGCCAGCTGGGCCGCACCACGTTGGGACAGACCTTGTCGGGCCGGGCATCGCCGTGAACCTTACAGTTGAGTTGTTATTACCACCTGGAAAGGTCTCATTTCATTAGGCAGGGTCGACACCCCTTGCAGGGTCGGACCCACCGAAACGGGTCGGGCCGACCCGCTAGCCCACTGTTCCTAACAGACCGGGCCCGTGCGCTTAAATGAAAATATCCTCACTACCATGTGTCCGATCGATGCACCGTCTACAGAACTGGGACCCTCATTATGTGGTGGTCCTTTTTTGATAATCTATTTGAGTTTTGGAAAACTTTGGAAAGTGGACGGGTATGGAATGAGTGTATATCCAACTGGGTCCCCAGAGCAAAAATGCTAATAACTCACAGACCAGGCGTCTGACTGATGCACCGTCTATCGCACTGGGTTCCTTTTGATGAGATGGAACTTTGGGATACATCAACTATGGTCTTCGTGACAGTTTATGTATTGTCCCCTTGGCTTGAGGAGCAGACCTTCCCTGAATCGAGCGTGCTATGTACTGGAACCCTAGAGCTAGTTGCAACTGCAACGACTACCCTACTGGAATCCTCCGTGGATTCAACAATGATGGAAAATGTACTTGAATCCTTCGTGGCTTCTACTATGATGAAAACTATACTGGAATCCTTCGTGTTATCGACAGTGATGAATACCATACTTGAATCCTCATTGGGTCTGATGGTTTGACTTCTGTTCTAGTATCCTATGTGGGTCCGATAGATTAGCTAGCCTAGTATCCAACGTGGGTCCAACAGCTTAGCTGGACTGGTATCCTACGTGGGTCAACCAACTTAGAGGAATCAGTGACTGCATATGATCAACTTTATAACTATACGAAAGATGTATACTTATGTGAGATGAGTCTAGACTTTCAATCATTATCATTGATGTGATTGACTTCTTTCCAATGTAGAATGGTTTGTGCTTGGGCTAGAGGGTTGCAGCCGAACTAGGACTGATAACATAGGTATATGTTGGTTATATACCTATCTAGAGTTGGTTGATACTTCATGATTGTATCTTTTCTTTGTGGTTTATTCTTCATGGATTTTGGGAGTCTTTTGGGGTCTTGGGGTCCCAACTGAGTATTGTTTTACTCACCCCAGCACAGGCTATGCCCGCACTACATTGTGTTGGATGTAGACGATGGACATCACTGATCGTGGTAGAGGCTTGTGGAGCATGATGGTACCCAGAGGTGGACCACTTGGCGGGACTTACACGAAGACGACGGATGGACCCAAGGTACCGCGGAGACCATCTGAACCCACCCTTCAAGTGGGATTCCCATAGGATGACTAATGGTTGCTGTTTTACTTTTCTGCTGTTGTACTAGACTTTCCGTTGTACTGTACTTTTCAGTTGGTTTTTTATTCCGGCCCAATTACCTTTCATCATTTACCTTGTATTTGGTATTAATTTTTTATTACATTATCTTGCACACTCTTTTTTGTTTGTTTACTATCATAAAGGAAATGCCTTCCCTTTTTATTGGGATTTATGCCTTTGGTTCTAGTCACCAACCCCTGGCCAATGGAAGCCGGGCTTGGGGTAGTCACGGAACGGGCCCCGAGGAAGGGTCGTGACAAATTGGTATCAGAGGAGTCGGTTCTACCATAGAACACATGTCACTGATCTTTCCTTTCTGTGAAGCAATAGTGTTAAGAGTATTGTGTGTGGTTTTTAGTCTAGGGAGTCCAGTGTTGGTGCGTCGGCCGATGTATCCATACACCAGGACCCTGACCCCTGATTTCCAACTCAGTGAATGAAAACACTGATTTTCTGTGTGTTTAAAAAGTTTTCTTGTGATTACATTATGTCAACTCACCAGGTATATTGTTTTGACCATGTAGCACCTATTTCTTTTCAGGATGGACCCACGAAGGCATCCAACTATGGTTCTGAGTCGCATACGAGATAGAAGCCCATCGAGCGATGAGGCCTTGGTGTAGTGCCCTAGCACAACAGAGGCACCAGCGGTACCACAACCAACTGATCCACCAATACTACCATCCCAAGCAGTAGAGAGTGCATGCCGCTTGAGTGTTTTGAATGAGTTTTAGTGACAGAGGACACCCATGTTCCATGGAGAGACGGACCCTCAGGCAGGCGAGGACTGGCTGGAGGCTGTAGTCAGAGTCTTTAGATTGGTAGGGACACCAGCCGACCTTATGGTGATCATTGTCGTGAGTTTCTTGCACTCAGTAGCAGGTAGATGGTGGATCTTGATGATCCATGTGCATAACGAGGCATCTTTACATCGGACACAATTCGAGAGTCTCTTCCGCTCAAGGCTTGTTCCCTCCACCCTTCGTGCGGTGCAGATTCAGGAGTTACAAAATCTATGACAGGGCATTATGACACTAGCTCAATATTCAGTGAGATTTACTGACCTCTTGCGATACATCACATACATGGTGCGAGAACTAATGTTTAGGGCACGAAACATTGATATTGGATTAAGTCATGAGATCAGGGCTTCGATGATCTCCCTCAGTATTCTGATGCAGGCGGCAGTGTTGGAGCAATCTGTTCTTGTATAGATATTTCTTGTTGAGCTGACACCAGCAGCGAGACCCACTGCAGGGCGACACGTAGTGGAGTCTTCTATAGCAGGTAGTAGACAGATGTCACAGAGGTCCAAGTGGACTAGGCCATCAGATGAGTGACCTCAAGATAAAAGTTCGGTTGTTTGGGGCACTGGAAATAGAGCCAGCTATACGAGGAGCAGGCAGTGCTATGCATGCAGCAGGCAGGGTCACATGGCTCGAGACTGCCCAAACCGCCATGTAGATGAGCAGCAGATAGTTGAGGGACCTCCGAGTCAGAGGCAGAGGTTCGACCGTGGTGGTTCGCATGAGAGCAGGTGGAAAAGGTAGAGGAGCTGGACGAGCAGCGGGCGGTGGACGATGTTTTGAGGATCAACCACCACCACCACAAGGAGGTCCACCCCGACCACAGGGAGATGGCAGGCAGAGGAAGGCTTAGCTCCAGGCAGTGGAGGCTTACGACCATGGTGCACCTGCAATGATTCAATGTACTATATGTGTCTACTCTACCCTTGATGTTGTACTTATTGACCCAGGTGTGAGTCATTCTTTCATTTCCACTGCCCTTGTTTGGAGATTGGAGATTCTGACAGAGTCATTGGCTTGATCCTTATGGCTAGAGACTCCAACATGAGAAGACTCGACGATAGCACACTGGTTCCGGCAGTATGAGCATACTCTAGGAGGTGAGAGCTTCAGCTGGGATCTTCTTGTACCGGTGTCGAGGCCTTAGGATGTCATCTTGGGTATGGACTGGTTTTCTACAGTCCATGCTCAGATTTACTGCATTAGGTGCAATGTGTGGTGTGTACGCAAGGATGGGAGTTGGTTCACCTTCACCAGCAAGAAGGGAGCCTTTGCAGCATAGGATGGACTTACGCAGAGGAGAGGGTAGCCGATCACACATCAGTTGGCTAGTCTAATCCTCAGAGAAATTGATGTGTGGAGTTTGAGATTTCTTGTTTTGGTGGATAAGTATGCGATCGTTTTTCCTAAAGACGTTCCTAAATTACCTCCTCGCTGATAAGTAGACTTATACATAGACCTATACCCCGGGACATCACTGATATCTACTCTAGCATATAGGATGTATCCTCATAATCTTCGTGGGCTGTAAGTACAGTTAGAGGACTTGCAGGGAATGAGATTCATCTGACCTAGTGTTTCACCCTTGGATTCTCCAAATTTATTCTCCAAGAAGGCGTATGGGAGATTGCAACTATGTTTCGACTACCGTCGCATAAATCTGGTGACCGTGAATCACAAGTACCCACTCCCGAGGATTGACCACCTCTTTGATCAGCTCACGGGAGCACGATGGTTCTCGAAGATAGAACTCAAGTCAGGCTATCATCAGCTCAGAGTTTGAGACGAGTATGTGCCAAAGACAGTGTTCAGGTGTCGTTATAGCCACTATGATATCTTGGTTATTACCATCGACATAACCAATGCTGCATCTGTGTTCATGAGTCTCATGAACAGGATCTTCCAAGCATACCTTGACTATTTTGCTGTAGTCTTCATCGACGACATACTGATTTACTCGACTACTGAGGAGGAGCACGCCTACCACTTGTGGGTTGTACTGGATTGACTCCGAGAGAACCACAATTATGGTAAGCTCTTGAAGTTCCTATTCTGGATTTGAGAGATTCACTTCTTGGGATATGTCATCTCAGATGCGGGAGTTGCGGTGGATAAAGCGAAGATCGAGGCAGTGCTTGCTTGGGATCCACCCAGGAGCATGACAGAGGTTCAGAGTTTCTTGGGTATTTGCTGGACTATTAGAGATTTGTTCCAATGTTTTCTAGAATTGCAGCACCACATTCAGCCTTTATGAAGAAGGGGAAACCCTTTGTGTGTTCAGATAGATTTCAGTAGAGCTTTTGGGAGCTGAGACAGAAGTTGACTAGTGTGCCCATCTTGAGGCAACCAGAAGAGGGTGTTGGGTATGTAGTTTACTACGACGCATCAAGGACCGGACTCAGGTGTGTCCTGATGCAAGAGAGGGAATTGATTCTATATGTTTCACAGTAGTTGATATTTCACGATCAGAACTACTCTACCCATGACATGGAGTTAGAAGTGGTGGTCTTCGCCATGAAGATATGGCGGCACTACATGATGGGAGAACTATTTACAGTCTACTCGGACCACTAGAGTCTCAAGTACATGTTTTCGCAGAAGGACCTGAACCTGAGACAGTGGTGATGGATCATGTTCTCCCAGACTATGTCTTTAAGATAGACTATACTCCTGGGATGGGGAACATTGCTGCTGATGCTGAAAGCATGAGATCAGCCATTCAGCTATTATGTGAGGCGACATAGCATCTAGCCGTGTTGCAGATATCCTTTGTGGATAGAGATGGAGAAAACTTTCTATAGTAACTCACAGTCACTCCGACACTCCTTCAGCGACTTAGTGAGGCACAACAAGGGGACGCTAATTGCGAGACACGAAATGCTCAATTATCTTTAGGGTAGGCGCCTGATGGATTTTTTGAAGGAGGGGAGCACATCATCCTCTTCAGGGGACGTACAATGGTACCAGTTGCACTGCAAGAGGAGGTGCTATGGTATTTACACACTTCCCCTCTAGAGGTACATCCAAGAGTTGCGAAGATGTATCAGGACCTCCGAAGACAACACTCGTGGCCGGGTATGAAGAAAGTTGTAGCAGAGTTTGTTTCACGATGCCTCACTTTTCAGGAAGTGAAGGAGGAGCACCAGGTACCAGCAGGCTTGGTACATCACTTAGAGGTACCAGAGTAGATGTGGGATGGGATATCCATGAATTTTATGACTGGGCTTCTACGTACATCCAGAGGGTACGACTCTATCTAGGTGATCATTTACCAACTCACCAAGTCAACCCACATCTATCTGATCAGAGAGTAGGGCTCACTTGAGATCTTGGGACGCATATAAATTCAAAATATCGTACGGATTCATGGTTTTCCATCGACTATAGCTACCGATAGAGATGCTCGATTTACTTCCTGGATTTGGAAGATGATGCAGGAGGCATTTGGGATACAGCTGAGTCTAAGCACTGCCTTCCATCCTCAAACGGAAGGTCAGACTGAGAGGACCATATAGAAATTCGAGGACATGCTCTGTGCATGTGTCCTTGACTTTGGTCTCAGCTGGGAGGATCACCTACCTTTGCCGAAGTTTTAATACAACAACAGTTACCACTACACCATTGGGATGGCACCATACGAGGCACTGTACGACTGACCTTGCAGATCACCTCTATGATGGACTGACCCTGACGAGTCAGCACTCGTAGGTCCAGAGATGGTTCAGGCTATGACGGAGAAGGTGCAGATCATCCAGGAGCTGTTAAAGACTGCACAGAGCTTGCATAAGTCCTATGATGACAGGATGTGGAGACTACTGGAGTTCGAGGATGGAGACCACATCTTCTTACGGGTCTCACTTCAACGGGGTCTACGAAGATTTGGCTGGGGCGGGAAGTTATCTCTGTGTTTCATCAGACCATTCCAGTCCCTCAGCATAGTAGGTGAGGTGGCTTACTTCCTGGCCATTCCACCTCAGTTGCACCGGGTGCACGACTTCTTCCATGTATCTCAGCTGAGGAGATACGTGCATGACCCGATCCACATCATCAATCATGGGAAGCAGGACATCGATGATGGGGATACATTTGAGGAGGTCCCTATAGAGATTGTGGATCGACAGGAGCAGGTCCTATGTGGATGGTCAATTACTCTGGTGTGTATTTGCTGGTAGCACGAGAACCTCCAGGAGAGCACTTTGGAGTGGGAGGCACAGATGCGAGCTCAGTATCACTATTTGTATTACTAGTGTGTGTTGTAGCTTTACGTGGACGTAAATCCCTGAGGTGGGAGTAATGTAATGACCTGGAATATTCAAGGAAATTTTTTTCTTAATTATTTGTAATTTTATGAGTCTGTGGCTTGTAACGACACTTGATTCTGAGGCCTAGTGTGCCCGGATTCAATTTCTAATGTTTTTTGGGTACGTTCAGCAATCATTCCAATGGGTTTCTCTATCTTTTGAACCGGTGCTCGGAATTTAAATATGAGGGCTCCGATGAACTCGCAGCACCGATATTCTCTTAAGGGTACCTTTACCACATTTTCATTTTTTGCAGGTTAAAAGATAGTTTTTGGGGTTTAATATTAAATTAAATAAAATTGTGTGGTACACAATTTTATTTTGAGAGTTGGTTATTTCCTCCAATGGGGAAGTTATTGGTGGGGCCAACACCCACATAACATCCCATGTGTGGATATTTGTGAGGTGGGACCCACATGATCCCCAGTCTTTCAACTCCCCATAACTCTTTTCAACTCCCTAAAACCCCCTTGTTTAATTCTTGATAAACACCCTCATTTAACTGGGTGGATCCTATCCACATTCCACCTCCCTCACTCCATTTAATTTTTCCCAACTCATCTCAATTAATTGAAGAACTCTTCAATTAATTAATTAAAGAGTTTTATTTAATTAGAATGCATGGAAGGCTTATTAAAATAATGGAATGCCATATTATAATTTTGTCTTGGCAAATATTATGTTGGGAAGTCCTTGGAGAATTAAAAGGGATCTTTAACCATCCACGAAGAATGATGTCTTCTTCGATGAAGAACACCGACTACATGAAGAACGGTGGTGTGCCTTTAATTCTCTTCTCCATAATAAGTGAGGAGACACCACTTCCACCTCGGACGCACCATGATGTCGTTTACAAATCCTTTTTTCGCGACTCCTCTCTTGAAACTGAGGTAGGGGTTTGTTTTAATTTTAATTGAATAAAACTTTTCTCTTTCCCTCGTTGAAATCATGTTTTACCTTTGGCCATAAGATACTGCCTAACGTGGAGGGCGTGAGCCGAATGAACATGGACCAATGACCCTCTGATTGTTCTTGGATACTTTGATTGTGGCAACGAGAGGTGGTGGAGATGAACGGAAGTGGCGACCGTGCACCGGCCGTGTGCGGAATAACAGTGGCCCGCAACCAGGGGTAGTTCGACCGATGAAGAATCGATCAACTGAAGCTATCAGGGCCGAAGGAGGAATGTGGCGCCAAAAGGAGAGGCGTTCTGCGAAAGACCGCAATACTCATTCCACGGTCATCTCGATGGGAAAACAGGCTTACAGGCAGCCATCCAGGCTGAGGAGAACAACGACGCCAGGAGGGCGCCGCGCTAGACGAACAGTGGCCCTCCCGAGCAGGCCGCTTGTGCCGGGAAGGTCAGTCCGCTTCGGAAATATGGTTTAAGAGGGATGTGCTGCTTGGAATCTCCGGTTTGGGTAGCCAGGGGGGGCACTCCCCTCGGAATGCTCGACCCCTTCAGGTCGAGCCGCGAGGCCGAGCCGCGCCCTGCCGGGTCGGGCTGTGCCACGCCGGGCCGGGCGGCACCGGTTCGTGCCTGGCCAAGCCGCGCCTGCCACCGGGATGGGCCACCTTTCTATAGGCCGGGCCAACACCCCATGCAGGGTTGGACCCACCGAAAAGGGTCGGTCCGACCCGCCATCCCACTGGGACTAATGGGCCGAGCCCGTACCCTTAAATGTGAATATCTCCATGATTGTGCGTCCGATCGATGAACCGTCTGTTTTACTGGGACCCTCATGATATGGTGGTCCATTTTCGACACTATATGTGAGTTTTGGAAAAATTTGGAATATGGTCGGTTTTGGAATGAGCATATTTCCAACCGGCCCCCCAGAGAAAAATGCTAATAACTCACAGACCGGGCATCAGATTGACGTGTCGTCTATCAAGTTGGGTTCCTTTTGACAAGATGGAACTTCGGGATACATCAAATCTAGAATTTGTGACAGTTGATGTATCTACTCATTGGATCGAGGAGAAGAGCCACCCAGAATCGACCGTGCTATGTGTGGGAACCCTAGAGCTGGTTGCGATTGAAATGACTACCATACTGGAATCCTCCGTGGGTTCGACATTGATGGAAATTATACTGGAATCCTCCATGGGATCGATGACAACGAAATATGTACTGGAATCCTCCATGGGATCGATAGTGATGAATACCGTACTTGAATCCTTAGTGGGTCTGGTGGTTTGAGTTCTTTTCAAGTATCCTACTTGGGTCTGACAGAGTAGCTGGTCTAGTATCCTATGTTGGTCCGACAACATTGATGGAATAGTATCCTACATGGTCCGCCAGCTTAGATGAATCAATAACTTCATGTGATAATTTTTATAACTATATGAATGATGTATAACTGTGTGAGCTGAGTCTTGACTTTCAATCATTATCATCGATGTGATTTACATCTTTCCTGTGTAGACTGGGTTGTGCTTGGGCTTGAAAGTTGGAGTTGAAGTGGGATTGATAACAGAGGTATTTGTATGGGAATAGAACTGAGAAGAGTTGTTTGATACTTCATGATTTTATATTTTCTTTTTGGTTTATCCTTCGTGGATTATAGGAGACCTTCAAGGGTCTCTGGGTCCCCACTGAGTATTGTTATACTCACCCCGGTACGGGATATGCCTGCACTACGTTGTGTTGGATGCAGACGACAGACAACCCTTATCATGGTAGAGACTTGTGGAGCTGGATGGTACCTGGAGGTGGACCACTTAACGGACCCGAGGTACTGAGGAGACCATATGTACCCACCCTTTGGGTGGGATTTCCAGAGGATGACTAGTGGTTGTTGTTTTACTTTTCTACTATTGTACTACACTTTCACTTGTACTATACTTTTCTGTTGCGCTTGTATTCTGGCCCATTTACCTTTCAGAACTTACAATTTATTCAGTATTACAAATTGATTACTTCAGCTTTTGTACTCTATTGTGATTGTTTACTATCATAAAGGAAATGCCTTCCCTTTTAACCGGGATTTACGCCTTTGGTGCTAGTTGCCATCTCCTAGACTATAGATGGCGAGCTTGGGATAGTCACGACATGGGCCCAAAGGACGGGCCATGACATGTAACTACAAGGGATGTTTAAATGATGGATTTCATATTCTATTAATCGAAGATCTATGAGATTTATCTGATATTTACTTAGAGAATAATTTTGATGAAGTAAGAATTTATATCATGGAGCAATATATTCTTATATAAACAACATACAATTCAATACACACCACAAATCAAGTGAAGGAAATGATAAATCATGGCACTGCTGAAGGGATTGATCATTTATCTTTTATGTAATGGAATGATTTTTTTGATATCAAAGATGTTTTTTCTTTTACTCTCCCATTATTTTTTTCACTGCCATTAAATTTAGCCAAACAATTATTTCTTAGGGGAAATATAATTATAAATTGCAGTTGTATGAAGGAAAATTAGTTTAAATTCCATCTACATGGTATATCCCTGGGTTTTCTATGTTGAGGGTTGTTGGACCAACAATGGATTTAGGAGATATATCTCAATGTAGACAGGCCATGGAGTATGAGATGGAATGATATTTTCGATCTTTAAGACCTATTTGTGGAGATGATGATTGTAATCACCTTTAATAAAACAAGAAGATACATCTAAGAATGAAATCAATTCAAAACACTTTATTAGAATTTGTAAGTATTCCTAACATTAAAAAATTGGTCTTCATTCAAATAAATTATTTAAACATATTAGAATTGTACGAACATTTTATGTTTCATCCCTTTTGAATTTTACCATTGATGCTCTAGGAACTACAGAGGGAACTTTCATTTAGGTGTATATCCCTACCAATTAAGTGACTCCTTTGACTGAAGTGACATCTAGTGCAGAGAAAACAAAATCTACTCTTAGAGCTGCTCAAATACACATTGTTGGGAGAAATGAGGCATCTGGTTGGTTAGAAGTGCTTCATGAGAAGTTATATATCAAAAACAGAATTTTTTTTGTAATATTTCATGTTTTTCACATTCACCAGAAAATCCTATGATGACTATTCCTAACCCGATGACTGTCATTGAAAAGGATGTTTGGGGTCTAAAGTCATTGTAAGCGGTCATGAGACAACTACTCCAAGTGTTCCCATGAGTGAGTCTCACATGGGTCTAGTAATGTCATTGTAATATATGAAAAATCATGGAATTTGTTTTGATGAAGTAGTGGAACATGTTAATATGACCACTACTTTAGAAGAATTTGTGGCACTATATATAAAACCAAATATATGTGAGTATTTATTTCACATCCAATAAATATTATAATGCCTAATTATCTAATCATGATTTGTTGAAATGTGAGGAACCATCAACATAATCTACTACAATAATGGTTCCCAAAGGAGGCACTGAGAACACTCATGATTCCACCGTTGAGTATGAGCTGGCTCAGGAGAACCTCGAAATAAAAAATCATCATGTGGTTCATCTAGAAACCCTGATTAGGCTAAATAAATAAATCCTCACTAAGAGGTTCCAAAAATACTACTATGAATGGAAATATTGGTTAGGAGTCTTCTTATTCTATTGATTTGGTGTTGGGAGAGTGTTACAAAACATTGTGATTGTGCTCCATTGTTTCCATTCTATAGTGGATAACTAGGATTTTGATTTATCTTGTAAGATTATCAACCTACATGGGTAGGATTGAGGGTGAATCATTTGCATCAACTCAACCAAAATCAAAAGACTGGGTAGGTACTATTGGGGTGGGAGCAGAACAAGGTAGTTCTTTATGTTCATTAATCCCATATTATATTCATTCACTTGATAGCAGTTCTGATGAAGACCGGATGTAGTAGGGAACTCAATATATTGCACGCCACAAAGATTGGTAAGATATATAGAAGATTATATACGAGACAACCCTCAAGTAACCACCTTCAAAAACCCACAAAAATCTATGTAATTAATCATGTTGGGATTCAGTAGATTCAAATAATATGTAATCCATATTTTAGTGAAAGGGGCCATTCCAATTCAGGAGAAGGAGAAAAAAATTTAGAAGGATCTCGTAAAATACCTAATATATTCAAACAATGATGAATTTTTAGTTGTTGTATCTCATGTTGTGTCCAATCATATAGAAAAAATATAATCATTAAATTTGAAGATCAAAGAGAATACTAATCAAGTTCCCTGTCTCCCTGAGAGTAGGATACTGCTACAGAGGAACATAAATAAATTCACTAATGAAAGGGAGAAGATCAAAAGGAAGGGGATAATTCCATTACAACTACCGAAGAAGTGCTTATTCATGCAAAGGAGACTGGGGCTGCTCGACTGACTGAACATCAACAAGAAGTTGATGGGTCTCAGGAGGCTAATCAATAAATTAAAAGTTATATTGATGCCCTCTTGTGATATAAGATATAGAGACTCCATTTTGTTGTTGTTTCTCTAGGGTTTTTTTCTAATAAATGTAGATAATTTTTTTCCAATCATATATGTCTAATTCATACACATTTTCTGTAATCATATTGTCAATGTATATTTTCATGGAATTATATCATCATACAATCTAATCATAATTAAAATGATAAGGATGGGGCGCTCTTATTTTTTAACCTAATCCATTGGGCATAGTGAGCATATCTTGACTGTTTTTATGGTCATGTGTAAAACCCTACAAACGTTTTGACTTTTCTATTATCACCCTATATTTTTTACTTAATACCAATATTAAGGGGATATAGTGGGTGAGGCTTGGATAGTTATTAGGATTCCCTTTTTGGGGTTTATGTCGAACATGTTTTTTCTTTTTGCTTTTTATCGCCCAAAATTTCATAAACCGTATAGAGTGTAGGTCTAGGAAGATGAGACTAAACTTCAATCCAGATTTCGCTTTGTGGGTTTTCAGCCTGGTGAGTACTCTTTCTCATTTTTTGGGTAGATTAACGTAATTTCTATTGTACTAGTAATGAAATAATTTATGGTTGAATAGATTTGATAATATATTTTGATATTATAAACTAAATAAGGATTTAACGTTTTTAAAGGTTCTGATAATCTTCAGATATTTCCAGGGGGAATATGGAGTCATTATTTGTATAGCTACAAAATCCAAAACATGATGTATATAAATAGAGGAGGGATATTTCAATAATTAAGTTCAAGCAATTTTAAAAACTTCCTATGAATGCTATAATATTTTAAACCAACTAGGGAATGTGATATGTATATATATTGTGGCATCCATTGGTTGAAAGTCTAGTTATGTTGGAAACTAATTCTAGGAAAAATAGGGGACAAACTACATAGTCAGGTAAAGGATCATTCAATATTTAAAGTATTACATTACTAATAAATAATTGGATTTATGATTTGAATGTCTTAAGAACAGAATGGGTGGATTTATTGTGGAAATAAGTCTAAGAATAAAAGGGGACATCTATACCAACATATTCCTTGAATAAGAAATGATATGTACAAGAATATGGTGTATTATGGAGGGTATATGTTGTTAAATAACCAATGATAGGAGGATAAGGCCCTTTTCTAACATAGGATGATGTTTTCGTGCAGTTTAACGACATGTTACAAGCACATTAAGGGGATGTGTAGTTTAATGTCATGTATCAATGACATTAAGGGGGTGTGCAATTTAATGTCCTGAAGCAAGGACATTATCTTGTTTAGTTTAATTTCATGATGCAAAGAAATTATGTTCATTAGTTTAAATTCCTATAGCTATGACATTAATGAGTTGTGCGGTTTAAATTCATATATAAAGGGCATTATGTCATATAGTTTAAATTCGTGCAATAAGCTCATTAAGGGGATATGATTTAAGTTATTTATCATTGACCAAATATTATATATTTTTCTAATTCATGGTTATTTTTCTATAAATGGGCTACCAAATTCATGTATTGAAGGGAGAATTGTATGATGTGATTTGGTGATTTACTAATCAAAAGTGTGATATGGGAAAAAGTGCTAAATGGTATTTGAGGATGTCTCTTATAGTAACAATGTTACAATCAATTGAAAAAACCCATTATGGGGGTTGTATTATACATGGACTACTTTGGAATATAATGCATATCCAAAAAGTGAAATCATTTTTCTGTCATTCTTGTGATGTAGGAGAATGATGAAAGGACAACTGAGGGTAAATACTGCATATTTAGGTAAATGAGCTCTCAAGAATTATGAAATTATATTTCTAAAAGCTAATGAAATTTTATGGAATTTCAAATATTCTCATGACTAGAATTTTCTTTATGGAGAAATTTTCATGAATAAAAAACATGTATTTCTAGTAATAGATTCCAATTAATTGGGGGAATATTATCTCTATGAAGGTATAACCCAAGACTAGGAGGTAAGGTTCTTGTAGTTCTAGGTCATACAACTAGGACCAAAATATTAAGGAAATAATAAATGATGTTATGGCCAAATGACCCAAGGATATTCCAATATGGATTTAACAAATGATAGGATGAAATGTAAAACCATGGTATTCAAGGCATTTGGGTTGAGGGAAAGGATATGGGAAAAACATGCAATGGATGAAAACTTTAAACTACAGGTTCTTGAATACAATCAACATTTCTTAGAGGGACAGAAGTGGCATCGACCAAGAATGAAGTAGCCACTATTTGGGAAACCCATTATGGGGGATGTATTTTTATATTTCAAACTAGGGCATATTCTATAAGAAAAAATAGTGACATACTTTGGCTGACATACCCATTATATAGGAAACATTATGAAATTCCAACTGGGGGCACACACTACATATTCAGGAAAAAGCGATCTCATGTATCAAAAATTTTCATATTGAAACCGAAGAAAGATAATAATGATATAAAAGTATACAATATTAGGAGTATGAAAAAAGAAAGTGCCAATGTCAAATGCACAAGGAATGTATTTGGACTGATTTTGTCCGTGATATTGGAGTCCCTTACATAGATATGACCCATATTTAAAATAGGGAATGTTCTTGTTTATTTTGTATTCATTCTATAGAGAGGACCGAAAATAAAATATCTTGCATAGAATTTTTATTTATATAGGGTAAGGGGAGGATTTTTTGGGTGTGAAGGGAATGGGCCCTGGGTTGATGATCTACATATCACTGCATTTCACATGGGGGTGACAATAGAGACCCACATAGTTCGTAAGAAAGATCCCCCACACCGATTGAATTAATGGGTGGATGATAATGGGGGGTTTATTAGAATAATGGTTCATACATAAGAAGAAAACTCGTATTAAATATCCTCAAAAACATATGACTCATACATTAGAGGAAATATGCCTTATTTTCATCCTGTTTCAACTGGGACGAGGATTGGAAGTATGGTCATCACTACGTATAATATACGAGTAGGTATCAAGCCACAAATAGTTCTATAAATTTGTATCCATTCATAGTCCCAGTCCATAGATAGGGGGAGTGGTAATTTTATTAATTGTGGATTTATCGGGATGTTGAATCAGGGCATCACTATGTATCTTTCTTGGGAATGAATCAATCCATATGCAGTTCTTGTTTTTCCATGCAGTTTAACATCATGCGGTAAGCACATAGGTGAACTGATGTGAACTGATGGAAACATTGCAGTTGTGCCCAAGAACGAATTTCTTGGTGTTACAATATATCTCATATGGTTAATAATCAATCATCACCTGGTATTTTATAGGTTTCCTATATAGATCTGATTCATAAACATGATGTAAAGAGTCTTAATGAATAAATTACATCTGGACTTGAGATAGGAGATTTGGTTTTATCTACATATCATGCGGGGGGAAATAATGAATTCATGTGCTATTGAAATGTTCCATGCAATTTGATGTTAGGAGGCATGTATAAAGATAAACCGATGTGAAAAGATAGAAATAATACAGGTGGAACAGGGTATTGGACCTAGGTGTCACGATATATCCTTTTAGGGAAAGAATCAAGACACACATTGTTCTTCTAGTGGTTCACCACACCAATTTAATGTTGACGTGAAAAACATGGGATTTAATACATTCTAGAATATTGTTCAGGACCAAAATTCAATATGGTACAGGAATTAGGACATATTTTCTAGAAGGGATCCTAGTATATCTTGGACTAATATACAAGGAATGAGGGGATTGTTTTTTTTATGATTGCCTTTGGGCATAAGCTAAGAGATCTAAGAATCACTATGTATCACATCAGAATGAGAATAATGTCACAAGTAGTTTTTTTAGGAAACAAACTGTTTAGGATCATGCGGTATGAAACATCGTGACCTAACATGAAGGAAACATTGTGTCTATACTAGGGGATATGGCCCAAGTGTCACTACATATCCTACAGAAGTAAGAATCTAGCCACACATAGTTCTTGAAAAAGAGGTTCCTAAGAAGATATGATTCAAACATAGAAAGAAATGGGGTTCAAGTGCCACTAGGGAGTGAAAATGATGTGAGTAATGCTTACACATGAACGATACTCATCTTATAAGGGTCCAAAATGAATCAAAATTATAGTATCTTTAGATATTTCTTAACGTAAAATGATGAATCCATCCACCGTACAGTTTAATGTCATGTTGTAAGGAAAAATGGTTTTTTAGTTTTAGGTCATGTGACAAGGAGCTCATGTCATTCAGTTTAACTTCTTGTGATAAGGACCAAGATTCTACATAGTTTTTGTTTATACAAAATAGATATATATAGTGATATACATTATTACATCAGGCAACTAAGATTTTTATTGTTATGATGTTAAACTGCATGAAACTAGTACTTACATTGTGTGATTATAAATAATATTTTTTCAAGAACCTATAATTTCTTGATGTAGTAATGAGTTTTTCATCTGTTTATATTAAGGTTTAATCTCATTTATAATAGATGTTATGTATGGAATAGGTTCATTCCTACTTTGGCTCAAGCATAAGAGGCTTCTTTCTGAGTATCATTTGAGTCCTAAGGGCCAAAACCTACTATCCTTAAAGGAATAAATAATGGTGGACCTTCTTGTCAAGGGCCAATGAAATTTGGTTCTGATAGACCTCCAAGTGGTACAAGGTATTAATATCTTTTTGTCTATTCACTACAACTAATCCATCTATTTCTAGGATTGTTCATCGGTGTATAATTTAACACAAAAGGAATCTTTAAGGGATAGGAATTAAATTTTTATGGGTAGAACTAAATCTATCCCATATACCAATGAGTATAGGGTTGACTGTGTGGTAGAATGGGTGGTAGTATTGTATGTCAATAAGGCAAGAAAAAGTTTACCATTACAATATTTCTTATCTTTATTAACTATTTTCTAGAGTATGATGAACCAGGTTTTGTTGAAAGTATTTATCTATCTATTTTCCACTGCATAATAGCAGGATTAATGGTTGGATTAGATACTATATAAATGATATTACATCCATACCCCAATAGAATATAAATTTGTGTCCTTATCCATTAATATGTTATGAGGGACGCCAAATATAGTGATGATATTTGTTTGTAAAATGATAATAATGTTTCTTACCTTGAATTCCTTGACAGGTAATACATCATCCCATTTAGAGAATTTGAAGGATAAGGTCCCACTATATTCCCCCTATTACAAATGGAGAGGATTACTTAACTATATTTATCATCTCTGGGGGTTAATAAATGATGTTTTCATGAACTTGGTAGGGATGAATCTTCCATGTGAAATCTAGGAAGCCCTGCATAATCGAAGTCTAGATGAATCCAAGCCTTAGGATTTGACTATAATTTCTATTCCCATACTTTTGGGAACAATATGATCCTACATTTACCTCTTTAATGATAGCTATAGTTTCCTCTCCATCAACACAGAGGAAGAATATTCCATCGAATCCTTATTTATAGAGGATCTTATCATGAGGTGTGCCATCATAAAGAGTGTAATTAACTACCAATAGCTGGAAAATCTCTCTTACAACTCTATTTAGTGGATTTACTCCACCATGGAGATATTCAATGATGGGTTTCATCAATCTCGTGGACTAACCAAATTTTTTGAGAATGGGTCTGGATTCATTGATTTCCTCTAGTCTAATTAGAACAAAAGGTGAAACCACTGGACAATGATAAATCATGTTGATTTTTTTCCTAGTTAGGATGTTTTAGTGTTGTTTCTATATTTTCCAATGAATTATATTTTGATCTTTATGACCGTGGAAGATAAAACATTTTTGGGACTATGGTAAATTATGAAATTAACCCTTAAACATAATCACAAAGGGGAATTTTCTCATCATTTTGTTATGGTGTAATACCCATTATTCAGTTTTATTACCAACATTTAATCACTATTAACCTATAGGTGATTCACTAGTAAATTGTGTTCCAATCCAAAACCTACAATGAGAGAATGATATTATGCTTCATTATTGGTATCACCTTATAATATTAAGAAAAATGGTAACACTAGTTTCTCTATAGAGATTATAAAAAATCAAACAAAAAATTTTTGTGCCTAGGGTCTTACATTCTCTTCCCTGTTGGACTACTGGAAGCACCATCCAATTACATCTCCCATGATTAGGGGATATACTAAATTTAGGATCTTTATTCTTTAGGTTATTCGGTATTCAATGATGATTCTTCTGCAAATGGGTTTTCAGAAATGATGTCTCTCAATTCTTGGATTTGACTACTTTCTGAGGCACGAACAGTATATCGAACTAATACAAAACAATGTTGCACCATTCCAAATGTAATTTCAACATAAGACTAATGAGGATACATTTGAGCTGGTTAATGAAAGAGAACAAGTGGAATTGTGTTTCTTCATGTAGTACCTCAACTAATGAACTGAAAATGTTAATACAATAAATCTCTTCTCAATATCTAAATATCGAGTCTCTAGGTTGAGTGTGGTTTTATTGAGACAGTAATGATTTTTTTCAATTCCAGCATCATTTTTTTGTTTATGGAATGTACCCAGTGATTGCTCTAAGGATAAAAAAAAAATAATGAGAGGTTTTCCTTCAATAGTAGGTATCAATACTAGTGGAATAAAGTGGTATTTCATGAGGGTATCACATATGTCTAGAAAGTCATTATTTCATTAATATGTGACCCCATTTTTAATAATTTTTGTGTATGTAAAACACTTACTTGACCCATTGGCTGTGAAGCTCTAGATGTAGGCCATGTTTCCTGACATCCTCTAAAATCATTCATGTTTTCAGGAGGTTATAGGACAATTATATTTTTCATCTTCTTTGGATTGACATAGATTTTGTAATGGTGTTTAAAAAAACAAAAAAAATCATGAGGTTACCCCAAAATCATATTTCAAGGGGTTCATTTAAAAATTATACTGTCGAAGCATGCTTAACATGGACACTAGGTTAGTCAGCTAATCATAATTTTATTTATTTTACCACTAGATCACCAACATAGCATTCAACAAATTCCCCCAATAAAGGTTTGTATATGTGGTTCATTTCACCTTGGTGTGTCCCACCTTCATTCTTCAAGGAAAACAACCCTAAATGATATAAAAATACATATTGAGGGTCTCTGAAGGCCATCTATTCACCATCTTCTGAGTGTATAGGGTTTGGGTTATAACCATACTAGAAATAAATCAAGTAAACCACCTAGTAACTACCAGTTGCATCAATTAAGAGTTATTCTATTGGAACTAGGAATTCATATTTCGGATAATTTGAGTTGATAAATCTGAAATCAATAGAAACTGTAATTTTCCAATTATTATTTTTTCATAGTGAAAATGTTGGATAACCAGTTTAGATATTTCACCTCTAAAATGATGTATTATATTATAATCTTGTTGAAATCATCCAAAATTTTAGAATCATGAGTCAGGTGTGTCCTCATGACCACTTTCTTGTATCCTCGATGATCTTATGGTAATCCCAAATGATTGGTGGACACCCCAGGGTCAAGGCCTCAAATCTAATATTAATTATATTAAAACACATCCCAGTGTAGTTTTATAATGGAAGTATATACCAATTTGTATTTAGAGGCTATGGAATCAATAATCAGAGTGGGGAATAGATCATCTTATATACCCATATTTATTTCTATATGTTTACCCACAGCGGTGAAGATTCCTTCCTCAAATGTTTGAGGGGAATTTCTATTGTCTTCCTTTTATTCCTCTAATTCATTTATTAATTAATCTACCTCTACATGGATTTTTGGTGATGATGAAAATTACTCAGAGTTAGGGGAGGTGTTGGTATTTGGAAATTCTGAAGAGGATGAAACCGAATACTACCTGACTAATAATGAAGGATATTTTTTAGGCCCTGAAGGGAAAATGATTGAATGAGAATCACCATCACTATCTTTTTTGACAAGTGACACAACTTTTTCTGGTCAGGAAGATGATGTAGAAATATTATAAAGATTTTTTTATGTAATTACGATATATCTATTTTGGATTTCATCACAATTTTGTGAGTCTATGATTTTTCATGTTCTATATGGTTCAATAATCATAGCTAACATTGTTGAGGACACATAACGAGTTATTGTATTTTGAACACCCCTTTCAATTTGATTAATGGGTATCATGAAATCTTTACTGAGATGCTTGAATCGATTTGCTGAGATCTTCTCTAGACCATTTTGTGAATTTATTCTTGTAGCATCATCGTTAATGTACAATTTTTCTTATGTGTGAAGAAAGTCCACATCAATGGAATGATCTTCACAGGTTTTGAACATGGAATTATCACCATGAAATGTACCAATATGAAAATTGATTCTATATTTTTGACAGTGGTTGTATGATGAAGGAATGGAGGCATACTGATATTGCAAAGGTCTTCCAAAAAAAATATTGAAAACTGTTCCCTTCTAGATGAACATGGAGTTTGAATCAGATATGAGATCCCCAAACCGAGTACTAAGAGTAATCTCACCAATACAGTCTTTCTCATTCATGTAATTACCCTATAACATCAATATGGAAGGGGTCAAGTTAGATTTAGTGAGGTCCAATCAGCGATGTCTCTGAATGGGATTGACGTTGAATCTTGATCCATTATCAATGTTGGATAGTCAGATGTTAGTGTCATCAACCTTACCAGATATGTACAAGGGATTTATGTTGGAATATAGGTTAGGTATTAACTAGTTTGTGGTGAGTGATGTAGACCAGAGATTTTAGTAGAAAAGTTATGTTATCCTAGTTCTGTGGATGACTATGTAAGAGGATCATGTTTTATAACATCATCAATCTAGGTTAAAGTTCATGATGTTGTTATTGATGTTGATTGAATTTCTGCGCATGGAATGATGATTGCATAATACATGTTATTATGAATAGACCATTTCTATTTATTATTAAGTGGATGATGTAAATCTATGTGGTAGGAAGTGAACCACAGGTTGTTCAAGGATGGAATATTTGTTCCAGATGAGGCTTTAGCGTATGCCAAGGATGGATTGTCTAGATGGAACATGGTATAATTATGTTGACTCACATCCAAAAACCATGTTCAGTGGTGGACAGAGTGTTTTTCATGGGTATTAGATTACTATTTTTATTAAAATGGTGAATATTAAAATCCTATGGTGGGGAGAATCACACAGGTCATGGAAAATGTAACCTTTGGGAGAGTAGTTGTAGAAATAATATTCACGAATGGTGAAGAAGAAAGTTCTGGAATTCCAGTAATTAATGTTTCATGGCCGTATAGCTTGTAATGAATCAAAAAATGGAATTAAGAATCATAATATAAATAATTCATGGATATAATGATAGGTAATAATTACCAGATAGACCATGATTAAGTGGAAATTGTTTTGGGAATGTAGTTCAAGTCATGTAGTAACAGTTCAGTGATCAAAATAGTTGTGGTTGGAAATGGTCCATTGTAACCATCCTAATATTGAAGTATTTGGTAGATGTTATTTTCTTAAAATTCATGTTTTTATAAGACATACCAATTGTACGTCAAGTTGACATCCATCTTCGAGATTATATTTTAATTTATAAAGTATTCTTGCCTATATTCATGGACTTATGATAATTTATCACCCCCTCAGTCACACTTATATCTTAGTGAAACACCCTTGATTTAGAACATTCTCATGACATTTTAGAAGAGCTAGAGCATGTTTAGATACTTTCAACGCTTAAATCATACATTTTCAACAATGGGCCTCACCAAGGTGTCCACAATACTATTCCCTTGATCACTATCAAATGACCCAATTTTTCTACACATCAACAATGGGTTTAACTCCTAGTCATCCAAAATCTCGACTACCAATTCAAACATAGACCTAAATGGAATGATCTATACCACACTCGAGAATTGAATACATAATAATAAACATCATAAATCAGTAAATTGCTTAAAAATAATCATGAGAAATCATAGAAATTTTAGGACATGAAAATGTGTGGTGGAAACTATGTGCCACAAATGTTACATATACAAACCAACTGTTTTCATTTTTTTCAACACATGAACAGTACAACTACTCAGGGTCCGATGATGCATCGTCACCCTATCCACCTTCATTTCCACTTTGTTCTTTCACCTATAAGAACATTATATTGAAAATTAAATACGGTTACATATTTATATTAAAACATAAAACAAATGAAAGTTAGCAAAATAAATGATTCAGATTATCTGTGATTTACCTGCCTACCAGCAATCGATGCACTCCCACCGGGGCATATCTGCTCATCTGCTGACATAGTTCATTCAACTCTTTCTACAATGCAGATATCTGATCCCCCTACTGGTGAACTGTGTTATGTAAAGAAACAATCTCTTTCTTAGCATCTCCAGGCTGACTAAAGTCATGAGTAGATACAGCAGCTATCCCCAGTAGCTTGCTAAAAACCTCAGATGGAACGAGTCCCAAACCCATCCTGCGCACTCTCCTAGGATTCTCCTTCCCATGGACTTTATTAACTAGGTCATCCTGGGAGACAGAGTAGGAATGAGCGAGATTGGAATCCCATAGTTCTTTAATTTTGACCTATAAATAAAATATCAATATATATATTAACACAGAAAAAATTGATAAGAAGTTATTATGATAAAAAATTGACTTCATACACCAACTTCATTAGCATGCTCATTAACAAAACATCCATATGATTTCTTGTGAACATCCAACCACAGTTCATTTCTAGATGCTTCATGGCCTAAACATTGTGACTGCATTAATCAAAGATAAATCAACAATTCAATATATTAAACAAAGAGTATTTTCTTATAAATATTTAAACTAATTAAAATATTACCAATGAACTTAGATATCTAGAAAAACGTTTTGATCCCTCAGTGTGTGGGATGACTTGCTTCGCTCGGTTTGACGCATTCTGTCTTGATAGATCCTGAAAGAAATAAAATGCAATTTAATACTGAGGTATTGAATGTCATGTCCTTTTCATATACATGTATAAATGTAAAATGATGATAATATAATAATATATATATTTCAATACCATCCACTTATGATCCCGATGCCAGTCAACAAACACCTTCCACTGTTCTTTTGGTACCCCACTGGGTAGCTTCTCAAACATTTCCAGTGTGGTCAACGAAGCATTGTTGACATCACACCACAATCTCCATTTAAAATCATTCCAATTCGTACCTAGATTTTTCAACGTCCACTTTTGTGCTATCACATCAGCAACGATAAAGTGGAACAACATCTGTATACAGAAATTCATTTTGAAAATATTATTAACATGACATTAAATTAAACCATAATGTCATAAATTTACCTTTATTTGAGAATCAAACACTTCATTTTTCCTACTTGGAGGCATATGTCTCCAATCGTCATATGAAATGGGAAGGGAAATGGGCTCCGCTGCCAGTTGGCCTAGAATCTGTCTATGAAACCCCACGAAATCATCTATAGGGACCCCGTAAGAATCAAATGTCACACCAATCTTCTCTTCATTCAGATTCCAAACATCTAAACTTTTTATTTTTTTTCTCCACGATTTCATTTTTGTCATCTTCAATGAGAAAACAATTATGACAAACAAAATGCAATAAATTTATTTAATTAAAATTTGAACCTATGATAGTGACACTCCAGTATGTCCAGGATGAACTGGAAGGGGCGCATCGCTGCCCACCAGCTGAGGCTCCTGAAGGGGGAGTAGATGACTCAGCCTCTATTGGGACATCCACAGATGGTGTGAGAGATGGTGAAGGGGGGGATAGTGCAGGGGTGTCGGCATCTGGTGCATCAAATGTCATGCGGAGGGAGCCAGATGGATAGTTATCTATCGCAAAACTTGATGAAATAATGTAATGATTCTACCTTGGCATTCCTGTCATTTAATGAAATAAAATTAAGTTTAGAATATATATTTCAAAATAAAATATGCAGAAAAAAAATTAATAATGATAACAGATGGAGTACTAACAGACAAAATATATATAACAATGATAATGAATGACTACAGAAATGAAACAAGTGGTTGCTGAATAAATAAATAATTGTACATACAATCATTTTCCCCTTCAATCATGTCGGTTTACTGCTCCATTGCTTCATCCACTTCATTCATCCTTGCTAGACTAATATTTTCAATATCATGATTGACAAATAATTCTGATTCCTATTGCTGATTAAATTCAATTTCAAAGGTCAAATTTTCCACTTCATCACCCATATCATACAAATCTCTTTGTATTACGTGAGAAACTACACTCCACCCTTCATCAGCAACATCATTCACATAATATACCATTTTTTCTTACGATGCTATGATATATGGATCATGCAGTTCACAATCTGCAACATCCATTAAGTGAGAGAAGTTCACAAAAGTAAATTGCAACGAATCTCTTTTAACGCCTTTGATAATATCGACCCATTTTCATTTGAATAAATCAACCGAAATACGTCAGTGGTAGTCTAATTCAATAATATCATGCAGCTTTCCATAGTATTCCACTTTAGCAAATGTAAATATACCACTATTCTATCTTCTCAAACCCACTTCTCGATCGACTGTACAAAATCTAATGCCATTCACATTATAAGCGTCGAACTTTTCTCACTTCTTTTATAGGACCTCTAGCAAGAAACATCAAATATTTTCATACCTCTGCTCGAGTATCAGTATTCATGATCTAAAAAATGAAATATACTTTATTTGATTTAAAAAATGTATGTGTCAAACTAATATTCGTATTTATTTCAATATTTATGAACTTACATGTCATGAAAACCATTCTATAAGCTCTTTATTAACAGCTTTTGTTATATCTTTCTCATTTCGTGTTCGGCCTCTCATTCATCTCTTTGTTTGTATCCTCAACTCGTCAATAAATGGATCTGCAATTTCACTATTCAGCAGCACATATCTATGTGCCTGTAATAATTCCAATTCAGTCAGTGTCACATTTGATGTCCTCCCAACTGATCGGCCAATAGCCAGAAATATTTTGGATTTCTGATATATTTTAGATTGATTCGATGTGTTGTCAACATGTCCAAATCGATTAAATCTTGTCTCAATATCATCTAAGTATCGAGAACAAAAGGTAAGACACTCTTCAACCACACAGCCTTCATCAATTGAGCCTTCTGGTTTAGCATTATTTCTCACGTATGATTTCAAATTCCCAAGATATCTGTGAAATAAAATAAACATAATTATGCATTTAATTAAGTACCAAAAAATTGTTTACATAACTGGAAAACCTATAAATAAAGTACCTCTCAATTGGATACATCCATTGATAATGAACGAGGCCTCCTAATTTAGATTCCTTAACCAAATGCACAGTTAAATGCATCATTACAGTAAAAAGGATGGAGGAAAGATCATATCCATTGCGCAAAGGGTCAATACAAACCTCTCCTAGAGGTTGTCAAGATGAAATGGGTGTAGAGAATTCTCACATATTTTTCTGAAAAATGTGCAGAACTGGAGTACAACAGCAGTAATTTTTTAGGTAATAATGTACGCAATGCCAATGGTAGTAACTGTTGTAACAAAATATGTGAATCGTGGTTTTTCAATCCATGTAACTTACGATTCTTCAAGTCAACACACCTCGAGATGTTACTTGAATACCCATCAGATACCTTAATATTCTTTAACATTCGAAAGAATGTATCTTTATCCCTATTATTAATTGAAAAAATTGTCGGCGGATAATTTCCATTCTCATCTAGCCAGAGATCGCGTTTTATGTTCATTTCTTGTAAGTCTTTGTGAGAATTGAGATGATCCTTCGAATTTCCATGATCGTTAAGAAATGTGAAAATCAAATTGTCACAGAAATTATTCTCAATATTCATCACATCATGATTATGCCACAAAAAGTTAAATTCCCAATACAGAAGTTTGAAGAATATACTTTTTTTCTTCCATTGTTGCGTTTCGGTTTCGCTTGACGATACACTTCGGACCCGTTTTCCGCTATCATTCAAATGATGAACCTTCCCAGATTTTGTTTAAACAATATCAAGCTATGCCAATAATTCAAAACCATTTAACAACTTTGGAGGTGGTCTACGATCAATGGAACCATTAAATTTTGATCTATTCAGCCGAAATCTATGAGATGCATCAAGAAATCTTCGATGACACAAGAAGAACCATTTTATACTGTGAGGTAGCCATTTGGGCTCAAAATCAAAGTTATACATGGGATATGCCAAACCCATGTAAGTGTTCCAACCGGATAAATTCCCAATCCTAGGGAAGTCACTAATTGTCCACATTAAATGAGCATGAATTTTGAACATTGTTTTAGAAGAAGCATCAAATGTCTCAACACCGTTGCTCCATAACTCCTGCAATTCTTCAATCAAAGGCTGCAAGTATACATCAATATAATTTCAAGGAATTTGTTTTCCAGGAATAATCATCGAAAGGATAAAAGATGTTTCTTTCATACACGTCCTCAGAGGAAGATTATAAAGGATCAAAACAACTGGCCAAATGCTATAATTGGTACTCAAAGTCCCAAATGGGTTGAATCCATCGGCATCCAATCCTAATCGAACATTCCTAGGATCAGCTGAGAAATCGAGATGTAATGAATCCACTGTCTTCCACGATTGGGAATCTTGTGGATGTCTCATTAACCCATCATCATTATTATCTATAGAATGTCACTTCATGTGTTCGGCGGTTTTCGATGACATGAATAATCTTTGGAATCGAGGCTTCAAAGGAAATTAATGCAAAACTTTTGCAGGTGTGCTCCTGTTCTTCTTCTCGATGAAATTATCTTCATTCAGACTTCCAACATCACCCTTTGCATGTCTTGTAGAAGAGGAACATTTCTTGCAATTCTGTCTAATTGAATCCTCTCCCCAATAAAGAATACAATCATTGGGACACGCATGTATTTTTGTATAATTTATACCAATATTGTCAAAAACGTTTTTCAAATCATAAAAAGATTCTGAGATTTTTGCTTCAGGAAATGCATCACAAATCAATTCCAATATCATGGACATTACCTTATTTGTAATTCCACATAGACATTTGATATGGTACAACTTCAGCAAAAATGAAAGCTTAAAATATTTCAAACACCCACTATACAACTCTTGATTTCCATCATCAACTAAATCATGAAACACATTTTCCTCAGTGAAGTATTCTCTTACATTTGGCTCCACATAATTAAGAGGAGGATCCAATGATATGTGACAATCTTGATCTTCATGTGTTACAGTCTAAAAAATCACTTGTCACGTTGAAATTTGTAGCACCCTCTTCTGGTTGTTCTGATATGTTTTGATGCTTATATTGGTGTCTTGTAGTGCCAGATTCATTATTTATTAGGTTTTTCATTTCAGTTAACATTGTCGATGAACATGGGACCTCATTATGCGGATTAAGAACAGTGCTCGATCTTTTTGTAACGTTCGATTCTCTATTCCAAATCCAACACAAATATTAAGAAGGGAATTGCTTCAGTATTAAATGTTAATAAACCTCATCTCTCTTCAAGTATGTTCTAAATTTACATTTAGGAAATGTACATTTTATTCTCCCTTCAACGAATAAATTAGAAATTTCAAAATCTAAAAATCCATTAAAACCCTTAACATACTAATGTGTGTTCCTCGGTAATGTGATCCAGCTTTTATCCATGTATATCACAATGTGCCTACACAAAAAACTAGGAATCAAACATGAGACATCTTCTATCACCCCGTCATCAAAAACAAATAATGATGAAAAAAATTTCCATAATAGAGAAAAATTCAATGATATATCAAGAAATGGGTCTCAACATTCCTCAAAGTCCCTAAACTGGAAGCACAAAATGGATGTATTATTTCTATAAGAATGTTCCTTTTCATCATGTAATGGATCATCCTACCACTACTCCTTTCACATTGGATTCTCTACATTCCCACTATTAATTTGTTGCATACCTGAAAAAACTAAGGAATGAACAAACATCGATTTCCATGAATATTTAGCTTCCATTCACATGTCCCTAGTGACAACCTCTAAAATGGATGTTATGCCCAAAGAATGTAGAGATGTACCAAGGTCTGGGTGAAGATCATCACCAAAGAAATGATCTTTCTCATAATTGATGACCCCTATCATTGGAGAATATATAACAAACCTTGAATGGTTATTGACATACTACCATACTAATCTCTCACCAATAAAAAGTCGCATGCACTCAGTCTATTTCTCTACATTCATTCCCTTAGGAAATAACCATTAAAAAAATCAATCTTGATGAGATTCCAATTCATATATTCATGAATTTAAAGGACTGATTTTTTAAAATACGGACTGAATTTAAATATATGTACATTGATGAATAAGCCTCTGGTGAAATATATCATGTAGAAATATATCCTATGTATGATAGGGGACATCATTAACATACCATGGATTCATGGGTAGGGGAAGATGTTTATATTGAGATATTTTATTTATCTGACTCTCGTGTACATATTTATAGCTAACAAAGTTAATATACAATAACCAGATTGAGGTCATGTATAATTTACTATATATCAAGCAATTTTTTCCCATGCAATAAGGAAACAGTACCCTTAGGTTGTTCATGTGTATAAAATTTGTGATCTAACACTATCCATGTTTGAGTGGCCTAATGACTATTCACACTATGTTTACTTTCATTGTTCATAGACCAATGATCATATAAACAATCTCATGGATATTCATACTATGTTTAATTTCATTGTTCATAGACCAATCTATGAATAGTGTTTAAGGGAATATATCCTTGAAAAAAATTATGTGATATATATAGAGATATAATAGAGGAATAAAAATATGATATAGATGTAGATCTTGACACACATATGCATATATCCTTAGGGGGTAACTCGGATATTTTATGGTCATGGTTCTTAGACCTGTAGCTGCTAACATTTTTATATATAAAAACATAGAACCATAGATTGGTTAGTCTTCATAGATATTCCAAAACACAACCTGATGTGAATTAATGATTATTAGTATCATATGATACCTTGTAGGGGGACATTAATTTTATGGTCATGATGTTTAGACCATTGTGTCACAAAGTTTAATATCCTATGAAAAGGACCATGGTTTTGATAAGACATTACAAAAGAGAATCTAATGTTATGTATTTGGGGTATCCAAAAGATATTCATACCCAAATTGGAAGGTGCAGAAGAATATAATTTCTTAATTTATTTAATTGTTAAAATGATTCTCAAATGTTTAATCTTCAGGGTACAACAATCACATTGAATAGAATAATTTTGGAAGGTTTAAAACAGACATTATGAATGCCTGAGTCAATATGAAATAGAGACCAACTGGTGAAGAATGACCATTACAAATAGTGGAATACTAATACCATTCTCATTCAATAGAATCTAATGGTAGTAGGTTAGATATTTTCTCAATCATTATATTAATTGATTATTTGGTTTAGGTGGAACTATCTTCCATGACTAAAATATCCCATAGGGATAAATTTATATGCTTCGAGGAAAGGTGTGATATTCAGTCTCAAATCCTAATAGGTTAGCTCCAAATAAATCAACATCCACAACAAATTTTTAGAAGATCCCTACAGACGCACTATATAGGGCTATCCCCCAAGGCCTCATTACACCTATACATACCGCCCTATAATGAAAAAAACCAGTAAAATAATCATTTAAGTGTAATTGAAAATAAAAGATGTGGAAAAGGATAGTGAGAGGGGCAATAGGGTGTGAAAAATACTCAACACAAAGAAATGGTTCAAAATAGTGTATGGAGTATCCATTGGTTAATTGGAGACCATCCAAAAGGTGGAATGTGGTAGAGGATGGAACCATTCATTAAATTATAATTGTGGAGGTTATCATTAACCATCCCCACCAATAAAAATGAAATCCTTATGCTACGACTATCATTGTCTTGGAAACACAGGATCTGTTCAAATTATCTATCATAGTTTCACTTCAAGACACCATGATATTGTTTTGTAGTCTGAATCCATATTCGAAATCAAGTACATGATTGGTATTGGGAACATAGATAACTTTCATGGTTTCTTCCATATCAATTTCAATGGCTACTCTGGTGTCCCTTTACTTATTTAAAATTAATACATTAATGATAGAATCTAATCATTCTTTTTAGACCACATTGTCACCTCTATTCACCATTAGAACACCCCTTCTTGGTACATTCTTGGTATTCATAGATGTCTTTCTCATATTGAAAATTAGAATTCATGGAATCTTCTTCAATCCTATGGGACAATTTTTTTGGAATGATTTGGTACGTAGGGGACATTACAAAATTATGTTCTATTCTAAAAAGAAACAGGGTGATAGTACATTCCATGCCTCCATGATGTAGTTCCATCATACAACAATGAGGTTAGGGATTGCTGATATGGGACATGCAGATATTCCTTAGACATGGTTCAGAGGGAACATGATCAATACCTTTATTGCTGAACAACTAGATCATTTCTTGGGTTTGGGTGAATGGACTAATTTATTCCAACTTTCCATATCTCTCACTTGAGACATACAACCTTAGATATTACCCCATTTTTTTCGAAACTAACTATGGTTTAAAGATACCAAAACCTGTTAAATACTCAACATTTGAGATATCTGTTGACAAATAAAATGAATGTGATGATGTGAATCGAGATAGTCGGATGGTCGATGACCCTGACAAAAACCATGAAATCTTCTCAAATACAATTTAGCCTAAGTAGGGATTGTGTTCAAATTAGGAGGCCATCACTATCATTTTTCTTACCGAAATCTAGAAAATATAAGTTTATATAGACATGAAATTGATATAATAATAATATAACCTAAATAAAAAATACCCCTTATGTTATTGGGTTCCATCATGACTTTGAGGATCAACTATACATGCTTTGTCCAGTTTTACTGTTATTTCTAAACATGTTACAAATAAATACCTATGGTTATCATGAAACATTCCCAAAATTAATGGTATTTGGAAGTATATCCAATTTAAGATCCGACTCATATAAAAAAAACAACACATGTTGGAAGTGAACGCAACCCATTACTCAAATAGGTTTATTGTTGTAATTACATCCATTCCTTTCCCTGTACGGTCTATGGTTGTCATTACAGAAAACCCATATTTCAGGAATATCCATGATTATAAATACACACAACCCCTCACTAATAAACACACTTGAGATGGAATTACACCTAACTCCATGTAAATCATTTCATGAGGTTTTCATTATATCCAACCACACCCAAAATATATCTTCTATGTTGGCGTTAAACCCAAACACATAATAAAAACATCCCCAGATATCATTATATTCAACCACATTTTAATAAAATTTTATTGTATTAATTACACACAATCCCTCATTGGGGATTTGATTCTTATACCTACTTGAAATCCAAAATAACCTAAAAAAGAAACAAAACCCTACCTAGAGGGGAAGACGGTGCAGCTTCAGGGGTCGCGGGGGGCCGGGGGACATGGGGTCGCGGGGTTTCCAGGGTCGCCAGGGTCACGCGGGGTCACCGGGGTCGGGGTCGTGGGGTCGCCGGGGGAAGTGGGGAGCCGGTGTCATGGGGGAAGCGGGGGGCTGAGGTCACGGGGGAAGGAGGGTCAGGTGTTAAAAAAACCAACGTTTTGTGGCGGTTTATAATAAACCACCGCTAAACGTCAGTTTTTTTGTAGTGTAATTCTACTATTGGTATAATTTTCCTGCTAGGTCTCCCACTCCCTAATGATATAGTGTCATAGGAATTTGTCAGTCAATGAAGAAGATCATGTCTAACAAGTCCCAGTCATGTGTGGGAGAATTCCATTGTTCTTACTGAGACTGCTAGAGGGCTCCACCATGAGTTTTGGCGACATAGATGGATAGAGTAGGGTTGTGGTCGGAGTAGTGGGTTCAACCATACCCACAACTTCCCATTTATCCTTGACCATAATAAACTCTTCTCACATATCCCCAATCACGTGTAAGGAAATATTGTTCATAATCAGAATCATATTTTGAGTATGGATCTGTTATGTGAATAACATTAACAAAACTGAAGAGAATCTCCTCATCGGACCAAGATTTTTCCAGGGGTCAAGTCCTATTGTTCCATTTGACGTGACAGTTCCCGTGATTTTGAGATGGTCTACATAATATATTATAAGGCCAATGATAACTTTTTCCTTGGAATAATCTATTATTCTGTATCATTCCCCATATACATTCATAAGTGTTTTTTCATGTAGAATGGGAGTTCAGAGGGCTGAGCTTTTGATGAAGGTAAATTGGCTATAATTGAATCTATAGGATCCATTGTTGGTTGTTTCATCTCAATTTGTTTAATTTCAAGTTATTTATTTTTTTCCCTTACAATACAATAATATAGTTTCTGAGAATTATTACTTTTAACTTCCTTCCACTTTACTTCCTCTTCTATATCATTAATAATCACACATGCTACCATGGCTAGTGAATTTTTTAGCTTCAATTACCTAGAGACCACCATCATTTTTTATAGGTCCTTAAAAAACAAAACACTCATAGATGGGGTGACCTAATATTTGAAGGAAGTTGAAATAGGTATGGAAGTTATCAATTCTATCATTGTTAAGTTTATTTTGACTTGGTAACTAAACTAAGTCATTTTATAATGTTTAGATATGTATCCAAGGACTTGGTCATTTTGAAATTAATAGACATTGTTCTCAATTCCTCAATGTATGTCCTATATTGATCTTTTTTAACATCTTGATGAGGTAGTCATTAAGGCTGATGCTTGGTAGATGGATCCACATGGTATGGTGAGGGATTTTAAGTAGGAAGGGGTACATGGCCCTCCTTATGTGTAACTATAGAAGAATATACCATTCCATCTCTTCTTCTAGGAGATGATGGGATTACTCAAGAATTGGATCTAGTATCTGTTATGGAGTTTTCCAGCTATTGAGAAATAAATTCAAGGACTATAAATTCTATTATATATTTCAAAGGTATTAATGGTGAGCGCAAGTCATCGTGGAGATTTTATACAAAATGGGAAATAACTCTTCTTGATGGAGTGAAATATTCAAGGAGTGTAAATCATTTCCATCGAGCAACGAAATTTGAAAATCATTCATTCTCACATTGCTTACGATTAGTGAGTTCAAATACTATTGTCTTCTATATATTTGAGTTAAACTAGAAGAGAAACATATAATGGAGATCTTCCCATACATTGGATGATCGAGACTACAAACTCATGAACCATACCAAGGATAACACCTACAATGATTGTAATAAGCATCTGGGTTTCACTGTTTTGTTGTGGATCAGGGGTCCCTATCATGGGATGAAAGTGAGAGAGGAAATGTGTAATGATATTATACAGATCCCTTAAGCCATTGAATATGGAAATTTATGATTTCAAATTTTTGGTGGGAGAGGAGTTAGATATACCCATTTAGGACAATTTTTATTTTATTGTATAAATGTGGAGAACTATCCTTCTATTTATTTATATCAATTCATTAATTAATAAATGGTGTTTACAAGAATTCTAGGAATATCTATAAGGGCTTTGAACTAAATAGGTACAGATTCTAGAGCCTGAACAAGTAGAGAAAATAGAGCCTAGATTGGTGCCACAATTGGAATTACCACGGGTGGTGGTGCCACTGGTATCTTCCATGAGTAACCAATAGGTGTAGTATTGTAAGGATGTTTCTGACCCTTCTCTCATTGTAAATTCAATTGAGGCAGTTAACTAACTTCTCCAATATTTGAAACTAACCATCTTTTTTAAGGTGCTCCTACTAAAAGTGCGATCTTAGGATCTTCATGTAGAGCATATCTGGTTTGAATTATTCCTCTAAGTAACTCTATATTGAGTCTCCTCAACTCTTTCATATCCTCCTCATTCTGGGAAAATAATTAACCAGGTGAATGGGATTAACCTTCTTCGGTAGAATGGTGAAATATGGTCCAACGATTACCTTTCCCTTATTATGTGGCTTTCGTAGAGGTGTAATTTTATTATTCAAGATAATTCCTAAATTTTGGGTAAGACTCTGACATCAGGTATACATACATCCTTAATTTTATTTGGTGTGGACCATATTATAAATATGAAGTTAATCCTATAACTCCCATGAAAAAGATTCATTTTCTAGGGGAAATTAAATGATGACATTGATGAAATTCACTGAATCATAGTGCATTTCCCACATTCTATTGATACCTTTGCGAGATCAATTTTTTTGTTCCCTATAAGAGACAATGTCCTCATAAAAGTTTGTTCCCCATGAGTCTTTTAGAAGATAGTTACCTGAAGTGAATCCTTAGAGAGTTCTATAGTGAATTCCTTTTTTGGTTTATTCCATAATAGGGAATAAACTGAATTCTGATGATAATGTAATTGTGACTATGAAAAACCCACCAGACCTACAATATAGTACTATTCATTTCCTTTCGTCTCATCCCTTGAGGATCTATTTGTTGACTCCATGAGTTGGGTAAAAAAATCTCTCATAACTACAGGTAGGGGAGGATTCCGAACTACATGGGCTGATATCAGTGCAACTTCTCTTCTAATTTTATGAATTATGGTCTGAATTTTGGTTGGGAGCAAAATATAGCTATGACTTAAATCTCATACTTCAAATGACTATTGTGGAATATTAGACAATTTTTTAATCTGATAGCCTATCACGCCCGGACATTTTTGAGGTATGCATTCAATTTTAAATTTTTATTTCATAAATTAATTGTATGTTTATTTAAATTGTTGGGTTATAGAACGGGCTGAACCCGATGCGGGTCGCCCATTGTGGCAGCGATGTGTACGCGCGAGCCCTACATCGCTCAGCGCATGGGCAGGGCACGGGCGAAGCCATGCAACTTCGCCGGTTGATACGCGTTCCCGATGCGCGTACGTTAAATAACCGGATAAAAATGTATTTCGGATTTCTTGGTTATTATTATATTATTTTTATTACTTCTATTAGATTATTACCATTATTATTAAAATATTTTTTATTGTTACTATTATTATTATCATTATCATTATTTTATTTTGTTTTATCTTTCTTTTCTTTTCATTTATTTTATTTTATTTTTCTACCTTTATATTTTATTTTATTTTATTTTACTTTTCTTTATTTTCTATCCTATTTTTATTTTATCTTCTTTTCTTTTTTTTATTATTTATTTATTTTATCTCCTTTCCTTTTTTTTCTTCTTCCCTCTCCCTCCTATTCTCTACCCTAGCCGCCGCCACCCCCCTCCTCTCTTCTCTCTTCTCTCCCTTCTCTCTTTTATTTTCCTTTTCTCTCATTCCTTTCTTCTTCTTCTCTCCCTCCCGCGGGTTTCCTTCTTTCTCCCTCTCCTCGCGTCCACCTCCCACGTCCGCCTCCCTCTCCCCGCGTCCACCTCCCGCGTCTGCTCCCTTTATCCCCAGCACCCTCCCTCCTTCTCCACTGTACACCGCGCTCCCCTATCCTCTCTCCTTTCCCTGCGTGCCTCCCTTCTCCCTCACCGACCAGCACTGCACCCCACCACCCCTTCCTTCCCTCCTGCCACACTCCATCTCCCCGTCTCCCCGCCGTCCAGCGCTGCGCCTCCTTTTCTCCCTGCCAGCCGGACTCCCCATCTCCCTTCCTCCTTTATTCATCTTATTATTTTTTTCCTCTGCGGGCCCCTCCGCCCTTCCTCTCTTCTAGCCAGGCTGACCAGCCACCGTAGCCCTACCTCTCGCCGGACAGCCGCCGCAACCTTCTCCCTCCTTCGGACAGCCCTTCGGCCGACCTTGCAAATCCCTTGTCATAGGTGCGGAGCGCTTCAGTTGCGTTTTTATCCTCCACGGTGGTATTGTTGCGTATCAGTTCCATTTTCTATTGGTTTAATTCTTGTTGTTGCAATTGTTTAAGTGATAGTTAGCTTATTTGGTTATTATTAAATTTGTTTAGTAAATTAATCAATTCATTTAATGGTTTTATTTTGTTTGATCGTTAATTAATTGAGTAGATTTGTTTTATATTGTTAATCAACTTATTATATTTATTTTGTTTAAATGTTAATTAATTAGTTTATTGTTATTAAATTTTCCAATTATTTTATTTATTTGAATTGGTTAATTTAGTATTTAATTTATTTAATGTTTATTACATTTGGAAAATGGTTAATTAATTTATTTGATTTTGATAATCATTATATTTAAGTGAATTTGTTTAATTGTTAATTAATTTAATTGTTATTGAATTTTTTTACCTGTTAAATAATTAATTTTGTTTAGTTTCTAATTGAGTTATTTAATTGTTTTGATAAATTGTTATTATTTCACCTAATTATTACTAAATTTGTTTAATGGTTAGAAAAGTTGTTTAATGGTTGCTGGTTATTTTATGGACCGCTGACGTCCCTTTGAGTTGGATTTGAGTTTTTCTGGTCCAATGTTTTAGGACCTTTTTGACGGATCCGTGCAGTGTGACTGTTGCACAGCGGGAGTGTTGCGCGGTATCGTTTTCTTTCCTTGAGGTAGGTGATTCCACACTCAGTTATCTTTTGGCCATCTTTTGCATGCTGGTTTAATTTTTCATCACCCTGCTGATTAGTTTTCATATTGACAATTAGTTTTAATTACTTTTTAAATGCGCATTCTAATTTTCCAGTGGTCTATTTATGTGGTGCAAGTCCTTTTCTTTTATTGCGAAAACCCACTTTGGCTGTTTATTATAAATTTTAAACTGTGTAGTGTGGTTTAAGTTTTTTTTTAAAAGAAGAAAAAGGAAAAGGAGGTTTGGGTGTGTGTGTGTGGTTTTTCAAAAGGGATATCAGTGTGCAGGTGACACGTTTGGATCTAAGTGATAATGTGACATACTATATGAACTTTTATCTTTAGGTGAGCACAAGGAGGGAAGCCGGGGTATTAGGTGGGGAGACTGGGACTAGTGAGCTAGTGTTCCGGAGATGACCCGACCCGGTTTCACTGGCAGGTTTGACGACTGCAACACTAACTAAAGATATGATATCTGAGGGTCGTGGCCTTCTAAGCCACGTGTTCTGAGGGTCGTGTCCTTCTAAGCCACGTTATCTAAGGGTCGTGGCCGCCTAAGCCACATTTCACTGAGACACGACGTTCTAGGATCCCGCTAGTCTAGTACCCATAGGACTTTTCCCATCCCTTGGTGCCACCAGTTACCTTGCGTGCATGCTGATACGTGATATGTCACTTGAACTGACATCCTAATGTGTTTATCTTGAACTGCCTTGCTTTTAAATCATTTTATGAAAACCATTTTCTTTTGCACTTCTTTCTATCTTTATTTCAGCATTGCATTTGGTTGTCTTTTGATAGTTGTGTGTGGAATCTTTTATTGGTGATATCCTGCTGGGCGATTGCTCACACCCTACTTACACCCTTGGGTGTAAGTAGACTTATTTACTTCTGATACAGGTAGGGGTCCAGCTTTTGGGAGCAGTGGTTCAGGTTGTTAGCAGGACTATCTACGTGGCGTTTTGGTGGTGGCCTAGAGGCGGTGTCCTTACACCGGGCGACAGTCCTTAGGGTGGTATTTGGTTATCTTGTTTTGGTGTTATTTGGGTTTTGAGTACCTGTGAACCAAAAACCTGTTGGTTGTCTACATGTTTGACTGTAATCTTTATCTCTGTTTGGTTTACTCTGGTTGGCTGCTTTACATTTTTTCACTCGGGTAAACCATTCCCAAGGTTTATTTTGATACCCGGGCACTTGTGCCAGCCCGTGGGGATCGGGAACGCCCTTCGGGCCTTGCCGCGGGCCGAGTCGGGCGTCGGTTCGGATGGTGACCTGATTCGGTTCGTGACAAAATGGTATCAAAGGGAGGTTTTGTTGGTGGTTTATGTTATTTGGGATAAGTTGGGTTATACATGAGTTGGGTCTGTCGGGGCTCAGAATTCATGTTGCGAGTAGGGTTCCTGGCTAGCACGCCTCGTGACAGATACTGAGTCACCATGAGATATCAGGGTGCTTGTTTCACTTTCTTCCTGGGTGGGACGTGCAGGCTGCAGACTGTACGTGGACACCATGTAAGGAAAGTAAAGCTTTTATATGGATTCATTTTTGCATGTTTGGTTTATTGATGAATAATTATCTTTTTGAAAAAAATTATTCCCTTTTTATTGATGGGTTTCTTTCTTGATTGCTGCTCTTTTTCAGTAAGATGCCTCCCCGGAGAGTTCCCATGCATCCACCGGAGGAAGCCGGAGAGAGTTCTCCCGCGCCGCTTGATCAGAGATTTGTTGAGGCGATGGTCCGAGCCGTTCAGGCTTTAGGACAAGGGGCGACTCCTGCCCCTGCCCCTGTTCCAGCTAGAGGGGAGGATTTTGGCTCCAGAAAGGATAGAGCTCAGGAGTTTCTGAGGAGCAAACCTCCTTCTTTCTGAGGTGGTTCAGAACCTCAGGAGGCAGAGGAGTGGCTTGAGAAGATAGAACGCGTGTTCGATTTCCTTGACACGCCTGAGGAAGTCAGGGTGAAGTGCGCCTTGTTCCAGCTGGAGGGTTCCAGTCACAAATGGTGGGAATCAGTGGTCCAGGCTGGGAAGCATGAGCACATGAGCTGGAAGGATTTCAAGGGTATCTTCAACGAGCAGTATTGTCCAGAGTTTGTAGCCTATGCTAGATCTCGGGAGTTCATGGAGCTATCACAGGGGAATCAGACAGTGATGGAGTATGCGAATCGCTTTTCTGAACTGGTATGGTACGCACCTGAGATAGTTTCGAGCGAATTATTGAAAGCTCAGAAGTTTGAGAAGGGCCTTCGACCAGAAATTCACTCCCAGGTTTTCTTGTTCATGCTGAAGACTTACGCTGAGGTGGTCGATCGTGCTTGTATGGACGAGATTGACCAGAAGGGAAAGTCGGGGTTTTCTGGATCAGTGTCAGGGCTTGGCAGTGGCAGTTCATCTGAGAAGAAAAGGAAGCGTGATGAGCAATGGAAGAAGGGTGATGGCAGCCCAGGTCATCCTCCCAGGCAGTTTTCATCTAGGGATTCTGGTGCAGGGTCTATTGTGTTCCATCAGTGAGGAAGGGCAGGGCACATCCGACCTGTTTGTCCATACCCTCTCAGACCATGCCATGGATGTGGAGTGGTGGGACATCTACAACGCTTCTGCAGGACTGCACGCCCATATCAGAGTGGGGATGGATCAGTGAATTCTAGAGGGGTATCAGTTCAGTCAGAGCCGACCAGGACGACAAGATCTCGGTTTGGTGGGCGTGGTGGTAGGACCGGATCGTCTTCAGGGAAGAGCCATATCAGGGCAGAGCCTCAGGCGAGCGGTCGCTCTCAGGCAGGGACCAGGCAACTGCATGTTGTGGATCAGGCACCAGCGGGATCTGATGCAGGGCCTTCGACGGTTTGAGGTACTATTATGGTTGCATCTTCTATAGCTGCAGTTTTATTTGATACTGGTGCTTCAGTTTCTTTTATATCTGCTCGTTTTGTGAATCTGCTGAACCTACCATCCGAGCTTTTATCGTTTGCTATGGAGTTGGTAACGCCGTTGGGGAAAAAGAGGGAGTAAGGCCTCATGTGCCGATCGTGCGCACTTTCTGTGTCGGGTGTCGAGATGGAATGGGATTTATTGGTCCTTGACATGGACCTATTTGATGTGATCCTCGGTATGGACTGGCTGGTGCGCTTCCAGGCGCACATTGATTGCTATCAATGCCGAGTCAGCTTTACAGCACCAGATGGGACTCCTCAGCTATTTCACGGAGAATGGGATCCTCGGTCGGGACGTGCGGGACCTCCACTCCCTGAGCTTGGAAATCTTGATTATCAGTTATCGTCGCTCGCGCTGGAGGATGATGGTAGTATTTCACAGGGCAGGTTACCTCGTGTAGTGGATGAGTTCCCAGAGGTTTTTCCGGATGATTTTTCTGGCTTACCCCCAGAGTGAGACGTGGAGTTCTCCATTGAGTTGGCGCCGGGAACACAGCCTATATCTCTTCCCTCATATCGCATGGCCCCCACCGAATTGAGGGAATTAAAGATACAGCTGGACGATTTGGAATCCAAAGGATTCATTCGCCCGAGCGTCTCTCCTTGGGCCGCACCAGTTTTATTCGCGAAGAAGGCTGATGGAACCCTTCGGTTGTGCATTGATGACCGGAAGTTGAACAAGGTAACCATCAAGAATAAATACCCCTTGCCTCGGATTGACGATTTGGTTGACCAGCTGAAGGGGGCAAAGTGGTTCTCCAAGATTGATTTCCGTTCGGGATACCACCAGCTCAGGGTGAGAGAAGCAGATATCCCGAAGACGGCTTTCCGAAGCAGGTACGATCACTTCGATTACCTGGTCATGCCTTTCGGACTGACAAATTCTCTTGCAGTTTTTATGGAGCTCATGAATAGGGTGTTCCACCAATATCTCGACTCATTTGTCATGGTATTCGTGGATGACATCCTGGTCTACTCTGGATCTGAGGAGGAGCATGAGCATCACCTGCGGGTTGTTTTGGGCACTTTGCGGGATCACCGCATGTATGCCAAACTCTCGAAGTGCACTTTCTGGATCAGGGAAGTGAAGTTTCTCGGGCATGTCATCTCAGAACATGGGGTTTCAGTGGATCCCGAAAAGATCAGAGCAATTATGTCTTGGGAGCAGCCGAGAAATGTGTTTGAGATCAGGAGTTTTCTGGGCTTGGCTGGTTATTACAGGTGCTTTGTCCGGGACTTCTCGCGGCTTGCCTCCCCCATGACCGCACTCACCCGGAAAGGGGTGAAGTTTGAGTGGAGCCCACGGTGCCAGACATCTTTTGAGGAGATGAAGCGGCGGTTGACCACCGCACCTGTGTTGACCTTACCGGAGTCAGGAAAGGGCTATTTGGTGTACTATGATGCGTCAGGTACGGGCCTTGGATGTGTACTCATGTAGGATGACCATGTTGTGGCTTATGGTTCTCGCCAACTCCGGCCGCATGAGAAGAACTATCCGACTCACGACTTAGAGTTGGCGGCAGTGATGCATGCTTTAAAGACATGGCGCCACTATCTTTTTGGGGAGAAGTTTGTGGTCTATTCTGACCACAAGAGCCTGGCCTATATTTTCTCTCAGAGGGATCTCAATTTGAGGCAGCGCCGATGGGTCGAGTACCTGCAGGGTGCTGATTTTGATATTGTCTATACCCCTGGCAAGGGTAATGTGGTAGCTGATGCATTGAGCAGAAAAGTACCAGTGCAGGCGTTGAAGAAGTCCAGCGATGAGTGGACTTTGATGGGGCTCTTCACCCAGTTGCATTTGGAGATCAGGGAGCACAGTGGAGGTACTTTCTTGGCTAGCATCCAGTTTACTCCTGCCCTTCTAGAGTTGATTCAGCAGGAGCAGCCTGTTGATGAGTTTTGTCAGCGATCTATGCAGTTTCTCCATGGTGGGGAGACTCCTTCTGATTGGTCTTTGTCTTCCCAGAGGGTCCTATGCTTCAAGGGCCGCGCTGTATTGCCGTTGTCTCTGCGAAAGGTGGTGATGCGGGATAGCCACCAATTTTAGTGGGCTGTCCATCCTGGTACCACCAAGATGTACTACGATGTTCGCCGCCAGTTTTGGTGGCCAGGTATGAGACGGGACATAGCCGACTTCGTATCCCGATGTTATACTTGCCAGCAAGTGAAAGCAGAACATCAGAATACATCTGGCCTACTCCAGCCATTACCCATTCCTACCTGGAAGTGGGACGAGGTCGCCATGGACTTCATCATTGGCCTTCCTCGTACACCTCGAGAGAGGAATGCTATCTGGGTGGTAATTGACCGTTTGACCAAGTCTTCTCACTTCATTCCGATCAGAGACATAGCGAAGGTAGAGGAACTGGGCCGCTTGTACGTTCATAAGGTGGTCAGACTTCATGGTGTGCCGCCGGTAGTTGTTTCTGACAGGGACCCCCGTTTTACATCACGGTTTTGGGGAGGCCTCCAGAAGGCTTTGGGGTCGCAGATTAAGATGAGCACGGCATACCATCCTCAGACCGATGGCCAGACAGAGCGGGCGAATCAGATTCTGGAAGACATGCTCCGAGCCTGTGTGTTAGATTTTGGAGGCTCATGGGATGGCCATTTGGGGCTGGTCGAGTTTGCTTACAATAACAGTTACCAGTCTTCCATCAGAATGGCACCCTTTGAGGCGCTCTATGGCCGGCCTTGTCGGTCTCCTTTGTGTTGGGATGAGGTAGGAGAAGCCTCGCTCTTGGGACCGAGTCTTGTTCAGGAGACGTCTGAGAAGGTCAAGCTGATTAGGCAGCGGTTGTTGACAACTCAGAGTCGCCACAAGTCTTATGCAGATCAGAGGCGGCGGGACCTTGAGTTTTCAGTGGGGGAGAGAGTGTTCCTGAAAGTGGCCCCTCGCTTGGGTCACCGTCGTTTGGGGAAACAGGGGAAGCTGACACCGAGATATGTCGGACCTTTCGAGGTTCTTGAGCGGATTGGCAAGGTGGCATACAGGCTAGCTTTTCCCTCGCAGTTGACGTCGATTCACGACATATTTCATGTATCCCAACTAAAGAATTACAACCCCGACCCGTCGCATGTGCTGAATTGGGAGGAGCTGGAAATAGAGTCCGACTTGTCTGTGGTCGAGCGACCAGTGCGTATAGTGGATTCTCGAGAAAAGGTGCTGCGTGGAAAGTCCATTCCTCTGGTGCGTGTTCTTTGGCAGCACGGGAACGATGAACACGAGACTTGGGAGCGGAAGTCATGGGTTGAGCAGGAGTACCCATTTCTATTCTCTGATCAGGCTTTGAGCTGACTTTCCGAGGGCGGAATGTTTTCATGGTGGGGAGAATTGTCACGCCCGGACTTTTTTGAGGTATGCGTTCAATTTTAAATTTTTATTTCATAAATTAATTGTATGTTTATTTAAATTGTTGGGTTATAGAACGGGCTGAACCCGATGCGGGTCGCCCATTGTGGCAGCGATGTGTGCGCGCGAGCCCTACATCGCTCGGCGCAGGGGCAGGGCACGGGCGAAGCCGTGCAACATCGCCGGTTGATACGCGTTCCCGATGCGCGTACGTTAAATAACTGGATAAAAATGTATTTCGGATTTCTTGGTTATTATTATATTATTTTTATTACTTCTATTAGATTATTACAATTATTATTAAAATATTTTTATTGTTACTATTATTATTATCATTATCATTATTTTATTTTGTTTTATCTTTCTTTTCTTTTCATTTATTTTATTTTATTTTTCTACCTTTATATTTTATTTTATTTTATTTTACTTTTCTTTATTTTATATCCTATTTTTATTTTATCTTCTTTTCTTTTTTATTATTATTTATTTATTTTATCTCCTTTCCTTTTTTTTCTTCTTCCCTCTCCCTCCTATTATCTACCCTAGCCGCCGCCACCCCCCTCCTCTCTTCTCTCTTCTCTCCCTTCTCTCTTTTATTTTCCTTTTCTCTCCTTCCTTTCTTCTTCTTCTCTCCCTCCCGCGGGTTTCCTTCTTTCTCCCTCTCCTCGCGTCCGCCTCCCACGTCCGCCTCCCTCTCCCCGCGTCCGCCTCCCGCGTCTGCTCCCTTTTTCCCCAGCACCCTCCCTCCTTCTCCCCTGTACACCACGCTCCCCTCTCCTCTCTCCTTTCCCTGCACGCCTCCCTTCTCCCTCACCGACCAGCACTGCACCCCACCACCCCTTCCTTCCCTCCTGCCACGCTCCATCTACCCGTCTCCCCGCCGTCCAGCGCTGCGCCTCCTTTTCTCCCTGCCAGCCGGACTCCCCATCTCCCTTCCTCCTTTATTCATCTTATTATTTTTTTCCTCTGCGGGCCCCTCCGCCCTTCATCTCTTCTAGCCGGGCTGACCAGCCGCCGAAGCCCTACCTCTTGCCGGACAGCCGCCGCAACCTCCTCCCTCCTTCGGACAGCCCTTCGGCCGACCTTGCAAATCCCTTGCCGTAGGTGCGGAGCGCTTCAGTTGCGTTTTTATCCTCCACAGTGGTATTGTTGCGTATCAGTTCCATTTGCGATTGGTTTAATTCTTGTTGTTGCAATTGTTTAAGTGATAGTTAGCTTATTTGGTTATTATTAAATTTGTTTAGTAAATTAATCAATTCATTTAATGGTTTTATTTTGTTTGATCGTTAATTAATTGAGTAGATTAGTTTTAAATTGTTCATCAACTTATTATATTTATTTTGTTTAAATGTTAATTAATTAGTTTATTATTATTAAATTTGTCAATTATTTTATTTATTTGAATTGGTTAATTTAGTAATTAATTTATTTAATGTTTATTACATTTGGCAAACGGTTAATTAATTTATTTGATTTTGTTAATCATCATATTTAAGTGAATTTGTTTAATTGTTAATTAATTTAATTGTTATTGAATTTGTTTACCTGTTAAATAATTAATTTTGTTTAGTTCCTAATTGAGTTATTTAATTGTTTTGATAAATTGTTATTATTTCACCTAATTATTATTAAATTTGTTTAATGGTTAGCAATGTTGTTTAATGGTTGCTTGTCACGAACCAGCCCGGGTCGACCCTGAACCGGTCACCCAAGCCGGTCCGCGGCAAGTCCCGAGGGGCGTTCCCGATCCCCCCGGGATGGCAACAAGTGCCGGGCATTAAAATTTCAATCGTTGGGAACGATTTTAGCCCAAACTAAAAACAGGATCAAAAGAACGAATAAAAACTAAACAAACAAACAAACACTAAAGACACAAAAAAACTACACCACGACATACCTCCACGTGACCTCGCGGGTCACCACCCAACTACAACCAACGTCGCTCCCACACTGAGTGACTCAAGCAGGAGAACCTGAACAAAAGGAACCTGCAACTGAAAAGGTGAAAGATAGGCGTGAGCACAAAAGTACTCAGTAGGTGAGCCCAACAACAAATCCCAAAGCACTGCCAGTAAATAAAGAATCTACCTATTCCAGGTTTGAACTACAATGTATAAAAGTATGCTTTTACAATGTTTCATTTGAAAAACTAAACACGAGCCATTACCCTTATTCCTTTTTAAAAGTTGAATTTCTTTTCATTGATTCTAAATTCGTTCTGAATGATAAAGAAGTGTTACATTTTCAGTTTTACTACACAAGAGAAAAACGCATTTTTATTGAGAACCATTTTCGCAAAGCAACCAGTACAAGCGGTAAAGAAGAACTGAAAGTAAACAAGCAGGAAAGAAAACAAGTGCAAGTAGAAGTAAACAGGCAAGGAAAAAAACCAAGTGCAAGTAAAAATAAACCAGAAGTTATCAGCAACAACCATGGGCACACACACACACTCACATACTCACACACGCACACACTCACACCCAAGTGGTCCCCCGTATGCCGACGTAAGGCACCACGCCAGAGATGGTAGAGCACTATGGGTAAATCCCCTAAGGTTCATCTAGCTCGCGTGGGACCCTAGAACCTCGTGTCTCGGTGAAACGTGGCTTAGAAGGCCACGACCCTCAGAAAACGTTGCTTAGAAGGCCACGACCCTTAGAACACGTGGCTTAGAAGGCCAGGGTCCTCAGATATCATATGTTTAGATAGTGTTGCAATCGTCAATCCAGCTAAGTGAAACAGGGATGACACCCATCCGGCTCACTAGCGCACTAGTTCTAGTTCGCCCACCTAGATACACAGGGTTTCCCCGTGTGCTCAACAAGTTTCACATTCACATAGTATGTTTCTTCCTCATATCGCAGGTCAAACAAGATATTGCACACAAAGGTCACCATTTCCACACCCAAACAAGATTTCAAAACTCACGCACGCCAAAAAATACCTTTCTAGAAATATAAATGTCATTACCCAATCATTTCGCAAAAACCCCTTTTTGGAAACACTCAAACAAGAACATAACCAACTTTCACAACCTAGAAAACATTATTTTTAATAACACAACAAGGGAAAACATCTTTCGTCAACCAAGAACCACACAGAAAGTTTCCAAAAACAATTTCAAAGGGTCACACGACGTTTTCACTAATCAAGGTTACAAGAAAACACCATTTTCCATAAACAGTACATTTACTAATTTACACATGCCAAAAACATTTCAAAACCCAATTCAACATGTCTTTCGTTACTCAGGAAGAACCATTTAGCGACATTACTATGAAATCCCACAATTGAAACCAAGAAAACACTTTTAATGAAATTCTATAATTAAACAGTTTGCCTTATCAGCAAATCACCATACTATAAAAACTACTTAATATTATTTTTCTTAAATTTACTGAAATTCAATAAAAGGACAAGGAATAAATAAATTCTTAATTTAGAGGCAAGTGCATAGGGAGACCTACCTCGAATCGGAATGACGAATGACACGGCCCAAGACTCCCGTTGCGAAAATGGCGCATCGAATTGCGCCGTCAAACAGATCCTAAAACAGTAGACCTAAAAACGGGTGTAATGATCAGTAATAATAATATAATAGCAGTAACCAATATATAATGTTAATATCAGTATTAATATAATAACAATAATAATATAGTCGTAACAATGAAAATAACAATAATAATATAATTAGCATAATAATAATATATCAATAATAGCAATAATAATAATATCATAATATTAATACAATAATAATAATAGGAACAATGCCAATTTAATATAATCATAATATATTAATAATATAATAATGATAATAATATAAAATAATGTCAACATAATAATATTAATAATAATAATATAATGACAATAGCATAATAATAATAATAATTTAATAATAATAATAAGAATATCATAACATAATAATAATAATAAAAATAATATGATAATAAATAAAATAATAATAAATATATTAGTAATAATAATAATAATAATAATAATATAAATAATATGTTAGTAATCATAACAATAATAATAATAATAATATGAAATGTTAATATCAATAATAATAACAATAATAATAATAATAATAATAATATAATAATAACAATAACAAAGTAATATTAACATAATAATAATAATAATAAAATAATATTAACATAATAATAATAATAGAACAATAATAATAATAATATAATAATAATAACATAATTATAATGTTATTAATATGATAAAAATAATTAATCGTTATAAACATAAAATTAACAAACAAACAAAAATGAAAAAAAAGAAGAGAAATAAACTTACAGCCTGGGGGGGTTCGCGCGGGAGGCGGCGGAGCAGGGAGGCCGGGACGGCGACGCGGCAGGGAGCGGAGGCAGCCGCTGGGCGCGGCGAAGGCGGGGGTGCAGGGGGAGAGCAGGGCGGCGTTCGGGTCACCGGATGCTGGAGCAGGGGGCGCGGGAACAGGGAGGCCGGCTCGACGGGAGGCGGAGGCGGGAGCCGGGACGGCTGGGATGGAGAACGGGGACGGCGCGGCTGGGTGCGGCCTCGGGACGCCGGGACGAGGCGAGGCGGAGGAGAGGAGCGGGGATGACGGCCGGAGGGAGGGAAGGCCGGCAGAGCACCGGCGACGGGGTCGGAGGGATGCAGGCGGCGGCTTGGTGCGGCTGAGAGGAAGAAGGAGAGGGAGAGCTGCGCGGCGGGGCTACTGCTGGGTGTGGCGAAGGCGGAGGGAGGCTGGAGAGAGAGAGAGGTGCGGGGGGGGGGGGGGGTGGCGGCTACGGGGAGGTAGCATTAGGGTTAGGTTTATACTATATATATATATATATGATAAAAACAATAATTATAATCATAATAATTATGATAAAACATATATTATTAATAACAATAAGACTTATATCATAATAATAAAACTTATAATAATACAAATAATAAATTAGTTAATTCAAATAATAATTATTTTTGACCAAATATTTAAAATAATAATTATAAAATAATTTAAAGATGTTACACATATACATATATTTATACATATAGATCTATACATATACATACATTATTACGCATATATATATATATAAACGCATATAAACATATATACAATAACAATAACACATATGAAAAGGTATTAATAATAAAATACCAACTTAAAAATTATAATATTTAAAACACCGGGTGAACACACTGCCACCCGGGCTGAACGCACGGTCACCGCTAACGATGCGGTGACCGCGCACCGGCGCGAAACCGCGAATCGCAATTAATCTTCGAAAAATTTAAATCGGGACCAAGAGAGGAGAAACATTACTGATGTCCGCGGTCGGGGTGTGACAATTCTCCCCACCACAGACACTTTCTGCCCCCACAAAGTCACCAGGTCACAAGTTAGCCAAAAATCCAAGTCTATTCCCAACAATACTAAAGGAACTGAAGAAAACTGAAGTTCTCGGGGATGGCCTTACTCTACACAGGTCACACCCGACCGATTCAAGAGAAAACTGGGGTCCTAAGATACATTATAACTCGCACTGTTCGAGCGGATAGGGGTTTTGGCACATCACACCCTTTTGGGGAGAATAATTTCCTACTCTAGGAATCTCTTATCGATTTAATATATTCCAACTAATCTTTCATTAATTACAAATAATGATGTGTGTTATCAAAATAGTAGAAATTATTTATTAGTATATGTGAATTCAGAATCATCCACAAGCATTTCAGGTTCTTCATCAGTGGATATATCTATTTTTATCTAGGATTATAAAGTGATGGTATCCTCATATATACAAAACATGGAGACTCATTGGCCATTATTATGATGATGCTGGTTTTTAAGCCACTCAATGGTTCACCTTGAAATTTTTTGGTCATCTTGGTATACGAATGTTACTCTAGAATTTAACAACATCGAGGGAGAGAGTGTTTACTCTGGAGTTTATTGTCATCCATTTAGACTGATTTTACACTAGAGATTATCATCATCTAGGGAGAATGGTGTTTTTTTGATGTTGCTATAGAAGCCATATGTGGGTTTTCTACATATCATTTGTAAATGAATTATAACTCACGTAGTTCAATATCTATTAATGGGACACATCATACCTTTTATGTCATGTGATAAAGACAAAAATATATTTTTTAACGTCATGTGGAAGTGTCATTTATGTGGAAGGTTCCTAGTTAAAGTATTTTTTGGGACTTATTCCAAAGTATACCAAGGAACATGGAAGGAATAATAGCTTCCCGGTTGAATCAGACCCTTATGGGGATATAAAACAACGTGAACATTTTTTATTTGGAATGTTGTGTTTGAACCTTAGGTAGGCTTCCTTTGTATCCTATTTTGATGGGAATTAAATCTCATGCAGTTTGATAGGTCTTGCAGGGAGCATAATCTATTGACAGAAATAGATTGGGGCTTACACCTGAAGAGGATTCCCCTCTAACAAGGTCCCTGAGAGATGTATTAACTCATAGAGGATTAGTAGTGATTAATTTGAGGCTTACTCTTAAGAATAATGACCATATTAAGGGTGTTAGTATTTGGGATTACTATTGAGGAGGATGCCCAGATTATGGGGGTATGATTTCTCATTTCATGGATGATATTGTATAGATCTCATGCCTTTGGGAGGATTCCATTATATCCCTGTTATTATGCGAATGGAAGTTCTCATAGTTCATTACATCATATGGATTGTATGGGTTTTGTGATCCTTACAAACCTTTAAGCCCATGAGAGTCATTCCTGGTGTGAAAAATAAGAGGATGTGGTAATGATTCAAAAACCTGAACACACTTTTTCTCCTTATCCTATAAAAGAGGATATGGCTATGGTGGAAGAGTACTGGGAGATCATGGAAGAGGTCATGGCTACGATGCTTCCCTATCATCAATTTACATTGAACATGGGTCCAAAGTAAGGAAGTAGTGAAGGTGAATGATGTATAGGGAAGTAATACTGAATACTCCTACATTAAAGGATAATAATTACACCATAATGGTTTCTATTTGATTTGTCCTGGATGTGGAAGGATTATTCTCATTTTTTAATTGGAAAATAAGTGTGATGACTATAATCCCTATTAGTAACCAGAGGCCCTGGGTCATAGAGATGAGAAGGGGAGGAAAAAGTCTTATCATCGGATTACATGATAAGGAACTCCTAAAAACATCTCTAATGGTAAGGTTCCATGGGATTGTAGATATACAAATGTATAGATGTTCCATGAATCTTGACCCTCTGGTAGAATTTTTTTTAGGAAAGCTCTAACTGTAGAAATACTAACCTAAATGGGAGACAAACATATATTCATTTCCCTAATGTTTTTTAAATATGGAGGTCTTGGTGGATGTTTCAATGTGATCCCATTCAGTCATGATATCCAATGAAATAGAGTCTCTATCATGAATGGGTTTTAAGGAGGATATTTGAGAGGCTTGTGTAGTCTGAGAAGGTGAGTTGAATTAAAAAAAGAGAGGGAAAGGAGGTGGTGAAAAAATTTGTGGTACGTAAGTATGCTTAGGAGATCTATTTACACCTTAGGTGGTGAAAAACATGGATTAATTCACTTCATATATATTGGGCTCAATCATTCAAGGGTCCTTATAGGTATTCCTAGAAGTGAGGTTCATAAATTCTTGTTTGATGAATAGCGATCAGAAAAGTGTTCTTAAATCAGTGGGTTGGTCGAACAAGTCACAAAAGTGTTATTAATTTATAACATTGAAATGTATTATGTGTCACAATATTATTTAAATTACCTATTATTAGGTTTTATGAAACATCCTTGGAGGATTAATAGAAATATGGGGAAGCAGTAGGGCAATCAGAGAAGAAATCAATCTTCAAGGAAAATCATCTATATAAATAAATTCCCATAGTGTATATTTATAGAATTATTTGGTACCATGGTAAAAGGAGACTGGTCTCATAAGTGGTGGGGTTCCAAAGTAGTTTTTATCCTCCATTTATTTAGGATACATTGGGTGAACAAATTTTTTATCCATTTCAAATCATGAAATCTTCAATCTCTTTTATCTTCATTTTTTTAAGGCATTTCTATTTGTCACTTTTTCATCCATGTGATGAAATATAGTGCCAACATTGTGTTTAATTTTTATATATGACAGAAATTATATAATTATAAAATATTATTATAATATCATCTCTACATTCTTACCATTAAATATCTTGTAAAATGATAACCTCAATTGAGTGTATATGTAGACTACTACATCCAAGAATCGATTTTATTTTATTTTCATTTCCACATTACATTTATTGTGATTAGGATATACAAAATAATAATATATGATTAATATAATTAAATAATTTTTCTATAAAGGTGAAATATTATTTACCTTTCCATCATTCCATTTTTTATAGTTAAAACCTTGTAAATGTGTAGGTACGACCTTTGGTCTCTATAAGATTTATAATTTAATTTTATATATTTATCATTTATAGAAGATTTTAAATATTTATATAATTGATATATATGATATAATAAGTATTTATATTTATATTTTTATATAATTATAATAAATTTAAACTTATTATGCATGAGGTTAGGGTACCTTTGAATCAAGTGAAAGTCAAGGTAAAAAATATTCATCTCAAATTTCCATATTGGGAAATAATTTTTGTCATGCAACTACATTATTTTATGAGGACAATATAAATCCACATTGACATGTTGTAAAATTGAATTATTTATTTTCCTGATATCTGATGTTTCATTTAATATTATTTTATCACATGGCTTATGATATAAAATATACCAATGTAGTGATGGTTTTATGTAACAATTTAATTATTTATCAATAGTGATTTTTTTGAAGTTATGTTGATATAATATTATTATCTAACACATAATAACAAAATTAATTTCCTTATCCTTTAGATATATCTAGATAAAACTTCTTTCCATTCACTTTTCTCTCCCCAACTAATAATGATACAGAAAGATCATTTTTAAGGAATACTAATTATAATCCTCTCATCAACAAAAAATAATCTTTCTTACATATTAAAATTATTTAAAAATGTTTTAAAAAATTTATTTAATGTTATAAAATGATTTATTAATATCAACTTTACACATGATTTACTTTTTAAGTTTTTTTTAAAAGGTATATTGTTTCCCGTTCCAAATGATGTAGTTTTTTACTTTTTATAAAAGTATGAAAGAAGTGTTCTTTTGAACCGCTATAACCTAACAAATTTTACAACCATCATGAACACTAAATATTTTCAATATTCATTTACAATTTTTCAATCATAATATAAAAAATTGTTTCGCATTATATTTGGGAAATTTTTAAATTTTATATAAGTGATTGCAAAGAGAAAATGATTTTTTACTCAAGAAAGTTATTAACTGATATTTTAAAGGCATTTTTCATTTAAGTTAACCTCCATTACTATTGTATGAGTTTTTCTAGTGAATATTATATAGAGAAACCATATTTATTCTTTATTTTGGTTTCATTTTATTACTAAAACATGATGTTTATGAAAATAATTCCTCCTATATGGGTTCTGCTATGATGAAGTGATGAAATGTTTGTCAAATCTGTTTCTTTTAAATGGGTTATACAATGATGAATTGTTTATGAAACCCTTTTCTTTTCATAGATTCTAATAAGAATAATTTTTATGATCTTTCGGCTAAAAAATGTACGATTTTCATTATATGAATGGTGGACCCACAATTTATATTCGTCAAATGCATGGGTTAATTAAAAAATATTCATAAGGTAAATATTATATTAGTAAACCTGATTTCATGTTCCCAATATCATGAACAAACCTTGTTTCCACATTTTTAATATTAATTATGGAATTTTATTTCATGTAAATTAGATTAACCATGTACATGTTTTCATTTATATATGAATTAGTGGGGACCTAATTTTCATGTCAATATGAATATGTATGGATAAGGATTTCATGTATATCCATTTATGTCAGGGCATGATTTCATGTACAGAAATTAATAAGTGAATCTTTTTATATATATAAATTTTTAAAAGTTATAAGATGTCCTTTTAACCATATTACTATCTGTATATTAGGATATCATGGTAAATATTATTTTATTCCATTATTATTCATGTCTTATTAGCTACCATGATTTTTGACATGGCTTAAGATTGTGATATATTATTTGTAGGGTATTGTTTTTCAAATGTTATGGTCCTTTTACCGATCCATTATTATCAATCTTTATTGATATCATCTATTTTTTCTATTAATGAGTTGTTTAGATCACACTTTTTTATGTTTTATATCCATATATTGTTAAGAAATGTATTAAGTGTGATATTTCAAAGAAGTGTTATAGTTATGAAGAACTATGTGGGATATGATGTAGATCCCTTATGAATTAGTTGCTTATGTATCTATGTTTTGAATGGTTCTTGAACTATATGAATAAGGTATTGAACTTTAAGTTATTTAATGAATATTAATAAAAAATAAATTATATATATGTATCAAAACTATATGTTAATATAGATTGTATTAGAGAAAGGTTCTTTTTATGTTTGGAAACTAGGAAGACAAAACAGTACTGTGTACCATATGGTTCAATATAATTATTTTATTAAATTCATTTTTTTATAATTATAATGTATTACCTCAGATAAACATAAGGCATCATATATTTGAAAGAAATTTTCCGGATTTAGGCATGGAAGAAAATATTTTTCAAGATTATGTACTTTCCCACTATGAATATTAATCCTTATAGTATGAGTTTTGTCAATATTTAATGGATGTAACACCATAGAGTCATGTAAATGACAAATTTCCTTTAGAATGTGAAGATTTTACACTTTAGAAACCATATTTTATGGGATGTTAGATAAAAAAGATCATTTTATGATAAAATAAAATCCTCAAGCTATGAATCACATTGAAATTGTAAATGATAAAAATGAAGGAATAATGTTATATTTAGACCATTAAGAAGAAACAACCACCTTATTTAGTTTTTCTTATAGTATAATAGTTAATGGGTAATGGATAAATACCATTGAAAATATATTTTCTTTTCTATGTGTTTGGATCAGGAAAATTGATTTTGGTTGTCTTTCGTTTGGAAGGAAAAGTAGATAAATAGAGGACTCTTATCAAGAATTTGAGGCAATGAAGATGAATATAATGGGTCTAATGAGTTTATGAACATAATTTTCAATAAGTAAATTTCTTGTATACATCATACAATAATAAAAATGTAATACCTTGGCTAATTCCAATTAATCTGTTGGTACAAATGTGTAATCTTTTACATGACCTACGCAGTATGCTTCTATTATTATAATCTAACAGGAATGTAAGGTTTATTGATTTTTCAGTGGAATAAATATATATTTTTGAATTGTGTTATCCATTGGATAAATCAGTAAATTTGAAAAAATTAATATATGTACTCTCATGGTGGAAATGAATATTAATGTTACCAACCAATCTCATGGTTTTGATAAGAAAAGAAAGATGAAATTCAAAGGAAATCAAAAAAATCATGGAGAGAAGAAGATGATATTTCCTCTATTCATAATGTGTGTAACTAAAAATGTTGGAAATTTTCATAAGTGGACAAGCCAATGTTTAATGTGTCAAAAGGGAGTGCATCAAGAAATATAATTATGGAGTGATGGGAAGAAGAGAAAAAATGGCATGAATAGTGAGAAAGATTCACAAAATTCACCACTAACACTCAAGATTTTCAAATTCCAGGATTGTAGTCATTATTCTAACCAGTTATCAAATATGAATGTTAATTATGATGACTAACCTATGAAACCTCTCATGCTAAAAGGACAAAGGGAAATCTCATACAATCACTATTTCTAATGATGGGGGTAAAATAATGACATGCTAAAAGGTAAAATAACCACCCACTATAGAGCTTCCAATGTATTGTTTGACTCTAGTTATACCAACTCTTTTATATACAAATAATTATCTAAGGGTATTAAAATTACATCCTGTTGAATTAATATTGAATTATCAATCAAATAACATAATAACATGAGGATTTTAACCCATCTATATGATTCTTATTGACATGATGTTAATGGGAATTGACTTCATGAAAATATTTATTTGCTCCCAATGGTTGAATTTGTTGTGTTTTACATATAATAAATTTATTTACATATATTCAATATAATATGAGGAATAAGGAAAGTCACATTCAATATTTCTAAACAATATATTATTTTATATTTGTGCGATGACAAATATGAGCGTCTAATGGAAATCACACCCATTATATAGGCTATGATTTCAATTTAAAAACGATTATTATCATAAATGATTGTGGAAAAATATAATATCAACTATATACCTACCATGTAGCAGTTTTTTATGTATTTACAGAAGAATTATATAGTCTTCCACTGAATTGTAATTTTAATTTCTCAATAGAGATCATGCTTGGTTTTAAATATATTTCAAAGACACCATATATGATGGTCTCAATTGAGTTACACTAATATAAGTATAAATTCATAGAGAATAATGAAATGTGGTTTACTCATCCATATATGTTAACTTGGGGTGATTATATTTATTTTTTAAGATCAAATATGTATTGATGTGAATATGAATTGGTAGTTAGGAATTGAAAAATATCACAATCAAGAACAAGTATACTCTATATTGTATTGATGACATGTTTGTTCAACTACACGAACCATATTACTTTTCAAGGATTTGTCTTCTTCTGGCTATCATCAATTGAGGGTCAATATGAGGATATACCAAAGACAATATTTCACATAGGAAATGAACACTGTGAATATATATAAATTTATTTTGGTATTACTAAAACACTCTTTATATTCATGGATTTAATTAATATCCAATTTATAGATGACACTCTTCATATTTTGGTAGTATATATAGATGATATTCATATATATTACATATTAAAGGGAGATAATGGAGATAATTTGAGAATTATTCTCAAGACCTTGAGGAAGTAGAATTTTTTTTACCAAGTGGTAATTTTCGAGTTGTAATGTTTCATTCATGGCTTATATAATGTCGTGTGAGGGTATATTGGTTGATTCATCAAAGATTGATGTAATTGAATATTGGGCCAGACCGGGCATTGTGAAAGTAAAATATATTTTCCTAGTTTCCCTAGATATTATTGAGGAATTTTTGATAGTTACTTATGATTTTATAATACACTCACCATGTTATATTGAATGGGATATATGTTCCATTGGATAAATTTTTTTTAATATTCTTGTTCTGGTCAAAGACCGCAACACAAAATTTTATTGAAAAAATGGATTACACAAGTCTGAAATGAGGCATTTTTATAAAATCCTTGACATATAATGGGATTAACTCAGGAGGAATAACATCACTCCATTGCATGTCGTGAGTAACACCCATGTTGGCAAGACCATCAACAATATTTTTACCTTCATGATAGGTATGAGTAGCGATGATGTTGACCTCTGAACGAATGTTCAGGCAGTCAATCCAGTAGTAAGTGAACATCCAAGCCAGGTGAATTGAACCATTCCAAATGGCCTGAATTATAGTAGTGTAGTCACTCTCTATCCAGATATTTCTCCACATATAAATCATAGAAAATGACGTCGCATGAATAACGCTCATCATCTCAGCTTCCAGAAATGAAGAATCACCACAAGAGCCATAGATGCATCCAAGAGCCAGTTGAGGTGATTTATGAAAATTCCCCAACAACCCGATGGGCCGAGGATCCCTTTGGAGGCTCCATCCACATTGAATTTAATCCAGCATAGAGTTGGGGGTCACCAAAACAATTCAAGGGTATGCTTCATATGAGTGTTTTTCTCATCCACCCCATTGAATATGAGAATCCCAAAGTCACACACGATGTTGTTGCAGTGATCATTTTGAATTGAAGCTGCCCCACGAATGGCCATCAGGATTCTTGTTCTCCATGCATTAATATTGAATGAGATGTTACGAAAAATACAAGCATTTATACAATACCAGATTACATGTAAGAGTTCTGCAAAAATTGTGATAAATATATTTTTTATTTGCTGAGAATACAAAACATCAAAACACCATTGTATCTGAAAGATAATGGAACTACAAAGCAACCATCTACACTCAATGATTTCAATGATATAATTCCAATGTTTGGTTTCCATGTCACAAAAAAGAAAGAGGTGATTTAAATCCTCTCTATGCTGATTACACATTAGTGGTGAAGGGTTTTTAATCTATATTAATGCATCATATATGGTACTAGGATGTGTCCTCATACATAATGTTGTGGTGATAGTTTATGCCTCATGAGAATGTGTGGTTTATGATAAAAAATACCCAACTCATGATTTAGAGTTATCTATAATACATTTTTCATTAAATAAAATGATGAATTATTGTAACAAAGTAAGGTGCCATATATTTACAGATTATAAATGATAATTGTTTATTTTCACTTAGAATGAGTATAATATGTACCCAAGAAATTGGTGTAACATATTAATCATTATCAATTCTCAATACATAACCACCCTGCAATGAGAAAAAGGTGGTAGATTCCCAATGTCAAAATGATAATTTTGTCATATCTATGATAAGGATCATAAAAGACATAATATTTCTATATTTTCAAATGAATGATCTTGAAATCTTGATGGATGGTGAGAAATATTACCTCTTTCAAATGAGTGAAAAAATGTATATCAATGAGAAGATTAATGAGGCATGAATGGAAGATGTATGGATTTAGAAGTAGGTTAGAAATATTCCTTAATTTAACCCAGATTATGATGGAATGATAAAGTTTATGAACTAAGTATGTGTTCCATACATACCATATTTAATTAAGATGTTGGATATGAATCACAGTTTACCATTATCTATTCATCCTAGAAGTATAAGTTTATATACATGTATCAATGATTTTTTATAGTTAGACATCAAGAAGAGAGATATTGTAGAGTATGTATCTCAGTGCATGCTATATTAGTATGTAAATTTTTTGGTAGATACATATAAGAAGATGTTACAACCATTACCAATACAAGGATGGAAATTAGAAAACACAACCATGAACATTTTCAATGGTACCCAAAAACATCTAAGGGTCATATTTCTATTTAGTTTATTGTGAATAACCAAACATAGTCAACACACTTCATTTTAATTAAATAATACATATCTCATGTTCAAAAATATAGAATATAAATGGTAAAGTTGAATGGTGTATCATATTTTGATTGAACCTAGTCTGGAACTAAGGTTTACCTCAATGTTCTAGTTAAGTATTCAACAGGCTATGGATACTGAGATGAGTGTTAATACAATGAGTCATCCTCATAAAGATGTTTAGTATCAATGAAATGGTAAAACCATTGAGGATACTTTGAGATCTTGTTCCATGGATTTATGTGGTGTATGGTATCAACATCTTCAAATTGTTGATTTTTTCATACAACAATAGCTCTTAATTGAGAATTCAAAGGGCTCCTTATGAAGATCTATTTAGAACGAACTATATAACTCTAACATGATGGGATGAGGTTAGAGAAATTATATTTTCATTACATTATATATATTATCTAATGTGAAATTAATATATATTTATTCATCATCACATCATAGAAACTCATATTCGATAGAATCGTAACAACGATACTCTTCATAGGAATGTAGATTTTGAATTTTATAATATGGTTTTCATATGAATTTTTCAATAGAATAAATTTATGATATATATAATGAAAATAAATATAATCTACAATTAAATTTAACCTTTCAATATTCTTGATAATCTTGGGAACCCATGTTATTGTCAGGCGCTTCCACCGAACCTCCCTCAAGTTCACAACATGTTCTATGTATCTCTCTTTAGGTAGCACATGTCTGATACATTACATGTTTTAAACTATGAGGATGTATAACAAGAGTATAATCATTATTTTTAATAATAACTAGGATAAATCATGGATCATAGAGATAATTTTTTTCAAAACAATAATACTCACCTTGTGACTATTATTTAGAGGAATGAAGAGATTGAAGAAGATATCTACGAACATGAGGTTGTAATGAAACAAAAATATCATATTTTTTAATATCATAGTGATGGATTTTTATGGAAAAGGTCAGTATCATAAGTTTATATTTTTACAAAATGATTTTTAGAATATATTTCTCTTTAAATAATATTATATCTTCCATAGTTTACATTACACGCAATAAGGAGTTCAAACGAAACATGAAATAATTTTAAAATATCATTATGTGATAATAATCACCTATTCATTGGATTTTAAGGTATGGATATGTATAAAATAATTATGAAAAATATAAGGTTATACACACAAATATATATATATATATATAATCAATTCATTTCTATTAATTTTTTATAAAAATATAAAAGTTTAAAAAATAGGTTTTTTGAACAACTGTTTTTAAGCACGCAGTGAATTTATATCTAAAAAACAAAATTAAAAACTTTTGCGGAATGGTTTTAATGTTGTATATATATTATATATTTAATTAAAATATTTTATAATTTATGTAATATTTTTTATATATTAAATAATGGGATAGGAATAAATAATGTTTTATCTTTAAAAATGTAATTTTTTTTCTAAAAAGATGTTTTCATCAATTTTTTATTATTAATTCAATGTCTACAATTTATAGAAATTTATTTTTGAAAATATATTACATATTTGGTATCAGGTGGCTAAAATTTGGTAAATATGCCCCTATATTTTTGTCCCATAATAATAGTAATCTTGGTAAAATTTATCACATGGGTTAATGGTTAATTGGGTAAATATAGGTTAAAAATAGGTGATAATGCCATAATTTTTAATCCAAAATCTTATTGGATAAATTTATTTTCTTATTATCACTTATATATCAAAATTGAATTATTTTATGTGAATAATTTATAGGAAAAATAATTTATTAATATAAAAAGTATTGATTGTTAAAAATTGACAATCACAGAGTTTTAAAAATATCTACTGTGTTATCAGTGGGATAAAAAATAAATATGAAAAAATATAAAATTATATTTTTTAATAATAAAATTATTTTAATGATGTTAATTTATTTCAAAAGTATTTGTTGTTAAATAAATACCTAAAATTATTACACAACACTTGTAATGTATTTATTCATTTAAAATAAAAAATAAATAAATGATTTTAAAAATATTAACTATTGAATAATTTGAGTGTGTTGTAGTGTGAATAAATTTTTTTCATTATTTATGACCTAATTGTGATTATTATAAAGATTATATTTTAATTCCAATTTTATATTTATGTCTTTTAACTCAAATTAAATGAATAGTGTCAAAATTGACATTAATGGAATTTGATACTAAATAATATTTTTTTAAATGATTTAGAATTTTAAAAAATAATATCTTGAAACGTATAAATTTTATATGGATGAAAAAATAATCCATGATAATCTTTTGGTTCACATTTCATTTTATGTTACCATTATTAAATCTAAAATTGAAAAAAGTTTTTATCGCACTTGAGGTTATTTTTTTAACCAATCAGTTAATAAAATGTATAGTATTAAATAACACAATAATCCAATTGAAATTTTATTGGTTTATTGTATTTTAAGAAAATACTATCATACCATCGAATTCAAATCCATTTGATGGCATTTTACTATATAATGTATTTATTATAAATTAATCTAGTAAGAAATCCCATGAGGGTCCCTAACTTAAATTATAAAATGGAACCCCTAATTTCTCTTCATCAGACCACATTAATCATTTATATACCATCTAATAAATAAATAAATTATTAAATTCCTTATCTAAATTATATAGGTTTGGGTTTTCACAAAAAAAACCATAGGATATTGAAGGAGATATCAAAATGAGTTACTTCAAATACTATGAAATGAAATTAACCTGACCACATTAGATTTTACTTATTATTTACCTCTTATAATTCCTTGATAACATACATACAATAAAATATAAATTATCCTAAATATAAAAAAATTTATTATAATTATTAAATCACCATTATCCACTATCTTTTTCACAAATGAGAAAAGAAAGTATCGCCCATGCATACGTACGACATATCATCTCCACATAACGATGCAATTAATTTTCCTCCACTAAATTTTGTGGATGTATATATTGATGAGATTAAGGATATATATATGATAAATAAGCTATAATTACATTTATTTATTAAAAATATAACATTTACCTACTTAATATTAAAAAAATTGGAAAATAATAACATTGAAGAGGCGTACGTGTGGACTACCGTCTCCATAAATTAACTAGATTCTGTTTATAAATTGTACTTTGCATAGATGAAAGAGAGAAATGATATAATAAATATATATTATATATATGAAATAATTTTATTATATAATTATGAAATATTATTTAGCTTTAATTCATTTTATCTACCAAAAGTGGAAATAGTGTTCATGCATACATACGACCTATAAATTCCATGAATGATGTAAATCATTTTTATCTCTCTATATTTTATAATTTATTATAAATATGTATAAAATGGATACATATGATAATATAAATATATAAATTATTAGTTTATATAATTAAATTAAATTTTAATTAATTAAACTAACATTATGAGTTCTTTCGATGTAATAGGAACTCAAGTTAAGTGATTTTAATGTCATTTTTTATCCATCAAGGTATAATATATGTTTTAAACATATATTATTTTATAATGTGTATATATATATCCCCATTGACATGTTATAGAATATTTTTTTAATATTTATATTTTATCTTTCTCGTAATGTTATTCTTTTGGTGGTCTTATTATTCAATAATTTCCAAAAGTTGTAAGGGTTTTTATTGTAATAAAATTACTTATTCGAACTATTTATGATTCATATTTGTAGACAAAATATTATGGTCAAGCCCTAAATAAACACATGAATTATTTATCCTAGGATTATTTCTTAGGAATGCATGTTTTAGATTCATTTTACTCTCTCTATGTATTCAATAAGAAAAAATCATTTTAAAGAAAATCAAATTGATTTTTCTCTTCATTTAATATTTTTTTCTTCCATATGGAAATTATCTAAAAATATTTACAAGAATATTTTGAATATTCTCCAATTATTTTTTAGAATCATCAATAATTTTATTCTAGTTATTAACATATAGTTTAAATGTTTCCTTTTTATCATTTTTTAAACAAGGGAACTATTTACACTTTACAAAAGTATTAATAGACTATTATCTTCTAAATTATAACAGATGATCAAAATTTATATTAATCATGAACAATAAATTTTTTGATGATTCATTTACCAGTATTAATGGTAAATCTAAATGAAAATATTTAACATAATATTTTTGGAAATTTTTAGATTTTAAATAAGTGATTCATAATAGAAAATAATATTTTCCCTATGATATGTTTGAAGTAATCATTTAAATACATTTTTTCATATAAGTTGAGATCAATTTATAATACATATGATTGAATATGGAACATGATTCAATGATTCCATAATTACTGTTTCTCTATTTTTTTATGATTATGATGATTTGATGTCCATGAAACCTATCCATTTTCCATGGTTTATTCAATGAATATGTGATTAAATATTTATTAATCTTATTTCTTTTCCATGGGTCATGCTATGATAAAATATTTATGGAACTAATTTTTCCATGGTTTCCAATGTGATTAATGTTTTATGATATTGATTCATATATATATATATATATCATTTTTAATGGGTGGGTCTAGAATTATATATCCCTCCATTGCGTTGGATTGTGACGTATAAATAATGTGGCCAATATGATATGTGTGAACCAGATTTCATGTTCCAAATTCAAATCATAGACAATGTTTTAATGTCCCTATGATTTATTGTTGATTTAGTTTCCATGTCTATAATAATACACATGAATATAGTTTTTTATTTTTATTGGAATTTGAGTGGGCCAATCGTTCATGTCTATAAGAGTAAGACTGGACCTAGCTTACATGTTCATTAGTTTCTTAGAGGGATTCATTACATGTCCTTAATATAATGAGTGATCCTTTATATACTTATACATGATAATAATTTTTTAAGAAGTAACTTGTTTCCAAATTCTTATTTCCATAATATTTTATCATGGAACATCTTTCTTGATTCCTTTTTTATTCATGTCTTATGGACTTCAATGCATTATTCTACGACTCAAAATTATGAACTACAAAATATAAGGTATGGTATTTAAAATTTTATATTAATGTTATCATAATGTAATTATCATGATATGAATATATCTTTCTTTTTTACCTTTACTGGGAATACTAGAAATCTATTTCTTATGTTTCTTGTCCATAGGATACGATAAATGTGTTAAGGATGATATGCATATGAGGGGTGATAGTTATAATGAAGTTAAAGGTAGATAATATAGATCAAATATAGAATTGTTATTTATGAATCTATGTTATTAAAGAAATAATATTATATGATAACTATTTGGATCAATATGTTATGTAATTAATATTTATAATAAAATATGAAATATCTATGTTTACATTTTTTGAGTCTTTATATATCCCATATTAAAAATATATTTGGGTCTCAAAATATCATTTCCTTTTAGATATCCTTTTTCTAAAATTAAATACATAGAAATTCTTTACTTTAAATAAAAAATTTAAACTTTTAATAGAATAATGAAATCCAAAAATAGATATAGTGGGTGAAATTCTATTGAAATTATATATGATACAATAGAAAAATTCTTATTTCCTTCTCGTAAAAAATCTAAAAAACTTTTGATATAAGATATGTAAAAAATATTCCACATAAAATACATTAATATAATTCCAAAATAAAACGAATTGTTATTTATAAATCATTTATTTCCATATAAATAGATTAATAAAATATTTTTATGAATATGGTCATGGTATAAGAATATTTAAAAAACAAATCTATAAAAAAATCAAAATTTGGTTTTATGTTAATGTGTCCCTTACCTTTGTCTGAATTATCGCATATATACTTTTTAATAATTAATAAAAAAAATATATAAATTATTTACCTTTTCAAGATATATTTTCAAGTTTATTATTCCGTTTATTTTATTCATTTCCATGTTATTTTCAATTACTTAATCATGTATGTTCATGTCATTCATTTGCAAGATATTCTGCTCATAAGTCCCCAATAACATTGGTAGGTTGATTACGGTCAAAGAGTACATTATTTAATAATATATAGACTAATTACCATGGAATAATTATCATTTTTATATTTCAATTATACTTCTAAACACACCATTAATTATGTTTATGTGAAATTAATTATGTTACAATCAGGGAGAAATTATGCCTTTTATATGCATGAGTAACATTTTCATTTTTCGAAAACATTGAATTAAATATGGTAATAATGATTTTAGTTTTATATAATTCTTTTTAAATAAAAAATATAAATTTTTTAATTATGTAAAGTTTTATATTACTTCCATGTGATGTGGTGATGAAAATTGAATCACATCACTTCATGGAGCTGGTAATCCACATGTTTTCATGAACAATGTTATCATTTTTAAATAGAAGGAAACATAAGAAAGCAGATTACATATTATTATTTAACAATTTTTATTATGTAATTAATTTCATATATATAAATTAAATCCAAAACAATAAATAACTGTGAGAGGCGATGATGGAGAATTTATTACCTCAGTTTGTTAGGCAGTAGTCCTCTGTACACAAGAATGACGATTTCATTTCACATTTGATTGAAGGTTATATAAATATAGTTAATTAAATTAACATGAAAATAAAAAATAATATTTAATATATTAAATTTATTATTTTATAATGTTATCATGTGATTGGATATATGTAGAAGAAGAAATAAATTAAGAAATCTTGGTTAAGATATATACCTATTATTCAAACACATTTCTTATATTTATAAATAAATTTTTCATATTAGGGATTTATGATAAAAATGGGACTATAAGATATAGGGAGGTATTTTTTTAATGTATTTTTGTAGGTAATATAGAATCCCATAGGCTTTGGATGTATTGAGATGAGTGGAGAGGGGATTTTCTTTTATACTTGGGGTAGAAGGCACACATGAATTCATTAAAAAGATTATAATATATTAACTTATTAATCAAGAAAGATGGTCTAAAAATGTATTATAGAGATTATAGTCTATAAATATGGATATAAAGTAGAATTTATATTTGTTTCTTGGCCATTTTATCCCTCATCTCTCCAGTTTTAAATCCGTAGTAAAACTCTTATAACATTAATCATAGTAACTGATTTTTAGATCATTTATTATTCATTATGATAAAAAAATTATGTTCAAACTACCAACTATTTTTAATTATTATAATTAAAAAAATATAATCCATTTTTTTGAAATTCCATTCCTTAAAGTTGAATAATTTATTTTAAAATTAATCCTACAGAACATAATGAGAGACAGTTTTTCATATAATGCTCTTTTATGTAAAAAACAATTTTATATTTAATTTAAGTCTAATATTGATTAAAATGATCCTATTAAGATTATTCATAATAAATATGAATTAATTTTAATTTTAAATAATTTAAAAAATGAAAATTTTCAGATTTACTAAATGAAGAGATAATTTTTAATAAAAGTCATTTTTTAACAATTCATTAAAATGATACTCCTTTTAGAAAATTCCAAACAAATACACCAAAAATAAAATTTTCATTATAAATTAAAAATTAATGTAAACATTTACAAATTTAATTTATATTATATTTAAATAAAAATTTAATACAAAACCACATAAATAATGAAATCCCAATTTGGTTAGATATACTGTTTTTTCATTTTTACTTAAAAATTACAGAATATTTTTATAATAAATATAAATGTATAAAATATAATCAATGAATACTAATCGTACAAAAAAAATTTAATATTAGCATTAGTAGGATTATATGATATATTATCAAAAAAAATAGTTAATTGTATAATAGAAATAAATGATCAACATAACTAGAACCTGACTCGTTATATTGATATTTTTCAACAAAAATGAAATATGAAAACATACCACAAATATTACCTTAAACTATTATCTGATCATATTTATCCTGTTAAATGTTTTAAATTATTTTAACAGTAAATATTTTTATTATTCAATTTGTCTTTAATTATCCCTATTAATGATAATTGTGATGATAATTTATTTCCTATCTAATGAAAGAAGTAATTTTAATTAACTATAGTCCTATTATTTATCTATTAAACATAACAGAAGAATAAAACAATATCCAATCAGATAGAATATATAATTTCATTGATACATATTTATGAGTCTACTGTACTCTATAAGAACAATGAAGTCAGTGGGTGGGTGCGAGGGGGGGGGGGGGGTTAGTGGTAAAATATTTTACTAAATTTAAAAATATTCTTTAATTATCCCCTCTTAATATTTTATCTTATATCATAGTTACGATGTATGGATCTTTGAATGTTCTCCCAATACCCAAAACCACTTAAAATGTAGAAATTAAACAAAATTTAACAATGTGTAGGGTTTTGAAATGATTTTTCCCCAATATAGATAATGATACCTTTTAATGTTTGTGTAGAGTTCCAAGGAGCAAGTATTCACTATATTATTCTAGAATACATATGATGATAAGGGTAGTGTTCTTCCATAACTCTGAAAATCATCATAGGAAATTAAAATAAAAGAGTATTGTGTTTCCTAGAGTTATTATAAATTAAAATCAATAGGTAGAGTTACTATTATACAATATCAATAACAGTATAGCTTTTTAAATATTCTATAAAAATGTTTTCTAAAAATACATTATTTTTTTATTTTAATGTAATTGAATCAGTATAATAATATTTCATTCATAAATTAATTGGTCATTGGTCAACCTTAGAATGAAAAAAGTTTGTAAATAAAAATTTCCCTACTCGTACATCTTTTATAATAATATTATTTGATATTGTAGTATTATTTGGAATTTTCATTTGTTCCTCCCCCAACGATAGTAGAGTCAGAAACATAAGAAAGATGTATGTTCTCATCCCTTATTATTATTATTATTATTCTTCACTAATTCGTAATTGGTGACTCAATTAGTCTATTATAATATTATCCAAATTAATGTATGATACAATGAGTTATCAAAAATATATTATATTATTTATAACATACATCATTTTTCATTCATTCTCCATTTATATTCACATTACCATGTGAATATTATCACAATAATATTTAATAATTTACTTCTCAATTTTTTAGACATTAAAATCACTTAAAATTGATATTATATATATATTGTGAAATTTCCATAGACTCAAATTTAAACTCACAAAAAATTAAAATAATTAAGGAACGTCCTCTCTAAATAATAAATATTCTCATTTAAATAAAATAGATGCACTAAAACTTATCAGGAACTCATCAAGTGAATTAATTCATTATTTTAATTGGAATAACCAAGTTGAAATGTTGCATATATATTCATAATGATGAAAAACCCTTGATCCTTATTCCACATATCACAATGGCATTACCCAACTCTTCAAGGTGTATGTGAATTCTCATTTTTAATGACTAGAATAGTCATGACATGAAATCAATTGTTTTAGTGAGGACATATTTTAAATAAATAAACCATCTTAATTTATAATTTAAAATTGAAAGTGATTAGATACAAATAATTATTTTTAGTAAATGAATTATTAGTTAATATTTTCTTAGATTAAATCATAATCTTTTATATTTATTGTTAGTTTTAATAAAATAAAGAAATTTTAGGGAGCATGCATACTTAATCATTCATCAAAATAATTTATTCTATAAATCTCATTATTTTTTAACTTTAATTACTTATTCACTATGAAAAAATACTAAAGAATAGATGAAAATAATTTTTCATCATATTAAACTCAACTAGGGTAGTATTTTTTCAATGAATATTTATTCAAATACATGAATATTGTGTATCTTTTAACTCTTATGTAAGGTATTATTATCCTTACGTACTTTCATAGGTATTTTTGTAATCGTTTGGTTATGTGAATGATTTATCCCTTTAGAAAATCTATTACATATGGGATAAAATTATTATATACAAGACTAAAGGAATTAATGTGCATTAAAAAATTAATAGCAAAATTATGTTTTCCATGCATTCAAAACACTACACATTACCCAAAAATAATTATTTTTGAAAAATAACTTATATTTTGAAAAAGGATTCATAAATTTTGGATTTTATTCTAAAAAAATAATCTTACATCATCTCTTATATATGGTTTTATAAACCATTTTTATTTTGAGAAGCTCCAACTGTATCTCATTTCCCAATTTTTTAGAAAACCAAAGTATTGAATTCCATAGAAAAATTCCATCTTTCTGTCATAATTCCAGAACTTTTTATGATTATCCAAAAATATCATGAAATCAAAATCACTGGTAATTTCCGAAAATATTCTCATGGAATTTATTATACATTTTAAATAATATAAAATTAAATTTAAAATAAATTAGAGAAAACATGAATATTTACAAATCTATTTAATTAAACACTAAATCCTATTTTATAATATGAATACACTAGCTTGTCTACTTAAATAAAATTCCATAACCCCATTTACTATATCCCTAATTCAACCTTATTACAACCTCAATTATAAATATATTCATTACTATATATTGGAATTATCATTATAAATAAAAATTGAATTGATTTTCAAATATACAACAATATTTTAATTACATAAATGTATCTATAACTCTATTAATTCAGAAACTTGCTTCACCAATCTTCCTATGACAATAGTTGATAGTTCTCAATAATTTTTTTTATAGAAAATCAATATTAGAAATAATTATATTTATATAGGAATCTTCCTATTATGTATTTATTAAGGTTCTTCAAAAATATATATCCTATAAACCATTCCAATTAATATTAATTGATTCATCAAAAATTATATTGTGAAAATATGAATAAATATATATTATAAAATTATTATAAAAAATCTAATGGTATATTTAATAATTTACATAATATATTTTACACTTGTAGATCCCCATTTATTGAAAACTCCTCATTTCACTTGGGTTTCATTATGATATTCATTGATTAGTATCTTCTTTATCACTAAATAAAAATTGACAAATGTACTTATCAACTATTTATCTTGTTGAAAAAACTATAAATTCAATTAAATAAATTGAGCACTTAAATATCCACTTTTGATTTTTTTCAATAACATTAAATACCACTACTTCAATATGAATGGATTATTAGATATTTTCCTCCAAAACGTGTTTATAATTAATTATAAAGTAATAGTTTAATGGAAAGTACCTCATATCAGCATTGTTCTTCTAGAATAAATTGAAAAATCATCCACTATTAATAGAATGATACATCATGTTTTTATTAGAGAAGTATAGAATAAAATTTAACTAATTAATGAAATAAAAATTAATTAAATATTTTTCTATGTGAGAGACAATTAGCATATACAATAAGAGAGTTTAACCAACAGATCAATGGTTTATAAAACATTTCCCAACCTATGATACAAACTCAGATCAACTTTCCTTGGGTTTTGGAAGTAAATCCCTCAAGATAATTACTTATCTTATATGGAAGTCAAAATACACATTAAAAAATTAAATTTAATGGAATATATCTCTCAATTTATGAAAACATTTCTATACGACAAGCACTTCCCCACAATACATCTTATTTAATAAAATCTAAAAAATATAGGAATATGATTTGCATAACACATCTTCAATTTTTTTAGGAGTTATCTATATTTTAAAATTTATATAAAAAATGAATTATATTAAATTATCATAATTTTTTATACCCATTAAGGGACACACTCTAATATTCCTTCACCTTGGTTATTCTAATTAATAGTAAACTAAAAGAACATATGATGGGATATCACATTGAAATTATTTAAGGATACATTATGGTACAGGTTGTTTTATTTCATGATAAATGTATATTTTATCTATAAAAAATTCACAAAATTTATCAGGTTCTCCTCCTATATTCATCACATTATTTTCCACTAGTATTAATTAAAGAATATTTTCATAAAAGGAGGATCTTCTTAGATTCCTAATGAGAGAAACACAACAAAATTTCATTACCTATCTCATAAAACCTTCTCATTTTAGCACAATACATTCAAGAACTATTATTTTTAGATATTTATCTTTCAATTTATAGATTCATACAAAATTTCACACTATACTTTTATTTATTATCTTCTTATTTATCCATATTTATTATTTCTTATCTCAAATAGCTATTAAATCACCTATAGTCAATAGAGCTTCATCATTATTTTTCATCATCTCTTTCATAGTACACAACCATTCCATTTAAATATTGTAAATATGTCCATGAATTTTAATCATTACATGAAAATTATTAAGATATATTAGATCATGAATTTTGGAAAAAAATTACCTAAATATATTTTATTATTCCTGTGATATTAGATATTATTTTTATCATTTTAATTCCCTTTAGATTTATCCATTATCATTTTATTTTCAATTGAGTGGGTCAATCAATCACGAATTCCTTTTTTATAGGCACAACCTTCTTTTTTTCATATGGTTTTTAATCACCATTAAATTCACAAATTTTTAAAACTTAATTTACTATTTTTCTATAATGTCTCCCACTAAAAAGATACTTCTATTTCATTCCTAAATTGATTCCTTATTTGGTATCATTTTGATTCTGTTAAATTTTAAAACATTGCAACATGACTCACCCTATTAATAGTAACTGGGATAGTGGTCCCACATGACATTGGGAATGCTTACCTGAATTCTAGTAGTTTTTGGTTAGTATTGAGGGATTAAGGAGGTATCATGGGGTGGAAATTCTGCCAGTATTATAATATGAAATCATGGGAAGAAAAAAATATAGTATACACATCAGATATATAAGTTTATGGAAAGAACTAATCCATAAAAATATATAATTCTCCAGAAGCATAATCAAACATGGACGATTTCACAATGTGTTGAGAACATATAAAAAATAAAAAAAATAAAAAAAGGTTGCAGGGGTGTTAATATAGTCTCATGCCTCTTATAAATCATAGTCTTCAGTACCACTAGTGGAATCCAACTAAATCATCAACATCAAACCATGTATATGCACAACCTGTACCTAATTAATGTTATAGGTACACGTAGTTTCTAATTTTTCATATCCTCCAGGTCAGGGTGTGAGTCCATAACATAGTAGGCCACCACCAACATTATCATTCACATAACAATATGTTCAATAATATACGAAAATGGCTTCCGTGAAAAAAAGAACACTCCATGAATCTGACTGACTAAACCTTCTTCAGCCAGTGCTGTGGTGATTTTAAGGACATCACATTAAACATTCCAATATAGAAGCATGTGATATCTAAATCCATTATTATCCAAATCACATCCTCATGAATCCAGGACTAATCACTTTGTATCCCATCATATGAGCTATAAATCAATGGTAGCACAAAAATCGATCTCCAAATACATGGATGCTCACACAGATATATATATAAATATATATATATATATATATATCCAGACGATTTAGGGGACACATACCATAATATTCTATCATTTCATCTCTAAATATGTGGAAGATCCAACATCCATTTGCAAATCAATGGATTCTCTAACATCTACATATAATTCCACGTTAGCTTAAACACCATTATCCTCAAGACTTATGGGCATCACCCCATAAAATTCCAATATATGAGCTCTAAATAATTATTATCTCCAACATTGATCTCCATATTTATTGAATATCCCATATATTTCTGGCTCTAAATCAATGGAAAACCAAAAAAACCACATTATGACCAAATTCCACATCTAAGAAAGTACATATAGAAATCCCCGAAGTGAACAACACATCACATCAAGCCCATAGTCTAGGTCTTATAATTCACAGATAGGAACCTAATATTTCAACAAAAGTAAACATATTTAAGAATAAATATTTGATTGTGGTCATTGGAATGCCTAAAACCATAACCACTATACACAACCACATGAAATGACAAAATATCTTTTTGGGTTATATGGTGACATGGATGACCTCTTTTAATCTTTCCCTTTTACACACTATCATGGAGGGTATAAGTTACAAAGGAACATACAATAGATACCAAGGTCTCAAAGATGCTCTATGACATCATAGGAACTTGAAACATGTGATATGGATTTAAACCATTCCCTATCCTTGTAGTCCCAGGTGGTCGTGAATACCCAACTCATTATCCGGTATCCATAGGGTTTAACCACCCATTTAATTATATCATCATAGGGAAGTAACCCTCACCACATATAAATATCATTGATCCCAATGGATCATGTTTATCTCTCATGTATACCCCATTGGTCCTAAATTTTGAGTCATCACTCATCTCTACCTAAAGGTCAATAGGGCACATTCCAAAGGGCCCTCACACCCGATACATTTAAATTAAATTAACCCATAATGGTACATTGTATCTAGAATTCCTAGAAATATGATCCAATTTATACCCTTGTATATTGGTTTATCTAGATATATAGTATGTACAATAGGATCCACCAGGGCCATTGACTCATTTTTCAATTTAGTCATGGGATTTAGTTTTTAAAAAAAGACTTAAAAAACTAAAGTGTACTACCACCTAATGTGGAGGCACACAATTAACATATGCATATAATTAAATACTTAATTTCATTAGATAGATGTATAATGACACCCTACCTTAAGTATAATTTAATTCCACTTTCAAAGTATCCCAATATCTTTCACCAGGGTTTTCCATGTTGACCCAACTACCATAAAAAATTCTAAGGCCTTATCAAAATACCAAACAACTAAATTAAATAATTATATTAAAATTGTTATTAATTAATTGAAAGTCAATATTTTTTAAAATATAATAAAATTTAAATTTAAATAAGTATAAATACCTATATTCTCCCCAGTCGACCTCATCCCAAAAGAACAATAACTGAACACGCTTTACTTTCCTGTGGGGTACCCCATCATATTTTATAAAAAATACCCAACACATGGTAGAACTACTGAATTTAATTAAATTTAATTTGATAACAAAACTTTCAAAACATCATCTTAGTGACATACCTCAATAAAATGTCTGGGGTGATGTTTAGCCTTCATATCAGGATTCCTTATATGAAAACAGCCAAAAATCCCCTCGATGCATAACTCATTATAATATGTTCATATGGAGTCAATATAAAATCCCGGAATATGATAAAAAATAATAAATAATTATAGATGTGGTGATAAATGTGGTTTTTTTGTAGGTAAATAATGAATTCAATAACTGAATAACAGTTTTAAATCAATCCCTTGATCAACTGAGAATATTTATCCAACGGGGAGGGATCAACATGCTCATACCCCCAATACTGATTGCAGAAGATGTTCTATAATCTTAAAACTGATGGGTAATAATAATAATAATACATCCACAATGAAATAACCCATCAGAATGATGGTATTGCTCTAATGTCTGGGTTTTCGAAGTCCACCAGCTAGCTTGTGTCACCTCTGTGCATGAGAGTTCTACTGGACATCCATTGGCTCACTAGCAGCCAAGCAGTGGAAAATTATTTTTTTTGTAGTAGCCTAATCAATACCTTTAATTTCCCACATCTCACCTATGAATCCATTATCACCATATAGACCCCAAGACATGAGTTGTCAGATAGTTTTGATGGGTTTTTATTCTCTTAATTTCATTCCAATTCCTAGTTAAAATTATTACCCATATAGTAAACTAAATACTCCAACCATCCTTAAATATCATAACCCATCCATAACCACAATCATTAAAGTCATTATTTCCATAGAAAATTTTAAAAATTGTAGCCTTTTGTCTTTTATTACAGAATATAATCACCCTATAATTTTTAATGTGGCACCGTTTTCTACTATCTTAATGGGGAAAATTTTTCCATCCTTGTACTTTACATTGCACCCAGTGATAGACTCTCCTTATTCTTAGTGTTTATTTATCATTTATTATCTCTATATAATGAAAAATTGATAATAATTATTGGTTTATTTGTTCCAAAAATCATCTTCCAAATGAAATCATTTTTATTAGTACTCTTCTTAATTTTTAAGGAACATAATTTTTGTTTGAGAAACATATTTCTCAATTTATGTTAATTTTTCTCATATTCAGTAGTTTTTCTCAATGTTTTATATCGACGATCCTATAATGATGTTCTATTTTAGTCTATATAAATTGAAATTTTATAAGTAAATTCAAAATATTTATATCTAAAACTTCTATAGCATAAATAAGGACCCAAAAATATTCTTGTTCTTTGATTAGTTGTATTGTTGATAGATTTTATTTCTTGATAATTTTGAAATAAGAAGGCCATATTTGGATATTTATATAGATATCCCAATTCTATTATATTATTTAATGTAACATCTTGTATCCTTATTTTAGGTACACATAGAACCTTTCATTTTATCCCTTTTTTTGGTTATGTTTCTGGTCATATATGGATGGATTTATTTTATTATGAAAAATGACCAACATTGCAGGGTTGAAATTTTTTTCCGAATTTATAGATTCTAGGTATAAATTATTAAAGAGTTTTAGAGGGGATTGATTTTATGTGATATTTAGATATGGTTATGTTATTTTTTATAGAATCTAGATTTTTCCTTTCATTCTTGGTACATTCAAATCATTAACTTGATAAATGATGTGGATTAACTATAGGTTTGGTTGATTGAGTTCATATCTAAGAATTATAATTTATAATCTATAAAACACTTTCACATTATGTATGGGTTGATCAAGATTATTTTAGCCTGAGGAGAATTTTTTTAGCTTATTTGTTAAATATTTTAATTCCAACCATCAAAGGGGTTCAACATGGTAATTTTTTTAGATCAATGGTTTTTATTACACCACACAAATGAATATTTTCACACACAAAAATAAATCCTTGATCTCAAAATGTTGGGAAAAATGGGTTTCATCCCCTAATAAATCACTTTTATTATAGTGATTTTCTTTTTTCCGACATATTTGATATCTATGTCCATATTTATTATTTTTGACTATTTTTTGGAAATAGTGTGTTCTATATTTCTTAACTGTTTAACATCATGATTTTTTTCTGAATCATTCATTTTTAATTTTCTATCATTTATAGTCTATCAGATGATGTTATATTTAATTTTGATGTTTTTTTTGAAGGAATATTAGTTTCCACCATAATTTTGGTATGTGAATTTATACATGTGGGTTTTCATTCATGATTTTACTTTTCTTCATGTTAATTCCATGGGGTTTTTAATGAAATTTATTTAATTTAAAAAAGAATGGAGTTCTTTGAAATGTGACATGATTTTAAGGTGGGTTTTCAATAAAATCTATTTTTGTACACCGATAGTTTGATTAAATGACTTAATTGGGGTTTTAGTTATTTAAATGGATTTTGATAGACATATCCCATTGGGAATCCTTGGGTTGGGAATATAATTGTAACACTTTTGCATTTAATGAGGCAATAGGTTTTAGGTCACTTTTGTGTGTGTAATGATAGTAGTTTCAATGTTGGATGGATGAAATATAGGCATTGTTTGGGGATTTTCTTTAATGTTTGGAATGTATTACCATATAGTAGAGCCTAAATTGAGTTCTTTTTCATTGCTTATTGGTTTATCACATATGGAATTTTCATTTTTAATTTCTCAGATCCTTAAATTATATTTTTTATATGTTTTTTTTCATATGATTGCATTATTTATTTTATTCTTGAAATATTATAGGATTTTGAAAATATGGTATGTTTCTATGAATAAAAATAATTTATTTAAAAAAATTTATATTTAATGAAATTTTTTTTGTAAATTTGTTTTCATTAAAGCTAGAGATATTACATTTTTTAAATTTTAACTTGTATATATTCCTTGGTGTTTTCCTATAAGGATTTGTGCTCAAACATAACTATTAAATTTTGGAGGTTGTAAATGTTGTTCATAAGGACCTAGGTATATGTATGGTCATTATGAATCATGCACGTATCTCTTTATGGTCTTGATATTCATAATAGGATGGTTTGGTGGTGACGAAGGGTCACACATGGAGATGTTAGTGTGGTCTATTTTAACTTTGATGTTTAATAATTTTATCATGAATTTATTTGTGTCATGGATGTTTATATTTCATCATAGTTGTACTCTGGTTGTATACATTTTTTTAAAAATGTGACTAGTTTTTTGTTCCATTATTTCACCTCTCCATAATACAAACCATCTTGAGGTACTTTTCTATTTGTCCTCGATTAGATCATTAAAAATATGAAATATATGGTATACCTATCCTGATGTGTTATGGAACTTCATAGATTTTGTTTTTTTATCTTTAGTAGACATGGTTTAGGAATGTTTGAGTATGTGTAGTAGGTTTTGGAAAGGTGCATATCTATTTCACATTCATTTCAAAATGCATGTTACCATGGGTGGTATAATAAATTTCCATGATTTTACCATATTGGTTGGGGTTTTTCTGAATAAAAAGGATATTATAATTTTATTAAATAAACAGGTTTATTTTTTAGAATTGTATTTAATTTTTAAAAATTAATGATTTATTAAATCTTTTTGGTTTAATGATATTAATATAGAATTATCGAAGATGGTAATTTGATTTTACAATTTTCACTTAAATTGAATGCTCCATGTCTTGTGTTAAAACAATAATTCTTCGTAGAAGAGATCTTATAAATCCAATTGAAAAATATATTAGAAAGGATCCACATGAAAATAGAACATTTGACAATTTTTTTGTAAAATATAGACTGCTCTTACCACACAATCCTAGAGCTGGGGAATTAATTTAATACATTCTCATGTTTTAAAGGAATCAAATCCCAATGGATCGATTAGTTTAATAGTCATAGAAAATAGAATACATATAATAAATTTAAATTATAATTCAAATAATAAAATACAACATTGAAAATATTTTGATAATGAAATTACTCTCCTAGATCTACCCAACCTATAAATAAAAATACACTTCCTGGTATTCTCGAAAAATGAAACATATGAAATGGGTGAGAACATATTCTTAGTAAGGTTTGAAATTATGAAAAATGAATTTATAAAAAATACTAATCTTATAAAAAAGGAATAAAATTATAACAAATGACATATAGAACATTATCATCAGCTTAATATGAAATAAATAAATAAAATAATTCCATTTAAACATTCATATAGATATTCTATTGTTGAATAATAACATGAAAAATCTATATCTAATCTTATAAAAAGGAAATGACTAATGCCAGGAATCATAACCATACTACCAAGGCCTCATGAAAAGACCATTACCATACCATCAAGGACTTTTACCAAGAAAATAGTTTGTATCATGAAACATACTGGAGCATTGAGGGGCCAGAGAGGGACTTTCCCGTTTCATACAAAGTCCAATTCATTCCATATATGAAAAGGGAGAAACATAACATAAAATTTCATATTAAAACTAGCATATGTAATGTTATTACAATAACCATAAACCATAAATGGTATAAAAATTGAACATCCATAGTAAATCATATTATAAAACCTCTAATAAAATATATAAAATTATATCATAATAAATCAACCACAATGAAGCATAAAATCCAACAGAGATTGTTGACATAGATGAAAATAATCTAATAAATTTTTTAATACAATTTGAGATAAATATCTATTATTTACATTGAAATATTTTATATGAAAAAAATTAAAAAAGAAAACATTTAATTTGAAAATAACCTTTTATTCATATAAGGGAAGCTTAAAAATGTTAAGGTGTTATAATTATTGAAAATAGGCACTGATGTCGAATATGTTAAAAAACATTCTTCAATTAATTTTTCGAATATGTCATAAAATTTATCATTTGAAAAATAATAGAAATATTCCCTTAAAAAAGTTTATAAATAATGTCAAACTCGGGTAAAAATATCTTTATATAAATGGTTATAATATTTTTAATACATTTTAATAATCATGGTAATGGATGATAAGGATGTCTGAGTAGATACTTATGTATAAACAATCCCAGATTATAAAGAGAGTGTTAAATTAACCCCTACAAAAAACATTTACAAGATTAATTTTTAAATCATTTTAATGAACATAAAAATAGGCATAAATTTTATTTTATATTCCTTTTATGTCCATATAATTATTAATGAAAAATAATATCATGATTTTTGAAATGTAGAAAGGATTAATATTTTAAACATTCAAAGTGTCCCACACTACATAGAACATTTAAATATTAAAGCCAATATCCTTAAACGTGTCTCAAAATACCATGATGAAAAATTTATTCATGATATATAATAAAATAGGGGTATTACATACACCACACATAAGGAATAAGTGTCAAACATGGCTTATATCTCAAAGAAATAAAATGTGAGACAGACTTCCCAAACTATTGGTCTGATGCTCTATATACATGTCCGAAAATATAGTATAACGGTATTAAACATATTATTAACATATACCAGATTCATAAAAATATATATGATATCATATATTATTCATTTATAACATTATATTACCTATTTATTAATTATTTCTAAGTTAAAGGAACATTTAATGTAATAATCCCTTTATTTATCGTACATGCTTTGAATTATTAATCTTGATAATATTACATAGATCATTATTTAAATACATTTAGAATGCATAAATTTTTTTAAATGTGATATATATCAATGATATATACATAAAATAGATATATGAAATGGAATACACCATTCATGGATAAAGTATGTCGTACGTAAGTATGAACATTGATTTCGTTTTATTATCGAATTGAATGGAACTAAGTGAATGAAAAATATGTAAATGAAAAAACAAAAAAATTTATATATTATTTCAGTATTATTATTATTTTATATATTTTATATGAATGAAAAAATATTTTTATAATCTTTCTTCATTGGTGGACGCTAAAAATGAATCTGATCGCATTGTGGCGATATAAAGTCATATGTCCACACGAACAACAATATGATTTCCTTAAAAGTTAAATGATTTGAAATTGGTTGGAATTTGAATTGTAAAGAAAAACATATCATGTTATATTTATTATTTATTTATGTTATATTCATCATTATCCACATATAGATAAAGTGTACATGAAAACAACTTACACCACATCTTGGAGAAGGTATGTCGTACGCACACACGCATGGTGATACTATTTTTTGTAAGATATTAAAATAGAGTAATATGGTTGTAAAATAATTATAATAACATCTATAAATTTATAATATACTCTACTTATTATTTTAGTATGGAAACTACAAATAAAGTGGATGTAGAAGAAGAAAACAACATTGAAAGAGGTGATAAAACAATTACCTCTTTTCAGGTGTATCCTATTTATTGGATCAAAAGAAATCCATAGGATGAATTTATTCCCATTTTTATCCTCTAGGATGATTTGAGGGATTTTTGGAGAGGATGTAGGACGTTTTTGTATGAGGAAGTTGGGTTTAGAGGTGTGAATTAAAGATAAGGATACATTCCCTTTTATAAGAGGGGTGAGAGGCACTTTTGGATGATATTAAAATATTAATTTATTATAAAAATATTTTAGGTTTAAAATAGAACCAAATATATTTTTCTATAGTATAAGGTTATTATGTGTTGAAATAAAATCAAAAACTTAATTTTATATATGTTTAAGTCATAAAATTAACCATATCTTTTGGATTTGACCATTAGTTATACAGTTTAACTCTAAACGTTTCTTCATTAATTTTTACATAACAAGGTTAATATTGTTACTCTATAAGGAAAATGGAACCCCAATTAGATAATTAGTGACATAATTGACATTATCAAAGTTATTTTTACGATCCTTAGATTTTTATTACTTTTTATCATTTAATAATATTATATTTATTTTAAATATATCATTTATGCCAATTTTAATACTAAAAAATATTTGTATTTTTAAAAATACAAAACCTACATGATAACCACAAACCCAAACCTCCAATAGGTCACTAAAATGTCTAGTTTTTTTATATAATATGTGTATGTCAGTAGTTAAACAAAATTATATTTATTTGAATATTATTAATATCATTTATTGGTTTTATACCTTAATAAATAAATTACTACATCATAATTGTATCTCAAATAAATTTTAATATTTACTATGTAAAAAAAAAATTCATGATTATGTATGTAAATATTATATATTTACAATTAATATTTATAGTCAAATTTATCTTATATATAACCTTATATTTAAAATTATTTAACTATAAAAATTTGAATATGATACATTTAACTATTCTTTAAATAATATATAATAAATGCCTTAATCTAACAAATGATTCTTAAAAAGTATAATATTTTATACCTGAGGTTTATTTTGGTCAAAATATAACAATCCAATTAAATTTGTACAAGTGTCAGTGAAATTTTATATTAGTATAAAGTTATTTTACACCTTGTTACCCTATTTACCTTTAACTATGGTAAATAAAATTCAAAATACATTACTCACCAAAAACTATTTTGATATTATTATACCATATTTTTCAACTTGATTACAACAAGTTCGGTCAGATTTTTAAAATTCAATTCATAGAAGTGGTAAAATTACTTTTAATTACAATCATCTAATGTAGATAAAAGGTTGGTTAAAAGATGTGAAAAATGTTCAATAAATTTTTATATCTAATTATATTATAATAATTATTAAAATGACATACATTGGGTTAATATAATAATTATTCATGTATTTTTACTTTAAATCCAATTAATTTCAAAATAATTATTTAAATGAAAATGTCTGTTTTTAAACAATAATATACTGTTTTTTACTATTTATAAAATATTGAAAGATTTCTAAAATTTTCTAAAAAATCACCCTAAGATAATTTTGATTTTCCTAATTCAAAAATGAATTCTATTTTACCAAATTAAATTTCAATTAGTTTCTAATATTAATTTTTTTATTGTTCACAAAAGAACATAAAAAGTATTTCCTTTTCCAATATTATATATCTAAAAATATAACTATTTTATAAAAACTTATACATTTTGTTATAAAAATGTTTTATTTATGTGAAAAAATCATAAATAATATTAAAAATTTATTAATTACTATTTATATTACTATATTTATAGTATATGTTATATATATCATTTAAATAATTACTACACTAAAGTGTTGTTTCATAGAAACTCAATCTTCTGTGTTAGACAAGAAAAATAGGCGTTGCATGGAACAAAAGATATTGAAGATAAAATACCATGAAATATTGGTGTTTTAGATTTCTCACACCTCTAATAAATTTATTCCTCATCATTTAAATTGTGAAAAAAAATCTATGGGATGGAATCTTCAAAATATCTATATTAAAAACCAATATAAAAAATTGGATTAATGAGACCACCATTTAAAAATAAATAAGGGGAAGTATTAATGTCACTAGAGATAACACATAATAGGTTTCCATGTAGGAAAACAAGGATACAATATAAAATTTAACAATCATGTTCTGTGGGAGAGTGATATATAACATTATTAGGAGGGAGTTAACAAATAGAAAGTTGTAAAGTAGTGATGTTCCAAGTGTCCATTGGATTCATCTTTAATGAATGTACCGAGAATTTTTTTTGGTTTTTATACCATTTCCATAAAATTTAGGAATTAATAATGTCATAGAATAAGAACAAATGGAATCATATTTACATGAAACATACAGCTTCATCATTTAACAAATTTCTACCACACACTCATCTTAATCTCCCAATGATAATAAAACTCAATAATATTCCATTTAATTAAATGTATAGGGTTTCAGAAATGAATTTATATATAATTAAACAAACAATAAAAATAACTATGTTATAAAAACTTGAATATCACATATGAAAGTGGTAGGTGATGTTGAAAGTGGGTGCTCTAGACCCAACTTGTCTTGTACTTTGATTACTGTTACATGTATTCAGTATGGTTTTATGCATGTGTTTATCTTTCCATGATAGTGTAGATACTTCTGCATCCACTTCATCAATGGCAATGTCCTTAGATTACCTGTCGCATCAAATGGTTATAGCAGTTCCCAGGCTATAATGAGAACCCTGAGATGCCATGACAGTAATCTTAAAGTAACGTCCTATGGTCCAGTTACATCATTCTGAAAGGACATAGATGATGTGTGACCATCAGGTGCTGGGGGCTCATAAGCATTGAGACTTCATCTCATGAAGTTCGCACTTGATGATCTCTAGCTAACGCGATTATGAGGACATACCCGCTTAATAGGAACACCACATGTTTTTGGTTTCATTGGTCGTTCCTATCTATGGGCATGTATAATGGTCTCCTGACTTGAGATCATTATCAATGAATGTCATTTAATTACGTACTTTTGATATAAGGAGAAAACCATGGCGATAAAGTCGTGGCGAGGTAGTTTGTATTGGGTACGTCATTAATGGCATGTCATTGATTGAATAATAGGGAAAGGATTTGTCGCTTCCAAGTTTAGGAAGAGATATCTCGGGTCTGGTTGATTAGGATGGTTTCACCTTCATTAAATCCATGGCCATGGTAGTCGAAGGTAAGACCGTCCGGACAAATCAACAAACAAAATAAAGCAAATAAAGAATGATGACACTAGTATGCATTCTGCTTTATTGAGATATCATTGACAAAGAGATAATATTACACTGACCATGTTCATAGGAAGGCAGCCGTTGCTTCGACTTTCTCTTATCTCTATAGGGGCCTCGATGGGTTGCTAGACCCCGCTCTAGGTCAGTGATATTATTCACTGCTGTTGAGATAAGGGCCTAGAGGGTCACACACGATAGCGCCTTGAAAATCTTCCATATTCTGTGAGTAGGAATTTAGAACTTGGTGGGCCCCGCCAAAGGGTTCGAGTACTATCCAAGTTCTATGGATCACCAAATAATAAATAAGTTCATTTAATTATTCGAGTTAGAATAATTAGTTGAATTTATTTATAACATGTATTTACAAGTTGTATGGTAAATACACGTATTAATATTATTCGACTGGATTTAAATATCCTAGGTTCGTTTAATATTAGCAGGAGGAATGAGTCGAGTCAAAGACTCAGATTTATCACGTAATATATTTATATATTACAAGTAAGTGATAAATTGTAAATATTACTTATGGCATAATTTTATTTTCCATAAATAATTATTTACATCACTTATATAGCGGACGCCTAATACACGGGGGCCGGGAACCTACACCGCGTGTTTTAATACTCCCTATATAAGTGAGAGAGATGCTCTCCCACCATAACTATTCATGTGTCAAATTTGAGAGCATCTCTCTCCTCCTGGAATTTAGAGAGAGAGTCTCTCAAGCAAGGAGGATCTTCAAGCTTATCCATCCCCGGATCAAAGCATCCTCCCTTGCGGTGATCATCGCTGCGCTGAAGTGTGCGTCGTAGATCCGCGCTAGCACCCGGATCTTGACGAACGACGCGCGTGCAGATTCGCAAGGCGTGTGTGGACGATCTAGAGGGCTTCGACGTCGGAGTCTTCGAGCAACGATCACCGGTGTCCTACACGTCAATTCTGAACAAGGTAAACATTCAATTTTATTTTGTGCTCCTTATGAACCTTGCGAGATCCTCGGACCAAGCTGGGACGAGATCACCGGAGTCGACAGGATTATGTCACTCCGATGATGCAGAAAAATTTAAAAATCCCGGCCCATTGGCTTCCGCTGCGCAGTCCCGAATCCAACAGTGGTATCAGAGGGAGCGCAAGGTTTTTTCTGAGTCAAAAAATATTAAATTGCATTAAATTTAATTACGGGGTGTTAAGACGGTTCATTCGGATTTGACCGCGCGTCGTTTCGATTTCAAATGATCAAGATACGATCATTTGAAAGTTTTAATCGGATCGACGCCCGTGTTCATGCTTGTTTGGTGTTGAGAATTAACATCAAATAATTTTATTTTATTATTATAAAATATAATAAAATAGTTTATAATAAATATTTGATTATATTTATAATAAATTTTATTATATTTTAAAAGAAGATGACCAAGACTTATGGGTCTTCTTCTTTTTGTTCAAAAAAAGGGGAGAGAATCAAAGACCCCAAAATGGGGTCTTCTCATTTATTAAATAAAAAAAAGAGGGGGTGGGGCGGCTGGACTTTTGTGGAAAAAAAAAGGGAAGAAGACCCTTACGGGTCTTCTCCCTCGCGCCGCCTAAGGCCGGAAAACCCTAGGGTTGCCGGCTGCGACCTCCTCCCAGACCGCAGTCGCCGGCCGCGGCCTCCTCCCCAGACCGCCTTCGCCGGCCGCGACCTCCTCCCCGGACCGCCTTCACCGGACGCAGCTCGCGGCCCGCCTCGCCGGACCGGCCCTCCTCCTCCGCGCCGGTCGCGGCTCCTCACCGGACCGGCCTCGCGCCGGAGCTCCTCTCCGGACAGGCCCTCCTCCTCCGCGCCGGTCGCGGCTCCTCACCGGACCGCCTCGCGCCGGAGCTCCTCCGCGCCGGCCCTCCTTCTCCGCGCCGGTCGCGGCTCCTCACCGGACCGGCCTCGCGCCGGAGCCCCACCGCGCCGGCCTTTCCCTCACCGGACCGGCCCCTGCCGGCAGCCGCCGGCCACTCCGGCCTCACCCCCTGCCGGACTTCCCTGCTCCGGCCTCACCCCCTGCCGGACTACCCTGCTCCGGCATCTCCTCCTGCCGGACTGCCTCGCACTGGCCAACCCCTCGTCGGCTCGCCGGAGTTGTGTGCTGCCGGGAGATGCAGCCGTTGCGGGAAGCGGTCACGCCGCGGTCACGCCGCGGTCACGCCGCGGTTCAGGACGACATCCCGCGGCGGTACACAGTCCCGACGGACTTTTCTCCGGCGAGAGGTAACTGGGCACTGAATTAATTTTAATTAATTTAGTTTTTCTTTAAATTAAATTAATTGAAATTAATTTAGGGGTTTAGATTTTAATTTAATCCAAGAATATTAATTTAATTTGAGTTTAGAATTAAATTAATGGTTTAATTTAATTTAATTTTAGACTTAAAATTAAATTAAACAAATGGTACCGATAAAAATAAATTATTTGAATTTAATCAAATTCATTTAATTTATTAAAACACCCTCGCATAATTTAAATTTATTGCAGTTTAATTTTATTGCGCTTTTACCCCGACTGGTCTTGAGCTTTTGACTGACCTGTGTATGTTTGGCATGTATGTATTTATTTAATTATTTATTCAATGTGTGCGATGATTGTAATATTTAATTAGATAAATGACGGTCTGTGAATCTTCTTTTAATTCAAATATGTATAAGGGCATGCGCGTCCATTACACTATATGTATTTTGTACCCCAGACCCCCTCACCTGCGTGCGAGTATATTTGTAATTATTCGTGACGATCCGAGAGGCAGACCCCGCCAAGATGAGGCGGTAGTCCAGACATGAGTTGGGCTTTGCACTGGGGCCAGCAGCGACACGCGTCTTGTATTGACTCAGGTACGTGTGCCCCTAGGTGATGATTGATCAGTTAATGATCAATCATTATAAAATGCTCAAGACCAGTCGGAATGCTTGATTTACTTTATGCATAGTTTATTATTTTTATGCGACTGCATGATTATTGCATGATCACAAAGGATAGTAAACAAGAGAAAATGCATAAAGTTATGACGAATAAATACTCTTGTGAATGTTCAGTTGTGAGCGAGACAACCTAGTTTGAACATAATAAATAGAAAAGGGATTATATTCGTCAATTAATAATTTAAAAATCCCTCAAAGATATATTAAGTTATAATGCCTTCCATTTCTCATATCTAAACAAAACCGGCTGTTTTGGTGCTCATCAGCCTCAGTTGAGAGTGCCTCTTATTACCGGGGCGTTTCCATGTGAGGAATGGGTCGACTTAACTAAAGTGAGTAATCAAGGTTTAGCCTTAGATAACTTATTATCACTTTAGAGGCAAGAGGTTGAGGGAATTAAGTATAGATTCCAAAAGCTGGGACATTACTCAACTACACAAGGAACCACAAGAACAGGTGGTTGGCCAGCATAGCGCCTACCTTGAAACCCTCCAAGTAGTGTCGTATCCCTAGCTTGTAGACTACGAGGGAGGTTTCGAGGATCCTTGCCACTAAAATGATCAAGCGACATAGTATTCCGAATCTAATGGTGAGGGCCATTAAGGTTCGTTAAAATAGTGGGAGACATTAAATGATATAATAATTTGTTCATCATAAAATGTCAAAAGGTAATCAAGACAAGGTACTAACTGATAAATGCTTATCGGATGTATATTCAAAATGGAAATCACCAACACCACAAATTCTTTATCACTGTGATCGATCCTGGATAAAGAAAATATCCTGACCGGCAATAACTTCCAGGAGTGGTACAGGCGCTTGTGCATAGTACTACGCCAAGAATGGAAGTTATATGTGCTGGAATCCCCAATTCCTGCTGAGCCTCCTCAGGGAGCAAGCAAGACGGAAAAAGATAAGTGGAAAAATCATGTAGATGATGCACTTGTTGTACAATGCATCATGTTGTCATCAATGTCCAGCCAATTGCAAAAAATGCATGAGGAAGAGGATGCCTACAAGATGCTTTCACACCTCCAAGAACTGTATGAGGAGAGGGCTAGGCAAGAAAGGTATGAGATCTCAAGTGCACTTTATAAGTGCAGGCTAGCAGAAGGGCACCAAGCCGGTCCTCACGTACTCAAGATGATTGGGTATATTGAGAGGCTAGAAGCCCTTGGGTTCAAATTGAACCAAGAACTAGCAGTGGATCTCATTCTTGCCTCTTTACCGTCAAGCTTCTCGACTTTCATTGTCAATTATAATATGAATTATATGACTACGTCGCTCCCGGATCTTTTGGCTTTAGTTCTCCAAGCTGATAAGGACATGAAAAACACCAATACATCTGTCCTTATGGTGAACAAGAAAAACAAGGGCAAGGAAAAGGGGTCTAAGGCCAAGTCAAGGCCAAAGACACCAATGCATCGCCCTTCCAAGAAGACAAAGATTAAGAGGCAAAGTAATGAGCAGGAAGCTGTCTGCTTTGGATTTGGCAAGAAAGGCCACTGGAAGAAGAATTGCAAAGTAGGGAAGAAGAAGCAAGCTGACGCTTCTGCTTCAGGTATTTTTGTCATTGAATGCAATATATCTTTATCTACAAGTTGGGTATTGGATACGGCATGTGGCTCACACATTTGTATTCATATACAGGAACCAAGTAGGTTCAAGAAGATTGCAAAAGGTCAAGTGGATCTCCGAGCTGCAAATGGTGCAAGTATGGCAGCCTTGGCAGTGGGAGACTATCACTTGACTTTACCAACTGGTTTGGTTCTTGTTTTAAACAATTGCTATTATGTACCGTCTGTTACCTGAAACATCATCTATGTGTCATGTTTAGACACTATGGGTTTTTATTTCAAGTTTGGAAATAAAAGTTGTCTCTTTTATAGGGATAACATATGTTATGGTATGGCACATCTTAACAATGGTTTATATATACTAGAACTAGAAAACTCAGTAATGTCCATCAATGACAAAAATAACCAACATGACTCAAATAACACCCGCCTATGGCACTTTAGGCTTGGTCATGTAAACGAGAAGCGATTACAAAAATTACATCAAGAAGGGTATCTAGACTCAGTACAGTTAGAACCCTTAGATGTATGTCAAGCTTGTTTACAAGGAAAGATGACCAAAGCACCTTTCTCAGGAAAGGGAGAAAGAGCAAATGCAGTACTGGAATTAATACATACCAATGTATGTGGTCCATTTCCAGTAGAGGCAAGGGGTGGTTTTTTATACTTCATCACTTTCACCGATGATTAGAGTAGGTATGGCTATATCTACTTAATGCTGCATAAGTCATATTCCTTTCGTTTCTTTAAGGAATATCAAAGTGAAGTAGAAACCCAACTTGGTAAGAAGATAAAAGCACTTCGCTCAGACCGAGGCGGAGAATATCTTAACCAAGCTTTCATTGATCATTTGAAGGAGTCTGGAATAGTATCTCAACTTACTCCTCCTTATACACCACAATGGAATGGTGTTAGTGAAAGGAGGAATAGGACCTTTCTTGACATGGTCAGATCTATGATGAGTCAAACAACTCTTCCATTATCCTTTTGGGGATACTCCTTACAGACAGCAGCATATACCATTAACCGAGTACCAACTAAAGCCACAGATGGGATTCCATATCAGTTATGGTTTGGAAAGAAACACAATCTGACACACATGCGAGTGTGGGGGTGCGAGGCATTTGTCAAGACTTTACCAAGTGACAAATTAGCATCCATAAGCACTAAGTGCATCTTTGTAGGTTATCCTAAGGAAACTAGAGGATACAACCTATATAACCCTTTAGATAGAAAAGTCATTGTGGAAAGATATGCCACATTTCTTGAAAGGGATCACATTTCTACTGGAAATAGTGGGAGAAAGATTGAATTCGATGAAGTCAATGGTTCAGATGCACAAGAGTTGGTAGAGGAACAATCTCAACAAGAACAAGTGGAAGAAGAAAATGTTCCCGAGACACAGATACTGCGTAGGTCTACGCGAGAGGTTAGAGAACCAGAACGTTATGGTTTTCTTGTCACCGAGTCAGGTGACACAATAATCCTTGAGGATGATGAACCTCTGACCTACAAGGAAGCAGTAGAAGGCAAAAAAGTTGCAACATGGCAAGAAGCCATGAATTCTGAGATGGAGTCCATGTATCAAAATCAAGTTTGGATTTTGGTAGACCCTCCAGCTGATGTGAAGCCCATTGGTTGTAAATGGGTATTCAAGAAAAAACTGGACATGGATGGTAAGGTTAATACCTTTAAAGCAAGACTGGTTGCAAAGGGATTCAGACAACGTCAAGGCATTGACTATGATGAAACCTTCTCACCAGTGGCAATGCTTAAATCCTTCAGAATATTGCTTGCAATAGCAACCTTTCATGATTATGAAATTTGGAAAATGGATGTCAAAACTGCTTTTTAAAATGGGAAGTTGGTTGAAGACGTTTATATGACTCAACCCGAAGGGTTTGTAAAGTCAAAGAATGTCAATAAAGTATGCAAGTTGCAGAGATCCATTTATGGATTGAAGCAGGCATCAAGATTATGGAATGTACGTTTTGATGAGGCCATAAGAGATTTTGGTTTTGTCAAAAATGAAAGCGAGCCTTGTGTCTATAAAAAGGTTGAAGGGAATGTTATTGTTTTCCTAGTTTTATATGTTGATGACATATTAATCATGGGAAACGAGGTGCATGTCTTACAGTCAGTTAAAACTTGGTTAAATGAATGCTTCTCCATGAAAGACTTAGGTGAAGCAGCCTACATTCTAGGGATCAAGATCTATCGAGATAGATCTCAAAGGATGCTTGGCCTAAGTCAAAGTACATATATTGACAAGGTACTCAAAAGGTACAATATGGAACAATCCAAGAGAGGATTGTTACCTATGTCACATGGTATTAATCTCTCCAAGAAAATGTGTCCACAAACACAGGAGGAGATTGAAAGAATGAGTAGAGTCCCTTATGCTTCAGCAGTGGGTTCTATCATGTATGCCATGCTATGTACTAGGTTTGATGTTGCCTTTGCTTTAATCATGGTGGGTAGATATCAAGCTAATCCAGGAGAGCTGCACTGGTCAGCTGTTAAAACTATCCTTAAGTACTTGAGGCGTACTAAGGATATGTTCCTGGTGTATGGAGGAGATGAGGAACTAGTTGTGAGGGGATACACTGATGCTAGTTTCCAGACAGATCATGATGATATGAAATCGCAGTCAGGCTACATCTTTTGCCTGAATGGTGGTGCAGTGAGCTGGAGAAGCTCAAAGCAAGCTGTGGTTGCAGATTCTACAGCAGAGTCCAAATATATTGCAGCTTCTGATGCTGTAAAGGAAGCAGTCTGGATACGTAGCTTTATCTCAGACATTGGTGTTATACCTGGCAGTGCAGACCCTGTTCCAGTATATTGTGACAATACTGCTGCAGTGGTGCTTTCCAAGGAGCCCAGGTCTCACCAGAGGACAAAGCATATTCTTCGGAAGTTCCATCTCTTGAGGGATTTTACTCAGAGAGGTGAAGTGACAGTTAGCAGAGTAGCCATAGAGGAAAACGTGGCAGACCCCCTAACTAAAGACATTTCTCAGCAGAAGCATGATTCACATGTGAGAGCTAGCGGATTGAAACCTGTTAGCAGTTGGCTCTAGTGCAAGTGGGAGTGTTGAAAGTGGGTGCTCTAGACCCAACTTTTCATGTACTTTGATTACTGTTACATGTATTCAGTATGGTTTTATGCATGTGTTTATATTGCCATGATAGTGTAGATACTTCTGCATCCACTTCATCAATGGCAATGTCCTTAGATTACCTGTCGCATCAAATGGTTATAGCAGTTCCCAGGCTATAATGAGAACCCTGAGATGCCATGACAGTAATCTTAAAGTAACGTCCTATGGTCCAGTTACATCATTCTGAAAGGACACAGATGATGTGTGACCATCAGGTGCTGGGGGCTCATAAGCATTGAGACTTCATCTCATGAAGTTCGCACTTGATGATCTCTAGCTAACGAGATCATGAGGACAGACCCACTTAATAGGAACACCACATGTTTTTGGTGTCATTGGTCGTTCCTATCTATGGGCATGTGTAATGGTCTCCTGACTTGAGATCATTATCAATGAATGTAATTTAATTACGTACTTTTGATATAAGGCGAAAACCATGGCGATAAAGTCGTGGCAAGGTAGTTTGTATTGGGTACGTCATTAATGGCATGGCATTGATTGAATGATCGAGAAAGGATTTGTCGCTTCCAAGTTTAGGAAGAGATATCTCGGGCCTGTTTGATTAGGATGGTTGCACCTTCATTAAATCCATGGCCATGGTAGTCGAAGGTAAGACCGTCCAGAAAAATCAACAAACAAAATAAAGAAAATAAAGAATGATGGCACTAGTATGCATTCTTCTTTATTGAGATATCGTTGACAAAGAGATTATATTACACTGACCATGTTCATAGGAAGGCAGCCGTTGCTTCGACTTTGTCTTATCTCTATAGGGGCCTCGATGGGTTACTAGACCCCGCTCTAGGTCGGTGATATTATTCACTGCTGTTGAGATAAGGGCCTAGAGGGTCACACATGATAGCGCCTTGAAAATCTGCCCTATTCTGTGAGTAGGAATTTAGAACTTGGTGGGCCCCGCCAAAGGGTCCGAGTACTATCCAAGTTCTATGGATCACCAAAGAATAAATAAGTTCATTTAATTATTCGAGTTAGAATAATTAGCTGAATTTATTTATAACATGTATTTACAAGTTGTATGGTAAATACACGTATTAATATTATTCGACTGGATTTAAATATCCTAGGTTCGTTTAATATTAGCAGGAGGAATGAGTCGAGTCAAAGACTCAAGATTATCACGTAATATATTTATATATTACAAGTAAGTGATAAATTGTAAATATTACTTATGGCATAATTTTATTTTCCATAAATAATTATTTACATCATTTATATATCGGACGCCTAATACACGGGGGCCGGGAACCTACACCGCGTGTTTTAATACTCCCTATATAAGTGAGAGAGATGCTCTCCCACAATAACTATTCATGTGTCAAATTTGAGAGCATCTCTCTCCTCCTGGAATTTAGAGAGAGAGTCTCTCAAGAAAGGAGGATCTTCAAGATTATCCATCCCGGATCGAAGCATCCTCCCTTGCGGTGATCATCGCTGCGCTGAAGTGTGCGTCGTAGATCCGCGCTAGCACCCGGATCTTGACGAACGGCGCGCGTGCAGATTCGCAAGGTGTGTGTGGACGATCTAGAGGGCTTCGACGTCGGAGTCTTCGAGCAACGATCGCCGGTGTCCTACACGTCAATTCTGAACAAGGTAAACGTTCAATTTTATTTTGTGCTCCTTATGAACCTTGCGAGATCCTCGGACCAAGCTGGGACGAGATCACCGGAGTTGACAGGATTATGTCACTCCGATGATGCAGAAAAATTTAAAAATCCCGGCCCATTGGCTTCCGCTGTGCAGTCCCGAATCCAACAGGTGATGCACCTTTTTCTCCCTTCTATTGTGGGTTTAAGTATCATGACCATGTTGGATGCGACAGGTTGTCTCCTCACTTTTTGTATTCCATTTTATTAAAATTATAAAAATTAAAAACATAATATTATGATATGTTTCAACCTAATAATATAGTATCTGATGTTCAACATAATCCATTCTAACCTTGAATTTTATCTTAAATAATTGTATCCAAACTCACAGTCCCAAAATTTATAATGAAGGATACATAACATAATGCAAAGGTTTTTTTTACATAACAAGAATGGGAATTCCATCATCATATATTCTAAAATACACAGAAATACCCTAAATTTTCATAAAAACCTATTTGAATACTTCTTTTCATACGAATTCCTTATGTAAAACATTGATTACATTATAAACTTGTTAATTCCAAAAATGTTGTAAACTACAAAAATTATGGAATAAATAATCCCTTAATCAGTTCCATAGTAGTCAGTATTGGCAAATATACATTATCCAAATCAATCATCTCTTTATTCTAGCATAATTATCCCAAAAATTTGAATTTTTTTCATCACTCAACCATATTTGTTTCGAGAAAATTATACTTACAACGGGGTCACATTACTTGGTACCATACAATATCAAATAGTTTGTGAAATATTACTGTTGTAAAATATTTATTTACATCATAATACATATAAACAGTGCATTGAAAATAATGTATTAAAATAAAATAAATTTGTAATAAGAATATTAATTATTCCACTTCATCTGCAGTAATATCATAACATGATCATTATCCAACAATATCCTTAGGGGTATATTCAATTGACAATTGGGACATGTATTTACATAGAGTCTCATCTCCTTGTAATAAATGCACTATATATTGGAAAAAAATTCTTACCCTTTCAATCCTTCATTTGGTTTTCTTTTTTCTCCACACTTATAACAAACTCACATTTCCTTTAATCATATTTTAGGGTGATTCATTCCATAGTTATTACATGTGGGAAAATCATTCTTTCCCTTTTTCCCTTTATCCATGTTATTATCTTCCATCCTTTTCATATCTTAATATTCTTCATATCAATGGGGCTCAGAGAATTATTTACATTTCTAATTCTCACAGTACACTATTTCATGATATTATGAGATTACATATGAGACTATTTCCCATATAAAGGTCAGATTAAAAAATAGGAAGATATGATCCTTCTTATTCTTGGGAACATGTTCTTCGATAGAGTTTTCACTCCTTCTACTAGCCTCTATTTCTTAATAAAAACACACACTAGGTTAGATCATATCACAATGAATAATCCAAAAACTAAAAACAGATATATCATAAATATTTCCTGCTATATAGTATCCTAATCATAAAAATGGTTTTTTTTTGCGAAATATTTACTCATAAATTCATTATACTGGTTTTTCAATAAAGTGTAAATTAAACAATGCATATCCACCATGAGTGTCAAACTAGGTGCACAGTAAGGCCCGTTGTCATTATCTAAGTGACCCCAAGTAATGCCTAGAGAACCATATCAGAGTTGTTACCCATAGAAGCATCTATTCTAGAACAACATCTACTTCTAATATATAGACATGGATGTATTTCATAGAAGACACAGAAAATATATATACTACCAAATTTCTAGGATGTTCTTGTATACATATCATCCGCATCTAACTAATGGTTATGATCTCTAGTCTGTGTTTTATTAATCTATTTTCCCAAGATGTTACTATACATCATCTAATACTAACTCTAATTCCGAGACACCATAAGCCCATAACCAGTGTACTATTTTCACATATAAACATGATTATAAGGAATCAAATCCAAATGGACCGATTAGTTTAGAAGTATTGAAAAATAGATTACATATATTAACATTATATTACAATTAAAAACATAAAATAAATAATTGATAATCCATTTATAATTCCATTACCCTCATAGATTAACCATTCATATAAATCATTCGACACATTATGGAATTTTGGAAAAATAAGACAAAAGAAAGGGGTGAGCTCAATTTCCCATTAAGGATAAACAATATAGTATATGCTTTCATTAATAAGAATAAACTTTTATGGATTGGTGTAAAATTATAACACAAGATATTTCGAGCATTATCCTCATCATAATATTGCAATAATAGTCAAATAAATCAATTTTAAATTTCACATTGATATTATACTAGTCGAATAAACACATGTCAAATAAATAACTTATCTCATGATGAGGAAATGCCGAATGACAGACGTCATAACCAAACCTTCAAGGACACATTCCAAGACTATTACCATACCATAAAGGGCCTTTTCCTAGACACTAGTTTCTCTCATGAGACCTACCAATGTATCTAGGGGCTATAACAGGCCCCAACCATCACTTACTATGTCCAATTCATTCCTCACGTGAAAATTGTGAAGCAAAATATAAAAATTTGTATTAATACATAAATATAAAATTTTAATACATTAAACATACACCATGAATCGTATAAAAATATCACAACAATAGTCAAACATATCATAAGATCTTCTATACAGTAATGAAAATTATATCATAATAAATAATCCTTAATGATATATAAAATCCAATAAAACATGTTCACATATATGAAAATATTTAATAACTTTATTAAAACACATTGAGAGAAATATACTATTTTTTACATTGAAATCATTTAAAATACACATAATCATATAATAAAACATCTCATTTGGAAATATACATGTAATAATTTTAGGGATGCTTCAAAATGTTAAGTCGTCAAAATGGGGTAAAATAGACACCCACACCATATAAGTTAAATATTTATCTAGTGGAGATTATAATTCAAAATGGGTGTTATATCTATATATTTATATTATGTTCCCATTCATAAAATTACAACTACTAGTAGTGTAACCAACTAATTTCGATCAAAATATAAATATAGACGAAGAATGCAGTTCAGTTACTGATGTAAAGGAAAACATTATTTATCATGTTTCTAACCCCTAGGATGATTTTTCGAAATGGATATAAAATTAATTAATAATATTGATAATGAAGAATAATTTATTTTAGATAAATATTATTCATTATTTTTTTATTTATATGCATTTATACAATGATAATGTTTATGGATTGAATTTATTTTTCTCTCTAATTAAATTTCATGTTGTCTATCTTAGAATGCTACTCTATATGATTACACTTGGGGAAAAAATTATATTTGTCTTAGGATATTTTTGAATAAAAATTTATAAAAAAATTAAAAAGAAAATTTAAATACATTTAAAATCATAAATAAATTAAATTACGTTTTATTTCAGTGGTATTCTAGTTTCTGATATCATCAATTGATACCAAATGATTTTAAATAATATATTTATTTTAGATAATTTTTTGTTTACAACACCATTTTCCTTCTGAAGTCATTTTTATTTTTCTATCTACATGAAAAAATAAAACATGATTGATATGATAGAATTTTTTCTATTATTTTATAAATATTAAAAAAAATTAATTATTCATCATTTAAAAGATTAATTTTTGTAAACAATATATACCTTTATATAATTTTTTCATATATTAATCAAATAAAATTATTAACTTCATAATATTTTGTTTGGTATTATCCAATTTTTCATCGATATATGAAATCATTTTCCTATTATTCATAACATAATATACAACCGTGATAAATATATTAACCTTTTACTATTTAATCATATCATTTATTTATTGATTCAAAGGGAATTATAGAGATATAAAACCAATTTATTATGATTGGAAATACACTTTGTTAGTATAAATAGATATAAAGAGAAGGTATTTACAATAACTTATAAAAAAGCATCACAATTTTATGAGATATACATAAATTATTGATAACACATCCAATAACTATTATATTTTCAAAAACACAACGAGAACACTGTAAAAATACAATGTATGAATAATATAAATGAATAATTAATTCTAAAAATATATTAAATGGCAAAATTAATAAAAATACATAATAAAAAAAATAAGATGGTAATATAATTTAACATTTGGTTAATATTTTACATTTTATCAAATTATACTATGTATTACATGTAACAAATTTCATTAATTAATATGGGTATTTTTTATATGATCTCACAAAGAGAAACTCTCTTTAAAAACCTTACTTATGAGGTGGTTCTCTAAATTTAAATAATTTAATATTCTTTGACACTAATAATATTAATTTTGACGAAAAACATTCAATAATAGTTTAACTCAAATAAGATATAATGGAAGAATACCTCAATATAAAATTAAATATAATTCAAATATGTTTTTAGGACATCAACTAATAACTCCCTCAGGGGAAAAATTATAATGCCTATAATATCACTTCTTTTGAAAAATTATATTTCACATTTATAGTATCTCTCAATGATTCTTTCAGTTAGATTTTTTGATTACTTACTATGGTAAATACTTAATGAGATTACATTAAAAATTTAATAAATATTTTTTCATTGAATATGGGTTTTATTTTGGAACAAAACTTTTATCATTTTATTATATTGACAACCATTTAATCAATTTTATCTAGTACAGGATTCATTATTTGAGTTTTTTATTGAGTATAGTGAAATATTTTCAGAAATATGCTTGGTGATTAAAATAATGTATGCTTACAATTTCATATCGTTTAGTTTAATAATTTTTTAGCTATTTTTATTTTTTACGGTACATAATTTCTCTAAATATATTCCCTATTATTATATTATAACTGTGATTATCATTTTTATGATGTATTTTTTGAGTTTTTTTATATTTATTAACTCATTATTTTCATTGTATTATGTGTCAATACATATCACTCATCTCATATTTTTCCCTATTATTACAATATTTATCATTTTATCAAATTCTATTGTGAAAAATGAAATATTAGAATAATATTTTTTGACTTGTGAAAAGATCTTTCAACTGAAGAGAAATTTTATTTACTACATATAATTTCACTTTTTCTCTTTTAGGTCTACTCAATCACTTCTTCATTTGATAACTTTTAATAAATTTAATTACCTTTCGTAGAAACTACTTTCATATGGAACTAAAATATGAATCTTCTTTTATTTATCTCATTATTAAAATTAAAATGACTTTCTATGATAGGAATAAAAAATTTAATAAACATATATATGAGTTATTTCAAACATTTTATACAAATAAATAAAAAATATATACAAGTATCTATTTATTTCACTACCATATTAATAAAGAATAATTTTCATTCTTGGACTAATTATATATCTATAAATATTGAATATAATTAAGATTACAAATATCAACAATTTTTTTTCTTACACATCAATATTTCAGCACATTCATTTTATATTTTCTGAATTAAATAACTAAAATACTTATTGTGTACATTTATATATTTTTTTTCATTTCTGGTGCATTCTAAACAATTTATTACATTTATAACCACAAAATATTAAATTTCTTAAGACACTATAGTATAAAAATATATTTATCATTTTAGATATATGGATGAATTAAATGGGAAAATAATCTCCATTATTTTTATTAGTTATAACTGAATGAAGGAAAATAAATTTATGATTACCTAAATCCTTAATCAATATCTAAATTTATCAAAAAATTTATTTCTATGAATTAAATTATTTTTTAGAAACATTTTTCCCTCTATGTTTTTTAACTTTCAAAATTTCATATCAATAAAAATAAATTTGTCGTTAATTGAAAATAATATATAAATCAAGAATAATTTATTATAATTAAAAAAATTAAAATCTTATAATCATGTATTAGATTAAAAAATTTCAATGATAATTATTATAAGGATCAAAACTACATTGATATATTCCCTAAGGAGGCTTAATTGTGGTCTAAAATCCGAATATCATTAGACCTTATTTTATCAGATAAATAATGCATTACTAATTGTGTCAAAATTGAATGTTCAGTTTATAAATAATTCAAAATGTTTTCTTAATTATAAAAGCATTAATTATTAGTGTTCATATAGTAAAGTTAAACATGTGTTATTCTATTTTGGATATTTTGTATCGTATTATGAGTATTAATTTCAAGATATTACAGTTTTATTATGTTTATTTGGTTATATTTTTGAAAATTATATTGGAATAACCATATAATATATTTACTTAAATTTTATCTCAAATAATTGATCAATGTTTTGGGATGTGAAGGAATTTTATTATTAGAATTATAATGATAACTTATATTATTATACACTTTATGACTCATGGTATTCATGTATTTAACGATGTATCTATAAGGACATAATAAGGCACACCCCATTGATATATATATATATAACCCATGTTTAACTCTTATGATCAATTTATAAGGGACCATCAACATATGGTTTTCGAATATGATTCATACTGTTTGTATTTCATATTTCACTATTTATGATATGTCATTATATAATTCAAATTAATATAAAGCGATCAGGTACACTACTTTTCTTATGGTGGGAGTGATAAGATTACCCATGTTTGGATGGGTCAAACCATTTGCTGAGTATTTTAAATTATAAATGTTTATTTACTTTTGAATAAGTGAATTGGGTTTCATGGATAATTATAGTTTTTGTAAATTTATATATTCTAGTCATCTCATGAAGTATGATAAATTCATAAGTTATATGATGTTTAAATTGTCCTTGTCTCATATTAAATCATGATTTTAAGGATGAATATTAATTTTTATGGTATATGTATTGGATTATATAAATTGCAATCCATTTTTTATTAAGGTAAAAATTATATATTTATTGATTATACTCTTGGTCAATTATTATAAATGTGATTCATAAATTTTTCCAGAATTAAAAAGTACCCTCATAATATATAAAGGAACATGGAAATTTGAATTTTTTGGATCAGAATATTTGGTATCTAGTAATATATAATGAGATTATAAGTCCAATTACATTATATCATCTAAAGTTATTATGTATTATTAATTTTTATTCACTATATTTAATAATTTTAATCCAGTTAGATGATTAGTAGTGAATATATGATTGATAATTAGCACTATGTCCAATTTTAGAGATGTTTTATCCTGTAAAACTCCATTAATGTGTCTTCATTACACCCTCATATGTTTTAAAATGGATTATCATCTATTAATAATATTTGATTCATTTTTAATAGAAATATAAAAGAGGATGTTTAATTTTTACATTCTTTTATGTGAATAATATGTTGATTCATATAGTTTTACAAATTCTGACATCTATGGAATTTAATTATTTCTTTAATTTTGTGAAGATATCCCAAATTTTTACCATCATATATTCAATACATTTATAGTATAATGACTTATATCACACGAATATTAAATTTAAGTCACTAATGTAGTGGTTTCAAAAACATTTAATTATTACAGAATGAGGCTTGAATTCTAAAATCCAAGACTTCTATAAATATTCTAATCTTTCTCTAATGATTTTTTATTTGATGAAATTATTGTTATATTTTGTAATAACTCACTATGACCATGGTAGTTTGTTATTGATAATTCAATTCAATGAGAACAATAATTAATATTATTAAAACTATATATTGGAATAATAACACGTTAATTAATGAAAAAATGATAAATTTAAATTTTATATTATATTGTAGTTTTCATGAAATATGTAAATTAATTCAATTAAATTTAAGACTCCCATTAAACATTTTTTTAAATTTTTTGGTAGTGGTCATTGAATATAATATATATTCATTGGAGTGGGTTTCCACTAATCCTCTATGTGAATAAGCACATGATCACATAAAATATATACAATGATATATAATCAAATAAAGAAAATATACACATGGTATATAAAAAATGGATGGAAATAGAACAAGTTCTTGATATACATAAAAATAATATATCAATGGTTTTCAATAACAAAAATTATATTTTATTGAACAATATGTATTTAATAAAAAAATTCTTATACAGTGTCCCGATTGAAGTAGTATCAGTAATGCGCCAATACCTTCTTCGACCAATCCATCGACCAAAGAATGTACTACATTATCAACTTTTATAAATAACCTATTTAAATATAGAATCTATATCTATTAGATCATATTATATAATCATGATTTATATAAAGTCTAAAACAAGAAAATTTTTTAATACACTATTTCCTAAGATGTAGTTTTTTATTCAAAAAACATTTTCAATCACATAGGATCTGAAGTTATTGTTTCAATAGAAACAACTGGGGATTTAATAACACAATTCCTAGATATGAATGATATTTGTAAACGAATTAAATAAATAATTATAAGACAAAATAGCCCACTTTTTCATAAATTTAATATTTACTAATCTCAACTAGTAATCAATTAAATATTATATTTCTAATGATTTGTTCGTACTTATAGTCATCATCGAAGATGGCTCTTCTATTATTTACAGTTACTATGAAAAATGTATTTTTTGATTTTCTATCTTCTAATGTATATATTTTAATTCATCTATATAATTTTTTAGCGTTTTTAAGATCAAATATATACAAAAAAAACTTATACATTGACAAGTTATAAATTAAAAAAAACCATCATGATTTTTCACAAATAATGTCATGTGTATTCTAATCATTAAAAATAGATTTGAAAAAAATATTTTTCCAATAAAAAGATCCCAATTTTATACTATAACTATATAAGGATTAAACGAGATTTCTCACTAATATTTATGATAAATAATATATTTCATACATATATTAACATCACTAACACTGAGTGAAAACTGCATTCCCTGGTTTATAGGTAACATAAAAACTCTTTAGTATGGAACATATATCCCCCTTAATGAAAATAAATATTAATTCATAAAATATCTCACATGTTTTCACTATTTGTATTATTACATATTGAACCATTGAAAGAAAATGAAGAAAAATATCATGAATTTTTATAAAACAAACAAAATAACTAGATTATTTAAGAATTATATTTTGAATATTTTTTGACAGTATAATAATTATATTTAATCATATTTTCTATTATAAACAAGTCTATATTAGTTCCCAAATATATTCCCCCAATTTACATCTCATTTCACTATAATAAAGAATAAAATAAAGATTTATTTCAACCCCTTAGTAATTTTTATAATGGATCAAATTAGATTAATAAAATATTGATATTTAACAGTAATGAAATTTTATAAACATTTTATCAATGGTATAAAAATTTCAAAATAAATGATTCATTAAAAAAATACCCTAAATTAATAAAAATAACACAAAAAGAAATAATATTTTTTCAATGAATTTAATCACAACCATAGCATTCAATAACATTAAAAGTATCTAAATATTCAGAAAAATAAAAAAATCCTATATATTTTTAAAAAAATGGTTACCTATTATAGTGACATGAAATTAGAAAAAATAAAAAAAAATATAAAATTAAAAATCAATATCCAAAGATTTCACAAGATAATAATTAGAATAAATGACTCTATTTGAAGTTATCATTCAATACAAGTAGATAAACATCTTTCATAAAATGTAATTCTAGAATTTTTTCTCTAATAATCCCTTCTATATTTTGATCATGTCAAATATCTCCCCATAAAAACCATGTGTAGACCTCCCAAAGATTTCAAGATGAATAATATATTTTACCACCCAATCAATCTATTATAAGTATATTAACTATCTATATAAAAATTTAACCATGAAATTCACCTAAATCCAATGGTTCTAAAAATCTTATGAAAAAAATCATCCAAAATTCAATTACTACAAAAAAATATTTATAAAAGAATTAATCATTGAAAAAATATTTTTAATCAACTTATTTTACATTATAATATTAATAAATATTGGAAAAAGAAATTATTTTTAAATATAAATATAATCAATAAATAAATATAGTTGTTAAAAATTACTAGATGTTTTAGTTAGTGGTAAAAAAAATCATTCTATAAATAATAAATTAGGTATTTCTTATCCTGAACTACTTAATTCAAGTGATATTTTCTAATAGTTATTTTGGAACAAATATTTCTGTAATTATTACATTTTCAATATCCCTATGATACTTTGATAAATATTATTATTTTATTGTAAAATATTAAACTTTTTTCAATGAGATATTTTTTTTAATGCTAAATCCATTGGGTTTACATAGATAATAGTGACCTTCATTAGAATAAAATAGTTTGAATATATATTTTATCATCTATTATCCTCTCATCCTAGAGATAATGATTTTCTACATGGATTTAGATGATTCATACTATCTTTAAAGGTATTTTTATGTAGTAAAAATTGATATAATCATCATTAAACATATAACATATAGTGTCAGAGTAATTACAATGATTATATCAAAAAAACATACAGCTAATAGTGAAATATTTCTTAGTTAAATTATTAATTTATGAAACCTTTTTCCATCTTATCTAATTGTGTCTCGATTTCAATACATTTTGAAATATCATTTTTCAATTTCACATTCAAACCCATTGATTTAGTATATTTTTTAAAAATTTCTTGATATAAATCCTTATCAACTATTATATATTCCTTCAATTAATCATCTAACTATACCACACCCTCATCTTCACACTCATTATCAAATTATAATGGGACAAAAATATTTAATGATATTTTTTTAACTATTAAGTTTTTGTGTTTCATCACGAAGCGTAATCTATTTTGAGGAGACTTCCCACAAAACTAGTTATCTTATAGCATTCATCACCTTTGAAGATCGTACTGTCTCTTTATAATGGATATACAATCAAACTCATTGTATAACGACCCACACTTTACATACATTGTTAATACTTCAAAATTGAAGCACACTTATTACAACATATGACAAAACCACAAAGGACCGTATAGGTATAGTGTCTTTAGAAACTGGGAAACATAAACAACTGGTTCATAAATCTTCTACAGTGTCTCCCATTTATTTCATCATATCTAGGGTCCCTTTTAGCATATTCTACTTAATATCCATCTTCCTGACCTGGGGAAAAGAAAACATAAAAGAGTGAGCTCAAATGCTCAGCAAGGGCAAATAAAGGAAATAAAAATCATATCATATCTTTATGAAAATCAAAAACTGCAAAAGAGATCATAATATCTTAACATGGAATAAATCATAGAAGTGAAAATGAGATCCCCAAAATCATAACATAAAACTTGAAACTTTGTGGCATGCACACATAATCATGGAGATCATTTCTTGTTAGTCATGACTCATTGCCAAGACTATCTTAGTGGACAAAGTCCCTTTCTGAACCGAGTTCACTCCTCGTTTCAGTCCTGTATCACTGAACCGAAATAACCTTCCGTTCCAGCCATGTCTATCTCATGAGATATAAAATCTTTACCCAATGCATTGGAGGGAGATATAGGTCCCACCCATCTTATAATGAATCCTTTCTTATGTGTGCCACATAATCATACATCATCGCATAACACATGTAACAAAAATGGGATTCTTGAAACATCATGACATCATAAATCAATTCATATATGATAAAGGAATTCATAAACATAATTCCATCACAACATATTCAAACCAATGTAAAAATATGGATAGAAACAGAACCCTTTATTATCTTAGATGGAAAATAATTTTGATAAAACACTTGAATTGAATTCTTGAGGAAAATATCCTTTCTTCTTCAAAAACATTTTTCCTTTCATAACATGTCATACAACTTTAAAATAAAAGAAGTTGATTAAAAATAAACTTGAAAACTTGTAAAGGAAGCTTCTTTGAAGTAATGTTTTAAAAATCCATTCATGCCGTATAAGTTAAAAAAAACATTCTTCGTACTTTTGTCGGAAAAGTCAAAAAGTACCACGTACGGAAAAACGACAAAAGATTCCTTTCATATTCTTTACTAAAAACTCACCTAAGGGTAAAATTCGATTTAAACTATTTCAAGTGGATGGAAACAATATTACATATTGAGGGAACATGGATGTGGATGATAAAATACACCCCAGTAAATACTTACGAATAAACAATCTCGGATAAAAATGAGATTGTGATATTTCCCTTACCTTAGGTCCGATTAGCTTTGTACGTGTCCGAAGCTCCTGTATAATGGTTTAAATAATGTTATTGACTTATTCCAGAATCATTCATATTGATATGAGATCATATATGGTCATATTATTAGCTTCTTGTTAGTAATATTTCATTGTTACTTGTTACTCGGGTCTTTATAACTTTTTGTTCTTATGCGTGTTTTGTCGAATAAATTCTTATTCTTATATTTAGGTTATAGATAATTCATTTCCAGAATGGTATTAGTGTAGTATATACCATATTCATTCATTCAATTCATTTATACAATCATTATGAAATGAAGATCATGTAGAACGAGTCGCATCACATCGTGGAGACGGTATTCCGTACGTACGCACGAGTGATGATATCGTTCCTATGATCGTGGAATTGTATTGGAGTTTATATATATATTATTTCAGTAATAATCATATATAGTTACTCATTACACCATTATACCCATCCTTGTAAGGTGATGGTGGAAAATAGATTACACCACGGCGTGGAGACGGTATTCCGTACGTACGCACGCGCGGTGATTTCATTTTTTCCGTAGGATGGATAGAAGGTGAATTAGGGTTGTTTCATATTTATAATAACATATCAGTATGTAAGTAATACTGATGTTATTACTTTATCATGAAACAACTAAAGAAGAAGAAGTTGAAGAAGAAAGAAATTGAAAAGATCGGTAATGGATATTACCTCTTCTTTGGAACGCCTTTTTGAATCCTCCACTTAAGGAACTAAGATTGGTCTTTGGAGAAGACCAGGACCTCTAGGATTATTCTAGGGAAGTGGAGAATGGAAAATGGCAGGGGTTGGCCGAGCTTGAGTGCTCAAATTGGTGTGAGGAGGAGGGGGAGGAGGTGCCCTTTTATAAGGGAGGAGAGGGGCACCTTAGGAATATCTCAAAATATTATTTTATATTAAAGTCAAAATCAGTTTATAATGGTTCCAAAGGGTCTTATTTCGAAGCTAAAGTGGGGATGGGTCGAAATCCTATCAACCAATAGAATTTAGACAAGTTTAGGATATTATTTTAACCTTATCAATTAAATTTAACTCTAAGTTAAATAATTTAACTTTTACCATGTCTTTTTGTTTTCTTTCACTATATGGTTAATACACTTACTATAACATGCCAAACGAACCCCAAATTGTTTATTATTAATATATATATCCTTATCTAAGTCATTTGGCCGAACCTTAGATTTTTAGGAATAAAATAACAATTAATAATATAATATTTGATTTAAAAACTATTTTGTGTCAATTTTGACACTATTTGATATATGATTTGTTTGAAAGTCATAACAGAATTATATGTTCGAACCAAGTTGATTAAATCAATACTAATATATCATAGTAACCTAGAAAATTAGTGGAATTCATAAAAAGTCTCAAATTATATTTATTTTGGTCTTTATAACATCAATTATGTCAATATTTCATTAATAAGATAATTACTGCATCATCATTATGTCATAAATAAATTAAATTATTTAATGTCTAAAAATTAGAAATAAAATATCATCATGTAGGAAATCTTTTTAGCTTTCTAATGAATATTTACAATTGAATTTATCTTATGTATAACCCCATATTAAAAATGATTTACTTATTAAACTTTGATTTTAACTATTTTAACCCTTCTTTAAATAAATTAATAATAAATGTCCTAATATAATCCAAGTGGGCCTAAATGGTCATATTTTATTCCTAAGTTTGTTTTTGGTCGAATTACACTTGTCCAATAGAATTAGGACATGTGTTAGGGTAATATTAATATCATATTTACCCTTAGTTACCCTATTTACTATTAACCGCGGTAAAATAGTAAAAAGTTACTATTCACCAAAAAATTATTTTCATCTCATTGAACCACATTTTAGTCCTTGATATTAACCGTGTCTCTCGGATTTTTGAAATTCCATTCACAGAAGCGGTAAAATTAAGTTTTATGCAAAATTTAGTTTTTAACCTACCACTTAGTGGTTTCACTATTCATCAAAAATTGAAAGTTTTCAGAAAAATACCAAAATTTCACCCTAGGGTAATTTCGATATTCTGAGTCCGAAAATGAAGTCCATTTTGAAAAATAAAATTTATAAAATTTCAAAAAGTGGTTATTACTATTCATAACGACTAGTTTTAATAGCATATTGTTGTTTCGTGAAACTCGGTATTGCGTACGACGCAAGCTATCGAGGAAGGTTGCGATTGCGTGTAAAGCAAGCCAAGCAAGTGTTGTGTAGAAAAAGATTCCTTTGATGATTTATATAACATAAAAGTCTCGGGTGTTACATTCTACCCCCCTTAAAAATAATTTCGCCCTCGAAATTCGTCACTTTGCAACAAACAAATGAGGATACTTCTCCCTCATCATATCCTCAAGCTCCCATGTAGCTTCTTCAAGTTGGTGGTTTCTCCATAAAACTTTCACCAAGCGAGTGGTCTTGTTTCGTAGGACTTTTTCGCTACGATCCAGAATCTCTATCGGCTGTTCTTCATAAGAAAGATCTTGCTCCAGCGGTACAACTTCTGAGCTGAGTACATGTGAAGGATCTGGTATGTACTTTCTCAGGAGAGATACATGGAACACATCGTGAACTTGAGAGAGATTCGGTGGAAGCGCCAATCGGTAAGCTACCTTCCCAACACGATCCAGTATTTCAAAAGGACCGATATATCTAGGGCTCAACTTCCCCTTCTTTCCAAATCTCATAACCCTCTTCCAGGGAGATATTCGTAAGAACACTTTATCACCCACTTCAAACTCTAGGTCTCTTCTTCGATTGTCGGCATAACTTTTCTGTCGACTCTGAGCTGCTCTTATGTGTTGTTGAATAGATCTGACCTTTTCTGCCATTTCATCAACGAGATCAGGTCCTAATAGCTTTCTTTCCCCAACTTCATCCCAGCAAGTTGGAGTCCTGCATTTCTTTCCATAGAGAGCTTCATAAGGAGCCATTTGAATACTGGAGTGAAAGCTATTATTATAAGAAAATTCCACCAAAGGTAGGTGTTGATCCCAACCTCCTTTGAAATCCATAGAGCAAGCTCTCAACATATCTTCTAGGGTTTGAATTGTTCTCTCAGACTGACCGTCTGTCTGGGGATGATAAGCAGTGCTGAAACTCAACTCTGTATCCAGAGTATGCTGAAGACTTCGCCAGAACTTCGAGGTAAATCTCGGATCCCGATCAGATATAATAGAAAGTGGTACTCCATGCAATCTTACCACTTCCTTTACATATATCCTGGCAAGCTGATCTAGAGAGAAATCCTCTCTAATAGCAATGAAGTGTGCAGACTTTGTAAGACGATCAACTATGACCCAGATAGCATTATTGACTTTGGATGTTTTAGGAATTCCTGTGACAAAGTCCATAGTGATGTTTTCCCATTTCCATTCGGGTATGGGTAATGGTTGTAACATCCCCTTAGACTTCTGTCTCTCAGCTTTAACTTGTTGACAAACCAAGCATCGAGAGACATATTCAGCAACATCTCTTTTCATGCCATCCCACCAGAAGAACTCTTTCAGGTCCCTATACATCTTCGTGCTTCCAGGATGAATAGAGAATGAAGAACTATGAGCCTCATCCAGCAGCTCTTTCTTTAATTCGGGGATGGGAGGAACACAAACCCGATTCCTGAACTTTATTATCCCATCACAATCAAGGTTGAATTCAGGAACATTTCTCACCTTCTTTTGTAACTCGACATCTTCTTTCTGTGCCTCTTTAATCTTCACATGTATAGATGGTTGAACATTCATTTGAGAAAGATAAGATTTTTCCCCTTCCATTATAATTCCAAGATCCATCCTTTGTAAATCCATAAATATTGGATCTTTTTTGATCCTCATCATGGATAAACTAGCATGGTCTTGTCGACTTAATGCATCTGCCACCTTGTTTGCTTTCCCAGGGTGGTAATGGATTGAGCAGTCATAATCCTTAATCAGCTCCAACCATCTTCTTTGACGCATATTCAACTCCTTTTGTGTGAAAATATACTTTAAACTTTTATGATCAGTATAAATATCACACCTTTCACCATAAAGGTAATGCCTCCAAATCTTTAATGCAAAGATTACCGCAGCCAACTCCAAATCATGTGTTGGGTAATTTTTCTCATGGATTTTCAACTGTCGTGAGGCATAAGCTATCACCATATCATTTTTCATAAGAACACACCCCAATCCCTTCTTGGATGCATCACTGTAGATCACAAACCTTTCTACACTACAAGGCAGTGTGAGAACAGGTGCACTGGATAACCTTCTTTTCAACTCCTTGAAATTCTCTTCACATTCCTCTGTCCAGACAAACTTAACTCCTTTCCGAGTCAACTTGGTGAGTGGATTAGATAATCGTGAAAAATCTTTTACAAAACGTCGATAATATCCAGCCAAACCAAGAAAACTTCGGATCTCAGTTACTGTGGTTGGTCTCGACCATCTTTCGATAACCTCTGTTTTTGCTGGATCCACAGATATCCCCTCTTTTGAGATTATATGACCCAAAAATGCAACTTTTTGAAGCCAAAATTCACACTTGGTAAATTTGGCATAAAGCTTCTCTTTTCTCAGGGTCTTCAATATAATTCTGAAGTGATCTTCATTCTCTTCCTTGCTCTATGAATAGACAAGAATATCGTCTATAAAGACTACCACAAATTGATCAAGATAGTCTCTAAAGACTCTATTCATTAGATCCATGAAGATAGCAGGGGCATTAGTAAGACCAAATGGCATCACTATAAATTCATAGTGTCCATACCTTGTACGGAAAGCCGTCTTTGGTATATCCTCCCTTTTGACCCTTAATTGATGATACCCTGAACGAAGATCAATCTTGGAAAAGTATTGAGCTCCGCGTAGTTGGTCAAATAAGTCATCAATGCGTGGGAGAGGATATTTGTTCTTGATAGTGATCTTGTTAAGTTCTCGATAATCAATGCAGAGTCTCATTGATCCATCTTTCTTCTTAACAAATAGAACAGGTGCTCCCCAAGGTGACGCACTAGGGCGTATGAATCCCTTATCAAGATTCTCTTGGAGTTGCTTCTTCAATTCCTGCAACTCAATTGGGGCCATTCTATAAGGTGTCTTTGAAATAGGCAAAGCACCCGGTACGAGTTCTATTGAAAACTCAACTTCACGATTTGGTGGAAGACCCGGCAATTCCTCCGGAAAGACATCATCAAACTCCCGTACAATGGGCATATTCTTAATCGTGAGTTTCTCACCAACCATTTGAGATAAATAACCTTCATTTAGTGGAATCAATACCCATAAGATGGAAGAAATTTCCACTGGAAGGTTATGTTCATCCTTGCATTGATAGACGATCGTAGATTGATCTGGAATATGAAATGTGACTTCCCTTCTTTGGCAATTGATATGAGCTCCATGTAGAGAAAGCCAATCCATGCCAAGAATCACATCAAATTCCACTAAAGGAAGGATCACAAGATTTGCAGGAAGCACTTTCCCACAAACTTCGATCGGAGAAGAATTATAAACTTTTGATGCGATTGATGTGCCATTAGGTGTTGTCACGGCTAACTCAACATCTAATTGTTGAGGTAATACGGTGATACCCTTAGAAAAGTCTTCAGAAATAAAAGAGTGGGTGGATCCAGAATCAAATAAAACATTTGCTACTTTAGAATGGATGGTAAGTGTACCTTTCACCACATCGTTATCGTACTCCACATCGCTGATAGAAATTGCATGTGACTTTCCTTTGTCTTTAGCCTTAAGATTTTGTTGACGTCGACCATCATCATCAACCCTTGGATTTGGGCATTGATTGGCATAATGCCCCATCTCCTTTCACTTGAAACATTGAAGTGTAGTAGGTTCATTCTGTGTATCCCTTCCTTTGTTTGCATCATTAGACATCTTCTTCCCATTATCACGGCATTCAAATGCCCGATGACCTTCCTTTCCACATTTAAAACATTTACTTGTCCCTTTAAGACAACTCCCTCCATGTTTCTTTCCACACTTTGAGCATAAGGGAAAGTTCATCTTCTTTTCCGTGTGCTCTTTAGATTTTTCTTTGAATTCCATCTTCCTCTTCTTATCAAACCCATGTGACTGATGGGTTACTCCAATCTCCATCTCGACTTTGAGAGCACATCGAACGATTTCCTCGTAGCTATTGAAGTCCCTTATGGCTAACGCCCTTCGAAGACTTGGTTTTAAGCCACTAAAGAATCGATCGATCTTACTCTCAGGTTGGATAATAATACCAGAAGCGTACCTTGCAAGTCTTGTAAAATTTGCTTCATAGGTACTAACAGATTCATCATCCCTTTGCTTCAGTTCAAGGAACTCTTTCTCCATCTTTGTTCGGAGAATACGAGGGAAGTACTTATTGAAAAATAAGTTCTTGAACTCGTCCCATTCCATAGACTCAATTTCATCCCTTTGCCTAGTATTCTTAACAAGATTCCACCATTGATCTGCATCTCCTTCCAAACGATACACTGCTAGGATGACTTTCTCATGCTCAGAACATTGAAGAACTGAAAATATCTTTTCAGTAGTACTAATCCATTGTTCAGCAACTAATGGATCAGTAGACCCGCTGAAAGATGGTGGACGCTGCCTCATGAAGGATTCAACAGAATGTTGTTCCCTCCTTTGTTCGTTTGGAAATCCTGCATGATTCATAGCTTGAGAAAGTTGCGTGAGCATGGCTACAAGATTTTGCATTCCAGCTCCCATATCGTTTGGTTGCTCAGGGGGACAATCATTGCATTGCCCATCGCATTCCGCATTAACACGGTTCCTTCGGGTTCCAGCCATTGACTAAAACCAAGAAGAATAGTGTGAGCAACACTAATTATAATAGGAAACCACATAATTCAAGAATAAAATTTTCATGCTTATGGTCTTATCCTAGGTTATTCATGGCCATTTCTAAGATTGTGTTCTATGCTTAGACTTATTCTTAGGGTTCTTACTAAGGCTTTCACATCCTAGTTTCCAAAGGTTGACTATACCTTTCCTCTGATACCAACTATAACGACCCACACTTTACATACATTGTTAATACTTCAAAATTGAAGCACACTTATTACAACATATGACAAAACCACAAAGGACCGTATAGGTATAGTGTCTTTAGAAACTGGGAAACATAAACAACTGGTTCATAAATCTTCTACAGTGTCTCCCATTTATTTCATCATATCTAGGGTCCCTTTTAGCATATTCTACTTAATATCCATATTCCTGACCTGGGGAAAAGAAAACATAAAAGGGTGAGCTCAAATGCTTAGCAAGGGCAAATAAAGGAAATAAAAATCATATCATATCTTTATGAAAATCAAAAACTGCAAAAGAGATCATAATATCTTAACATGGAATAAATCATAGAAGTGAAAATGAGATCCCCAAAATCATAACATAAAACTTGAAACTTTGTGGCATGCACACATAATCATGGAGATCATTTCTTGTTAGTCATGACTCATTGCCAAGACTATCTTAGTGGACAAAGTCCCTTTCTGAACCGAGTTCACTCCTCGTTTCAGTCCTGTATCACTGAACCGAAATAACCTTCCGTTCCAGCCATGTCTATCTCATGAGATATAAAATCTTTACCCAATGCATTGGAGGGAGATATAGGTCCCACCCATCTTATAATGAATCCTTTCTTATGTGTGCCACATAATCATACATCATCGCATAACACATGTAACAAAAATGGGATTCTTGAAACATCATGACATCATAAATCAATTCATATATGATAAAGGAATTCATAAACATAATTCCATCACAACATAGTCAAACCAATGTAAAAATATGGATAGAAACAGAACCCTTTATTATCTTAGATGGAAAATAATTTTGATAAAACACTTGAATTGAATTCTTGAGGAAAATATCCTTTCTTCTTCAAAAACATTTTTCCTTTCATAACATGTCATACAACATTAAAATAAAAGAAGTTGATTAAAAATAAACGTGAAAACTTGTAAAGGAAGCTTCTTTGAAGTAATGTTTTAAAAATCCATTCATGCCGTATAAGTTAAAAAAACATTCTTCGTACTTTTGTCGGAAAAGTCAAAAAGTACCACGTACGGAAAAACGACAAAAGATTCCTTTCATATTCTTTACTAAAAACTCACCTAAGGGTAAAATTCGATTTAAACTATTTCAAGTGGATGGAAACAATATTACATATTGAGGGAACATGGATGTGGATGATAAAATACACCCCAGTAAATACTTACGAATAAACAATCTCGGATAAAAATGAGATTGTGATATTTCCCTTACCTTAGGTCCGATTAGCTTTGTACGTGTCCGAAGCTCCTGTATAATGGTTTAAATAATGTTATTGACTTATTCCAGAATCATTCATATTGATATGAGATCATATATGGTCATATTATTATCTTCTTGTTAGTAATATTTCATTGTTACTTGTTACTCGGGTCTTTATAACTTTTTGTTCTTATGCGTGTTTTGTCGAATAAATTCTTATTCTTATATTTAGGTTATAGATAATTCATTTCCAGAATGGTATTAGTGTAGTATATACCATATTCATTCATTCAATTCATTTATACAATCATTATGAAATGAAGATCATGTAGAACGAGTCGCATCACATCGTGGAGACGGTATTCCGTACGTACGCACGAGTGATGATATCGTTCCTATGATCGTGGAATTGTATTGGAGTTTATATATATATTATTTCAGTAATAATCATATATAGTTACTCATTACACCATTATACCCATCCTTGTAAGGTGATGGTGGAAAATAGATTACACCACGGCGTGGAGACGGTATTCCGTACGTACGCACGCGCGGTGATTTCATTTTTTCCGTAGGATGGATAGAAGGTGAATTAGGGTTGTATCATATTTATAATAACATATCAGTATGTAAGTAATACTGATGTTATTACTTTATCATGAAACAACTAAAGAAGAAGAAGTTGAAGAAGAATGAAATTGAAAAGATCGGTAATGGATATTACCTCTTCTTTGGAACGCCTTTTTGAATCCTCCACTTAAGGAACTAAGATTGGTCTTTGGAGAAGACCAGGACCTCTAGGATTATTCTAGGGAAGTGGAGAATGGAAAATGGCAGGGGTTGGCCGAGCTTGAGTGCTCAAATTGGTGTGAGGAGGAGGGGGAGGAGGTGCCCTTTTATAAGGGAGGAGAGGGGCACCTTAGGAATATCTCAAAATATTATTTTATATTAAAGTCAAAATCGGTTTATAATGGTTCCAAAGGGTCTTATTTCGAAGCTAAAGTGGGGATGGGTCGAAATCCTATCAACCAATAGAATTTAGACAAGTTTAGGATATTATTTTAACCTTATCAATTAAATTTAACTCTAAGTTAAATAATTTAACTTTTACCATGTCTTTTTGTTTTCTTTCACTATATGGTTAATACACTTACTATAACATGCCAAACGAACCCCAAATTGTTTATTATTAATATATATATCCTTATCTAAGTCATTTGGCCGAACCTTAGATTTTTAGGAATAAAATAACAATTAATAATATAATATTTGATTTAAAAACTATTTTGTGTCAATTTTGACACTATTTGATATATGATTTGTTTGAAAGTCATAACAGAATTATATGTTCGAACCAAGTTGATTAAATCAATACTAATATATCATAGTAACCTAGAAAATTAGTGGAATTCATAAAAAGTCTCAAATTATATTTATTTTTGTCTTTATAACATCAATTATGTCAATATTTCATTAATAAGATAATTACTGCATCATCATTATGTCATAAATAAATTAAATTATTTAATGTCTAAAAATTACAAATAAAATATCATCATGTAGGAAATATTTTTAGCTTTCTAATGAATATTTACAATTGAATTTAGCTTATGTATAACCCCATATTAAAAATTATTTACTTATTAAACTTTGATTTTAACTATTTTAACCCTTCTTTAAATAAATTAATAATAAATGTCCTAATCTAATCCAAGTGGGCCTAAATGGTCATATTTTATTCCTAAGTTTGTTTTTGGTCGAATTACACTTGTCCAATAGAATTAGGACATGTGTTAGGGTAATATTAATATCATATTTACCCTTAGTTACCCTATTTACTATTAACCGCGGTAAAATAGTAAAAAGTTACTATTCACCAAAAAATTATTTTCATCTCATTGAACCACATTTTAGTCCTTGATATTAACTGTGTCTCTCGGATTTTTGAAATTCCATTCACAGAAGCGGTAAAATTAAGTTTTATGCAAAATTCAGTTTTTAACCTACCACTTAGTGGTTTCACTATTCATCAAAAATTGAAAGTTTTCAGAAAAATACCAAAATTTCACCCTAGGCTAATTTCGATATTCTGAGTCCGAAAATGAAGTCCATTTTGAAAAATAAAATTTATAAAATTTCAAAAAGTGGTTATTACTATTCATAACGACTAGTTTTAATAGCATATTGTTGTTTCGTGAAACTCGGTATTGCGTACGACGCAAGCTATCGAGGAAGGATGCGATTGCGTGTAAAGCAAGCCAAGCAAGTGTTGTGTAGAAAAAGATTCCTTTGATGATTTATATAACATAAAAGTCTCGGGTGTTACACATTGTGTCTTTTATGTCTCTCAAAAACAAATTACATTTTTATATTAATGATATTTTGGAATGTCATTCCTTATATTTCATCCTAGAATATTACGGTCAAATGAGTCCATGATTTCTCGATTCATAACATATAATTTTTTAATTAAATTTTATTTTCAAATAATAGTTTAAATCTCCCTTCTCCATTTCAAAATATTTTAACAAAATATATGTATTAACCACCTTTCTATTCATCTATTTGTATCCACAATATATATGTTCTATTAATCTATCATCCAATCATCTATTGAAATTTTTTGAGTAGGTTGGTGACTTAGTATTAGTTTTGGAGATTAATGTTCGAGAATTTGTAGAAAATGGTACCCCATTTATCTCTTATTACATTTCAACATGTCATTTCCGTCTATTCTCACATTGCATGACTGTTCTAATCAAATAATCAAGAATAATTTTTGTAATAATTTTTTTTCAGAAGATCCCATTTGGACCCCCACCCATTAATAATAATTACAACTATTCTTTCAATTTATTATTCATCTATTAATTATTTCATCCTAATTTTTATAAATTAAAAAAATTGATGAGGGTTATTTATACATTTTAGAAACACATTCCCATATAAAAAAAATAAATCAATTGATAATTAGCTTAATACATAGCTATATTTTTTTCAATCACAACTGATTTATTTGAATTTGTAACTTCTAATTTCATCTATATATAACAAACAATCTTATACGAATATACATTGACGTATATGTTTTATTTTATTTCATATAACAAATTATTTAATAATATAAAATTAAACGTGAAATATTCCTTCAAATCAAAATTAATGTTCTGAGTAGGTTTATCCAGATAATTGTATTACATAATCATCAATAGATAATTATAATAATTGGAATTTAAAACATAGGTTTACATATGGTGACTCTAATTATCATACTCTGATCCATAATGTTTTATTTCTCTATTTGGATTTAAATTCTAGAATCATCCTACTTGAATAAAAATACCAAAACTAAATAAGGCCATTTCACTAATATATGTATAGTGTATTAATAATGATGAATTCTTCACAAAAAGAAAAAAACCCATATGATTCAACAAAATATCAAAAATAAAAAACATTAACTAATAAAATATTTACAATTTAATCAATGAAGATACAAGACATTATATAATGTGTATCAGATGAATCTATAGAATTTCCCTATTAACCTGTGTTATCCTAGATAAATATTTCTATAAAATATATACTACTTGTAATAGATTTATGATTAAATATAACTTACAATTTTCCTCTCACTCTTTAAAATTCTACTATTTTAATGTCAATAAAGATAAAAATATGAAAAAAAAAATAAATAAAATAAATAATAGTGTAAAAAATATATAAAGTTAAAACATTTCATAAAGGGTATATATACAATAGTCAGAAAATATATATAGGGATTTTAGAGTGAATAATTAACTGAAACAACATGTATAAAATTGCATCAAAAAATTCAATTTTAATATATTTTTAGAAAAATATTCTAATAGAGGGAAATTATATTTTTAATAAAAACCAAATGGGTAATCAGTAAATGTTTCCAAGGAATATTGTTTTTTCATGATGAAATCCATTGGAAACCAATCATTAGTAACATGTTCCACACTAGTACCTTCTTCAAAACACACACATATTTTATGCATCTCTATCCCTGATCTGATATTCCATTATAATTATCATATACCAGTCCACTCTTGGAATTTTCAAACTAATTAATTTAGAATATGTTGTATCCTAGCTGTAAAAACTCTTTAATAAAATTGGTTCGAAAGAAATGATCATTACTTAATAAAATTTATATTCTATAATAAAATTTATAATAATAGATGATTTTAATAAAAATATTGAAATAATACAACTCAAAAAAAGAAATTTATTGATATGATTCAATGATTCGGAATATAATCAGCTCAGAAAATGATCACTATGATGTTCCATTCCCTAATTCATATTAACTATTTATAGAAAATTGCATAAAAAAATAATCCATGATATTTGTAAATAATTATAATAATATAAGGAGTAAATATATATTTTATTTAATTTAGTTCAATATATCTCAAAAGCAATCTTGAAGATGAATGAATAACACAATAATTTAAATCATTTAAAACATTATGTTATAAATTGATTAAAATAAAAACTGGAAAAAAATATTCATGTTATAATAAATTGAATCTAAACTATTTTTTTAATTTAAATTTAAAGATCTTGATTATGATCATTTATATAAGAAGGTGAGTAGATCATCTAGATCCCATTTTTAGAGAATGACTTGAATATTCTCCTTTGAATCAGGTTGAGAATCTTCATGGGGCATTTTTTACTCATATATATCTGTCATTGGATGAATATAGTATATTTAATCATGGGGCTCACTATAATACCACATTATTAATGATTGGTTCTATGTTTATGTTCTATACACTTTTTTATTATACTGATATGATTGCACATATACCTATTTAAGAAATTATTACATAATTCATTCATTGTGAACTACTATGTAATACTCACAGCCTACTTAATCCACATAATGTACCCCCAAAAAACAAACGGTTTCACGTATGGATAATATAAAATACAATATGATTGATGGACAGTCCATTTTGTCTAATATGGTTCTTAGGATGTGGGTCAGGTATAAAACTGGGGGGTTATTTTTCGTATCTTTTATTATAAAGAAATTTTCAGATTTTTGTATTATGTTTTCATGTTTGTGACCTACCCATGATGATTCCCTTTTTTATATAAATTAATTTAATGAAATTAATATAGATTTATATTGATATTAAATGAGGTATGTTATTTTTTATACGAATACTATATATCCATTTATTATAAATATCATATTGTATAATTTTCTCATAACATTAGTTGATATTATTAATCTGTTGTGAGGGTATAGTCTCCCTTATCCATTTTCATGGACCGATGTTATAAGTTAGAAACCTATGGAGTACAGGTAGGTAATCCTAATGTAATGTAGTGACTAAATGTTTTAGAATTTTCATGTAATCTAGGTTGTTATGTCATTGCAATGTTTTATTAAGGAATGATCTATTTTTAGACTAATTTGGAATGGTAAATATGTTATAAAGAATTATAATGACTTATTAAAGAACTCACCCATGGATTTATCAAACCTATGTCTAATGAAATGATACTTTAATTGGAATGGGATTGATATTGATTCTTAATATAGATATATTTCACCTTTGGATATTCACATGATTTTTGAAATTATGATTTATTTGATTGTATTCCTATGGATCAAATTGAAAGAGGATGTGTATATGAGAATTATATAAGACATAGAGTATATTTCCATCATTCACATGAATGTTGGGTATTAGTTACATTGATATAGTGCATTGGTGAGTTATTTAATGTCTATGAATCCACTAATATAATGATTTCTCAAATAAATTAATACATCAATTTTGTCTATCCAGGTCATTAATTTGGTGAAAAAATAATCGGTTTTGATTTATTTTGTTTACATTATGTTTTTAGTTAAATAATTATACAAAATGAAACATATATATAATTTTTCACTTTAAACTATAAATGAAATATTATTTTACTAAACCCCAAATTAAAAATATATAATGAAAACTAAAAAAGATTAAATGAAATAAAATATATGATTATATGGATTCAACTTCAGAAAAAGTATATAAGGCTTAAGATAGAACATATGTTAAGGGGATTTTGTGATGTAGAGTTTTGTTAATAATGCTACACAATGCCAACTATTTTATTTCATAAATTTTTTATATCATGAGGATTTATTATAATATGTGTCGAGGCATGTGTTTCCATTATAGTTAACTGATTCCCAAAAATCCCTATATTGGTTGACATAAGGGTTGCGATGAGCATACCCCATAGTTGGATGGTCCAGATACTTTAATTATGCAAGGATTTAAGATTTTTGTTTCACTTGATGTGATATTACTATAAGATGTGAAATAATTATAGAGGGAGACTCTATATCCTTAAAAAATGTAGGATCCTACTAGAGAGTTTCATTTCTAGCATCCACCGTTATTATTAATAAAGGGTTGTATCATGGAAAGTGATCTTTGAGTAGTGTGTAGAAAATTATATTTGAAAATTTAGAGATAGCCCAAAAAGGAGGGTGGATATCTCTATATATATGAATTTTGGACTAGAGAAACATTCTTGAGATATCATAGTCAACATAGACCAATATATAAGGATGAACTGAAAATTCTATTATAAAAGGATATATTAAAATTTCATTCATGAGTCCACGGGGATGTAAATGGATTATGATTTCACTCACCTCGTGTAGGGAGGTATGTTTGTTATTGAGTATGGAAATCAATTTATATATTTTTTGTGGGTTTTTTTGATTTGTAAATGGGATGAGGTGATATGGAATATTCTTTTTAATGATTCTCTCTTGTTTGTGTTATGTATTCATGTGAATTTAATTCACCTTTATTATCTTTAAGAGTTGGTGATTTAGACCATTGGTACTAAGAGGAACCTATGGGAAGTTTTATTCTCATGGCTGGTGGATTTTTCTTCTGAGGCCGTTATCATGTCATATCATTGAAATAATCACCTTGATTAGAGATTCTTCTTTGAAATTTGTGGCAACGGTCGTCAGGGTTATAGTTTGGTGTTGTTCCACCAATGTGTATTACTTGGAAAAATCCATCCAAAAGGAAAACAACCGTTACAGGAGTGTCAATAATATATGAGGATGGAACCCACTAAAACATTATAAATGATATTCTAATAGTTTATTAATGGTAAAGGATCTAAACATGTTCAAGATTACTTAGTTGAGTCAGATACATTATTGTAGGTGGTTTTCTTTAACTATAGAGACAATTTAGATTGGTGTGGAGGAAGTAGAGCCAAGGGTTATTGGAAATCATTGCAGTATGGTTATTCTACAAGGAAGATTTATGATGGAATATATGGTCTAGTAGTAGAATAACAACATTCCATCCATCAAACCATCACATATTAGTTATTTATCATTATAGAGTTGGATATACAATGTCCGTAGCCTATATATAATCCACTATATTGTTTGATTAAAAACACCACATTAACTTATATCATCTCAATTAATTGGGGGATATGGGATATCTATGAAATATATATATATATATATATATATATGTCTATTAAAACATCATTAGGAGATTTATATAATGTATTTCATAGTTGTAGTATGTTTACCCTTGATGATAGTGTCGATAAGATTCAATTGAATATCTATGTATCAGATATGGTGTGATTCAATTTGTTTCTTTTAATATATTGAGTAAAGCCATATTGTAATGACATCGACTGTTACCATCTATGCGTGTCACTAATATATCCCTAGTGTGGTAATTATTTCTAGTCTAGAGAAATGAATTTATATGAAAAATGTATTAAACTAGAGGATTAGAAACATTGTCGAATGACAAATATGATCTAATGTCCTACAATTGATAATGAATATTTGAAGCAGGGATCCTTCCTATAGTTCTGGATTAGTTCAATGATGTCTTTCTTGATGAATTCATAGTCTTGAAATCTAATAGATAGTTTGTGTTTACTATTATTATCAGATTTGGTGTAGATCATATTTCCATTCTGAATTATAAAATTCCGCTGAAAGTGATTTGTAGGAAAAATATTTTTTTGTTAGACATGGAAAACAAGGGATTAATATGGGATAGTAAATCTCTGGGGAGTTAGGTTATCCAATTTTCCATAAATAAGAATAATTCTTTGTGGTTGGGTGTGTATTATCATAATATGAAAATAGTAAGGGTTTAAAATTGGCATCCACTTCCCTGTATTGATGACCAATTCTATCATCTTTTGGGGGCCCGAGTCATATATAATATTGATTTTGGATTGAGTAATCATGAAATTATGGTTATAACTTCAGATGTTCCCCATGAAATAATTCCAAGTACCTAAATTCTATATGGTAGCATGGTGAATCTATTTGGTTTTATGATTGCATCATTGGTGGTTATGGCTCTGCTAAATTGTGTATTCCACTCAAATTTAAACAGAATCAGGAATTTTTCTATTGAAATTTTTTTATCATCCATGATAAGTTAGGTGGTCACATGACATCTACTAATCATTATAGACACACATATATAGAAATAAAATTAATTGATTCTATATGAGTACCATTTTTTGTGTAGGTAAAATTCTTATATAATATTATACATGAGGATATTGTACTATTATACCACGATAAGGTCATGGTAGAGTTTTTGTGTGAGGCCCAATAATGTTGTTTTGTCTATAGATTTTAAGCAAATGAGGTTACTATCGAACATTTATCCCCAAATTCCCCCCCTTTGGAAATTATAATGATTTGTCTAATAAAAAATATTGTGTAATTCATCTATCTGGTGACATATGAAATCAATTTTTAGGAGATGAAGGAAATAATTTATACAGTGATAATCACGTCTTTACTCATGGAAGGAATAGATTGAAAAAATTATTGTGATGCATAAATTGTTGGTCTAAGTGAAATATTGATGATGTATGATCATGGGGTAACTTATTGGTCCTCATGCTTAAAGAGTCAATAATTAATTTACATAAAACATGACATCGAAATAGTATCATATGTTCCATCCTTTATGTGTTGGAATCATTATCTGAAGGATGAGTGGTTTATTTGTGTATAAAACTATCAGATATTTGATTAAATATACTAGAAGTGGGAACTAAAACATAGTGAGTGAAGGTGGGTCTTATGTCTGGATTATTATAACATGATATGAATTATACCCCAAGTATTGTATATTTGTTGAATATAGATTATGTTGGAAGGTAAACCCAATGTGGTTTAGGGGTGAAATAATGATTAGTAATTTGTCATCCTCTTTGAGGAGTTAACTTGGAATTTCCAAATTAATTGGGTAGGGAGACCCTTACATCCTAATAATTTACCTATATTCATCATGGTAATATAAATTTAAGGTATCTATTGGATCAATAGAATTATTCAAGCAGATACATCATTTATTATGGTGATATACCTCTGAACAGAGCCCTTGATTATGGGGATATTTTTCAGGTCCTATGCCTTTTCTTGGTTAACACATGAATGTGTGGTGAGTTCCTGAGATATTACAATTCCATATAGTGCAGTTTTAACCATGGAGGGAATAATATATACCATGACATATGAACACAATAATAGTAATGTAGGATAGATAAATAAATTTATTCCTCTTACATGGTATCAACTCATTAGTAGGCGATGATTGAGAACCATTGACCCACTACCAGTCTATATATATTAATAGTTTGTTTTAGAAATGGGAAGACATGGAAATTTATTTTATAATAGGGATTTTAAGTAAAATCATATGTTGTGATATATTAAGGGTGATCATAGATTAGCTGACAAGTTTTGAATATATTCTATTGATCTAAGATGGCAGTTCAGTTGAAGGAATATGTTAGATATAATTTTTTTGTTATAGTGTTCTTGAATATTTTTACTCTTAGTATATTTTTAGAAATTATATCTCAAATTATATAGATTTTTTAGTAGGTTATGAAAAAAAACATGGGATAAAGGTGAATATAGAAATGTTTTATCATCCAAAGAAAAATGGAAAGTAAGATTAGACTATTCCTATAATAGTGTGTATGGTGATAGCATGAATCCATGATTTTTGTGGATATTTAAAGAACCGGTTTTCTATTAGGATGTTTGACAATAATAATTGTTATCAAGAATCAATACAAATAATTTAATTAATTTAATTTTAATAAAATATCTATGATTTTCATCTATGTTTTTTTATGATTGAAAATATATGATTAACAAAACATCTCTTATGTAATTGCTTATTATAAATATTCAATTGATTCATAATTGGTATTTATCCACCCAAAGTTGGGAGATAATGTAATTAAATTGTGTTTAATTCCACTAATGTTTGATAATGCGAACCTCATGTTCTGGTGTGTGTTTCATAGATTTGGAAATTATTCTGATATGAGGAATGTGATGTTTTCACTTCAGAATCTAGGTCCATTCATTATTACATAGATGATTCATTCATTTCCTTATCAATTTTATATTTTTAAATGTTTTATTGATCTATATAATGTTTTTTCACACATCATAGCTCCAATAGTGCTATCCCATTCTATATCAAGTGATTTAAAAATATTATATCAAGTTTCATGCATTGATGAATTTTGTGAAGAATCTGGATTAGAATGTTGATCAATGTGTGTGGGATATTTATGGAATTATAGTTCATCTACTAATGGTTTAATGTAAGTATGTATATATCAATGATTTGAAATTGGAGAACAATTTTGATATGAGACCTATATGGCCTTAGTTGTATGCCAATGAGGATGGATAATTATTATGTGTAAAACTTGAGGATAATCATTTATATTGTTGGGGGGCTTAAAAAATATGAAATTTCATGGGGCATGAACCCATTTACATTCTTCTCATCTAATTTTTTCCCCTAATTTTAGTTTTCTGGAATGTTTATAATGAGTTTTTGTGGTCTTTGAAATTTTTATGGTATTGGAATCCTATAATTATAAAAATATTGACGTTTTAGTATGGGTATAAGGTTAGTTGCATTTTTGCACTACAATTTTATAGAGGGTAAGTTCAGGGCCCCCAGTTCTCATAACTATGTAATGTTTCTATGATAACTATTAACAATTTGTGTTTAATTCTATATTTTTTTCATTGATGATTCACAGTTTATCAAATAATGTAGCATAATTGTGTAGTGTTTGGTTCCTAATATAATAACAACCATATATTGGTCACACTGTCTAGGAAACCATTCAAAAAAACCATGTTCCTTTTCAAGTGAATAAAAAATAGAAAATCAATATCATTATAAATATATTTTTAAACAACCTAACACTCTTTTCTATCATCGTCATCGACTAGTATCTCATCTATCATACACCATTCCACATTCAATCCTTAATTTAGCGATTTATCCCTCATATAAATAAAAAATCATAATTGTTTTCTTCTTAATGTATTTTTAGAGGTGACTCTCGCATTCAATAATTGATAATTCCTTGATTCCTTCCCTATCATTTGGTTTAACCCATTTTGACTATTTTTTGGAACATTTCAATGATTTTTATACAGTTTCAATTGTACATTATTGAACCTAATCTACTATGTGATATTATATTAGTGGATGTTTATGAGTATATGTTAGGTGGTCATGAAGATATTTTCTAAGGTCATGTGGGTTTTATTATGTGTTTGATGTGTGATTTTTTGGAAAAAAACATGACCTATATATATATATATATTCATATCATATCCTTAATCATTATAGTTGAACCATGCAATGGACTTCTAGATGTATATTATTAAGTGTTGACTTAATCCTGACAACCACATAAGGTTTAATTGATTTGTAAATAATAATAGAAAATTAAGAGATGGACCTAGTGTTTCCTTTAACATCAACCAATTGCTATTTATATATTTATTGATGTATAAAATATAATCTAGTATCGAGTGAACATACTTATAATGAGATCCCTTAAATTATTATACATTATGAGTAAATAAATTAATTTCCCTTTCGTTTGAAATTACTTGGTTTAATTCGATTGATTCTTGTTTTATTCTTATATACATGGTTTCTAGTGTATATTTTCATTGGGAGTATTCATGGGACTATTTTTATATTAATTCTTTGAGAAATCCCCTAGTATTTGATAGTGAATATACCAATCTAAAATTCCTTTTATCATGCTTCATAGATTTGATAGTTATCTTAATGATTATAAATTCCTTGAATATGATTTTGTATTTATAATTCATCTTATTGACAAGAAATGACATAATTATTCTCCTCAGAATCAGCTTTAGAAAGCTAATATCTTCTATGGAGATCAATGAAAATGGACTTATATTGTAGAGGGTATTGTTGATACTACGTATCACCAATGAACCATAGGTCCTATCATTGAATATTTATTCATATTTTTTGAATAATTTTATTATTCACATCATAATGTAGTTATGCATTTAATGTATAGTTTTATATAACAATTACTGATGGAATACTACGTAATACACAAACCATTCTCTATCCACTGATCATTCGTGTGTTGAATTCATTGGTAATGATGTGGAAAATAAAAAAAGTCCCTATAATTGATAGATGATCTATTTAAACTAAAATAAATCTTTGGATGTTGGTCTCATCTTGGAATCATTACCAATTTATGTATATTCCCCTCTTATGTTCAATTTTGTAATGTTTTTGGTTTTTAATGTATGTAATCTACCCACAGGGGATTAATAATTTATTTACGAATTTCTTGACATGCTAATAACATCATTTTGATGTAACACGGGTTTTGTTACTTATTAAAAGATTCAAGGATTTAGGTTTCACAAATATTACTTGGATTCTTGAGGTTTTTATTACCTTCAATGTTATTATTAGTATAATTAGAGGTTAGAGTCTCCATTGGCTTATTCATAGACCATTTCCAATAGTCAAACGCTAATAGAATGTTTTCATGAAATCATTATGTAATGTAGTGAACACTAGTTTGGGAACGATTTAGTGATCTTGAGGAATGTTATGTTATAATAATTAATCTAATACTTCCATGTTATTTTTATTATCTAATTGATTTTTTCCCATCGACAATTATTAAGAAGAAATTTAATTTCATTATATTTTCTAGATATGGATGATTTTTATTTATAAAAATGAACAATTATTGTTCTATTAATATGAAATAATTTTATAATTATTTTGTATCATGTTTAATATTTTATACATATATTATATAATTATAATCTAATACTATATAAAATTAGTAAAATGGTAAAAATTAATGACATGAATTCCATTTATCATTCGTATTATCACATGGGACATGAAAATATTAATTTCTTATAATAACTAGAATATGATGAATCACTATATTTGAATGATTATAATTACATAAATTTATATGAATCATTCTTCTTATGTAATACTATCCAGTATAATAATAAATAAAATGGAAATTTGTCAATTATTTATGTAAACATATATTAAATAATATATTTGGCCGTATATATAATGTAACTAATGGTGAATTTGAGTTATTTATTAAATTTTACACACCCCTTCAAACATTAAAAGCGACTTTATATTAGAAATTAAATGTATCAATTCTTCTAAATATTCAATTTTTTATAAAATATATTAAGAATTATTAAAATTACAAAAAAACATTTGACACGATCCAAATTAGAGAACACTAATATAATGAATTATGTAACTGTATATGAGAATGTTTTATTGTATCAACACATACTTCATTTAGTACACAACATTTAGTACACTATATAAGAACGGTTAGTCAATAATGATTGAATAAAATTTGTTCGAGATTGTTTAGTCAAATACAATTCAAGAAGACATTATCTTTTGGTTTTATATTTATATTATACTCCCTACATAATTTATAGTAATCATTGTTACATAAAATGTTATTCAGAATTAACCACAATAGATATTGAAATTAAAGAAATCACAATTTTCCTTTGATGCTTTTTTTCTGTAACAAATAATAAATATGATGACTTAAATAGAAATAAATTTAATACATGTAAAATAATTCTTATTATGATTATTATCCTTTTATAATGTGGTGTTACTATCTCTATATTTCATCAATTAAAAAAGTTATTGTTTCAAAACATGTTTTATTTATTGAAAGTGGAATTATTAGATAAATAATTTGTGGGATTAAATTTGAACAATTATAATTTCATGAATATTTATATGCTGGTATTCCTGATAGATATGAGTAGAAATTAAAAGGGTTATATAAAATGAACTCACACTTTATAAACATTAACAAAGATGGGTTTATACATTTATCAACAATACAAGATATATATATATATATATACAATTTTGATTAAAATATTATCATATTTATAGAATATTATTAAACATCATTGAAAGAGTTTATTTCATACTATTTCAAATAGGAATGCTTAGTTTTTCTATGGATTAAATGATCATGAAAATTTGGTCCAACATTTCTTCCATATAAATGTGGAAAACTTTCACCCCTTAGGTTGATGGTGTAATATTCATGAGTATAATGGTAATATGGGATGTCAAACATTCCTTCCATGTATTTTAAATTGGTTTTCATTTAATATTTAGATCTTTTTAAAAGATTACACACTTCATTTTTAAACTAATTCAAACAAACTATCAGTATGTACTCATTGTTTGGTTACATCAATAGATTTCTTTTCCAGATGAACAACTTCTATAAGAGAGGAAGATACGTCACACATCATTGGAAATAAATGGGAACATGTAGTGTCTCTATATAACTTTATTAGAATTGTGGATATGTTAATCCTATGGATTAATTTAGAGAGTCTTATGGTTGACACCCCTAAACATCTTCGACATATCACAGAAGACAACATTTTCATGTCAAATAAGGCATTATAGGGTCATTGCCTTCATAAAACCTGGATGGCCACAAGAGGTAACACATTATTGTAAAATGTGGAATAAAATTATCATTATATAATGTATAAATGTATAATTTCTAATTTCATACAAGGAACATCACTAGTACTTTCCTATTACAATGACATTAGGAATCCTATGTTCATCACATTGGGAAGGGAAGAATATTATGATCATCCCCATTGGAGAGAATGAATGGATAATATGCTCATCACAAATGTTAATTATGATTATCAAATAGAGAATATCATGCTTTTCAAATGAGGTATGAACTCTTATAGGGAATATTTTGTTTCAAATGAGGCAACTCAAATTTAAAAAATATATTTTTAAACTCATTAAAAAGAGATAATGTTATTCATCCTAATGAGTTATGAGTTAATGGTCAAACCCATTAGATGATTTAGTTAGATTTATGGATTTTAATTTTGATTGATTAAAAAATATTGATAATGAATTTGATGAATGAGATTTGGTTTTGAAATCAAAATGAGAAATGAATCATAGTTTAAAAAAATCCATGATTTTGTGTTCTATTGAATTTAGAGTTTTTTGATTTACCCATATTAATTCTCCGAGTATGGTATGACAAGGTCCAATGCCAATAGAATACCATTTTTGGTCCAATAATTCCCCTCTTTTACATGGATATGTAATATGTATAATTAATTACTCGACTGGCCTAATAAAATACTTAATTATAATTGTTCAAATTTAATAATCCTCATGTACAAATGAAAATAGTATTTCATTTAATTATTTTTTACTCATCAAATATTTTAATACATTGTCATGAAATTGGTAAAAAATAAGGTATTGATAATACATTTAGGAATGCTGAAACCATAATGATGATATAAAAAAATAAAATGAATTCACTAACACACACATCCCTTAAAAGTACATTACCTAATTTATTGGATTATTAACCCCTAATTCTATTCCAAAGAGAGTAAGAGAGGTAGAGATATATGATTTCATAAACTAGTAATATTATCCTAGGGAAATATCTTGTAACGGAATAACATTATATACAAGGAAATAATCAATTATCCCCCTATAGAAGAAACATTTTTATTTACTTAAAGGTAATGGGGTATCCTTTTAGAGGCATTAATTACATTATGTTTGACAAAAAATGCTACCTAGACATTCTTGATATCCATGATCCAATTGATGTATAACCCCAACATAATTCATAAAAATAAAAACATGAAATATCTTATCACTCGCGCTTACATTCTGAACATAAGATAGATGATGTGGATCATTAAACGTTGATTTCTAGTAGTTTTACTTTGAAATGTTCACATATTCATTGTTGTTTATTTTTCACATATTGATTGTGGGTTTTAAAACATAAAAACTAATGGTACAAATTTCTATTTCCCATTTTCTCTTACAACTAATACATTGATCAATAAACTAATTCGTAAGACATTTATATCATAAATTTAATTATAACAATGTGAATCATGGTCATCCTTGGTAATGATTCCAATGAAATTAAATTATATCTTATTTTCCAGTATTTAATAAAACAACAACCAAATGGTCTGGTAAAAATTATCTGAAATCAAAAAGTAATATTTTTTATATAAAAAAATTACCATGAAATGTGGACATTAGATAACCCGACACATGAATTTTGTGGGTTTGTCCTGAATAAAAACATAACATACTAAAAAGGAAATTGACATCAACAAAATTAATATAAAAATTAAAAGTATCAAGTTAATTAATGGGGAGTAAATGATTCACGTTTCACTTAATAAAATTCATCAAATCCCAGTTTTTTAAAGAATTCAAGACAACTTGGTTTTTAATATTTTTAATTTGAATTTACCAATCATCTTCATTTTTTAATTTATATATAAATTCATTTTCTATTTAAATTACAACTGTAACATAAATCTCCTTAAATTGATTTATAGTCATCACATATGGTATAAATTTAAATGACGTTAGTATTATAAATCAAATAAAAATCCATAAAATATTTTTGAAAAATTTTCACTCCCCAAAATTTATAGTAAATTTATGTGGAAGAAAAATATAATGAATAAAACACCATGATTATCTTTTTGAATGATATTTTTGAGAATTCTAATATCTACTTCACAAAAATAGAGGATAAAATAAATTCTTAAAGAAATGGTTATTCTTGACCCTCTATTATAAACACCATTTTTTGGAGGGCATTCAATAATGAATATTGAAGGAATATCATGATCCGTTTTTCAAATTACCATGAAAACAACAAAAAACATATCTATTTTCATCAGGCAATCCCTTTTAGTATGGAATATTCTTACCCATATTCATATTTTTTGTATTCGTTAAAAATACAAATGGTAGTGTTGAAATAAATAAAATAGGCTCTTAATGTGTCTCTTCCCTAAAAAATATATTTTTGGCTTCTAGGGGTTATTATTAATTCAATTTAATTATGTGAATCATGATTATTTAATAATATCAAATGTTATTGAATAATTATAAAAGTGAATTTTTATCACCATAAGATTGACGAGATAAAAATAAAGTTCTAGGATAAAACATTCATGTGATTCAATCATGAAATATACTTATGAAAAGAATAGAAATACTATATTTTTTCTCTACAATGAGAATATGTAATTTTAGAAATCAGCCTTTAAAATTTACCATAAAAACAATGAAATAATGAATATTTCAAAAAAAATTGTTATGTAATGTCTCTTAAAATATTAATTTCTAAATAGTACCCATATTTATGAAATCATGTTTTTTCAAATTGAAATCCCCATGTTAATCTTTTCCTATTCATTCTCCCATTTTTTCATTCAAATTTATTAATAAAAATAATGTATTTAATATAATTTTTATCATATAATTTTTATTTTATCTCCACGATCATTAATTAATGAAATATTTCAATTCTTGGGTATGAATTTTACATTTCAAAATGTAAAAATGTAAAAATATGAAATGTAGGGGGGTAATTGAAAACCCTAAAATTCGATGTAATCATTTTCTATAAAATTTATGTGTTATGTTTTATGGCCTTGTATTATAATTTTCATTTTTGAGGATCCCTTAGTTTTATTTAATGTTCTGAACATAAATTTTATGTTGTGAATTTCCCACAAACGGAATTTTTGTTTCTTATATAATACATGAATTTTAAACAATTTTAAACATAAAAATAAAAAAATACTCATTTGAAAGTGCATTACATTTTAAAATGAAATATTAAAAATTTGGGAAATTGGACCTATACATAGAAATTGAAAATTTAAAACTCTAAAAAAATAATTATTCCTAACATGATACCTTTTGTTTAACATAATTCACTTGACCATACCTCATATCTCATATGATGAGATATTGTAATTTTTTTACCTCGTTAGAATCCACAAATAGCCTGAATGATGGACTATTCATATATATAGTCCATTTTCCTTCCACTAAATAAATCTTTACTCATAATTATTGTATCATATTATTCAAGCACATTTAATTGATCCACCACTATCTATTTAAAAATTATAAACCAAAGTTATGTTCATTTGACATCAATATATGATGGGCCCCTTCCAATATGGTATGATCTTGTGGTACTATATCCTTAGATATATTATGTATCAACTTCTATTTCATCAATTTAATAGTTCTATATTATTTTTATTGTACCTTACTGGTCTTACAAATTTTATCAGTTACAATATCGTATTTGGCTTCAGGTATTATACGCATTATTGACCATTGTCTTAAACATAATAACTATTCATCACACTATAAGTATTAAATCCTACTAAATCTCTACCAACTGAGAGTAATATTTAGACCCATTATATGTCAATTAATAATTATATAGGTTTTAGGAATAATCTTCCCATTATTAGTGTATCCTTCTGTTATTTCATGTATTTCACTATGAATTCCCCCCAAAAGTTAGATTTATCCTTTTTAACTATTATATATTATTGTATCCCTCAAAGATATTTCCCTCATGAATATTACAACTAAATTAGAAACCATTTTTAATTTTATTTTCTAAGATTGTTATTTTGAATGTAATATATGTCACAATGTTTTAACTTTCATGTAGATCCTAAATTTTAATGCTAATTTTGTTGTATTTCATATTTTTTTTAATTTCAAAACCACACAGTTATTGTTAGTTATTGGGAAATTATTTTGAAACCAATGCTAATAAATATTTTTTGACTGGAATGCTTCTAATATCCAAATGAAAATTATTATTTTATGCTATCTGTTTCATGAAATTTTTGTATGTCATTATGTTGGACAGAGACTCTCACAATGAGATATTAATTTTTTTTTTATATATTAATTAAATTTGAGATTTTTTAAATCAATTTTCCCATTTAATAGCCTCTCTATGAAATATAGGCATGTATTTTATGATTATGGTTCTTCTATTGCATCTTTCTTAGATAATTTATCATTTCTAATGAACCCTTTTCATGATTTTCATTTAACTATTTCTAAATTTATCAAAATTTTCTTCAATATTTTATCAAATATTTATAGTTATAGACATTTTTTCCTCTTGGGTTGACTTATGGGTTTCGTGGTATTATTCCTCTTAGTCTATGATAGAGATGAGGAAAATTATTTCTATATTGAAATAAAATGATTCTGAGGGAAGCCTTTGTTTCTATTTAGTATTAAATAAACTATTGATAACTTCTAATTAAATTATTTTTTACTTGTTGTTAGTTATATAATTATGACCATGATGTTATTCATGAATTCATCCATTAAGTAAGCAAAATAATCGATTTGGAATTTTATTGATTCTCCTTTTTGATATATATGAGATCCTTCTTTATAACATTTGGATTGATATCACGGTAGCAAGAAACCCTTAACATTATTTTATGGATTATAAGATGCATAATTATATTATTTAGTGTATCTTATATAGGGTTGTGGTTGTACCATCATGGTATTTATATTTTTGGTATGTAATTTCATTTTTACCACCCCAGTGTTTTTTCTATAGACCTTGTAGACATGTCTTTATTGGGGTTCCATCATCCTACCACTAAAAATAATTACTTCAAATATTTTTTATTTGGATGATCCTTTATTTTGTAAATATCCTCATATATGATCCTCCTTCTACGACACCTATTATATAATTATTTCCCAAAGATAATCCTTTGTAGAGCATATGAATTTGACTTAAAATTTTAATTCCATTATTCTATCAATTTTTAATTAGTTTATTGAAATTATCCAATGCAATATAAAGTGATTCTATATTGCAATAATAAAAATATATTGTAAATAAAATATTTTATTGATTTTGATGTGGAATATAATAATGTAAATAAAATTATTAAAACTCATCCCATGTCATGATGGAATGGTAAAGAATGATTTATAACAAATATCATACTCTATCCCTCTGATTAAAAATATTGTAAAGGGTAACTATACTATATTATTAGTATTTTATAATTTAATGTTGTCAAAATGATCCAAGGAACTTTTGAAATGTTTGTTTAGGACGATATGTTTTATTAAAAACTGAATGGTATTGAATTTCAAATGGATAATAGTGTGATTGATTGTGAAATGGATGGGGTGACCCTGATGGTACCTGAATGGATGGATAAAACCCCATATTCGATACTCACCTATTATCTGTGATGGTTCACTGCCCCCAAATAACAATTCTATGCATCTACCACTACTATATCCATTAATTAAATTCCACCCATTGAAGGAAATTTGTGATATTTGTTTCTATATTTTTTGCAAGAGAGATTATATTCATTAATATATTTAATGCCTTTTCAAATATAATTTTCACAAATCAAAGATAGATATTAAATTCACATCTGATGAACAACGAGTATAAATTACAAAAAAATTTGGAAAACAAATAAAAAGTCATAGATATACCTTATAGATATCTATAATAAAATGATGCACAACATTTGGTCTCTAATAGGAAATTTTCTTTAATTTAAGGCTACATAAAATTAATAATATATATTTAAACTCAAACTAACAAAACTAAATGATAAACATTTTAGGTGGAGAGTTAATGGGAAAACAGATGATTTAATGTAGGTTTTATATTTTGTGTTATAATGTTACTAGTTAAGGTTTTATAACAAGGCTTTTAGAGAAAGGGATTTTGTTTTATAATTAAATTAATGAAGAAAAAATGTTTTGTAATTTTCAAGATTCTATTTGTAACAATCTGAGAATTTATTTTATTTTATTTTCAATTAGATTTAATGTTATTTATATTTTTTTCAGACATGAGAAAATAATTTTTTCTTTTAGTACATGTTACAATGTTTTTAGCTTGTATTACACATAACAAAATGTTTTTCTTTTCCTACACGATATACGGTGTTTAAATTTCATTACACACAACACCGATTTTACATGAAAAATCTCATATAATTAGAATATAATTATTTAATATAATAGATAAAATGTAGCCAATGAAATTGGGGGGGGGGGGGGGGTCATTATGATTTAATAAATTATGAATACATGGATTAAACATGTCTATATAATCCATTTTTTGGGGACCAATAAATTTTATATAAAAAACTATCTGAAAATTAAAGTATTTTTTTTCTAAAAAACAAATCATTATTATACACAATGTGTTTTCCTAAACAAAATGAACAAAATTTAGTGAATTATTTTAATTAAATTTTTTTATTGTATATATTAAATAAACTATTTCAAATTTATGATATTATTTGTCTAAACAATATACTAGAATAAATTAAATTTTATGCTTAAAACTATATTTCCCTAAAAAATGTTTTAACTTTTTAATGGAGCAATTATTTTAAAACTAAATTATCACACTTTTATAAGAAAAATTAGATAAAAAAATATATTTTAAAAATAAAAATAAAGATATTATCTTAGGTTGTTTGTTTTTGATTCCTTAAAAAATATTCATTTTGGATGAATACTAAAAGAGTAGTTTATTTTAATTAAAAATATGCATTTATTTTAAATAATTATTAAACATAAAATATATTTTAAATTGGATTTAATATTAAATATGTTTACTTAAGAATAATTTATCATATTTATTTCATTGAAATCAATTTCATATTTACTTTTGATATTAAAATTATGAAAAAAAATTGAAAGTTTTTCTTCTAAAAGCCCATATTATCTTTAGGTTTGTGAGAATGATTTTAAAATGATGGTTTCAAATTATATAAATAGAAATTGAAAAAAATGTATCCAAATTTTGAATAACCATAATTTATATTATCAGTCTATTTGAAATTTATTTTTTTATAAAATAATAGTTAGTGTAGAAAAAATAAAGTATCATGGTTTATGATAAAATGGGTTCTTGGGGGGGTTGTTAAATAGCATATTTAAGTTAAAATGTTTTATAAATATGAATAAATTTTTTATAAATATTTATACCATTACACCAACAATGTTTTTAAAGGATCAATTTTTTAACCATAAAACATTAAGAAAATGAAGAAGCACTGAATACTTTTAAAAAAATACATTGTGTGTGCTTTCCCCCACGTATAAAAGTCGACCCCTCTACTTCCATTGTTACCCCATCACAGTTATCATTATCATCCAATAACGAACTATATCATATTAAAAAATCCCTAAACACATCCTAGAATCCTTATTTATGGTAGATTGATAGCATATTATGTATTTATGGAAAACGTAAAATGAATACCATATAAAAAAATAATGATATTTAATGATAATGATTGTTTAATTTATTTATTCAACATCTTAAATTATTACTACAAAATTATTATATAATAACATATTTATAATATATATAATTAGATGTTGTTATATTTTTTTAATAACATACAACTATATCCACTTTATTCAAATATTTTAAGAAACTATCATTTAAGTTTACCGCATACTTCATCCACACAAGTAAATGTCATTTGATTGTTCATTACCACCTCTCAATGATAGACTTAATGATATATTTATTGTTCATATATGATATATTTTATAATTGTGATGTGATTATTAATTTTTAATTATTATTTCAAAATTACCGTAATGTTATCCATGATTAGGAATACGATAATGTAGCTCGTGTGTACGGTACTCCACCACCTCATGAATCGATTTGATTAGCTCTTATTTTACATGGATATTATTAATGATGAATTTATTTAAAATAATTGATATATATGAAATAAAAATAATTATTTCATGATAATATAACCCATTTAGTTTTATTTCCTTCAATCCTACAATAAAATATAAATAGTGTTCATGCATATATACGACTTATCACCTCCATAAATAGTGTGTTTAATTTCCTATGATTAAATTTATTTGACGAATATACATAAATAAATTTTAAATATATATGATATTTATATCATGGTAAACTTTATGGATATTATAAAACCATGATTAATGAAGTATGAAATTTTTTAAATCAAAACAAATATAAAAAACATAGTGATTATCGCCCAAAATGTGAAATTACGTGAAATTATTAATAAATATGCGATAAAAAGAAATAAGAAATACATATAAGTTATTATATATATGAATAAGATTATTTAATTTATGTATAATAAACATATATTTATTATAAATGATTTTTGAATGTGTGTGAGTGAATTTGGGATTTAAGATAAGGAATTTCATTGCAAATTCTATTTTTTTATGAGACACATGGCATGTTTACAACATTTTTCCTTTATCTATTTTACATAATTCCCATGAATTTATTTTAGGAATATTATAATTATATATATGGTTATTTATATATCTATGTGATTATATCGCTTTTATGACGATTATGTTTAAAAAGTTACCAAATGGGTAAGATATATTGGCCTTGATATGACTTTTTTTATGACATATGATTTTGATATTAACATATATTATATTAAAAGAGTCATATAAAGACCCACTGAAAAGATATATAATTTATTTATTTATCCACATGGTATTTGTTGTTCCATAAAATAATATTCCTTTATGGTTCATTTGTTTCCATCATTCTAATGTAGTAATGATTTTATGTTACACTGTCATCATTTACGGGGGTTGAATAAGATTTTGCATCAAATAGTAAAATAATATTATACATATCTTAATAAAATATTATATTCTCCTATACTCTAGTTATTCCAGGAGAGTACATGTTTTCCCATCATTTTCCGCTATATATGTACATCATAATTAAAATAAAAATGTTTTTAATAATGATAATTTTTACGCTAAAGCCTATTTTTATTCCATAACCATGATTTTAAACAAAATTGCAAAAAAGGATTATAAAAAATTTAAAATTATTTATTTATGAAATTTTGACCCATTAATGAATCTTTTAAAAATGTATTTAATGGAATCATCCTGTTGTTTTTTATGCGATGTAGGTTTGGGATTTACCAAAATTTAGAATGGATTTACTGTGTAATGTATAAATTAAATATTATTACACATTGATCATTATTTTCAATTAATATTCCTTCATATGTTTTCAGGGATATATTAAAATAATATTTTTTTTCTAAATTTCATATTTTTTAATGATTTATTTCAAAGTGGAATGTATAATTTCCCCAAGATTTGATTAATTGTTCAATGAAATTCAATTTCCATCTATGATGATATCCTTTGGTATAATTTATTTTTATGGGTTTTATGAAATAAGGACACCGTTATTATTTCTTTAATGAATGGTTTATCATTATTATGAAAAGATGGTTATGGAACCTATTTCTATTCCATGGGATATAACATAAAAAAACTTATACAAAAAATTAATTTTTTCATGGGAATTTCTTTGAAGAATTGATGAATTGATTATGAAACCTACCTATTTTACATAGGTTATGATATTGGTGAAATGTTTAGGAGACCTTTTTTATTTTATGGGTTATGATATAATGATTTTTTTAATACTTTTTTCATCCATATATATAATTTACATTATTTAATACTGGCTGTGTTAAGAAAATGATGGGTGGAACCAACATCTCCCTCCAATTAAATAGTTAAATATTTATATCTCATATGTGAAATATGTTAAACATGTATATGGGATTATTCTACTATGTGAAACATGTGTGTCATAATAACCTGTTGTAAATAGATGTGTCTTGAAAAAAAATAGTAAAAAAGTGTGTCTAGATCCCTAATTGGAAGGATATGATAAGTCCTAGTCCAATATGTTGATAGTATTGGTAGTTAATACTTACATGTGAAACAATTTTAAACATTTATGATGGGGATAAAATTTTATGATCATATATTGATATCTATTATTTTTTACATTATTCAAAATTTATTCCCATCCATTCTTATTTTATTCATTCCCCATGATATGGAAAATGGTTTAATGAAGTGTATGCTTTGAAAAAATACTAAATGGGAAGATAAATTTTGGGAAAGATGAATTTTTTCCACCAGATTAGATGATAATGAATATGAAATATTTTCTAGAGGATGTGATTGGGAAATTAACAAAATATTTATGAAAATTGAACAACAATTTAATTAGATTTTTAATATTAATGATCTAGGATAATATTAATGTGTCATGGATTGCAATATAATATCATGATTTAGAAATCCTATAATTGATTATCATTATTATTTACTTTCCCATTATTATTAGAATTTGTCACAATATGATTTTATGTTTTAGTAAAAGGTGGAAACCAGATGGAACTGGATTAGAATTGATGTTGATGGAAAATATTCTAATGATCATACAATCGGATGATAGCTGGAGTGAAGGATATTATAATTATTCCTAATTAGTAATCACAAATCCTGATTAATAATCATAACCTTAATAACTGTTGGACTCACTAAATAAAAAGAGGATATAATTTTCTCAATGTTTAGGTATTGGATATAGTGGAGGAAATTATATCCCATTTCATACATTTTAAGAATTTCCGAAGAAGCACTCCAGTGAATATCTCAAACAAATGAGAAGATGTTTTCTATGTGGATAAAAAGAGAATAGGTTATGAAATTTTTAGAAAAAATCGGATTTTTAGTTAATATAATACATGTAAATATTGGTCTTACGAAATTATTATCTTTATATGAATGACTTTAAGATGATACTTGTGGGAATTATAAAAATATATGTTGTAAGGGGGATCTGATGAAGAGAGTAAATATGGTTTATGATTAATGATTACCCTAATGAAAATGTCAAAAATAAAAATAAAAAAGTAAAGGAATAAAGTATTAGGGAAAATATAAGGAAACCAATTTTATCTATTATGGATGATATTAAACAATAAATGTGTTTATGTATTATAATTTAAGACTAATATTCTATTAATATATATAAGGATAATTTTTTGAGGTTTTTAATTATCATTTTTAAAAATATGTTATATGGTAATGATGAACTAGTAAAATGATTTAATATAAAGGTGCCATTTTTATTTAGGGAATATAACCCTTAATATGATCGAGATATTGAGATATTTTTTTGGGATAATGATATATTTTATATGAATATGAAAATTAAACAGTAATGAATACATTTGTAATTGATAATTATTTTTTCTATGAAAGTGGATTATTAAATATTTGATGGATATTAAATAATTTTTGGATTTAATAAATAAATATCATTATATGTGTTTTATTTGGGGAATAAAGAAGCATTTATTTGTTGAATATGGTTCATTTGTAATTCAAGTTATTAGTATGTTTCAATAGAATATATTTTGGTGGTATTAACTAGTTTTGTATGTGAAAATTAAGAGCCACTTAATCGTATATGGGTATTTATAAGATTTTCATTTCTAAAATTTTGTTCCCTTATTTCAAATATTTTGGATTTAAATCATTTGGAATATTCATAAGGTTAACCATTTGTGGAATGGTCTATATTGAACATCATATGGGTCATTAGATAATAATATATTACATTTCTATAGGAGTATTTAACCATATTGAATATCATTCGTTAACCAATTTTTATGATGTTTAATATTGATAAAAGGAATGAGTTATCATTTTCTTATTTGATATTATTATCTTTAGGGATTCATGAAAAAAATTCAAATTTTTTTCATTATTAATGGGATGGAATTAAATTTTATTAAATAATGACAGATAGATGACGGTGTTCTTATAAAATTGAATGATATCAACTATGTATATATTCTCATGATAATTATCCACCTTTAGTGAAAAAATCCAAATATATAATGTCATCTGGTTATCATCATTTTTGATCATATAACAGAATTAATTCACACCTATTTGGTTTTTTGGTCATTAAAATAATATGAATCACCCTTTATAATATGATCAATGATCTCTATCACTATTTATAATTATTTATTCATCTCTTCCAGGTCTAAATCATCATTTCACACCTATGTTCTCCAATATGGAAACCATCCTACAAGTTACATCGGGTATCCTTTTGGTTTCCAAATATTTCTATTTATGTTGGTTTTTATTCATTTGTTTTGTGTTGGGTCAATGAAGGATTATAAATTTTTAATCCTTTTATGAACAAGAATAATTTATATTGATAAATTCATTTTTTGGGTTGTACAATGTAACACCCCATGATTTTTTTGAAAATATTATTTTTAAATAGATTTGAAATTTTCCACATATTGTGTGATACTAATAATTATATTTATACTACATTATAATTAACACATTGTTTATCTAGTCTTAAATGTAAGAATCTCTTTAGCATGGGTATCACATAATACTATGTTTATCTTTCTTTAAACGCAACATGGTGTTTCAAAGATATTTTTTAAACAATAAAAATATTATTATTTAATATAATATTTATCACCTGTACATTCCTAAAATGGGTATGAACAGTATTAAAGGAAATATGAAAATATATTTTTCAAATTTATATATAACTTTTATTTTGAAAACAATTAATTATAAATTAAAATAATGAATATTTTAAAAAATGAAATATTATTCTACAAACTATTCATTATAATAGTTTTTTCTACCATAATAGAATTAAAAAAATTGAATTATTTTACTAAATATTATATATTATATATATTTAATAAACTATTTTACATTCTTATTATTTTCATTCTACAGTAGGGATAATGATAAATCAAAATTTATATATAACATTTTTATTATTCTACATAGTTGTTTTGTGTCCTTTATTTGGAAAACCTATTCTAAAACTAAATATTTGGTATTTTAGAAAATTAATTCTCTAAATTAAAAAAATTATTAAATAGGTATATTAAAATTATCATTAAGTTATTTTTTGATATTTTTCTAAAATGATTTATTTATTGATGAATAGGGAAAGTATACCAAATTTTAGTAAAACTATACCTATTAATTTATATTATTTACAAAGTGAATATTTATTTAGAATTTTATTTAATTTGAGATTTTAATATTATACATCTTAAAACCCAAATTTTTTCCCTGGAATCAATTTCATTTTGAATTGTGATATAAATACATCGTAGAATTTTTGTCATTTCTTCTTTAATACCCACTTTCTCATCACAGATGTGGAATTAATTTTAAATTGAAAATATCCAAGTCATAATTGAATTTGTAAAAATGGATTCTATATTTGTAACTAGAAAAATTTATTTTTTCAGATTAGGCTAACCTTATTTTTATCCAAAATTAATTGTGAATGGCGTTAAAATTAATTACACGATTAAGGTAAAAATTTGTTAGTTACGAGTATAAATTAAATGTTAAGTGAAAAGTGACTAATAAATGATTAATAAATTTATTTGATGGATATATAACATTAATGAAACATATATGGTTCATTAATGTCCCTTTTTTACCATGTGACATATGTAAAACATGGGATCAGTCAATTAATTTCAAAAACACTAAGAGTTTCCTCCCTCGACTTATAAAAGGACACCCATATCCATCCAAATATTAAAATTCTAATTAATATATTAATATTAAAAAATACCGGCCCAAATAACATTCAAACATCACTCCCCTCATCCTAGAATCATTTTTTTGGAAAGAAATCAAACCTTTGTTGGATTGCGGGAAAACATATGGGGAATACATGAAAAAGATTTAATTTTCATCCTCAAACTTCATTATTTTATTTCATTATAAATTTTATTCAAATTTAATTATACCATTAAAATATAATATCATATTTATATTTCATAAACTTTAACATTGTTATGTTAAGTTAATTATTTAAAACAATCTCCACTTCCATCAATTAGGATATGGAATCATCATTCATGTGTTTAGCTGACTCCCACCTCACAAACGAATTTCAATAATTTATATATTACCATGATTTGAGAAAGGACATAATGATGGATTTATTATTTACATATAACATATATTATACTGACAATGTTAATATGATTATCATATTATTACTTTATACATACATTTATATTGTAAATATTGTGCAAATATGATAATGTTGCTCATGTGTACAGCAGACAACCACTTTGTGAAGCGATGTGATTCAATCATGATTTACCTGGAAATAATTAAGGATTGTTTTAACGAAAATATATTATATATATTAAAAAATTACAATCTATAAATGAAAATATATAACATCTACTTTACATTATTTCAACCTTCCATGAACATGTTAAAAACCATCTTGAATACATATGATATACTATCTCTATAATTAAAACATTTAGTTTCCTATCTCAAAATTTTAGAGATTAATATAAATATATATATAATTAATATATAATATATTTATATAATTTTAAAAAATATGGAAATGATGGCTCGACCATCAGAGTATGAGGTCCCGAAAAATTAATAATCTAATCCAAAATGAAAAAAACATTTCTTACCAAAAATTTGTCATTCACATTAAATTATGTATAAATGTGTACTAAAATATTATAATAATACCATATATGGTATGATATATATTAATTTGGTTCTTTAATCTTTTTATAGTAGATTTATATTTTCAAAATGTATTTTTGATTGTGTACAACTAATGTAAATAAATAAGTTTAGATATTTTCATCTCACTTTCATTTTGTTGATACAATTGAAATGTTCACCCATTGTTTATATGATGTTTAGTAAATAAAAAAATTAATTTTAATTATTTTTATTATAATTAATATTATTAGTATATAAATATCCATTCGAGAATATCTCTTTCATTAGGTTATTGTTAAAAAGTTACCCAATTGGAAAATGATTTTTGGTGCAATTTTCCTTCCTTGAGACATATAAATAGGATATAGACCTATCTTCTATTACAATGTGTGTATATATCCCCATTGACATTTAATATCATGAATTAATTTATCCCCATTAAATTTTATGATTCATTTATTAATATTCATTCACGGTTATTATGTTTTAATAATTCAAATGTGGTAATGATTTTATGGTACCATATCATCAGTTATGGGGATTATTTATGATTATTTTATGGAATAAAAGATAATATTGTCCACATATTAATAAAATCATAGATTTTATCCCTCTACTGTTATTCCTTGAAAATATTTATTTTCCCTTCATTTTCCCATTTTTATATCTAAAAAATTCAAAAATAAATATTTTTTGATAAATCATCTTTTCTGGAAGAAAACATTTTTCATCCACAACCATGGTCTATATAAAATTTTCTAAAAATATTTTTCCAAAATTTTGAAATTATTTATGAATAGTGTTTTTAACCGTATATGACTTTTTAAAAAAAAATTAATTTAATAGTCAAGTCATTTTCTAATAAATTATCTTTTGGATTATTTCAAAAATATGAAAGGATTCATTTTATATGATCTCAATGAATTCTCACATCATTGTGACCATTATATTCCTTAAAAATCCATTAGATGATTTCTGTTTTACTTTCAATGATAAATATTTTCAATATGTATTATGTTTTAAAAAGTTTTTCTCATAGTGTATTGGATATTTTCATCAATAAATGTTTAAACGGTCGATCAAGAACATTTTCCATAAAATAAGATATCCTTTGATATATATCATGCTCTACTATGTATATAAAAAATGTATATAAATATTTTTATTTCTCTAAATTCTTTACGGTTATGTTAAAAATAATATTATCAATCCCATATCTCTTCTATAAGTTATACAATGACAGAACACTTGTGAGAACAACTTATTTTCATTAGTTATGTTATGACATATTGATGAATTGATTAAGAAAATATTGCAATTTACATGGGTTATGATATTGATTAAATGTTTAAGAAATCTTTTTCATTTCCTATGTGAAGATATGATGATTGTTTTATAATCATACTGAACACATATGTGTGATTTTACATTATTTTTTTATTGTTATGTTATAACCAAATATGGATTATACCTATATCTCCTTACAATGATATGGTTTAATAATTACATATCATGGGATACAAATTGGAATCATTTAAAAAATATTAATCCAATCAAGGAAACACGTGTCTCCTAATCCACTATAGTAAACTAGTTTTTCCTAATCCACTATGGTATATAGGTGTGTACTGATCCATAGTTGGGAATATATGTAACTCATTATCTAAAATGATGATAGTTTGGCTAGGTAACCATTACATATGAAAATGGATTAGATATTTATGATGGTGACATACTTTTATTATATGAAATTATGGTCTTGATATATATATGACCATTTATCACCATTATAGACCTTATTTACAAATATGACAATGCGTTATTCCATGAATATTTTTTTTACACTTTGAATACTTATTTATGAAAATCATATGTTTTTTCTATCATCACTAACTTTTATTCAATTATTATTACTTAATAATATAAAAAAATTATCTCCTCTATTTTTCGGTACTGAGAATCTGATATCACACTTTACAAGATTTCTCATCCCTATAATATATATAATGGTTTTATATAATGTCATTCTATGAAGAGTACTAAATGGGATGATCTATGTGGGAAAAATTAAATATATTTCAATAGATTAGAATATTTAGTTCGATTTTTTCAAAGGAACTATATTGTTATAGTAATTTGGCATCTGTTTGGGTAATTTTATGAATATTCAACTAAGAAGACATACAATCTATGTATGAGAGGCCTGGTTCTCTATAGTATGTTCTAGTGAAATTATCATATATTTGATTTATCCATATTCATAGTCAGATTAAGGAAAAATACTATCCAATGATCATGTTATTCCCACTGCAATCAAATAATTCCACTTTTAGAATAATAAACTAATTTGTGAAATTATAGACTCTAGTGAACAAATTTCATTTTTATTAGTAATTGGGTTGAATTAAAAAATTTCCATGCATTAGACAATGTAATTATTTTTTATATTAATTTTTACCACTCTATTCCCTAAAATAATTGTCTCCCCATAATTTAAAATGAAATTAATGGGATATGGGTTCTGAATAAAGAATCCAAAATGTTGAAATAATAATATAAACACAATTATCTATAACTCTCCCCATTATAATTACCTTACCTAAAATTAGAGGGATTTATCCCATCATTTTATTAATGAGGTTGTGAAATAATTTGAGATAGATAAATGATTCATTGAATTGATAGAGTATCCATTCAAATGACTCTATAGAAAGAAAACAATGTATCGAAGACTAGAAAATGCTATCCATTTATATCACCAACTTCATCATTTATTTTTAGGTGTCAAATCTACCTCTCGGTGGATTTAGATTAATTTAAATTGAAAATAAATGAATTTGGGTCAATCCTAATTGTCCTCGAGCTAATAAAATCGTGAACCCATAAAAATTCATCAAATAATAAAAACATAAAATTGCACACCGCCCATTTACATGATTTGAATACATTACCAATTATTTGAATCATTTATCATTTCATCACATTTGTTTTCTAATTAAATATTATAACATCATAATTTATTCAATGTATATATTATGTATAAAATTTAACATTATGAATCCTTGTTACCCATATTTCTCTTTCCAGTATAATCTTCTAGACTCTAAAACAATCAGTAAACTAATTCTTCAAACATCTTACATCATGAGTGGACTAATCCCAATTTAAATAAATATCTTCTTTTGTTATTTTCCATAAAATTCAATTCCCATGTTTCATTCCAATAATAAATGATAAAGCATTCAATTGGGAATTTATAATTAGTTCAATTAATAAATCGATGACTTTTATATTACAAATATATACAAGAAACATGGATAAAAATTTATAATATTAGTCCAATTATATAGGGTAATGTAGAAGATATCCAATAATAATAATAAAAATATACTTATTCTCATCACATAAGGCCTCTTCATGCCATCAACTAAGGTTCCCTAAGCACATTTCCTTGGAACCAGTTATAGATGCATCAAATGGGGTAGTCCTAGGATCATAAGATATGACCAATTCGGTTAAAGATAAAAGTGTGGTTTATTATTTAAATTCAAATGGGGATATAACAAAAGAACTCATACAATTTGTTTTAGTCACATGTTAACAACCAATGCCGAAACATTCACTTACACTATTCAAGTAAGCACATGAATATATTTTATATCTAATAAGGGTTGACATATTTTTCAATGTATTATGGAGAATTATTGATCTTTTAGTGAGATGTTTTATTATTTCCATGAATTTGAACTAAATATTTTGTTTCCACATCCCATGGGGGATATGAAAATGTAATGATTATAGGATATATTGACATAGAGTAATCATATATAACATTTTTGGAAATAAAAATAAAATTTAACAACGTTTGAGGTGCACCATTAATGGTTATGTGATTGGAATGAACAACACTGTTTAATTTATTTTAATAAGTTATGATATCTCATAAAAAGTGTGAAATCAAGGGATGTATTGTTGCATACAATTTAGTATTCCTGGGGTCTCTATGTATCATTGAGTGGACATGAGTGGTTTCACTTGGTGATTCCATAATTGGGTCTTACAACTCAGAGGATGCCCAAGGTGAATATGTTATATTTTGTATGCATGAGTGAGGATTAATGAAATATTTTTCATCATGGAATTTCCTAGGGGTAGACATTCACGGATACTCACCATACCATAAATTATGTAAAAAGTAGATGATTGGGAGTTCTTATGCATAAGAGTAGAAGAAATTTATAGTTCCAATCCTATTGTTGATTGGATGTCTTTGGGAATAAGAGACTAAAATATTTGTAATGTCTCTAGAAATTAGTTGATAATTCCAGGTCAGATGGACAAGGGACATATAATTCCTTTATTATCGTTGAATTATGTTTCATCAATAAGGATTGAAACATGTAACAGTGTACTATTGAACACGCATCCTTGGAGTAGCATGAGTATTTGGAATTTCAAGGCATTGACTCACTGTATTGAATGAAATAATCGGAATCATCTTCATGGGTTTTTCGTAGGTTTCTGTTGTAAGAGAAAATATTTTTCATGAGTGTCTGACCTATTGGGAGTAATTTCCATTCATATTATGTAGTATTGAAAATAAATCTCAAATAGAATGCAATACATGATGGACTCATGTGATATATTTTTAACAATATTATCACATATGGAATTCAATGAAAATATTTAATGTTTCCTTATTTATTTATTTACATGTTTCAAACTATAGCATATTTTCATAATTTGAATGAGGATTGGAATTTATAGGCATTGAGATCATGGTAGACTATTATTTTACAAAATACTACAGTGAAATTCATGTTTGTAATTATATGGAGTATTAAAATTTGTTCACTGTATTTTATTATGATTGAAAATTGATGATTTTTGTGGCACTTTGATTTCTATTTATGCATCTATGAGTTGTGTAAAAATTTATTTTCTCTGGAAAGGAATTTCATGACCAATGTATCATTTAGTGTGTCTCCAAAAAATTTTATAGTAAAACATAATAAAACCCCAGAAATTGAGTTTATAGGAAAAATGAGGATCTAATTTTGATTAAAATATCAATATTGGGCCATGTTCCCCATCTACACCCTAAAAATATGGTCAAGATATCATGAGTCTTAGGTCCAATATTAGCCTATAAATAGATGGATGGGAACGATATTGTACAACAAGACATTCAAGGAATTTTTAATTGTACTCTCTATTTTGTGGTTCCCAAGCATGCGAGAACCTAAAATGATTTATATTTTTAAAATCATTGCTACTCAAAATTTTCTGAACCCCCACTATGAGACTTATTTATGTGAGGGAGTTTTTTTTCTCAAAATTCAACCTAAAATTTCAAAAAACTTTGTTCTATGAGCTGTGTGTTTCAAAAAAAAAACAACTGAAAAAATCGCTTCAGCATTATTAAATTATAATTCAAGTTGTATAAGATATTATATCATGGATAAATGCAACGACATTGAATAATGAGAAGATATAAATTTCTTAATCCCTTGTCATACTATGATAATTAGAGTGACCTAAAATGAAAATATCAGAGGAGTTATTTATTGTGAAATTTTCTATTGTTTTATGGATTAAACCTATATGATGACCTCGTGATCCCAAATTTTAATTGAAATATTATATGAATTTTTTTAAGATATATATGGGGTGTGTTTGTTAAATCATGTTTTCCCCCAGATATTTTTAAAGGAACCATAAATCAATTATGGGGAAAATGATCTTGAATTGTAAAAATAATAGTAAATATAGATGAATTAGTCATCAAAATATATCTAATTAGGTTTCCCATATTCGTTATAGAGGGATTGGAAGATATCCATACTGTTCGATAAAGGGGTGGGACGTATTATATAGGGGGAAACATATTGATGAATGTACCTAGGAATATTGGGTCTACCAAATGTGTGAAATGTTATGAGATGATATAAACTCTGTTATTCAATATTAAATTGTGAGGACCTCCATGTTCTATGTATATCATCATTCAATCCTGATACAAATTTTGACTATCCAGTAATCACCGAACACAAACACTTTCCATATTAATCTATTTGGTTAAAAATTATTATCTTGGTTATTTACCATATTGGTAGTATCCACATCATAGGATTGATGGATGATGAATACCTACCCATAGTTAATCAATGGAAGATGAAAAAAATAAAAAGTCAATTTGAATAAAAAAAAATTTGTTTACAATTTTGTGTATAGTAAATGAATCCATACATCCTTATCGATGAAACATTCATGAAATTGTTTAATATATTCTAGAACATAATATGGGGTTAGATGATATAGATACTAAAGAATCACCCATGGGATATGTAGTGCAGGAAACCTAGCTCCCACTAAGAAGTCATTTATGTGAGACAATTTGGAAAATTAGGTTGTTGTATTATATGACACCTAAAAGTATATGAGGGATATATTCCAATAAATAACTCACAATGGATGGATTCTTACATCCGAGGATTCACATATGGGTATTATGATGCACTCATTTTTTATAGGATCCATGTTGAATAGTGGTTATCACCAAACATTTTCCATCCCCATTCTAGACAAATTTTCTTAAATGATAAGCATGTTGGTAAGAACAAGTCACCTTTTTTAGGTATCCCCTTTTAGTTCTTGTGTCGGTGGTTCACTAATAAAATCATTGATTAGAAGAATCCAAACCCTATCTGCCTATAATAAAAAAACAACCATCCATTACTACATTAAATCATTGGAATCTTTCCCCTAAAAACAATGTCAGCTTTAGTAATTTCCATAATCACCGTTACAAAATATTTAAACAAAAATCCTATCCCATTCCCTATGTAGTTGATCATGTACATTTCCAATGTATGTATAGAAATAATATATTATCATCATTCTATTTGAGTTGAGCTGCTAATTGATTATGTCAATTGATGTTTTCTCTAAGAGGTGTTAAATCATTAATGGTTCACCCATGGATTCAGCTATCTTTATTTACTTACACTTTATATATACTGGAGTTTTCCAATAGTGAAGCCTGGTATTAAATTGGAATCTCTTTTTAATGTTCACCCATGAAGTATGTACTGAAAAAACCATCGTTCCCAATGTTAATTCTTTGATCAAGTTATACATTGACTATTTTCAGAGATATATTGCTACCTACCTTGGGGAAATTTGAATGAAACTACTTATCTATGTAGATCCATGGGATGTGGCTCAATAAAAGTGAAGTGGGTGGAATGTTACACCTAGAGATGCACACTAACCAAGGATTAGATATCCTTTGGAGGTATCTACATCTATTGAATGGGCTCCTCGGTCACCTACTTCTTATCATGGTGTGACCTCTTCGGATATGAAACCATATGTAATGGAATCCTGGCTGTGAGAGTGAAGGAGTTTATAGAGGAATCTTTGGTATTGATTGATTCTTCTAGTGTCAACCCCTATAACCCGATACAAATTTACATAAAAACCATAGGATTTAATTTTTTTGAATGAATTTGTGAACATGTAATTTTTACAGAAACACATTAAATAGTAACATATATTGGTAATGGAATAAGGAAATGGGATATTCATAACCAAACCTTGATATTCCATATCTACATTGAAGTTATATCGAATTTATTTACAAAATACATCTATTAGTTAGAAGTAGTGATTTAATATAGTGTCCAAATTACCCATTTTATTGATTGAGTTATTTTGATACTACATTGTAAATTTCAACCAGATCTATATATGGTTGGCTGGTTGATGGTGTGGATAAGGCAGAGACTGATGAGGAGGATTTCTAGGGAGGAACAATGAACTAGGAGCCTTTTGAAGAGGGAATGAAAACCTCATTTACCAATAATTCATGCAATGTATCCCAAGATGAATATGTGTACACATAAGTCACACATGATAATGGGATTTTCTTGTATTTACCTTGTTATTACATTCTCTCTCGGATTTTTGTAAAACATAGTGTGAAAGGAGGTAGGGCTAACATTGAAAAACCTATTTAGAATACACATTAGATGATAGATGATAAGAATCTATAAGGAAGTGACGAAATAGGTTGCAGTGTGATCCCCTAATTATATAGGGGATATTTCACTACATGATGGATGAATACATCCATCCAATCCTATAAATACACCATAATGAAACAAGGGAAGTATCATTCCACCTCACTTTTTTGGTAGTGTTGTCACCTTTTATCATTTTTAATGGGTAATAGCACTCCTTATTGCACCCTTCTATAGAGATTTTTCATCCAAATGTGGATTCATAAATGGCCCCTGATGTAACATCCATGATACAGGTGCCACCAAAAAGTGACCTGAACTTAGTTTGTCACATACCCCAAACACATTTCCCCATATGACAGAGGGTGTCAAAAAGTGGTGGGGGACTCAATTTGATAAGGGGGAAACTATGCCCTCATTGACCAGTTATGTATAATTTAATGAAAATAGTTAACAATATAGGAGGTGGTAATACCATACAATAGATGTAAACAATGAAAAATTTTAGTAATAAAACCATTTTGGAATATATATAACTGATGCACGTGACATGTTTCTAGGAAAGCAGCCAAAAAACTCAAAATGATGAAAATAAAATACTGAAACCAATGTATAGAAAAATAAATAACTCTAACAGCATCATTATCCTCAACATGGTGTCATGCTCTCCTATTCCAACAGTAATTAGGTACCTAATGAAGAAGGGATACTAGCCTTATCTATACTTGTAATCATATAATATGCATGGATCCAACATATGGCCCAAATAGGGTATGAGACGAATCCCAGTTGAAAAAACCAAATGATCTGTTCAAACCTACTTGTGAATATATATAATTAAGGAAATATTAATGAATGGAGCAATAATCTTGGAAGTTCTCCAAATTAAACAATCATATAGTTTTCAATTACATTTATTTGTCTTATTTATTCAATCCATTGAATCATGTAATCATTGGGATCTAGACTGAGCAATGTATCCCCTATATAAATAACAAAAAATATGTCTTTGATGAACATAAAAAAATAGGTAAGACCAACTCCAAGATTGTTCTTTTTCTTGGAAGAAACTTCATAATATTTGAATTATTCTTCAACGACCCACTTGGAAGCTCTCACAGTTTACCGCCATTGATTCCACATAGAATAGATCAAAAACAAATGATCGACTCGATAGCTCTCAAAGTCCATAACCCTTCGTCAGCATAGCATCGATAAACTACAAATGACCATCTAGGTAGCTCCCATGGTTAATATCACCTTGGTCAACATAGCATGAATAAATTATAAATGACCACCTGGGCAGCACTCATGGTCAATAACCACCTTGGACAACACAGCATCAATAAATTATAGACGTCCACTTGAGAAGATCTCATGGTCAATAACTCCTTAGTCAACATATGATAATTAAATTTTAAATGAACACTTTGGAATCTCTCATGGTGAATACCACTTTGGTCAAAATATCATCAATAAATAATAAATTTCCACCTGGACTGTTCTCACAGTCAATACCCATAGGTTTTAATTCTCATATAATCAAATATAAACGACTAACTAGGCTGATCTCATATTCAAACTTCTTTTTTGGATTTTATCATAGTCTAATCCCCCATGGTCAATCATTTATAATGAAACTCACATGGATCATATAATTAATGACTCCATATGAACAAAACTAGGCTTGGAAAACAAGGTAGGCCTCTAATAAATTCTAGACCAAACATATATAAATAATCATTCAAGGGAAACAAATCCACGGTGTATCCCATTAACAAGGTTTCTACCATTACGCATATGAAACTGCCATTTATCAATTAAATAAATCATAGCAGTTGGTAAAGAGGGTTAAATTCCAAATAATTCAATACCACCAACATGTGTATGCATAAATTTAAGCATATATAATCCAAGAAAACACAATAAAATGCACAAAACACTGACCTCTATGTCGTACGATCGACAAACTTGAATGTTGGCACTTGAATCAGACTAGATCGACAAAGATATAACTAATGGTGAAAAACTCCCAACCTAGAATAACTCACAAGAGTGGAGGAATCCAGAAGAATGTCTATAGGGGATTTGAGAACTCACTAGTGCAATTTCAATACACTCGATAGTGTCTCGATCAGAGATTGGATGTAGAATCGTGGGGGTTTCAGATTTCATCTGTCATTTCATCACTCTCATGTATGAACCATAGGGAAAAGAAGACATATGTGGACATAAAATGGGACCCCTATCAGATATATGAAATTAAAAGAAATGTACATTGAATTTTCATTTAACCCAAAAAAATGGTAGTATCCTTAATTGGTACCCATATTAAGTGGTTTTCCAGGTCATCAAACGACCATGAACTCAGCCGTTACATGGCCAGTGCATGGATATATGTGAAAACGGGGTACATGACATGTACACATAATTACATGGCAGGTACATTAGAAAAACATCATTTCATCCATTTTCATAAAAACCAACCAAAAATGAGATCAATGCCTACAATTATGATCTATTTTCTAAGAAACATTCCCCCTTAATGCATTTTATCACCAAATTTCCCTTCTAAGGGTGGTGAAGAAGAATATGTGAACAACTCCGACCAATGTGATTTCACATTCGCCTCCCTCTCCCAAGTCTCATCATGCACTCTCCCATGCTTCCATAGAAGCTTTACCAGAAGAGTATACTAGCCACATAAAACCATCATGTTGTTATCCCTAATCCCAATAGGGTGTTCCTAGAAAGAAACATCTACCTCTAACTCAACATCATCAGGATAAAAAACATTAAATGGTTCTGAAAAGTATTGGCATAACTGTGGGATATAAAAGATGTCATGTATAACCTGGTTCCAATGAGGTAACTAAAATAGTTAAGATACTAGACTAACTCTCCCCAAAAACCTTATACGACCCAATGTGTCTTGGAGATGACTTTTCCTATATCATAATCCTCATTTGACCTAATCTTGGTGTGACACATAGGAAAACATGATCTCCCACCATTAACTCTAGAGTTCATCTCTGTTGATCAGCATAATATTTCTTCCATGATTATATAGTATAAATTCTCTTCCTAACACACTCCACATACTCATTGGTCTCGTAGACAGGATGAGATTCCATCATAACTCCCTCTCCTACCTCCACCCATCATAGGGGTGATTATCATGGCCTACTATACAAATCCTCATAAGTTTCCATCTGAATCCTATCCTAAAAACTATTATTATATAAAAAATCTATTAGGGTTATGTGCCTTTCAAAAGAGCCCGTAAAATCCCAGATGCATGCTTGAATAATGTCCTCTAAAACCTTAATTGTGCTCTCAGACAATCCATTTTTCTAAGGATGGTAAGTTGTTCTTAGATGTACCTATGTACCCAAAGTTTTCTATAGTCCCTTCCAAACATGAGAAGTAATCCAGAAATCCCTTTTTAAAATGATAGCGCATAGAAGCCCATGAAAACATACTATATTGGGGATGTAAAATTACATATCTCATCAACACTGATGTTTTCTTTGATTGCTAGGAAATGTTCATCCTTTGTGAGTATGTTCATAAAAACCCCAAATGCATCATTCACCGAAGGAAAACGTAGTAAAAATGTCACAATATCAATCGAGACATCATTCCACTTCCACTCTGGAAAGGGTATCTATTGTAATAACCATACCAATCACTAATTATCCACCTTCACCTAAAAATTTGTGGAAGAAATCATAACAAAACAACTTACACCCCTCTTCATGTCGGACCACCAATACTGATGATGTAGATCTCGATACATCATGATGACATCATGATATACTTCCCATATAGAAGATTCAAATTATTGCATCATCTCGTCACATATGTCTTCTAACACATATGTTCCCATGAAAATGAAAAACCTCATCCTCACTTATAGTCCTGCCAAGAGTTCGGTCTAAGCCTGACACATTCAGACATAGTACTAGGACTACATAATCAAATAGTTTATCATTATCACTTGATTCAGTAGAGTAGAGGAAACTACTATAGAATACAAAAACTTTTTCCCATATCTATCATGAACCTCCAAATTCATCTCATAGAACAGATCTACAAGATTCCAGTCACTGCTGGTCTCTTGGACTACCTTTATCTGAGTCCCCTTACTCAATGAATCATCCACTAAATTTCATTTCCTAGGAGTGTATGCAAGCTCATAGTTAATATACTAATGGAACCCTACCCCCTTTCATTATTTAGAATTCTGATCTCGCTATGTAAAGATATGTTTGGGGATTTTTCCGTTAGTGTATACTACAAAATTATCACCAAAAGGATAGTGTCTCCAAAATCACAAAGTGTTCTCAAATGAATCTAACTCAAGATCTTGTGTTGGGTAGTTCATCTCATGTGACCTCAACCATTGAGACCCATACCCAATGACTATTCCCCCATGTATAATCATTGATCTCATCCTGATACCTGATGCATCGTAGTAAACAACATAACTCCTTAAAGGATGAATCATAGGATTCTATCCACAAGTACATGGCACCATTCTTAGTCATAACTATCAGTGGTGTTGCTAAGCATGAAATGTCTACAAGAAAGCATCAGTAGTAACCAGCTATCCTGAGAAAACATTGTACCTCAAAGATGCTATTCGGCTGCCCTAGAAAACTACCACTCTAAAATTATTTAGCTCTAATGATACTCTTGACTATAATATGACATGACCTACAAAATGAATATGGTCCATCAAAATGTTTCACATTAAGAGATTATAATAAAACAGATTCTCTCTCATTGTACTCAATATGATCTCAAGATGTATGGCATGGTCATTTCAGTTATGAAAGCACACTATGATATCATCCATGAAGACTACCATAAAGGAATTCAAGTCAGGATGGAACACTCAGTTCATAAATTACATAAAAACTGTTAATGCATTCCTGAGACCAAATAAAATTACCAAATACTCATAAAAAACCTTCTTCGAAATGCCATAAGAGGTAAATCTCATTACCTAACATCCAACTGATGATAAACGGATCACATGTCAGTTTTTTAGAACACCCAGTCTCCTCAAATATGATCAAAGATATCAAAAATCCTCATCTCAGAATATCATTTCATTTATTTCAACTGGTTTAGATTTTGATAATCCACATAATGTCTGATGGTACTGTTAGCCTTCTTCGATAAAAGTGTTTCCAAACCCCAAGGAGAAGTGTTGGGTCAGATGAAAACATAATTATACTACTCCTATAACTTCTTCATGAGATCTTATTAATCCAGCATAGCCATTCTATAAATAGGAATGGACACGGGTGTTGTTCCTGGAACCAGCTCCGTCGGAAAATCCATCTCTTTCTCGAGAGATAAACCTGAAAATACAGTAGGAAAAGAATTCCTAAAGAAATCCAATACATGAAGAAATTTTCATATTTGATGTCCCGTGGTTATAATGATATAATGAAGAAATCTAGGCTATGATTTCTCCACACCCATGATTCTAGGATCATGCTCTACCTTCTTGGACAACACATCCCCCTTGTGTAGAAAGGATCATCTCTATGTTGACATGAAACTCATTCTACATTGATAGAAGTCAACAAAGACCTGAAAAGGATACCAACCAGTCCATTCGGAGCATGGAATTCATCCAAATGAATCTTTATATATACTAATACCTCATTAAAATATTCATTATTTCTATGACAACATCTGTCACAACAACATGCATATCTAGCAAAACATCTATCACAACAACATGAAATTAGTAAAGCACCCTAAATGGAATGACAAGAATGTATGACATGTGATCTCTAAAAAGTGTCTAAGTGATGAATTAGATGGAATACCCCCATCTCATTACGATGAAACCGAAATAAACCATCAATTATATCAACCATATCATCACAAAACAAGAGTATCCCCAATGGAGAAATCATATTAAATCTAACAGTTGAAAAACTATAATAAATAGAAATATTCGAGGTAACATGGATTTTCCTTATACGCGAGTTCACTACTCCCGAGAACAACTTTTTACCAACTATCAATTTTCTTTATCCCCTTCTATTCACTCAATATAGTAGGAAAATTTAGAAAAGAAAAACACCTATGATACAACATTGTAACATCCCGAATATGGGTTCCACCCAAAAGTTCCCCGAACCCATTTCATCACAACACGCCTAAGGATGCCGAATAGAAGGGAGGGACAAGGTTGATAATAGGGAAAATATTCCTTCATTGGTAGAGTATAAACAGTGGAGAAAAAAATAATAAACCATAGTGTAAGTAGTACTACCATACAACTAATACCCATGGTAGAATAATGAGAGTTATAAAACAACTCTAGCATATATATAAATGATGCATTCCAAATGTGTCTAGGAAAGCATCCAATAAAGTCACAATTGGGAAAATAAAATATTGAAACAAAAGTACAGAAATGAAGGTAAACTCCAAAAGTATCGCAAGCCTTGTCTTGGTCCTATTCTCTACAGCTCTAACAACAATCATGTACCTGATGAATATGAGTGATTTCATATATCATTAACTACAATCGTATAATCTTATTGTGTCCAAAACATGACACAAATATGGTGTGAGAAGGACTGAAGTGGGAAACCAACAAAGGATATGTGCCTCACTACATGTGAATACATATATATGGTAAGAGATATACAAGAATAAATATACAAACTAGGAAGTAATCAAAATAAATCAATCCTACAATATTCATTTACACTAATTTACAACAATTATTTCGTCTGTTGAATCTTGTAAACCAGGGGATCTAGATGATGTTTTATCCCTTATTTAAGTTAAAAAGAGTTGTACCATAAAACCATATAAAAAATCAGGTATGATAGATTCTATGATTGTGCTTTAGCTTGGATGACTCAACATAATAATTCAGTTATTTTAAATGACCCAATTAGAAGTTGTTACAGTCTACCCCCTTTGGTTTCACAGGGTATAGATAAAATACAAATGACCACCTGGTATGTTCTATTAAAAAATACCCTCTCTATCAACATAACATCAATATATTATAAATGACCCTATTGGAATCCTTCATGATCAATACCCCTTTGGTCAACATAGCATTAATAAATTATGAATGACCACTTGGGAAACACTCATTGTCAATACCACCCAGGGTCTAAAATTCATTTAATAAAATATAAAAATCCACATAGGTATATCTCATGGTCTAACACCTATTTGGAATGATATCATAGTGCAATATATCTTGGTTAAACATTCAAAAATCAAATCACATGCATCTCATATAATTAATAACTAAATACAATAAAAATAGGGCATGGAAAACAAGGAAATCCTCCCAAAAATTATAATGACCATAAATGATCAATCAAGAGAAACACACCAATGGTGTGTCTGATGGAAATGGTATCTATCCTTAAGCATAAAAAAGTACCCTTTATTAATTAAATAATTCATAGTAGGTTATAATCATGGTTAAATTAAAAATTCAGAAATACTCAAAATTTGGGTATGTGCCACTTTAAGCATATATAACACAATGCAACACATCAAAAGATACAAACCCCCTACCTTGAAGTCATATGATCGATATACTTGATCATTGGACACTGAATCAGACTAGATCTATGTATATCTATAAAACGGTGAAAAAATAACAACCTTTAATAACTCCCAATAAAGAAATAATCAAGAGGGAAGACTATGGGGGATTTGTGAACTCAGTAGTTTGGTTCCAACTCATCTGACGGTGTGTCAATCAGAGCTTAGACAAAGATTTGGGAGGGGTTCAGTGTTCATCGTCTGTTCTTTCACTCTCCTGTATGAACCACGGTGAGAATAAGACATATCTGGACATAATATGGGACCCAACTAAGATATATCAAATAAAATGAAAAGTAAACATTGTGTTCATTTAACCTATATGAAGTGTAGTACCCTTAACATGTCCTAAACTTAAGTAGTCCGCCAGGAAATCACAAAAAAATGTACATGGCCATTACACTGCTAGTACACTGTTGTTCAAAGAATCTCGGTACACGGTGTGTACACATAAGTACACAGTGTATATATAGAAAAAACTCATTTCATCCTTTTTCCTAAAAACCCCAAAATCATTTTCCAGACATGAAATGAATATCCAATTTCTTACACCTGGGGATTCAATCTTATATGTTGCCTCCTACAATGGTGAAGTAAAAAAATATTTCTCTATATTATATATAAATTTTTTTGCACCCATCATTTATCAAAACCAATATGCCTAATAAAGAATTGTGTTTTCTCCACATTGAATTGATCCATACTGAGTTGTGACAATCGAGATATTAGGGTTTTAGATAATTGATAGAACCAGATGATATTGTTATCTTCCTAACGATATATAGCTGGAATAGATACCCATTTAAATATATTCTTAGGATTGTTTCATCATATTTATACCATTAATGTGTAAGGTACAAAAAATCAAAAAATGTGTATGATTAATGTACATATAAATTAATAATTTAGGTGACCAATACAGAAGTAACATGGTTAATTAAGTTGTAAAAGGAGGTTACTTGGGAGTTAGTGATAGTTAAAGAGGTTGGTGATTTAAGATGTCCATTCAAACATGATCCAATTCACATTGGGATTTCAATAGATATCTATTAGTCAACCATGATTCTTAATATATTTCTTGTATAATTGTCCATTTTCAAAGTGATTTAAGAATTAGGATCAAGGATTTACTATATGAAGATGGTGATCCAGAGTTGGGTGTAGGGTAATATTCAAAACATTGTCTCCAAGGTCACATAATTCCATCTTATCAACTATATGATTCATATCCTTTATTTTTTAGTGAGAAAGTGGGATAGTGGAGCACACTATAATCATAGATAAAACAATGTTTGAGATCTCATGGAAAATTATAAGAATCAATAGTTGTGACATTTTGAGGACACTACGTACAAGTCTATATCTATGGGAATATCATATATATATATATGGGAATATTTATATGAAATTTATGATCAAGATGGGAAATAAAATTAGATGTTATTTGTAGTCATACCTAGAGAAGAAAAATTATACCACCAAGATGAAAAATAGTGGAATACTAAAGAATATTTGGGCAGTTTACATCTCATGTTTTATGTTCTATGACAGATAAATAAAATCTACAAATACATAAGGATGATTTCCATAACCCAAAATAAGAGGTATTGAAAGAGATATCTAGGTGATAATAAATTTTCAAAAAAGTTTGAAAATTTATTTCCTATATTGAAACATCAATTGCCAAAGACGGACCATAACTTTCTTTTTGAAACAATGGTGGGGATCCATTTTATGTTTGATTGTCTTCATTTTTAAGTCATGAAATGATGAGTATTAGTTTTTTTTATTCTATATTTTTTAATTTACATATAATTCAAATTAATGAGATGAAAATATATAAAACTTCAATCCCATGTGGTTTATCATCAATGTGATAAAAATATAAAACAATAGGATATCCTAATTAAATGAGATATATAGACATGGTTTGACAGTTTGGGGTTTGGATGTTGTTTTTACCACTAAGGTAACTAATGATGATGATGGAACTGGCTTGATCTGATTACATGAATTGAATTGCATATTAATATATGATACACATATGGTGAATAATTCTGAGGTTTGACCATATAGTTGAGTGTTATGAATGTAGAGAAATGAAAATTATGTCCATTATAGTTTGAATATATGGGAAAAAGAACTAGATAGGTTTATGATTACCATTTAATGTATTAAAACAATGGGTTCCAACTGAAATTTCCTAACCATACTTAATTAATCTTTGAGAGGGGTGGAGGTGAATCAATGATATATATCTCTCTTATGCCATCATTAATTTATAACAAGATTTTTATCCTAATAATGATATGTCAAATATATGAAAATAAATCATGCATACATCTATAAGAACACAAGTATTTATAATGTTCACCGCTCTATATGAGTATCTATGTCCATCAAATGGGTTAAAAATAATCCTATAACACAAAATATAATTTAAAAATCCATTTCAATGAATACAAAAGGTATGAGAAACCCCTTACACTTTTGTAGTACTATGATAAATAAACACGTGTAGGTTATTTTTATAGAATGAATGATTCATAAATAATTGCATAACATGGAAAGGTACTTTCTCCAGTTGGATCCAATTTTTTTTACAATGTCTCCTTATCAGCTTCAATTTATGTAATATTCCAAACTCAAACATTCACATTTCTACCTAGTATTTGTCAAAAACATTATATTTAGACATCACACAGACACACAGTCTAATGGATTAGTTTGATTCCTCTATATAATACCACATTTTGGATAATAGATAAAATATAATACTTTGTAAATTTGGAATCCATCCTTTTTATGAAATAAAGAGTTCATTACACTATAAAAAATATAGGATTTTTTAAATATTAGTTTCAAGGAATCATGGAAAAAATTACATGAAAATTTATAAAAAAATCTTAAAAAAATGAGAAAATATAGTCTATTGGATCATACAAATTACTTTTACTACATCGCATAGGGACATGAATCAAAGGAAAGTGTATGCATAAGGTACAATAAGGGAAAACAAGGGAATCAGTTTCCATGTGTTCTTGAGAAATAAAAATTGGAACATGAAGGATATAAAAAATTCATGATAAATTGAAAAAGGGTCTAACATAATAAAAATAACGTGAATCAAATCATGGAGGTTTGGATAGATTATTCAAACTATAAATTCAATTGTGTATCACTATGGTTTTTCAAAGACGTTTTATTAAAATTACTAAGGTTTCATAATAAGGAAAAATAAATAAACCATATGTAGAGATTACAATCTTTTCCAAATGAAGTATATCGATATTAGTAAATACCCTTCATATTTATTAATTAATAACAGACACATATATCATAATTAAACATTTCATAAATAATATATGGATAATAGACCAAATGAGCTTCATATAAAAATAATAGTGTTTTAAAAAGTGGTTATAGTCAATTTCATTATGTAATTTATAACCCATGGAAAGATAATAATGTAATTTTTTTTGTTAATTAATAGAAAAAATAAATCCTTTTTTCATCAACGTGAATTCCACTAGAATATAAAGAGTTTTTGGTACTCATATCCTGAAAATAAAATCGAATTTCTTGAGTAGAAGTATGAAATAAAGAAAAGTAAAATCCGTAGCATAACAGGATGGAGACATATTTTCATAAAAGGGTTTAAAAAGATGTGTAATTTTTCTCCTATTCATAAAATAATCATAATATAGTAATGGGATAAAATAATTTGGTTTGAAGAACTTATTTTGGAAATTTAAAAAACATACAATGCGAAGATGAAACTCTAATAGAATGTATAAGTGGATATTTTTCATTATCATGAAGAGTAAATACTAAAACATGAGTATTGGAAAAATGTGTGTCTTAAGACACCCTGAGAAGACTTTTTAGAAGGTAAAACAATCCAAGAATCGTGGATGATGAATCAGTAGTGAAATGGAATAGATAAATGTGTGGGAAATTATATCATTCATGGAGTATTTTTTTAATCATTTCTAAATAATGGCCTTGGAAACTAGGTAGTGGTAAATGAATAACCATGGGATTGACCACGGTACCTTCTCTTGGTATTGGAAAAATTGGAAAAAAAGTTCTTATAATATGCCATAAAATACTTCCATCATTTAATATGACTTATTTAGGAAAACAAAATATAATTTTTCAGAAAATAAAATTTTTAATGATAATGGTTTATTTTTTGAAATAGAAAGTAAATTATATATTAGTAAATTTAACAAAAAACATTGAAAAAAAATTTATCAATTAAATTGTAATGCCCCGACCCCAGTTACCCATATATGGTGCATTATATTAATACATTGGCATGATTAAAAGCAATCAAGTCCCGAATGACCGATTAGTTTAGTAGTCTTGGAAAATAGATTACATACATGAATGTTACATTACACTTCATAACATACAAAACAACATAAATAATCCTTCATAAATTCCATTATTCCCTTGTCTTAACCCTGCATATCAATCACAATACACTTCTTGTAATCCTGGGGAAAATAAAACATAGAAAGGGGTGATCTCAAACGCTCAGTAAGGGTAAGAAATACAGTCGAAACATTCATATATAAGCATAAAAATTTAAGGAAATGTATAATTAAAACAAAATAATTTTAAACATGAACTTAAACATAATATGGAAAAGATAAAATGAAATAATTTCATTTAATTATTCACATAGATATTCTACTAGTCGAATAATCATATGCAATATCAATAACTACTTTCATTATGATGGAATGTATAATGCCAGACTATCATAACCACATAGACAAGGACTCGTGCCAAGACTACAAATAATATTTTGTCAAGTCCTTATTCCAAGACACTAGTTTATCTCCTAACACCTACCGATGCATCGATGAGCTATAGCGGGCTCCACCCATCACTTACTAAGTCCAATTCATTCCTCATATGAATAGGTTTAAACATAACATAAACATTCGTATTAAAACTAGCATACAAAATGTCAATACATTCTCCATAAACCATGAATGGTATAAAAATAACACATCCATAGTCAAACATATCACAAAACCTTCAATTGAAGTTTTTTTTAATAAATCAACATCAAATAAGCTTAAAATCGATAAGTGGATGTTGACATAGATTAAAATGATGATTAAAAATTTTTGAGAGAAATATCGTTTTTGTAAAATAATTTAAAAGTCAAAAATTTATAAAGGAAGTAATTAAGAGAAAATTTTTAATCAAAGTTTCCCACACCATTTTGAAACTTTTTAAAATAATTATCATTTCAAAATAGTCATGTGCATATAAATAAATTATTAATATCATTTTGAAAACATGGACATTAATTAAAAAGATTAAGAAAGATAAATCTTTAAAACATTTGATATTCTGATCATGATAAAGATTACATTTCAAAATAATTAAAATCTTCATTTTGAAATCATTTTTATGAAAAATGGACATTGATGATAAAAATGTCCCAGTAAAGAATTACACATAAACAATCTCGGATAATAATGAGATTGAGGAATTAACCCTTACCAATTTGGTAACTTACGAAACATACAACCCATGAAAGAGGTATCATACAATGAATACGTAAATACAAATAAATTAATGTGTATTACAGAAATAATACAATTATTGGTAGTATATACACCACAGAAAAGGTAATAGTGGCATTATGGCATGAATGTCACGGGAATAAGGAGTGAGATGAAAACCCCTTACCTTGCACTTTCATTTAGTCGAGGGTACATTTAGCCTTATGTATAGAGATCGTAGTATGTTATTAAATTATAACAGAACCATATTAATATTTATGATATCATACATGATTAATTTATGTCTTTATAATACCCATTTAATAATAATTTCCATGTTAAATTAACATTTCGTGTAATAATCCCTTTCTTTATCGTACCTGTTTTAACTAGTTACTATTGATTGTATCACTTGGATCATGATTTAAATACTTCCAGAATATAAAACCTGATAAATATATCATATATAATTAGATTATAAATATGTATAATATACATATATATGAAATGGAAAACACCGTTTATGGAGATGGTAGTCCGTACGTACTCATAAACGCTTTTCATATAGTATTGAACGAAAGTAAGTGAATAAGATATATATAAGTACATAAATAATTATATATATATATATATATATATATATATATATATATCGAGTAGCATTATTATGTCATATATTACATACTTATTTGTAATATATATTTTTATAATCGTCGATGAATGGTGAACTTGGAAATGAATCTCATCGCGTCGTGGAGATGGTAATCAGTACGTACGCACGAGTGAAAATATTATTCTTTTGATATTAAAATAATATATAATTGGATTTTATATCATATATACAGAATCCTTATAATGTTATATTTGTTATTTAAATCAAATACACATCATTATTATACCCATCCAAATAATAATGTATTGACTAACAAATACACCACGACGTGGAGACGGTAAGTTGTACGTACGCACGTATGGTGACATGTCATTCAAATGATGGATAGAATACTGAATATTGTTGTACCATATTTATAATAACATCACAGTATATAGGAGATATTGGAGTTATTATTTTAGATTATAAATAACAAAGAATGAATAATTTGAAGAAAAAAGGAACTTGAAAGAGGGTGGTGAAAATATTACCTCTTCTTTGGGTTCTTCCTTTTGATTTGATCAAAATGGATCCTTAGGTTGGCTTTCTGATCAAAATATGGCCTATAGATTGAAGTGAGGGAAGTTGAGAGAGTATTTGGGTAGGGTATGGCCGAACCAAAAGGCATTTAAGGTGTGAAGAATTGGTTCGAAGTTGAGTCCTTTTATAAGGGGGGGAGGGGCTCTTTAGAAAAAACTTAATGTATTAATTTATAATAAATTCATATTAGGTTTATAATGGCTCAGAAGTAGATTTTTCAAAGTCTATGGTGGGTATGGGTTTAAATCCTTTCAATCAATAGATTTTATATAGGTTTTGGGTCATTATATTATCCGTATATTTTAGTTTTAACTCTTGGTTAATTAGTTTAACACTTACCATGTCACATTGTATTTTTCTAATATATAGTTAAAAAAATTACTATATACATCCATGCGACCCCCAAGTGGTCTATTAATGATACAAAAATAATGATATAAGTCATTTGGCTTAACCTTAGGTTTTTAGGAATAGAATATAAATTAATAGTATATTATTACATTTAGAAACTCATTTATGTCAATTTTGACACTACTCAATAATTGATTTTTGTTAAATTAATAAAAACTTTATTAATTCGAAAAAATTTAATTTAAGAAATACTAACATGTCATATTAACCATTAAAATTAGTTTATGTCATCAAAACTTTCAAATTATATTTATTTTAATATTTATAATACCAATTATTTGATTCTTTCATTAATAAGAAAAATAATGCATCATTATTGTGTCATATATATATTTACTTTTTCAAAGTCTAAAAATTATAAATAAAAGAAGATTATATATGAAATATTTTTATATTTCTAAATAATATTTATAATCTAAAATATAACATATATAACTCTATGTAAAAATTGTTTTTCTAAAAAATATAAGCTTATGTCATTTTTGTATTTACTTTATCTTAATTAAAATAAAGTGTGCCTATAACCTACAAGTGGCTCCATGGGGTCCCAAAATCGACCTAATGATGCCCATGGTTGGACATGAATCTACCAATAAGCTTTATACATGTTTTAGGATACTTTATTATTATTATAATATTATTACATAACCCTTATTTACCGGATTTACCCTTTAACCATGGTAAAAATAATATTTTCCGAAGTAATTATTCAAAATATCTAAAAATAAAAGTTACATATTTACAAAATTTGAAAATCTTGATTCCAAATATTGAATCCATTTTTCCCAATTCAAAACATAGAAGTTGCATAAATTAATTTAAAATTAATTCCCGATGTCAAAACAAAAACTGTGTTTTTAAGATATAATAACTATCAAAATATTGACACTTGTTTATGTCCGGTTTAATTGTGAAATTATGTACAATTAATAAAATTGTATAAAATGGTACAAATTTATTCCAAATAAACTTTAAAACCACTCAAATTCATAATTTATCACTATTAATTGTTTTTATTAAAAAATTTGTTTTTAATTAAAATTTAGTAATTTTCATTATTCATCAAAATATAAAAGTTATCTGAAAAGTACCAAAATTTCACCCTAGGATAAATTTGATTTTCCAAATCAAAAAATGATATCCATTTTTAGATATAAAATTTATTAAATTTCAAGAATTAGGTATTACTATTCATAATGGCTAGTTTGATTGGTTGTGGTGTGTGTTAGAACTCAAAGTTGCGTACAACACACACTAATGTTTTATTCAAAGAGAACCATACTGTGGATGCTTGGGGTGATTCATTGTAAATTTATGATGTCCCCATTCTAAAAAAATAAAATTATTTAGTCAAATTGAATATCTAAAAGTTTGAAATATTGGATTTTAAGAAGGTTCACTATTAAAAGTTTGTAAAAGCGCATTTTTGAAAAATACTTCTTTTATCTAAAAAAATGAATTTGTTCTTAAATTATGTCTAATAAACTCATAATATGGATTCTAAAATTATAAGGATTATATAAAGTCCAAAATTTACTTAATACTATTCCTAACCTCTTTTGAACGGCTTGTTTGGTATGTCATGGTGCGCTTGAACTCGGTGTTGCTTGTAGTGAAAGTTATTGAATTATTTTAAAGAAGTAACACACTATGAAATATTGGGGTGTTACATTCTTCCCACCTTCAATAAATTGCATCCTCTCAATTTGATATTATTTTTCAAAAATAATGGATGAAAATGGAAAATATATTTGTGGGAAAACCCATATTAGAAATTTGGTTAACAAAATTTAGTCTTAATAAGAGGAAAGGAAAAATGAAAGGGTGACCACAAAATTATGATCTCGATTATGAGAACATTGGTGGATATTAGAGACATATAATTGGAGGAAAAACATAAATATTTATAGGTAGTGATTGAGGTCATCAATCACAAACAAGTTTAAAATTGAGGTCCTTAAATTCAACAATTTATGATGATTTAAAATACCATCGGTTTAACAAAACATAAGGTATTCGAATAACAAATTTTTTGTTTTAATATAACTTCAATTAATTTCTTTATAGAATAATATGAGAAGAAAAATATATACTTGAAATGTAGAGTTCCATCCTTTAACTAATTTCTACCACAAACTCATCTTTCACTCTAAAAGATATTAGAAATTTTAAAAAAATATTATATTTATCCTATTCATTTGGGTAAAAAAAATGAATTTATAATTCATCTACAATACCTTCTTAAAATAAACTAATTTATTTAATCCAGGACATCTAGTGGGCTAGTGGTAGGTGATACACCCTTGTCACCCTTCAGTTGTGGGTTCAAGTCACATGGCCTTACCGGACGCGACGGGTTGCCGCCCGACCTCTGGGTTTTCCTTTTTATAACAATCCAAAAATAATCTTAAGAAATTCTTTAACCTTATTAATTGTATAAAATGTCAAATATAATCCATTCTAACCTTTAGACTTATCCAAATTACCTCTGTCCATACTCAAAGTCCAAAATTTATAAGCAGGGTAAATATAATGAAGGTATTTTTTCCACGTAATAACATGTGAATACCTTCATCATGTATTCTTTTAAAATATGGTAACACCCTGAATAACCATAAAACATTATTTATTACATTCATGCACCCTTATTCCTTATATAATACGATATATATTCGTTATATTCAAAAACTTTGAATATTCCAACATTGATGAAATAAATAAACCATTAATCAGTGCCAAGGTAGTCAAGAATATCCAATATAATTTATCCAAATGAACCATCTCTTATTCCAAAATTACTACATCAGTATCAAGACCATATTAAGGATTACCTTTCCTTCAACCATGTATTTTCAAAAAATATATTAACTTGCTATTGATCCACTTTTCATAGTACCATATAATCTCAAATCCTCAGTGAAATAGTACTGCAGTACAATCCTTATTTATCTCCATAATTCATATAACCAGTCCATCATTGATACAACACCCAAATGAAATAATTCTTTAATAACAATATATGAACACTAGTCATTCCTTTTCATCTGTGGTAGTATCATTACTTTATTATTATCCAATATCATCATTTGGGGAATACTCTGATGATTTGAACATTGATTTGCGTAGTGTCCCAACTCCTTGCAGATGAAGCATTGTACATTTGAACCCTTTTTCTTACCCTCGCATTCACGAACATGGTGTCCTTTTTCTCCAAACTTATAACAAACACCCATTCCTCTCAGGAAAGTTCCATGCTGTTTCTTCCCACAGATATCACATATGGAAAAATTCTTCTTTTCCCTCTTCCTTGTATCCATCATTGTCTCTTCCATCATTTTCTTCTCTTGCATCCTTTCAAAGCCATATTACTCAAAGAACTCTATACTTATCTTATCAACACATGATATTATTTCATCATATGATGATAATACGTGGGAGACTATTTCCCTTCTAAATGATGGATTAATACCATGAAAGATTTGATCCTTCTTACTCTTTGGATCATACGTGTTGCTGGAGTTCACATTCCTTCTAATGGGTGCCATTTCTATAAAATTGCATAAACTAGGTCAGTTTATGAATTGCAATGAATAATTCCAAACATGTAAAATACCTAACATAAATTGAATAGTTTATGGATATAATCCATAATCATAAAAATGTTTTCTTTGAGGAGTTATATACTCATAAACCCTTCATAGCGGGTTGTAAATAAAATGAGAATTATCCTAAGCATATCCCCCGGGAGTATCGTAAACAATAGTGCAGCAAAGCCCGTTGTCGTGCACCAGTTTCCGTTCGAGTCTAGCTCAAAGCGGTGTTTTTGGGTTTTACCCCTAGGTACATCTGTGCCAAATCCGCCTCTACCTACTCGTATCGAGACAGGGATGTATTGCTCGAAAACTAAAAAAATCCCTACAATACTAAAATTCTAGGAAGTTCTTCTATATTATTCCTCAAAGTCTATCTTAGGGTAACGTGCTCTAATAAGATTTTACCAAAATCTAGTTTACAATGTTATTGCAAAACATCCTCTGATACCAACTATAACTCCCCGACTCCAGTTACCCAGAGTCGGTGCATTATTTTAATACATTGGCATGATTACAAGGAATCAAGTCCTGAAGGACTGATCAGTTTAACAGTCTTGGAAAATAGATTACATACATGAATGTTACATTAAACTTAATAATATATAAAACAACATAAATAATAATTTATGAATTCCATTATTCCCTTATCTTAACCCTGCATATCAATCAAAATACACTTCTTGAATCCTGGGAAAAATAAAATATAGAAAGGGGTGAGCTCAAACGCTCAGTAAGGGTAAGCAATACATTGGAAACATTCATAAATAACAATAAACATTTAAGGCAGCGTATAACTAAAACAAAAGACTTTTAAACATGAACTTCAGCATAATATGGGAAAGATAAAATGAAATAATTCCTTTTACTTATTCCCATGGATATTCTACTAGTAGAATAATCACATGCAATATCAATAACCACTTTCATAATGATGGAATGCAAAATTCCAGACTATCATAACCATATAGCCAAGGCCTCATGCCAAGACTACAAATAAGATTTTATCAAGGCCTTGTGCCAAGACACTAGTTTGTCTCATGAGACCTACCAATGCATCGAGGAGCTATAGCGGGCTCCACCCGTCACATACTAAGTCCAATGCATTCCTCATATGAATAGGTTTAAACATAACATAAACATTCGTATTAAAACTAGCATACTAAATGTAAATTCATTCTCTATAAACCATTAATGGTATAAAAATAACACATCCATAGTCAAACATATCAAAAAACCATAAATTTAAGTTTTTTATAATAAATCAACTTCAAATAAGCTTAAAATCTATCAAAGGATGTTAACACAGATGAAAATGATGATTAAAACTTTTTGAGAGAAATACTGTTTTTGTAAAATCATTTAAAATTCACACATATATAAAGGAAGTAATTTTAAAGATATTATTGAATCAAAGTGTCCCATACCACTTTAAAACTTTTGAAAAGAATTATAATTTCAAAATAGTCATGTCCATATAAATAAATCCTTAAAATCATTTTTAAAACATGGACATTAATTAAAAATATTTAGAAAGATAAATCGTTAAAACATTTGAAATTCTGATCATGATAAAGAGTACCATTCAAATCCTTAAAATATTCATTTTGAAATCATTTTTATGAAAAATGGACATGGATGATAAAAATGTCCTAGTAAATACTTACACATAAACAATCTCGGATAATAATGAGATTGAGGAATTAACCCTTTCCCATTTGTTAACATACGAAACATACAAACCATGAAAGGGGTATCATACAATGAATATGTATATTCACATAAATTAAAGTGTATTAAACAACTAATACAATTATGGGTAGTACATAATCCACACAAAAGGTAATAGTGGCAATATGGCATGAATCTCAAGGGAAAAATGAGTGAGATGAAAACCCCTTACCTTGCACATTCCATTAGTCGAGGGTACGTTAAGCCTCCTTTATGAAAATAGTAGTATGTTATTAAATTCTACCATAACCATATTAATATTTATGATATCATACATGATTCATTTCTGACTTTATACTACCCATTTAATAATAATTTTCATGTTAAATTAACATTTCGGGTAATAATCGCTTTCTTTATCGAACGTGTTTTAACTAGTTACTCTAGATTGCATCACTTGGATCATGATTTAAATACTTACACAATATAAAACATGATAAATATATCATATATACATAGAATATAAATATTTATAATAAACATATATATGAAATGTAAAACACCATTTATGGAGACAGTAGTCTGTACGTACGCATAATCGTTGTTTCTGTTTTCATATAGTATTGAACGAAAGTAAGTGAATAAGATATATGCAAGAACATAAATACTTATATATATATATATAGTAGAATTATTATTTCATATATTACATACATATTAGTAATAAATATTTCTATAATCGTCAATGAATGGTGAAGTTGTAAATGAATCTCATCGTGTCGTGGAGACGGTAATCTGTACGTACGCACGAGCAAAAATATCATTCTTTTGATATTAAAATAATATATAATTGGATGTTATATTATATATACAGAACCATCATAATGTTATATTTATTATTTACATCAAATACACATCATTATTATACCCATACAAATAATAATCTATTGAATAACAATTACACCACGACGTGGAGACGATAAGCCGTACGTACTCACGTATGGTGACATGTCATTTAAAGGATGGTTTGAATACAGAATATGGTTGTACCATATTTATAATAACATAAATGTATATAGTAGATGCTGGAGTTATTATTTTATAATATTAATAACAAAGAAAAAAAGTTGAAAAAGAAAGGATCATGAAATAGGGTGGTGAAAATATTACCTCTTCTTGGGGTTCTTTCTTTTGATTTGATCAAAACGTCTTTTTAGGTTGGATTTCTGATCCAACTAAGGCCTCTAGGTTTAATTGAGGTAATTTGAGAGAGTATTTTGTTAGGGTTTGGCTGAACCAAAAGGCTTTGACGGTGTGAAGAATTGGTTAGAAGTTGAGTCCTTTTATAAGGGGGAGGAGGGGCTCTTTAGAAAATACTTAAAGTATTAATTTATAATAAATTAATATTCGGTTTATAATGTCTCGAAAGTTAATTATTCAAATTATATGGTTGTTATGGGTCTAGATATATTTAACCAATAGATTTTAGACAGGTTTGGGTCCTTAAATTAACCTTATCATTTAATTTTAACTCTTGGTTAATTAGTTTAACACTTACCATGTCACGTTGTATTTTTATAATATATAGTTAATAAATGTACTATATACATCAAAACTACCTCCAAGTGGTATATTAATGATACATAAATAATGATATAAGTCATTTGGCCGATCCTTAGGTTTTTATGAATAGAATATAAATTAATAATATAATATTTGTTTTTAAAACTCATTTATGTCAATTTTGACACTACTCAATAATTTATTTTTGTTAAAGTCTTAAAAACTTTATTAATTATAAAATAATTCATTTAAGAAATCCTAACATGTTATTTTAACCATTAAAATTCGTGTATGTCATAAAAACGTTCATATTATAATTATTTTTACATTTATAATACCAATTATCTGATTCATTCATTAATAAGGAAACTAGTGCATCATTATTGTGTCATATATATTTTTACATTTTCAATGTCTAAAAATTATAAATAAAATATAATTATTTATGAAATATTTTCAGATTTCTGATGAATATTTATAATTGAAAATATAACATATATAACCCTTTGTAATTTTTTTTATAAAAGATATAAGCTTATGTCATTTTTATATTTGCATTATCTTAATTAAAATAAAGTGTCCCTACCACCTACATGTGGATCCATGGGGTTCCAAAAATAGACCTAAAGATTCTCATGGTCGTACATGTATCCAAAAAATAAGGTTAAGACACGTTTTAGAGTAATTTACCATTATTATAATATTATTTTTAACCCTTATTTACCGGATTTACCCATTAACCATGGTAAATAAAATATTTACCGAAGTAATTATTCAAAATGTCTAAAAATAAAAGTTACCTATTTACACAATTTGGACATCCTGATTCCAAATATGGAATCCATTTTTCCAAATTCAAAACACAGAAGTGGCATAAATTAATTTAAAAATAATTCCCTCTGTCAAAACAAAAAGTGTGTTTTTAAGATATAATAACTATCAAAAGATTGACACTTGTTTATGTCCGGTTTAATTGTGAAAATATGTCCAATGAAAAAAATTGTATTAAATGGTAAAAATATATTCTAAATATACTTTAAAATCACTCAAATTCATAATTTATCTCTAATAATTGTTTTCATTAAAAAAGTTTTTTTCAAATAAAATTTAGTAAATTTCACTATTCATCAAAATATAAAAGTTATCTGCAAAGTACCAAAATTTCACCCTAGGATAAATTAGATATTAATAATACAAAAATGAATTCCATTTTGATTGATAAAATTTAAAAAATTTAAAATATTAGGTATTACTATTCAAAACGGCTAGTTTGATTGGTTGTGGTGTGTGTTAGAACTCGAAGTTGCGTACAACACACGCTACTGTTTTATTCAAAGAGAACCATATCATGGAAGCTTGGGGTGATTCATTGTAAATTTTTGATTTCCCCATTGTAAAAAAATAAATTTTTTTATCCAAATTGAATATATAAAAGTTTAAAATATTGGATTTTAAAAAGGGTTCACTATAAGAAGTTGGTAAAAGTTCATTTCTGAGAAATACTTCATTTATCTGAAAAAATTAATTTGTTCTTAAATTATGTCTAATAAAATCATAATATGGAATCTAAAATTATAAGTATTATATAAAGTTCAATATTTAGTTAATATTATTCATAACCTCTTTTGAACGGCTTGTTTGGTAATTCATGGTGTGCTTGAACTAGGTGTTGTGTGTAGTGAATGTTATTGAATTATTTTGAAGAAGTAACACACTATGAAATCTTGGTGTGTTACAAAAATTATTTATTTTTATTCTTTTAATGTGAATAATTAGTTATTACATCATTCTTATAGAATTATGTTGTTAATAACATTCTAAAAATCTATAACTCTATTTTTACTATTCTAAAACAAATAAATTATTTTTTTAAACAATCATAAATTCTACAGAAATAATTTTCTATGTTCTAATTTCTAAAATGATATTTATATTATCATAATAATTGTCTAAAAATGTAAATTTTATCTTGTAAATATAAAATTATTATTTATTAAAAAATAACAACTAATTGAAAATTCATAGTAAAATTTATGACACTAGAAATTATTATAATTATTATATATTTTATTTTGAAACAAGAGTATTTTAATAAAAATTTATCATTAACAAAATACATTTAATAAAAAATTAGTTTTTTATGAGAATTAATTCATTTTTTCAATGTACACTAACTATTTAAAAATAAATTTATCAAATTCCATCTCAATATTATTATGAAAAACTATTCTCAATACGAAAATTATCGAATAAAAATTTTATTTATAAAATTAACGAACAAATTAATTAACTTGGGATTCAAAACATAACCAGTTATAACAATATAATAATCACTGTGTGTAAGGTGTTCAATGGTGGTATTTTCTTTGGGTATCTCAGATAACATATACCGAGTTGTAATATCCACTAACAAGACTTCTACCATAGGTGATTTTGATCAAGCTTCACATGTTAAATAACGTCATGGGAATGGTCAAGGGAGAACCCCATTTATGATACCTCACTCTCATGTTACAAAAAATGGTATTCACATGAATTTATATACTGGTTGAGTCTATCGACATTTTTTTCTAAATCAATTTTCCATTTTCAAAATATTAATTATAAACTCTAATGATAACATTAAAATTATTATCAAGAGTACAGTTCCAAATAGTCAATTTAATAAATAGAAATAATTAACCAACAGTAATATAAATACTGAATCCATATGGTCACATTTTCCTTTACAAGAACTTCATTTAAAAAATTACATGTTTTTGTCATGAATAAAATAATATAATGCACATTTTTCAGAAATGATTTTCATTCATAATGTTTGGGTTATTACATTCTTCCGCCAAATGAAATTTCATCCAAAAAAATTTAACTTATTATCCTTGTTGATACAAGGTATTCAAACTATTACCTCATTATCTATTATGGTACACACTTCATATTATCATATTTGTTGTTCCTATACAACACTTTGACATGGTGGGAAGTCTTGTTACATAGAAACATTTCTTTTCCATAAAATATCTCTAACAACACTTCCTCATAAGTTAGGTCATGTTCCAATTATACAACCATATGATTTAGTACATGTGAATGGTTAGGTATGTAATTACTCAAGAAGGAAATTTGGAATACATCATTAACATGAGTTATATTTGGGGTATGTTCTATTTGATAGGACACAAATCTTTTGAAATCAAAGATCTAATAAGGGCTAATGTACCTTGGGTTAAGCATCCATTTTATTGTAATCTATAGGAGTATATTTCAAGGTCATGTTCAAAGGAACTCTTTTTCACAAGAACCAAAATCAAATTAAATTTTAGGTTTTTTAGTATTACGCCTCCCGACTCTGATAATCTATTATGTGTTGTTGGATAGCACAAAACAAATTCATCTCTTTCACAATAATAGTATAAAGTATCTTTATCTCTCCATATTCGTTCCATCATGATGGAGTTATACATAACATCATATATAGATCTTCCTAGGGTTTCATTGAAACACGCCAAGTAAATAATTTACATATTGTAAATCAACTAATATAATATGTTAATATCATCAGCCATTAATTTCTATTGAGCATTTCCTTGTAATTTCAACCTGTTTCAGAAATGTCCTCTTAGATAGGCTATTTTATTGGCAGTTATAGGTCCTAATAAAATTAAATTTGGGACTTAAATAATTTTTATTTTTCTCCATACCTTTGATGAAAAACATATATCACGATTGGATATGATAGAGTCATTCCCCATGAAGCATTACCACTTCTATCACCTATATCATGGCATGTTGGTCAAGAGAGAAATATTCCATAATATATATATGAAATGGGTAGTCTAATTGGGATGATCAACTATATTCGAGGATATTTTGTTTGTATGAATGTTTTTTGGTGGCCAATTCTAAATTACATTGTTATATTTTCCAACTTCCATGTAATAATGGGTAGCAGCTGTAATACCCCTATATATAGTTGCCTATCTACCTTCACTGGTTGACACGACATGAACCTTGTAGTGTAGTTTGAAATATCAATTTTCATGTCATCCCACCAATAATTATCATGAAGGTCCCTATACATTTTACTGATTCCAAGATGTATAAATAATATAGAGCTATGATCATAATCCATTGGCTCCTTTATATCTAGAATATATGGAAATCACAGACTACTATAAAATTTATGTACACTATCTTGATCAATATTGATCTTATGAAACTTTCCATTCATTAAAAACTCAATATTCTCCTATAACAGAGGATATTGTCTGTGAGATTTGTTTTTCTTCTTAAGTAACGATGGACTAGAAATCATTCGATATAGGGTTGATGATGTCCCTTGCATTATAATTCCCATTTCCTGAATTACCAAGTCATTGATCATGGTATCACCTAGACTACTCATCAGTTCCAACATAGTAAGGTCTTCCCATCTTAATGCACCAGTGACCATGTTTTATCTTTTGCAATGACAATAAATTGAACAGTTGTATTCATTATGATTTTTCAACCATGTCAACTTTTTAACGTTATATATCATTTGTGTTAAAATATACTTCAAATTTTGGTGGTCTATGCCGATTTCACAGAATTCCCCATAATGATAGTTCCTACATATCTTCATATAGAAAAAAACCTTATCTAACTACTTGGGAGTCCATTGATAATTCCACTAATGATGATTCTACCGTCGAGATGCATAATCAATAACATATTCATTTTTCTTGAGGAAACACCAAAACTGTTCCATGATGCATCACTAAAAATAATGAGTCTTTCTACAATATATGTTATATTTAACACAGGTGTATTACCCAATATATTCGTATACTATTATAAACAATCTTCACACTCCTTTGTGCCGATGTACTTGAATACTTTTAAGTTAACATGTTTAGTGTACTATAATGTCATGGTTTTATTCAAAAACCACTAATAAAATTCATTAAAAACCAAATAAACTATGAATAATAGTTATTGTGGAAGGATAATTCCACTCCTACACAACCTTTGTCATTATAGTTTCAATTTTGATTCATGCACTTGTTATAATTTTCCCCAATAAATTTAATTGTTTTAAACAAAAATAACATTTAAAAAATTTTCCAAATAGTCTATCCTATCTCATAGATTACAACACAAACCATAGATAATCCTTATTATCCTCATTATTTTTTGAATATATCATAATATCTCTAATAAAAACAACAATAAAGTTGTAAAGATAGTTATTAAAGACACTGTTAATCAAATCCATAAATATAAAATGAGAATTATTCATATCAAAGGGAAAAAAATTTAATGGATAATGGACATATCTTGATCAGAAGGATCTACTCATTATATCTTCATTATTCTCCATCAATTCATTAAAAATAAATTGATGTTTAGTATTAGAGATGAATTGGACCCCATAATGATGGTCAAATAATTCCACATTCCTTGGAAGATAGTATTTCTTCTTCAGTCTGATCTTGTTATGTTCTTAATAATCAGTGAATAGACACATTGATCTATCATTTTTCTTCAAAAAGATAACAAGTTATCTCCACTTATAAAAACTCTTTTGGATAAACCAATTCCCCAGAACATCCAAAATAAATTTTTAATTCCTCTTGCTACACATTTTCAATTCTATATGGGTACTTTTATACCGGTTTGGATATAGGAATGAGATCAATTTTGAACTCTACCTCTATTTCTAGAGGAGGTTCATGTAACATTTATTAAATATATAAATGTATTTCTTAACAAAATTTTCATTTTTTTATACTATCATTTACTTCTTTATCATCAATAGTAATTTAAATAAAGAAAGATATGGGATGTGCTTCATGACAAATCACGGGTCGAGAAATCTCTCCATTGAAAAAATATATAAGTTATCTAGTAAAGACTATAGATATTTCATTTCATTTTTATTTGATCATTAAATTATACTTTTATAATTAGTCCATCCCTAATATAATTTGAAATTCTTGTTTTGGAATTACATATATATTAGTGGGGAGATTATTATCTCTAATGTAAATAGTGGATTTCTATTTCACCGATGATGCTTGGATAATCTATCTAGGAGTATTGAATAGTTGATCTACATCTTGATGTTTTTGTATTTATTATTTATTCACTAAAAACAAGTTGTAAATAAAGAAATGTGTAGAACAAATATTCAAAAAATATAATTTCTATATTTTTGTGAACAACGGGTGTTCATACCACTACTGAATTTGGATGTTCAACGTCATCCATTATGATATAAAATGACTAAACATTATATATTTCATATGATAGGGTTCATGGTGACTCTAATACAATATATTTGTATTTGAATAATGATTGAAATATTCCCTATCTATCCAAGAATTCTGATTTTTTCTTTTGGATGGGCCTACACCATATTCCAATTATTTTTAATGTTGATATGTTGATGACTCACCTCATTAGGACAGTTCAGAGGAATATGAAAATCTCTTCCAATTTTGTAACATTTCACACACCCAAAAATCATTTCCCAAAATTCTTCATCTAATTTTTTTGAACGTGGTGTGATTCACCATCTTTCTCCCCCATCTACGATCGAGGTTCCTCTAAAATGTTTTCTCCAAATAACTCATATTTTATATTGATCTATGGGATCACTACATCTCTCTATAATCTAGTTCAAACTTCATTTAACTACTCAATATCTCCTCATAATTATCATAGTCTCTATTGGCTATATCATATCGTAGCTGGGGTCCTAGTCCATGAATTATTCCCTTAACCATTACATTCGGAACCATTGAAAATACAAATGATTATTGAGAAATTTTAGTAAAGATCCTCTCATACCGTCCCACATATTTATTATTCATCTGCTTCAGCTCTAGGAATTGCTTCTCCATTTTTGTTCACATCTATTAGGGGAAATATTTTTTGAAAAAGGTTCCACTATACACATCACACTCAATAGATTAAATTTACTTTCATATATTCATGATTTAACTAGTGTCCACCAAAGATCAATATCCCTCTTTATGTTGTATGAAACTACGGTGACTTTCTCCTTCTCCAAAAAATAGAGTATATTTTTTCTATAAATATTACCTATTCTTCCAAAATCATTGGGTTCGAAAATACAATAAAATATAGTGGTTATGGATGCATAATGGAATCAATATATATCTTCACCCTTTAATGTGTATGTAGTCTCTCTGCTCTATTTTTGTTATTTCTCATAACATATGCTAGTTGATTCATTATTCTCATGATGTTTTTTATTCTTTATTCTATCAAAGGGTCATTAGTGAATGGAATTTTTCACTTTACATTTATGTTTTTTATCTAATTTCATTTCATTTTATAAAAGAACAATAATTAGTGAGAAACATGATTCTTTTATTCGTTTTATAATGAAAATGTAATTTAATAACTTAAAACATTCATAAATATGTTTATCTTTTAATATAATTACATTTACTATAAATATGTAATAATGTTTTATAAAATGATTGTAAATGACCAAAAATTACACAAGGACTGTCAAAATTTGACTGAAGAAAGATCCATTATAATGCACTGGTTCCATTTTATTTCTATATAAAATAATGGATTTTATGTTTTGACCCAAGAAATAATTGTTCAACATCAATGTACACTTGTTTTTATCCAAAAATGGATTTATTTTCTTAGAAACCAATAACATAATACTTTATGAAAATAGAAGGATGTTTTAAAATAATTTTAGATGTACTTAAGGTTCTTCATAGTGTTTTCATGTAATTATTTCCACACAAAAGATCCTATATTGATACAAACTATAGAATCCCATATTCTATTACATATACATTCAATTACACTTTATAAAACAGAGGATCTTTTAATTATTCATATCTTTAAATTATGTTAAAAAAATACAAAAAGACATAAAATATTATTCTAAGAAACATTAATGTATTATTCATTGGATCATCCTAAATTATTTTACAAAATATCATTTCCAGGGACATAAATCAAAACAAAGGGTGAGCATAAGGCAATGTAAGTGAAAATAAGGGAAACAACCTACATATATTCTTAAGAAATTTTAATAAGAACAAGCAGAATATCATAATGTCTTGAGAAAAGAAAAAAGGTTCATAAAATAATAAAAATAACATTAATCATTAAATGTTGATGTGGAAACAATATTAAATTCAGACGTTCATAAGAGTATCGTCAAGGTTTCTCCTCAAGGTCTCATGCAAATTACCATGGTTTTTCCCCAAGGTATCATAAAAATTGTCATCCCAATAGAATAAATTATTTAGAAAATAAAATGGATCACTATTAGGTCACATCCTTAAAATGTATCAATTAATTTGATCCACATATATCATAAGTAAACATTTCATAAATAACCTATTGATAATATAATAAATGGGTTTCATATAAAAATCCTTGTGTTCTGAAAAGATCATAAAGACATGATCAATAAGACTTTTTCAAACAAATTTAATAAGAATGGGGGTTTTTAAAGGTAAATTATAAAATAAAATAAATAATTTTTACATCTTCATGAATATACTTATAAAATAATGAAATTTGGGTATTAACATAATTAAATTAAACGTAATTTTCATGTGGTGAAGAGAGAAATTTTGAGAGCTAAACTTGACATCAGAATAGGTATAAAACATAGATTCTCTAAAGGGGAGAAAGAGAGGGTACATGTGTATACCATTCATAAAATAATCTTAATTCTGTAAAGGTATGAAATAAATTGTACATAAGACAATGTTTTGAATATTTTTATGAGATACCACTAAAAGAGGACACTCAAATGGAAAAGAGAAGAGGGTATTTCCCTTACAATGAAGAGTGATTCCTTTAACCTGAGGATTAGGTCATTTGGGGATTGGGGACACCTTGGTATGACTCCATGGGTGGTAAAAATAGTTTTTCATTAGGGGGATATATTTTATGTGAAGGGATTTTGAGGAATGGGTTGGTATTTATAAAATGTTGAGGATTGGTTTATTCATTTACAAAAATTGTCCTTGGAATCCTTAGTAGTAGTAAATTCAAGACCATGAGATTTCTAATGTTATTTTCCAATGGTATTGGATGTTTGGAAACATTTTATTTTATTTAAATACACACGATTCAAACATTATTTCATATTACACATTTTGGAAAGTAAAATTAATATATTCAAGTAATAACACTTTTAAAGTCAATGTTCCCAATATAGAATTTTTAATGAAAATTATATATTTTGGATTTGATTAAAATATATTAAAATATTTTATATTAATAAAATAACATATTTTATGTTACCTATTGTGGTTAATTTTTTATTACATCATTATGACGCATATATGATTTCCTAAACATACCGTAAAACCAAATCAGTATTATTATAATTCATGAATAAGTAATGTATTTTTAAAAATTCATATAAATTCACCGTAACCTAATTTCTACATTATAATATCATAAATGATATTTATTTTTTCGTAATAATTATTTAATATTGATAAATTTAATTTTTAAATAAAAAATTAGTTTTTTATTTAAAAAATAATAATATATTGAAAATATAGAGTAATATTTTAGACACTTGAAAAAAACTAGTTTTCATTTATATTTAATAAAATAATTTTGGTAATAAAATTTAATTAAAAATAATTATTAATAATACATTATTTTATTATAATAATTATTTCGTTTTTTGAAAATAAAAATTCCTATCAAAAATCAATTTATCATATTAAATCTCAATTTTATTATGAAAAACTCTTCGTGATATAGAAAAGAATGGGTGACAATAATCCTTATAGAATGGAATTACATTTTATGTAATTAGGTCATTCACACATAAACCATTATTACTCATTATTATTCCCAATTATTATGGTTCGTAATGTTGGTTATTTCATGTGGCGTCTCGGCTAACATCAATCGAGTGGTAATATCCATTAAAGTGACCGTATCCCATAGAACATTTCATTCAAAATCTTATTGTTGACTCTCAACTAGAGAATGGTCATGGTTGAACCCTAGTGATGATATCTCGCTCTTATGCTCTATCAAACATGCTTAAAAGATAACAACTGCAATGGTTGAGGCCATTAAATCTTCCATATGTTTCAATATTTTTTCAATATTGTACCTGTTAACACTATTTATAACAGTAATTTGTTTTATCAAAATTATAGTATCCATTGGTATTGTTGACCAATGGTCATAATTAACCAATATTCATATAAAATTTGAATCCAGATGGACACATATCCATTTATATTCACTTCACTGAAAAAAATACAATATTTTTTAATAAAAAAATATAAAATGCATTTTTTTAGAAATAATTATCATTAAAAACGACTAGTTCATTACATGAAACAATTTTGAACCATATCAATATTTTCACAGAAATTTTTTTCTAATGGATTGATCCAATATACTAACCCTTTCTTCTTCTCCTTATTTTTAGAAAACATCATCAGGAAAACACTACCCATAAAATTCATCTCTCTAGTAAAAACATTCATTTCATTCTCACCACACACACACATAAATATTTCCAATTTTAGAAAGTACAATGTATGACCTAATATTTAATTGGGTTCCAAAAGTGATATGGGTGGGAATCCAAATTGTTTTCCTAGTCAACCATATTTTTATATACATTAGTTCCAATTCCATTTTGACTTACAATTTGAATATTTCTACACTTCTAAGGTAAGCATTATTTTTATCATTCCTTTATAAATCACCTCATATCATATGTTTTCTTCATAAATTCTATGAATTTTTTAGTGTGATCCCATTTGGAATATTGACACACGTCATCATTTATATTAAAACATATGGTCACTCTAATTTTTATGATATAATTAGAAAAAATAAAAATTGAGGATTTCTCATTACGATTATAAATAACATCTAAAAAATAATAAACCCATTTAGATTCTCTATACTAACTATGATGCATGTTTCTTTTCCTTCATAATATTCATTTCAAATTTAATAGGATTCAAAAAAACCTTTAATACACTATGGAAGCAAGATCCCATTTGACATCACATCCAAAAATTCATCAATGTATTACTCATTTTCTTTAATTCCTTAGAATGATTATATAACAACAGATGAAGTACTATATATGATGACTTATTAGAGTCAACATGAATCTAATGGACCATTCTCTGTTTTCTTCAGATGAATCGTTATTAAAAAATGTATGATAACTCTTGAACCACATTAAAAAAACATATACACTTATCTTTTTCTCCTCAAGAACATAAAAAACTCATTATGGTTCTCTTTATTTTTACCAATTTAATGGAAACTGAAACATCATATGTTTAATGATAATGGATTAATATATTGTCTAGCTTCAACTAGTTAATCAATCTCTAACATCAACCAGTGGATCTATATATGTATCTTATCTTATTCATTGGTCTCAATATATCCCTCCTTATTATTCTACTAGTACTCAATGAAAAATTTAGATATACCATTTATGAATTGGTGGGACATTTTTTTTATGATGAATCAGTCTATAAATCCCCCCACATAAAATCTAACATCATAAGATTCAAAAAATCACATCCCTTTAATAAATTATGCTTTTGAATATCCCCAAAATAATGTAAAAAGACAGAAATACATCTAATTCATATACATTCCTCTTCAACAAAATTGTTATTATAATCAAGAATTACCCATGATATTGATAAAATTATGGTTATATTTATATTATATAAATTACTATGGGATGTTCTATGAATTCGTATCCTTCCAGATTCATAAGCCTTTAAATTAAAAACTCATGCAACTTGTCAAAACCATGAATCTTTATTCCTCTATTTCGAAAATAATGGATGAAGGGTTTTCATTATCTCAAGATGTTGAAAACCGAAAAAAATAATAATTAATATATAGATTTATAATTGAATATATTTATTAAATTTAACACTTCCTAACCAGTTCTAATATTAATCAAAAAGTTCATTATGGATCCATGGGGAGTCCTAAAAAACAATACCCACAAAAAATATTCCAAAAAACCAAAACTGACAAACCTTCTTATCTATATTATGTTAGTTTTTTTAAAAATATCCTTTTTTCAGATCACTAATACACAAAATGTTGGGATATTTTTCCTTCAAGAAAATAAAATTCAAAACAACAAACAAAAAATTATTTCAGCTTCTAAATAATACTCCAACCTACATTGTCTCAATAATCACCCTTTTTAGATTTTTTTTCAACTAATTTTCAAAAATCACTAAACATTGTAACCTCATATGATATACTTCTGATGAAAAATTATAATCCTGTATGAAGTAAATAATTTAATAAATCAATAATCATTGAAAAAAAATAAGCTTACCAAATTTAGTGACATAAAAAAATTCTTCAAGATTCCAAATATTGTTGACTTTCACCTTTCAAAACGTCATTCAATTTCATGTTGAGAAAAGTTTCACATACACATCATCGAACTGTTAGAAACTTTCCCACACAAACATAATAAGTTCTCAACATACCAACAATGCCACTAAATATATGTTTCTTTAAATGGTTCAGTACATATTGATGGATAGATTTATGAAAAATATTTTCCTCCACATTCGAAAAAACAATCCAAATGCATGAAGAAATAAGGGATAAAAAGACATACCAACTCTTCAATGGATAAAGGTTGGAAAAAAATGGTCAACCACAATTTTCTAAATTTTTCCTTCCGTAGGGTTAATTAATATGTTATCAAATTGTTCTGATGTAGGATCATACCCCAGCTTCAATACATTCCTCTCTAAATTATATTTAATGAAATTATATTTATATCAATATTTTTTTAAATGATAATTTTTTTCCATATTTATTTAATAGATTATAGAACTATGATAATCAAAACCCAAAAGTATAGTTAATTTCACTTCGACAAAAAGTTTTCATACTGAGACTTCATCTACATAAATTGTGTAGAAGCATGAGTTGAGGAAATATAATAAGCTTCATTTCTATTTTGAGTTTCTTTTTTTTATATTATTTAAACAATCACAAAATATCCCTATAAATAAAACACCACCCCATGTGGATATCTTCTCATCAACCATACATTAAAATAATAATCTTTATAACAAAAAAATCTTTTTTTTCTACCCTATCATAGCATAATATTATATTTGTTTTCCATTAATATACCTAATAATTATTTTTCACCCAAACATATGAGACTATTTTGGATCACTTTTGAATCCTTCACATAATTTAATAGCATAAACAATTTTTCATCCCAAGGCCTTAAAATATAAAAAACATTCAATTAGCTTCATAAAACCATTAGATAACACTTCATTACCCTCCTAATCTTTACTAAACTTGGTTCCCCTTGCAATTATTGTGGATATTGTTATCAAAATTTCCACTAAAAACATATTAATTAGTTACAGAGAGAGATTTTATTGGGAAATAAATATATATTGTTAATTTTAATGTTATGTTACCCAAGAATGCATTTCATTTTAACTTTCATAGACATTTAAAACAACTCATAGATTTCTTCTGCAAAACATTCACATGACCTTTCAACATTCCTAGTAATTACAATAACTTCATCATATACAAGGACACTGTGCGAAATTACATGATATTATTTTATATACATATAAATACCAAATCATCTTTTCATAAATATAAAATCAATAATCTTGTATCCAATTTGGAGTATCATTCCATGGGATTATGGTTTACTCCATCAATGTATTTATTCAACTATCACAGATAATATTCATCCTTCACAAAAACAAAACTTAATTGTTTTTCAACATATAAATATACACAAGGTTATTGATTGTGAAATGAAGTCTTCACATACATCTAAAAAATATTACAACTTCATTATGTAGTAAAATAAAGAAACATTCTAATTGTTTATATCTTTTCAACCTGATAAAAATGCCCATCCATGTCAAAAACTTTAACCTTTGAGTAACCATTCAAAAACAATATTACTTTGTTTCTTATCACTCCAACATCATTATTTAAAATTTTCCATAACACCAAATGTGTATGACTGATTTTTTCCATTTGGTTTAGGTACGGGTTTCCATGTATCATGTTTATCAATCTGATCCAACTCTACATTCATAGCCTAAATACATATTGATTTATCAAAAATCATCATTAACATGTTTATGATCAATATTTGAATACCAAGATGAATATGTTACAATTTATTTGTTTTTTTGTCTAACATTATTTTTATTGATCACCAAAAAGTTTTTGAGCTTCTACCAGATTTCTCAGATGAGAATGAGATGAACAAAATTCATCCACATCCCTAGAAATATAAGAGTTTAATTATCCCACCTGTGTTTCAGAAAACAATTTCTATCCTTTTTAAGTTGTGTGATAAAAATTCATTCATCATATTTATCATCCTCGTTTTATTGTTTTTTAATGTACATTTCATATATTTCTGAAAGAACTTCACATCAATAGAAATTACAAATCATCTTGAATCATTGTTAAAACATGTAAAACATCTTCTGTCTAAAACATATCCAAGAAGGAATCCATACTCACCACTATAATAAAAAATTCCAAGGATTAAATGTTTATTATTTATTATTATAAGACTCCTAAAAACTCTGATGGGTTTCAAATGTAGAGTATTTTCATAAAACATTTCATAAGAAGCCACATAAAAAATTGGCATCTCATTACATCAGTTCTGAATATGTATATTTTTTGTCATATAATAATTCCAAAAGTGTTTAGAATGTCAATGTTTAAGTAACATAGTATTCCAAGTTTCAATAAAAAATCTATTCGAGCTTTTAAAAACACTACTTTTTGTGTTGTATATGGTGTACTAAAATCATAATGAATTATTTGTTTTTTAAGATATCTTTTGAAATATCTATCAATATATTCACCAACATTATCAGTTATCAAATTATTCATAGATCACCTACAATTATTCTTAACTCTTTTCAATAAACATTTAATAATTTTTATAGAATATTACTTTTGTTTTAAATACATAAGAAAAGTACTACAATTAAAATCATCAATGAATTAAATGAAGTACTTATCTTAGAATGTTGATTGTTTTCTCATTAGACTAGAAATATCAAAAATGAAATAGTTTCAAGGGTCGATTTGAATGAATATAAATGATCTAATTAATATATTCGGCCGTCATCCATTTGTAAATAACAGTGAAACAACAATATATTCATCATGAGATATCAAAAATTCCAAGGACACTATTAGATTTGATAACTAGCTCAGTTTTTTACGTCAAATATATCATTTAGTTTTACGCCACAACTGATTATTTTCAATCCTTCTTAAGTAACATGATTTCTAAACAACACTAACATGAAATAAATTCAATTTTTTATGTTGGCCTTTACTAATAACATTTCAATCTTCCTCTATTTACACTAAAAAACAATATTTTTTAAAAACAACATTATTTCCATCATCAAATAGTTGTGAAATACTCAATAATTTTTTTATACATCCAGAGAGAAGTATTTCTTTGTTTAAAATTTTTTCCCCATTAAAAATGGTTCCAACACCATTGGATTAATGGTATTAATCATTGTCAAATGTTAAAATTCTTGAATAAACATCCTCGTAATTCTTCAACAATTTTAAGTCTCATATCATATGTTAAGAACACACACTAACCATAATCAATGGTTATTTCCCTTTTATAAATTTGAAAATGGTTTCAATAATAATAAATTTTTCTTTCAATTTTCTATTCATCCCATACATATTATGATAATTTTTATAAACATGAAATTGTTCTGAATAAATTGCATCCATTTTCAGGACTCCCATGTTTCTCACATCATTCACAAATATTTTTCAAATGTAGGAATATATTCTCGTCATTTAAAAATACATAATTGCAATTTTTATCTGATAGTATTGACTATATTATTAATAATTATTTTCAATAAATCAAGGGAATATAGTAATTTTTCTGTTAAACCATTAAAACTTTTGGTATTCACAAATCCACCACAATACAATCCATGAACATAGAAGGAATAATTCCTTCTATATCATCCATACTGTCTAGAATTGAGAATATGTTTGTTAGAAATCATATTATCTTTCACCTAAGAACATTATTGAATTCCATTAATTGTGTTATAATCTAAAATCATCCCCATAAATTCATGATTATCCCTAATATAATCTCAATTAGAAGCTATATAAGCCATTTCATTAGACATATATTTTTTAGAAAATTTTGATTCTCCAACATTGTGGTTTTAGCCACATAAACAATTTAATAATTTGTATTATTATTAGGAAAAATATCAAATTTCTTCAAAACCATTTAAGGTATTTATGGATCCTTATCAATTTCATAATTTCTATAATATTTAGCAATTACAAATATAAGGTGCTTGAAACGTGTAACTCTGTGTCCATCTTTAGAATGTTTTTGTAGAAAAAGTTCCAATTATTCTTCTTTTTCTTTCAACATTACAGCAATATGCACATTTCAATTATTTTCCAAATCAAGTGACTTCTTAAGAAAATCGACCTCTAAAATTAAATTTTCATTCTCATTATTAATTAATTCATGATTTCTTACTATATTACTCTTTACAATAGCTTCATTCTTTATTGTTCAATGATTAAGTTATTTCTAATACATCCATTCAATCCTCTTTTTAGATAAAATTATACTTCATTATATATTTTTTAGAACTTTCGCTTCCATGAAAATCATTATTTCTTATTTCAGTAAATGGATTTTTTCCATGAAATTCAGTGATATATTTAGCTCCAACTACACTATCTTCCTCTTCCACACCCATGGAAAAAAAATTTCTCTTTTTGGATTTAGAGAATCCTGTATATTATTCCTTGGAACATGATAATGAATTATTAAATATTTTCATCCAAGATATGCTTAACCTTTTATCATCTTCATCATTATCATCTTCATTATTAATTAATTAGAAATTCACTATAATGACCTAAATAGATATATAATCACAACATGTTAGGGGTAGTTTACTGTTTTAATAACCGTTAAATATTTTATCCTTTTTTGAAATAAATGATAATAATTCATAAAATTGTTTCATTACCCATTTTATGATTTTGAGTCTTCAAAATCTTCTTCATCAAGTATATTCTTATAAATTCCATGATTTCTATCCTTGAAGGAAATTTCTTGACCAACTATTTTTTTCCTTTCAAAACATCCTCCCTTATAATTTTATACATAATGAGATCACAGTGATGGTCATCTAGTGATATAGATTCTTGAAATCAATCTTCAAAATATAAGAATTTTTCATCAATCCTATCAATAATAATTCTCAATAACATTTCAAAAAGTAGCTAAATCATTCATTTCTCACAATGATATCTTATGGTTCTCACAAAACCATTCACCCAATTATGATGTTAACCACACATTTATACTCACCCTTTTTCTGATAATTATAAACCATCCTTCAGATTTATTGAATTTATTTCATAATCCTTTTTTTTAATATATGGTTTTCAACATTACCTAAATACCTCTGGTAGTTTTAACACAATTTAATCTAAGAATATCACTTTCAAAAACTGATTAGGGTAATTTGTTCTTATATATTACATCATAATCAATATTATTCTTATACACAGATGTGAGATGAAATATTTCTTCAACTGGATAAAATCCATCAATAGGTTGTTCCAAAACATCCTCACCAAGAGAGAGAAGATAATGAATCATTTTATCTTTCCATATATGTAACTCATTTCTCTTAAGGATAGGATACCCCTTATTTTTCAAACAATTCATATACTCCACAATACATTTTCTTAAAATAATCAGTAATATGTTAATAAAGGTAAGATTCACTCTAATAAGAATTGAAAATGGAATGATATAATCAATGTTTCACTAAGAGGGGGAGGGGATGTATCATTGATGATTTTTTATTTTATGATATCCTTTTTTATATGAAATTCCGAATTTTATTAAAGATCTATAATATATCAAAAAACCAATCCTTCAAATATCTTCTAAAATATAATTACATTCATTTTTCAGTACTCAATAAGTGTATCTACATCCTTGGTATGGTTGGGAAATACTCAAAAAACCACAAAATTATTAGCAAAAAAATTATCTGGTGTGGATAAAAAAAGTAGGATATACCCTTACAGTTGTATATAAACACGATCAATACAATTATTTGAGTTGTTCTTTTAGAATGAATGACTTAAAGCATGTTTTTGTAATAGGTTAATAAATATTCACTATTTGGTTCTAAGATTGGTTTTTGTGCTTCCTTATCAGCTTCACCTTATTTAATCATCAAACAAAAAATATTTACTTTCATACCTAGTAGTAGGTAAGAACATTAATTTTAAAATTCATATAAAAATATCATTTAATAGATCAGTCTAATTCCTTTGTATGATAACAATGTTATAATAATAGATATGAAATTATACTATAGAAACCATTTCGAACAACTTCAAACTTTCATAAAAATAGAAATCTGATGACTCATTCAAATATGATTTCACTTTTCTCTTATTCTTTAGTCCCAAAAAACACCCATAGGAAAAAAACTGTCTAGAAACACCTTCTCTATACATGATACCTTCAAATTTCTTGGTATCTTTATCTCTTCGCACATGAACAATACAATAATCATAATTTCAAATGTACGTCCAACTAATTATAGTAAATCCAAAAACTATTATGGGTATGAATATGATTTTTTTAATCTAAATGATTTTTAAAAACATGAATTTCATTTTCATATCATTTTCATCTTAGGAACATTCCATGATCCTAAAATCATCAATTTTATTCTATAACCTTCATAAATATTCAAACAAATCCATATTAGTTAATAGATTTTATCCAGTATTCTATACCATACCATTATATGTTCCCATTTAATTTATCATTAAGAGGAAAATTTTTAGTCACTCTGATTATTTGACCAAATTTGAAAAAATATAAATTTCTTATTTAACATTTTCATAATGTATACTAATTAAAAATAAAAAAACTCATTTTGATTCTCATACAAATTTATTTGTGTGATAATCTTGTACCACAAACATTGTTGTAACATCTGTACCATTTAAAACCCTCTCTAAAAAACATTTTCAATATACACCTTTTGAATGATAACAAAATAATCAAAGTATTGTTTATTTTATTCAAATTTTTAGGCCAAGATCATAAATATAATGAATTATAACATATGATGTCTTATCAGTGTCATCTTGTGGAAGATGGATCAAACTCTATTTCATTACAATGAATCCTTGCATGAATTTTCCAATGACTCTGGAATCAATTTCAAAAAAAATATTTTATTTCATTATTGACCCACTTCGAAAACAAATCAGTCTTATTTCTCTTTTGACTCAATAGAATAAAACATAATGTTATTTTGTTTTTCCAAATTTTTTACTACATTGACGATCTAAATCAGGTTGTTTAGTCTATGACATTAACTAATTGATATATCTCTACAGATATAATTATTTAATATGTCCCATCATCCCCCTTATATACTCTGCTATCAGTCAATGAAAAATTCAGTTCACCATCCAATGATTTGATGAAACATTGTGTCTGGTGTATTATATGTTCAATCCCAACACCAAACATCAGACTTAAAGAATTTCGAAAACTCTAATCCTTTGGAGAAATCATGTTTCCAAGAATCCAAAAAATGAAAAATTGAGATTACAATAATTCAACATCTTTGAATTTATTATTTCACAGACACATTATGTAATCAATAATTAGTGATGAAATTTTTAGAATTAAGATTTTTATTGAATCTTATTACTAAAATTGGATTGTTCTTTGACACTGTATACTTCTAGAATATTATTTCATTCAATAAAAAACTCAAACCACTTGTCAATAATTTGAATAATTTTCCCTTTATTTAACAAGTCATGGATCGTAAGTGATTATTAACTCATGATATTGAATACATACAATATTAGATATCCTTGTATGTTTTAGAATCTAATATCTCAAAATCCATTCAGACATCTTATTCCATTCTCATACCCATCAAAACTCAAAGGAGTGTCAAATGAACAAAATTTCACACAAAAAATTTGTACAACAGAAACCCAAAACTAGTGAACATTATTATCAATATTGAGTCTGATCGACTAACTATGATTCTTCGTTGGTCTGATCACTAAAAAATAAATAGTAAATTTACTTATCTATAATGAAAAATATATATGATCGATTCAACAAAAAATTATTTCAATACCCAAAAAAACATCAAACATACTTGGTCCCAACATAGAAATCATACTACTAGAAATAACTCTTCCAATATATAAACATTAAATTATAATTTAAGTCATGTAGCACTCTCACATAACTCTATGAGCGTTTTTTATATATTATAAGGATTTTCCTATAGATTTTTATCCCCAACATAGGAGGTGGGTCTTTGGAGTTCCATTAATTCATTATTGTTGGGCCCATTTGTATTGGAAATGTCATGTCAATCTTAATAGTGAGACCCTAGGTATGCATCTAAAAGTGATGGATGGTCAAAAATAGTTCAATAACTCTTATATATTTACCATATTAGAGTATTAATTTGGTCATGTATTATCATAATTATGAACAACATATGATAAAGTTTTGATATTGAAAATTCCATATGTGTGTGGGGAATGAAAATAAGAATCAAACATATCATTGGGGTAAAAAAAATGTTAATCCCATGGAATCATTTTTTGTGGTCAGTAGACATTGGGTGAAAGGGAGACAATTTAATTTTTCATATAGAATATAATCATTTTGTAACATTTAATGGCTTGAATCAAGAACCATTAGGTTATAGGAATTATAAAGAATAATAATAAAAAAACATGTAATGCCTTGGTACCCTGTGAGTCATCACGTTCAACTCATGGGTTGGTGCACATAAATTAAATTTATAGTGCATGTAAAAAGTTACAAATGGAGTTTAAATTTATGTAAATTTCACATAAAATATTATATCATTTTTATTTCATACAACATAGAATAACTCGATATAGTATGATATCATTTTGGGGTAATTTTTTTAAAAAGAAAAACACGATGGAGGGTCTATGATCTCTAAAAATATTTTTGTGAAAATAGGATCATTATTGGGAACAATATAGAAGATCCAAGAATCACTACTTATCCTAAATAATGGAAATGAGGACACACATTGTTTTGGATGAATTAATATATTTTAAAAGAACTAGTTCACATAAATGTGAAGAGGAGAAAAATATATATTGGTTATTTGGTTTAATATAGAGGCACACCCTTTGTGAATTTCTTGAAAGGTCATATCAAAAGATAAAATGAACATTACAATTATATATTTGAATCCTATATAGAGTATATGGAATCATTATGTATCTCGGTGGGAAATATGGTATACCATGTGTTGAAAGGTAACCACAAGTTCTATGATGGAGTGAGATAGAGTTAATAATTTAGTCTAGACATGGTTCTCATGTGTTTATTCATTTAACTGAATATTTGAATCAATTTACATGCACTCTTATGGAGGAAAACAATTGAAAACATGTACTAGATTCAGCTATTGTCGGTGGCCCATGATGCAAATAACGCTTCAAATCCCGATAAAATAAAATATCACATAGTTTCATGTCATTTTATTAATATGAAAACCTATAGGTTTACATCATGGTGCAACAATATTGTACACGTATCATAATTTCATATCATGAATATGATTTAAGGACTCATTTAAATCATGAAAATATAGAAACTAAATCATTAATCTAATGATTAAAGGATTTTTCTATATTGTGGCAATCAATGTAAAATGCAGAGGTTCACATTCCACATGATAGTACCATTTCTACTGAATGGTTTGAGGTTAAAATAATTCTTCAACTATTGTATGCCACTATTAAAATATGGAGAATAATTGTCATGATTCTATAAAATGTGTTTATCTAGCTAATAACTGAATTGAATGAGAGGGTAATACTGATGATATTTGGACATCACATGTGCAGATGGGAGTGGGGGAGTAAAATTATTCATTTGAAAATTATAACCAAAATAAATGTGATGAAGATACTAATAATGAACATTGAAGAAATTTAAATCCTTGATTTAATTATAATATTATTTATAAATTTTGAAAAAATGAGGGTCATCCAATAAACATTTCTTCGAACCACATGACCAAACAGGTTTTTACTGAGAATGATTTTATACATATAAACTTGATGGGATATGGTCCATTATAGTGAACTAACATAACTATAAAGGATTTAATTGTATTAATAGTATCATGGGAACATTATTATTATACGGTAATAATGTGGGGAGGAAAGAAATTATTTACAGGGGTGGGGATTTATTAAAAATGGTTCTACAGTCCACAAATTAAGTATATCGACATTATCCGATAGGTTCAAGAGACAATAAATACCAAAATATTCATTGAAATATTATTTTTTCACCATTGGGAGAAACATGTGAGTACCTGATGTTGTAGTGATTAGTTACATATATCATAGACCATAGAAAGAAACCCTTTTAAGGATATAGATCTGGAACAAAAGGTTTGATTTTAAGTATTTAACCATGTAGATAAATGGTCATCTTAAATTTGATAATGAATGCCAATATAGATGAACCCAGGTGAAACATTTATATAGTTTATGGTCAGGATAGATAGAAAAAATTGGATTGATATATAACTACTTTACAATAAAATTTATATGTAACATGGAAAATCAAATGTGAGAATTTAGAATTTTATGGGGTGTAAGGTCATAACGATTTGATTAATTTTGAGGTTTTATATGCTAATGTGGGAGGTGAAAATTAGTATACATGAATTGATGTCCCACATAAAATATATTTTTCCATGATATTCATCCAAAATGTTTGTCATCAGGATTCTTGGACTCATAGAGAGTTTAATTTATGGTTATAGAACCATGAGCATTATCCATGACATTTATTTTCATATTGTGTAGTCTTAATGATATATTTTTTATTTTTATATTTCTAAATGTAAGTGGAAATGGGAATATATTTTTTTCATTTAATTTTTCATAGAGTAGTGGGTCCAAGGACTATTAATATAATTTTACTAGAGATATATGGTATTCCCCAAAATCATTTCATTATTTTTGTTTATGATATAACATTCAATAAAATCTTAAAATGGTCTAGCTTTTTCATTGAATGATGGATTTTTTTTCAGGATTTCATTACAATGATTTCTTCTAGATGATTAATTACACAACTATCCTTAGGTTGATTAACTTTATTACTCAAACTATTTAGCGAAATAGTTCAAGTCCCAATTTCTATGATTTGGTTTCATTGGTTATATAATTCTCTAATACTTTAACAAAGGGTGTGATAATCCATCTAGAATGATAGGCGGGACTCAATGATAATGAACAATCTTACATTTTAGTGGATCTCCCCTTATAAGGGTGTATATGGATTATAGTTCGGTTTTGTGGGCTGAATATGAGACTTCCCATATCACAAGATGGAAGAGATAAAGCTGACATGGTATTCTGACCCAACATTGTAATTTGTAATGTATTGTTCTGGGTTTTAATGTATGAATACATATAATATATTCTAATGTAAATGACAATTTATGATGAATTATGTGGGGACCAAAAAACAAAAACTAGTGAGCCCAATTCCAAAATAGATTCTCTCAATTGGGCATTCTCAAAATTTATAGTGGTGATTGATAGTCCATTTCCTCATTTATGAAATACTTTTCTAATTATTCACGAGTGAAGGATTGTTGAAAAAAGTGGTTTCATGATTTAGTACATAGTATTTTGTGTTTTTGAATTATTTACTGTTTAAGGGAAAATGGCTTAAGAATCACTAAATATCTTACAGATAAACAATCAAGAAATATGTAGTTCTAGAAGGAGAATTGTAGGAGTCACTAACCAAAGGGGAAATAATATAATCATATGGTCCAAATTTAACATGTTTTTTATGTCATTTGATAAGAACAATGTCATTTAGTTTAACATTTTGTGAAAAAAACGTGATATTCATTTTAACATCATATAGTGATGTTTCTATGGGGTTTTCAAATTTTTATGGTCATATAGATTTGATAAAATTGATTGGAATGTCTATATAGAGTGGTAGGAATAATGAAATCACACATAATATAATATTTTGTATCTACATAGGAAACCTCATTGGGGAATCCCATAATATATGTTTTTGATTTTCAGACCATGGGGGGTTATATAGTTTAATTACATTTATGTAGGACTAGAAATGGGGTGATATAGTAAACAGATCATAATGGGAATAATTAAGCATGATGAAGATGATAATATTTTCAAAAAAAATATATTCTATAATTCAATGATATAAATACCATAAATTTTTAAAATTAAGGTTCATTGTCACATTTTTATATTCATTGAGTCATCTATGATTTATGGATAAAATGGATTAATATTTAAATTTTAATTTATTTTTATCATATTAATAGTTTTATTATAATTGTATCAAAACATATTTAAATTATAAACATTATTTTATATAGGATTATAAGGTCATTGGGATATATATCATTCATCATGAATAGAGGTGGAATAAAATATTTTGACTCCAAAACGACGCTCAAAATGTTCATTGGAATCTGGGCATAGTATGGATGAATTGGGTAGGTGAGCCCATATCTCACATAGTATAGGTCCTAATGATCTCATATAATATAAAAATATATAAAATTAGCTTGCATCCAAATTAATTAAAAAATTATAGTAACCATTGAATATTTATAATGTCCATAAATTCATTGGAAACAGGAACACTAAAATTCAATCAATCTACTTGAAAAAATCAGTTTATTGAGCAATCTGTTCATTACTATAGTTATACATGTCCAATGAAGATATTTTTAAAAAAAAAAATATAAAATACATTGGTACAAATCATTAATTAACACTATTTTGTAATTATTCTAATCTCATTCCATCATTCATAGGATATATTTTGAGTATAAATTGGGCAACACTCATACCTATATATGTAATCACCCATATCATTTTAATGGAAGAATACATTATTTATATATTTTTTGGTTTTATGTAAGTGAATAATCTTTAATTTATATATATATATATATTATTTTTTATTCCACTCTTATCATATATGTTTTATCATCTCTCACTAATCCCATATCAACGTTATGAAAATGAATATCTAGATTTGTTTATTGTTCCAAGAAGAAAAATAGTTTAGATTAAGTTAGTAAACTTCAATGTATTGATTTTTTTTATAATTTTATTTAGGGTTTAATAGATTATATTTACTCATCACCCTAATTTCTCTATTGTTATGATTTTTTACACCCCGTCCCCTAGATATATAATGCATTAAAACAGTGCAGATTGACTTTAGTGGTGTTGGTCATATATGTGATATTATATATTACAACAAGAATAGTATTATACAACATATAATGTTCTAATATTTTGTTAATAATGAATAATGTTAATATTTTATAAGGATAGATCTTCATCATTACATTGATTTTATTACATGATTTTTTTGAACAATGACATCATAAGTATGAACTCCCAAGAAAAAAATAGTATTCATACTAAATTCATTTTCATTTAAATTATTTTTTAGTCTCATTTATGTATTAATATTTGTATGAAAATTAACCCCTACCTCTGATATAATATTAATTTATCTTTTATAGTTTTTATTAGTAATAAATAAGGGTTTTAATAAATTCAGTTTGTCTAAGGGTCCTTTTCAAGAGATAAACCCTAGTTATTGAACTCTATTTCACACATAGTTAATAATAAAATTATTTATATAGGATCTCTAAAAATCGATACAAATCAATTTTAAACTTTTATTTAGTCTTATAAAAGCAAGACAAACAAATTTTCTTAAAATACGAAAAAATATATAATTTAATAAACTAAAAAATAGAAAATAATTTGATGTTATTTTTTATTTATTTTTGACGGATTTATATAATGACTATTCAAATGCATGGGTTGATGAATATATTTATTATTATTTCTCATAAAAATCTATGACTATTGAATTTTATGAAAATTTATAATTTCTAGAGGATTTGGGAAACTAAATTATGTTCCACTCTACTTTTATCAAAGATATGAAATTTTATAAATGGTTAAAAAATGAAGGATGTAGATTATGTTATGATCATTCCAATTACAATAATTTTTAAAGAAACATTAGTGGCCCTAATGGTATTCATTTAAGATCCCTTCACACCTTATAATAAATTTAATAGTGGGGTTCTTGAAGAATATAGTATAATAGATTTAAATTTTGGATATTTTAATGGTTTGGATGATTTTTTTTTAAATATTTAAAAGATCAAAATCTATGTTATTCAAGAATCATTAATTATGAAAAAATACGATTTTAACATTTTATCTCATTGGAGTATAAAAATAGAAATTTTTTATAATTTAATGAAGTGTTAGAGGAGATTTAATGCATGACTTCCCATACTATAATGAAACACTAACAGAATCTTTAAAAAATTTAAAACTAAAATTCAAGCTACTTAAGGTACATAATTTTCCCATAAACTAATTTTGTTTATTTTATTCAATATTATTTGTGTATTATGTTCCCCTACATTGGTTATTAGAATATTATAAAACATGTACATACTATAATGAATATTTTGATGATGAATAAGTGTCATATTTTAAGGATTGATGGAGGAACTAGTTGATTTGAAATGAGAGTATACATGTATGATGGAATATATATATGAAACATTAAAAAATTATATTCTAAAATAGAAGTGTATCCACATATCATTCTAATATATTAATCTCCAAGGGAGAGGAACACAATAACTAATCATGAAAGGTTGTACCCCATCATACTTAACTCTTTTCCCATTCATATATTTTCTCCACAAATTCTTGTCAATGGGATACATATTCATTATTTATTATTTCACAATTCTTGGTGTCTACTCATGAAATCATAAAAAAGTCACATTTGGGATTCATATTAAAAAAACATATCCACCATAAAATTTGGGATTAACAAATGAAACTTCATGTATAGGGGAAAAAACATATCCCAAAAGTTATTGGGTCAAAATAGTTTATTTTCATTTTCTCTTTCTTATTTATTACTCTATGATATTTGTTAATATTGGTTTATATATGGTTTAATGAGGAACCATATTAAACCACTATTGAATTGTTCTATATTAGAAATAAATCTAACATATGGATTTACTTATTTTTTTGGTATTCTAATGTAATATTAAATTTTTTAGTTAAAATGAATGGTAAAAAAATTTAATTGGGTTTGTTAGATGGGGGAATGTATATAAATTTAATTAATTTTCATGTGATTCATATTTTAATTTTCAGGTTGTACCAATTTTATTTATATTTTGATTGGTTTTCATTTATTTTCATTAATTTTTTAGGTTATTTCAATTAATAAAATGCCTTGGAATATTCAATGAAATTTATAATATGTTGGACAATACTTGATAACAATGTCTATAGTTTTAATTGTTTTTAAATGGGTATCAATTTCAAAATTTTAAGTCATTTAAATTAAGAATGATTTGGTGAATTTTAAACTAATATTCACATTAACTAGAAAAAATTTATCTATTTCCTACCCATATAGGATTAATTTTTTTTACCTCTTATTGACAAAACTATTTTTCATTATATCCTTAATTAATATTGTTTCATGAAAAACACGTTTTAATTTTCCAAACCATTGGAGTTATTTAAATGTTGTTAATATGTTTATGGAAATCATTTATATAGAAACAATTATCATTGTAGGCCTACCTTTACATAAATACTTATTTACCCCTTATAATCCACATATTACATTATAGATTTACATGACATTACATTCCTATTTTCTATACATACCTTTAATCATACTATTATTTTTTGGATATTTCATGACTGAGTGTGGGGAATGGTTCTTTATTATGGGTTAATTGGTATGGTGTTCGTTATATTATCGTGTGAGGTGTGTGTTATTATTTTATTCAATGGGGAGAGGTATATAAATTATAACAGGTCATTTTTTCAATGAAACATATCCACACCATCCTTTTCGTCAATAAAAAAATAGACCAAGTCATAAATTGAGTTGCAATATAATTATTCATAATTCAAAAAGGTATTATATTTCATTAATAAATTACATATTATTTTATTCTCAACCTCCATGAAAAAAATTGAAATAGTAAAAATATAAAAATTTTGAAAATGAAAAGGGTTTGCTGATGAAGAATTATTATTTTTTTAATTAATTAACCTTGTTTACATTCCATTTGAAATTGTCGTACATTGATTTACCTTTTGAGGGTAATTTACATAGGTAAATTTATTTAGTTTTCACTAAATTGTTTATTTATTTTTATTTAAATATTCCTACTGTACTTTTTATCTATAAATTTTAGACATTTTACCCACCAACAATAGATAGAAAAAATAAACATAAAATAGATTTATTGATTGGAATATTAATATATTTAATGGTGTATATTGATGTGAATTTTTTAAATCATAGGGAGATCATAAATTTTCATGAGAATGGGAAAATATCCATATTCAAAACTCCTTGAGTGAAGATAGAAATACATTTCAATATAGGCTCGTAAAACATGAATATAATTTTATATTGAGATTAATTTGAATTGTATGATCATCATTTGGACTTATGGTTTTTTAATATCCATGTGGGTGGAATGAGGTTTTGTTAAATGTGATAATAGAGTTGGATTTTACTTTTTTACATTGAAATTTCTTTTAATCTTATTGTATATGATTATCTATGTATTCAATGACTTTTTGTCATATGATTCATAAAGAGAATCTTTTCATATATTTTATTTTTCAATAAATATTTATAAATCCCCATATTTTATTTGATAATAGATAATATTCACATTTTTATATATATTTTTGAATAATTTTGCCTTAATTGTGAAAATGCATTAATTTAAGAGTTTTTTTATTTTTATCATTTTCTTATTTATAAAAAAACATTATATATATTGATCTAAATTGTGAAATTAATTTTTTTATCATTAAATGGTCATTGGGATACATTTAATTTAATAGAATAAAATTATGAATCCAATATTTTAAGGCCCAATTAATGACAACATGTTAGGCCTTTTAATTTGGGCACCGATTGGATGAAATGTTATAATGAGCCTTTATATCACAATGTATATGTCAATATGAGTTGAAATGATAACATATTATAAAGAGGAGGACACAAAAAATGTATTAACTTAGGATACTAGATATTTAGCTTTTTTGAAAGCCGTAATTACATGGGATACCTCTGTATTGAGTTGTAAATCTTCATCTATGAATGTAACATTTTCTTTATTAATAATCATGTTACTATAGATATACATGTATAATGAAGAAGAAATATTTAGAGTGAATAAATAATACATAAGGGAACAACTGAATTGAATAACAGATTCCAAAATTCATAAAATTTCATAGCCAACCACTATCTATATATTTTTTTAAATGAGATCAAGTAAAAAAATATTTTCCGATTTTTTATAAATGTACCCATCAATATGCATTCAAAGGATAATAAAATTTCCTATGATAGGTGTGAGTTATTTTTTTGTAAAAAACTTTTACACAGTTAATATATGTTATTTATTCATACTTATTTTAATTTCATTTGATTTTGGTTTATCTCCAATTACACCCTACTCAATTTTATGAAATGTTATAACTAACATTGTTTCTTATACATAAGAGTGAGCATAGATCGTTTTTAATTATTATGATTCAATTTATTTTATTATGATAATTTTCATATTGATTAATGAAATTTATGTGAATTATATACATAAATTATATACTAATGTGATTATTCATCCATATTTATTTATCCCAGTTCACTTCCACTCCTAAGTCATTCATAATGTGGATATTGACTTTGGTTGTGTGTATTGGAGAAGATTTATCCTTGTTTTATTTAGAAATATTACTAAACTATATGTAGAGGCGTCATTGTGGGGTAGTTATAATTTAAATTTCTCTATTTATTATGAATATTGAGGAAAAATATAACAAATTTAATACTAAATTTTTTTTGAAACAATGATAACATTACTATCAACTGCCAAGAAAAAAAATTCTTCTTAATATATTTTTTTTTCATTTCATCATTTTTTCATTTAGGTTTTTATTGTTTATGTAATAAATAATCCCATAGTTTATAAGTATTAACTTTTAGTAGTATGTTTTATTAATAAAATAGAAAAACATTGAAGATGTGAAAAAATTAGACTCCTCTCGAGATCGAACAAAAGTACACTACAACGAAGAATTCATAGTTTAATAATATTAATAAGGATTCGTAAAAAATTAATTTATCCCATGACATTAATTGAGTGTTTAATGATATAGACAAAATATTGGAAATGGTTAGAGAAGTTAAAATATTTAATTTCATAATTCCTTGCCAATGGGGGATGTTTTTTTTATAGTTTAATGTCGTACAACTAGGACTAAATAAGATATGGAGACTAGAGAGATTTTCCACAATAATATCAAGAATAGTACACTTAAAAAACAGTGCTCACATGAGTAATTATTGATGAAGGAAACAAGGATTAGAATTAAATTTCACATTTCCTATAACAGGACACAATTAATGTGTAACACCCTCAAATTATATAAGGTTAAATGACTAAATGATATGACTCATGTCAAAAAGGTGCACATATCTTTTCGGGAGCCTACCGGATTAGAACTCCATAGTTAATTGTGCTTGACCTAGAGTAGTGATCAGGATGGGTGACCTCCTGGGATGTTTCTCAGGGTGTGTGTGAGTGAGGACAAAACACATTGGAAAAGACATGTGTTGGCATGTGGGGACTATCATTAGTCAGATAACCCGTTCAGGCATGTGGGCGGGACCTAGGGTGGGGCCCACATGTCTGTGGCATAATTGGTGGGAGGGGCCCAGTTATCACATAATGTTGATGGGTTTGCAGCAGAATGTTACATTAAACATTAGAAAGGACCCGACATGGGGTGAAGTGAGTTGTGGAAAGTAACATTAATACTGAATTTCTTTTCCCATGTGTTTGGGTTCATGGGGGTATAATTCAATGGTTTCTGATCCCTCACTGGATAAAATGGTGGTGAATGTATAATAAATAGCAAATTTAGATTTCTACATTAAATGGGAGTGAGAAATTTGTTATCGATGACTACTGATCATTTTGAAAAAGATAGTCCTTCAATCATATTATTAGTGATGAGTAAAAAAGTGGTGGTCGAAAACTCACCATGTATTTGAAACATGATACCTATCAAGTTGATTCTAAATGACATTCAAGACAAGTTTCATCGATGATTTGTAGGCCATAATTTTTTTCTTAATTATATAAGGAAAATATTTTTAGAAATGGGATATTGAAATTTTTCCTTTTTTTAGGGAAGTACCACTATGTGTATTTTTTTTAAAGATGGTGTTTCGATATAGTTAAACGTAACTAGTGGTATTCCAACTTAAATTAGACACATCATGGGAGAGTATCATAATAAGATAGTGTAAATTATGTATCATGTATGGAGTACATATTCAATATTAGAAGTTCATATCGATCCTAATAAAAGAGAAGTATTCATTAAAGTGAATATAAGGAAATGAGATGGAAATATATGTTGTGCATGTATGCATGAAAATAAATCTATAAATCCTATGTAACCCAAGAAATTGGAATTAAACCACACATAGTTTGTGGCGTATGGTACCAAAGAATTCTAGTAGAGTTTTAATTTGAAATTTCATCTCATGAAAATATAATTAGATGATTTTATAATTTATGAATCATATATTAAATTGTTTACAAAATATTTCAATCTAATTAGCCTGGAACCATAGATTGTTTAGTTCAAAACCTTTCATCCTAGAAATTGATGAAATAGTTTTATTTTATATAGTGATGTTGATATTAATTATCATTTATAGTTATTTAATTTACACAATATTCCATGTTGGATTTTTTTTAATGAGGGACCATTATATAATGCTTAATGTCATGAAGAATATAAATGACAATGAAGTCTAACACCAAATTGTGAAAAAATCAGATTTGTGTAGTAAAATTTTATTTTTCTAGTACCATGAAAATTTAATATACCATCTTATTATAAGAACATTGAGGTATAACATAAATTATATGGAAATTTATTTTTTTAGGATCATATAATTGGTGGGAAGTTTGATATTCTCTCCATCCATGAAGATCAATGTATACACACCATTGTCAAATAACTTGTAAATGTAAAAGGGTATCACACATCAATGTTAAAAATGAAATGGATTGTTTTAAAGTTTCATGGTTGTTAACAATTCGAGAATCGAATCACCATTGAGGAAGTATTTGATGAAAACCTTCTTGGGAACACTCATTTAAAACTATTCAGATAGACATTGAGGTCGTGAAATGTTAGGAACTAACTATCATAGTGGTAATTATGTTTATAAAAATATATATATATGACCTTTTTCCAAGAATCAACTTCTCATAGGTGTCTATTAAATGTGACAGTAGTTTAACACAAATAGGAAACCCCACTTCTATTCATTTTAATATAGAATTAGGAGATTTAGGGGTGGGACTTTGAGTCATTTTATATTATACCCATATAAAATTAGATTATTCACTTGGATAGATCCTTTATTATTCAACTAATTATTTTTATAATTTTAGAGTGGTTTTTTTAATGCATCAATTTTTTCATTCACTAATTCATGATATTGTGATATGTAGTTTGACAGGATATTTTATTTTTCTTTAAACTTCTTCTGCTCAATTACTCAATGGTTTGTTTCATATCATAGGTGAATCCTATAAGATAAATAGATCTAATATGTGATAATATATTTCAAGAACTCAATCATTGGACATGTTACTAATTCATTCAGGGAACATTTTTTGGCCCATTTATAAAATAAACTTGTATGAATGATGTTGAATCAGTACTTTCAACCTGTCTTTTGTGGGTAGGGACCCATTAAATAAATTCCCCAAGTAGAGAAGCACCAATAGTTATTTGAAACATATTTATTATATTTTATTTAATAAATTAATAATGAATTTATTTTTAATTCATAGAACTACATAGTAAATTACATGTTCTCACAGTCCATATAGGGTAAAATTTAGACCAATGTCTAGATTGGATTTGGCAGAATCAACACTGATTGGGGATGTCCTTATGACACTTCATAGACCTCCTGAAATTCAATATAGATCACCTTTACCTGAATTCCCAAAAATAAGTGTCCCATTAAATCTAATACTATATAAAAAATATTTCATGTTTGTGTAATCATAGAGAAAAAAATTAATTTCATGTTGGTGTATTTTATCTCATCAGGATCTGTCATATATAATAGTTCTAGGACTGAGGTACTCGATCTAGGTATCCATATAATTAGATCTTTCTCATTAAATTTGGTTGTTAAGGGTGTTTCATGGGAATAGATCATATTTAGGTGATTCATGTGTTAGTATTCTATATAAGAAGATATATGGGAAATCATATTCAAATATAACATATAGATGAACATGTAATTATTATTTGACTCTATTAGGGACATACTAAATATTTCAAATTAATATTCTAAATAATTCATCAATCATGTGATATGGGAGATATTTTTTCTATGGTAAATATATCCATAAAATATATGGCCCATATAATCAAGGGGAAAAATATTTTTTCTTAAGGGTTTAGTCACCATTATTTTTCATGGAGGCAATCATGGTGTTTCCACTATCATGAAACCAATGAACATAAATGTTGATTATCGTGTGATTCGTGGGGATGAAGTCATGATACTAATCGGAATTGTGGGTGTATACCTCTATATAGAAGAACAATTATGAAATTATATACTTTGTGGAGGTGATAAAGACTACATTATGATTGCCTATATTGAGTTTAGGGTAGTTTATAGTTATTCTTGTTTTAAATTACGGGGGATTTTTTATATACATTTGATGGCATCAAATTACATGATCAATATAGAGAATAGAGTTATTAAGGATATTATCATCTAATGAAAACTCCTTATAGGTGTGGTGTAAGACCCAAAAATCTATTTGAAAATTATAATTGATGATATTCAAGGAGAAAACCTGATGAATAACTATTTAAGGATGACTTTCTATCATTAAAATAATTTAGTAAACATAAGAAAGATAATCATGTAATTATATGAAAAAACATTGGTGATAAACTAGACCATTGGAAAATATATATAGGGATGTAGATTCTATAATGGGAAGATCAAGGAAGAGAGACACTTGAAATGGGGGATTGTTTTGTCTTAGTAATAATGACCATCTAATTGAGGTGGTACATGATATTATCATTAAGTTCAATATACATATAGGATAAGAGTGTCTCAATGGATAATTCTAGGATATAAAAACTGAGTACTATTGTTTTAATTGAGATGTGTGGCATTAGATTTGGACAAAGTTATAGATAATATGAGTTTTCATCAAACACAGCCTAAAATTATATATCCAAGTAATTCAAACATACATTTTTTCATGATATAGAAGGCAATATTTTTTTCTTTTAAAATTTGATATTTTTTTTGAATGTATTATAGATAACCACAAATTATACGTAACTATCATAGATTTTGTGGATGAAGAATTTCCGTATTGGACTAAATCTTATTTGGGGAAATCTCAGTAGTTTATTATTGAATAATTAATATGAGGTCCATCATAGTAGTAATCTAAAAAAGGCATTGTAGGGGGGTTCATAATTTGGTAGTATAGATTTAGCCTAGTAAAAAAATTATCATTATCATTGAGATTATCCAAGAAATGGTGCACATTGACAACCAAGTCAACCTTAAAATGCCCCACCATCATTGAGAGGAGGATTTAAATGATATGGTGTAGGTCATATTGGTATGCTACTCAGGTTATGTTTAATTATAAAGGAATCACATGGTATTAGTAGGTTTAATAAATTTTTGTAAATGTAGAAACCTTTTAATCTTTGGCTGGTATCAAGATTTTATATTACCCAAAAAATCAATCCATGAAGGTTATGACTTTAAATCGATAAAGTGCATCAATTGGAATTTCGACTACAATAATGTGGAAGTTTTTATTTGGGAAATTTCATTTAATCCCCTAAAAGAGGATAAATTCACTAATATATTAGTTATTCATATTAAATGTGATGATGTAGTAAATCCACATACCACACTAAACATACAAAAAAATTAACACTAATAAATGTATAAACATATAGAATGATCGTAATACCATTTTATAGAATAATCATTCTTAGATCTAGGTTTAATATTGGGGTGCCAATAAGAAGTCAATGCTAGTGGATGATGTTTTGGAGATAGATTAATGCAAACTACATGTAGTTCTGTGAATATATGAAATGATGCATTTTTAGGATTTGAATTTATAGATCTGGTTTGATGAAATAAATATACAACCTAAAAAATTTATACTATATATCATCTTCAATATCAAGGATCGCCTATATCATATCATTAACACTGGTGAATCATACGTCTTCAAAAGTGGGAGGATCTTCATCCATGCCCGTTTCATCAAAATTTAGTGGAATGGAAGGAGGATAACCTCTTATATATTTATTTAACATAGGATGAAATCAACCCATATTATATGGATAAAATAACAGAATATAGATTACTCTCCATTTTATTCTAGGTAAACTATAGTGATAATTATTGAAACACGAATCTTATAAGGTTTTTTCGCTTCAGGTACTACCTTGATATCAAATAAAAGTGTCTTTGTTTAAATGTAGTGATCCAATCACGCTTTCTAATAAACATTATAACGCATTTTATTATTTGGAAGAAACTGGATCATTTGGAATGAAATATGTGCATAATATATAGAATACATAGTCATTTTTCCATCATAGGTAAAAAAAATTAGTGGAAAATTTATTCATGTGAATAATGAAATAGTGCTTCATGCTAGGGATATTTCATTTATATGATAGATATATATAATAACAAGTTTATTTAAAACATCCCATGGAGATTTTAGAATTTTCTTCATGTTATCTTTACTATTAAAACAATATAGCTATTTATCCTGGGGTTTCATCCCCTCCCCCCTTTAGCACGTAGTATTATGGTGGAAGGCTTCACATGAGTCAATGAGAAAGATGTCACCCTGGAGCACCCCTAATCAACTATTGAGTAAGTAATAGAGGAACTTGTGATAAAATTGATGGATTAATGCATGAATTCTAGGCCATTTACTTATTATTAATGAGTTATAAGGTCGTTACTTTACAACCAACATGAATTCTGTGGTGAATTCCTAAAATCGATTGTAGGATTCAATCATGATGTTTCCTATAAAATTCATCTCACAAATTTTATAATCATGAATTATTAGGTTGGATGTGAATATATCGGTTTCACTATAGCTCCTTCATTTAGAGCATCTGAATCATGGTGAGATTAATCTGAATGTTAATGTTAACAAAACATCGGTGAATATAAAAATTGTATATATTTATGAAGATTTAGAGGGTTATTATTTTACTCTAGATTATTACACATTCTTCTTACTAAGAGAAAGATATGTGATCCATGAAATTAACGGTCACATATTTTTTAACATGATAGTGACAAAAACATCGACCTCCATTTAATTCTCGAGTTAGCTATTAAGATATTAAAAGATATTTTCATAAAGCACATATTCCATATGATGTATATTATGGGGAGTTATTCACTCTATTATTTAAATTATGTTTAGTATAGTTCAATAATTTGAGATTGGGGAACATATTTTCCCCATGTATTCTCACCATAACAAGAAATTTGGAGGGACCAGCTAGTTGAGGTGATGTGGCCTTATTGGTGCCCATATATTTTTGATTTCAGATAGATTCCACAGTTGAATTTTTCATGTCTATGAATGATCTAACAAACCATGCTACAGAATTTTATGTATAGATTTACTAGAGTATGTGACCAAAGAAATAATTTAATATGGATCATATAAAAGTTGTTTCATTTTTATCATAGAATCATGGACACCATTATCATGGATAACACCTCAAGAACTATAAAAATGGATGATTCTTATATACTTTATAATAATAATTGATGATATATTGGATGAACTAACTTGAATTATTTATCCCCAGTGTCTCGAAAATGATCCAAAAACCTTATAAAATTAGAGAAGTAATAGTCTTTTTTCTCATGATAGGATTCACATCTAGTAAAAGAGGTAATGTACCTCCCTACCATTATTGGTGGAGGGATTTCGGGTATATCTATATTAGTGTTTATAACATGTTCAAAATTGGAAAGGGTTCCTGATTCACCATGTGAAGTATATTTCCATTATTTTAACCCGTAGGGGATTTTGAGTTTGATGTTGATACATTTGTGTTTGAGGAAATAGTGTGGGTGATAGATTATTTATTTAGGCATGGCGGTTCTTATTGACTTAGGTGACTATCTATTAATCAATGTAATTCATTCAACTCGTGTCCTTTATTTGAAAGGAACTTCTAGGATTATCCATTGGATTCAATATTGTGGGGGTGAAAGAGATGCATGGATCATGTTTCATAGTTTCACATAATTCCCTAACAACATGGTATACCATGTACATGATGAGAAAAGACTCCTTAATGATGTAACAAATGAATATATTTTAGGTAAAATAGTTGGGATGGTTCTTCCAATAAAACAACTATGAAATAATATTCCCTAAAAGAAGGGTAAAATATTTATCTATGGAGTAAATGAAAAAACATGGGAATTTCCCATACATGAAGGTCTATACACTATTATTCAACCAAAAAATGGGATTCTAAATGATTTTACCTAGAGGGGTTTCCATGATAAATTCTATATGAAATCATATTCCCAACATGGATTATTTTAGGGAGATGACTTAGGAATGTTTAAGTGAGAGTCTAGAGTTTTTTATGAAATTATCAATCTCAAATCATGGATGTATTCATTTAGAGTGGGAGATAATGGATGAGCTCTCATCATGGGTCATTGTGTGGACATTGTGAGGCATTATTACATCGCATTGAATTATAAAAAATATCAAGGATTCATTATGAATATATTTTTTAGAATCATCTCATCACTGATATTTTACATACATAACAGAAATATTTTTTGGGATGTTGTATATTCATAGATTATTTAAACCCCTTCAGCATAGTGATGAAGTCTGGAACAATTAATTGTGTCACTTCAAGAACATGGATATGTCAGTGATCTCATTAACCAACCCACTGAGGTTCTAACTATGCCAATAGTATGTAGAGAGTGAAACCCCAATCCTATATAAAATAATTCTGGGATGAAGGTATCTAACGAGTGGGAAAAAAATATGGTAGACCGTAGACTAAAATACATCTACAGAAAATCAAAATCTACTCTATGAAATAGTGTAATGATAATGAAATAAACCATGATAATTCTAGAGTGAAAATAGTACATGAATTCACATATAAAAAAATCATCAATATACAAAAAGGTTATATAAATGATATAGTGGGAAAAACACCCAACAAAAATTGACTTCTTAACCTAAAAACAACCCTATAATGGGGATAATAAACAGATACTTGACTCAAAATGATGAATAATAAAAATAAAATATGGCTACCTCCTTCTCATACAATTATTCTCATTTAAAATCAGATCCACTAAAATCACCCACGATTCCCGTGTTTTTTATATAAGACACATCACACATGGGCATACAATATTAAAATGTTAGTATATAAATATACCTAGTTGGAAACTCATAAAAAAATTGGTATTTGAAAGAATATGATAGTCCATTATACCCATAAGGTAATATGTTATGTAAATTCAAATTACAGATATGGTCATAGAGAAACCCAATATAAGAGAGGAAGGGAATAAAAATAGTTATAATAAGAAAAGAAAAATGATGATTTTGACTATATTTCCAATGTTCACAAATCCAATTATCTACACCCCTAGAAACTATATAATAATCAGAGTGGATGAATAACTCCTCACAACTACACTATACATCCCAGTAAGAACTATCTTTAGTCGTGGAACCACACCCTTCCAGAGATAAATGATGGGGGGTTCCACTCCATAGGTATATAACTCATGATACTTATTATGTGAAAGAGTAAAAAATATATTTTTACAATGATTATGGGGGACCCATCCCCCGTAAGACAGGAGTGTGTTAGCAATGAAATATATCAGTTGAAAAACATTAATCACTACAATCGATGATGAATTATAGGAAGAAGAGTGTCTCTTATAAAACCATTCATCAAATACTTGATTTCTAAACATTGATTTACATCTGGTCCATAATGTAAAAATAATTATTATATGATAATTATGTAATAAAATCCAATTCTAATATAGGGATATATATAAGGAATAATTTTTTGTATAAAAGTACAGAACATGCACTTGAGGTCACACAACATAAGACATCACCCGTAAATATGATCTTTCACCCACTAGAGATAAATTTTAAATATATATTGCTCCAAATTCTATTTACATGGGATCACTTGTCTTTGAATATCACCCATATTCAATTTATTATGCAATCATCATATCTAATGGGTGTCCATGATCCTTTACATGGGACAGACCTTTGATAAAATGACGTGTCTTTTCACCCAATGTTCTTGTCAAGTACAATCAATAAATTGATTGACCACCCATGTAGGTTCACATAGTGTATCGTACGAACCACAAAACATGTGATATTTTAATTGATACAAAAACCTAGCTACCATGAGAACCCAAAATGAAGAGTCTGTTTTCCTTATTAATACAAAACATGTAATCATGTTTTTCAAAAACATTGAATATTATTTTCATGAAAATTTCAAATCCCCAAATTCAACCAAAACCCACATTTTATTCACCACATAAAATGAAAAAATCCATATGTTTTCATTTAAGATATATTATTTTTGACTAATGGATTCCAAAATTTCATCATTTATCACCCGAATAGCCTCTAACATTCTTCTCCTCATCATTCAGCATCCAAAACCAAGAATGGATCACCCATATCATAATAGTATACATTAATCTATCTAAATATACATGATCCATATTTAATTCATGAATTGAACAAGAATCCAAGGGATGTATAATGCTCAAATCCATCTCAACAATATTGAATCACTAACCCTATGGGTATGCGATGAATACATGATGAATGGTGGTGATGGAAAAAATAACGAAGTGACATCATCATTGGTTCAGTTGATATTTGACTAAGATCATAATTTGTGTATACCATTGGTGTGAAAAAATGCACAAAAATATAGATAATCTTGTATAATAACACTAATTGGATCCACAATTCATATTTGAAATCCATGCTTGAATTTAAATTCAACTAGTACAAATTCAAAAAAATTGAGATGTGCATCAATCATGAATTAATTATTACTGAATAGTTTATCCAGTGGAGAATAATTTAAAGATATTATACAGTTTTCATTCATCCCATTATTCACATCAATTTTTTACACTTATAGATGTTCCCTAGTCATTGATAATAATGGGATATCCCCATCACTCTCTATAATCTTCCATGGTTATGTGGCTAACCATGTAGATTTTTCAAAATGACATTTATGTAGAATTAGAAAGTATAGAATATCCATTAAATAAATAAATAAAATTTTAATTTAAATATATTTAAGAAACTCAAAAACATCTTCCCTTGATTGTATACCTGACATGATCAACTTTATGTCACACTAATGGAAAGCCCAACATTCTGTAAACAACCCTAGTCTTTGATTTCCCATTATTAGTCTTAGTCTTTAGGAATAAAACATATTCAATACAATTGTTTATACATGATTCTCTATATATTAATATTTATAATATATTAAATATGCTTAACTGTGACACCCAATACAAATTTTGACATAAGAGAAAACATATATATATTGATGTATCCATCATATCAAACTAATTAATCCAGTGTCATTATTAATTACAGTCCATCAATTATTTTCTCAATGAAGACCAAAAGATACAAAAACAATATGCGTAATAATACCAAATCTGGATAGCATGCATTTGAGATCTCGCATAGATGCTCTCATGCTACCAAATCACATGAAATAGTAGAATGGACCATCCACACAGGATCTTCTACTATTAATCCCCAATAACCACTAGGTACTCTAACAAGGTGGCTCCGTCGTCGGTAACAATCACACAAAATTCAATATATCGTGATAGTTCATGCATGTATCTCGATAGAATAAGATCATGGAAGAAGTATTGAACAAGATCAAACATCAAGGGAATGGAATAGTGATAGGAGACTTCACCAACACTTTGTAAGAAATTGAATAGTGTGATGATCTTTATTAATGGATTCCAACCCATGCCAAATCCATTAAATTATAATCATGTGGAAACTCATTGGATGACATCATACCCCTTCCTAAATGTAAAAGGCATATTAAATCATTATTCATATGATTTCTATTGACTCTATACAACCTCATATGCTCACTGGTCACATGAAACTTCTCTTTCATTGCCTACAACATTTCTGGACTAAAAATTGAAGTCTTTCAAATTTAATCCAAGTAATACAGTGAAATGTATGGTCTCATATAAATTTCATTACAGAGTATCCATACTGATAGTGGAGTTAAAATGTTAATTATATGCATAATTAACCAATAGAAGTTTATCTTCTTGACAATGGATGAGGTCCAACACATTGTCTTTCTATAGATGTTACAACACAAAGATGGTCCACAAAATCTGGAAATCAGTCTTAGATTTAAAATCCACCATTATCCATAACTGGTTCTTGAAATACACTTTTAATCCCCTTCACAATGGTTAAGTGAACTATGCATTACATATATAGACGATTATCGTGGGTTCCCCATGAATTATGATGATCTCATGTGAATATAACCTCTACAAACACACAACTAAATTCTTCTACACAAGGTATAGAATGTGTAGATACATGGTATGGAGATTTAAAATCAGTCATATATAGTCATGGATCATCAATTTCTATGTAATCCCCATAAAAAAATCTTCGATATGAATTCTTACTTCCATTCCTGCCTCTCAATAGGTCTAGGAAAACATACTAGATCCTGATGTCATCCTATAGCTAGTGCACATGTAAAATCATAATAAAAATTTTAAATTCCCAATCTCATTATTGACACCGGAAATACTATCTATGGTCTTCATACAAATTTTATACAACTATATGTGTAGTGAAGAATGAGTTACAAACTCCCACAACACATCCCAACACAATGTCACATGTACTACCACCCATCTCTTAAATAGTATTATCTTATACCCCTCTTCATAAATTCTATCTAGAGAATCTCATTTGGATATATAGTAACATAAAATAAAAAAATTTACATCTCCCGACCATGATTCCCTATCACGGTGAATAAGATGTTGAGTCACCAACAACAACTAAAGGTAGGTTATACCCTAATCCTCCACTAGGTTCATCATATATGATGTCATTCCATAGATGAATCTACCACTAAGAGAGAATTAGATTTCCTGAAAAAAGAATATAAAAAAAAATTATCCTTCCCAAGTGTGTCAGATACCTTAATAACATAGTCTTCTAGGAATTAAAACTAGTTCCTTTGTCTCAGGTAGTTGTCTATCTTGATGAAAAAGTATATTAGACTCTTTTGGACTATGTTAAAAATGATTCTCTTGATTATAATTTAACAACATAAAATTGTTAGGGAAAGGAATATTATTTTTTATTTTAGATAGGGATTTACATAATTATACTCTTGGGACATGAACTTCCTAATCCTATACATAATATCATCCTACATATATATCAACATGACACTAATATAATATCCTGAGGAACAACAATAAACTATTTACTCAAGAAAATCGTTGGTATTCTCTTAAAAATAGTGAAATATTATTTATCAATATTAAAACCTAAAATTCACTTTGACACTTCATAGTCTAGGAAATTTAATACCCCTTAAACATCAATGTACTCATAGGGGTTTTTATTTCAATGAAGTATACCTCAAAAATATGATAGTAACCTTCCAAATTAAGAAAAATATACAGCTATGAAATGCTATTTGGTGGTCCCAAATTAATAAATACATCATTATTCACCATTTCCATGACTACACTATGCTCATAGATGACATTCCCCAAAAAATGACCCTCATGTATAAAATACAAGGACATTTAGATATAACTATATTGATGGCGATCATAGATGATGTCATAGACAAACATAAAAACCAATGAATTATAACCTTCAGAAATAGAGTATATCAGAATTTCATTTATAATGAAAACTATTAACTATTCCAAGTATGGATAAGAGATATTGTTTATATATTGCATGAACTAGTGAGGAAATTAGTCACACTATAAGGAATCACTGTGTAATCATAATTCCATTAGAAACATCAAAATTACATCTTAAAAATATAATACTTAGGAACCCTAAATGTATTTTATTAATACCTATGATAGAAAATTTAAATTTATTTTTTATCTTTATCAAGTGAAAATGTTCATCAATAAAAAAAGTGGTGGCTTTTCATTATCATCAGCTACTTTAGGCTATGGTAATCATGAAAATCCTTAAATCACAATTTTTTTATTAAAAAACTAGAGAAACCTCAAGGGACACACTATTTTAGATAAATCCATCATCTCTAAGGCCATGAAACCCCACCCTATGCTATAATTTCAAGGTAGGGGACATATAATATTCCATAGAAGATATCAATACAGTCATGGTGTGCAAGTCGATGTAGAAGTCAGTCACCCTACTCATAGGTAGTATTTGGGAATCATTATGATTTACTTACATATATTCCTCTACCATAATTTGAATATGGATTATTGAAGAGAGATTTACAGCATGGTCCATCATAGCTATCTTATGGGTGATATGTTACATATTACTATTCAGGAGCCCCATTCACTAGGTGCTAAGATATTTCTCAGTGATAAAGGATAATCTCATCCAATAAGTACATATGAATGTAAATGTCATGCAGTGATATTCTATACATGGAAACATTACTACCAACTAGTCCATACCCTTGTTCATCCCACGTGATTTCATCAAATTGAAAAAAACCCATTGAGAATCAACCTCTATGGTATGATAAATCCAAATACTGATATATCTATGATATGGAAAAAAACTCCCTGTATAATCCTATATCCATAGACTATGAGAAAATAGTTTTATGAAAGTTCTAAATCACTCATAATGGATATGAAGATTATGAAATGAATCATGCATGTGTCTAAAAGTACAAAGGATAATGTATATATTATAAAAACCCTAAAAACAATGATCTCTTGAATAAACGAATCATATATATACAAAAACTAAAAATTCTCATTCCATCAGTTTTTATACTTGGGGTCTTGGAAAGGACCGTCATGTGTTGGTTGTTACAGATGTAGGCGATAGAGTCATCTTGAACCTGTAGTTCCCCCTTATAAGGAATCACTATCCCCTCTATCTGAATAGACTCCCTTGTGGCCGCCCTAAAAAATCATGGGATATCCCTGGTCATTTTGTTCCTTATTCCTTGGATTTAAATCCACATATTTTCTGACATCGATAAATGATGAGTCATAATAACATGAGATATGTGACTTTATACATCACCAGAATAACATCATTTCTCTCTTTACTGATTAAACATTGTGCGCGAACCGTATATCACATATCCATATATCTGTGTCTATGTGTGAGTATTCCTCCCACACATTTACAATGATGACTAATTTATTCAAGCTTCTACAAATGACTCATTACCATGACATCCACTACTAGATCAATCCACCTAGATTCTCTCTTCTATAACATTATTTGTAACCAAATCATTCCTGAACACTCTAGAGTATGTGGAAATTAATTTAGAGACAACACATGATTGGTTGAATCTATTATGTTCCTATTCATACATCCATTCTTGAAAGTATCCATCACATACCACCATGAGAGTATAGATTTTTTGGTCTATAAATATCAATTTATTCTATAATACTGACATACTGCCCTATTATAAAACCAGAAGCTCATAAATTCTCAGAAAAGGATTTCCTAAATTGTAGTATTCATTATAAAATAACTATTAATTGACTAAAATGGAATGGTTCATCTCAAAAAGTGTGATCATTTATACCTCACAAGAACCCCACTACACTATGAAGAAAATCGGTTTCATGCACAACCATCTAATCATCCTGGGTCTATAAGTGTTGAATGAATCATATTGGTGTTTTAACAATTCATCAAATGCCCGAGGTTCTAGATCACCCAAAAATATGAGACATTTTGGACTATAGAAATTTTGAAAAGAACTAATCTATCATGCATCATCATTCGGTCCTACATGAGATATTTATTTCTGACCATAACATTGATCATCCATCTAGACCACTAGAGATTGTTCGACACACTATTCATCATTTATAATCTTTGATCTCAAACAACATGTGGGAAACACCTCATAAATAGGACATTTCACTATGTTTTTATTCCTCTAATAGTTTTCCAGATGACCCTGTAGAAATATCATTATTTTTACTCAATGTAGAGATATAATAAATTACAAAAAGATGTTCCAAATTTAGTTGAGTATATCTATAGAGACATCATAAAAAGGACATGGCATTTAATAGAGAAGTCAAATATGGTTCTTATATAATTTTTCCAAAAAAAAAGATTCATTTTCATGTCGACTCGATAATAAGGTAGTTAGTTTTTTGTTGTGTTGATATGTATTCAACCAAATTATAATGAGGATCCCTGGACTAATATTTTAATTCGATATACACTAACATATTTACCATATCTTTTAGACCAAACCTCAGAACATGTCAAAATAATATCATCGACCCATGTAAAACCTTATCTGATGAAACTACACCATGAAATAACCTAATAAGTACCCATATGGGAAGGAAATTAAATATTTGTGTCACCCAATTCCACATCTAATAGTCTAGGGGAAGGGGATAATCAATCAGTTGGGAAAAAATTGATATAGGAGGACTTATCCTAATGTACATTTACTCACAGATAGACACTGGTATCTCCTTGAAAACATACATAGATAAAATTATTAATGACTAATATATCTGTTTCGGTGCGGATGTGCGTCGGGTTACGCTGTTCTGCCAGGACGCGTTCGCGCGTGCACCCGTCGACCCGAGGGGATGGGCGCGCGGCTTGTGGTCCCGCATTCCCGCTTTCCAAGGGCGGGCGGCATCCGTCCCTTATTCAGGGGCGTCTGCTCCTTGATCGAAACCGGGATGATGGGATGTCGGCTTCTCCTTCCTTGGACGTCTCCTCGGAACTCGTCGCCTAATCCGGGTCTCCCTCATAGACTTAAGAATGTTCGTGAATCTCGTTCCCGGCGCCATATCTTCATGGACACCGGTTAATTACGCTGCTTCCGCCCGGACGCTCCAAGGGGTCTGGTCGGGGCAGCAACCTGCGGTGAGAAGGCCGGGTGGCTCTGGGTGCTGGGGGCGTGTCGTAACACTGCGGCTCTGCACATCTGTCTTCCGTCCCTAATAGGGCTTCTCGAAGGCATGATGGCCTGAGGCATCCCGTACTAGGTGCGGGGAACTGTGTCACCTGAGGTTTTCCTCAGCTTCCCGTGTTTAACACGGGGTATGCCGCGAGTTTAACGTCCAGCGGGGACGGCATCGGACCGATCAACACGAAAAGTGGATCAGATGACAGAACCCCTTGCAGGGAACCTCCGACGCTGGGGCCAGCACATGGGCGGCTTCCCAAGTAACGTGGAGTGGAGTGAAGTGGCATGACCCCACCGGGATGTGGCGGCCCGGGTAAGGATCAGGATGGATGATGAAGTGAAGAGCTTGGACCCCAGAGGGGCTTCCTACGTACCCTGTGTAGAAGACAGAGATCAAAGTCAACGTAGTTCGGGCATACAGTTTAACGTCATGCTGGACATCGGCAAGCCGACTCACGAAGAGGTCTAGGCCGCCGGGCGGAGGATTGAACCGAACCACCTCGCACAGAGGGGGATGGAACGGCCGGGTGGATCACAGTTTCACGTCATGTTGGACGATAAAAGGGGAAATGGAAAAGGGGGGCTGTGGGGAGGCACCGCGGAGATACACACGGGCAGTCTCCCACAGGGGCGGATTCATAGGTGAATCGACGCAAGCGTGAACCCTGGAGGGGTCCACTGATGGACGAACCGACGTAAATACGACCGGGACGACCAGGTGGTGGGCTTGAACCTCGGGGAGGCTTCCTACGTACCCTGTATAGAAGACAGGGATCAAAGTCCACGTAGTTCATTCTGTCAGGACTTACGCACTTGGGGCAGCCCGGTTGCGGCAAAACTCAGTTGGAAGGGACTTGGACCAAAAGCAGAAGACACCTCGATCCCAGTCATACCCTCTACTGGCTTCGGCCGTGGGGAGGCGCAATGGAGATACACATGTGCAGCCTCCCACGAGGAACTAGGGGTTTGTAATACCCCGCCCCCGTAGGGAAAAGCCACTCCCATTAAATCGTCCCAAAAGGGGGACAATCCCGACATCCCTGCAGAGACGAGCGGGTGGGGGCCACGTCCAAACCGGGGGAGACCCTGCGTGCGGAGCACGGGATCAGGTTGCGGACGGTTTAACGTCTTGCCGGACGAAGTACAGTTTAACGTCATGTGTTGAGGACGAAGCGGACGGTTTAACGTCTTGCCGGACGAAGTACAGTTTAACGTCATGTGTTGAGGACGAAGCACTTGGCAGTTTAACGTCTTGCAGCGCGGACGATGGAGGCTAGGCAGTTTAGCGTCGTACAGCTTGGACGTATGCTGAACAGTTTAACGTCTTGTAGCTCGGACGAGGTACAGTTTAACGTCGTGCAGGACGTAGGGGCAGTTTAACGTCATGCTGGACGAATGCACAGTTTAACGTCATGCTGGACGAATATGCAGTTTAACGTCATGCTGGACATACGTGCGTGTCACTTCGCGCAAGCCTGGAGGGCCGCACGGGAAGACAACGCACGGTGCGGGCACCCGGGATGAGAATCATCGGGTGCCACACAGGCGGGTACCCTTAGAAGGTCAACGGGGACGACCCTGGCAGATTGCGCGCAAAAAGGAAGCTTTGCGCGCAATACTGCGGGCCGGTGCGCAATCGGGGCGGCTGGCGCGCAATTGGGCCAGCACCTTGCGCGCGGATGCTTGAGATTGCTCACACCGGGCTTCGGATAGCGCGCGGGGGCAACGGCTCATTCTCTAATGAATGGCCACTTGAAAGAAGGGGGGGTGCGCGCAATCAGGCCGGATTGCGCGCACCCCGGGGGCAATTGCGCGCAAGCGGGTTCTTTTGCGCGCAAAGGCCTTAGGGTGAGTGTTTATTCAAATGAAAGGAGCCAGCGGGGATTGCGCGCGAAGTCGGACCCCTAAGCTTTCTTGCGCGAAAGAAAGGAGGTTACCTGAAGTTCGTCATTGCGCGCGGAAGGGGTTGAATTGCGCGCACGGGAGACGTTTCGACTTCCAGCAACCTTTGAAACGTTGGGGGTCGCCTTGTATTTATAGGCAACCCCGGGCGCGGAATCCAGGCTGCGAGCGCGAAATTCTCCTCGCGGGCGCGGAATCGGGCGCGGCGCGCAAGGGAGTCGCGCGGACCCGCGGCGCGCAAAATTGCGCGCCGGGCCGGCGCATTGCGCGCATCCCGGGAGGTTTGCGCGCGGAACATCACCTTTGCGCGCGGGCCTCTGAAATTCCGCGCAAGGCCTCCGGGCCCTCCGAAACGTTCTTCCGACTCCAAATATCACTTCGCTTTCCGCATCCGGAGCTTCGTTTGGGAACAACGGACTTTTCCGGCGTCTACAAAAGCCCCCCCTCGGAATCTGATCGGCGAGAGGTCGCAACGATCGGGTTCCGAGGGAGACGCCGGAATGACGAAGTCCTGGGCGGCGCGGGACTTAGGCGCGCAAAAAGGGGCACCGGTCGCGAAATTCGCCGCTGCGGTCGCGCAAAGCGCTTTCCGCGCAGCGCGGGCCCGGCCTCGCCTATAAATAGGGGCGCTGGGTCCCGCGTTCCGTACTCTGGCCTTCCGCGCGATAAGCTCCCAAGCTCTCGTGCGCGAAATTGCCTCTTCCGGTCGCGAAATTCGCCCGATCGGCGCGCAAAACCGTCCGGATTTCGCCTGTTTTTGCGCGAAAACCCGAAACTTTGCGCGACAGTCTTCCCAATTGCGCGCCGTCCGCTAGGATTGCGCGCCGCCTCTCAAACTTTTCCACCAGCCTCGTCCGATCCCGCACGCTTCATCCCTTAACCCGCACGACTCCCGAATCCTCCGAGATGGTCGCGCACAGAGGAAATGAAGGGGATGCCGCCACTCGCAGGGCTGAGATGGCGGCGAACGAGGGGGTTGACGGAGCCAAGGAGATTGTTTCTAACAATCAATCCTTGTTCGACTTACTAACGCCGGCCCAGAAGACATATCCACTGTCGGACAACCTGCCGCTCTGGAACTTCGGCATCCTAGATGAGGTTCCGGTGCCAGGGTTCGAGATTGATGCGCCGCGGACCTGGGTGACCCGGGAGGACGAGCTTCTCCGCTATAACATCACCAACAATGGGCATCCTGCCAGGGAGACCAGACACTTGGATGTCTATGTCCTGAACCCGAGGACGCGAACCATTGATGGGGGTGAGCCTACTGTGGAGAATTCTCCAGCCCTCTACTCGAGCATATATCGCCAGAGCGTCACGGACGACACCAAGGGCTGGCTGAAGGACTGGGACTTGCGATCTGGGGGCAACTTTACCAGTGAATGGGCCTGGGCGTTCTGGGTACGCCACACTTGCGATCACTTCGCAGAGGAGCTGCGGTACATCGGCCTGTTCGAGGCGGTGTGGACGTCGCAGTTCCACTTCTACCAGCAGTCTGAGCTCGGGCCGGAGCTGTTCACTCGCTGGTCCCCGGATACCAACACCTTCCATCTTCACCATGGGGAGGTCGGCATCGGTCTCTGGGACATCCACTGCATCGGAGGTATCCCGCTGGAGGGCTACCAGTACGATGAGTTCCTGCCACCGAAAAACATCTGGGAGGACAGGTCACGGACTCCCATTCTGACCTGGCATCTGCTTGACCTGGCTACGCAGCGGCTCGGGATCCAGGACTTCCAGAAGGACATAGCCTACAAGGATTGGTTTGGCCAGTTCCTGGAGCATGACCCGGCGGTCAAGATGCCAGGCAGGGGGAAGCGGTGCCCGACCGCAGCTCAGAGGAGCCGGAACGGGTCGTACTGGCGGGTCCTGGAGACGGGCGATTACCGCTCATGGGGGTACCGCGTCATCGAGGCCCGGGACCCGAACGTCCGGTACGCGGCGTTCCTGGCCGCCTTTCTGAGCGGGTGGCTCCTGCCAGTGCGGGATGCGAGGATGGGCGTCCGCCCGGCGACGCTGGCGATGGCGGGCGCCATGGCTGCCAATAAGAGGTACAACCTCGGGGTCCCAGTACTGGCGAGGCTGTATGCCATTCTGGGACGCATCTCACGAGGGGGGTCGCCACGAAGGATCTGTGGGCCCTTTCAGTTCTTCCACGGATGGGTGGCTGCTCACCTCGGTGGGTATACGTTCCCAAATGCCATCAGTCCTCCGGGCAACGGCCTGCGACCCTCCCTGCTGAACATTGCGGGGGTCGCTCCGATGACCCTCAGTGAGGAGGGCGTGACGGTTCGGATTGGCAATCATGCCAATTTCAACTTCAGCCCGTTCCCCACTCCCGTCGGCCAGATGATCGACAACGGACAGGGCCCGCTGGAGCAGCATGAATACTTCCTGAACATGCGGGGCGGGGTGCTCGTGGCTCGGATCGACGGGAAAGTGATCTGCGAGCCTTACGTGCCGACCCGGTTCGCCAGGCAGTTCGGGTGCCTTCAACGGATGCCGAAGAGGGTATTCACTGCTGTCCGGGAGGAGACGAACCCTTGCGTCCTTCGCCAGATGTGGCTGATGTTCGTCGCCTTCGGCTCTGGCGACGTCATCACCCTCCCTCCTACCGGAGTTAACGCAGGCTTGGAAACCGAGTACGCCGAACACTGGGCCATCGCGTACCCTGAGGGGCTCTTGCGGAAGCTAGTTCGGCGGCTCGAGGCTACCCGTGCGGAGACCGGGCGTCAAGGAAGGAGGCGAGGCGCCGCCACACGGGGGAGAACGGAGGCGCGCCAAGCAGCGGGGCCGGCGCGAGCAGGGACTTCGGCGGCGGGCGCATCGCAGGCTGCCGCTACGACCTCGGCGCCCAGAGAGGGGGCACATGCGGCGGTCGAGGAGCGGCCCGGGAAGCAGGTGAGACGTCTGCTCGAACCCTCCCACGATGCAGTCTTCCCGGCGCTGTGGTCGGCCTGGATGACCCTGCGGCAGTCACTGGGGACCGACGTCATCTGGCGAAAGATACTCAGAGAAGGAATCTATCTGCCAGAGGTCGGGCGCCTCCAGATCACCGACAGGGTGGACTTCAACCGGCAATATGCATATCTGACGGCCATGGACGAGTACGCGCGCCAACGTGGTCAGCGTGCGGAGCCATCCCTTCTGGTGAAGGTGATGCTCGGTCTCGAGCCCGCTCCAGAACAGATGCCGCCGGAAGAAGATGACAGTAACGACTCCGATGAGGAGGAGGAGACGGGGGAGGATGAAGGCTCCGAGGGAAGGTCCCATCGGGGGAGCCCACGGGAGAGCGGCGAGGTGGCCGGCTCTGACAACGTTGATGTCACTGAGCTCCTCGAGGTCCGCTTCTATCCCTACTCAACTTGCTTCATCCATTCTCTTATGCAGCTTCTAACCCGTTTCTCCATCCTTCTCAGGAGCACACGGACGTTGGCCAAGCGTCCTCGGCAGGAGTAGGAGAGGCGCCAGCAGGACAAGGCGGGGGCCAGACACCCATCATTGAACTGACAAGCGCTGAGGGGTCCCCCGCTGCAGCTGTTCCTGCGGCGGCCGGGGCAGCGGAAGATGACGCTTTGAACCCCCGTAAGTCTCCTTGCTTTACTGCCGGTGCTTTCCATTGACGATCCGTGACTAACCATGGCATGCCCCGCGCAGTGATCTCAACATTGGAGGCTCGTCGGGTTGCCGAACCCGGGCCATCTACGAGTGGACCAGTGGTGGACATGCCGCCTGCTCCGGAACAGGCTTCCCAAACCGAGCCGGCCCCACCAACTGCTGATCAAGGGGCTGCGGACGTCGGCGGTGCTGCCACCGGAGAGAGGTTGGGGGCTGACGAGGGTGTCAGCGCCGCTGGGGAGAGAGAAGAAGGTTGCCCGGATGTTGGGGAACCTATCCCTCGTGAGGACCTCCCAGGGGCGGACCCTGCAGCAGACCTGCTGGCTGCCTTCCCTACTTACCGGCCTGCCGACCCAGAGGAGATGGATGACTCGGACGCAGAGGCGGTCGAGGATAGCCGGGTAACGCGACGCAGGGGGTGGAAGTGCATCCAGCGCTTCCTCAAGCGAGACCCATCGGAATGGCTGGGGCGCATGGGATCACTTCAGACCTGGCTGCGCTTCCTGTGTGCCGGGGGAGCCGATGCTCAACGCCTCCATCTGACGGTCCGTGATTTCATGGCCGAGAAGATGCGCGAGAGCCGCCGGCGTGCCGACGTCGCACAAAGTCGGGACATGTCGGAGAGCACGCAGGCGCTCATCGCGGCAGAGCAGGAAGTCCGGCGCCTCGAAGGGCAGGCGGCAGAGAAGGAGGCCTTCGTCGCAGCATGTACCGAGCTCGTGGAGCAACTATCGGCACAACTGATCGACGCTCAGGTACAGCTGACGGAGGCGGGCCAACAGATGGTCACACTCCAAGTCGAGCGGGAGCGTGCACAGGCCAGAATCGACGAACTGCGCGCTGCGACCGCCGACGAAGAGAGAGCACGCAGAGAGCGAGAAGCAGCTCTGGAGGCCACCAGCCAAAGGGTAGCGGCATTAGAAAGACTCATTCAGCACGCTAATCCCTAAGGGCTGTTTTTTGCCATTCCCAGAACATTTGCTTCCGCTACTTAATATTTTGATCCACTTGTATGAATCGCCATATTTATCTGCGTCTTTTGGTTTAACATGCTCAACCACAAATTGTTGTCTTGCGGGAGTGTTAACCAAGCATCAGGCATCCACAATTGGGCCTGGGTTTCTGGAGAAAAGAGGGAGGTCATTCCTAGGAAAGGAGACCTCAGACCTAACCAATGTATCATCCCCCCAACCTGTTCCAACACACGAGCGGGACAATGCTAGGGGCGTTGAGATTTTATCCGAACATAGGGAAATGAGAAAAGGTGAATCGTGTGTCCCGAATCCAGACATCCACAACGGTCGGCCTTCTAGGAAATGCCCAAGACGGTAGGCGGATAGTGGATCGACCATAACAACTGCAATAGACGGACCGAAAAAGGCCATCATTCATATTGCAGGAGGCGGACCACATGTCATCATGAATACCGCTCTGGGGTTCTTTTAGACACAAGGGTGGAAAATCCAGATCAACAGGGCATGCGAAGCGTGGGGCGAAGTGACGATTTGTTCGGACAGAATCCAATGCTCTCAAAATTGCGCCACCGTGGGGAAAGCGTATTAGGCGGATGCACTAATCTGGCCGTGAGTCACCTCAATTCTCAGACAGCACCTCTCTGACGAGGAAACTGTCGCTTCCCATCATTGCGATGGGGCATCCCGAGCTGAATCGGGGAGAATATCACAACTGCACCACTCTACCCGAAGTCAGGCCAGACGGCCGGCGACGAGGAGGGGCGGGACTTATCGATCCCTGAGGCTGGACCCGAGTCGAAATGCCCGGGCGTTCCTACGTACTCCATCAGGCTGGAGATCAAGCCACACGTAGTTCTGTGAGTGCAGTTTAACGTCATGCAGGACGTAGGACCCCATTTGGGGTAGATCTTATTTTAGGGTCTTAGAGCTCGGACCATAAGGGCTGGATCTTAGTTTAAGGTCTTAGAGCTCGGACCATAAAGGTGGAGGATCTTAGTTTAAGGTCTTAGAGCTCGGACCATAGGGCTAGAGGATCTTAGTTTAAGGTCTTAGAGCTCGGACCATAAGGGCTAGATCTTAGTTTAAGGTCTTAGAGCTCGGACCAGAAGGGGAGATCTTAGTTTAAGGTCTTAGAGCTCGGACCATAAAGGGGGGATCTTAGTTTAAGGTCTTAGAGCTCGGACCATAAGGGGAGATCTTAGTTTAAGGTCTTAGAGCTCGGACCAGAAAGGGAGAGATCTTAGTTTAAGGTCTTAGAGCTCGGACCATAAAGGGAGAGATCTTAGTTTAAGGTCTTAGAGCTCGGACCATAAAGGGAGAGATCTTAGTTTAAGGTCTTAGAGCTCGGACCATAAAGGGAGAGATCTTAGTTTAAGGTCTTAGAGCTCGGACCATAGGGCTCAAAGCACGCCACATCGTGGTCATATCCCCTGGATATGCAAAGATGCACTGAGGGATAGTGTCAAGAGTGTCGAGGTTTCGCCTGGTCAGAATGGGAGGTGGAAAATGTGAATCATGCGGCCATTCACTCAAGGACTGGGGGCACCGGTGTAACGATATGGGAGTACTGCCGACCGTGGCGGAAAAGCAGCATCAATATCGCACTAACCGTTGGTGGAATGAGGCAGCAAACGAGCATCGACCGCTCAATCGCAGGATTCATATCGATTTGCTGCCCGAGGCCATTGGGGGTACCGGCCCGAGTCGGTGGGAGAGCACTGAGGCATTGTGTCCGAACCGTTCACGGGGGCTCCACCCAGGGCGTAGACGATGGGTCCGAATGAAAGGGAGCACGAAGCCTGAAAAGTGGAGGAAACCTGACCAAGCGGATCCTGACCCTCCTGGCAATAAACCAGAGTACTCTTGACACCGGTGGACCACGGCAAGGGGTCGGGAAACACGCCTTGAGGGTGACCTGAAGGCGGCGGATTCCCCAGAGAAGGGGGAATCTCTAAGAGGTGGGGGGCTGGACCCGAAGTTTCAAACATCCGGGCGTTCCTACGTATCCCATAAGGATGGGAATCAAGCCGCACGTAGTTCTTGAAGCGCAGTGCAACACAATCGGGCACCAGCGCGGGGAAGAGTGCGGGTCTGACCCTCGCACACAAAAGGAGCGGCATTTGATATTTCTTGTTTGTCCTTAAAGATGAATGGTTTTTCTTTGTGCGGTGACATGCCCGTGATTGAGAAATCTCTGGCGTCGCCACAACAATCAAGCCACGGAAGGCATTGATGAATGGCGTGGTTATTAACCAGCGCCCAACATGAGTGTCCCCTGAGGAGGACATCACGATGCAGTGCCGTTTTTCGTCGGGCGGCCAAGACGATCACAGTTTACGGTCGTGTGGTAGGACCAGACAACACAGTTTAAGGTCGTGTGGTTCGGACCATGGAGGAACCCGCTTATCGCGGTACGGCGGACACGGCGGAGGTGGGAACATACCCAGCCCTGCGGTCACGCACGATTCCAGGAAAAGAGTCTTGGGATAGGGGTCTGCGTATGTCCATCACCCGAGGGGAAGAGATGCTAGCCTCCAGATATACTGGGCCCAGAACGCAATTGTTCGGGCGACTCCCTCCTCCTTATGGGGACGAGGGTCCAGCTACGCATGGCCCTTAGGGAGGATATCTGCATATATCCTTGGTGCTCAGATCATGGGAGCCTCAAACGACATCATTACCCTGGTTGGTCTGCCTAACGTGTAGAGGCGTACCGGAGGTCAGTATGAAGAGAGTGTCAAGATCCCACTACAACGCACAAAGGCGGAGTGTGATGAGGACTGCGCAACCAATGTTCAGAGCCCGAGAGAGCTGACATGGCGATCAAGGACGTTGCTGACGCATTCGCAACACAACATCCGATCGCATCAGCCTAAGACGGGGCAAGCAAACGAGCATCAACCGCTCAATCGCAGGATTCATATCGATTTGCGGCCCAAGACCCACCGGTAAATCGACCCGGAGCGGTGGGAGAGCACTGAGGCATCGTACCCAAACCGCTAACGAGGATCCCTTTGAGTGAAGGCTCGAACAAGAGGAAGCGCGAGGCCTGACAAGCAACACAGGACTTGTCGGGATTGAATCTGACACTACAAGTCATAGACCAAAGCACCCAAAACATGTTAACAGATCTCCGGAAAGGGTCGGAGGACTCACCCTGAGAGCAACCGAAGGGGGGCAGGTCCCCGTGATCAACCAAGAGACGGGGCTGGACCTGAGACACAAGCGTCCAGGCGGTCCTACGTATCCCATAAGGATGGGAATCAAGCCATACGTAGTTCTGGAAAGGCAGTTTAACGTCATGCAGGACGATGAGGGGTGTGAGGTAGTCCCACACACGGGGGAGGCGTACGGCGCGGCCAGTAGACCGACGTGAATGAGGACATAATTCCCCGCTCACGCGATACGCCTCGCACAAAAAGGAGGGGAACTGGGGCCAGAGGCCCAACGCGGGATAGAGATTCCCGGGAAATGGGGCTGGGCCTGAAACATGAATGTCCAGGCGGTCCTACGTATCCCATAAGGATGGGAATCAAGCCATACGTAGTTCTTGAAGTGCAGTTTAACGTCATGCAGGACGATGAGGAAAAAAGAAGGGGGGAGCAGAAGGCATCCCCAAACGTGGAGGGGGGCGTACAGCGTGACGAGCAAACCGACGTGAATGAGGGCATAGCCCCGCACTCACACCATACGCCGCACACCCGGGGGCAACTGGGCCAAGGGCCCGAGATGGGATGAAAATTCCTGAAGGATGGGGCTGGGCCTGAAACACGAGGGTTCAGGCGGTCCTACGTATCCCATAAGGATGGGAATCAAGCCGCACGTAGTTCTTGAGTGGCAGTTTTACGTCATGCAGGACGAATGCTGAACAGTTTAACGTCTTGTAGCTCGGACGTAGTGCAGTTTAGCGTCATGCAGGACGAAGCACTTGGCAGTTTAACGTCTTGCAGCGCGGACGAATGCTGAACAGTTTAACGTCTTGTAGCCTGGACGAATGCAGTTTAACGTCGTGCAGGACGTGGTGCAGTTTAGCGTCATGCAGGACGAAGTGCAGTTTAGCGTCATGCAGGACGAAGCGCAGTTTAGCGTCGTGCAGGACGAAGCGCAGTTTAGCGTCGTGCAGGACGAACGGACACTCAGGCAAAGTATTGCTTGAGGAACCTAGCGTTGGTGGGAGGAGTGACACGCTCACCATCCATAGTCGCTAGGGAGTACGCGCCATTGGGATAGACCTTGTGGACAACAAAAGGTCCCTCCCACTTGGGCTCCAACTTGGGCGGCTTCCTGCCGGGGATCATCGGTGCTCTTAGGGCTAGCACTAGATCACCCTGCAGGAAGGAGAGGAGGCGAACCTTCTTATTGAAAGCTCGAGCCATCCTGCTTTGGTGCCTCTCCAAGTTGTGCAAAGCGCGAAGTCTATTCTCATCCAATGCTTCCAACTCGACTAGACGGGCTTCAGCAACTCTGTCCGGCGCTTGCTGGTCGTAGACCGCAGTGCGCAAGGACGGTAACTGGATCTCGATGGGCAGGACGGCCTCAGCTCCATACACCAGGGAATAAGGGGTCATCTGGGTGGAATTGCGAGTCGTCGTCCGATAAGCCCAGAGGGCGTTGGGGAGCTTGTCCGGCCAACTCTTCTTGTTCTGACCAACCATCTTTTGCAGAATGTTAGAGAGGGTTTTGTTAAACGCCTCGATCTGTCCATTCGCCTGCGCATGATAGCGAGATGTATGGTTCGAGCGGATGTTATACTTGGCGTACAACTTCTTCAACTCGGCTGCTCGGAAATTGGTTCCGTTATCCGTGAGGATACCGTGAGGCACTCCAAATCGATAGAGGATGTTGGAGGTCACGAAGTCAGCGATCGAACAGGATTTGACCTCTCTGAGCGGAATCGCTTCTGCCCATTTGGAGAAGAAGTCCGTGGCGGTCAGAATGAACCGGCACTGGCGAGCTGTCGCCGGCGGGTAAGGTCCCACAACGTCCAGTCCCCAGACTGCAAAGGGCCAGGAATACCTTGTGGTATGGAGAGGCTCCGGCGGCCGATGCACAAAGTTCGCATGAACCTGGCACGCATGGCACCTCCTGGCGTACTCGATGCAGTCATGGATCATAGAGGGCCAGAAGTATCCCAACCTCCGAATCTGGTGGGACAGCTTCGGCCCAGTCTGGTGGGCGCCGCATGAACCAGCATGAACCTCTTGCATGACTCGTGGGATCTCAACTCCCTGAAGGCAACGGAGGAGAACACCATCAAATCCGCGTTTGTAGAGGATCTGCTCCAGGCCGGGACTGCTCTGGAGGACAAACTGCGATGCGCGGCGTCGAACTCGCTCGCGCTCGGCCCGATCTGACGGAAGAATGCCATGTTGGAGGTACTCAACCAAAGGCGTCCTCCAATCAGGGGCTGATCCGACTGCTATATCTGGGGTACTCGGGGCTCCGGGCATAGGGGCAACCGTGGTGAGATTACTTACCAACGGGCCGCGATCTTCTTCCGGGATAACGGGAGCGATGAGCCTGCGGCGCGTCACGCGGACGATCAGGTTGTCCTGTTCAGGTTCCGCAAGTGACGCAGCCAGGCTGGCCAAAGCATCTGCTCGACCGTTCTGCGACCGGGGAATATGGACAATTTCTGGCCGAGAAGGGAACCGGGCCATCAGAAGGAGGGTGCACTCCAACAATGGCACAAGTTCCGGCTTCCTGACAACATAGTCTCCATTGATCTGCTTAACGACCAGCTCGGAGTCCCCTTTCACGCACAGACGGGGCACGTCGATCTCAAGAGCCAACTCGAGGCCGGTGATGAGGGCATGGTATTCCGCCTCATTGTTGGTACAGCCCTCTGACAACAGGAAAGAGTATGGCAGCACGGCTCGCTCCGGGGTAATGAAGACGATACCCAAGCCCACTCTGTTGAGCTTAGGATTATCGAGTCTTCTACCGGTGGGGCTCCGGGAGGCACCGTCAAAGTGCATCTGCCAGCATGGATCGGCTCGATCAACCGAGAGAATGGTCTCATCAGGAAAGCCTAGATCCAGCGGCTGATCCGCGGAGGTCGGGTGAGCGGCCAGAAAGTCTGCCAACGCTTGCCCTTTGATGGCCTTCTGAGACACATACCTGATGTCGAACTGCTGGAGAATCACAGCCCACCGCGCTAGACGGCCAGTCAACATAGGTCGGATCAGGATATATTTCAACGGGTCTACCCGAGAAACCAACTGTACCTCATGGTGCTGCAAGTAGTGCCGTAATTTCTGTACGGCAAATACGAGCGCCAGGCAGCTCTTCTCGATGGGGGAATACCTAACCTCCGCATCGAGGAGCATGCGACTGAGGTAATAGAGGCTATTCTCTGTTCCCTCGTTGTTCTTCTGGGCGAGAAGGGCACCCAGGGACCGTTCCAGGGCGGTCACATAAAGGACCAGCGGCTTTCCGGATACGGGCGGCATCAGGACCGGAGGTTGAAGCAGGTACTGCTTGATTTCCTCGAAAGCGGTCTGACACTCTTTATCCCATACATAGGTGGCACCTTTCTTCATAAGCCGAGAAAAGGGCTTACACTTGCCGGCCAGATTCGCGATGAATCGGCGTATATAGGCTAAGTGGCCTTGGAACCCTTGCAGTTCCCGGACGGTACCCGGGGGAGGCATCTGGCTAATCGCCCTGATTTTCTCTGGGTCGATCTCAATACCCCGGTATCTTACCACAAATCCAAGGAACTTTCCGGAGGTGACCCCAAAGGCACACTTCAACGGGTTCATCTTCAGGCAGCGAGACCGGAGGAAGCTGAACACTTTCTCAAGATCTTTGAGATGGTCCTGACGCTGGCGCGATTTGACAACCAAGTCGTCGACGTAGCATTCCACCAGCGTGCCGAGGATTGGCTTGAATATGCGGTGCATCGCCCGTTGGTAGGTGGCACCTGCATTCTTCAGGCCGAAGGGCATGACCCGGTAGCAAAAGGTACCTTGGGGGGCCCTGAAGGCAGTGAACTCCTCATCCTCAGGGGCCATCCGAATTTGGTTGTATCCGGAGTATCCATCCATGAAGGAGAGGGCTTGGAACCCTGCCGTGGCATCAATCAATAGCTCTGTCACTGGAAGGGGAAAGTCATCCTTCGGACAGTGGCGGTTGAGATCGCGGAAGTCGATGCAGACTCTAATCTGCCCGTTCTTCTTCCTGACCGGCACAATGTTGGCCAGCCATTTGGGGTACTGAACTTCCCTCACGAAGTTGGCTTTGATAAGCTTGTCAACTTCAGCCTCAACCATGGCACCATGGGATGGGTGCATCTTCCTGGGAGGCTGCTTGAACCCGCGATGGTTCGCCGGGAGACCAAGGCGGTGGACGGCTACCTGAGGATCTAGCCCCGGCATCTCGTCATAGCCCCAAGCGAACACATCACGGTGCTGCCTGAGAAAGTCCACGTACTGCTGCCACTCCTCAGAGGGCATGGCGGCACTAACCAACGTGGGTCTTGGATCGGCCTCGGTTCCAAGGTTCACCTGTATTAACTCATCGACCGTGGCGGGGACGCCCTCCTCAAAGGCTGGGGGTGCATCTTCCACGTCCTCTCCACTCGGGGAGGGATCGTCCACGGGAGAGACTGCATTGGCAACTGCATTGGGGCTACCAGGTCCTGCTGGGCCACTGGTGCTGGCGCGGGCGGTCGCGGCCATCTCATCAGGAGACTCGCGGACCGTCAAGACCATGGCGACGTCCAACCGGTGAATTGGGAGGACGTAAGCGTCATCCAGACTTGCCCAGGGATCGCTTGCAACAGCGACAGGCTCAACCTCACCTGCCAGGATCTGCTTATCCTTGCTCTTGTAATAGTCCGCGTCCAGATAACGGGCTTCACATGAGGCAAAAGGAGAGGCATCTCCTTGAAGCACGCCTACTCGACCGTTAAGGGAGTATTTGAGGCATTGGTGGTATGACGAGGGAACCGCCGCATGAAGGTGAAGCCATGGCCTGCCCATCAATGCGTTATACGCAGTGTCCTGAGAGACTACCATGAATTCGGTGTTGGCAACCAAGTCACCGAACTGGGTCTTCAAACGTATCTTGCCGACCGGGGTTTGCTCGGTGCGGTCGTACCCCTGGATCCTGAGGTCGGAGGGAATCAAGTCATCCTCAGACAACCCCAATCTCCGGAGCGTCCGAGTTGGAATCAGGTTAATCCCGGACCCCGTGTCGACAAGACAACGCCGGACTTCAAGGCCATTGAACTGGCCAGTGACATACAGCGGACGAATGTGTCCCTGTATAGGAGGGTCTTCATCCTTACCAGAGAACGAGATAACTGCCTGACATTCGGCGTCCTCGATCGTTTCGGCGTGAAAGGCCTCTGCAGCCGCAACCTCTGTCTCAAACTGGAGGGGGCTTTTCAGGGCTTCAACGAGTGCCTCGCGCATCTCAGATGACATGCGCAGAGCCTCAAGGATGGAGAGCCTTGCAGGGATGTCGGCCAAGTGCTTCAGGACATCATACTTTTTGGCCAAGCGCGAGCTCCTGGTTGCAGGAGGTTGCTCTGCGGTTGGTGGCATGACGGGCCTTACCGGTTGGATCGGCGGCCGACTGGTACTTGGCGCATCTCGCTGTTCACTGGTCGCAGTCCGGGAAATGGTCACCGTACTGGAGTCAGGAGGCCGGGATGGACTTGTGGCAGGGCGGAGCTGGTCGCGACGCGGCTTAGGCGGTTCTGCCCGGTCCCATACCACAAACAGTGGCGGAGGCGAATCCGTCATCCCCGGATGGGGAGCCTGCGCACGTTGAGCTCGATCTTGAGCCTGCTGCCTAGTCTCAGTGGCGTGCACGGCCTGGCTGGAGGTACCAACGGCTGTGCCCCGGCGACTCCTGCTGCTGCGGTTCTTCCGACGGTGGCGACGACCGGGGACGCTAGGGAGGTCCACCTGGTGTTCTTCAACGCCGGGAACCGAAAAGGGATTTACCAGCTCGACGGTGTTAACCGAAGCGTACCCAATACCGTCATCGGACGAGTCATCCATCACCGAGCGGATCCGAGGAGGGACCCCCATCTCCGGGGGCATGAAATCGCCGAGAGTACGGGATAGTGGCGGAACTGGCGGGGCGCGCTCTTCCTTCTTGCGCTGCCGCCGTTTGCTCCTCTTGGAAGAGGCAGGCTGGGACGACGATGCCGAAGCAGCACCCGCAGGTTCTGGGGGCTCAGGCTGATTCAAGCGCGCACGGATGATTCCATGGGCGCGAATGGTCGTCTTGCGGGCCATCCAGTTATTGTACTTCTGGGACCCGCGGTCGGAGACCAGCTGCCATTCGTCCTCGTTGCCACTATCGTCATCTGATCCCACGAATACGCCCGCCACTTGTGCTGGAGCTGGGCCCAACCTGATTACATTGTTGTTAATCTGGTCTTGGAGCCAGTCCTTGAACACATAGCACCGCTGGATGGTGTGCCCCAGGGCTCGATGGTAGGGGCAGTAGCGGGGGTTATCCGTGAGATGTGCCTCCTCTGGCTTCCAACACTCAGGCAGTCGCACAATCCTCTGCTCCAGGGCGCTCCGGAAATAACCGGGGACCTGATCCTCATGGAATGAGTACGTCAGGTGTCGCGGGCCCCTGGGAGCGCGGTCTTGACGAGGGGCTGGAGGGGCCTGCCGAGGAGGTGGACCCTGATTATCTCGCCTGGGTTGCGGCGGTACATTACGCGGAGGGGTCGGCCGGTTCTGAGGCTGCCGTTGCTGGGCCGGGAACTGAGCCCGTGGAGGCGGATTCCTGTGAGGCTGCGGAGCTGGCCTCACCGGCAGCAGCTCCAACGGCCTGGGAGCCTCTATCTGGGCCACAGCAGCGGGCTCAGCCCTGCTGGCTCTCCTTGCAGGAATCATAGGAGGCAGCGGGTGTGCCTGGCTGGCCTGTTGCAGGGCTTCCTCAAGACGTTGAGCTTTGTCTGAGAAGTCCCTGAACCCTCCGGGGTAATTCTGAGTGATCAGGGAAGGGACCAGCTCGGTCTTGACGTTCCCGACGCACATTGTCAGCAACTGCTCTTGAGTCAATGGCATGTCAAGGGAATACGTGAGACCCTTCCATCGGGCGACGAAGTCCGCGACTCGCTCATCAGGCCTCTGCTTGCACTTGAAGAGGTCTGCGATACTCGTCTTCCGGGTCGTGGAACTGAACTGGTAGAGGAACTGCCTACGGAGGTCCTCCCAGCTGGTTACCGACCCGACGGGGAGCTGGCTGTACCAGACAAATGCTGGCCCTTCCAGTGTCTGAACAAAGCAGCGAAGCTTAGCGGCCTCCTGCTGCGCCGGAGTCCCCAACATAGGCCCGCACCTCGAGTTGAAATGGGCCAAATGCTGTGGCGGATCTCCGGTCCCGTTGAAGGGGGCAAAAGTGGGATTCCCGAATCCCGGAGGCGCCGGCATGTCATCCACCCATGCTGGGTAGGGCTTGCCGTCCGGTGGGATCGCCACCTGCCGAGTCTCCAAGGCTTCCAAGCGGGCAATGAGTGCCGCCATCGGATCGTCCGGACATGGGTTCCAGTCCTGGCGAGGATCTCTAACCACGAGCGCATTGCATGGCCCTTCAATCGGGTCATCGACCGGATCGTCGAACTCGGCAGCTCGTGGGATGGCTGGCGGAGCGGCCCTTGGGGCAGCGGGAGGAATCCGAGCGGGATCTCTCAGGTAGTCACGCCGCTCGGGAGGGTGTGGCGAAACATACCGTGCCCTCTTGCCGTAGGCAATGGCCTCTCTCCTGTCGGCGAACACGGCGTAATCACGGTTTCCCGGGAGAGTCTCGTCGAGGTGCGGTTGTTCCGGTCCCTGTTGTCCTGGCCTGGGATCACCGTAGTCAGGCCGCCGTTCTGCAGCGCGCTCGGCGAGGAGCTGGTCAACCAGCCTCTTCTGTTCGGCGAGCTGCTGACGTAGCGTAGCCTTCTCGGGATCCTCCTCTGCCCTCTGCATGGAGGCAGATGGGTCGGCGGGCTTTATAGCCTCGCTGTGCTCTTTTCCTTTGCTGACGTTTCGGCTCAACGTCAGTGCTTCAGTGGGTGCGGGGAGCCCCAGGAGGTTTCTCTGATGACGAGTAATTCTCACTGATGGATCTGACGACGGCTTGTCTTCGGGGGGGAAGCCCCCGTCGAGAAGTTCCAAGTCGTTCCCCTCTCCCGACAGGTCAGCCATATTGACTGTTCCTGTCCCTGGGGATATACCCTCAGGGCCACCCAGCGAATCGGGCTGTCGGCGGATCGCACTGAAGCGTAGGGCAGCGTACTGCCCCCATCCACGGATATACACGTGGGGAGTGGCTTCCTCGATAACTTTGCGGAGTACTTGAAAACACTCAACGCATCGTTGTTGGAGGGCCTCGTGGTGCCCAAATGACCCGGGGTGCCGAACCGCGGGGAGCGTGGCCAGGTCAATTTGACGGCACTGCTCACCAACATCCTCCAGGTGTAGTTGACTCCCGGGGTATGGCATTTGTAGGCAGTGAAGACGGGAGTGAGTCTCCCGGAGAGTTCGGCGGAAGCATTCGAACTCATCCGGGGTGAGCGATTCGGGTGCATCAAAGCCCGGTCCTGCGACTGGCCAAAACTTCTCAGGGAAGTGGCCCTCTGCAAGGACGGTCCAGAAGCTCCATGACTCAAACTCGGGACCCATATCTCCTCGGTCCTCTTCAATGGCTGGGAACGGACGGGGAACTGGTAGTGGTGCCGAGGCGGGCCGTCGGGCCGACGGGCTGGCCGGCGGCGAATACGGCGAGCAGGCCGATTGGCCTCCATATCCCGGGCCTCCCCCTGAGGGTGGCGGTGCCCCAGCTACCACATCACGATAGGACGGGCCGGCGAGCGAACATCCTGCCGTAGCATCGGTGCTCGCCGAGGGCGCACCAGATCGTGGTTCGACCGTCGGTCCCCAGAAAAAGTCTCCGGCTTCTCTGATCGAGACGGAAGGCACTTCCGGAGGGGCCGGTACCAACCGCAAGTTTGATCCTTGGGGGTCTACCAGGCCCTCGTTACTCCGGATATACCTTCGGAGAGACGCGGGGATCACATCGATCTCGCTCTCGGGGAGCACGAGGCTGACGTGCCGCATTCCTACCCCTGCCCTTGACTGGCGGGATTGGGGAAGGGGCTCTGTCGCCGAATCGTACTCCGCCTCTGAGTCAGAGAAGCAAACCGGTCGGATCTCTGTCCGGAATTCCGTAACATTCTTCCCTCGGCGTCGACGCCTTGCCTTCCTGCCCCTGGGTGGTTCTTCGGGGCAGGGCTGATCTCTGTCCTGGCGTCCTCCGGCCGCACTGGTGCTGGGGCCAAGAGGACTGGGAACCAAGGTGCGAGGGGCACCGGGACAGATATCAAAGGGGACGCGGGGAGAGATGATTCCGGGCAGGCCTCCGGGCCGGGATCGGAAGGTGGGATGACCCACGCCTCCTGGATCGGCCACACAGAGTAGATCCTGCCGGTGAATAGCGCTACCGCGAGGTGGTCCGCGGTGGCTACTGCCAGTGCCAGCAACCGGGAGAGTCAACCCAACCTGCCTTTGGGGCGGTCGGGGCCTCGATCCGGGTCGGGCATAGGAGTTCCCCCGCTCAGGATGCGCAGAGGCCTGGCGACTGGAGCCAGCAGTGGCTTGGGCCAATGCGGCCGCTGTTGCTAGAGCCCCAAGGTGGGCATCCTCTTCCGCTCGCGCCCGACGTTGGCGTCGAGACAGGCGAGTCGGGATGAGCGGCGCGGGCAGGTGGAGAGCCTGCTCTTCGACTGGAGAGGCCTGGCGGCGGTGTCGCCGTGGCCGGGCGGGAGTCCTTATCGTGGATCCCTGGAGCGAATCCCGGATAGGGTGATCCCGGGCCTCTTCCACCTCATCCGTGTAGGGAAGGGAACTGTCAGAGCGCTCCGGGGATAAGCTCCTGAAGCGGTTGGACGTTGAGGTAGGCAGCGGTGCCTCCCTGCGCGGCCCTCGGGGGCGGCGGTGGTGGCGAGGCGCAGCCTCCTCAAGGTCCAGGCGAGCCATTTCCCTAGTGGGGATGACTCCCTCTTCCTCGTATCTCCGCACCAGGGTGTTGATCACCCTTCTCTGGATGACCTCCGAGGGGGAGAGAGGGCGTGGTCGTCCCGCAATTACGGCTGCTGGGACGACTGTGGAACGGGCAGGACCGCGCGGAGTAGCCGCGTCGGTGTTTCCCCTGTCCCTGCGCCAGTGGGCGGGTGGCGATCGGGCACTAGATCGGGCGACCTGATTTCTGCAAGCAGGGAGAATGACCCATTAACACTGACAGGAAAAAGGAATCGACAACCAACCATTAGTGCCACGACGCCTTCCGTGGGGGGAACCCAGGCCCTCGACGTTGCGAGACGGAGTGCCCGATTTCACTTCCCCAGCCCCTGGCGGGTAAGACTGAATGCTTGGCCGGGCAACACGCCGGTCTTCCAACACCTCTGAAAGCCATCGGTCTTCGTATCGAGGAGAAGAGATTCACGTCGGGTTCACCATTTTTCTGTTTCGGTGCGGATGTGCGTCGGGTTACGCTGTTCCGCCAGGACGCGTTCGCGCGTGCACCCGTCGACCCGAGGGGATGGGCGCGCGGCTTGTGGTCCCGCAGTCCCGCTTTCCAAGGGCGGGCGGCATCCGTCCCTTATTCAGGGGCGTCTGCTCCTTGATCGAAACCGGGATGATGGGATGTCGGCTTCTCCTTCCTTGGACGTCTCCTCGGAACTCGTCGCCTAATCCGGGTCTCCCTCATAGACTTAAGAATGTTCGTGAATCTCGTTCCCGGCGCCATATCTTCATGGACACCGGTTAATTACGCTGCTTCCGCCCGGACGCTCCAAGGGGTCTGGTCGGGGCAGCAACCTGCGGTGAGAAGGCCGGGTGGCTCTGGGTGCTGGGGGCGTGTCGTAACACTGCGGCTCTGCACATCTGTCTTCCGTCCCTAATAGGGCTTCTCGAAGGCATGATGGCCTGAGGCATCCCGTACTAGGTGCGGGGAACTGTGTCACCTGAGGTTTTCCTCAGCTTCCCGTGTTTAACACGGGGTATGCCGCGAGTTTAACGTCCAGCGGGGACGGCATCGGACCGATCAACACGAAAAGTGGATCAGATGACAGAACCCCTTGCGGGGAACCTCCGACGCTGGGGCCAGCACATGGGCGGCTTCCCAAGTAACGTGGAGTGGAGTGAAGTGGCATGACCCCACCGGGATGTGGCGGCCCGGGTAAGGATCAGGATGGATGATGAAGTGAAGAGCTTGGACCCCAGAGGGGCTTCCTACGTACCCTGTGTAGAAGACAGAGATCAAAGTCAACGTAGTTCGGGCATACAGTTTAACGTCATGCTGGACGTCGGCAAGCCGACTCACGAAGAGGTCTAGGCCGCCGGGCGGAGGATTGAACCGAACCACCTCGCACAGAGGGGGATGGAACGGCCGGGTGGATCACAGTTTCACGTCATGTTGGACGATAAAAGGGGAAATGGAAAAGGGGGGCTGTGGGGAGGCACCGCGGAGATACACACGGGCAGTCTCCCACAGGGGCGGATTCATAGGTGAATCGACGCAAGCGTGAACCCTGGAGGGGTCCACTGATGGACAAACCGACGTAAATACGACCGGGACGACCAGGTGGTGGGCTTGAACCTCGGGGAGGCTTCCTACGTACCCTGTATAGAAGACAGGGATCAAAGTCCACGTAGTTCATTCTGTCAGGACTTACGCACTTGGGGCAGCCCGGTTGCGGCAAAACTCAGTTGGAAGGGACTTGGACCAAAAGCAGAAGACACCTCGATCCCAGTCATACCCTCTACTGGCTTCGGCCGTGGGGAGGCGCAATGGAGATACACATGTGCAGCCTCCCACGAGGAACTAGGGGTTTGTAATACCCCGCCCCCGTAGGGAAAAGCCACTCCCATTAAATCGTCCCAAAAGGGGGACAATCCCGACATCCCTGCAGAGACGAGCGGGTGGGGGCCACGTCCAAACCGGGGGAGACCCTGCGTGCGGAGCACGGGATCAGGTTGCGGACGGTTTAACGTCTTGCCGGACGAAGTACAGTTTAACGTCATGTGTTGAGGACGAAGCGGACGGTTTAACGTCTTGCCGGACGAAGTACAGTTTAACGTCATGTGTTGAGGACGAAGCACTTGGCAGTTTAACGTCTTGCAGCGCGGACGATGGAGGCTAGGCAGTTTAGCGTCGTACAGCTTGGACGTATGCTGAACAGTTTAACGTCTTGTAGCTCGGACGAGGTACAGTTTAACGTCGTGCAGGACGTAGGGGCAGTTTAACGTCATGTTGGACGAATGCACAGTTTAACGTCATGCTGGACGAATATGCAGTTTAACGTCATGCTGGACATACGTGCGTGTCACTTCGCGCAAGCCTGGAGGGCCGCACGGGAAGACAACGCACGGTGCGGGCACCCGGGATGAGAATCATCGGGTGCCACACAGGCGGGTACCCTTAGAAGGTCAACGGGGACGACCCTGGCAGATTGCGCGCAAAAAGGAAGCTTTGCGCGCAATACTGCGGGCCGGCGCGCAATCGGGGCGGCTGGCGCGCAATTGGGCCAGCGCCTTGCGCGCGGATGCTTGAGATTGCTCACACCGGGCTTCGGATAGCGCGCGGGGGCAACGGCTCATTCTCTAATGAATGGCCACTTGAAAGAAGGGGGGGTGCGCGCAATCAGGCCGGATTGCGCGCACCCCGGGGGCAATTGCGCGCAAGCGGGTTCTTTTGCGCGCAAAGGCCTTAGGGTGAGTGTTTATTCAAATGAAAGGAGCCAGCGGGGATTGCGCGCGAAGGCGGACCCCTAGGCTTTCTTGCGCGAAAGAAAGGAGGTTACCTGAAGTTCGTCATTGCGCGCGGAAGGGGTTGAATTGCGCGCACGGGAGACGTTTCGACTTCCAGCAACCTTTGAAACGTTGGGGGTCGCCTTGTATTTATAGGCAACCCCGGGCGCGGAATCCAGGCTGCGAGCGCGAAATTCTCCTCGCGGGCGCGGAATCGGGCGCGGCGCGCAAGGGAGTCGCGCGGACCCGCGGCGCGCAAAATTGCGCGCCGGGCCGGCGCATTGCGCGCATCCCGGGAGGTTTGCGCGCGGAACATCACCTTTGCGCGCGGGCCTCTGAAATTCCGCGCAAGGCCTCCGGGCCCTCCGAAACGTTCTTCCGACTCCAAATATCACTTCGCTTTCCGCATCCGGTGCTTCTTTTGGGAACAACGGACTTTTCCGGCGTCTACAATATCTATAGTGGAAACCATACATCAAACCCCATCTAAGATAAATATCAAGGTGAAATAAGGAAATATATGTGGTAAAAATTTAAAAATACACTCCTGACTGGAAATAATATAACATCCTCAAAACTATATGAAAATGTGGAAAACAGAAAAGATCCATTCTCTTAATCTAAATGGATGGCCATTGATCCTAGTAAACTCCCCAAAGTACCGACATGATACTCTGATGTTGACTTCTGTGAATGAATTATTTATCATTCAATGAAAACATTTATTCAATATATGTATAGGAATAGCTTATTCAAGGGAGAGTGTGTACATGGACAACAATATTTCTAGAATACCAAATATTAATGTGATCATATAAGGTAGTAAGATTAACCCATAAAGAAATAGGATATAGGATCCCAAAACAAAATAATCACTAAATGAAACCAAATAAATGAGAGAGATCTGTGATCTATATCTTCATAGCCATATCAGAATAATGACAAGTCATGATATATAAAAAAATGTTTCATCACTATTTTCCAACACAAAACCAAACATCACAAGAATCAACATGGGGTTTTAGTTATTTATATTACACAACATATCCATTGGAGATCTATCTCTAGTAGATGAATTCTCCCTAATGAGGATTGAATATGGGGGAGTAACACTCTATAAATATGTGACCCAAACTATTTTTTTCTGTGGGGGATTATTTACTCAAACATTAAAATGTGTATTGTGGAACCGTAATTGGGTGATTTTGTAATGTATTACCCCTGATATCTATATGAGGAAAAAACCAAATAACATCCATTAAACAAGAATAGGTGGACAAATCATGTCACTCTTAGTACCTTATGTTATGTCCTTAATTCCAAGAAAGGCCAAAATAATGTCCCCTATGGAAAACTACAAATGATATGAAACTCATGGACCGAAATCTAAATCATGAAGTATGAGGAACATGAGGTAGATGAGTGTGGGTGAAAGGGTATATTATTCTCATGATTTCACACAACATGTGAAACTACTTAGAAAAAATTGTGTTTCCTTCCCTAGACAAATAATTTCTATCCATGTGGATCCACATGGTATTTAAATATGGTCATAGGGAATGTATTCCCACCCTATGTCTTGTGAGTGTTATCTTATATCATGTAATGGGTGGCCTTTTACCTTCACATGGTGTGTCCCTCTAAGTACATAACATGTATTTTTTACATAGGGTCATAGTGGATTACTCTCAACAAAAGAATCATCCTCCTAGTATGGGACACCTAGACTATGTCCCAAACACATTGCTTGTGATATTTTACTGATTCACAAACTATATCCTTTACGAGAACCCATGATACATGGAGCATATTCCTAATGGAAACATTTAATTTAGTGGCACTTTTCATAGACACTGATTTCTGTATATGCACATATGCCAAATACATAAACTCTACAACCTCCCTCACCATTTAAAATACATTAAATTACTGTATATGAATTATTTCATCTTTAATTGATTATTTTTGACATATGATGGCCTAAAATAAGATATGTGAACACACATGAAATAGCTGCTACGCCTTGAATCTCCATTCATGGTCTCAAACCATGAAATGATAAGTTGTTACCACATATCCACCACAATAAAAACAAATAAATATTGATACATATATAATTAATGAATATTAAATTAATCTATATATTTTATACTTCTCTAGTCCAAAATAGTAATGTCGAATCACATTCCCCAATGGATAATGATGATGAAAATAAAGAAGGGATGAGAGGAAAGAACAAGAATGATGTCTGATCACAGTTGGATGATGTGTCCCTATAAAAATATAATAATTTTCAGGAACTAATAGTATGAAAAATAGAGTCAACAAACTGAAATGTTTTTCATGTACACCAAATAAAACTTTTCTCATGTGGAGGATTGAAAATCACATTAACTAAGAGGTTATGAAATCAACAAAGGGAAATAAATTCCATGGGACAAAATATAGAAAGTAAATTTCCATAAATCAAGAAAATACCAATTATTACTGAAGAAAATTATTCATCAATAAAGGTGAAGATCTTATAATTTCACCATTCATCCCATGATTCTCCTGAATCATTTTCATCAATGAAATCTCTTGGGTCATCAATTTCCATGACTCTTGTCCTCCTCTATAATATCATATGGTAATACCTTCAACCATGTAGATTTTCAATAATGTAATTTATATATTGTTGGAGTTATGTATTTCAAATTAAATAAATATAATAAATTAATCATTTAATTAATTTAATTCATACATAACAGCTTTCCTCAACCAACCATCATCCATAGAGCAATAGTTTGTTGTCCCTAGGGTAATCCCTGCATTCCAAAAAAATATTTTCTTAAATTTCCAATCAGAGGTATCAGTCAATTTGAAAAACTAATATTCTCAAAATCCATATGTGAATTCATTAGTAAATTTTAATATAAATAATATATTAATTTCAGGGTCTTATGACATCCAAAAAAGATGTGCCAAATCATAATGTAAATTCAATTATATATATATACATATATATATTTACCAATATTCAATTGATAAAAATATACAAACTAGATCCATTACCAGTGACTCTCTAAATATAGGGTATCGATTAAATGGTATAGGAAATGATGATGGAGATCATCATAGCCAGTGATGGATCGATGGATACTTTGAGATAGTGATAGATCCTACTGAATGACATCAATGACCGAAATATCCATGGAAATTTAGTTTTTTGAAAAAATCCCAAACGCATTACTACATTTACTTATTTGGGACTCACCACATTGTGAAAAACTATGAGGAAAAGTGTTAAATGTGTCTATATAGTACACTTGTACCATTGATAGAGGTGAATATAATAAATCTAAAATGTGGTGATGGAGAATCATGGTCCACGCATTCCTAGTATAAATTCCATTCATTCTATTATATTGATATTTTTAGAAATATTAAAACAAGTGGATCTTTGAGGGAAAAATTATGTCTTCAAAGGGGGGTTGGGTGTAAATATAAATATTCCCATCGGCTACTCATACAGATCATGTAGTAGAGTTGTAAATGACAAATGGTGTGAAATCAAGTTGGTTAACTTAAGAGAGTTCCACAAGTAACATCGGAATATTTATAAGGTGGGTTGATCCACAAGAATAAATAATGGTTTTATGGTTAGAGAAATCAACATCCAATATAGTTGATTAATAGTGTTCTATCAGTTTGCAATGTTCTTGAATAACCTAATGATGTCATCTCAATAATTCACTTTTTCATGATAATATTCTACTAAGATGTCAACATTTAATTGTCTGGGGATATTGAGTTTATAGAGAAAATATAGAATACATGTATTTAAATATTCTTCATAGAGTTATTAAATAGAATCAATTGATTTAAAGGAATCATTACCATTTTCATAGATTTGAAAATCTATGTTCCGGAGAAATACATATTATGGATTTTTGAGACCATTGCCTTTCCATTTCTGATAGGATTGGACACCTAGATGAGGGTTTAAGAAACTATTATCAATAATTTTAGGTATCACACTTATAATGTACCACATTATGGACATAATCATTTAAATAATAAAGGGAATATAGAATATGGATATTCACTATATAATTTTTCAGTAGTAAAGAATTGGTGACATCACATGGTGGAAATGGTTGAGGAATGAGTCATCGATGATTAACAGGACATAAATAAAATTTGTAATATATCCCATAGCCACTATGTTTAACATAAATAGTCGGTCCTCTTCTATAATCTAAACCAATTGTAAATATTCTTTAGTGCACCCATTTTAGAAGTTCATATGGTACCAATATGATTGAGGATTCTGATCCATCAGATGGTTAGCATGGATAACATTTTAAAGATTTTGTTAAAGGGGTGGATGGTGTTCATAAAAATTTTTATATGTTATATGATGAAATAAAATGTTGATAATCTTCACCCATATATATTTTAAAGACAAAATTCATGGTTTTAAAATGATGTTCAATGATAGTAACCAATAGAGTCATAAGAAATTCATAAAAGAACAGGAAATAAGTATGCGGACTGGATTTCCCACAATATATCATCATATTACTCTGGAATAGAAGGAAATACATGACCTAGACAAAATATAGATTCTATATAATACATATATTAAGATAAATGATAAATTAATCGAAACCTTCATTATTATTGGCCCCTTTATGTGTGATGATTCATTATACAAGTCCATCATTGGGAAGAGGATGTGAGTTACTGGGTGGAACACAATTCATAAACCTATTTATATTTGATGAAAAATATATGGTGGCTTACTAGTTAGGGAGGTCATCGAGAGAAAACTTCTCTACTGAGTATCATTCCATATTATAGGGTTTGATTCCATGCATTGAAATATACCACATCATCAATGTATTTGTGTATAGTGGAGAGGTTTAAAGTATTTGGAATTGGTGTATACCGAGACCATGGAAGATATCCATGATATCCTCCACATATAGGTATATATATAGAGACATGGGGACCTTTTATATTTCAACTATGATCATGATAATCCATAACTCATCGGTGACTACCCTTAGGTATGGTGTGGGGGGTGTAAATATATCTCTCATTTCATTATATAACATTATCCTTGAAAGGTTAGGGGTGAATGGAAGTTGGTTCACCTTACATAACATTTTTCACATTGATATTTGACCTTATGAATTATATTTTTTTCATCAAGTGGCGATTTATCAAATACAATGTTGTCAGTGAAACTGAATGGGCCCATGTGATATGTAGTATCTTCCCATCCCTGGGGAATAAATTATTTATTGTTGAATTATATGTCAAAGAGATGAGATTTTTATTAGTTGCTGATTTGTCTAGATATTAGATGATTCAAACCAAAAACAATTATGGTGAATGGGGTCATGATCCTATTATAGAATTGAAATCTCCCTTCGAAATGTAGAGGATGGTGGGAGATGATCAAATGGTGGTATGAATGACATGATCTATGAGAGTGTTAGTCCCATAGAATGGGTGGGTGTCTAAAAACTTACATTGGCAATATAAGTCCATGAAAAAGTAGATAATATAGGGATAAGATCAACTTGGTTAGTCAATACATTGGATTCCCTATTATTTTTTTTCATGTCGAGTATTTTGATCCATCCTTGGAGACTAACAAGTGGATTAGGGGGATGAAAAGAGTGGATATCATCATCCTTATTAATGTAGGGTAAGGAGATGTTAGAGGGTTTGGGGGGGTGTCCGCTAGTGTGTCTTCTAAGGACATCATGTTTCGGGTTTCATAACATAAAATTCTACCTGATCCTTCTCACTTGTTGGCATTAGTCCCTCATTCTAAAGCTAATAGATAATGGAAATGATGATCCTACACTATATACGTTCTAATAAAAAAGGTGTATTAACCAAAAATCAATGTGAGACATAGTTGTTTCCTATTATGAATAGGTTTTCATTATCATTGTATGTGATGTTGTCCTGCCCCCAATCAAGTTGGGGGGGAATGTTGTAGCTCAATGATCATAATATATGGCTAGACTTTTTAAAATTCATTTTAATGCAACATTATATACATGTATTATTATGGATATCCCTATATTTGAAATTAATGTTAGATAAGTTGATGGTGGAGTAGAACAATACTCAACCTGTCACTATTGATGTAGAAGTGATAAAAAATATGTTCACAATTATTTTTAACATAATTTCCACCATTGATGCTCATTTGAACAATTCCCTAGTTTGTTCTGATCGTTTGACCGTCATTATCATATTCTACTTTCCAATGACCATTCAGCACTAGGTTTGAAAGTATTGGATCATTTGTTGGAACTTATGATAAAATGTCAAACCTTATTTACATGAATTATTCTAATAAGAATCATTCCTACCATATTTTCAACTAATTGACTTATGACATTCACATGAATCCCATTATTGATTTCAACATTCTGAAGTTGATAATTAATTACATGGCTATATAAAATTGAATGATGGTAACTTTTCCAAGAGATTATGAAACTACCGAAATTGTTAAGAATCATTTGGTATATTTGGAATTTATAAATACCTTCTTCAGAATGGGTCCTGAGGGTATCCTATGCCTGATTCATTGATTTTCCAAGGATTACTTTTATAGGCATCCAATTCATGTCAGACGTGGAAAAGTATTATCATCACAGAAGTCATCATAGGATAATTTCATATTATAAAACCAGCTCATCCCTAAATTAATATCATGTTCACGCATATAGAATATTATTTTTATCACAAAATTGAAACATGGTTCTCTGACCTATGAAGTATCGGGTTCATCACTATAAGCCGGTTGTCCTCATCACATAGGGAATACCCTAGGAATCGCATATATAATTGATTGTCCGTATCCTAGACACCTAATGTGAGAGAAAATAGATAATATACTAATCAGAATGGTTTCTTACACTTTTCCCACATGGAATAAAATTCTATTAAGATAATGTAATCGTCTTATAATCATCACATAGTGAATGATAAAATTCATCAAACTCACATCACATGGTATAACTATTTTCTCAAATAAGGAATCGTAGGATTTTCACCAGGGAACCTTATCACCTAAGGATGGGTATCTAATTAATAATATTGGGGTTTTATATCCCAATAATATAGGACCTCTTGGTATGGTCACACGAGATGGGGTTATAGATTAACGTAAAATGGCGATGCTTTTATGTACACTCATCATGTACAAGCCATTCACAGGTTAATATAAAGTGATTATGGACCCATATAATCTCTTAATGTAATAGTGGAGTCATATTTTATGGATTGTGGTTGATTCCCCACAGTATAATGTTATGTGATATCTAAAAGAATGTTTGGTGAGTGGTTTGAGTGTTTCCCATGATAATGATCGGGATAAAAAGTATCCTTCTACTAGGGGGAGATTGGATGAAGATAATGTTACGATTTAACCATAGAGAGTTGTGCAATTCCATTAGTTGGACCAGATCAAACAAAACTACCACCCAATATTGATCATGATTAGGCCTCGTGAATGCCTCTTAATAAGATAATTGATTATAAAAAGTGTTAAGAACCAAAAATGAATCAGTTGGGAGACTATTCATTCATAGTAGAGATCGATAACAATGAAATTATTAACCAATAAATATACACACATATAAATAAGAAACTAAACATAAATAAATAATAGAAAAGGAATAATTCTATAAAAAATGGAATGTGTTATAATAGATCAATGAATAAAAAAATAAAGACATTATTCATCCTCACGTCCAATAAAATATCTATAATAACCAGAAAATTTAAAACACATAAAAGAATCTTTAGCCATCCCAATGCTATACTGCGTACAGGGTATCCCTGACTATTGAACTACTCCATATCTATCCAAAAAATCCACACAAGTTGATCTCCTCGACAAAGAAACCCGGGGACACTTATTGATCAATTATACAACAAATTATCAATCTGATTGAAATTTAATGTATTGAACCAACATTGAGGTACCTATATAGGGTTTATAAAGAAATATTAGTAGTCCAATCCCAATGTAGGTCCTATCATCTTCTATTATTCAATGTTTGTTAAATATTGGAAATTACTAGACTATATGAGTTAAAAAATAGATTAATAATATAAATAATTATATAAAAATAAATATAAACATATAATATAAAAATGATGTCAAACATTGAGATTTTAAAAGAAACTATTTTCAATAGATTATGTTTCATTGGAAAATGAGCATAAAATTACTCGGAAATATTATATTTGAAACATGACCATTATAAAATAGCCATTATATTTGACAAAGTGATCATGATTAATTATATTATGAAAAAATTATGAAATTCATATTGAATAAAATTACATATATTTCTTAGAAATAGACACAATATTTTTAGTAAATTTATTTTATTCATCAAATATATGTTTTAATCAAATAGATATTTTTATTTCAATCTATGTCAAAATACATATAATAATTTACTGAAAGATTAATAAAATTAATTTGTCTATATAAAATTATTTTTTGGGTGTATTGTGTAATAATTATCCTTGGATGATTTTTTTAGAATCATTTGAGAATGCTGATTATTATGTTAATACTATAAAATACCAATTTTGTGAAAACATCCATTAATTTCAATAAATTAAGTAATTTAAAAGTAAAATTATTATTTTTAATATTATTACGTTTAAAATAAGTATTATTTCGTTATATATCTTCAATATAACTTATTTTCAGTCAACATTATATTGTATTTTAGAATATGTTTTCAAAAAAACAACATCTCTATAAATACTATTATAAATCACATAATGTTTATCCTTTTTTATTAATTAATGTAACACATAATCAAAATTTTATAAATGAAATATATATAATATATTTTTGTAAATATTAATTTAGTTTCATATAATGATAGCTATTATTTATCAATTTAATATAAAATCATATTTTCCCTAAAAACGCACTTCTTGAAAAAACTATTTTCCACAACATTGTGGGATTTATTTTAAATATAAAATTAACAAATTATTGAACTTATTTTGGTAATATAGATATTATATTTTGAATCAGAATGAGAAATTATTTTTCAAGGTAATTTTATTTTTTAGGCATAAAAATGTTACCATGGTAAAAAACAATTTAACATAATATAGGTAAAATAATGAAACTCGTTAATGTTAAAAGATAAAACCTCAATATGCATACAAAATAAATCATTGTTTGATATATTTATTTAATATAAAAAAATAGAAAATATTTAAAAATTATATGGAATTAATTCCACCCAAATGTGATTTGATTTAAATCATTATTTAATAACATAAAACCACCCCTCCTTATGTATAAATACCACCTCTCATCACCCCTTCCTCCTCAGAAGACGTTAATATCAAAAAAAATATAACAAATACTATCATATCCACAATCCAAAAATAAGATTTCTATTGCTCTTAGCCAAAACAATTACATATCCCATAAAAGGTCCAACAATGAGGTGATATTCTAGAGGTAACATTCACAAACAAACTCCATTCATTTCATTTCTTTTTCTACCTAATCAAAACCTCAGTCATTTATCGAGGAATAATAAATTCAGTATCGTATATATATATATATATATTAATTTTGGGTTTATAATGGAATACATTATATATATCTATTTTATTATCTCCTCTTATTCAATGAAATAAAACCATCTTCCAAAATATAATGGTTAACAGTCTCCTGGAATAATGATTTTTTCCATTACAACCTTCAATATGGTAATTAAATTATTATTATTCTATAAAAATATTTTAAAATAAATTATATAAATTATTCATGTTATGAAACTAACACTTATATATTATTAAATAAAAAAAATTAAGTCATTTATGCTTAGAAAAATGAGAAAAATAAACTAAACATTTATCATTAACATTTTATCAAATCAATAATCCCCATATTGGAAATAGAAAGGATATATGTGATAATTTAAACTCATGATGTTTATGGATACCATATCATTTTACATATGAAGTATTTTTTCAATTTAAAATGAATATCCATTATTATATTAAAATGGACCAATCTGGAAACCATGAAATCAACGCAACTGAAAAAACAAAAATAATGAAATGTTATTAATTAATTTGGGAAATTATGTTATAGAAGAAGAAAATAATATTTTATAAATATTTTAATAGTTTTATAATTCATTAATAAAATTTTATAAAAATTTAAACCTGAGTTTAATGAATGAAATCTAAATGTAAGTATGGGGATATGGTAGCTCATCACACATTTATTTATCTGAGATATAAGACATATTCAACGTATAATTCTTGTGTATGGGGTTTATATAATACAATTTGATATATCACAATAAGAATATCATTATATTAATGGTATAAAATCTTTTATTATATATTAATTACCTTTATGTCCTATAAAATTTGATATATTATGATGTTTGAAGTGATTTAATAACATAAATTCAATTTAATGGGTTAAATTACTACTTTATTGAAAATTTTATTTTATGATTATGAGTGAAATGAATTTTATTATATAATTTTGGATTTAATTTTCTTCAGGTATTAAAATCTTATACACATTATCAAATATTTCTATTGACACTAAAATCTATGATATGATATTTTTAAGGGACAATAATTTTAAAAAATAGCATTTAATTTTTTTCTTTAAAAATATATTTTCCTTCAATGGCAATGATTTCAAATAAACGGTATAAAATTTTTATTTCTATTATCAAATAATTTTTCAGATTTATTTATTATCGTGTATTAAATAATATAAAGGTTTGAAATGGTATATTTTTTTTTCTATAAAATTTTTGTAAATAATTTTCTAAAACTTTATAGATAATTTTTTTATATAATTACATCTCATGAGAGGATTTTACTTCCATCATGATTAATAAGTTATTTAAATAGTTTTTACACATTTACATGGAAATTTTAAATGAATATTATTTATTTTATAATTTAAAATGTTTTTAAATGTAGTGATTTTTAATGTTTATAGGGTATTTTCAACTATAACATTTCATTGGTCTTAAGGATGTATTTTCAACTAGGATAAAATCCTATTTTTGAATAATATTCCTCATTGTGGTTTACCTATTATGATTCTATGATCCATATTTTATTAAATTCCATAAAAACAATTCTACTAAGGATGTAACGTTTTGATACAACTCACCAAATTAATCTTTATAGTTTGTGATTATGTTTAAGGTTTGATGAATGTTATTCAGATTTAAGATACTAGTTTCAATATAATTGTAAATGTTGATTATGTTTCCACCCTTTCATATAATTAAATAATTTGACATATAATGTGGTGAGTGGTCACCTCTATATCCCCATTATGCATTCATAGCTTTCGTGTGAGAAATTATTTTGGGAATTTCCATATTACTTACTAGTTTGTGTATAGTGATTTGTTTAAAACCATGATAGTAGGTTATAATGTCCTGCATTATATATTCCATCATTATCTATTTATAAATTGATTTCAATATGATTATATGAATATAATAAAATTTATATTTATTTTTTCTATATGATGAGATTATTTATATGGAATTATTTGATCATGTTTTAATCCATCCATATTATGGTCATATTATTGGTTAATTGGAAATATATTAGTTATTTAACATTCCATAATGTTTAGTCCTTTTTTATTCATAGTATCAACTGTATGATTTATGTTACTGTGAATTTTACCTCAACCATTTCTTTGGTTTCATTTTCCTCTTGGTTAAGAGGAAGTGTTTTGTAATATATGTGAAGGGATACGCCAAGGGGAAAATATGGTACTATCAATGAAACCCCATTTTTATGTTATGTTTGAAATATTATTTGAATTTGAATAATTTATTTGTATTACTACAAATAATAAACTATTCAGCCATTTATGAAGTAATTCCTTATATCTCCTTCTAATTTAATAATGTAACAAAAAAAACTGGACATCATGCTATATGGAATTTATTTTTGGTATCAAATAATTTTTATTAAAAATTTTGGAACTAGATTTAAGAAAAAGTAGATTATTAATGGAATCATATCCTATAAATAGGATATACAGAAAAATAAAGTGAACATATAATTAAGAGATTAGAGTTATGAAGACATCCAATTTAAAGTAAATAGTTTTGAGACTATACATTATGATACATAATATTATGATCTAATCTAGTGAATTCCATTTTATAGAAAATGATCATATTAGGATGAATGGGAATCATATCAATACATGTAATCTATACAATTATTTCCCTATAGGGAATGATTATGAATATGAATCTGTCGCTAGAGCTGGAGTTAAACATCATATATCAATAGTGGGACAACTGACTCAGGTTATGTGAAATACCATTACTTATATGAAACTTATTTCTAATCCGAATCATTTTGTAATAATGATTATCAAATTCATGCATCTTAATTCTCCATGATTTAGTGGATCTAAAAATCTATTTTATCTCTGAAAATTATTTTTCCATAGAAAAGATATTAATCCCCATAAGAAGTAATGAATTTGGGATTTTTATCATAAATTCCTAATATTTATAAAAATATAAAAATTAATTGAAATTATTGATAAAAATAAAAATGAGAATGAGGAAAAAGATAACATACAGTGGAAGTATTTTAAGATTTTTATCATGGGAAAATATATTCTAAATGACTAGAAAGTATATACGGAGAGACACTTTTTGGGTATGAATCTAAAGGAGGTTATTAATGTTAATAAGTATGAGTAAAACATTACAATATTATCAATTTATTACAGAGACTATATAGGTAATCCAAAGAGTATTTTTAAGCATTTCATTTATGGGTTTAAATAAATACATCAAATAGAACGTGATTTCTAAACATTCTCATCATATGAGGATATAGTTTCATTTTACATAATGATAGAGAACTAATTTTAAATGTATTATTGTTCAAATAGAAGTATAAAAACAATTATGATTGAAGATAAAATAATCTATAAGTGTGATAAAGGACAAAAAAAGTTTAACATAGGAGGTAATTGTGTATAGAAACACACATGTACTAATTTAAAAGCAATGATATTATGTAAATCTATGGACAAAATGTCCTGAAGAATCATCATTTTAAGGGGATTAAAGAATCTATGTAATGTTTCAACTATAATGGGATACATCACTCTGTATATGAATTCCCCATGTTTCATTGGAATATACTTTAGATAATGCAAATGGGTCAAGGTCATGGTTAGGCTATTTATATAGATGAAGTGATATAAATACTATTTCAGAATATTTGGATTTAAGAAATATTTTTAAAACGTGTTATATTTATAATATATTTATAATATTAATTATTTAACAATAATGTAATTTCATAAATGATTTTAAGGAAATTGTGAAATTTTATCATGAGTAATGATTCAGTGAAAATTCAATCTTTTTTGGAAAAACATGTTTGAGGTAGGAAAAAATTAATATAATATCGATATTGAGATAATAATAAAGTGGTGATTTTAAGATAAATTGGTGACCATGAAATTAGTTTTTTATTAGGTTGTTTATGTTAAAATTTCAAGTGTTTAATATATATATGGATTTAATGAATATATCCAAAGGTCTATGTTTTATTTTTTTTATTAATGAATCATTCATGATTTTGTTACATTTTTAAGGCGATTCATGTTAATAAAATAATTTTTTTTGTGATTATTTTATCACATTATTTAAACTTGAAATTAAGATATACTTTTTGTGGGGTTAATGATAAGTTCATATAGTGACATTATTCAATTTTTTTTGAATATTGAATAAGTTTTTATAATGTTTTAAAGAATATGTATGATTGAAAAAATGTTGAATGGATTAAGTCAAACACAAGATATTATATTTTGGTTTTAATTTATGATTTATGATATTTCATAAACTATTTTAGAAATTTAAAATTTTCTAAATATTTAGAGACTGAATAAATGACTTTTTGACCATGTAATTTATTTAATGTTCTTGAGGAATTAAAAATTCGTCATGTATATCAAATTCATTGTATAAGAAATGATGTAGGGATATATCAAAGAACAACTAAAATAAATTATTATGATTATGACATGTAATAAAACCATGTAATTTTTTTTTTCTTAAGTGGTTTCTCTAAATAAAAAGAAAATTTCTTAACCCTAGGAAAATTATTATTAAATAAAAACATTATTCATTTATTTTTCCTTTTGGGAAATCAATTTCATTTTAATTGATCATAGGTTTATGTTTTTGTGATGATAATGTTTCTGATGACCATGTTATCTACCACGATATATCGGAATGTGATGGTTAAATTTCTTTTGTTTTTCCACTCTTTCACTTCATATTAATTTTTTTCTATATGAAAACCTATTTTTTCAGTGATGTTCACATTTTCAATTACATATTTTAAGAATATTTTTTAATAACCTTTTTTATGATGTGAGATTTAAAATATGGTATTTTAAAATTTAAAAGCAATGATTACCAATCATAAGATATAATTTTTAGGAAATGTATTATTGAAGAGAGTAGTATGTAACACCCCAAGATTTGAAAAGAACACTGTGTTCGGTAAATTATGTTTTACAAAAGATAGAGCTTAAAATAATTCAAAATAATTATTATTAAAAAACTACCATTATAAATTATCCAATAAATTAGTCGTTATGAATAAGATTAAAAAGATTTATGATATAAATATGATGTAAAAATTCAATACAAATGTTACTTTTCAAATGAAAAAAAATAGAAAATACATTTTACTGTTCACATATATTTTTTAATCAGAACGAGAATTTTATTTCATTAAATAAAAAGATTAATATATTCAATATTTGAATGCTTTATAATATTAAAATTATAATATAAAATTAATTTTTTGGATTCATATTGTTTGAATTATATCGTGATGAATTATTTGGGAATGTCCCAAAAAGATTTTTTTTGTGAATAGTGTATCATAGATATTTTTAACAACATTCCATTTATTTTTCATAAAATAAGAAATTTAAATGTCTCATTATGTATTGAATATATTATCATGTAACCAAAGTATTACATAGTTTTATTATATCCAATTAAATTATATCTATTCTTATTTATATTGTAGTTTAGAATATGTTTATTTTTTGGTTTAAAAATATGAATTTTCAGAAAACTATTTTAATGAACTTAATATATATAATTTTTAATTAATTAATATAACACCTAATAGAGTTTTTTTTAAATAAATTTTCAGATTATATATCTTTAAATTTTAGTTATGTATCATAAAATTAATGTTACTTCTATTATAGTTAATTGATAATCACCTTATTCTTGAAAAATTAAGTTACTTAAAAGAAACATTTTTGTGATTAATAAAGAACCCTTCCGCATTCAACCACCTATTACCATTGATGTTGTAAGGGTTTAAATATAGACCATACATTTCCCCACTTCCATTATAGCTGGTGGTGTTGGAGGATCTTCTTCATCTCCTCCCACTTCTCGATGCCATTGGTTTTACCCATTCACGGACACTCATCTTCTTCATAAATTCCCTAAATGAGAAGTGTTACCTAATGATAAATCTCACACTGATGGTATTCTATCACTCCAAATATCATTATTGTAGTTCTAAAATTCCACTTAACTATTGGATTTTTCACTGGTGGGACATTTTTGCACGTTTCATCTTTCAGTGGATGTCATCTGTATCTAATATCATATTTTCCTGGGTGAATGCACCTAAATTGCATTCCAATGTCTGGTTCTCTCTATTTTATTGGAATTTCATATTTTAACTAAATAATAACCCATATCCAATTGTATATAGATTCTAATACCTTGGATTCCCCTTCTATTCATGAATGCTATAAATCTAATGATGATTTGTAACAAAGTGGTCCAATATGTATTTTTAGATATTCACACTCAAGCTCTATATCAACCCATCACTCCTCATATTTTTTACGTGGAAATATCCATTGGATTTCATATGTATCAAGGTAAAAATTGGAATATATTTTAATTAGTAGGAATGATATGAATCATTGGTGGCCTTTTGTTCGTTCTGTAGGCATATGGGGCCTGATTCCTCAACTTGAAGGCATAAGAGTATGAAAAATTACCAACAGATAGACCTAGGGGTGGATTCTTGTGGTGATAATTTGGAGTATCTTATTGATGTGAATCTTATGAATCATAACCAAATTGACTAATTTAAATATCTAGTGGTAATGTTCTTAGGTCTACATGGGGGCGTGGAGTCGTCGAGGGATGATCTCCCCACTAGTCTTACATCGGATTTGTTTTCTCCAGGTGGAATATTCAATTATAGGAAAATTATGAAGGGGGTATGTATATTTATAATCATTTCTAATATTACAAAATACTATTCTCAAATAGTACATGACATTATACAGCTAGGTAATGATCTGTCTGATCATAGCCTAAGGGAAGGGAAGGCGTAGGCATACTATTGGGAAGTGGACATATTATAGACTCCATGAAAGAATAAAATTATTATGACTATGGATTACTAAATTGATGTATCCCCTAATAATGTTTTATGTGAATTATTCACATCATGTTATACATATAGTACTTTGAAAATTCATATTGGTGTGTCAGTGTGAAGCACATAATATGAGATAATTGTTAGTTCCATGTAGAAACTGATATCATCAGTTGATGTATATAATAGGCTCAGTACATTAGGATATCACTTCCTAAGAAGGATATATGTATATTTAAGGTAATTAGTTATGTCCAAAATCAATATAAAGGACACTCCATTGAGGGGAGATTATGTGGTTCTAGATGTTTTGGTACATGATGCTGAAGCGACATTAGGAGTTAAATATTCAAAATCTAAATATCATTTAGAATAGGAACAATATAAACACATAATGATGTCTTTCCGGAGTGGATCAAGTAATTTAATTATGGGTAGTTTTCCTGGAAATGTTACAATCAATTCAAAAATTAGTTAAAATTATAATCAAGCCATCCAAAGGGCGTGGTAACCAAATCACCTATAAAATTAGTGTTTTTAGACAAAAGGCTATAAAAATTCTAGAAGAGGATCATATATCTGCTTCTTTAGGGAGTTAAATGATCCTAACAGTGATCGGGATATTAGTATAGATATTATAATTGAATCGACTGAATATATGTTAGATATTGATTTTAATATCAACATTTTAAAGGCTGATGCTGATATAATATATGAGATATCCATCCAAGTTTTACATAATGTTATGTAGTCTGAGTAGATCAATAAATAAGGTTAGATATTGGATCGTAGAATCAATGATGGTAATATAATATTAGTTGAATATATCTAGCATTGGGACCTGATGTCCATACATTTTGAATATCTTGTCAAGAATAATCTTGAGATACAAGTAATGACTTTACAATGGGGTTATATAGGGTGATTAATTATAATAATATTATTTAATTTGTAAGGAATTATTGTCTTCCTTATGTTTTTATCATACATTGATCTGGAATGTATGGTTTCCTAATTTTCCCTTAAAAGTGTTATGGTTATATTAAAATTTATCATTAGTGAATACTGGATTTTTTATAGAATCTATGAGTTTTGTTTTACATATTAATTTTCTAATAATGTTAATTTAATTTGGTAAAATAAATTCCATAATAAAAATTAGAGGTTATAAATTATTTATAAGGTTATTTTCATTTTTAGGCATACAAAAATTACCTTGGTAAAAATTATATCTCGCAAAAAAAATTAAAATAATAAAACCTATTAATGTTATTAGGTAATATATATAATTCATAAAAATTAAATATTTAAAGGGGAATTTGATTAATTTATAGACAAAAAATAGATATTAAATAATTATCTATAAATACAATTAGTTTGAATTATTGCAACCCAACTGTGTTTGGATTTAAAACAACCTCATATCAAGTATAAATAACACCAATCACTATAAAATTTCTCATCACAAGCCATGATATTCTTTAAATATCTACCATATATAATTATAAAACTCTCCCCACCTCATAGTTCTATTTCATTCATCCAAAAAACAATTCCATATACTGTAATGGGTCTTCAATGAAGATGATACTCAAGACAAAACCTTCTCAATCATCCTTTCTTAATATCTTTTATTTTTCTACATTATCATCACCTCATTCGTCCATAATTGAATAATAAATAAATTACCATTTATATAATGGATGTATGTGTTTCTAATGAAAAATTTATATCCATCAATATTATTACAGTCCCTTATTCATTGAATCGACCACATTGTCTAAATTATGTTAGTTAACCATCACCATGATTAGTGATTTTTAATTTTCCATTACCACCATTAAAGAAAATCTTAAATGTTTTACTATGGTTAAATATTAATATTAAAATTTTATTATATTTTATTTAATGTAATGGAATTTACTTTTACATATAATATTAAATAAAATTAGAGTAGTTTATGGTCTTTTAAAAAACTGGTAAAATAATTTCAATATTTATCATTAACATTTTATCAAATGAAAATTCATCATGTCCGAAAAAACTTTATATATTATAACATTTATAATTATGGAAGTGAAAGTTTAATATTTCAATTATGTTAATTTTTTATTTCAATTTGACATGAAAATCTATAAAGATTCAAAAATGAACAAATCATGAATCCATGAAATGACTGCACCAGAAATAATAAAAATAATGTAATTTTTTTTATTAATGGGTGGTAAGATGTTATGAACATGAAAGATAAGGTATTATATATATGAAAATGTTCTATAATTAATTAATTACTTTTTAAACTTTTATACATTATGATGAGTAATTAACCACAACACAAATGTGTGAGGCAAGGTTTCCTCATCTCACTTTTAATTCTATGAGATATATGACTTATTAATCACATATTTGTAGTGTGTGGTTTATATACACTTACCCATGATATATAATATCATGAATTTCATATATTCATGGTATTAAATGCTTCATTATATTATTTTAAATTGATGGTTCTTATAATTCTACTAATTTCATTGTAATAATGAATTTCTTAAATTAATTTACATTAATATGTATAAACTTCTCCTCTATTGATAATGTAATTATAAGATTATGAGATAAATGAAATTTTATTATCTTCTTTGTAATTTACACTTTTTAGGTTTTTTTTTATGTTATATAAATAATTAAAAATTTTATTAAATCTCACATCAATTATTTTATAATTTTAATAGAATTTTATTAAAAGAAATTGTATTTTTAAAATTATCCTTAAACTCTATTTTCTTCCACTACCATGTTTTTATAAATAATTTCAAAAAAAAATTAATATTACCCTATGAATATTTTATTTCATTTATACTACTATAATAAGTTTTAAAAAAATGTATTGAATGGTTTATTTTTTCATTTTCCAAACAATGTTCTTTGTGACTTTTCTAATAAAAATTTGGAAAGAATGACTTTTAATCATATACAACGTGAGAATTGTTTTCTATATTAATAACACTATAATTCACCAAAAAATAAAAAACAAGACTACATGATTATTTTCATAGAAACTTATTTCTATTATATTTTTTCATTATTTTGAAAATAATTTATTTTATAAGTGAAAAAATCTATTTTCCACAAGAAAATTTCAATGATCATAATAGTGTATTTTCAACTTTGTAAAAATAATTTGATAAATATTATTATTTATTATGGTTAATATATTATGACACTATCATCCATATTTAATTTAAAAAAAATTTGATCTGTGTGACTAGGGATATACTATTTTGATTCCATTAACCATATTAATCTTGATGGTTTGTGATTATTATTTTTGATTGAGAAAATATAATTATATTTTATATGGTTGAATTAATAAAAAATTTATGAAGATTATGTTACAACCACATAATATGATAAATGAATTGGACTTAGTATGTGATGGGATGGTCCTTTTATATCCCATGTTTTCATCAACAGGGCTCATGAGACCAATTATTGTTTCTATTTGATTATGTATTACCCGTTTATGTCTGATGTCATTTCCAAAATCATTATTTTATGTTATGATGTCCAGAGTTTTTAATTCACTAAATAATATATTATTTATTGATTTTTATGTAATTATATTATAATTATAATATCCATTTTTTTGTTTTCTAACTCATTTGATAATGTATATGAAATAATTTGATCAACTTTTGTTCCTTCCATATTATTCCCAAATTGTTGATAAAATGGAATGTGTTTTAGTTGAATACATTTCCATAATTTTTTTTCCTTATTTATTCATTTAATGAGATATATTTTAAACATTAATTATCATTTTAAATCACTCATTTATTTTTATTTATTTTCCCATTGGATAAAAGGATGTGTTTTCAAATTTATATACAGGGATACACGTAGGGAGAATTGTGTATTTATAATAAAAAAATCCTTTTGTATTTTGTGTTTATAATTTTATGTGAATTTAATTAATATATATTTTTCAAAGACTACTAAAATATCATTCCATCATTATTAGATTACTTAATTCATATTCCAATGTAATAATGTAATCACTGTCTCTAGGATAATAGGGTCGAGGTATTAACAAATGTTCCTTGAGTTCAGGCTTAACACCACATCTAAATCTACACCCACTCAAGATTAATCTAGATGAGATATAAAATTTCCCTAACACTACCACACGACTCATAAGATATTTACTAGATCACAAAGAGATACTTAATTTTAACACATCTATGACATAAAATTCATACCCTTGGATCACATCCTAGGTGTTTAATCAAAAGATGAACATCTACCTGGATCTCGACCTCAATGTTCACAAGCATAACATAAAATTTGATACTCTAGGTAATCAAAATAGGATAACCTGTCATATATTGGATTTACTATAAGACTATACATTATAATATTCCTACCTATAATCAGCATTTTGGTAATTTACAAATTTAACTATTTATCATGAACATCCACTATAAATGTAATGCACTTTGTGATCATCTCAGAACATAATGATAATGAAGCCACTCTATACATGATGTACATTCAAAATTGAATGGGGGTGCTCTTAGATTGATCCTTCACTAATTTCAATGTTCCACATAACAATATTAAACCAATAATATAGTGAATTTGGTCAATATTGGGGATAACACTTGGTTAAATATATTCAAAAATTACATATCTCTTATACAAAAACTAAACAAGAAAATTGTTAACAATTCTTGACATTATAAATCGTTACTATAGTGGTAAAAAAACTGAACCCATTATCCAAATCCATTACTAAACTTATCTTGGTCAATGTTTTAGGGGGCACTCACACATGACCTCTAAAAATAAAAAATATTTGGAAACCCTAGAGGGCTATATACTATAAAATAATATATCTATCCCATACTATTAGATAAATTAAACCGTGTCACCATTAAAAACTAACTACGAATCATCGATCAATAAAACACAGGCAAGGGTATCCAAAATATTAATAACATGTGAAAGGAAATTCTAAATATCAAATAATTAATTACATTGATATGAAATCAGAAACCACCAACAAGGAATCTCATGGTAGTATTTATAAATCTTCTAAACATTGTATAACATAACTATTTTTTAACCATTGTTACACTATTTCATCCATGTCAAAAGGCTTTAGTGATATAATCCTAAAACATTACTACTCATCCTTACTTAATCTGTCATATTGAATTTCACCCTACCATTGATGGACCATCTCTGATCATCTCAGAGATTCCACTTCATCTCATAATCCATGAATTGATTGAAAGGGACTCTGACAATTTTTTTTGGAATGCTTAATAGAAAATTTCTACGAAGGTCATGGAATCCACCCAATTCTCACATAAGACACATAGATTATGATTTTTTTGTAATAAAAATCACATTGGAATCCTCTCTATAAACTAAAAACTATCCTAAAAATATATATACAATATCTTTATGCCCAAATGATTGAACTATAAAAATCAATGGATAAACAATTCTCAGAATTGACAACATGTTGGTCCATTTCATACATGAGAGAGACAAAACATGAAAAAAAAACAACCGAAGGGGGAGTAAATTTAAAGTGACATGAAATATTATTGTGGTCATGTTTCATACCAAACCTAGAATTTATATTCTAATTTATTCAACATATCTCTCCTTGGTACACATTGTGTACCCTAAACACAGTACGCGGATGTGTACCTCCTCCCAAATAAGCATACACAATTCTTTACTACACTCCATGTATTATAAAAACATGGAATTTAATCCATCAATGCTACCTATCCGCATACCATATGTGGGGTTAAGACAAGTACCATATATAGAATCTAGATATGTATTACACACTGGGTTTGGAAATATAGATTATAGAATAATGTTCCACATCATGTGGGGGTTCCCAAAAATAAAAACAAACCATATAAACCTATAATCAACACATCACTAAATAAAAATAAAACAACATGTATGTTCTTTAAACTACATTCCACTTGATCCGGATTACTTAATGGAAATCCGGTTGTGATTACCCAATATACAAAATTATCCCATAAAACAGTATAAATCTTCTATCTAGGGATCCTTAACAATCCAAAAACATAATTATAAAATAAATACAACTAATTTTTTTTTATAAAAACAAAAAAAACTATTTTGTGGAGAAAATTTAAAATATTATACCTTTAATATTGACTATGCACACTCAACATCTCAATCTATTTTATTAGATGAACCCCAATGGTTATCCTATCACCATAATTTTAATTATATATTATACAATGTATATGAAAAGGGGGTTGGAGACTTGTAGTAGGCAAGACAATTGATACAGGAAAGATGTGGACCAAATCGAAAATGAAGAAAAATAAATAAAAAAGAAAATTTTTCCCAATCTTGAACACGGTGCTCAATGTGAGCTTATGTCTGACCTAGGAAAAGAGTAATATTCTAGACTTAAATTGGAAGTAAATATTAAAATTTAATTATTCATATAGAGTATATAACCATTCAAACAAGCATGAATAAAAAATTTAAAATATGTATAAACTAAATATTTCATTAAAAATTTAACAACTCATTATTCCACCAAAATGTTGTACATGTGTAAACACACTTTACCTGGACTTACTGAGTGTTTAATGAAAATATCAACAAACCATAGGAAATTTAAATTACCATTTAACCCTTTTAAACACCTTTTAATGAAATTTAATTTTCACTGCATGTCACGATGATATTAATTACAATGTAACCACCCAAGCGATACTCATCCCTCAAAATACTCAGTGGTTAACTGGATTATATGATACAATATGAGAACTAGAATAGGTTATGACTTCTCAAACATCCAATTATCGGTCTCATAGTAGTAAAATGAATACCATCAATAGATTTATTCATCAAAAAAAATTAGATACTCCCGACTATAGTATAATCCTCATAAACTCCCCACAACCAAAACATAATAATCCATTCCCTAACCTCCAACCACCCTAAAATATAGTGAAATGTTATGGGATAACTCACATATATGTGAAAACTTGTAACATTAATCAGATCCCAATAATGGATACAAAATTAGTGACACTATCTATAATTAATAATCAATTGATAAAATGTGGGCTAAAAACTCCAATTTATGGTTTTCCTCTCACCATTAGGATTCCCTCACACAATATTTAATTATCTAAAATGTAAAGTTTGAATAAAAATATCTTTTTTATAGAAATATGATTTCATATGGAAATATCATAGGTTACAACACGCACATGATCCAAGAACCAATGATCATTGGCTAACATGACTGAAATTATTTCCCATATTCACCAAAAAGATCTATCCTATCAAAAAAACTTATATCACAACACTTTAAAACATGTCATTTCTCTTATTCGATGATCTGCTTCATAGCCAGCCTCCATGTAGAAAATGATGACTAATATTGATAGTCAAAAAATTCTCCCCCTACTCCATAAAAATCACAAATAGGGACATGTATTTCTTAGAACCCAACAAAAACATCCCTTCCCTAAAAACCCTAAAAACAATATCTATCTCAATACTTAGCCTCTCAAGGCCTAGGAAATGACATTTCCCAAAATAATACATCTTTAACAAATGAAAACATTAGAAAATATCGATCAAAATTAAATAATATATCATAAATCCTTACATCCTTGAGACCGCACTAATATCATGTAACCCTAATCCTTTCCCAATATGTCATTGACACACCACTAGTATCATGGAACCCAACTCCTACACAAACCTATAAGGGTGTCCATATATCACTAGATGAAGTGAGAATAGTAATGTCCCCAATAATCATATCTAAATTAGATCTATATTACATGTTATAAAAATGAAAATAAACATGACTTGTCTGAGTATAATTCCACCATGATGTTATTTGGGACAACAACATATTGTATTTACCTGACTCTTGGAACAACAAAAAGTCCATAATTTTTTAAATAACACAGTATTAGACATTTTCCATTTGAATCCCATATTTCTAGAATGATGCCTGCTCATAGGCCTATATCCTCAATGAAAAGAGTGATAAACACATAAATCATATATCAGTAAATCGATGAAATAATGTGTGTCCCTCATGGTTAAAACACATAACACTAAGATTAAAATTCCAAGAAAATTCCCATTACCTAAGAAACATGGAGGTCCTACCATAAATGGATCTCATTATGCAGTAGTCTAATATAGATAATATGATTGGACATATTCCAAGACATTATGTATACCATATTCGAAATAGTATGATAAATAAAAACAATTCTATTATACAAAAATTTGAAGAACATCTCTAGTTCAACATGACCCACCATATTTTTGGTCTCACGATATGGCATAAAGATCATATAATTGTATTCCACAGTCTAACAACTAGATACATGTTCCCCTATTGATATTGTTCAGATAATATCTCCTTAAATTAGTGTTAAATAAATGTGAAATAAATAACCAATAAATATACACATAACAAAACATCATAGAACACATAAATATATAATTACAATAAAAACATACTATAGTAAATAGTATATGAAAAAATAAAATAAAGATACACCATATAAATCTAGTAATACCTTATAATATATATATATATATATATATTACAAAACAAAAAAAATGTATTTAAAACTGTAACACCCGAGACTTTTATGTTATCATCAAAGGAATCTTTTTCTACACAACACTTGCTTGGCTTGCTTTACACGCAATCGCGACCTTCCTCGATAGCTTGCGTCGTACGCAATACCGAGTTTCACTAAACAACAATATGCTATTAAAACTAGTCGTTATGAATAGTAATAACCACTTTTTGAAATTTTATAAATTTTATTTTTCAAAATGGACTTCATTTTTGGACTCAGAATATCGAAATTAGCCTAGGGTGAAATTTTGGTATTTTTCTGAAAACTTTCAATTTTTGATGAATAGTGAAACCACTAAGTGGTAGGTTAAAAACTGAATTTTGCATAAAACTTAATTTTACCGCTTCTGTGAATGGAATTTCAAAAATCCGACAGACACGGTTAATATCAAGGACTAAAATGTGGTTCAATGAGATGAAAATAATTTTTTGGTGAATAGTAACTTTTTACTATTTTTACCGCGGTTAATAGTAAATAGGGTAACTAAGGGTAAATATGATATTAATATTACCCTAACACATGTCCTAATTCTATTGGACAAGTGTAATTCGACCAAAAACAAACTTAGGAATAAAATATGACCATTTAGGCCCACTTGGATTAGATTAGGATATTTATTATTAATTTATTTAAAGAAGGGTTAAAATAGTTAAAATCAAAGTTTAATAAGTAAATCATTTTTAATATAGGGTTATACATAAGATAAATTCGATTGTAAATATTCATTAGAAAGCTAAAAAGATTTCCTACATGATGGTATTTTATTTGTAATTTTTAGACATCAAATAATTTAATTTAATTATGACACAAAGATGATGCAGTAATTATCTTATTAATGAAATATTGAAAAAATTGATAATATAAATACCAAAATAAATGTAATTTGAGACTTTTTATGAATTCCACTAATTTTCTAGGTTACTATGATATATTAGTAATGATTTAATTAACTTGGTTCGAACATATAATTCTGTTATGACTTTCACAAAAATCATATATCAAATAGTGTCAAAATTGACACAAAATAGTTTTTAAATCAAATATTATATTATTAATTGTTATTTTATTCCTAAAAATCTATGGTTCGGCCAAATGACTTAGATAAGGATATATATATTAATAATAAACAATTTGGGGTTCGTTTGGCATGTTATAGTAAGTGTATTAACCATATAGTGAAAGAAAACAAAAAGACACGGTAAAAGTTAAATTAATTAACTTAGAGTTAAATCTAATTGATAAGGTTAAAATAATACCCTAAACTTGTCTAAATCCTATTGGTTGATAGGATTTCGACCCATCCCCACTTTATCTTCGAAATAAGACCCTTTGGAACCATTATAAACCGATTTTGACTTTAATATAAAATAATATTTTGAGATATTCCTAAGGTGCCCCTCTCCTCCCTTATAAAAGGGCACCTCCTCCCCCTCCTCCTCACACCAATTTGAGCACTCAAGCTCGGCCAACCCCTGCCATTTTCTCCTCTCCACTTCCCTAGAATAATCCTAGAGGTCCTGGTCTTCTCCAAAGACCAATCTTAGTTCCTTAAGTGGAGGATTCAAAGAGGCGTTCCAAAGAAGAGGTAATATCCATTACCGATCTTTTCAATTTCATTCTTCTTCAACTTCTTCTTCTTTAGTTGTTTCATGATAAAGTAATAACATCAGTATTACTTACATACTGATATGTTATTATAAATATGAAACAACCCTAATTCACCTTCTATCCATCCTACGGAAAAAATGAAATCACCGCGCGTGCGTACGTACGGAATACCGTCTCCACGCCGTGGTGTAATCTATTTTCCACCATCACCTTACAAGGATGGGAATAATGGTGTAATGAGTAACTATATATGATTATTATTAAGTAATATTGATACTGAAATAATATATATATATACTCCAATACAATTCCACGATCATAGGAACGATATCATCACTCGTGCGTACGTACGGAATACCGTCTCCACGATGTGATGCGACTCGTTCTACATGATCTTCATTTCATAATGATTATATAAATGAATTGAATGAATGAATATGGTATATAATACACTAATACCATTCTGGAAATGAATTATCTATAACCTAAAGATAAGAATAAGAATTTATTCGACAAAACACGCATAAGAACAAAAAGTTATAAAGACCCGAGTAACAAGTAACAATGAAATATTACTAACAAGAAGCTAATAATATGACCATATATGATATCATATAAATATGTATGATTCTGGAATAAGTCAATAACATTATTTAAACCATTATACAGGAGCTTCGGACACATACAAAGCAAATTGGACCTAAGGTAAGGGAAATATCACAATCTCATTTTTATCCGAGATTGTTTATTCGTAAGTATTTACTGGGGTGTATTTTATCATCCACATCCATGTTCCCTCAATATGAAATATTGTTTCCATCCACTTGCAATAGTTTAAATCCAATTTTACCCTTAGGTGAGTTTTTAGTAAAGAATATGAAAGGAATCTTTTGTCGTTTTTCCGTACGAGGTACTTTTTGACTTTTCCGACAAAAGTACGAAGAATGTTTTTTTTAACTTATACGGCATGAATGGATTTTTAAAACATTGTTTCCAAGAAGCTTCCTTTACAAGTTTTCAAGTTTATTTTTAATAAACTTCTTTTATTTTAAAGTTGTATGACATGTTATGAAAGGAAAATTGTTTTTGAAGAAGAAAGGATATTTTCCTCAAGAATTCAATACAAGTGTTTTATCAAAATTATTTTCCATCTAAGATAATAAAGGGTTCTGTTTCTATCCATATTTTTACATTGGTTTGACTATGTTGTGATGGAATTATGTTTATGAATTCCTTTATCATATATGAATTGATTTATGATGTCATGATGTTTCAAGAATCCCATTTTTGTTATATGTGTTATGCGATGATGTATGTTTTATGATTATGTGGCACACATAAGAAAGGATTCATTATAAGATGGGTGGGACCTATATCTCCCTCCAATGCATTGGGTAAAGATTTTATATCTCATGAGATAGACATGGCTGGAACGGAAGGTTATTTCGGTTCAGTGATACAGGACTGAAACGAGGAGTGAACTCGGTTCAGAAAGGGACTTTGTCCACTAAGATAGTCTTGGCAATGAGTCATGACTAACAAGAAATGATTTTCCATGATTATGTGTGCATGCCACAAAGATTCAAGTTTTATGTTATGAGTATGGGGATCTCATTCTCACTTCTATGATTTATTCCATGTTAAGATATTATGATCTCTTTTGCAGGTTTTGATTTTCATAAAGATATGATATGATTTTTATTTCTTTTATTTGCCCTTGCTGAGCATTTGAGCTCACCCTTTTATGTTTTCTTTTCCCCAGGTCAGGAAGATGGATATTAAGTAGAATATGCTAAAAGGGACCCTAGATATGATGAAATAAATGGGAGACACTGTAGAAGATTTATGAACCAGTTGTTTATGTTTCCCCAGTTTCTAAAGACACTATACCTATACGGTCCTTTGTGGTTTTGTCATATGTTGTAATAAGTGTGCTTCAATTTTGAAGTATTAACAATGTATGTAAAGTGTGGGTCGTTATAGTTGGTATCAGAGGAAAGGTATAGTCAACCATTGGAAACTAGGATGTGAAAGCCTTAGTAAGAACCCTAAGGATAAGTCTAAGCATAGAACACAATCTTAGAAATGGCCATGAATAACCTAGGATAAGACCATAAGCATGAAAATTTTATTCTTGAATTATGTGGTTTCCTATTATAATTAGTGTTGCTCACACTATTCTTCTTGGTTTTAGTCAATGGCTGGAACCCGAAGGAACCGTGTTAATGCGGAATGTGATGGGCAATGCAATGATTGTCCCCCTGAGAAACCAAACGATATGGGAGCTGGAATGCAAAATCTTGTAGCCATGCTCACACAACTTTCTCAAGCTATGAATCATGTAGGATTTCCAAATGAACAAAGGAGGGAGCAACATTCTGTTGAATCCTTCATGAGGCAGCGTCCACCATCTTTCAGCGGGTCTACTGATCCATTAGTTGCTGAACAATGGATTAGTACTACTGAAAAGATATTTTCAGTTCTTCAATGTTCTGAGCATGATAAAGTCATCCTAGCAGTGTATCGTTTGGAAGGAGATGCTGATCAATGCTGGAATCTTGTTAAGAATACAAGGCAAAGGGATGAAATTGAGTCTATGGAATGGGACGAGTTCAAGAACTTATTTTTCAATAAGTACTTCCCTCGTATTCTCCGAACAAAGATGGAGAAAGAGTTCCTTGAACTGAAGCAAAGGGATGATGAATCTGTTAGTACCCATGAAGCAAATTTTACAAGACTTGCAAGGTACGCTTCTGGTATTATTATCCAACCTGAGAGTAAGATCGATCGATTCTTTAGTGGCTTAAAACCAAGTCTTCGAAGGGCGTTAGCCATAAGGGACTTCAATAGCTACGAGGAAATCGTTCGATGTGCTCTCAAAGTCGAGATGGAGATTGGAGTAACCCATCAGTCACATGGGTTTGATAAGAAGAGGAAGATGGAATTCAAAGAAAAATCTAAAGAGCACACGGAAAAGAAGATGAACTTTCCCTTATGCTCAAAGTGTGGAAAGAAACATGGAGGGAGTTGTCTTAAAGGGACAAGTAAATGTTTTAAATGTGGAAAGGAAGGTCATCGGGCATTTGAATGCCGTGATAATGGGAAGAAGATGTCTAATGATGAAAACAAAGGAAGGGATACACAGAATGAACCTGCTACACTTCAATGTTTCAAGTGCAAGGAGATGGGGCATTATGCCAATCAATGCCCAAATCCAAGGGTTGATGATGATGGTCGACGTCAACAAACTCTTAAGGCTAAAGAAAAAGGAAAGTCACATGCAATTTCTATCAGCGATGTGGAGTACGATAACGATGTGGTGAAAGGTACACTTACCATCCACTCTAAAGTAGCAAATGTTTTATTTGATTCTGGATCCACCCACTCTTTTATTTCTGAAAAATTTTCTAAGGGTATCACCGTATTACCTCAACAATTAGATGTTGAGTTAGCTGTGACAACACCTAATGGCACATCAATCGCATCAGAAGTTTATAATTCTTCTCCAATCGAAGTTTGTGGGAAAGTGCTTCCTGCAAATCTTGTGATCCTTCCTTTAGTGGAATTTGATGTGATTCTTGGCATGGATTGGCTTTCTCTACATGGAGCTCATATCAATTTCCAAAGAAGGGAAGTCACATTTCATATTCCAGATCAACCTATGATCGTCTATCAATGCAAGGATGAACATAACCTTCCAGTGGAAATTTCTTCCATCTTATGGGTATTGATTCCACTAAATGAAGGTTATTAATCTCAAATGGTTGGTGAGAAACTCACGATTAAGAATATTCCCATTGTACGGGAGTTTGATGATGTCTTTCCGGAGGAATTGCCGGGTCTTCCACCAAATCGTGAAGTTGAGTTTTCAATAGAACTCGTACCGGGTGCTTTGCCTATTTCAAAGACACCTTATAGAATGGCCCCAATTGAGTTGCAGGAATTGAAGAAGCAACTCCAAGAGAATCTTGATAAGGGATTCATACGCCCTAGTTCGTCACCTTGGGGAGCACCTGTTCTATTTGTTAAGAAGAAAGATGGATCAATGAGACTCTGCATTGATTATCGAGAACTTAACAAGATCACTATCAAGAACAAATATCCTCTCCCACGCATTGATGACTTATTTGACCAACTACGCGGAGCTCAATACTTTTCAAAGATTGATCTTCGTTCAGGGTATCATCAATTAAGGGTCAAAAGGGAGGATATACCAAAGACGGCTTTCTGTACAAGATATGGACACTATGAATTTATAGTGATGCCATTTGGTCTTACTAATGCCCCTGCTATCTTCATGGATCTAATGAATAGAGTCTTTAGAGACCATCTTGATCAATTTGTGGTAGTCTTTATAGACGATATTCTTGTCTATTCAAAGAGCAAGGAAGAGCATGAAGATCACTTGAGAATTATATTGAAGACCCTGAGAAAGGACAAGCTTTATGCCAAATTTACCAAGTGTGAATTTTGGCTTCAAAAAGTTGCATTTTTGGGTCATATAATCTCAAAAGAGGGGATATCTGTGGATCCAGCAAAAACAGAGGTTATCGAAAGATGGTCAAGACCAACAACAGTAACTGAGATCCGAAGTTTTCTTGGTTTGGCTGGATATTATCGACGTTTTGTAAAAGATTTTTCACGATTATCTAATCCACTCACCAAGTTGACTCGGAAAGGAGTTAAGTTTGTCTGGACAGAGGAATGTGAAGAGAATTTCAAGGAGTTGAAAAGAAGGTTATCCAGTGCACCTGTGCTCACACTGCCTTGTAGTGGAGAAAGGTTTGTGATCTACAGTGATGCATCCAAGAAGGGATTGGGGTGTGTTCTTATGCAAAATGATATGGTGATAGCTTATGCCTCACGACAGTTGAAAATCCATGAGCAAAATTACCCAACACATGATTTGGAGTTGGCTGCGGTAATCTTTGCATTAAAGATTTGGAGGCATTACCTTTATGGTGAAAGGTGTGATATTTATACTGATCATAAAAGTTTAAAGTATATTTTCACACAAAAGGAGTTGAATATGCGTCAAAGAAGATGGTTGGAGCTGATTAAGGATTATGACTGCTCAATCCATTACCACCCTGGGAAAGCAAACAAGGTGGCAGATGCATTAAGTCGACAAGACCATTCTAGTTTATCCATGATGAGGATCACAAAAGATCAAATATTTATGGATTTACAAAGGATGGATCTTGGAATTATAATGGAAAGGGAAAAATCTTATCTTTCCCAAATGAATGTTCAACCATCTATACATGTGAAGATTAAAGAGGCACAGAAAGAAGATGTCGAGTTACAAAAGAAGGTGAGAAATGTTCCTGAATTCAACCTTGATTGTGATGGGATAATAAAGTTCAGGAATCGGGTTTGCGTTCCTCCCATCCCCGAATTAAAGAATGAGCTGCTGGATGAGGCTCATAGTTCATCATTCTCTATTCATCCTGGAAGCACGAAGATGTATAGGGACCTGAAAGAGTACTTCTGGTGGGATGGCATGAAAAGAGATGTTGCTGAGTATGTCTCTCGATGCTTGATTTGTCAACAAGTTAAAGCTGAGAGACAGAAGTCTAAGGGGATGTTACAACCATTACCCATACCCGAATGGAAATGGGAAAACATCACTATGGACTTTGTCACAGGACTTCCTAAAACATCCAAAGGCAATAATGCTATCTGGGTCATAGTTGATCGTCTTACAAAGTCTGCACACTTCATTGCTATTAGAGAGGATTTCTCTCTAGATCAGCTTGCCAGGATATATGTAAAGGAAGTGGTAAGATTGCATGGAGTACCACTTTCTATTATATCTGATCGAGATCCGAGATTTACCTCGAAGTTCTGGCGAAGTCTTCAGCATACTCTGGATACAGAGTTGAGTTTCAGCACTGCTTATCATCCCCAGACAGACGGTCAGTCTGAGAGAACAATTCAAACCCTAGAAGATATGTTGAGAGCTTGCTCTATGGATTTCAAAGGAGGTTGGGATCAACACCTACCTTTGGTGGAATTTTCTTATAATAATAGCTTTCACTCCAGTATTCAGATGGCTCCTTATGAAGCTCTCTATGGAAAGAAATGCAGGACTCCAACTTGCTGGGATGAAGTTGGGGAAAGAAAGCTATTAGGACCTGATCTCGTTGATGAAATGGCAGAAAAGGTTAGATCTATTCAACAACACATAATAGCAGCTCAGAGTCGACAGAAAAGTTATGCCGACAACCGAAGAAAAGACCTAGAGTTTGAAGTGGGCGATAAAGTGTTCTTACGAATATCTCCCTGGAAGAGGGTTATGAGATTTGGAAAGAAGGGGAAGTTGAGCCCTAGATATATCGGTCCTTTTGAAATACTGGATCGTGTTGGGAAGGTAGCTTACCGATGGGCGCTTCCACCGAATCTCTCTCAAGTTCACGATGTGTTCCACGTATCTCTCCTGAGAAAGTACATACCAGATCCTTCACATGTACTCAGCTCAGAAGTTGTACCGCTGGAGCAAGATCTTTCTTATGAAGAACAGCCGATAGAGATTCTAGATCGTAGCGAAAAAGTCCTACGAAACAAGACCACTCGCTTGGTGAAAGTTTTATGGAGAAACCACCAACTTGAAGAAGCTACATGGGAGCTTGAGGATATGATGAGGGAGAAGTATCCTCATTTGTTTGTTGCAAAGTGACGAATTTCGAGGGCGAAATTCTTTTTAAGGGGGGTAGAATGTAACACCCGAGACTTTTATGTTATCATCAAAGGAATCTTTTTCTACACAACACTTGCTTGGCTTGCTTTACACGCAATCGCGACCTTCCTCGATAGCTTGCGTCGTACGCAATACCGAGTTTCACTAAACAACAATATGCTATTAAAACTAGCCGTTATGAATAGTAATAACCACTTTTTGAAATTTTATAAATTTTATTTTTCAAAATGGACTTCATTTTTGGACTCAGAATATCGAAATTAGCCTAGGGTGAAATTTTGGTATTTTTCTGAAAACTTTCAATTTTTGATGAATAGTGAAACCACTAAGTGGTAGGTTAAAAACTGAATTTTGCATAAAACTTAATTTTACCGCTTCTGTGAATGGAATTTCAAAAATCCGAGAGACACGGTTAATATCAAGGACTAAAATGTGGTTCAATGAGATGAAAATAATTTTTTGGTGAATAGTAACTTTTTACTATTTTTACCGCGGTTAATAGTAAATAGGGTAACTAAGGGTAAATATGATATTAATATTACCCTAACACATGTCCTAATTCTATTGGACAAGTGTAATTCGACCAAAAACAAACTTAGGAATAAAATATGACCATTTAGGCCCACTTGGATTAGATTAGGATATTTATTATTAATTTATTTAAAGAAGGGTTAAAATAGTTAAAATCAAAGTTTAATAAGTAAATCATTTTTAATATAGGGCTATACATAAGATAAATTCGATTGTAAATATTCATTAGAAATCTAAAAAGATTTCCTACATGATGGTATTTTATTTGTAATTTTTAGACATCAAATAATTTAATTTAATTATGACACAAAGATGATGCAGTAATTATCTTATTAATGAAATATTGAAAAAATTGATAATATAAATACCAAAATAAATGTAATTTGAGACTTTTTATGAATTCCACTAATTTTATAGGTTACTATGATATATTAGTAATGATTTAATTAACTTGGTTCGAACATATAATTCTGTTATGACTTTCACAAAAATCATATATCAAATAGTGTCAAAATTGACACAAAATAGTTTTTAAATCAAATATTATATTATTAATTGTTATTTTATTCCTAAAAATCTATTGTTCGGCCAAATGACTTAGATAAGGATATATATATTAATAATAAACAATTTGGGGTTCGTTTGGCATGTTATAGTAAGTGTATTAACCATATAGTGAAAGAAAACAAAAAGACATGGTAAAAGTTAAATTAATTAACTTAGAGTTAAATCTAATTGATAAGGTTAAAATAATACCCTAAAATTGTCTAAATCCTATTGATTGATAGGATTTCGACCCATCCCCTCTTTAGCTTCGAAATAAGACCCTTTGGAACCATTATAAACCGATTTTGACTTTAATATAAAATAATATTTTGAGATATTCCTAAGGTGCCCCTCTCCTCCCTTATAAAAGGGCACCTCCTCCCCCTCCTCCTCACACCAATTTGAGCACTCAAGCTCGGCCAACCCCTGCCATTTTCTCCTCTCCACTTCCCTAGAATAATCCTAGAGGTCCTGGTCTTCTCCAAAGACCAATCTTAGTTCCTTAAGTGGAGGATTCAAATAGGCGTTCCAAAGAAGAGGTAATATCCATTACCGATCTTTTCAATTTCATTCTTCTTCAACTTCTTCTTCTTTAGTTGTTTCATGATAAAGTAATGACATCAGTATTACTTACATACTGATATGTTATTATAAATATGAAACAACCCTAATTCACCTTCTATCCATCCTACGGAAAAAATGAAATCACCGCGCGTGCGTACGTACGGAATACCGTCTCCACGCCGTGGTGTAATCTATTTTCCACCATCACCTTACAAGGATGGGTATAATGGTGTAATGAGTAACTATATATGATTATTATTAAGTAATATTGATACTGAAATAATATATACATATACTCCAATACAATTCCACGATCATAGGAACGATATCATCACTCGTGCGTACGTACGGAATACCGTCTCCACGATGTGATGCGACTCGTTCTACATGATCTTAATTTCATAATGATTATATAAATGAATTGAATGAATGAATATGGTATATACTACACTAATACCATTCTGGAAATGAATTATCTATAACCTAAAGATAAGAATAAGAATTTATTCGACAAAACACGCATAAGAACAAAAAGTTATAAAGACCCGAGTAACAAGTAACAATGAAATATTACTAACAAGAAGCTAATAATATGACCATATATGATATCATATAAATATGTATGATTCTGGAATAAGTCAATAACATTATTTAAACCATTATACAGGAGCTTCGGACACGTACAAAGCAAATTGGACCTAAGGTAAGGGAAATATCACAATCTCATTTTTATCCGAGATTGTTTATTCGTAAGTATTTACTGGGGTGTATTTTATCATCCACATCCATGTTCCCTCAATATGAAATATTGTTTCCATCCACTTGCAATAGTTTAAATCCAATTTTACCCTTAGGTGAGTTTTTAGTAAAGAATATGAAAGGAATCTTTTGTCGTTTTTCCGTACGAGGTACTTTTTGACTTTTCCGACAAAAGTACGAAGAATGTTTTTTTTAACTTATACGGCATGAATGGATTTTTAAAACATTGTTTCCAAGAAGCTTCCTTTACAAGTTTTCAAGTTTATTTTTAATCAACTTCTTTTATTTTAAAGTTGTATGACATGTTATGAAAGGAAAATTGTTTTTGAAGAAGAAAGGATATTTTCCTCAAGAATTCAATACAAGTGTTTTATCAAAATTATTTTCCATCTAAGATAATAAAGGGTTCTGTTTCTATCCATATTTTTACATTGGTTTGACTATGTTGTGATGGAATTATGTTTATGAATTCCTTTATCATATATGAATTGATTTATGATGTCAAGATGTTTCAAGAATCCCATTTTTGTTATATGTGTTATGCGATGATGTATGTTTTATGATTATGTGGCACACATAAGAAAGGATTCATTATAAGATGGGTGGGACCTATATCTCCCTCCAATGCATTGGGTAAAGATTTTATATCTCATGAGATAGACATGGCTGGAACGGAAGGTTATTTCGGTTCAGTGATACAGGACTGAAACGAGGAGTGAACTCGGTTCAGAAAGGGACTTTGTCCACTAAGATAGTCTTGGCAATGAGTCATGACTAACAAGAAATGATTTTCCATGATTATGTGTGCATGCCACAAAGATTCAAGTTTTATGTTATGAGTATGGGGATCTCATTCTCACTTCTATGATTTATTCCATGTTAAGATATTATGATCTCTTTTGCAGGTTTTGATTTTCATAAAGATATGATATGATTTTTATTTCTTTTATTTGCCCTTGCTGAGCATTTGAGCTCACCCTATTATGTTTTCTTTTCCCCAGGTCAGGAAGATGGATATTAAGTAGAATATGCTAAAAGGGACCCTAGATATGATGAATTAAATGGGAGACACTGTAGAAGATTTATGAACCAGTTGTTTATGTTTCCCCAGTTTCTAAAGACACTATACCTATACGGTCCTTTGTGGTTTTGTCATATGTTGTAATAAGTGTGCTTCAATTTTGAAGTATTAACAATGTATGTAAAGTGTGGGTCGTTATAAAAACCCTTAGAAATACAAAAATCCTAGTCTCCAGGATTGTTGAAATAGTCCAGTTGGAACCCCAGAATCCAAATGAGGGACACTACTTGATAAACAATGACCAAGACTATTCACAATCACTCACGCATATTGTTATCTACATGAAAGGATACATAAGGTCTACATGATAATTTATATACCCCTATATTCGGTGAGAAAAAAATATTCCTAGGCCACCCACAATGGTGACCCTAAAATCCTTTATCCTGAAATTTCCATGATCCAAATGATATGCTCAACCTAGTGGAGTACTATCCTGGCAAAAATAAAAAAATTATATGAATAAATAAAATATTGGGAATGGAAATAATATCTATTAGGTTCTATTATTCTATAGGTGGTAAATCAACTATCGATTATTCCAAAACTAGTTGTATTATATAACCTTCTTCAAGACATACACAATATCCACTAGATCTCAAGGAGAATTATTAACCTAAAAAGTTGATAGAAAAAATACCCAAATCTATAATATCAACCTAGGAATCTAAAATAGTGATTTTAATCTACAGAGATCTAGGATTATAATTTCATGATACGAACTGGATGTAGGACCCTCTAGGTCAAAATAACTAGAGAACATGTCATGTCTTATATGTATTCCAAACCTATTAGCGTTAATATCATGAAGCACTATTGACCTATAGTTTCATTATCATGTCTCCCATGGACTATACCAATCCCTTATAAATTTAAACAACATTTTGAGTTCCTCAGAACCACACCATCATGGATCCCCTATATCTAGGGATGGATGTTCAATTAAGGGGGGGGGAGTTCACTTATCCAGATTTCCCATTAGCTCCAAATAACCTCCTAGAACCAAAAATATAACAGATGATATAATTAGATCAATAATAAAGCCAATTATTGTTCTAATAATATGTAAAAGGGATCCTCCATCATTGAAAACCCCAAATACAAATTACACAATGATTTCTAGAATAATCCCTCATACCCAGTGTCAGTCATCACATAAACCAATTATACATAACCCTAACTAACCTAATCAGGGTCAGAAAATCATGGGGGTTCATACATAGGTCCCCCAAGACTCAACAATAGATGGACATACTGTAATAGGATCATTTATAAAAAAAATTCATGCCAATCTGATTGAAGAATTTACATTATGAATCCAACAACAACATACTATTGATATATTATCAATATAATACTCTTAAGGGAATAAAATAGGTTTACCCTTATAGATGGGGATTTTTTAATACCCAACAACTATATCCATTGACCCCTGAACAAAATCATACAACATGAAATTCTCAGGAGTCCCTTGTACTCTTTTAAATAATTACTTGATGAAAGTTATCCTTGATGAGAATCCCGTAATATCAACAAAACCTCTAAAATGAAATATATATAATCAGGATGTACATGTTTTAAACATAAACACTTGAACCCTTGAGATACTAGTGCTAACATCCAGAAACCATCCAAGATCTACTCATATATTTCACTTGATCATACCTTAAATGGATTTCTCAAAATAACTTCAAATACTCTAACATAGCATTCTTAAACCAAGAGAACCACCAAACTCATGAATCTAAATCGATACTTACTCAATATTGATTCCTTTTGTGGAGTGTAGAAAAATAACATCCAACAATTTCTCCCTATGAAAAAAAATCAGTTAAATATCTATTTAGATGACCAGTCCATGAACAAATAATTCCACTATAGTGATATATATGGAATCAATTTTTTGAATATAATACTCACAAGTTCAATTCAAACACTAAGTCTAGAAAACAAGAAAAAACCAAATGGATATTAATCATCATGTATTTTAGGTATGTGTAAAGTACCATGAATAAACACCCCTAGAAATGTTCCATAATCCACCTGGAATATAATTTTCAATGTACAAGACATTTCTCTACTATAAAATTTGGGTAACCAACAATGGATACATGGCCATTTAAGGAAGTACAACTTAGAATGAACTATGGAATAACATACACTATGAACTGAAGAAACATGGAATTTATTTCACCCATGGTACCATCCCTTATAGATCACATGGTTATATACAAGAACCTTATACATCCACAGGATGCTTACTACTCGTGATATCTAGAAATGTACATTACATGATCTTGTTTTCCAACACAAGACATGTATAGTTGAGTGTCATACAATACATTGAGTTGATCTACATGGTGTCCCCCAAGAACATACAGTTTTTATGTATTTAAATAAACTCATCTGGGAATTATAAAAACACATGTGGTGCATTATTGAATCTCTATGCCATGTGAGGAGGTTTCTCATATGGAAATCCCGTTTTGATGACCGGAATACTTGGATTCTCTAAAGAAACAAGATTGGTTAGCCCTATTGAGGTCCCCTAAAAACCACAAAAATATTGAAAATTATTTTACATATATTATATAATAATTTATTGCAAAAAAATCATACATCATACATCAGGGTAAAAATTAAGAATCATCTATCGCATATCCATTCAACAGACCCATAACAGCTTGATCTGGCATCCTGGGTGAATCGAGGAAGTGTTCAACTTTCCATCCACATTATACTCACTAAAAATATCTTGAAAAACAATGGGGTAATGAATAAGAAATAAATAATGTTAAAACAATAATGAAATTAAAATAAAAAGGGGACTGATCTCAAAAATCATGCCCAATGTGATGTGGTGCACGATGTTAGAACCCCCCCCCCCCCACCACCACCACCCCACTCAAGACTTAACTACATGGTAAAAATTATATTTCAAGTCATACAACGGAAGATATGAAAATTAAAATACATGAAATAAATAAATTTAATTAATTAATTATTTAATATTTGATTAAAATTAAAGGGAAATATTATTACTCAAAATTCTTGACCTTGTGTAAACAACATAATCTGAGACTAATGGATCAGTTAGAAAAATTAGTTAAGATCCTTCGATATGAGAAATTAACATTTCTCACATTTGAATCCACCTATAAAAGGAAATTTATTTTAATTTCATCAACACTTTATGAAGTGGTTCCTAGTGTCCAATTTTTTTATAGAGAAACAAAGTTATTCCAAAATATATTTTTTGGTAAAAATTTTGACATCATGTAGCATAAGATCACCATAAAATATAATTTCATACACTTAGGATGAATGTATTTGGAATGGTTTTAAAAGGGGATTGTGTGGTGATTACACATTGGATTGAATAGAGTGAAATTGGAACATTATATAGACCATGGTTGATTCCCTTGATGATTACTTTACTATGTATTGAAACAAATAGATGAACCAAGTTATTACTAAGGATTTGGAATTTTATTAGTGGGTCTTACAATAATATTTTACTATAGGGTAAAACACATGGAAGCTACCTCTACCATAGTCAAGGAATTATTCCAATGGGAGATATTGAATATCCTTTAAGGAAAAATTAATGATAAATACCCAACACATTCATGATGCAAAGGGAATTTCTGTGGGACTCAATTATATTTTTTTATGTATGAAATCTAATATTATAATCCCAAATACAGATGATATCAGACAAAAAATTCATCACTTTATACATAAGTATACATAATCAATAGGACTTGAAATATATTATGTTGGAATATGGCACATGAAACATGGGAGTATTGTTAATCATGGAGTTATGAAAAATGTATTCTTTAAGAAGATATGGTCTTCAATGGAACTATAACATTGGTTTCACCAAAAATAATTTATAAAAGAAACTAATTTGTGAATATTATATCTCTAAAATGAACTTGTAATTCAAGGAAATGAGTTTTATTAATTAATCTCAAACACCATATTATAAATCAAAGGAATCATGTGTGTTATTTCACAAAATATTATAACCTATTGGAGTATATGGTGATCAATGGAGTTTTAAAATTCCTAGAATTCCATATTTAATGACATGGGATATTCAACATGGAAGTCCAATGGTATGAAAAAAATTTGAAAGAAGTGTAGAATTTATAAGCCTCCCACTCTTGGAATGTGTCAATTAAAAAAATTTAAATGTTAATGTGAGATTAAAATGTTTATTAGTTCTTTGAAACTAGTATATAGAACATCCTTCTTCCTATGAATGTATGATTTTTGAAGTTCTACAATATTTGTTGTCACAACAGTAAGATGCATGAATCAAATTCCTTTGCTCCAAAAAATAATGTATTTGGACATTTTTTTCTAGTAAAACCCAATTTTTATTCTATTTTATGTTTTAATATAGTCCATATTATTGTTTCACACTATGAAAGGGCTAAAATATAATTTTTCATATAACTCCTATAATAAATCCTAATGGGATCCTGGTATATCCTCCCAAATAGAATAAATACTATTTGGTTTAGAATATTTAAAAAAATACCATCATGAATTATATAATTTCTATATCATTATATTTGTTGTTAGCTAATGGTTTTATTTTTTTTATTGACATTAAGGAAAACATTTCTCATATTGGATGGATTAAATCAATATATAATCATTTAGACATATCAATAATGAATTATCATTATTATATAAAAAGGATATCAAAACTGATTAATGTTGTATTATTTTACTCAATGATATATACATGACAGAGTAAGATGGATTAGAAGATCTAGAAAATGTTGTTATCATATATATATTTTAACATTCCATTAAATGCTGTAGTGAATATTTTAGGTGTGGGAATATTTTTTTAGATATAATTAAGATAGTTTGGTATGATCATTTATATTTATAACACTTATACATATTAATGGGTTAATGGATAAATTGTTTTATTACCAGGGTATTATGTTGTTGAAATGATTGTCATTAGAATATAAATTGTAATAATAATATCAATGATTCTTTGTTATATTTTTTATCATGAAAAGGGATAAAATGTAGTTCATTTAAATATTGAGAAAAAATTTAAAATATTCTCTATAGAGAGGAAAAGGATACCTGACCATATAATTTTTGATCGAAAACAATGCAATCCACCAGCTAGAAAAGATCATACTGAATCCACCAAGCATCAGGAATTTCTTAGACATTGAATTCCCAAAAATCGTTCAACAATTTTAAAGTTCCATCAACCAGAAAATATATTTCCATCCACTCAAAATAATGAACATTTACTAACCATGCTACGAAATTATAATTCAAAGAATATAAAAAAGAAAATGTTCCCAATCCCATCGATTAAATCACACGATAGAAGTATTCATGTCATGATTACTACAAAAAACCATCATATAAAATAGTCTGCCTCATGATTCCCTAATTTTTACACACCCACTTAAAAGCACATTATATCAACACCCCCATCACTACACATCCTAGGACTTGAAACAAGATCCTCCCACCATCACTATTATAAAGACCACCACCCATGAAATATTTTCATGAATCTCCATTTAACTATCCATAAAATTAAATTGAACCTACAATGATAACCCAAAACATTTTTAGGACTAACAGCCTATAAAGAGAATATTAATGAACTCAAAATGAGGTAGACTATTACCAAATCATACCATGAAAATACCCTAAAAATATAAATTTTAAAATGAGTTAACTAACTATAGTATATACTATAAGATGTGAAACATTAATAATCATCATATTATTAAACTTCCCTTGAATAATCATACATCAAGTTATAAATTTTACGACAAAATATTTAACTGACTTCATGATTTATACATTAAAAGAGACCAAAAAAATAGAAAAAATTCCCAAATTACTACCCATTAGTGGAGGTAGCCAATAAAGCAAAGATTCATTGTGCAAAACACATGTACCTTAACAAACCATTAACAATAACATATTAAACATATATATTATCATAAAACATTAACTAGAAAACATAATAAAATTACTATATATTAAAATAACAATACCAACCATAGTTTAGTTACACTAAAGATATATGAGATCAAAATCTAAGAATGAGGAAATGGGGAACAATAAAATTCGACATGAATTATGTTTTATAGACAATCCTTTTAAAATAATTATTCTACTTTGGTATTGCATAATGGATAGAAATCATCTAATGAACTATCCAAATAAAATGAAAAACCATTAAAAATATCATCACTCGAATTATCATGCATCCTTATACCTTAGAATATTTAATAACCCACATGTAATGGAATCATGTCGTAAATGTAAAGAGTATAGTTTTAAAATTTCATAAAAATATATTTTATGTAGTTATCAATTACAATAATTTCACATGTGTCAGGGCCATTAGAATGATTAAAACCTATCATCAATGATAATGCATCTTCTTAAAACATTTATGAACATTGTAAAAATGATGGTTCAATTCTGATTCATAATTTAAAAAGTCTTGGAAGGAAAAAACTGAGAGATAAAAAAGTAATATAATGTAAAAACCCATCATTTAGTAAAAAAACAATAAATTGTTTGAGAAGAAATCAACATAATAAACCATGAAATAAAATAAAATCAGAAAAAATACATCAAAAACATTATTAGCCCTAATGTTGAAGCCCTAAAATTGTATGTTTAATGGTTTCACACAAGAGAAACTCGGTAACTAGAGTTCTCACTCTCAATCCAACACTATAGTTAATAATTTATTTTAGTGATGAAATATACAAAAAAAATAAAAATATTTTTATAGTTAGAAATAATATAATATTAGTCCTTGATCAAGACACACACAATGTTTATGTGGTAAAATTATTAAATTATTAATATCATAGAATGAGTTATTTAACAATATTCTACATGAATTATATTTTAATGAATTGTTTTACATCGAAAGTATAATAATGTGAATGCATCAGTGAATTTAAAAATGATTCAATTACTATTAAACTCAATAATTTTAATCATTATAACTTATTTTTATGCATCATATATATATAATGGTTGGATAAAACGATGAATTTAACATTGATAATAATTATTTTCTAATAAATAATATACATCAGTACATAATAATACATAAGGATGTATCATTATTCGTTTCGAAGAAGAAAGATCCAATTTTATAGGTTTACCTAGCTGATAGTTCCCAAATTGAAAAATGTTTCATTAGATCATTAACAACATTTAATTATACATATAATAGAGTGGAATCAGAAAAAAGATTTAAAAAATTGTAATTTTTAAATAATTAATAATTGTTTAATGTAACAAACTATCCCTAGAACCCCAAAGCTGGTGCATTATTTTATTACAGTGATGAGATTACCAGGAATAAAACCCAAAGGACCCATTAGTTTAGTATTACAGATGAACTAGATACATAAATAGACCCCATATTATATATGAAAAACAAATAGCATAAAAATACAAAATGATTTATATCTTTGAACTAATTTGATAATTTCATCATCATGTCGTGGGAAAAATAGAAAAATATAAGGGTGATCTCAATTGATCTGTATGAGTAAATTATAAATGAATCCATAAAAAATTAATGGGAATAGTAATTATGCAAAGGTAAATAATTGAACAAACATACCATATAATCATCAAATAGAGAAGTAAGTTCATACACTATATGGTTTTGTAATTACCAAATTCACATTCAGTTTAAAAAATTAGATAAGGAAAAAAATATGGAATGCTAAGAAACTGAAAAAAATTCCACTAAATAAATAAAATAAGAATAAAATGAATCTATAGATATGATGATGAAAAATATCATGTTTAAATAATAAATGAATATAAATAATTAAATTATTAATTATTGGATTTCATGTTTGAGGAACATGAAAACCTACACCCTTAATAACAGTCACAAGATAGTTAAAAATATTCTGATTTGGGAAAATAATTTCTCACATGAGAACGTGTCGATGAATCAATGGAATATATAATATTCATGACACACCCGTCATTACATGTACAAAGAATTCATTGTATTTAATAATAGAAATATATAAAATTCCATATATAATAACTATATTGAATAATGAATACCAATTTATCATTATTTTCCATGAGAATAAAATAATTGTCAATGTATACACCATATATAAAAATGGTATACGGTTTATGAGTGAATCCGGAAATTAAATGAGAAAACGGAAAGTATATACTACACATTAATGTTAACTTATTTATAATAATGAATAAGTCTCAATAGAATTTATATTGATATTACATCCCATAATACTTTGTTATCAATTGTTTAAATTATCCCACATTTAAAATAATATTTTCTTTTGAAAATAACAGTATATGTTGGTAAAGTAAGATTTAAAACGTTATAAAATCATGGTGGTGGAAAATTCCATTCATACAGTATATTTTAATTAATAATACTACTATTTTTTTGGAAAATTCATATCATAAATTATTATTAAAAACAACATGAATATTCCTTTTTAATTCATTCTATAAAAAGTAAAACGTGGGTAAAAATATTTTAAACAATCAATAAATAATATTAAATATATTTTTTAAATGGTTTTGGTAAAACACTAAATGGTAAGAAATATATTCCCCAATGGATACATAATCATAAACAACCTTGAATAATGATTAGATTGTGAAATAAATAAATATCAATTTACTAAAGGTAGAATCATTTTCCCATGAAAGAAATAACATTATATGGATATAAATATACAATAATATTCCAAATAATAATCATTAAATTCATTCATGTTAAGTATATACACCTCAAAAAATAAATGATTATTGTATAAGGCATGTTTCCCACGGAAACAAAATTGAGACAAAGATCCGTTACCTCACAATTCATTTTTAGTTGAACCTTATTTAAATAAATATTTAATTGTCTAAATAAATTTATTAAGTTATATCATAATGGTATTAATAATTTTTATAACACATATAATCATATTATATTTTTTTATTACCCATTTTTTAATAATGTATCTTCATTTTCTCTATTTTGAGTGTTAATTGCCTTGTTTCAAGAGTATGTGTTGACTTGTTATTTGTAGTTACTATTAATTAGATTATAGTTTAAACATATCAAAGATTTAAAACATTATTTGAATAATATATATATATATATTCATAAAATATTTATTTAGAATAATCCATAAAACATGGATATGAGAAATGAAATGCATCATTCATGGAGACGGTAGGTCATACATATGCCAGAACACTACATTAATTTCTTTTTCATATTAAAATAATGAAACGTAAATGATATATATATATATATTAATAGTATTATATTTATTTCATTAATATATCATAGATTTAATAAATTTCTCTTTTATAATTTCCTTGGTTAATGTGACTGAATCAGATCGATCAGAGTGGGTAGTGGTCTACACATCATGAAAGTATGTTATCATATTTGTAGAAAATGGAAACTGTAATGGTATGGGTTATAAAATTATTAAAAAATAAAAAATAAATAATTAATATAATATGTAATATATATAATTATATTTTTCATCCTAATTCACAACTAATGAAATGTTATAAAGGAAAATTTGAACTATCATCCTTCTATTAGGTGGTAGTTCTCCATTCAAAAAATATATATGTTTTTTACCCATTATATATAAGTGTATACAAATGTATGTTGAAAACAGAACTTAAAAAATTACTGTTATTTTTATAATAATTGTGTTTTTTATAATCATGTAATAATAATAAATTAATTATTGGGAAAATAAATAAAACTAAATCGATTATTGATGAATGTTACCTTTTTATTGGGAAACTCTTTTTAGTAAATTAAAAAATACATTCTTGGTTGGAGGTTATTAATTTAAGGATTAGTGTATAAGTTTAGATAATTTTTTACGGTATTGGGATTGGTTCTGGAAAAAAATTCAGGTTTTTTGTGTGAATAAAATAGAATGATTGTTACCCTTTTGTATGAGTGGGGGGAGACACTTTTGTAATTTACTAGAAGAATAATTTATTATAAATCCAATATAATTCCAAATAACTCAAAAATACAATGTAATTAGAATCCATTTTATGAAAAGGTTTCAATATCCTCAACCAATTGATTCTGGAATAGTTTTGATAATATTTAAATCTTTTTCATTTTGAATAACCCTAAATTAACCTATTTTAATTTTTACTATAGTAACCAATAATTTTATACTAAGAGGGTGTATTTTTAACATATAATGTATAAAGTTTTCTATAAATGGACACAATTTTATGTTTTAGTCTATATAACTTTCCCTTACCCTTTGCTAATATTTTTATTATTTTTAAATAATTTAAAAAAATATCATTTTCATAAAATGTCATTAGTAGAAAATTTTAAAATATTCATTACATTGCCTTTATGAAAATACATGAAGAAAGATAAATTCCAAACAATTCACTTAATACACCCAGATCATGTTATATTCACCCATAAAATTTTTTTATCACCTATATTCTGTCAGATGATATTTCATTTAATATTTTCAATATCATTTAATTTATTGTTTAATTTAATTGAATAGTTACTGCATCATCATTGTGGAATCATTTCAGTTAGTAATTTATTTTTTAAAAATTATAAAAAATACACTAATTTATATAAAATTTTAATATTTCAAATAAATATTTATATTTGATGATTTATTTTTTATAACCACATATAAAAAATGTAATACATATTCAAAATAAGAGTGTGTCATATTGGATATCCATTAGAATAAAAAACTATAAAATCCGTAAATACATCTATGGTGCTATATGATGCCACAAAATCAGCCAAAGAATGAATTGTGTAGAAACTAAATCATCCAACAAAATTATGTCAATTTTTATGATGATATTATAATAATTATAATATAATATTTACCTTTAATTACCTGATTCACCCTTAATCATGGTAATAACAAATATTAATAATGTTTATATTCATACTTCCAAAAAATATATGGGGAATATTTAAAAAGAATTTAACTTTTGATTCCGAATATATAATCCATTTTTACAAATTGAATACATAAAATAGGCCTAAATTAACTAAAAATTATCCAATGTTGAAACAAGTAAATAGGTTATTAATGTTTAAATATGAAAATTATTAAAACACTATTATATGTAAATTAAATGTAAAATTTATGAAATGGAAATAAATTGTATTAACTTAAAAAATTAGTTATGATTTTTAAAAATAATATTAAAATTTAACCATATAAATATGTTAGTTGAAAAATTTTGTTTTCAATTAGAATATAGTATTTTTCACTATTTATCAAAACATGAAACTTATGAGAAAAATACTAAAAAAATAAATCAAATTAAATTTTTATATTTTTAGTAAACAGAAGAATTTTATTTTAACAAATATAATATATAAATGTGTGAAAAATTGGATTTTAAATTTTTTCTCCATTAAAAGGCAGTAAAAATGATTTTATAAAAATATATATTTTTAAGTGTAATAATTTTTTTATTATTATCCTATGTCGGTAAAAAATATTCGATGAATTTAAAAATATTTTATTGGATATATAATATGTATTTTTAATATACAAATCCGCTAAAAGTGTTACAATTTAATTGAAGATGAATAAAATGACTAAATAGTGTTCTGTTCAAACTACTTGTTGCGTACATTATAAGCTATCAAAAAATTTATATTCCTTATAAAAGGATCATATGGTAAATTATTTGTGGGTTATACTCATTCCTAATTAAAAAAATGGTGTGCAGAAAATTTGAAATCGGGATAAAAAATTAGAGGGTTGAATTTTCACAATATCCTTTCTAGATACCCAAACCAGAAAAAGTATTAATGTCACCTCCAAATAAAAATAAAGAAAGAAAAGTATGATTATTATCATAGATAACAGATACTACGTTTAAATGTAAGAATGTAGGGGCATGGAATGGAAATATTAACCTCATGTTCTTATGGAGAGAGATTGATAAATGGCATGATAAAAGTTCACAATCGCAAAGCTATGAATCTATGATTATCTAAGAAACCATTTGATTCATCAAAAAGGAAGTTAAGGGATAACATTTTTGGCATCAATATATTTTCCTTATAGTTAATGAATCTAATTAATTAATAGTTTTATAAAATAAGGAACCATAATTACTTGAATGGTATAGTTTCATCCCTTAATCAATTCCCTCCAAAAACTAATCTTCTTCTCCAAATGATGACTATTTTAGATGAGTATTTCAGGACTTATGATTTAAAGTAATCATTTACAACTTACTAATTCCACAAAATAATGACTTTATATTCTTCATGTCATTATATATTATCCGAAACAAAAAAATTTAATGATAAGATAATATAATACCCAAAAAATAATCTTCAAATTTCAATAGTAAATCTCAATGATCTATATAGATCATTCATAAAATAACTATCCATCCTTAAAATTATACTAAACTAATATTCAAACACAAAATTATAATTATTGTTTCATATAGTGTTTCAAATAAAATTATTCAATCTTATTATCTTATACAAAAAAAATAATTTTCCTAAATAATAGAAATTCCAAGATCTGTTGTCTATTTCAACAAATTACCTCAATCACCATAAGACCACAAAAAAATCATATTTGACTCTAAAATACTATTCCAATGTTATTCCTTATAATATTAAATTTACAGTAATCATATTGAATTCCCAAAACAACAAACATCTTCCGAAATAACATTAATAACTTATTCCACAAATCATTTTCCAATGTTATTTTGTTTAATTATCATATTATTCTTAATCGATTGAATGATTTAAAAAAAACATAGAAAATACATACAAATGAGGTCTTCAAATATTCTAGTGTTGTGTGATGCACCATTTCCCACCTTTGATTAATGTGTTAATTCTCATAGGATTTCCAGACACTCTAGGTTTTCACCTATATGGTGGGTTTCCCTTTTTTAACACTACACAATTATTATAACATTCTAGAAATATGATAATGTCCTAAAACCCCATAGAAAGTTTTTAAATCAATTTTTATCTCATTACTTGTATATTTTATTCCCAATAATAAAAATTCCCAAAATCTCACTAAAATAAAATATTTTATAAACAATAATTATCATTCTTAACATTAAATAGATTCACATTAAATGAAAAAGAATTATACAATAAAGAACATTTCACACTTACTAAACTAATGGGTTATGTTCCTAAATTTATGTTGTCCTAAATCTATATTCCAAGGGTTTTAATAAAAATCCTTTGATACATACTATAATTCCACAACCCCATAATCCCAAACCTAAAGAATGATTTTATTTAATTGGCTTGATTAAACTGAATAAATTACCAAATGGATAATCATTTTAGTAGTCATGAACAACTACATGCATAAATGTATTCCATAATATAGTGTAAATCATAAAACAAAATAACAGAAAATAATCTACATCATTAATCTCATTAAAAAATTTCATCTTCATAACATGGGGAAAATATTACAAATAAAAGTTTGAGATATTATAATATGTGAAGGTAAAGTATAAATGAATCAATAAGGAATCAATTATAATAATAATTGTGGAATTTTAAATACCTAATCAAAAAAACCATGTTATCAAAAAATTGATAAGGATGAGCATAAACTATATTGCTATATAATGACTAGATACACAAGCCATCAAAATTTATAGATAAGTAAAAAATCAATAAGGAATGATATGAATGCGAAACATATTCCAATTAATATATAAAATACGAATTAAATGATTCGATAAATATATTGATGAAACATCTCTTGGATAAAAAATAAATGTATATAAATAAGGTAAATTTTTAATTATTGGATGTCGTGTCAGAGGAACATGAAAAACTATACAGTCATGAAATTTCACAATACTATTTAAACTATTATGATTTATGGAAATAATTTGATTCATGAGAACCTATCAACTTCATCCAAGGGATATATAATTTTCTAACCCCACCTTTCATTTCCAATCTAATGCATTCCTTCAATCGAATAATAAAAATAAATAACATGCCTTATCAAATTACCGTATTGAAAAAATAATATTAATTTATCCATATTACCCAGATAATAATATAATTGTCAAAGTATAAATTGTATTTAAAATTATATATTTTTTATGACTTAATAATGATATTAAATGAAAAATGGGTAGTATATACTCTAAATTAATGTTAATTGGTGAATAATAACAAATAAGTCTCAACAGAATGTAAATTGAGACGAAATCACATACATCCCAGTAATCATTAATTTAAAATGACAATCATTTATAAAAGAAATTATTTTATTTGGAAAATATCTATGTCTATGAGAAAAGTAAGTTTTAAAAAATTATATATTGAATATAGAGGTAAATTTCATTCATATAGTATATTTTAAAAAACATTACTTTTAATTTTGTAAGAAAATCCATAATGTACCTTGTTTTTGAAAACTGCAAGAAGATTCCAATTCAATCAATTTGGTAAAAAGTAAGAAGGGGGTAAAAGTGGTTTTTAAATATTAATGGATAGTATTAAAAACTTGTTTGAAAAAAATTGAATAAAACTAACGTGGAAGAGATATATTTCCCAATGGGGACTTAAATATTAACAATCATGAATAATGATGAGATTGTTAAATAAATACATATAACATTAATACCAGTAGAATCATATGACCATGAATGAAATAAAATTATATAGATATTAAAATACCATATTCTAAATAATATTACTCATAAAATAAATTCATGGGATATAAATACACCACAAAAAATAAACAATTAGTGTATAAGGCTTGCATCCAACATTAATAAAAGTGAGAAAAATATCCCCCACATCATGCAACTATTTTAGATATAAATTCATTATAAAATATATTAATGGATTAAATAATGTTATTAATTTATATCATAACCTTATTTATATTTCATATATCATATGTGATCTTTTTATATTATTTAATTACCCATTTGTTTATTTTCATTCATCATTTTTCACAATTTATAGGGTCAATTTCAATGTTTCCAGATAATGTATTGATGTGTTATTTTGTGTTCATAAAGATTAGATCATGGTTTCATCGTATAAGTAATTTAAAACCTGATTTAAATAATATATATATTTAGTGAGTATGTATTTATTATAATCCATAAAATTTGAAGATATGAAATGAAATGCACCGTACATGGGGATCGTAGGTCGTATGTATCGATGATCGCTACTTTCATTTCATTAATGTATTAATAAAATTGAAATAAAATTATAGATATATATAGGTATATAGGTATATTATAATTAATGTGATATATTTATTTCATATATGTATCTGTTTTTTAATAAAACCATTCTTTATACATTCTATGTATAGTGTTATTGAATCACATTGCTTCGAGGGGCAGTAGTCCATACTTCCCCAGGAAATATTATTGCATTTACAAAAAATGGAATGTATAGTGGAATTAATTATCAAATTATCACAGAATAATAATTACATAATAAATATATTTTATAATATATATAAACATATTTTCCATTATAATTGATTACCATTGAATTTGTTAAATAAAAAACCCTCAATCATCGTTTCGTGATGTAGTTGATCTCCGTACACACTTATAGTATGTTTGTTGCCCATAATTTTTATGTGTGTGTAGATTTAGGTCAAAACCTAAACAATAATACATGTCATATTATTCTGGATACTGGTGTTGTTATATAATAATGTGATAATAATAAATGAAGTTGTGGGGAAATAAAAAAATAGATCATTGAGGAACATTACATCATTTTTGGGTAACTACATTTGGTTTATAACAAAAGGATTCCTTGGTTGTCTTTCTTCCCAAATAAAGATATTTTTGGATGAGGGAAGAGCAGTTTGGAGGAGAATCTTATATGGTTTTTTTGAAGCAAATATGTTTCAATTTGTGAACAAAAGTGAAGCATAGATTCCCTGTAATAAGAGTGTGGAGATGCATTTTTTAAATTTCAATAATTATTAATTTATAATAAAATCAATATCAATAAAAATTCCTCCAAAATTACATTTATTAGAATTAGATATATTATAATTTTGAAATATCATAATCCAACATATTTTTAAAATGTTTTTTTATTATTTAAAACCATATATTTTTTGTTAACCCTTATTTAATAAATTATAAATATAACTATGGTATCCAATTTTATATATTAAGAGGTTGTCCATTTTACTTATAAAGTGTAAATTAGACCCCAAATGTCCAAATTACAATATTTTGAGACATAAATTTTTCCATTTTTCTTATTTAATAATATTATTATTTTTAAATAATTTACTAAAATGTCATTTTCATAAAATATTATATGTATCAATTTTGACACTATTCATAAAATGGTCATAATCAAAATTCATGAAGCGAGCTAAATTCAAATCAATTCACATAATATACTAATAAAAATTCATATTAAGCCATAAAAATCAAGCATCATGGTAATTTTGTTTTTTTATATTTTGTTTAAAATTTATAATATGATTTAATTGGTTGTTTAATTAAATGAATTATTACTGCATCATCATCGTGAAATCTTGAATGTTAATTTTTGATTCCTTAAAGGAAGAAAATAATTCTAATGATTTATATAAACAAATTTTATTTAATATTAATATTTATATCCAATATATATTCTTTATAAGAATGTATAAAAAATGTAAAACTTATTAAAAACTATTGTGGGACATACTAGACAACATATAAAATAAAATTCTACCAAAATCAACAAAATCATCTATATGGATCCAAGTGGACATAAAAACACCTCAATGATGATTTTGGTTGATATTAACTTACCAAATAATATAACGGAAAATGTTAGTGTAATTTTATAATATATATATATATATATATTGTATTTTTAACTTTATTTTCCTGATTTACCCTTAATATTTGTAATAAACAATATTTTTGAATTTACTAATTATATTTTCCAAAAAGTAAATGGATAATTTTTCATAATTTGGATCATTTTATTCAAAACATGGAATCCTTTCTTGTAAAATTTTTAAAAAATAATTATAATAATTCAATAAAAAATTAATCATGTCGATGGAACAAAAAAACTAGTTATTAATGATTAAACAAGAAAATGATTGAAATGTATTTATATGTAAATTAAATTTTAAATTAATTCTAATGAACTAAATTGTATTAAATGATAAAAAATGTTGTTATGCTCTAAATCTGATCAAAAAGTTTATATAACACTATACTTTTTTATGATGATAAAATGTTTTTTTCAATTATAAATTATTGTTTTCAGATATTCATCAAAATATTAAAACTATTATTAAAATACCAAAAATGAAATCAAAGTAATTTTATATATTCAAAATTAAAATAAGATTTTTTTATAAAAAATTACATAAAATTGTCAAAATGAGGATTTAAAATTGGTTCACCATTAAATAGAGATAAACCAACATTTATAAAGAATATAGTTTTTATGTGTAATATTTATTTTATTTTATTTCATTATGACTATAAAATATATTGGATTCTGTCAAAATACGAGATTGGTTATAATAAATAAAAATTTACAAAATAACTTTTTTAGATGTGTTATAATTTAATTGACTATGAAAAACATGACTAAATAGTGTTCTGTTCAAACTAGTCATTTCATGCATTGTAAGATATCAACAAAATAAAATTTCTCCAAAAGGAAAACATGGAATGGTTCTAGTTGATAAATTTAATGTATCAAATAATTATATATATATATATTCTAAGTATTTAAGTTACCAAATAATGAGTTCTATAAAAAACTATACACCAAATTACAATAAACGTCTATAACAATGGTGAATTTATATAATAACAGCTTCCAATATATCTCTAATGATCCAAAAATTTTAACTAATAATTTAATCTCATTAGAGTGGTTTTATTATATGAAATAACAATATTATCATCTTCCATTAATGGGAATTTTTAAAAATATCTAATAAATCACCACAAACATCACAATCAACAAAGAGATAACACCTCTCTTGGTATAAAATAGATGCGTAATTGGTTTTTGTGAATCCAATAGATTTATATTCTCTTTTCCATCAATGATTAAACTATTTTAGGAGTTGGGAAAACATTTTTCCTTTAATTTATTTCCATTAAAATATTTTTTTGTTTATTTAAATTTACTATATATAACATGTTAGATGTTATTATATGAAATTCATATAGTATATGTGTGACATGAATACTAGTTGTTAATGTTCACTATTTTCTGAGTTAATGATAATTTAAGAAAAGATTAGGTTGGATCAGATGTATTGAGATTGAAGTGTTCATTCATTGTATATTGGCTAGGGAACATATATATATGTAACATATTAATGTAAAATTAAGAAGTTATTTTATATATTTATATATTTATGTCATTGAGGCTACTCTAGGAAAAACATTACATCAATACATCAAAAACATATTTTCAAATGGTTCCCATCATCGAAGGCATCATATATTGAAATATATCAATATAATTGGGTAATGTGGAATAATATAAGGTGAATTAATATGATATTTATATATCTAATGTATTTTATATATGATGATTTCATATATTTTTACATATAATTGGTTTATGATATAATGGTTTCAAATAACTTATGTACTAAATATAGTCATGTCAATAAATGATAAATAAATATAATATAAATATAAAATTTAAATTAGATTGTCAATTAAGATAATGTGATAAGAAATAATAGTTAAAATTTTTCTATGTATTGTACTTAATAATGAAGTCACGGAATATGGATTTGTTTTCAAAATGAAATGTTGTGGATTAGATATCTCATAAAATATTCATAATTTGGGTAGATATGAGTTGTTTCCAGATAATTTTTTTTGTTTGGGATTATTAATTAATATCAAAATCCTTTGAAACATTAAATATGAAACATTGGGTTATCAAATATATAATGAAAATCTAGGAATTTATAGTTATTGTGATTGGTTTATGTTTTTAAATGATTATCTTGTTCACAATTACAGAAAAAAATTACAATTACAACATTTCAGAAATTTATTTAAATGATAATTATTTTGTTAAATTATCATTGTGATGTTATAGTCTTAAAAATTAATTGTTTATATTATTATTATTCCAAAAAAGAATAATATATATATATATAATAAAATTAATTGGTTTTGGTGTGATTTTTTGGGATCCCAACATAAATTGGATTTAAAAACACTGTTGAAAAACATAATTAAACCATTTAATAACATTCATTCCTAGTTTTATACTCTTTAAATTCAAATTATTTCTCCCAAAGAGTTTTTTTTAAATCATCAACTTCTTGAGGATATTTTAATTCTCTAACTAACAATTTGAGGCTCTAATGTTCAGAGTATTTCTGATAAGTTTGTTTACAAATATAATCCACATATTTTAATTGTGTAGGATAATCGGAAAGTCCCTTTAGAATTGTAGACTGATCCCAAGATATTTTAAGGCACCTAGAAATCCTAGATCCTATATGGGTGATAAAAAAATAGAAAAGGAAAATATACTATTGTTGTTAATGATGTAAAATTAATAAGGAAAACCCCTTGAAAATGGGTATAAAAGAAATAACATATCATGATTTTATTGAATCAAATGGGAAGTACTAGGATATACATGTTGAGGAATAATAGATGGAGAATTCAACTATTTATACTATATATGATGTTACTATGGGCAATGAGGATGCTCTCATATATTTTGAAATTTCAATAGAGAATTCATGTATTTTGATTCACTAAAAATTATATCTAAATAAGAAACACCAATTTATATTTCCTCTTGAGGTGAATATTCCATTATTGAATTTTAGAAGGATTCCACCAAATATAACACTATCCTTGATCAAACACATATGTTGAAAAATTTCAGATTGAATAAAAATGTTGAAATCATGATAGAATAAAATAATTAATTAGGAACCAATGTGACTCATCATGACACATGTGATGATTTTTGTTACAATAATAATGGAAAGGAAATGAATTTCTTGGAAAACTACTCTCATTCAATCATTAGTTTCCCTACTGCTAGAATTATAGAATAAAAATATGAAAAAAAATGATGGTGGTGAAAGACATGATACATCGCCCATATTTAGAAAGAAATAATCTACTATTGAGGCTAAAAAGAACATGGAACATTGAAATATGGTAAAATTTCCATGATTATATCATCATAATTTCAACACTTCATTGTGAACAACCATTCCTAGAAAAACCATTTAGTTGGATTCTCAATTGTTACCATTCATATTCATTACATAGTTCATGTACCAAATTAAGTAAAAGAAATTCTTTTTTCAAATACTTATGTGGATGTTGGTGATGGAAAAAATGGGTTTTTATAGCACATCAAAATGCCACTTTATAGTATGAAAATCTCATATAGATAATTAAATTTGAAAATAAAGGCATTGTGAAATTGACTCTTCTAAAACCAATAAAGATCTATAAATAATAATCTTAACAAAATCATGCTCTAAAAAATTGAAATATTGATAAAAAATTTCATATTCTCCCTCCTCTATATAAACATCTAGTGTATAACGCTAAATCAATAGAAAAAATGACTCATTCTGCCCCTGATCTCCATAAAAATATTTGTACACAACAATTTGTTGAAACATTGGGTAGTAGTGAAATGCATAGTACCTCTCCCATAATTAAAAATAATTTCCCTATTCTAGATACTGCAGGTAAAAATGGAATTTTCAAATCTAATAATATTTCAAAGGATATTTCTATAAAAGAGTATCACTCCATTTTGGAAAGTTTTCATTGAAAAATCCTGCAGTGGGTTTCTATAGTACATCATTTTAATGTAAATAATAATTCAGTATCCCTGGTAATGATTACAAAAAATATATCAGAATCACAAAATAGTCCATAAATAAACATACAAGTTGTAAGAAAAGCGAGGTATTTGGATCCAAAAATAATTTTAATTGATGATTTTTTATTAAAATTTTAAAGAATTTTACAACCATAAAACAATTAGTTCACATCATATGTTTATAAATAAATTATATCCACATCTGCTAGGAATTTTAGTACCTATGATATTTTCTCTGAATGGATATATTCTCTACATAATTTTGTATGTAGACTAATCAATACAAATAAGTCAAATAATGACATCAAAATAATGTGGTTTCTTTCACATAATGGGTTGGATAATATCACTATTATTATTTATATATAGTAGATAATCACACTCAGATAAAACATTATGGATATGAAACATTTCAAAAAAAATTATCTATGATTACAACAGTTTGAGAGAGAGAGTGAGATAGAGGAGACCTATGGCCCAATATTTTGAATTTGAGAATCTCATTTAATTAACCAGGGAACAATTTTAGGGATAACAACTATATTCTTATATCTTATGAGTTTAATAGAATGAATGAATTAACCAACTTATCTTGAGAGTACATGGATTAAAGTGTGAATAGTAGCCTTCCAAAAGAAAACATAGATGGTTCAGATACACATGATATTGGAAGCATCTTAATAAGATTTTCCTCAATAAATTAGAGAGACTTTTGGATACTAATTATATCGTGTATTAATGTGTCTCAATTCCCTATACTACTTTTTAAAAGGCCCACTAATATCATAACCTATCTTTAGAATACCATTCCACTAGATAGGTAAAAACTATATTTTCATTTATATTTAATAATTATTGTATTTTACATCCAGATTCTAAGATTCTGGTAAAATACACATAAAATTATATAAAATATACGGATAAATCTTTCTATGTAATCATGGTAAATTTTCTTATAATATTTTTGAATGCTTTTTGATTAGAGTGCTTATATCACATGGATGAAAATATTTTTCAAATTGAATCCTCGATTCACACCAATCAATATTTATAAAGTTGATGTTGTTATTATACACGTATTTAGCAAGTAAACATGATCAAACATTATATTAGTACACTTTTTAATATCAAAAATAGAATTAAATAGGATATACTGAATGTTAAATGAATCAATGTGGGTGATCAGAATACCATGTTCTTAAATAATATTCAAAAGGAACAAAAAATCAATACACCCTTGGCTAATCTATATTAATATTGGGATTTGTTTGAGACTATAGAGGATTTTTGTTCCCATGTTTTGTCTTAATATATGATCATCATTGATGGGATGAATAATCATATTGATCTAATGGAATAAATCATTTAAATTCTCATTAGTCATAAGAAAAACATGATTATCACTATAATTCCCATTAATTGGGATATAATGTTCGAAGATATTGTGTTAAATTTTGGAAGCTCTTTAGGTCCAAATAGGATTATAAACTCTTTCTTTCAAACCATTTAAGGAATTATATATTATTATGTATTCATACTTATCAGTTATTTTTTAGAGTCAGTTATTTCAAATAAGTAATCAATGATCAATTTTCATAACTTATTTAAAACGTGGATAATAAAAATGAGGTTCATCTTTTTAGACATCTGGATCAGGTTAACACTATTAATAAAATCATTGGAAAAATATTTTTATGCAAGTTTCCAATTATCATCAACATGATTTTATCACCAAATAATTTTCCAATCATTAAATGAATAATGATTCATGTTTTCCTTCTCCATACTTTGAAATGTGTCAATGTTCTCAAGAAAACCACAAGGGGAGTTAATATTTCTCCTAATCATGATGTGAAGTAATATTTTGATACTCTATATGTGAGTTCTATTTATAAGGATTATTTTTTAGATTTGATTAGGTTTTTATTAAATGTTTCTAAATCCATCTCCTAACAAGAAGATATTTATTTTCCCATCAATATCTCTATAGAAAGCTACATCACGTGATCTATATGTTTTATAAATGGTGAACATTTCTCACCAATTTTATTCTCTATAGAAAAATAATACTTAAGCATGATTTTTATAAACAAGGATGATACCAAAAAAACTCAAACCCTTTTTATATTTAAGTGTTCTTACCTCTTCCACCAATTTCTAATTTGTTGATGATATTATCTCCATTACAAAGGTCTATAAAATAAAATAAAATAGAATCAAAACATTAATCATCATTTTAAGAACTTCTCAGGGATGGAGATTAGTTGTAATAAATCATATTTCCACTTTTAAAAAATTATTCTTGTTGCTAGAAAATGTATATTGTTAATGTGTTGGTAATTAGGGAGTTACTTATTAATATTATTTATCTTGGTGATATTGTTATTTGGGTAAATCCGCATGTCACCCATTGTTCTCAAATTCTATGTTAGATTAAAAAAATAGCTATCTTCAGGGAAGGGAAAGACTCTTTTGATGATTGATTGAATGATCATTATGGAAGATATTGTGATGTCAAATTTTTTTATTCCTTAAATACTTATAAATTTTATGTTGGAGTCATCATAAATTTCAAAAAATATAATATAAACATTTTTTGTAGTAGAAGAATCACACCATGAAAACATTCCACTATATCATGTGAAAAATCCTATCCAAATATTGACAATGAATGTCTTAAAACTGAAAATATATGAATATTAATACACTACATTAGAAAAACATCATGTGAAGAATTAAAAAATAGAAGTTGGTAAGAATTACCATTCTGAGATTCACATTCATGAGTATAATTAATTCATTATATTTAAACTATATGGAGTCTTCCATATTTACTTCACATAAATATTTATATATTTAAAATTTAGTTAATTACCACTATCTTGATAGCATTAAATCATATCTGAGTTTTGGTGAATCAAATAGATAGGTACTCCACTCATCAATATCGTAATTTCTCATGAACCATCCCTTGACACAAAAATTTTATATCAAAGATATGATTAAGAACACGATGGATAATATTATTATTGTAATCAGGGAAGTGGTTATGAATTATAAATTCGTAAATTGTGATGGCTTCATGGTTTTGGGAACCTTATTTTCAAAGAAATGTATAATATAAATAAACCATATGGAGTCTTTTTAGGGGAAAAATAATAGTATGGATATATATGAATAAATGTTATATTTTACCATCTAGATTGTATCTTATTGGGTGAGTTCCATATTCAAAAATACCCACTGATGATTTTATGCAATCTTTTTTCATCATTTTTTTTTCATTATGTGGCTAATGTAATCATAATATAGATGATATTAATCCTTTTTTCATCATTTTTCATGCACTTCATTTCTATGGAATGTTTCTACTAGTATATTGGATGTGAGTATCCCTTACATCAACAAAATTCAAGATCACCACATAGTTTTTCTGATGATTATTATTTTAAAAAAGAAACTAAATATTTTTATGATGTCTTATTTTAAATTTCAAAACGTTATTTAGGCCATCCAGAACAAGTGGTTTCAAGAAAATATTTCAATCCATTTACAACTAGTCATCTCTGAAATAATTATTTCAATGAATAATAATAACAGCCTCCAAAATGGTTGTTGGGAAAACATGAATTTTATTATGAAATTATTAAGCCTTGTGTAATTACATGTAATTATTTTCCTCCCTATAGAACCACTTTTGACGTTTGGATCATCAATTTCTAGTGTGGTATCAAATTCAATATAGATAGAACATTGAGAGGCAATAAAAGCCCCAATATATATGGATAATTTTTCCAAAATCCTTGTGGAGATGATATGTGATGCCTCGGTGTTTATTTTTGAGTTATCACATCTATTTATACTAAAATACTAGAAATAATTACCGTAGTTGAAATTGAATATCTGAGAGGATGGAATAATTTATTTCTTGAATTTTATTTTACTATTTTGGTGTAAGCTACTAAGAATGGCACCATTCATCTCTCATGGAAGCTAATTGTCAAATGGATAAAATGAATGTAATATCTTCTGTCCATGAATTAAATAATCACACATGTATATCAGGAAGACAACCACCTATAATATTTTACCTAATTAATGGGTGTTTCTGATTTGAATTTCACATTTCTCAATGATGATCCTAATGAACTATCTTTTTTTAAAGGGGATTTTGTAAACAATGACTCTTCAGACATCTATAATTTTTAATTTAACAACTAAAGGAGGATTTTTCTTTTTGGTAAGGTTTCTATAAAAAATATCATCAAATATATAATATTAATCCAAGAATATGTAATCGGGATATCTTAAAGGTGTTTCAACACTTTTATCACTCTATATTTTATAGAACATCAATGTTCTTCCATAAATTAGTTAATATTTTTCATTATTGAAACATTAATTTTAAAAAAATATAATTACCTTGTGATAATGTATATGATTTATCTCTAAATTAATAAAATAAATCCATGTGTCTTCCCACAATTGACATTGTCAATTAATTATTTCTAAATACCATCAGTGATGAATTTGTTAAAATGATCTACTCAAAATAGATTTTATTTTTCGAAGAGAAATGAGATATAAATCATCAAAAAAATATTGATTCTTATGAAATCTTGTATTATACAATGGAAGGGTTTTCCATTTAGTTGTCTTAAACTCAAAACATTATTCTATCATAACACTCATTTTCATTGATATAAAATTGATTTATACAGATTTAATTTTTACAAATGATTTCTTTCAATAAGTTACTCATTATTTTAATCTGTTATTCAATAATAAATAACTACATAAAAACTTAATAAAAATAATCATTACTCCTATAATGTAATTTTTCTAATAATCTTTCATACATATCTCCATGAAAATAATTTCACTAGAAAAGAATTATTCATTAATAAAACGTCATTAAAACCATTGAAAATAATTCCACAATGAATAAAACTATAAATAAGGAAATACTTTTCTTTTATAAATTTCCTAATAATAACTATATTTAAACCATATACTATAAACAAATCAATAAATATTATAACAAATATATTTTAATGTTAAATTTTTTACATGAGATGTAAATATTTCCATATACTAGATGTAATTACCATAGATTTTGTTACACTACATACCAACCATGGGGTGTACCTATTTAAATTTTGGGAAAAACCTATACTCATATAATTTTTAATTCAAAAATTTAATATTTTAATTTAAACCCCAATTTAATATTTTGGTATTATTATTTAATGTTTTACATCTGTGCATGTATTTTCAGGTTAATTATTGGATTTTCAAAGTTTAGTAGGACCTGATGGGGGTGTTTCAAGTGTTGGAATATATTCTCATTTAATTCATGGGAAAAGGTATTTTTTTAAAGATATTCATGCTGTTATTTTTCAATAATTGATATGTTTCAGGGATGATATTACTTTTATATCAGAATTGGATGATTTGAAAGAAAATAGTATTTTGTAGTATGTATATATATATATTTTAAAAATTTCTATGAGTAATATAATAAACATATAAATTTAACATTAAATGTCCAAATGATTTATATTTCAAATAGATTATATGTATAATATATTATTTTTCAAATATTATTATATAATACATATGAAAAATTCCACGATGTTAAAATATTTTCATATCACATGGTGGAGTAAAAATTAATTATATAACATTTTCCAAGATAACGAATATAACATACATATTCGGTGAATTAAATTAAAAATGATTAATCTATTATTTATTATATTTTTTCCCAGGTATAATATTGTATTCATAATTTAACATATTCAATATTGAAATTTCTTTGTGGATAAAATTGTATTTGATAAAGAAATTATGAGTAGTGAACTTTCTCTATAAAAATATGTTACACAGTAAATAAAATGGTTTCTCATAAGTTTTTGGATAAGGTAAAATCCGTAACTATTTTATCAATATATTATGTACGAACAAATATATAACGTAATTATGTTTATATATGGTAAAAAAATACATTAAGAAAATTATTTCAAATATTTTCTTCCAATATTAAAATAACCATGCATTTGAACAATAATATTATGTTTGGAGGGTTTTTTAGGAATTTTGGTAAATTTCTATTATATATATTTTTTATTTTTGGGTCATAATTAATATAATGAATTTTTATTTATAAATAAAATTTACGGGTCATATATGGGGATTTATAATGGATATATTATGTGGTTATTGATGTTATCAAATTTTCAATAATTGAATTTTTTTAGAATTTCTAGAAAAATTAAAATTTTATAAAATCGTCATTGAAGATGAAAATTTTAATTTATAAGAATTGTATAGTGTGGAATTATATATATATATATCATTTTATTATAATTGAAAAAATTGTGACCCCTCTTGAATCTCAATGTATTCCACATTTTTTTTCGAATAATAGAATAAAGGTTAATATATCACACAATAACTGATTTTATTTAGTTTCTCCCATGACATAGTGTTCTTATGCCAATATTGACCATTTATTCCCAATTTCATGAATTTCATTATAATAGTTTATTCATACAATTTAATCTTTGATTAACTATCGATAATTTATTAACAACTTCCTCTATGATTAATAAAAGTTGTCTGATTTCTATTTCTAAATGTATAACATATTTTCTATATATATATATATTGTGTGTGGTCATGAAGACCTAACAAATTCACGTTAAAATATTTAAACAAATAATTTATTTATTTTTCATTTTAATAAAATATAATTATGGCCATTAGAAGCCCATTTGTCGATGTAAGCCTGAATTTAGGCCATAACTATGGGTTAACAATATTTTTAATAAATATTTAAGAAACAAGGTTCAAAAAATGAATATATATATATATATATATATAATGTTATATATGAATCAATTTCCATTCCCATTAGTTATAATATATTTGATATACTGTATGAGTGGTATTACATTATGTTATAATAGTTAATTTTTAGAGAGTGAGAATACATCAAACACAGAATCAATTATGTGATTAATAGGGTGGTATTAATTCCCCTAGTGGGTATTATGTCATTTCTATAGTTGGATCCATTCCAATGGATTATTTTATTTACGATGGGAGTTCCCCCCCCCCCCAAAGTGTCTGTTATGTGTTTTAAGGGGTGTTTATCATTCCCCCTATATATATATAATTATATTTTTTGATGGATACAATACTAATAATAAATTATTATAATAGTCATTAGTTAGTATTAAATACAAATTAATATAAAATATATGATATATATATATAGGGAGGGCATCAAATCACACTAAAGGAAATGTTACTGGTTTGAAGATATCCAATACTAGATGAAGTAGCTATGGTAATTCAAAATAATCAACATAGAACTCAAGGATCAATGAAGATTTATTTTTAGTAATTAAATTGTTCATTATTGTACCTCATATTAAAAATTATTCATGAATGGATATATTTGGAGTTTCTAATGGTGGGATCCTATTGAGTTATATGCACACCATTCTCACGAGATAATATGTAAATGAGAATAATTTATGTATACCAGACATGATAATGGAAAATTATCTATTAATTATGGATGACCTAAAATTAAATGATTTTTTAGGGACTAGAATATAGAGCTAGGACATATACCCAATTTTATATTTTCTCCTAGTTTTTTTATTGATTATTTTTGTTGTAATCTTTATGATTCTCCCTTGGGGGTTATTTGTATTTACGTATTTCTTTTATTACATTGATACTATTTTCTTATAACATTGAAAATAATTATTTTTATTAAATGGTGAAGGAATAAATAGATATAAAAACCCCTAATATAGAAAAAAAATACCTAACGTAGAATGAAAAACAAAGAATAAATAGGGGAAAAATTACCCACAATGTTTTAATGTTATTTAAACTAAGAAAGTGATCTCTAATAAAACTAATCCACCTTACTGGATGGAACCAATACCAGTGTAGAACAACCAAAGATAATGGAGAACCAGATAATATCTACCAAGTCAAAAACTTTTTTCCATTAACACCATGTGTTATGTAGTATCATGACATTAGTAATTCATTGATTACATTAGGGAATGAACTATTCAATGGACCATTGTATGTGATTCATTCCATAAAGGGACATGTGATTCACCTTTTAGTCCATTTCAATGTAAGTAATAGGGATTCAATAATTCATGAAGGTCTCAAGCCCATTAAGGATTAGGTTTCCATCAACCTTGATCAAATATCAGCTTTCATAGAAGCTCGTGAAGGTCATCTAATAAGTATTACATACATACAATTAATTTTTGTATATATAAATATATATGTATATATATATATTGACCTATTAATTTTTTTACTAGTTCATCATGTGAGATAATTTATTTCATTTATCAATTTTCTTTTGTTTTTTATTCTTGTTTGCCTATTTATCTTTTCAAATATTCCAACAACTATGATACAATTGATTTTAGATTTTAGAATAATGTTATTTATCTATTAACCTAAAATATCATCAGGTTTGTTTTATGTATTATGCCAGGAACATAGGAATTAAATTTTTAGGTTTTCGTTTTTTTGATTATTTAGATTGGATATTATTTCAGGGTCTTTATATTAAAATAATAAATTATATCTTATATGGAATTTCCCAAATAAAATGATTTTGGAATTTATCATTAAAATATTTTTGATATTTTATTATTGTTACTGTTAATAAATTCATCCTTATAGCATTGTATTAATTTAATATAATTGAAATATATACTTACGAAAAATTCATCTTTATAATATGTAAATGCAATTCAATTTAACATAACCCTAACTATGATATCCATTATAAAATAATGGAAAAATTAAACATAATATTTTGAATTCTATATGTATATATTGTTGAATAAATGTTCGTATAGAAATTCATAAAAAGTGTATACGGTTTATGATAAATTTATTATATGGGAGGGAACGGATGGTAGGATGAAATTAATATTAATAAATTCATTAAATATTTATAATAATAATTTTAAAAAAATGATTTTGGAGGTCTGTGTATAGACTTTTATATAGATTACTCTAGGACAACCACTAGACATGATCAAGGTGGGAGATGAGGTTATGATCTACATATAACCGCACCTAATCCTCTTATATTTTGAAGTCCTATAATGGATGATCATATAAAAAATAGATTACTATAATTTATATAGTTAATGGATAGAGATACTCAATAAGAAACACCTACCATGTATGGTCCAACCCTATATTTCCATATGCATCACCCACCATTGTTTATGGTTGGGTTTTTTTCTGCGTATCGATGCTCTGGTTGGAGTCCATTTCAATGATCCTAGATCAACTTGAGACACCCCAATTGAGGAGGGTAAAATTTTAATTTTATATATCATGAGGACCATGACGATTTTGGTTATATATTATTGTTCCAGATGACCATAATGTTTGGTTGACATAAAAGGATTTAAATACCTGATTTATTGAACTCATATTTATAGAAAACCTAATTTGAGACACTAAAATTGATATTATACATATAACAAATGAATATATGTCAATAATAGATAAATTTTTCCATTACACTGATTTTTAATAACCATCCTTAGTGAAGAAAAATGATAAAATTTCTAGACCTGTGATTTATTAATATTACCTCCAATATGAAATTTAGATTTAGGTGAATGGTTTTAATCTGTGTTAATTTTTATATGTCCTTAATGTGAACCTCATCATGAATATGATCAATATATGGTTAGTGTCTCTGAGATCATTTCTTCTATTATATAGACTATTATCTAGTCTTTATGATACATTATGTGATGTTTTCATGATTCACTCTTGGGTGAAGGTGAATAGATCGTACATGATGGAACATAATTTCCTCACCTAATGGATCAAGTTTAGTGGTGGTAGGGTATGATATATTTTAGTCTAGCTTGATCAATGTCCAAAAAAGTGCTGAAAATGGAGGAAAATGAGATAAAAAATGTTGTTTTTTAGGATATCTCTAAATGTAGCTAGTGAAAGTGGTCATGTTCGAAACATGGTTTATGATATTTATAAGGTTTTATATAGTATTATAATTATGGGAGATACACCATAAATTTATTATTGTTTAGATGAATTAGTGTCTATGGAAAGGTATACCAATTTGCGTAGATATATAATGATAAGGGTAGGTATAAGAGAGAATATTGACATGGTTTAGGCTAGTTACATTTGGTTGAACCTAATACAAATTCCAACATTCTCAACAGTATTTTATTATTGGTATAACTTTAACAACTAAAATTATAGTATTTACCCTATCTGAAATAATAATCATATAGTTTTATATCTTCTATGTTTTTCATGAATTAACTATTTTGAAAGATTATTTATATAGAGTGATGTTGATTGACACGTAATTCGCTTATTAATCCATGGAAATTCAAATATATAAGGATAGATCCCAAAAAATTGGAGGTTATAATGTACTTTTATAATTTGTTTTACTATTTATGAGAAACTTTAGATAGGCACTTATTGTGGATTTTCTTGATAAATGTTCACATAATTTTGAATTTTACCACCCAATGATGTTATTTATAGAATCTAGGGTTCATAGTTATGTTTTTCTTGGAGGGTTGGATTTGCATTTATGTCATGCAAGAGTTTAACTTCAAAAACATTCCATGATAATAACATTGTATTATAGTCTTGTTTTAGATGTTGTAGAGTCTTAATAGCTAATAATTCATCCAATTATTGAATAATACAAGGTTTTTCTTCCTATGAATTCATTGTGATTTCTCCACATTATAGAAATTTATTTTGTATTTGATCTCATTCCAAAAATAAATATTATATCAATACATCCAATGGAGAACTACATGATAATGTATTATATAGTGTAATTTCATTTAAAGGGGGTTATATGGATGTTTATAAAACATTGGGGTGATTCAATAATATTCAATAAGGGGGAGGGAAATTCATTGAGACATTGTATAGACTATCAGAGGTTCAACCAAGTGATATACAAGATACTCTACCAATATCAACTCATAAATAAGTTGTTTAGTAAACATAGAGGAGACACAATGATATCTAAAATGGAATTGAGATTAGTCTATCATCAGTTGTTGGTGATTACTTCCGATATATGTTTCTTTACATTCTAGAAGAAATATATTTTTTATGAGTATTTAGTAATGTTGTTGGGTATAATAAAATCATCAATAGTGTATATGATTGAGATGATTTATACATTCGATCCATATTTAGATGATTAAGTCATTTTTGGGTTATATCCTTCTCTAATACATGTCAATGGCGGATCTATCTCAACATTTGAAAATCATTTGGACCACACATTGGAGAATCGATTGAATATTTTGATTTCAATGTGATGTTCATAGATCGATAAGTTTAACTACAACAATAACATGTCATTAAAATATACAATAACATAACCAACTATTTTTTTGTATATTGTTCTTGGAGATAATAATAATAATTTTTACATGGTCTATATTTTTATGGGATTTTTGGGTAATTATAATTGATTAAATTAAGAATTATACAATATGGATGTTAAAATGAATTTATTAAATAGGAAGGGATTATTTTTTATTGGACATAGGCTTACGATAAATACTTTTATAATATTAATCAAATACTAATATTATCAACGATCAAGAACAAAATTGAATGGATTTAAGAGTATACAATATATTTTATGGCATCAAAACATGGTCAGTGATTTGTATTGGTATAATATAGCATTTTAGTTGCTTCTGGATATTTGAATTTTGGAAAACAATAATGGAACTACCTAATATATGACTTGTTTTTATCATTATCAGTGAATCCATATATATTATTGTAAAATAATGCTTTAGGTGATATATTGTTTTGTAAAAAAATTATCAACCATTTCTATTAATAGGACTCTACATTTTTTCCTTATGGTGAATTATGTGTATGTAGTCTATTGATTTGCAGTTAGTCATTCTCTAAAAAAAGGGTGATATCATTTTAGAATAATTGAGAAGTAAGACATATACATAGTTTTTCTATGACACCATTAGTGACTTGAAAGGCTCGAGATACTTCTATAGCATGTAAACATTATATCCTTATATTTCGTTCACCCCATATATTCTATTTTGTAATTATTATAGTACAATATAGAATGTTTTATGTAATAAATATATTTAAAATTATATTTATACATATTATAATGTTTATGTACAAACTATTTTTTTTCTTATTAAAAAAATATAATATATGCTATTTCTTTCTAATATTTTAAGATATTTTATTTTCAACGAATTATTATTTTCATTTATGTATTTTGAATATAAATAAATAAAATTTATGACTATAATATGATTAATAAACATAGAAAATATTAAAACCCAATAAATTTTCATTTGATATAAATTTTAGAAGAAGTTATGAGTTTATATGAAATCAATTTTAATGAAAATAAATTTTTGCCTATCATATTTATTAATTAATGAGTTATATTTATCATATATAAAAATTAATTTAGAAAAATTTGAGTCTTAATTTTTAATGAAAACAAAAAAAAATTGGAGGTATCATTATATATGTTGTTGAAATGAATAATTTCCATGGTAAATATTTAATCAAGGTTAATGAAAGATAAAATCATGAACTAAATTTGGCTAGAAATTATGTCCAATAAAATTATATTAAAACCATCTAGAAAACCTTTTATTGTAACAGAATAAATCCTACAATGGTTAAAACAGTCACTTTACCTAACTCATTTTCCACCCATGTAATTCCATCAATACCCTTTAAATAAGTTATGTTACGAAGGAAATGTGAACCTTGTTATCCATTAAAAAGAGAACACAATAAAAAAATTCAAAATTCAACATTATTGCATATAAAATCTACCAAGCATCCTTTCAAAAATCTATCATAATTAATATCAATACCCCTTTCAAACATCAAAAAACCATTTTAGAAAATCACAATCAATTCTAATGAACTCATTTACAAAACCAACAGTTCTCTTACAAAAGATTTTACTCATTTATAAACACTTAAAAATTCACAACAAACCATATTTTATACATAACCATTTTTATAAAGACCCAAACTCTTCTCATTTGAAATAGATTTCAAAAAACCATTCGATGAGAAATTTCCATTTACTAAAATTAATGATTATGAAATAAAAATTATGATTTTTATTATGAAAACCCATTATCATTAAACCGTTATCATCTTATAAAAACACCATTTTAGAAATTTCAACATTACTAAAACATCATCCAAAACATCTCTGAAAATGTATCTTCCACCCTATGAATTTATAACCACATTAAATTCTCCATTTCAAAAATCCTCACTATGATAATTTTAAATAATTTACCTATTTGAGAGATACCCCAAACAACACACATAGGGAAACTAGGGTCGACAGTTGACTCAGAAACATGGTTGGAAAATATAAGCTAGTCACGCCAACATCAGGGAGATGATTCTAGGAAACTTTTATAGGCTCCACGATACATTCCATGCCTTGAAATCTCATGGTGGCCACATTCCAACTTTCCTTTTATTTAACTAACTCCAAAAAATCTACGAGAATCAAAAGACACCATAAAACCCAAAAATCCCCTAATAACTCAAGTCTTAAAATGAGAAATAGTTCGTGACACTCTTCTAAACATACCCCTCGAGTCCTGATAATCATTCTCATTATACCTAGAAATCCCCATGTAATAATGGGTGCTCTAAAAGAAATTTAATCTAATGTGGTGGCATCCTTTGATACTATTTTTTCACAATCCAACCCGGGTCTTCCCAGAACCATTCATATGAGCCGCCCACAAAAAGAACCAAGTGGTGTCCCCAATCATTCTGGGATGGAAACAAGCACCAAGGGAAATAAACAGTGTAATTATCAGAAAAATTTCACCAATAATAAATAAATAAAAGTAGTTGTCTAATAGAATATCATCACATAATAAATAAACTAAATATAATGATCAAGAATGAATGATAAATATAACTAATTGAACCTCATTGCCACTAAAACAACACACACCCATGGGTTACACTCCGATATCGAGACACAAAATCACCCATAGTAATTTATATCAAGATGAAATATAAAACTAAACTAAAAAACAATAACACTATATAGTCATGAGTATTAAAACTCCGTAGGCATGAATAAATAATCGATTACCAAATATAATTCCATTAAATAATGAATCCAAAATTTCATGTTAAAACTATAATATATAATATTTTATTTTTTACACCTTTTCCCATTAAATAAAATTGGGAACAATTTCCTTTTTATTCGTAAATTAGTTTTTTTTCAAGAAGAATGATTTTACAAATTAATGTATGGGGGATTGAGAAGAAGGAATTATAAATATTTTTTTGAACCATTTTCCACAATCATTTGAAAATAATTTTATTAATTTTAGAAGTTAGATCCACCATACAAAAAGACAAAATTTATGATAACACAAGGGAAATGGGAAATGGAATACAAGTATGACCAAATGAAAATGCACCTCAGTCATCAATTGTAGCAAAATATGTGATGAATTGAATGGGAGGACCTACGGTCTTGTGAATAATCTAGATCATAATGTACATGTGTCTCATCCCAAGGTAATTCCCATGTAGATGACATCATAATTCCCACAAACCTGATCTTCTCCCTTCCCGGTCTAACCAAGGGTCCCAATCCCATAGAAATAATAACAAAATATCCCTCAACTATGGGAAACTAGCCAGTTCATAATCTATACTATTGTAGGAATCGTTCATGAAAATTTTTATTCCTACGCTACGTTCCTATGTCATGAATAAAAATGGGGTGATCCAACCAATGTTAATCAATAATCATTTAATAAGCACATACATATATATCACACATATACAAATCACACAAAATTCACCTCTAGAGTAACCCCAAGGAACAAGCCCCCTACCTATCGACCATTTTACCCCAAGGGAGTCTTACAAGATCGACCACCTACAACATACACATAATCAATGAATGAGTACCATACATTGAGTGTTTACCTTCAAAAATATTTTGAAAGTGATAATTGTGCCTTATACATCTATCACATGACCAACCATTTCATAACGAACCATAACCACACAAAATCTATTCCAAACAATGAAATAAATACCACATAAAATTAAAAAAAAGTAATATAATTTAAGAAATATTTTTGAGCTAACCACATCCATTGAAAACACAAGACATTCTTCAAAAACATAATTTTACCTATAAATGTCAATTTGGAAATTTGATAAACACATGTGATGCACATTCAATGAAACAGCTTCATGCAATTAAAATAAAAAATGACCACACATTATATTACAATATAATGTTTTTTAAAAAACCATACATTAATAACTATTATTAAATAACAGTTTGATATAAAAAATCATTAATTTAATAGACAATAAAAAAGGGATCTTACAACAATAATGGAGCCTACAAAGATGAGTCACTTCAGCCCTTGACAAGTTCGGCAGAAACCACTAGTAATTGGACAACACTGACAAACAAATAAATACATATATATATATATCCTTAATTCAATTCACATATTCCAATTTCCATGAGGGAATACATAGAATGAGGACACACATACACAGAAATATATATATATATTATATACATACCTTAATAATATTTTTATGTGCCCTCAGACATTGATCAAAACGCAATATAATGTATCCTAGACTCTTAAAAACATGTTTAAAGTGATTAAACACCTAAAATAAATTACCTGGGTCCCATAAATATCTAAATGAACAAAAAATATTGTTTGAAATAATTAGTAGGTAAAAACCCATACATCAAATGAAAAATGTCAAACCTAAATAACTCGAAACACCTCACCTTCAGTAGAAAACCATGAAACATGGAAGAACACACCCTATGAGGACCTTTCCAAAACTCTAGATGTGAAAAATAAATGAAAAATTAATCAAACCTTTGGATAGTGTTTTAGCTGAGTGGGTAGGGAATCGAGATGCCCAAAATTGGATGATGTTAAGAAATTTGAATATTGATAAGGAGATAACTCATAAAATATGAAAGGATCCTTGATGGAAACACCTTGATCTAGCTAGTGGAGAGGTAGCCATAAGTGTGGGTAGTGTCGCACTGCAGGGGGTCGACCAGGGGTGGGGTTCTTATGATGGGTGAGTAAGAATGGGGGAGTTAAACCATACATACAATTTTTTTTTTAAAAAAAAATTATATTAATAATAATAAAATTATTATTATTATTAATTTAAAATAATTTAATATTTATTATATATTCATTAATTTTAATTTTAATTTAATCAATATTAAAATTAAAAAAAGACTCAAATATAAATAAACAAACTTCAACTACAAGGTGTTGGGTTAGAATGTCAGACTACAAGGTGTGTCTTGGCTAACCATATCTAGGATTGTGTTCTGCTTGACATATCTATGTACCTGATTACCTGGTGTGCTTATCCACATGGGGTATTGCCCATATTATTTGACCATGTCCAAGTACTTGTCACATAGCATGTTCATGGATGTGGAATCTTCCATATGGAACACCCACAGAGTGAAGATTTTACATAATATAATGGAGGTGTATATTTCATTCCACCATTCTAGGATTCGAAAACCCTAGCCTCCACAATTGAAAGGCTACAAGCCATGTGTTCATCATTAAAAATAGAATGTAGCCAGGTTTTTTTGACACAAACCACAGATCTTGATATCCACTTCTGGTGCATCAAATCAACTCTCTATGCTTCATATCTTGGGATATCAACCGCTAAAAATGGGGGTTCTACCTAGAAATCTCAGTTTTGGTCCACCACTCAGGATAAATTGACCTCTACTCATCATCAGGGGTGTTCCTTATTTCCAAATGCAACCATTGTAAAAAAAATTGGTTACTTAATCTCAATCCACCAAAAAATATATAATCCTCACAATATCCCTAGATTCAAGCACAACACATCAATTCATTCTTAGTTCATTGATTTTCCATGGACATATGGGTCCAATCAGGCTTGGTACCACAAAACAATGTCATATGGGGACCACGGGGTCCAATCTTTGAACAACCTGAAGCATTGAGGGATAAAAGAAAAAAAAGATAAACATTTTTGGTTAATCATTCATGTATAGTGATCATGAACAAACAAAACATGGTTAGAAAATATTGATTAAACAACATAATTATGTGGCAAAGGCTCATACAAAGGCTAAAATTATAAAATATCCAAGAACATGGGTGGATATGTTCACTCATTATATCAAAACTACAAATACCAACAATAGATGAGTCCTAAAATTATTTTTGATCAATTGATGAAGAAAAATTCATCCACAAAATATTTGAATGATTTCTATATGTTTACTGCGTCCAACATAGCTCTAATATGGAGGTTCATCATCGTCTGACAAGATTCGCCAATGGAAACACAGAGAGATTTCTGTTAAAATTTCCTAGATTATGAGGCTTACCATGTGAGATTTTCCTCAATGATATATTTAATATATTTCAAAATATGTTAAACAAAATATTAAAAATATTAATTAAATAATTTATCTGACTGATTGCACCACCTATGTTAGATGGATCTAGATTCCCCAGGCAGAGTCATCTTATGTCAAGACAATGGAAAACAATATGTATTAGACTCAACTGTGGTATTTTATATATAATTTGAGAAAAATTTAAGAGTTATTCCATTTTTATAGAGGAAACATGTATTCAAAATAAAAAAATATATAATTATTTATGAAATTTTTTCTGGGAACACTAAACCTCGAAATAGAACACCGTCGTAGCCCATATCTATGGAAATATATCTAGAAATACATCTTTGTATTACGCAAAATTAACTAGGTCTCTACATTATTACATAAATCCTAATTTTTATCCCTGAAAATAATATTTAATGAAAACTATTAGGATACTAAGCCTTCACTTGGGTATCCTTCTCCCAATAACTCTCTTGACTGTTTTCATGCTTCCACAGCCCATTGACCAATGGGATGTTTTATATTTACCTAATTCTCTCCTACCAATCCTAAATCTCCACCACATGCCCCAAAAAGGTGGATCGATAATTGATTTATAGCTCACCCTAGTCGATAAAATGTGTGGATCTGGAATATATCATCTTATTTAGGACATGTGGAAGATGTTGTGCACCCGCAAAAGCTGTGGGGAAGAGATACCGTTAGGTAACCTTTCCGACCCACTTCATGATCAAAAATGCCAGGTTGAACCATGAGGATAGCGTTCTTCCTGGGAAAACCCTTCACATTCAGTGTCGTGGGGTGACTCATAAAAAATGAGGACTTCATGTTTGAACTCAAAGTGACTACAAAAAATCTACGTAAGATTTTAGTCGGCCTTGGTCCGTCTTCATCAAATCTTGGGTGACCTAGAAATTATTCTACACCACTTACACTATCAATGTCTCTACAATAGATGTCTCATTCAACTCTAACTAGAACAAGGAATACCTAAATGGAATCTCTTATAGGGCATTATAATGAGGCATTTCAATGTTAGAGTGGTATCTGTAATTGTATTAAAATTATACCGAGGTCATGTGATCCATCCACCTCTAAACCAAGGAAAAAATAGATTCCCTCAACATATGTTCCTCCACCAGGATGTGCACTTGGTATGCCCATAATTCTGGGGTTATATTCTATACTCATCCTCATTTGGTTCCTAAATTCCATCAATATTCCTCTCAATAACCATTTTGTAGTCGACAAGTTACAGTATGAGATAATCATCAAGGTTACCCCATGAAAGTGAGTGATCTTCATTATGTAAAAATTCCCCACACTTCCCACAATACATAGATCCCTGATATTATGGATGTGATTCAACATCATGAGTTTGTAAACTATCACCAAGATGGAATCTGGGCCCAATACTATCTTTGGAATCCCAATAAAAATGTCCATGAATATGATGTCCCATTTCTTCTTAGGGGTCTCAGGAGATGCTACAATCATGCATGAACATGTTTCATAGATTTCACATTCTAATAGGTGAGACACTAAAAGATAAACTCAGTAATGCCTCATCTCATTTAAAACCAATATACATACCAACATTGGTATATTATGTCTTCCACAAACTAGTAAGAATTAATAGAGGAGAAGTGTGGATCTCCCACATGACTTCATCCCACAACAAGACTAGTACCACTATCATCTCTTAGAACAAGATGAAATGATTCCATCAATTAAAATATCTCTATGGTGAGTCAACTATGGATATTTGATCACATAATACCTCATATTTTTTTATCTCAGGAATAACTCTCTCATATTCTCATAAATCATAAGAGTCAACACCAACAGTTGATGAGATTTTGTACCCTCCTGGACCACTAGGGTCATCTATTGGGTAGCTAACTACTTTGATGCTTCCTTCACTAAGAGAAAATGTGAATTATAGATAAAGGAATATTCTTAAAAATTTACCTTCTCTAGAGTATAGAATATCTCAATGTCATATTCTTGCATGAGCTGCAAGCATCATCACTATCTCAAGATCATGTCTCTCTACATGAAAATGTAACTAAGACTCTAGTAGTATGAGTAAACCAAATAGTAATCTCCTAAAATGTAGTGTCTCTACAACCTCAGTGCATAGACTATTGATGTTAGATCTTGGTCCTGATTGGCATAGTTCCTCTCTTGGGGTCTCAATATCCTTGACCCCTATGTGATAAATACATGTCCTTGCATCAATACGTTTCCATACTGAGCTCCTGAGACATCAAAAAACACAGTGTAATCAACACCTTCTTTTGGTAGTCTCAACACTATAAAACTTTTCAACCTATTCCTTGATTATCCAATGATCCTCTCTCACTACTCATACAAGTTAAATGACTACGCTAAACATATCATGGATGTAAAGGGGGGTTTTACTCTAGAGAATTCATCAAAAAATCTTATTTATTATCCTTCGAATACATGAAATCTCTCTACCTCTGACACATACTTTGGTGGATTCCAATTAACAATTCCTTAAATAATTGAGGAATCCATGGATAAAACATTCTCATACAAGTCATTACCCTAAATATTATCCACATTAATCCATAACATGCTCATTAATATCTTTCCTTAAATCTATTGTTGTCAACAAATGTCTAAGATATTTTTCCAAGTACTCTGCATACTCATCCTATGAGGCTGTGTAGAAGCGTATGTCATTGATAATTATAAAATCAAACTGCACTACATATGAATAGAAAATTTACATCCTCAAATTTAAAAACACATAAGTGTAATTCCTTAAAAAAATTCAATCACTAGGAACTCATTGTTTCCACAACGACATCTGAAATTCATATTAGGAAGATCAGTCTCACCAACCCTCAACTAGTGGTAGCCAGACCTGAGATCAATCTGTGAGAACCATATACAACCTAAAAACTAGAAAAATAGTAATATAATCATTGTAAAGGGTTACTTTTTATTTATCGGGCCCTCTTTCACCTGTTTATAATATACACAATGCAAAAAACTCTCATCTTCCATTTTTATGGACATGGGAACTGCCATGTGGGACACACTAGTACTAATAGATCATCTATCATGAAGGTACTATAATTGTAATTAATGCTCCCATAGATAGGTATTGTACATCTAATAATCAGAAAAAGTTTTCAAAATGGTTTTGTGATGCAATCCAATGAGAAAATTCATATCTTACCCCAATGGTAATCCTGAAACATCCTTATCAATGACACAGATATAATCCTCCATGATTCAAAGAACCCATATTCATAATAAACCATATGATCTAAGGGATAAACATTCCAAATTATGGGTGAGGGGATGAAATATCTTACTATCATAATGGACATTCCCTTCCTGGAGATGTCTACCACCAAAAAAAGAATCACGTCCAATCAATGGGTCAAAATTTGAGTTGTCTATAGTGACAGTCTATCTAGACTCAGAAAATTGATAGCCAATTCTTACCCAATATGATTTCATAAGGACTATTCATGATGACCAAAAGGTTCCATGTAAACCTGTCTCCTCCAGGTGATACCTCAAAATTTTGGACGAAGAAAGATATTAAATATTTTTTCCCAATAGGAACCTCAAGATGAAGCTATTGGTATAACGCCCCAACTTGTAACTCTATCATTAACACAATGATTATTGAGATAAGAAAACGGATGGAACTCATGTCTACTAGAAATAAACAATGATTATAAAATATAGATATCATACCATGTATCATCTGGTGTGAGTGGGACACGAAAAACCCAAATCCTATAGAGGTATGTAACTCTTGATGCTAGAACTGTATGCCTGACATGTATCCCCTAGTAGAGACCCATAGCTCCTCTTTCTAATATTTCATGTCGGACTCTCTAGGTACCACCCTATCCATTATTGGGAGATCACTGGACATAACTCTTCCTCTACTATGGTGATCTATCATATAACTCTATGGGGTAATTTTCACCTTTATTCAAGTAGTTGTGTGCCTTATGGCCTCTATCGTTACATGTGAAGAACCGCCCCTCTCTAGGCAAACAAGTTACTCTATGTTGCCTTTAACCTAATTTCAACACCATATAATGGGAGGATCTCCAATTATACTATCAAGGTTCCTATAGCCTATTATATTCTATAGATATATTAGCAAACTAGCACCCACTTCAAGATCAATATATTTTGTATCTCTCTTTCATAAATCACTGTAGCCCATGTTCCCACTCTAGAACCCCTTCTTAGGTGGAATGGAGTAGGGTAATATTTTATTCATATATATATGTAGAGTCTATTATCAAGCTTATGTTCTCAAATATATTCATCGAAGATCATGTAAATAGAGTACCGTATCAGATCTTCGAACCTCTCCACATACTCTGCCACCAACTGCCATCCCTGTTGTAGCACAACAATATTCTGGATCGATACATAGCATAAGATATAGGGGTAGTAATCCCTCAAAACAGCTACTAGAAGTTAGGTTGTGAGAGTGTCAACTCTTCATTCATCTGTGTAACAAGGCTTCATCAACATACATCTTATCCGTTGAAAGGATAACTACCAAAAACCATCTGATTAGTAGGCGATCAAACCATCCTGGAATTACATACCACAAACTCAAGCATATCCATTGATTTGGAGGATTTTGATCATAGTGAATCCTCATCAGTCTCTAACAGTGGAATTAACAGAGTCTACTATGCCAAAGTGTATCCTTAGCCTAATATACAAGAATGATCTGCTACTCGAAAGGGGGAGGTGCTACTACCTTCTCATATAGAGTAATGGGATCATGGGATTGGGCCGGAATTGATGCCCCTTCACACATTGAATCATCCTATCAAACTAGAGCATTTATTATGGACTACTATCATCATGAAGGAATCATGAAAGTTATTAAAGAGTATTGTGTTCATATGTCCATATATATCAATATTAATGTGAAGTATACTCAAGAAGGAATGTCAACGACTCCATCCTATATGATTCATGTACCCTTAAACCCTTGTGAAAAATGTATCAGCGTGATGAGTTGACAGAATGTATTCAAGGTTGTGGTGATTGAATATTGAGGTTGTTGCACCATCACTAGAAAAATTGGCATGAGAACACTCAAGACACTTTAATAGTGCTTCCATAAACCCAGCCAATCCCCTTTAAGTGGATATGCCTGAAAAACATTTCATGTAATTTACATTCATTGATACCATTTTTTCATTGCCTGACCCATGTTAGGGATTGAGCCAAAACAAACCTAAGGCCACTTCCATAATCTATGGGTGGTGACAAGAGGTGAAGGAATACCATAATTGGGGAGGAATTTTCGTATATACCCATAAAGATATAAAAATCCACCTCAATGAAAATCTTAAAAGGGAGATAAATAAAGGATGCCACATTTCTAAATAGTATTAAAAGCATTCATGACCATGTAGACATAACAAATATACATTAGTGTGAAATGAATATTAAAGGGAAAATATAATCCAAACCAATAAATTGTCCTTAACTCATTGAACTAGAAATGTAGAAATTTGAATGAGATCCCAACACGTCAATCCTATGTTATATCCACCGTTAGTGTTCTGGGTACCTTGTATCCCTAAACTCATATATAGTCATGGTCAGCATGTCCTTCTTCTACACAAAAGAGAACATGTGCTAGAAAACCCCATGAAAGTTTAAGTATATACATATATAGTATATTGTCATCATATCTGGGGGGAATGCAAGAAATAAAATAGGAATAGAAGGATAGTAGATAAAATATGTTCTAGTGAAATATTGCATCTCAACACATCATATATTGAATGTAAGGTCAACAAAGAATAAGGTCTTATAATGTATGAGTTGATAAAATACCCATATAGACTTCACCACATGTAGTAGGAGAGTATACACAACTATTAAAGAGATAAAATTCACAGAAAACATGTGTCAAACCAGACACATCATCACCTCTACTAGAAGGAGAGTTTCTAAATCCCTGATGTGGATACATATGAATGATTTATTTTTGTGCTCATTACAAGAAGTGAAAATGGGAGAGTAAGGGGATCTACCTCTCACCCATCATCCCAATATGAAAAGTAGACAATATTTCCAAATTTACATCAAATATTCCTAACACCTCACACATATTATCCAAATTAACCATACAAGTCAAACCAATCCTCAAAAAAATACCACACAATTGAGGGGAAAAACTATAGGTAGAGGAACCTTACCCTAGTACAGAAGGAGCATACCAATATATTAGTAATTGAACCATTTATATCCTGAATTGTGGGTGCCACTATTGTTCTTCAAGGACCCATGGGCTAAATTTGTAGGATAGGGACAATTAGATGGTCGAGTACTCTTGTCCAGCCCTACTAAAGGGAGCCACTCTATTGTCGTCAAGGACTCATACTCTACTCGGTAGGGGAGTACCACTCATAAGGTCAGGGATATATGCCCATCCTAATTTGATGTTTCCACTATAATGGCATTGATGATCTATTCTCTAATACCGTAGGAGTGTTTCATTTGGAAAAATCCTATGGTGATCCAACTAATTGATTAAATCATCTAGCATTGCCTCATTCTATACCATACTCAAAACATATCACATCATATCTCCAAAGCCACAACCAATCTAATTATCACATTCTACAAGGAAAAATACATCATATAGAATAATTGAAGTCAAAAATTCATTTTCATAAGAAATATATATCGATGGTTGTTGTTTTCTAGAAGTGTTTCAATGATTAGAAGACATGTGAGGGGACCCCCAGGGTGTGTTATCCTACTCCAAAACTAGCTATTTTATAGGATGGAACATCAATCCATTACATGGATTGGTACATTCAATGTAGTTGTAATACATGGTGTTCATGGCTAACCTTCACTGGGGCTATGTCCTGGTCACCATGTATGTGTTCCTGAGTACACGGCGTGCCAATCCACATGGACTATCACCCATGTGACCTGGATGTGTCTGGGTACATGGAACATGAAAAGTTTCTAGCTATTTAATACATCACATGGATGAATCACATAGATATTGTTATTCATTGTGTATCCTAGATTTATACACCGTTCCATCATTAAAGGATTCAAAAACACTAGATTCTATCACTTAAAGGCTACACATTATGTGTTCATCCTTCAACACGTCATGTAGTTACGTTTTTTAATGAGACCCCATATCTCTAGAACTATTCTAGAGCTTTGAATATGGTATCATCACTTTAGTAACAATGCTATATTTCTTTTAAAATGGTGGATGTTGTAGTAAATCATTGTTTTGGGTTGCCGCACCACAAAAATTGACCGTCACTCATTATCAATGTTGTTCATTCATTCCACATGACACTGTGGTTTACATAGTTGAATTATTGATCTCAAACTAAAGAAGAAACCACACACACCTTCCCATTCTTCCACATATAAGTTTAATTCATTAATATGTGTATATTTTCTTGATTCTATTTATATTCGTGGTTCCGATCAATCTCAGTTCCACCATTCAATGTTGAACTGGAACCAAGGGGTCCAATCAGTGAATAAAAAGCAATGAGGGAGAAAATCACCAAATACAAATTTTTAGACATCGTTGGATATTTTATCTTGGCCAATGATCATGAATATGCATACTGTGGTTAGAAAACAATTATTTAACAATTTAATAGTGTACATGGGTTATTATAAAGGCCACAATTAAGGCATATTCAAGAACGTGGGGGGATCTTCTCGATAAATTAATAAAAAGGGAAAAAATCCCCAATTAATGAGTTATACAAGGATTTTGGATCAATTTTTTATAAAGAAACCGTTCTACAATTATTTGAGGGTAGTCACTATGTTCGTTGCATCAAGATCTTCTCTGATTTCGAGATTCCTCACCATCTAACATGATCCCCGAATGAAATGAATGAGATATATTGTGGAAAATTTCTAGGATTATGATTCTATAATTTGGATGTTATCCATGGATATATATTTATAAAATTTTATTTTCGGTAAAAAATAATTAATTAAAATAATTTATTAATGTATTCCACTAAATGAACCACCAATGAGTGAGGGATCTGAATACCCCCTGATGACTCATTTTATCTCATGATAAATGTAAATTCCTCATTACTAACTCCACTATGGATTCATTTATATAGACTAACATATATTCTGTGAGTTATCACATTTTCATTAAGGTATATTGAATTCACAATATAAAATATTTTTAATATTTTTATAAAACAAATTACATGCATAGAATGCCTTTTATTAACATTAGATATGAGTTCCTAGCTCTAGAAATATATGTAGAAATATTTCAAAATCATATAAGTAAAAAATTAAGTATCTTTGATAGATATAGAGACATTCAATGAAATATATTGTAAAATTTGTCATACTCAATCAAATTGTGTTGATGTTTGGGAAATAATGGCAGTTGCTCCAATACACATTGAAGAGAAAACTGAGAAGGTGCCAGCTATCTAAATTCAAAAGAATAGATCATAGAGCAGACAACAAATAATTGAATGCAACCATAGGATGGAAATATAGAAATTTTAGATAGAATTAGTGTTATATATTAAAATTTGTTTATTCTACTAATATATTCTAATGTGCATTATGTATACGATGTATATTTATTAAGGATGTTAATTCCAGAACCAACACTAACCATTGAATAAATAGAGTATTAATATTGATGGTTTTATAATGAAGAGAATGTCTATATTATAACCACTTAAGAGAATGTATTATTGAATTAAAGAACATGTCTACCGAATGTACTCATATGGAATAAAATTATAGATGATTTATTTTAGGAATCTGAATTAGAAATGATAAAGAACTACCTAAATTTCATTATGAGCTATCATATATCACAAATTTTGAGGACTAAATTATTTGGGGTGGGGGGAATTTATAACTGAGAAACATCCTAGAGAAGGAAAACACTATATCCCTTAAACTGTTGTAAAACACACAATATATTCTGTCATCATTTTTGGATTGAGAGGGATGGAAATAATGGCTATGGGTGAATTGTTTTTTAATAACATATAATTAAAATAATCAATCAGATTATATTATTGATTGAAAATAGTAATTTTATTGTTAAAAATAATGTGTATAATAAATCAAATAATGCAGATAGTATATTGTTTCTAGTTCATATCACCGTGATTGTAGTCCACTCTTTAATGTAATCTTCTCCATTAGAATAATTATAAATAATATGCATTTTTTATTATTGGATTAATAACCAAGTCTGAGTTGACATTGTTTGAGAGTCGCATCCCTATGACATGACTTATTTTTGGGATTCAAATCCAAATAAACTACATTCGTATCAGAGGAATAACTAATTATAGACATTATTTTGAATAATGAAATCATAAACTAACACATAAAATAACAAATATATTTAATAAAAATTACATGAACAAAATGATATATAAATTAATGAATAATGATAGAGTACATGGTGAATAAATTTCATGATTCCTTGTGATAATTGATCAATTTAGTAACAGAGATTGAAACATTGAAGCTCCTTCAAGATCGAGTCAGTGATACGATAGTTGAATAATAACTTAATCACGCATCTAGAGAACAAAATACCATCTTTAATAAATAGTTTCATGTTTATTTTTATTGTTCTCGTTTGTTTTTTCACGTATATTTGTTCATATTTTTAAATCTAAGATCATCATAAAATAAAAGGATTTTTAAATTCATCAATAATAGTATTCCACATATTAGAGAATTGTAATACATAGAATTATAACATTACCTATAATTTGACTAATAACTATCAATCTTAGATAGTTCTCACGCTCTTCTATTTCTATAAAGAATCATTAAAAAAATTATTTAATATTCTCTAAAATATTGGAAAATTATTATAACATTCTAAAAAGACAAATCACATTCATAAATATGTATCAAACCAATAATTAAGAAACGATAATATCTCATCATAAATGAAATAACATTAATTATATTCTTTCCATGAAAAATTTTATTTTACTTATAATGTACCAGGATTGATATTATATATATTATAAATTAATATAAAATATAAAACAGTTTCAAAAAATTATAGTTAATCATTTTACAAAATTTTCAATAAAATACAGTATAGAAAAATACTTATTTAACTCTATAATTACCCAAATTGTTCTATGATATATTCTCTAATTAACAGTTTATATATGGTATATATATAATAATTAATATAAAAAGAAATAGAATGATTAAAATTTATTTTTAAAATATAAAGTTGTGTTATCTATCAAAACATTGAATTAAAAGTTATTTCTATAAAAATATATATTCTTAAAAAATAATCAATATAATGAAATTTCTATAAGGTATTATCTTTTTGGTTCCTATACCAATTATGTAAGAATTTGTGGTATACAAACCTTTTGAACGCAATGGTCATTTAGTTGGTATGCTAAATGTGTGATATAAAGTTTCATACAGTTACTTTAGAATAATACTCCAAAATCTGTATATAACAATACATACAATCAATGTAAAAAATGAAATGTGGAGACTAAAATAAATAAATTCATATAATGTATAAAAATTACTTCATGGTGTATGTGGAATAATACCCCTATTCATGGTAGACATCCTACTCATTAAGGTAACTTCTAAAGTAAAATCATTATAGCATAAAATTCCAAATAATGTTAAATATCTTTAGGGAACATGCATTTCTTTATTGTAGGTAATTTAGAAAAATCATGTTATATTCAAAAAAATCACTTCAAAATATGATAATATTACTCTCTATGAAAGTTCAACTATGAACTTCTTAGTCACTCTTCCCGGAAGGTAGTAAAAATTCAGTTCTTGAAGGTTGAATAAAGCATTATATGTTATTTAATGATTTCATGGAAACTATGAAAATATTTGATGCTTAATGAAAACACCTGGATAATGATGTTGTTTAGGTAGGATTATGTTGTAATGTTGTGTATTATACTTATGGATGGTCTCTGGTGTCACATGTGATTTAATGCGGTTGTTTTTTCCAATGTTTTGGCTAAAGATGGGGGTGTAATACCATCACCACTGTCTGATGATGTTCACAAAAGTGGCATGGTGATATTTAGATGAGAATAGGATGAAATGAGATGATATGGAATTTTTATATTAATTCCATGCTATAGGATGTAGTATGAGGTAGATCCTTAATAAATATGGAGGTCTACCGAACAGGGAGCTAACATTGTACTGGGATGATACTACTATGTGAAGATTATTGACTTCGTAGGAGAAGATCATCCAAAAAACATATTATATATATATCAGTATATATGAGTTTTTAAAATAATTATCATGATATAAATTATGTTAATATATATATATATGGGTTCAAATATGTTAGTATATATACAATATAAAACAAGATATAAACTATGTATTTTAAAAATAAAATTATTAAAAAAAATTAGAAAAATTTCAAAATGCTCGTGCAAAATGATTTATTATTTAATATGTAAATCAAATAAACTAATTTCATGATAAAAATTACTAAAAATGATTACATTATATAGTTTAATAAAAATTATTCAGAAGATCATCTGTGGTAAAATGGTTTTTTTCAATAATGATAAAACTATCAATTTAAATTATCAAAATATAAAATTCAATAAAAATTTAATATTTATTAAATTTGAAATTGTATAAAATTATGATTTAAGTCCAATAGTATAAATCTTAATAAAATAAATTATAAAATAAAATTACTTTCACTAATTTTTTTTAAATTTTGGGAATTAAAAAATTACTTTTAAATAAATTATTTTACAATGCATTAGAAAAATAATATAAAAATAAAATTCTCACCAATAAAAATAATCCCATTATAAATTGTATAACTAAAACATTAATTTTAAAGATTATATATTCTACCATGTCTTGAAATTTATCATGAAGGTAAAAATGTTCTCTACCAAAAAACATCTTTTCTTTTTTATTAGTAAACGAATTTTTTTAAAAAAATATTTTGAAAAATATTTAAAATCATTAAATATATTCTAGACTTAGTTAGTGAAAAGAATATTTCAAAATATTTAAAAAGACATATGAATTATTATTATATTATTTATAGATCTTCGAGGAAAAAAATGAAACAAACTTCCTTAAACATACACAAAATAACAAAATATAATTGTTACAAACTATTTCCATGAAAAATGATAATGATGTTTTCATTGTGAAAATAGGAACACAATTTCACTATTTTAATAATCTAAAATATATTATCAAACACAACAAAAATATTCTGTTATTAGTAGAAATCGATATATTTTATCAAATAAAATATTTTAAAGATGATGGAACATGTCTAAATAAACCATTAAAAAATGTTATTTCTATTAAATTTTAAAAAATCAAATTTTATAGAATCAAAATAGTCTTTAAAAAAATCAGCACTATAAATTTAATAAATATCATCCAAAATTTATAAAAAAATTATTGAAATGAAATAAAATGTATTGCAAAAATGAATAAAATAAGATGTTCATATAAGAATTTCTTAGATTAGAGGAGTTCAATATTATGTTTCTTCCAATGAATGAAAAATAATTGTTTATTTAATAGGTTGTTATCTAATTAATAAATAATTTGTTCCAAACAGTACATTTTAAAATATTTATTATATAACAAATAAAATAAAACTACATTTATTTCGAAAAAAATTATTATTTATTAAAAAATATATCAAACATAATAATGAATATTGATATTTTAAAATATTATCTATTTAAAACTTATATTAAAATATAAATATCAAAAAATTAATTTTTTTGAGAAGAATAATGTGTAACCACCCCTATATTCAATAACACTAAATTTTAAAATGCATTATTGAAATTATATGAACGTCATCAATATATAAGAAATATATATTCTTTACATAATAAGCTAAACCATTCTGATTGGCCAAAAATATTGAACTGAATTTAAGGTACATGCCTTCAAAATGGAAATTAATTTAACCCAATACAGGCTCTTAGAACTCTAAAAATAACATATTACGCATTCCATCATATACTTTTATATAATAATAGAGACTATGGGTGCTTGAAAAAATGAAACTTCTATTATTTATGGTGACCAACATAGGTCCAAAATAATTTCAGTAGCATCCTTTTGATTGAAATATTTTCCTAGATTTAGACATGATAATTAATCAATTCAACTCCCAAATTGATTAAAATAATATATTTTTTGGTATTACTAGAAATAATTTCATTAGAAAAATAGTTTTAATAGGATCAAAATATTTAGTAAATCTTATCAAGAATTTATTTGAATAACACCCATTCATTCTATATATAATTCAAGATAGAATAGGTAAACTACCAATAGAATTTTTAACAAACCTAATTATATTTAAATTTATATAAATGAGGTAATAAAAACCAATCTTATTTCTTTTTTTCGTTTTTTCATTGACCCCATTATTTCATATTTCACATTAACATAATCAATTTTTTTCATATATTAGTAATTCCAGGAAATGACACTAGTGATATTATAATATTACATTTTAAGGGTCTCATTTTATATTTCAAATTTCCAAATTTTATACCTATTAATTCCCTATATTTTTTAATCATTTTCATAATGTTGTATATTAATTGAAAATTTTCTATTAGTAGTTGATTTTGATTAATTGTTTAAGAATTAGAACAAAAACTAGAATCCAAATAAATATGTTTTTCGTATAAAATAATACAAATATGATAAATATTTATAAAAGATATTTGTTTATTAACTATTGTGTCTAGTAAATCAAATAGGAGAACCATTAGAAAAATGATACCTCATTAATTGAAATGATTGCTTTTTTTAAAATAATTCATTGTGTGACCAGTATTCACACACTCATAATAACAATGAACTGAAACAAAATTATTCTTAATGTAAAAAACTTTATTGTATTCTTTTTCTCTGGTCATTCTAATTATATTCATGAAACCATTATGATTCATATATTTGTAAAAAATATTTATTATCATTTTAACCATGCCCCAATTTCCTTATCATGAACTAAATTCAATTGAGTATTATAATATATATATGTTAAAAATAATTTAAATACCTTATATATTTGATGTTTATTATTTAAATTTTTTTTTTCACATGCGATAATATAGTAGCACAAAAAAAATTAGTCTATCTATGTTATAATCATTAAAATTGATATTATTGATGATCACCACTTTCACTACAAGCCATCTTTCTAGTATATCTATATATACTATTTCAGCTAGTTTATTGTTGTCATGTACATCCCAGGTGTTTTTATTCCATTTTTATTACTTGAAAAAAAGAAAAAAAATCTTCACTAACTCATCTTACCCCATGTTTATATCATTGTATTATATTTCATGCATTCATATCCACGTACTTTTAAATATATTTACCACATATTTATAAATAGTAAATATTATTAATTTTTCATATTCTATCACAAAAACTAAAAATATCAATATATACTTCCTTATATACAACAGTGTTAAATATTTTTCACTTTAAAATTCAATACATATTTTCCTGAGATTTTCCCTATTGGTTATTCTAGGATTACTTTGGGTAGCTTATAATATGTCAACATACTATTATAATGATCCCCACCAAACTATTTCATGAATGATTCCATTTGATCATTCTATTACCCATAGTCACATCCTTCAAGAAATTGTGAATATTTAGGTATCAAAACATCATATCCCTTAACAACATAAATTTTAGGGAAATATTTTAATTAATTTAACTATTGTATCCAGAAAATTCAATATATAAAAAATTGTAAAAGATCTATAGATTCTTTAATAAAGACGTTCTCTTTAATACCAAATTTTTTGTATTATATTAAAATATTAAAATATTAAAATTATTCATTAAAAAACCAAGGCTATGATAAAAATTAATTTTTATCATATTAAAATAATTTTATTTGATAACTAATCAGAGAACTTCCATTGAAACCAAATGATGGATCGATATTTATGTACAAAATTACTAATGGGGTGGGATTAAAAATACAAAAAATTAATAATATAAATATTCTATAAGATTATATGATTGAGTAAATAAATAGTATGTAAAATGTTCAATATATATGGTAGAGTACATAAAATAATCAAAATTGTATTTTTATAGTTATCCATATCTCTACAGTCCAATTCCACTTTTGAATCTTATATAAATTGGAAAACGATTTGTACCGAAAATGAAAAATCACATTTAAAATTTTACTAATGTTTTCATTGACTATACCTCTCACAATACCAAGAGTCACAAACATAACTTTTTATAGGTGTCATAAACATGAAAAAATTTACATTGAACAGGAGTCAAAACATAAAGACCTAATTTTTTCGAGATTTAGAACCCATTAAAATTACTTTTGATTGGTAGAATACCAAATTTCTGAAATTCATTAGGTTTTGAAAATCATAAACCTACAGACATAATTATAAACAAATGAAATTAAAAAAAACCAATGAAAACCAAAATCATATCAATAAAAAAAGGAGATAATGAGAATGAACCATGATGTTTCTTTATGAACATTTATCAATTTATTAGTATATATTCATATGGAAATATTCCATCATTTTCAAATGAACAGATCAATTTTTGTGGATGTACTCAATCGGGCACTGATAAAAATATACCGTTATAGAAAAAATTTTATTTAGTTGACATTATATTATTATCATTGAGTTTGTTAAAATATATTAATCAAGAATCATTAATTACTAGATCATCAAGATTTACAAGGAGTTCTTAATTAACCAATCATTGGATGCCACCAGTTAGAGAAAAAAATACATTGAATAATATTGTTACATTTATTTTTTATTATAATTATCATGAGTAGAGTTTTATGAATTTATTATTTCTATATGAAACTCACTAAAACAAATTCTTATATATTTATTCTAAAAAAATTGGATTATTCATCCATTTTGAAAGATAAATTTCATTATCATTGTCTTATAATAAATCATTAATTCATAAACTCAATAAAATATTATAACAATAAACATGAAAATTATTACCTTCTTAAAAGTTTATAATTTAATTTTTTTTATAAGAAATTTTATCGTATTTAATTAATTTTACAATAACTATAGTAATTAAAATGTTGTAAATAAACTTGATGTTATTCACTATATAAAAATATATAAAAATATCTTATAGAATAATATATTGTTACTCATTAGTTCTCAAAATATTTCGATGACAGTTTCCAAACTAAATATTTTAAACATAGTTGATTTATTATATATTTATTTTTAAAAAATAAAATGATTAATATTAAATTTAATACACAAGGTGATGATAAATGTATCGAATTAGTTAATAAACTATATAATGTGTATATATATATTTTTTTTCAAAATAATAACAATAAATGAACCATGTATGAGGCATAATCCTAGTAGTTGGAATACATACCACGCATGCACAATAGTTATACTAACCATTTGGATAAAAATTAATTCCATAGCTATTTGGACCATGTTTCCAAATTTGTTATGCGATCACTTTTGAATGAAACTACGTGGTTAAAATAAAATAATACTTCCATTTTTTACTCAAAATAATACTTATTAATTACAAAATATTAATTCTTCATAATTTTAAAAATTACCTAATGTGGTATATTGAAAAATTAATTTCTTCATTGTAGGTATACCCTTATATAATATGAAATAAAAACTACCACCCATACGTTCTCAAATAAAATCTCAAGAATGGTAGCTCATAGTAACATTCATTGATTTTTGGAGTGTAAAAAAATCATGGATGCTTAAAAAATTGCTTCAAAATAACGTAATATCCTCTCCATATTTGGTTAGTCCATGGCTTCATGTTATCCCTTATTATAAGATATTTAAAATAAACTTATTATAGGTTTAATAATACAATATATATAGGTAAATTTACTCCAGATAACTATGAACATTCATGATGCCAAATAAAAACGTTCGGATGATGCTAAAAAATTGGTTGTCGCCTGCTTGATTTGTGTGGATGTTGAATGGGGATGAATGTCTGTGTCGTGTGTGAATTAATGTTGTTATCAACACAAAAGTGTTGGTCAATGAAGAATGTATGATTCCAACATGAATTTGTGTTGATGCTCATGTATATTTTTTCAAGATGGGTAGATTAACATAAAAAGGAAAGAAATGCTAAGCTTTTATGATGGTAGTGTCATGATGTAGGTCAAATCTGAAGGTTCTACCATAGATATAAGGCCCCAGCCTTAAACCTTACTTAATCATGAATTAAATGAATAATTCATATATAGGATCTTTTCAGGTTTAGAGTTTTAGAGAATTAGATCATAACTATTACATGTCAAAAGATTACATATTAGACACTTCTACTAAGTTTCAATGAAATAATAAAAAAAATCTTAAAACGAAACATGTCTAGTTCCCTTTTTTAGATAGCAGGTCTTTCCTTGAACCCATCCTTGACCCTATTCATATTTAAGTCCTGTGGAAAACATTTCAAAAACAGGGGATGAGCATAAAAGCCCAATAAATGATACACAAAGAAGGAAAACTGTTAGTTTTTTCAAAACAATAGGTAAACCATGAATACTTTACCAAAGTAATACTTTTCACCTTTATGAAGTAGTAAAAACTATTCATGGAATAAAAGACCATTACATACCATTTTGTAACCAAAATATTACCATATAAACCATATAAAAAACACATAACATATAAAGGTATCTTGGGACATAAACATACTTAAATGGAATAACCATACGGTTGACTTCCACAGATACTTAATGGAATATCCATACGACCAACTTACATACCCAATGCATTAGAGGTTATAATGTAACCACCCATCCTGGTATTCACGGCACCACCCGTCATATGGTTTATCACGTAACCACCTGTAAAATGTCCAAGTACCATCATTACACATAAAATATTGAAAATATAAATATTTTAATAACAACATCTCATTTTCAATCACAATAAGTAATTCCAAGATATTGAATTAATCAATCCATTTTCAAAAACAATTTAAAAGAGATTTTTGAATCAAATTGTCCCATAACACTTTGAAGATTTTAATGGAATTATAATTTTAAAACATTAATGTCCATATAAATAAATACTGAAAACCATTTTGAAAACATGGACATTAAAGATAATGATTTTGAATAATCGATATTTAAAACATTTAAAAAGAAATTTTTTGTTAAAGAGTTTTTAACAAAATGGGAGACAGTTTAATACAAATAATTGCAGAATAAAATTTAATCTGAGCTTTATAATATCATGAGAATAAATGGATTCATGATATAATATGTCAAAGGACAGTATACACACCATATAAGAGTGAATTGGTGCATAATAACAATGAAGTCTCAATGGAAATGGAAATTGAGATGAAATCCAATATAAGATGGTATCATTAAATTAAGGATAAATCGTTCACATAATTATGTGTGAGAAATATAAATACACCCAATATAAGTGGATATTAAGTGTGAAACAATCAGAGTTCATTCACACATAATCATGGAAAAACAAAACCAATGACATAGGTATTTAACTCAATGAAATGAGATTGGGTTATTATTTCCCATACAAGTTCGTAAGAATTTATCAATGAGATCATTATGTGTGGAAATAGTATATCTAAACCAAGGTTTGTGGAAATTACAACATAGAGATTCCACACATAATCTTGGCATAATAAAATCAAGAATTATAGGTTTAACCCAAAGAATTGAAAGTGGGTTGAGAAGTTCCCTTATAGAAATCTGACAGCCTAACGACGTCACATTAAAATTCAGAAAATGAGTTGATGAGAGAGAAAATGGTATCTCATCACTTGGACATAAAATTTAAATAAATAAGGATATATAAGAAAATATCCCAACATAATAGTATGTGAATTAAGTGACATAACAAAAGAAGTCTTTTAAAAAAAGGAGGGTGAAAGGTCCCCTTACCGAGTTAGGTAACTTTCGAAACGTACACCCCATGGAAGAAGCGTCATACAATGAAGATGTAAATACCCATAAATAAAATTATATTACACAAAGAGTATAATAATGGTCATTAAATACACCACTCAAAGTAAATAGTGGCAAATGTACCATAAATTTCACAGGAATAAATGTTAGATGAAAAATACCTTATGAAAACTCGGCAGCCTAACGGTGCCACATAAAACTTCCGAAAATGGATTTATGAGATCAAATAGGGTCTCTCATAATATGAACATAAAAAGTAAAGTATGAGGAATATAAAAAAACATCCCCAAACATAAGAAATATGAGATTAAAAGAAATGACATAAAAGAGAGTACTCAAAAAGAAAGAGAGAGGTTGGATCCCTTACGAAAATTCGACAACCTAACGGAGCCAATCAAAACATCTAAAATGGATTGATGAGAGTAAATAGGGTCTCTCATCATATGAACAAAAAAATTACAGTAAGAGTAATATAAAAGAACATATCAATCATAATAAATATGAGCTTAAAAGGAATGACATAAAAGAGTGTACTTTAAAAGGAAGAGAGGGGTAGGATCCCTTACCTGGTGTCCGACCTGAATAGATCATTCTTTAATATCCTGAATAATAAAATTTGGTCAATTTATAATTTATTAAGGACATCCATTAAATATTATTATTCATTTCATATCGCATATTATAATGTTACAATAATTGGTTAATAAAGTGAGTTCATATCAGACGTTTTTGTCGATGTTCGGTACATGAGAAAAAATTGAACTTGTTGGAAAAGAATTTTCCATGTAGTTATAGGTACATCATATACAAACTAGTATTTATGTTTTAATTAAAATATATATCCATTATATATTCATTTTATACTATTACATAGCATTTGGAAAAAAAATTAAAAGTACCGTTCATGGAGACGGTAGGCCATATGTACGCATGAACGCTACATTCATTTTTTCATATTAATGGAATTAAAACAAAATGATATATATATATATATATATTATAATTGCAGAATTATATATATCATTTATATGTAATATATTACATATATATCCATTATATATATGTTCTTATAATAGTAAATAACATTTGGATATAAGAAATGAAATGTACCATTCATGGAGACGGTAAGTCGTACGTACGCATGAACGCTACTTTCATTTCATTTTCTTTGTATTAAATGGAATGAAATAATAATTATATATAGGTATATTATAATTCCATTAGTATATCATATGTAATACCATTAATTCCATCCTTTATATGTCCCACATATGGCATTAACAAATTAAATAACTTTGAGGGGGCAGTAGTCTGCACTTCCTAAAATAAAGATATCGCGTTTACCCATAATGGAAACCATAAAGGTATGCCATAAATGAATAATAAAAAAGCTTAAGGAAAACATAAACATATTATATATCATATATAAATATAGTGACATCTTAATGACCACCTATGAAAGTGTTAAAAGAATATTGAGCAGTCATCGTTTCGTGAGGCAGCAATTCGCCATCCATAGAAACAGTATGTTCGTTAAACATTAGATGATATTGTGTGAAATTTTAGCTCGAATACTTCTTATAAAAACATCATAGAATATTTAAGATACTGTTGTTGTTACAGACAAAAGTAATAAAAAGAGTTTAGGGGTTTGGAGAACAAAATAATACAAAAGAAGACAAGGGAATACATTACCTTTAAATCGGATAACTCTCTTTGATTTGAGCTCAAAGGCTTCCTAGAAAAGGATTCTGCCAAAATTGAGGCTTCAATGTTGAAGAGAAGGATGTGGAGAGTGGAAATGGGCAGGGGCTTGCCACGCCAAAGGCTTGAGAGGTGTGTGTAAGGTGGTAGAGGTGGGGGCCTTTTATAAGAGGAGTGGAGGGGTACTCTTGGAAAGTTATAAAATATTACTTTATTATAAATTTATTTGCAGGTTTAAAAGGTCCCAAAAAGATATATTTTGAGGATAAGGTGATAAGGTTTCAAAATCCACCCATCCAATTGGTTTTTGACAAGTTTAAGACTTATATTTCACCATATCATCTCATTTTATATAAATCGTTCATTTATGAGGTAATCACTGCATCATCACAGTGTCATAAATTAATTAATTAATTTAATGTCTAAAAATTAAAAAAAATATCATGATGTAGGAAATCGGTTTAGATCTATAATGAATATTTATAGTCAAAAATATGACTTGTATGACCCCATTTAAAAATTTTTTTAATAAAACAACTCATGTTTGTGACATTTTTATTTTAACTTTAAATAAAAATTTATTTATGTCACTTTCATACCAAAGTGGCTCCATGGGGTCCCCAAGTTGACCCATGGATTGTATTGGTCTTCCATGACACATCCAATGAGGGTAGGACATGTTTCTAGATCATTTCATATTATTAAAACATTATTTTTACCTTAAATTACACTAATTACCTTTATTCGCGATTAATAAAACATTTAAGTTACTATTCACCAAAAATTATTTTAATCTCATTTAACCAAATTTTACTTCATAATGACAACCATGTATGTTGTATTTTTGAAAATCAAATCACAGAAGTGGCAAAGTTTCATTGAAACGAAAAATCAGTTTCTTTAACTACCACTTAGTGGTTTCAATATTCATCTAAAATTGAGGTTTTTCAGAAAAATACCAAAAATTCCCCCTAAGATATATTTGATATTCTGAATTAAAAAATGATGTCTATTTTACAAAATTCAAAACATATAAGTTATATTAATTAATTTAATAATTAATTCCCGTTGTCAGAGCAAATAGCGTGTTTTTATGAAACAATAAGTATCAAAAGATTGACACTAGTTTAAGCCCAATTTCAAGATGAAATTAATTCCAACGACCACTATTGGATTAAATGGTAAAAATATATTCTAATTTCACTTTAAAACCAATTAAAAACATAATATAATAATATAAATAAATTAGATTAAAAAGAGGTTATGAATTAAAAAACAACATTTTTCACTATTCATTAAAAAATGAACTTTATCGGCAAAATACCAAAAATTTACACAAATTAAATTTTGATGTCCCGATTCTAAAGAAGAATTTTATTTTTTTCAAATATAACACATAAAAATGTCAAAAAGTGTATTTAAAATAGGTTCGTTATCAAAAGGTGGTTAATCGACCTTTTAAAGAATATTAGAATGTTTACTCTTAAAATTGGATTCATTCGAATTTTTAATCCTCTAACATTTATTGTAAAAAGTTAAAATATTTGACAAACATATAAAATCATTTTGTATTTAGTTCTTTTCATTCCCTCCATTACAACGGCTATGCGTTAACTACAATTTAAAATAATATTATTTTATTATTAGAGTGCAACGTAAGATTCCCAAGAAACTCGTTGTTGCGTATTGGGTACGCCATCGAGCATAGCGTCCCCTTTAAAGTTATATTAATATTTTATTCACAAATATGGATAATGGTGAAAATGTCATATTCTTTATTTACCTAGGGTGTTACAACATAAAACTGATATGTCGAGCTACTATAGAGCTATTGGTGGGCAAGATTACTTCATCTGAGAGAGTAAACTAGTTTTATAGGAGAATAAGCTCCACATTTTTAATTTTATATATTTATAAATATAAATATAATTATATATATTTTTGTGTTTCTTAAGATGAATAAATAAGATATAATATATATATATATAGTTACAAATATAAAGATATATATAACTAATGATACAATATATAAAATATGTATTTTAACAGTTCAATTAATAAAAAATAATGAGATGAAATTTAGAAAGGTTCATGAGTAAATAAAATTATTATCATATATGTTAATGAAATAAAACACTGACATGATAAAAATTAATATAAAATAATTTCTACATCATATATATATAGATATATTAATTAAAAATAATAACATCTTTGGTTAATGTTTTTAAAAAAATTAATTCAAATATAAAAATTTAAATTATAATGAAAAATAGGTCTAGAAAATATAAATATTTTGATATTTTTAAATTAAAAATAATTAAACATTAATTATATAAGTATAAATATTAATAAAAATAAGAAATATCAATAAATGGATATTTATTAAATGTTTTTAAATATTGATATATAAAAATATTATTTAAATTAAAGGATTTATAAGTTATCAAAAAAATGAAATTATAGAATGAATAAATTAAGGGAATAAATTTGAGATGTTTTCCATTTTTTATTCCCTTAATTTTGAAGATATATTTCATGTTAATGGGTCCCAAATTCTTCTTTACCATTAATTTTACAATCATTCCTATTATATTTTTGATCAATATGAATTGTAGTTTAGTTTCATTTTTATAAAATATATATTATCTTATCATGGATATTACTAAATTCCCCTAATTATATTACCTTCATAAGATGTTATAGTATTCAAATAGTCTCACTTCCATAATACTATTTAATGTTCTTAATTATAAATAGTACTTGGGTTATTAGAAATGAATTCCCTAAATAGATAAAAAATGTGAATTATGTATGACTAATAGTTTCACGTATGCTTAATAAGATCGAAAATGGTTGTATGAGTATTGAATGGACCCTAACTCAGGGTATCACTATTGTGCCTGACATCACACCTTGTTTGACACTCCCTATGGATATGATTTTTATTACTCATATTATCATTACAACCCATACCAAAGGATAATTTCCAATTCATATCCCTACAACATTAAATTAACCATAACTAAATCATTTTTATCTTTTCTTTGATATGAGTTATTTTAGTTACATGGTGTATATCCAATTTTTTCAATGTTTATTATAGTATATTATATAAGATAACCATATTATTCAATTGAATTCGGATATATAGAAGTTTAAAGTCTCCACATTCCTATATGGGATAGTATATATTAGAAAGACATGGTTTAACTATTAGGATTCATAGAATAAATATAATATATATTTTTTATACAGTCTCTTCATATGAATGATTCATTGGAACAGTTATGTGAGAAGTAGGACCTAAAATAGCATAGCCCCTCGATGTGTTGGTATGCAAATTGAGAATAATTATACTGGGAATTTTTTATAATGCATAAATCGTTATATAGGATATATCATCAAAATAATGAGATGGAAAATTTGATATGTTTTCCATTTTGTATTCCCTTAATTTATGATTAGTTATAGATATCCATGTATTATTTGTTATTATCTTATCCATGGACATATTACATTTAATTATAAAATGAATAAATTTTTTCATATTGATATAGAATATCATACTTATTTTATAATTTCATCCTTTACCATTGACTTGTTGAGAATAATATAAGCTCAATACTATGAATTTTTCCCATTTAAATGAGAAAATAATTAGATAGATATGTGTGTCCTTGTAATTTGAAAGGGAAATAATAATTTTTTATCATATTCAAATGATATGTACTTAATTTCTGATGAAATATATAATTTTTATTATTATTTCCACATACTAATAAACATTGTATCCCATATAATGGTATCCATGTATAAATTAACAATATTAAAAAATATGATCTACCCCAAGGGTATTATATTTATTGTTTTACATGAGTAGAAGTTAATTGACCACATTATAGTTTTATATCTTAATTTTGATGAGTACTAATACTGAAAAATGATTAAAAACTTATATATTACCTCCTAAATTTTTACTGGAATTAAGGAAAGAAATATATATTCTTTTAACTATAAGGTTATACAGGAAAACATATATTATGAGGACATTAGAATTACTTATCCTCTTGAATCAAATGAGGATCAGTATTTACAATGTCAAGTGCTGAACCCTTTAACTATGCATTATATTTTTATGAGGCCCTCAAAAAACATTGAGAATATATGTATATCATAGTTTGAATAAAATGTAATGAAATAATGTGTTTTCATGTTTCTGGATTTGAATGATGAGGGACATAATGGGATTTGACAACTAGAGATCCACTTATCATCAAGATAAGGTCATGAAATAGTGGTATACATCTCCTTTTGTGTAAATATATATTCTATAGTGGTCGTGTGATGATGAGATTATAATTTTATTGATGGAGTTACCAGGGAAACCACATGCTCCGAATAAAATATGGACAATAATGTAAATGTTGACAATAGTTGATCGTTTCCTATTGATATGGTTTAATTTATCTATTAATTATATATGAATGATGTAGATCCAAAAGATAATGTGTTTAGATTGAGTAACATTGTTAATTAACCCATATAGGGATGCTTGATTTACATTATGCTCTAGAGAGTTTTAGTGAAGGATCATAATACATAGGTGCATATGAATACTTCTGATCAGCCATTGATGAGTTTGTAGTATAAGTGTATTATATTGATGTCAGAGTATGTGTTGATATTTAGTTTCCTAGAAATTTAATGTTTTTAAGAGAACCACTTTTTACATTTGGTGTTTTCAAAAAATAATATGTTTTATGAATGAATTTAGATGTCTTTATTTTAGTAATAATATAGTAGGAAATGTCATTTATCATTATGATGTCTATGAGATTGAGATTTTATAGATATTTGAAGAAGTCTCGTATAAGAGGTGTAACACCAATCCCCTACTTCATTGGCTTGAGGTGTCAGTGAGGGTTTCTTGGCCTTAATTGATGTTTCTAAGGGGAGAATGGCCTGCAATAAATGCCCATGTATTTGAGAACATATTAGAGAATGATTCTCCCTTAAGAAAAAACTAGCCAAACCACCCATTAACAGCCACAATATGATGCTCGTCAATAAAAAATTCAATATTGTATTTCAAAAATACAACAAAGTTGTTCCACAATAAAACCCAAAACCAATACAACCCGAAATGATATCAGAGTACTATGTTGAAGACTAAAAAAGATTGCCAAAATAAACCAAAACACACTCCACGACTCCAACACAAGAACCATGCTCTAAGAACCACCTTATCTCCCAAGAATCACCATGAACCACTAGCAATGAGATGAATTACATTGACCTATATCTCGGAATACAACATCTACAAAAGAACCAATGTGACAAAGTAGGGGGTGAGTACTAATACTCAGTAGGTTTTCCCCAAATGACTTCCCTACACATGCCACTAGAATAAAACTGTTAGCACATTTATATAAAGCAGTTTATATAAAATAATCACAAGTGAAACTAATAACATTAGCCAAACATAATCTTACCAAGAGACCCCACCCAAACCAAACACCCAAAGAAAATAAAAACTATAATTTCATAAGCCATCTCACTATTTTTTATATTAGCACAACAATTTCCATCTTGAAAAGATACACACAACATAGAAACCATAATGGTGGGACTTCTCCGCATCCCGTTCAGCCCATTTTCAGCTAGCGGTGATTCCCAACCACTATCTAATATGGTGGTTCATCTGACCACTATCCATCACCTTTTATAGTGATACTTCCCTCACACTTTCACAAAAACATTCAACAATCCATAACTAAACATAACACCACAAGGCCACAAAAATATGCAATTACAGATTTCCATCACAAGTCAATCAACTTCAATAAATGACCAATTTATTTAAATCGTTAATTTATCATTTTCCATGTCAAATCCATGATTCAATAAAACAAATTCATTATGGAAATCCCATACCATAATCCTTTTCCTTATACAAAGCCTAGAAAAATTTAAAATCTACATTTTAAATTTTAACAACAAGAACATTCAACAGTAAATCCCATTTTTCCCAAAAGAATCCATAAAACACCCCAAAGGGATTTCCATCCAATTTATCACCTCAAAACGACAATGAATTTCATGAAAAAAAAATTAATTTTTACCAAGTTTCAAGTTCTAACAAAGTGGAGTCATGAGAGAAGCCACCTACCTTTAGGGTTCTGGCGAAATCTACCCACAAGAAACTGCACCCCAATCCGGGATAACACTTCAGGAAAACCTCTCTAGATCTCCTTCTCTATCATCCAAAATCCATAAAATCAATAGCCAAGGAAAATCCAACACTATATCTACCTGCAACAGATATAGATCCAGAAACCTGAGAGTGAAAGGTAGATGAAGATCTAGAAGAAACCACAAAGAAGCCAAGAGGAGAAACTTACCCAAAAGAAACAACCTTCAAAACACCATGAAACCAATTTAAATTGGTTCCAAAATGAGTGGTAGAGCACCTTCAACATCTAAAAACCCAAAATCCCGAGAGAGGATTTATTGGGAGAAGATTAGGAGTGAAATAGATCAAGCCCAATGGAGCTAGAATTTAAAAACCCTTCCTTTAAGTAGTCGCATGGTTAGTCTGCATGGTTTGACAAACTGTGCACTAACCATGCAAAACCATTATCTCGAGAGTAGGGGCCCACATGGTTTCCTCGCATGGTTTGGAAAACAGTGCATAGGCAGTGCTAAGCCTACTAACTTCCCCTGCACGGTTTCCTGGAGAACCTGCATGGTTTCCACAAACCGTGCTCAAATCGTGCTCCCTATGAAAAGCCTCCATTCTTGTTCAAAACCATTCCAATACTATCCCAACCTCTTCTCAACTAATCCCATGCACTTTAAACAAATAAAAAATGAATAAAAAGGCTAAATACCTCAAACCGGGGCTGATTCAATCTCCCCACTATTAGAATTTCCATCCTTGGAATGTTGTGGACCAACCCTTTTCCGAAAGAGTTTGAGCCATAGCTCAACCAACCCTTTATCCCTTTCCGAAGTATTCTATTAGATCTGGCCATGCGACCACAAAACCCAAACAAGACTGATGCTTTTACCCCACAACACTTTCTCTTGCCTATCCCCAACCAGCTCTAGTACGTGCACTAATGAAGAATCCAACTCTTGATAAAGATGATGTCATCGAATAACATGGCCCAAATCCAGATGATACTTTTTCAACTACTACACATGAAACACATTGTGCGCCGCACTGAACCTAGGTGGAAAAGACAAATGATAATCCACCTCACCAACCGACTCAAGAATATCAACAGGTCCAATATATATCATAGATAACTTTCCCTGCTTCCCAAAACAATGATGCCCCATACTATGAGAGATCCTCAAGAAATCATGATCACTCATGTCGAACGAAAATGGACATTGATGATGATCTACATATGATTTCTAAAGACTTTGAGCCATATCTATTCTCTTAATTATTAACTTGATCTTCTCTGTAGTCTCCTGGACAAGGCTAGGTCCAACCATCGAGGACTCACCCATTTCCACCCAGCATAGTGGAGAACGACACGACCACGCATTCAACGCATCAAATGGAGTCGTATATATGGATTCCTGATAACTGTTATTGTATGATAACTTAACCAATGACAAGTGATCCTCCCATGAGCCACCAAAATCCCTGAGACAAGACCACAATATATCCTCCAAAGTTTGTATCACCCTCTCGGATTTACCATCCTTCTGAGGGTGATACTCCGTACTCATGGTCAACATTGATCCAAGGGTTACTTGTAAGGATATCATGAAACAATATGTATACCTAGGAACTCTATCAGATACAATTGAAACTGGTACACCATTGCTCCTTACCATATCCCCGATATATATTTTGGACATATCCTCCACTGTATGAGATTCATGAATTGGAATGAAATAGGCCTACTTCGTTAGCCAATCCACAATCACCCAAATGGCATCAGGATTTCTGGCCATTCATGGGAGACATGTGACAAAATCCATCACTATTTTATCCCACTTCCAAATAGGGATTGGTAAAGAATTCCACATTACTGCTGGACCCAAATGCTTTCCCTTAACCTACTTTCTAGTCAAGCATCTCGAAACAAACTCATCCACTCTTATTTTCATACCAGCCCACCTGAACCACGCTATTAATGTTTTATACATTTTCTGAATTTAAAGATGAACAACCCACCTTGAATGATGATACTCCCTAAGAATATCCTTCGGACAAGCAACTGGTACAACCATATTATTCTGAAAACACAAAACTAAATCTCCATTCAGTTTCCAACCCTCAATGGTATCCCCACCATTGAGTTTTGACGCCATTATCACACACTCAGAATTAGGTATCTCTACCTCTTTAACCAGGTAACTATGTTAGGAATCAACCAAACAGTAATGATGAACACTCTATCACCCTAGTCCTCACATTACGGCTACATATCAACTATATTCGACATCAAATTCCATTGGTCTGATGCCTGTTTCACCACCAGAGCATATGATTTTTTACATAATTCATCTGCCACTAAATTTTCCTTAACAAGTTTGTACATCAAGTAAAAACCAAACATCTAGGGATATTTTATACATCTCCTTTGCCTCATGATCAAATCCCTTTTTGAGAAAATGTGCTTCAAGATCTTATGTTCATTAAATACCATGAATTTCTCACCAAAGAGATAATGATTCTACACTTTCAAAGAATTGACCACTACTACCAATTCCAAATATTGAGTTGGGTAGTTTTTCTCATGAACCCTCGACTATCGTGATCCATACACAACCACATGATTCCCTCGCTTGAGATCTCACCCCAACCCTGATCCTGATAATTCACAATACAAAACGTACCCTTTTCCTAGTTCTGGGAAAACCAAGATTGTTCCTGATGTAATGAGACCATTAGGCTCTTCAAAACACTACTGACACATTAAATTCCACTGAAATGGAACATTATTTCTTGTCAAGCTGTCATCGGTGAAGCCAAACGTGAAAAAAACATGAACAAAATATCGATAATACCCAGCTAGACCAAGGAAGCTCAGTATCTCAAAAACATTATTTAGATATTTCCATGAGATAATAGCCTCTATCTTTTTTGGATCCATTGAAACACCCATTTACAAAACCTGATGGACATGAAAGCAGACTTCCTATATCCAAATGTCACACATTGACAATTTTTCATACAATAAATAATCCCCCAAGATCACCAGCATTGTTTCAAAGTGCTGCTCATGCTCCACCCCTGTCTTTGATTAGACAAGAATATCATCTACAAACAACACAACAAATGAATCCAGATATCTCGGAAATATCTGATTCATCAATGCCATGAACATCGCGGGAACATTAGTTAGACCAAAGTGAATAACCACATATTCATAATGGTCATATCTACTTATGAAAGATAATTTAGAAATATCGTCCATCCTCACACGCAATTGATGATATTCCGACCTCAAGTCGATCTATTAGAACCACTGGGATCCCTTCAAATGGTCGAACAATTAATCAATTCGTGGAAATGGATATATTTTCTTTTTCATAACTTGGTTAAGTCTATTATAATCAACACAGAGCCTCAAAGTTCTATACGCCTTCTTCACAAACAACACTGGCGCTGACTGCAGAGAGGTACTAGGCCGGATTAACCCTTTGTTTTCTAACACTTCCAACTATAATTCTCATTCTTTAAATTCTGTTAGTTCCGTAAGATATTATGGAAGTGATATAGGACTGTTCCCCGGAAGGAGATCAATCATAATATCCAAATCTCTTACGGGAGTTAACCCAGAGAATTCTTCGAGAAAAACATTCATGAAATGATCCACCACTGCTAGAAGTACACTCTGCTCAACACCCTATACCAATTCCAACAACAACACCCCCAACTGATATGATAGCGTTCCCAATACTGGTGTCAGAAAACCCATTTCACCCTGAATTCATGCCTCCCTCCTCTAAAGAGTTTTTTAATGCCCTCATGTGTCGTAAAAACCGTTTTTTCTCACATTATAGTCGATGGGGGCCTTAAACCTGACCATCCAATCTATGCCTAGGATTACATCAGACCCATCCATTTCAATCACTGATAAATTCCACATTAGCTCAACCTCACCCACAACGATACAACATGCTCTATAAAAGAAGTCTTGACACTCTCTTTGTACCAGAGTAGTATAAAGTTTTAAAATTGATGGCATCATTTATACTATTAATCACAGAATATCAAACACTTGTGCAACAAAAAAAGAGTGAGAAGTACCCATATTAAAAAGCACTCGCATCAAGGTCGAATTTAAAATTCTAGTACCTCGCACTGTGCATGGACCCGACTGATCATCTACCACATCCTGCTCGGCTCTGAACAACGCCATAGTTTCCACACTCTAATCTTTATTTCCATGTTGAGGAGTTGTGGTGTATCAAGAATCACCATGAATATCATTTCTCTCTTAATGAGAGATATGTTGGTGTCCCCATCCTGTCCAAGCATACGACGTCTATGATCCCTGAGGAGTGTCACACGCACCCGACATTTGAGCATTCCTACCATAGCACTGAAGATGCCCCATCTTCTTGAAATTCTGTCATTCTCGAGGTTGTGTTTTACAGTCCCGCTTGATTTGTGTCGTAGATCCACACTAAAAACATCCTGTATTACTCAAGGGAATCAGAGGAATATTTACTGATCCTATCATCACATTATGTTCCATACTCCCACCCTGGGAATATGTTTCCCCACTCCTCTTGAAGTCAGTGTTGGATTTCCCACTATTCCCCATCGGTACCACCATTCTTCCTCTGCCTGGAGATCCCAACAGATCCTGCTCATCCACCGATGCTCGATTCACCATCATTGTGTAATCATTGATACACATCACTGCTATTTTTTAATGGACCACATGCCCTAACCCCACTTAGAAGAACCTTGCCTTCAAAGACATTATACCTTCCACCTCAGGTGAAAACCGCACAATGCTCATAAATGTAGCTGCATACTCCATCACTGACATATGCTCTTATTTTAGAATGAAGAAATCAATTGGGTGATGAATCCTAAATGTATGTGGGTAGAATTATTTATCAAAATATTCCTTAAAGGGTTCCCACATCATACCCTAGTATGTTCTCGCTTGGAATACAATCTAACACCACTTAAGAGCAAGACCCTCTATCTTTTACGTTGATATCTTTAATTTTAGCTATTCTGGCATCCCCATGAATTAGAAGGTTTAGTTCATTCTGGATAGCCACGCCTCTTCCATTTCTGGTTCTGAATCACCCCTAAAGACAGGTGGGTGGATCTTGATTTTGAAACTAATCCCCATAATCAACATGTTTTTCTCTTCATCTCTATTCACACATCCCACATCATGGAATGAAAGAATTTTGCTCATGACTAACTGCGGGTTCTCCTAGGGCTCAGGTGCAACCACGTTCTCAGGTACAAAAATTCTTTCCACCTTTCCACATTTTCAATGTTTCACCATTTTTGAACACCAAACCATTTTGAAAATACCAAATTTATTCACATTAAATTTTCACACATTTGAAAAACCATTTCCCAATTCATCCCATAAATCATTATGCCTAATAAAATATTCATCCTAGAGGGAAGTAATTTCAACCATATATTCCATGCACATCTCATTGACTACACCTAGGACAATGTGATTGCAAATTCCTATAAGTGTTTACAAAACACTTATGTACCCAACTCCCTCGTAACATGAAAGTAAGAATAAATGGGTTAGATTTGTACTTTTATGCTATAAATTTTGTGTTATGACCTTTTTATTCCTTACTACCATCCTGACTCATAGAATATACCACAACGATTGTCAAATCCAAATCCGAGAATCAACTCCAAAGGACTGAACATGCTGATTCCACTTGTAACACCCCGCCCCTACCTCATGGTATTGAGGAGGCAGTGAGGGTAAAATAGCCTTAAGCTACATTATCTAGGTGAAAAAGGCTGGCAATAAATGATGAAGGCTTCGAGAATAAATTTGGGAACAATTTTCCATTAAGAAAAAACCAACTAACCCATCCGCTAACAGCCACTATATGATGCATGTCAATAAAAAATTCAAGTATGTATTCTCAAAAGATAACCAAGTTGTTCTACAATACAATCCAAAACCAAAACAATCTAACACAATACAGATCACTACATGGATGACTAAACAAGAAAACAAAAATAAACCAAGACACACTCTGCGACTCCACCCCAAGCTCTATGCTCAAAGAACCACCACATATCCCAAGAATCACTATGAACCACTAGCAATGAGATGCCTTACCTTTACATGTATCCTGTAATACGACATCTACAAAATCACAGAAGTGCCAATGATGGGGGTGAGTAATAATATTCAGTAGGTTTTATCCAAATGACTTCCCTACAAGCACCACTAGGATAAATCTGTTTTCACATTTATATAAAGAAGTTTATATAAAATAATTACAAGTGAAACCAAAACCATATGCCAAACATAATCTTACCAAGCCACCTCAACCAAACCAAACACCCTATGGAAAGCCAAAAAATCATTCCATGATCCACCTCACCATTTAACACTAGCCCAAAAATTTCCATCTAGAAATGAAACACGCAACAAATATACCATAACAGTGGGACTTCCTCCCATCCCGTTCACCCCATTTTCAGCTAGCGGTGCTTCCTGACCACTATCTGATATGGTGGTTCTTCCGACCACAATCCATCACATTTTATAGCAACACATCCCAACCATATTCACACAACATTTCAACAAGACATAACTAAACATAACACACCGAGGCCAACAAAATATGCAATTACCCATTTCCATCACAAGTCAATCCACTTCAATAAATCAACCATTTATTGAAATCACTCATTTATCATTTTTCATGTCAAAACCACGATTAAATAAAACATATTATTTATGGAAATCCATTTCCATAAACCATTTTCATAACCCAAGCCTTTCAAAAAAATTAAAATCAAAATTTTAAAATTTAAATACAAGAACATTCAACAGTAAAATCCCTTTTTCCAAAAAGAATCCAAAAAACATACCCATAGGGATTTCAAACTAATTTCTCACCTCAAAACCACAATTAATTTCAAGAAAAACAAATAAGGTGTAACTAAGCTTCAAGTTCTAACAATGTGGTGTTGAGAGAGAAGCCACCTACCTTTAGGGTTCTGGTGAAATCAACCCACAAGAAACTGCACACAAATCTGGGAAAATGCTTCATGAAAACCACTCAAGATCTCCATACATATCTTCCACAAGCCATAAAATAAACACCCAAGGTAACCCCAACACTATATCTACATGAAACATGTGTAGATATAGAAAATAGGGAGAGAGAGATAGATAGATGAAGATCTAGAGGAAAGGACAAGGAAACCAAGAGGAGCGACTTACCTGGGAGAAACTACCTTCAAAACACCAATAATCCCCATTGAATCACTTCAAAAAACGAGTGGGAGAGCACCTTAAACCTATGAGAACCCAAAATCACAAGAGAGGCTCTAGTGAGAGAAGATTAGGAGTGAAAAATAGATCAATCTCGAAGGTTCCCAAATTTAAAAAAAGCCTTCCATCAAGTGGTTGCATTGTTAGTCTATACGGTTTGACAAACAATGCGCTAACCATGCATACACAACTATGTTGAGAGGAGGGGTCTAACCGGTTTCCTCTTACAGTTTATCAAACTGTGCTCAGGCCATGCAAAGCCTACTACCTCCCCAAACACAGTTTCCTACATTACCCTCACGGTTTCCCCTAATCATGCTCAAATTGTGCTCCTTAAGAAAAGCCTCCACACATATTCAAAACCATTCAGAACTCTCACAACCTCTTCTCAACTCATCCTATGCACATTAAACATATAAAAAAAATAATAAGGCTACATACCTCAAACTATGGGGTGCTACTTTCCCCCCACTATTGGACATTCCATCCTCGTAAAGTAGTTAACTTACCATTTATTAAAAGATCTTAGGTCATTGCTCGACCATCCCTTTCTCCCATTCCCATGTCTCGTCTTAGATCTGACCATGCTACCAAAAATCCCAAACCATAATGATGATTTTACCCTGAAAGGCTTTCTCTTTCCTATCCACCACTAGCATTGGCACGTGCACCAATGCGACATCCTACTCTAGCTCAATATGATCCCATTGAATAACTTGGCCAGGATCCAGTTGATACTTTTTCTACTGCGACACATAAAACACATTGTCCACAACACTTAACCTAGTTGAAAAAACCAAATGATAAGCCACCTCACCATCCGACTCAAGAATCTCAAAAGGTCCAATATACCTCATATATTACTTTCCCTACTTGCCAAACCGACAATGTCCCATCCTAGGAGAGATCCTCAAGAAATCATGATCACTCCCATCAAACGACAATGGATGTCGATGATGATCTGTATATGATTTCTGATGACTCTGAGCTATCTCCATTCTCTTCATTATTAACATAATCTTCTCCATAGTCTCCTAGAAAAGGCTCAGTCTAACCACTGAGGACTCACCCATTTCCACCAATCATAGTGGAGAAAGATAGGACCACTCATACAATGCTTCAAAAGGAGCCATATGTATGGATGCCTAATAACTGTTATTGTATGAGAACTCAAAAAATTACAAGTACTCCTCCCACGAGCCACCAAAATCCATGACACATTCTAGGAATATATCTTCTAATTTTTTTATCATCCTCTCGGATTTACCATCTGTATGAAGGTGATATGTCGTACTCATGGTCAACATAGTTCCAAGGGTTTGCTATATGGATATCCAGAAATGATATGTAAACTTCATATCTCTATTAGATATGATCGAAACCGGAACACCATGCCTCTTTACCACCTCCTGAAATATGATTTTGTATAGATCCTCCACCGTATTAGATTCATGGATTTGATTAAAATGGGCTGACTTAGTTAGCCAATCCACTATCACCCAAATGGAATTGTGCGTTCTGACTATTCTTGGGGGACCAATGAAAAAATCCATCACTATTTTCTCCCACTTCCAAAAAGGGACTAGTAAAGATGGAAATATTAATGTTGGACTCTATTGATTTGCCTTAACTTGATGGCATGTCAAGCATCTCCAAACAAACTCAACCACTCTTCTTTTTAAACCAACCCACCAGAACTGTGCTTCCAGCTCTTTATATATTTTCTAAATCCCAAGATGAACATCCCACCAAGAATGATGATACTCCCTAAGAAGATATTCTTGAAATGCAATGGGTACCACCATCCGATTTCGAAAACACAAAACTGAATCTCCATTCAGTTTCCAACCCTCAATGGTCTTCCATCAATTGAGGTTCGACCTCATTGTCACACACTCGGAACCAGATATCGGTGCCTCTTTAACAAGGACAAAGACGTTATGAATCAAAAAAACCGGAAAAAAGACCTCTCTATTGCCCAGGTCCTCACATTCCAACCTCAAGTCACCTATAACCGACATCAATTGCCACTACATTGATGCCTATTTCACCACCTGAGCATGTTATTTTCTACTTAATGCATCTGCCACTGAATTTCCCTTACCTAGTGTGTACATAAAGTCAAAATATAACATATGGTGAAATTCCATCCATCTCCTTTCCCTCATGATCAAATACCTTTGTGATAAAATGTGCTTCAAGATCTTATGATCTATAAATACCATGAATTTCTCACTAAAGAGATAATGACGCCACACTTTGAAGGCATGGAACACTGCTGCAAATTCTAAATCATCAGTTGGGTAGTTCTTCCCATGCACCCTCTACTGTCATGATACATACACAACCACTTGATTTCCTTTGATGAGAACACACCCCAACACTGATCTTGATGCATCACAATACACCATGTACCCTTTTCCTGGTTCGGGAAAAATGAAGATTGGTATTGTTGTAAGGAGACCCTTTATCTCTTCGAAACACTGCTATCACTATTCATTCCACTGGGTGGGAACATTATTTCTTATCAAAGCTATCATCAGTGATTCCAAATGTAAAAAATAATGAGAAAAATGTTGATAATACCAAGCTAGTACAAGGAAGCTCTGTATCTCAAAAATATTCTTTGGCAGTTTCCATAAGATAACAGCCTCTATCTTTTCCAGATCCATTGAAACACCCCTATTTGAAACCACACGGCCTAGAAAGTAAACTTCCTATATCTAAAAGTTACACATTGACAATTTGGAATACACCTGATGATCTGTCAAGATCCCAATCACTGTCACCATGTGTTGCTCAGGCTCCACCCTTGTCATTGAATATACCATAATTTCATCTACAAACACCACCACAAATGAATCCAAATATCTTTGAAATATCTGATTCATCATTTCTTGGAACACCACTGGCTCATTCAATAGGCCAATGGGCATAACCACATATTCATAATGGTCATATCTTCTTCTGGAAGATGTTTTAGGAATATCCTCTTTCATCACTCGCAATTGATGACATCCTGACCAAAGTTCCATCATGGAAGACCATTGGGCTCCCCTCAACTGGTCAAACAAATCATAAATTCGTGTAAGTGGAAATCTGTTATTTATCATAACTTGGTTAATTCTACGATAATTAACAATGATTATCAAAGTTCCATCCACCTTTTTCACAAACAACACCGGCGTCTACCACAGAGACATGCTAGACTGGATAAACACTTTGTTTTCTATCTCTGCCAACCGGAATTTCAATTCCCACAACTTAGCTGGTGGCATCTGATAAGACGGAAGTGAGAAAGGACTGGCACCTGGAAAAAGATCAATCGTAAACTCTACTTATCATAAATAAGGTAACCGAGAGAATTCTTCTGGAAAAACATCCATGAACTGATCCATCACTATTGGAAGAACACGATTCTCAACACCCTCTACTTATTCCCACAACAACCCCTCCAACTAAAAAGATAATGTGCCCACTACTGGTGCCAACAAACCCATTGTACCTTGACATTCATGCCACTCTCCTATAATGAGTTTTCTAAAACCATCATGTGTCATAAAAACCAATGTTCGTGCATTATAGTCGATTGGGGACATAAATGGGACCAACTGGTCCACTACCATTATTACATCATACCCTTCCATCTCAAGCACTACGAAATTCAACATTAGCTCAACCTCACCCACAGAGATACAACATGATCTACACAAGAAGGATCGACACTCTCTTCGACCCAGATTAGTATGAAGTTTTAAAAACAAAGGAATCATTTCTACCCTTAAACCCAACATTTCAACCACACATGCATCGATAAAAGAGTGTGAAGCACCAGTATCAAACAGCACTTGCATCAAGGTAAAATTTAACATAATAGTACCCCAAACTATGGATGGTCCCGACTAATCATCCACGACATCTTGGTCGGCACCGAACAATGTCTTGGTTTCCACACTCTTCACTTTATTTCCCAGTTGAGGAGTTGTGGGGTTCCGAGAATCACCATGACTGACATTGCTCTGTTGACTAGAGGTATGCCGCTGTCCCTGTCTCATCCAAGCATATGACGTCTGCAATCCCTGAAGAGTGTCACGTGCACTCTACCTTGGAGTATTCCTACAATATCACTGAATATGACACATCTAATTGAAATTGTGACATGATCAGGGTTGTGTCGTACAGTCCCTCTTGATGTGTGACGTAGAGCCACACTGAAAACATCTTGGTTTTCTATGGGGATTTATATGAAGATTTACCAATCCTGTCGTCAGATTATGTGCCATACTCTCGTCATGGGAATAAGTGTCTGTCCTCCACATGAACCCAGTGTAAGAGTTACCACTATTCTACAAGGGTACCACCACGCTTCCTCCGCCCAGATCTCCCAACAGATCCCGCTTAGCCACTGATGCTCGATTCACTATCTTTGTGTAATCACTAATAAACAACGCTGCTAATTTTGAACAGATCTCTAACCTTAACCCTGATTCAAATAACCATTCCTTCAATGACGTGATAACCGCCACCTTGGGTAGAATTTATTTTAAAACAATTCCTCAAACCCTTCCCACATCATACCCTAGTCTATTCCCACTTGTACTACCAACTCCAACCACTATAGAGCAATATCCTGTAGCTTATACTTTGCATGCTTTACTTCCATCTCTACCAGAGTTCCTGAGAATTCAAAAATTCTATTCATTCTGGACAACCACACCTCTTTACTTTCCGGGACCGAGTCACTCCTAAAGATGGGTGGATTCTGCTTTTGAAACTAATCCACATAATGAACATTCGTTGGCTCTTCCACTCTATTCAGGCTTCCTACATCTTGGAAAGCTTTCAATATGCTTTGGACTAACTACTGGTTCCCCTGGGGATCAGGTGCAACCGTGTTCTCATCGGCAATGTCCGTTTGGTCTCTACGATTCCTACCCAGTGCCATTTCTCTAAACAGAAACCAAACAACCATGATTCTCACTTACGTAGACATCAATAATTACCATTACAAATCACATAACACAACACTATCACAATGAGGCATTCAACCATTCCACATTTTCCATGTTTCACCATTTTTGAAAACCAAACCATTTTAAAAATACCAAATTTATTCACATTAGAATTTAACACATTTGAAAAACCATTTCCCAATTCATACCATAAATCATTATGCCTAATGAAATATTCATCCTAGAGGGATGTCATTTCTACTCTATATGACATGGACATCTCATTGGCTACACCCATGACAATGAGATTTCCAATGCCTATAAGTGTCTCCAAAACCCTTATGTACCCAACTCCCTTTTAACTGGAAGTTCAGCATAAAAGTGTTAGCTACGTCATTTCAAGCTATAAATTTCAAGATCCAATTTCCCTACACCTTACTACCATCCAATATCAAGGAATATAACACAATGAATGTTATCTCCAAATCTGAGAATCAACTCCAAAGGACCGAACAACATGATATGACTTGAAACACCCACCCCTACCTAATTGGATTGAGGAGGTAGTGAGGGTTACTTGGCCTTAAGAGACATTCCCAAGGGGCCAATGTCTAGAAATAAATGCTGAGGGCATCAACAAAAAATTGGGTAACAATATTCCCTTAATAAAAAACCAACCAAACCATCCACTAACAGCCACTATATGATGCATGTCAATAAAAAATTCAAGAATGTATTCCCAAAATACAACCATGTTGATCCACAATACAACACAAAACCAATAAAATCCAATGCGATAACAGAGTAATATGTGGATGACTAAACAAGAGATCCAATATCGACCAAGAAAAACTCCACGACTACACCCCAAGTTCCATGTTCAATGCACCACCACATGTCTCAAGAATCACCATGAACCACAAGCAATGAGATGCCTTACCATTACCTATATCTAGGAATACGACATCTACAAAATCACCAAAGTGACAAAGCTAGTGTTGAGTACAAATACTATATAGGTTTTACCAAAATGACTTCCCTACGCATGCCACTAGGATGAAACTGTTAGAACATTTATATTATGAAGTTTATATAAAATAATCACAAGTGAAACCCATACCATGAGCCAAACATACTCTTACCAAGACACCTCACCCAAACCAAACACCGAAGGGGAAGCTAAACAATCATGCCATAATCCATCTCACCATTTAACATTAGCGAAAGAATTTATATCATGAAAAACAACACACTACAAAGAAAACATAACTGTGGGACATTCGCCCATCCCATACAACCCATTTTCAGCTAACGGTTGTTTTCGACCACTATCCATCACATATTATAGTGATACATCCCACCCCCTTTCTGAAAACATTTCAACAATCTTTTACAAAACATAACACACCAAGGCCACAATAATATGAAATTAACCATTTCCAACACATGTTAATCTACTTCAATAAATCACCCATTTATTGAAATCACTCATTTATCATTTTTCAGGTCAAACCCATGATGCAATAAAATAGCCTCTTCATTGAAATCAATTTCCATAAATCATTTCCATAACCTAATCCATGTAACAAATTTTAAAATATACATTTAAATATTTAACAACAATAAAATTACACTGTAAAAACCCTTTTTCCCAAAAGAATCGAAAAAACATCACCAAATGGATTTGCAACAAATTTCGCACCTCAAAACCACAATTAATTTCTAAAAAAATAATATTAACCAAGATTATTTTTCTAAAAATGTGTAGTTGAGAGAGAAGAGACCTACATTTAGGGTTTTGGTGAAATCGACCCACAAGCAACCGCACCCCAATCCAGGAAAAGGCTTCACGAAAACCACTGTATATCTCCTTCCCTATCATCCACATGCCTTAAAATCAACACCCTAGGCAACCCCAAAACAAGATATATATGAAATGGATGTATATAAAGAAAACCGAGAGAGGGAGGGAGATTAAGATCTTGATGAAACGACAAAGAAAATGATAGGAGAGACTTACTTGGGAGAAACCACCGTCAAAACACCAACTAACCAATTTGAATCACTTCCAAAATGAGTGGGAGTGAACCCTCAACCACTGAGAACCAAAAATATAAAGTGAAGCTAGAGGGTGAGAATATTGGGATTGAAATAGGTCAAGACAAAAGGATCCCAAATTTAAAAACCCTTTTTTAAGTGGTCGCACGGTTGGTCAGCATGGTTTGACAAACTGTGTGCTAACCATGTACACACCACTGTCTTGAGAGGAGGGGTCCTAACAGTTTCTTCGAATGGGTTGGAAAGCCATGCCCAGGCCATGTGAAACCTACTACCTCCCTCTGCACAGTTTCTTGGAGAACCCACACGGTTTCCACAAACCGTTCTCAAACCATGCTCCCTAAGAAAAGCTACCAAACCTAATCAAAACCATTACAAACTCTTTCAACCTCTTCTAAACTCGTCACATGCACTTTAAATACATAACAAATCATAAAAAGGATACATACCTCAAACTACGGGTGCTATAAGAGGTTTCCAAACAAATCTTATCGATTTGAGAGGGGTTATGAAATACAAATTTTATTAACAAATCATATATCAACCATTAATATAATTAAAACATGTTTTAAGTGGATAATGAAGAAATTTTACAAGTGTATCCTTGAATAATATGACATTTTATTTGAAAGAAATGGAGGCCATCACTTGGATTTGAGGGGATTTATGACATTATTGACATTATTTTAAATTATGCAATAATTATTGGATATTAAACATTGATTATATTTTATGGTAGATTAATTCAATATATCACTTCATTAGTGATGTTTTCTAAGCTATCTAATATGATTATTTTTTTCACTTTGATTTAGGGACTAATTCTTCTTTTGATGAGAATCAAGTTTAAATAGCAGGCCAAAATGAAAATAATCTTAAGGACAATATGATGCCACATTTATAGATGAATTAGTAAGAAATAGTATCATGAAGGACGTGTGGGAGAAGGAGTTTTTTTTATTTAATGGTTATGCTAGTGGAAAAAAAGTTTAACATTTGGATTTAATGTTGTATATATGTCATAAATAAACATTAATATTGTCGACAATGAATGTGTCACATTATATATATTTTTTATAAAAAGGTAATGAAATCCTATCTAGAAGGGGAAATATAGAAGTATTTTAACATAATTTTTACCAAAAAAAGAACATAAAATAAATCAAACTAGGAGTTTGATGTTTTCGTTATATAATAAAATATTATAAATGTTCGCTTGTTTGGACATTAACATTTATTTTTCAGAAATAAGTTTTGAAATCCCATTGATAATGAAAAACTAAAAATTCATTCTGCATCAGTTTTTATAAAACCACCATTTAAAGTTGTATGTAATTTTTAAACACATTAATAAAGAATGTGATACATTAATTGAAGGGATAAAATATAGAACCACAAGTAGAATAAAAAAAGATGAAACAGAGTATGAGTTGAAAAACAAAGAGAGGTCATTTACATTATTTATTTTAAATATCTTGTAAATGAAATTAAAAAATAATATTAGTTAAAAATATATAATTATCTGAAAACACTTATTTTAGGTGTTCAATTATTTAAAATTATACAGGTAAACAAAATCACAAACCTTAAAAATAATTTTATTTGAATTTCAAAAATAACTTATTTATTTAAATGACAACTGTTTTAATAAATCTATATTTTTCAAAATCTATTTTGGTTATGTTCAGGTTGATCAGATAAATGAATCCTAAGACAAAATATTCATATTCCAAAACCCATTGATAATGATGACACATTTTTTATGAAAAAATATATTTAAATTCAATATAGTATCTTTGTCGGAAAAACAATTGATTATTGACATGAAATCTTAATACATAAACATTAAATTATACAATTTATTTTAGTCCCATATTTGTATATTGAGACCTATAAAACATATTATATAACATGTATTGATAATTAATTTAATTATCAATACTCATGTAGAATGAAAGATTTATTATTAAAGAACGAATGAGTATAAGAAATATTAATCATTTTGAAACTATAAAATTCTTATTCGAACACCACCCAATAAAGAGCATAACCAATAATATTTACATCCTTCTCTAAAAAATATTAGTAATATCAAAAGATCACTAAAATATAAAAATTATTCATTAAGAATAGTATATTGACTAATGGTCTATAATTATATATTTTTTCTCACAACTCTGGAATGAAGAAAACCAACTTGTAATCTTTGTAGGTTTAATGTTTCAGTTACCATTATAATTCATTATTCTGGGTTGTAATATATCAAATATCTTTAGTTGTATTTTAGGAAAATAATTTAATATATAAAGGTAAAATAGTTTTGTATATGATCGCTATGGAGAGACATTATTATAAAATTAATTAATTAATTCAATATATCTTATGTTTAATTAAGGAATATAAATTAAAAAATTAAATTCACATATGTTTAAAATTATGGAAACATATGTACACAATGTTGGTCACCCATTAAAAAAATCCATGCTATTTTTTTAAATATATTTAATGTTTCATATCTTAGTCATTAATTATCTATCATCATTAATTTAATATAGTTATATAATATAAAAATATTTTTGATAACATTATTACCCATCCATCTTCTAAAAAATTCAGATCGTACTTGAACCATACATGTTCTATTCCTTTTTAGTGATTCTATAAATTTTATATATTTTTATATAGTTTTCATTTAAAACAAATTTTAAGGAATTATTAATTTAATGACGAATAAAAATTGAAGAACAACACATAAAGCATATAGAACATGATGAAAAATATTTTATATCCAACATAAAAAATAACCAATACTCCATCCAACTATGGAAACCTCCTCAGTATGTACTCGCACTAGAGCAGTTGGATTAATAATTTCTTTTACACTTAATCAATATTTAACCAATTGTATAAGATTATGATTTACATGATCTCCATGATGATTTAAAATTCAATATTCTGTAATATATACATTGGTATCCTCATTATGCTACTTAAAGAATATTGCTGAGTCTGAATGAGTAGGTGAGAGATCTGGGTAGGTAGACTGCATAGTCTTTTTCTATCATGAAATATTTTCATGGATAGCTAATAAAGTATAATTAATTCTATTATCCATATACTCAATCATGTTCATCAACACATTTTATAATGAATTTATTTACTTATAAAAATTTAAATCATTGATTCCACACTAGGTGCATGTACAAATACTTCTATAAAACCAAAATGCACTTAATACCCAATTTTGTGCCCTAATTGTTCCATATTTCATTAATAATTATAATTAATATCGATCCCTACTTGATGGATATTTGTAACTTATGATATTTTAACAAAATAATTACCCTAATATAATATTTTCAAATTAAATATTTGTGAGATAATGTTACTAAATTATAATATTGTTGAAAAAGAACAGTTAATTTCATATTATCTTATAACTAATTGTACTGTATTGTTGGTAATATAAGATCTCGTTTTCCTTGTATATCCTTTACACATATTATCATGATTAATATGATATGTGGGTTAGTTAAAACATATTTGTATTCATTCATTGACTTATATCTTACTTTACTAAAAAAAATTGACAATCATTTGATGTATTATCAAATAAGAGATTCCATGTGATGATGTATGAGGTATAAATTGGGATACTATATAAAAAGGTAAATTTTATTTCATTACTATTAAATATTAATAAAATAAATTACTTATAATGTAATTAAAATTAATTAAGAAAAATATTATTCAATAACCATAATGTCTTCCTCTGAATGTCTGGTGAAAAACATCAACTATGTATCCCTAACCATAAACTCATACCTAAGTCACATATAATGAATCTATTTTATATGAAAATATAAAATGATGTAAACAGAATCCTAAAAACTCGCCATTATGTGCCTATAAAAGATATATATTTTTTCTTAATTCCTTTTTAATTTTGAATGATAAAAGTCATTTATAATTGAGTAGAAAAAATATTAATAAATGTATAATAATTAATCCATTGAAAATATAAATAAAATAAATTATAAATGTACCATTATCATAATATTAAATATATATTTTTATAAATATTTGACACTAATATAATTACATAATGAAATATTAATATTGCAATGATTTTTTATAACTCGATATGTCCTAAAATGCATGTCTTGTTGGACATTTTCAAGGAATTGACCATTAAAATTACATATTATAGTGAAAATAAACTAGAATTCACATTTTTGAATTCCTAGATATATTTAATTTTTATATATATTGAGTTTTAGTTTATTACCAATATATAAAAAACCCATATTTTAAAAAGTGGACAGTTCTATTTATTAAATAATTTTCCAAATAAATAAAACTGTAAAGATATAACATGATTTATTTTCAAGATACATCTTTACCACACAAATATGACCACATCTATTTCTTTACTCATTCATAAGTCCCTATTTAATACATTTTTAAATTTTGTATGAGCATAAAAATTGTAGTATGTGGCATAAAATAAAGAATGATGCTCTTTTGTTATTTAATACATTTAAAGAAATAAAATTTTCAATAATAAATTATATCCACAAAAGAATCATTTTATTTCCCATAAAATCAACCTTTCCACTCAAATGTTATCATAATTAATGTCATTATAAAAATTAACGTCAAAATTTCATATTGGTTTCGTCTCAATAATGAAAAACATATGAACACTTATTCAAAATATCATACATTTAACCAATGAAAAGTAGAATTTACATTCCTTTAAACATAAAAATTATAGAATTACCTATAATATCATAAAATTTCAATAAAAACATAATAATCATAGATAAATTATGTAGGCAACGTGTAGAATCATTAGAATATCACTCTTACTAGAGTAATTACCAATACGACCGACATCCAAACCAAATGCTTTGGAGAGCTATCCTAGACCCACCCATCATTTTTTCACAATGGAACCAATATAACATGGGTTATAACATATCAAAATGTACATATATTATAATATAACAATTAATAATTTAAAAAAAATTCTACTTTTAATAACATCATCGAAAAATATGAAATATTTTATTTCCATAATTATACTGAATTTTTTTTTTGAAACAAAAAAGAAAAAAGTTATGAATATTGAAATACATACTACATTAAAACCTATTTTTGGAAACACTAAACAAATAAATTGTTGTTTCCATTTGTATTAAACAGAAAATATTTTAATGAAATACAAACACGAAATAACAATTATAATAACATGAAAAATAATTGACAATGTATACATTAAAATTAATCATTATATCTGTAATTTTCTCAAAATTATCCATATAAAATAATGTAAGATATTAAATTTTAAAATATTTAAAATTATGTTTAATGTGACATAAAATGAACTTTATAATTGATTCATTTTCATTTATATAATTCTTTTAAGAATATAGTGATGTAAAAATAGGTTCAACATAGAAATCTCAATAACCTTTTAAAACATGTTTTTAAAGTACGTTGTTACATGCCTGGTGTCTGACTCATCATGTACATTATTTATCATCAAGATATAAATATTATGTAAATTATTTACATATTTTAGAATCATTTTCATTTTTATTATTCATATTTACAATTATATTATCAATTACTAGATCAATTAGGTTTACGATAGATATTTTGATGATATTCTACTCACAAGTCCAAAATAACTTTTGTATATTGACTTTGGTCAATGAGGAAAGTATTAAAAAATATCTATAACAATAATCATTACATAATTATAATTTTTTCACATTAATTATAATTTTTAATCCAATTAATCAATGTTTTATTTTCAAATGAACTATGTTTCCATCTCTGGGGAAGTTGGTTATACGTATGTATAAAGAACATTTCCCTTATTAATTATGATTATAAAATGATGTTATGCATCATTTTTAACACCCAATATTTTATTCTCTATATCATTTTAGATGAATATAATCTCTCTAATAGAGAAATTTGTACAACACACTAATATTAAATGAACTCCAAATTATTATTATTTTTACATAATTTTCTATCCCACCTGTTAAATTGTTATGTATGAATGAGATTAATAAATTTATGAATATATAGTATAATCATGTCTATTATTTTTATTCATTGTTTACCATTTAAATATAATATAAAATAAATAATAGTTGTATATAAATTTTTTCTTTTTATTAAAAATCTTTTTTATACACACAATGGAATTTTATCTTATTATATTATAATATTCACTATTAGAGAAATATATTAATGGTATTTTAATATTTTATAAATACACTATATTTATTATAAATTCATAATAATGGTTTGATATTCTTAAGAAAATAATAAATCCAATTTCAAGCATTGAAACCTATATTTTATATAAAGCTTGTTTTTCCGTCTATTGATAGAAAACTTATCATAAAAATAAATGTTGTCTCTTTTATATATTTCATCTTAAATAATATATTTAAAGTTTGAATTAATAATATCAAATTTATATTAGGGTAATTTTTTTATATTTTTGCGATATGATTCGTTTTTTATGATTAGTGAATAATAATATATTTCAATTAAAAACTACATTTTTATCTAAATAATTTATAATGTTATTATATATATTAAATTGGTTTTAAAATTTATTTTAGGTTAATTATAAATATATTAATAAAATTTAGTTCATTATAATATTTTTTTTTAAAATTTTCAAATAAAAAAATTTCAATCTTTTGAACATTTTCTCTATAAAAACCAGTTTTCGTCTCTTATTGGACAATAATCTAAAATTAATGTATAAGAACTAATTTTATTTAATTTTGTAAAATGGATTTAATATTCTTAATTATAAGGTACAAATTAGGATTTGAGCACATTTTAATTTTCATGCATAAAATTTTACCATGTTTAATATACACTACCACAATACAAGTAAAATAACATAATTTGTTAAAGATAAAAATTAAATGCTTAAAATCACTATAAACAATGAGATTGAATGATTGGTTGAGGTATTGTTTGATCCTATCCCGAAATTTAAACATTATCTATGATACAAATTATCAGGAATTAATTCTACCCAAATGTGGTTTTTTTAAAAATTAAAATAATAATTATTTAATTATTTAAAACAACCCATCTTCAAATATTAATACAAACCACACCACATACTTCTCCGAAAAATCATTTATGAATATCAAATAACTAAAAATTCCAAATAACTAAAAAACTCACTCCTCATATAATAATTATATCTGAGTTATTATTTTATATCCGTAATACCAAATCCATGGTCTATAAGGGATCCTAAAAGGAGGTGATATTCAATTGGTAATTTTCTTCAACCACCTCTATTATTATCATTTCATTATAAACCTTATATTGAAATTATTAATCCATAAACAAGTAAAAAAAATGTATCATGTATATAATTAAAATTTATGTTTCTAATCTAATATCATATATATATATATATATACCTTTTAATACCTCTTCTTATTTAGAGAAACAAAACTATTGACCGAATTATTGCAGTTAATTATCTCTATGAATAGTGATTGTATTTGACTTCTATTACTACCATCATGGCTTATCATAATTGTATTGTTATATTTTTATAATATTTTAATTATATTTTTAAAAATAATTTGTTCTTTTGGAACATATATATATACATAATAACAAATTAAATGAATCTGGTTTGTGATAGTCAGAAAAACCTCTATAATCACCTAAATGTATTTAAATAACATTTTATCAAATTAATCATCCAAATTCCAAAAAAATGTATACGATAACATTTACAAATATGGATTTGAATTTATAAAATTTAATTTTACTTTTACAGTTTTATTATAATTTGACAATAAAAACCATAATTATGCAATAATATACTGATCATGAAACCAAGGATTGAACACACCAAAAAAATACGAATAATGAAATATTAATAATAACTTTGTATTAATATGTATGAAAATTTAAATAACATATATTTTAAATATAATTATTGTTCTAGAAAAATTTATGTCCTTCTTTAAACCAATATATAAGGGGTTGATGTATAAAAATATAAAGGGAAACATGATGTAATGTTTTCTCATCTCACCTTTTCTTTAATGAGATATATGGATTATTTTCCACATATTTATTATGTGATGTGTATATAAATCTAATTGATATATAATATCATTATTCTCATTATAATAATGTTATTCTATTTTTCCCTTGATAATTATTACTTTTAAGGGAATACGATTTGATTGACTAAAACATGGAATGGGAATTCATAATCCAATTTCCCTTCATTTGGTTAACCAAAAACTAAGTTTATTTTGTCATTATATGATTATGTGTGGGATGAATTTAGATTACCTTATATACTATTTCTACTTGTTTTATTTTTATTGATAGTGAATACACATAACTTATAAATTTTATAAATCCTCACATAAATTATTTTCAATTTATAAGTGATTTTATTTTATTAATTTATATTTTTTAAATATCACTTAAAAAATATTTTAGATCAATGTATGTGTTTTCTAAAATATAATCTGATTTTTTATTATTATATTATGATTTTATAAATTCAATTTTAGTAATTGTTTAAAATTTTTATTTTTTTAAATGATGACTTTTTTCCTTTACAAAATATTTTTATTTGTGACTTTTCTGAGATACTATAGTTGTAGTATTTCATTAACATATAGATAATGAGTAGAATTGTCCTCCTTAATTTTTTATTTACACCATGAATCTTCCATTATAAGCATACAATGTTATTTTCACAGAAAATGTATTAATTTTTTTTTTGAATTTAAACAAATCAGAAGATATTTGATATTTTCTTATAAAATAGATTAATGTTATCTTTTATAATTAATTTCTACATAAAATTACATTATTTTATGTTACATCTAATTTAGGTGGGATATTATTCAAGTATTACATAATAGTTTTTTTTGTGATTTTTTTTTGTTTGTGATAAAATGCTATTGATGAATCCAATTTAATTTCCATGAGTTATTTTATAACAAAATAAATATAAAACACCTTTCATAAAACTTATTCATTTGTAATGTATGATTTATGTTCATGAGGAACACACATATATTATTTTCATTTTTTTGATGGTTGGGGCCTATATCTACCTCTAATGCATTGGTCACTGATGGATATCAGACTAAGTTAATATGGTATTCATGAAACTGAATTCTTTTTCAAAATTATCTACGTGGACATGGTTTTCATGTCCATATATTTTTTGTAGACCTTGTTTCCATGTACATAAGATTATTCATGGACCAAAGTTTTGTTCCCATTATATTATTCATGGACCTAGATTCATGTGCTTTAGATTATGAGTCGACCTAGTTTCATATCCATAAATTTATGTGTGGACCTAGTATCATGTCCATATGATTAATTGAATACATGGATTTCATGTCCCTAAGATTATGTGTGGATTGGGTTTCATGCCCATATGTTTACATAATGGACTAGTTTAATATACTTATCAAAATTAGTGGACCTTTTCTATTAATTCAAGTTCAAAATTATTTAAGTCTATTTATATGCCAAAATTTCATGTTTCATGTAATTGTTAAGTAATTATAGATTATGTTAGATGATAATTTTTTAATTCATGAAATTATTTGATTTATTGTGTTTCTTAATATTATGATTATTTATATAAAGGGTATAATTTTAAAATGTTAGGTTCATGTTATTATGCCCTTATTATTATGTTGCATTTCATATCTCCCATGCCTAAACAAGTTGATCATCTGAGCTCACCTTTTCTAATGTTTATTTTCATAATTATATGATGTAAGATATACTTTATGACTTTTGAAAATTTGTCATGTTTTTTAATGAATAAGTAAGTAATAATGTCTATATTTTTTGAACTAGTAGTTTTTATTTGCAAGTTCCCAAATACAATAACCCCATATGATTTTGGCATGGTATTTTTTTAATATGAATATTCCTGTTTTCATACATAGTATCTATGTATGAAAAATATGGGTCGTTATAGTGGGTATTTTAAAAAATGTTTAGTTAACCATTAGATCAAATGATGAGAAAAGATTTTTAAGAACCATGTGGATAAGTATATGTAGCAATCACAGGGTTTCGTTAATGATCATGAATTTCCAAATATGACCATATTGTGTCTTATATTAAAATTATATATTTAATTTTTCATGATTATGTGTGTTTAACACTATTATTATTGTTTCTAATAGGATTTTATTAGGGATTCAAACAATTCATGGAACTATGAGTATTCATGTCATTGGTGATTGAGATAGACACATGAATTATTTCCCTCATGTGAACCAAAATAAAATTGTAGTTGTAAGATGAAACCATTCTAATATTTATAATCTTCAATCTCATAATATAATCTAAAATCTAAAATTTAGTGATTTTATAACCCATCATATAAGAAATATAGAGAGATTCATGGAGAATAAAGAAGAAAAAAAGGATCAATTTTCCTCATATAAAGTTTGTGGGAAGAGACATCTTGGCGATTATCTCAAAGGAACTAAAAGATGATTTTGGAGTGGAAAAAGGAAAAATAATAATTAATTTTAAAGGAAATTTGAATGGATAATTTAAATAATTGAATTAGAATAATGGTACTTATAAGAATTTATCGAGGGTTACATTTTTTTAAAACTTATAATGTTTTAGAACTATCAAAATCAATTCTATAGGGGGGATTCTTATTAATATAATCATAATGGTCATATGAATGATGGTTTTGTTGTTAATAATGAAGAGACTATGAATAACATGTCATATAGAACCAATGTTATGGTATAATATAATGATAGTTGGCTAATTATTTAATAAGGAAGTCAAATAGTTGTGTATTTATGTATTATAATCCAAGAATAATGTTACAAAAGCATGTTCAATTTATTATGGAATAATGAAACATCTAACAATTATTACACTATAGTTTTTTCTATAGTATTTTAATGTATAAGGTGAATGGTGCAGGTAACCATGAAAAATGATTGAGGTGGTAAGTTTATATTTTTAAGTAATCATGATTAAGGGAATGATAATTGTTATGATGGGCATGGTGATGGGATAATAATGAGATAAAGTTTTGTTTTTATGATAAAATAAATGGCATTGTAAAAAACCAATTCTTATTCATGAGGTACGGGTTTCTTCCATTCTCTTTTCCTTAAGTGTTTTTGAGAAAATAATGAAAATGGGGAAAAATCACTTTTTGGTGGGTATACGCCATGCACTTTGGCCGTGTGGGATGAGTACACAGGGTGTGTATCCATGTGTGTGAAGAAATGTGTAAAACCCCAATACACTCAGTGTAGTGGGTCTTTACACACCATGTAGTCAATGTGTAGGTAAATAGTAAGGTGGTGAAGGCTGCCGCCAGCTGAGAGATAGTACATGCCAAGTACTCAGGTATTACACGCCGTGTACACATGTCGACTGATGAACATTGTTGTGGTGGAAACAAGCCACCGTAGGAACAATTAAAAAATATAAAGTACACGTCGTGTACTCAATATTACATTCCATGTAGTTGGTTTTTTTAGCGTAAAATGAAAATTAGCCTCTCATGTTCAAAGAGAAGTCTTAGAACTGGAGGAGAGTTTGGGAGAGATGTGTGGATCTATGAGGACCTCCCGAATGCACATCGGGAACCCATTTTCTGCACTGTTGATCTCCTTGGAACCGCACGGGTGTGTTCTTCCTCCTCCTTTCATAGTTCTTGCAAATTCTTCCTCTAATTGATGTAATTTGAGTTTGAACGAGGTTTTTTCACCTAAAATCTATGATGTTATTGGGTGATTCGAGGAGTGTCGTTCACGTATACCGATCAGGGGTGATCGAGGTAGTTGTTCTTATGTTTAAATTTCCAACTGCTGAGTGTTTTGTGTACCATTGTTCTATGAACCCATGTTTGGGGTGTCATATGGGTGAGGCCATGGCTGTTTAAATACCTACAATTGCATAGGTAGTTTATGGTAATTGTGAAACAGCTATTTGGGATCACTACTTAGATCCAGGACCACCCTAGGGGTGTGTTCCTCTATTTAGCCATTTGGCCTAGTTACCTGAGGGTATACCATAAAATTTGTAATGCTTTAAATTGCCTTAGGAGGAATTTTATATAATTGATTGCTTATCTGTTGGGCTTGGCCCGGTTACCTACGCCTGAGGGAAGTGTTGTATTTAGCCTGAGGGAAGTGACCTATTTATAATGAGTGTAGTGTTTTTATTCTCCTTAGGGAAACATCTTTCGTGCCTGAGGGAAATATATTATGTGCCTAAGGGTGACACTTCGTATGCCTAAGGGAAATATCTGTTAAGCCTGTGTGAAATTACAAGTGGGTTCGATTATGATTGCTTGAGGGTAATGGTTTGCGTGTATGAGGACACTAACTGTTTACATAGAAAATTCACTGTGTTGATTTCATTATACTAAATGATTTAATGAATATTAAAATGGAAATATAACTGGAAAATTTAGTTACATTTGAGTACTGCTTAGTAGTTGCATTTTACTACTGCAAACATTGTTGCACATTTACACTAACATTTGGGCATGTGCCTTTGGTGGGTTCCTACTAGAATTCATTTCTCAAGCTCTATTTGGGGTCATGTCTTCAGCCCCATAAAGATTACATTTCTGAAGGTCTGGATAAGGACAAAGGTCCCTATACAGGTACTTGATGTTTGCTGAGGAGTAGGGGAGCATGGAATCGATCTTAGGCTCGTGATGCTGCTGGCTATTCTGTATGTTCTATGGTACTTGTAAATTATATTTTATTGTATTGTACTGTTGTGTGACATGTTCTAGATGTTTTCATAGAACTAGAGACATGTTTCATCATTATCTATATAATTTCTAGTTATCTTTTACTGTAGTTTTTCATTTTAAATGTGTATGGTTTATTACCTATGCTGTTGTTGTATGTTATTTATCTTTTCCGCTGTGCTACACTTTGAAAAATGATGGCATAGTATCCACACTATCATACCTGGGCCCTCGCTCCTTTTCGGTAGCCTCTAGTGTTTGGTGAGATGCGTTTGAGGTCGTGTGACCAACCGGGTCCGGGGAACCAGTTGAGTAGCTTCCGGATTCGGGACGTTACAAAGTTTTATAAAAGGGGTTTCTTTTCATTGATTTACTATTTAGAGCCTTATTTAGGGATATGAAGAAAATGGTAGTTGGTAGTATATTGAGCTCGAGAGTACCAAACCCATGTACAGGTAAATTCCAGTCTACCTCATATTTTTGCAATTATTTTGATTTTTCAAATTTGACAGTTGATTTAATTTTCAATGTTGGGTGATGCACCTATGATTGTGCTATTTATATTTTATCCATGGGTTCTATTTAGTTGAAACCTGATGAGATGAGGGTATGACATCTCATGCATCATTTAGGAACATGCCACGCATAGTTCTACGCCATGTAGTGCATTAGAAATTGCATGTTGTTGTGATAGTTGTTGTGATAGAGAAGCTTTCTGTTGTGATAGCTACATTGATAAATACCTACTTTGTGATCAGTTATTTTTTATGTGAGCCTATTGATATTATGGATGCCAAAATTTGGTTTTTGTGGAGTATGGGCCCTAAATGACTAGAATTTGGAGGATTATTGACTTGTTACTTGAGTATAACATGTATAAGATTCCAAACATTGATTCGTGGGGAGTAAGGGACCTCACGGATCAGAATTCGGAACTTAAGTGTTTTTTTTCAATATTTAATGGGTTCTGGAGTAGTTTCAGAGGCTTACTGTCAAAAAAACCCATTATGCACACCATATAGTACCTCAGGCACAAGCCTTGTGTTCTTCTGTTTAGGATGAAAAAGAAAACTTTTTGAGTATACGCCACGTATCCTCAGTACACGCCGTGTAGTCTCTTCCCTTGTCATAGACTATGTGGGAGGGGATACGGGGTAGGGAAAGTCTTAGGGAAAACACGATGTGTACCAGATGTACACACCGTGTAGTATTGACCGAGATTCCTCCTGTGTAACTAACAACAAGGAAGGAGGACTCCTCGAGACATACACATTGTGTACACCTTGAAACACGCCATGTAGTCTGACCTAGGGACCCGACTGTGTAGCTAAAAAACACGGGTCGATGTTACCACTTCTTAAACATGTCATGTACCTGAGGGACACGACGTGTAGTCCTTGCCGGTATGAGACCATGTGGACATAGTCATGTGGCTAGGGAAACAGGGTGGTGTACATGAAGTGTGCGGGTGTAACACACCATGTGGTGTCAGACGAGTTGTCGTCCATGTCACAAATGACACAGGAAGTTGGAAATTAAACAATACACATTGTGTAGAAAACATACACGCCATGTAGTCCTGTTAAAATAGAGTCGTGTGGCCAAGCCTTATAGAAGGACCAGGGCAGAGGAAGAAAATTCATGTACATGTATTGTAGTTAATATACATGTCATGTAGTCTTGTTTTTCAAATCATGAAATTCTTTATTCCTCTTGAACCCTTTTGGGTCCCCTCATTTTACAGTCCTTGATAAACATATATCTAAGGCATTTTTTTGACCTTGTATAGTAATTTCACCACGGCAACCACACGTGTTTCGCGAAGAGAGAACAAACAATTATACTCCACAGATGGTAGGCCATGGGCTACTAGTGGATCCTCTAGCAGAGCCACATACAGCGCCAACCATTATTCCAAACACAAGCGCAGATGCATAGTTCCGTGAAGGCTTTCAGTGGTTCATGAAGAAAATTCAGAGAGCAACACAGGCTGCAACATCTATAGAAGAGCTGACTCATATCTTCCAGTAGAAGCACCCACCTACGTTTTTAGGGGGAGACGGACCACAGGTTGCGGGGTCTTGGCTGGGGTCTATGTGGACTATTTTCAAGCACCTTGAGATGCCTCCTGCACGGAGGTTCAAGCTCACATCTTATATGCTACGTGATTCTGCCAAGAGGTGTTTGGATGTTACCAATCAGATAGAGAATCACATAGACATGGAGTGGGAAGATTTTTAGATAGACTTATATGACTTCTTCTTCCCAGAGACACTGAGGGAAGATCGAACTCGAGAGTTCATGAACCTATAGTAGGGTTCTATGTCGGTGATTGATTATTCTTCCCATTTCACCGAGATTCGTCATTTTGTAGTCGTTCTAGTGGGTGATGAGAAGTTGGGGCCACAAGTTTTAAGGATGGTCTTTGATATGGCATCTGAGCACTGGTGAATTTTTTTAGGTGGCCTACAGTACATGATATTGTGAACGAGGAATTGATTACAGACTAGAACCTTCAGGAGGCTAGTGGTGTGGGCTAGGGCAATTAGACACCAGTCTCTGGTACAATTTCTACCGAGAATTGAAAGAGATAGATAGACTTCTCTCACAGTGGAAGTACCATACAGAAAAATGATTCAGGTGGTCAAGTCATGTTCTACCAGTGTGGTAAAGAGGGGAAAAAGAGACCACAGTGTCGACGTGACCCAGTGGAGTGCTGAGCTTGCTGCATGATGGGACATCTGTAGCGCTTTTCCAGGGAGTTTCTACCAGTGGCTAGTAAGAGGGGTTCTGTATAGACTCCACGAGTGGGATCAGGACCAGAAGGTTCTTACTAGTCAAGAAACTGGAATACGTCAGGGTGTGCAGGTCGAGATGATGTTTGTGGTCGTGGTTTCCAGACACCAGGATCTCAATGGCAGTAGGGTGGGACAACTCAGGGTATCGAGGTTATGTTATTCTTTCATGGCACTGGTCCGGCATATGCAGTGCAACAGACCCAATACGGACAGGATCCCAGACCTTCTACTGTTATAGGTACTATTCTAGTAGCTTCTGTTTTATCTTCAGTACTTTTCGATACGGGTTCTACACATAGCTTTATATATGTTCCCATTGTGGAGATCCTTGGTCTCTTTGATTCTTCTTCTTCTGATGTTATGATGCTAGACACTCCGTTGGGAAATAGAACGACTGGTATGCGTCAGAGAAGGGATTTCCCCTAGATGTTGGTGTGTGTCACTTTCTATCGGACCTCTATGACTTAGATATGATAGCTTATGATGTTAATCTCATAATGGACCGGTTGGTTCCCTTTTGAGCCTTTGTAGACTATTATCATCACAGGGTGTGTTTCACATCACAAGAGGGCAGAGAGTTTCTATACAAGGGTGAGTGGGATGTTCATGTGAGTCAAGCTAGACCAGAGCATCATGGGAGAAGTGGAGTCACAACCCAAATTGTAATTTTATGTCTGGATGACGAGGGAACTTGTCAGTAGGATTTCCCTCCAGTGGTTGATCGTTTCAGGGATGTCTTCCTGGACTACTTTTCAGGTCTACCTCCGTAGCGATAGGTGGATTTCACTATTGAGATAATGCCAAGAGTGGAAATGGTATCCATTCTTCCTTATAGAATGACTACACCTGAGTTACAGGAGCTCAAGAGATAGTTAGAGGAGTTATAGTCAAAGGGTTTTATCCGACCTAGTTCTTCTCCTTGGGGTTCTCCGGTCCTTTTTGCAAGAAGGCAGATGGTACCCTCAAACTCTTTGTGGATTATTAGAAGTTGAACTAGCTGATGGTCAAGAACCGATATCACTTTCCAAGGATTGATGATCTTTTTTATCAACTTCAATGTGCACGAGTGTTCTCGAAGATTGAATTGAGATCGTAAATGATTAGTTGCGCATTAGACCATCTGATATACCACTTACGGCCTTCAAGAGTACGTATAGTCTATATTATTACATGGTTACACTGTTTGGACTCACAAAAGAATGATCAGTTTCATGTCTATGATGAATCGTGTGTTCTATCCATTTCTAGATTCTATTGTTGTGGTATTAGTGGATGATATCATGGTGTACTCTCACACTCAAAATGACCATACCACCCATCTTGAGATCGTGCTGAGTACACTGAGAGAGCATAATCTATAAGCTAAGCTCTCACAGTGCCACTTTTGGATGGACCAGATACATTTCCTAGGTAATATTATCCTAGAGGATGTAGTTTTAGTAGACCCAGAGAAGGTGAGAGTCGTAGGTTCCTAGGAGAATCCTAAAAACGTGTTTGAGATACAGTGTTTCTTGGGGCTAAATGGTTACTACAAGTGTTTATTATAGGTATTCTTTTGCATAGCAGTGCCTCTGATAGGTTTGACTAAGATGGTTGTGATGTTCGTTTGGACAGAATCATGTGAGAAAGCCTTCCAGAAGCTGAAGGGAAGGTTGACATCAACACCAATTCTGATACTTCCAGAGTAGGGAAAGAGCTACACAGTTTACTGGGTTGCATCACGTTTTGGGCTGGGAGCTGTGTTGATGTAGGGAGATCAATATTTTCATACGGGTCTCGGCAATTGATGCCACATGAGAGTAATTACTGGATGCATGACATCGAGTCGGCTCCTGTTGTTCATGCATTACGTTGTTGGAGACACTATCTCTTGGGAGAGAATTTTGTTGTTTTCAGCGACCAGAAAAGTCTCAAGTATATCTTTACTCAGCGTGACATGAATCTAAGGCAGTGAAGGTGGGTCGAATACCTTCAATACTTCGATTTTGAGCATGTCTATACACCTGGTAAGGGTAATGTAGTTGCTGGTGCACTGAGCAGGAAGACTCAAATATAGGAAGTTCATGAGGCCAGTAGTGAATGGTAGCTTATGGCTTTGTTCTCTGAGATGCATTTGGAGGTTCACGACAGTTAGGGGAAAACCACTCTTTCATCTTTAGCTATGACTTCTACCATCCTATATAGAGTGAGGATGTGACAAATATATGATTCGGATGGCCTATTTATACGGGAGTCGGTGGAAGGTGAGGACCCTCCTCCTGGTTGGATGATAGGTGATGATGAGACAATGTGTTTCCATAGATGAGTGTGGGTTCCATGGGATTTACGGTAGGATCTGATTCAGGAGTTTCATGCTTAATCTTGGGCAGTTCATCTCGGTGTTTCCAAAATGTACCGCGACTTGATATTTCTATATTTGTGGCCACGTATAAAGAGGTAGATAGCTGGTTTTGTTACAAAATGTTCCACCTATCAGTAGGATAATGCGGAGCATCAGAGGCCAGCCGGATTGTTACAACAGTTACCTATTCTGGAGTGGAAATGGGATGATGTCTCTATGGACTTCGTGACTAGGTTGCCAATGTCACCTCGAGGTAATGATTCATTTTGGGTTGTTGTGGATAGACTCACAATGGTAGCTCACTTTTTGCTGATCAATTGGACCTTTGGAGTTGATGAGATCGGGAATTTGTATGTCCGAGAGATCGTACGTCTTCAAGGGGTCCCTCATTTAATCATTTAAGATATGGATGCCTGTTTTATGTCTCATTTCTGGTAGATATTCCAGAGGGAAATGGGTACACAGGAGCTTCTGAGCACAGTTTACCACCCACAGACCGATGATTAGTGAGAGAGTACGATACAGGTTCTAGACGACATGCTGTGTTTATGCCTCCTAAGCTTTGGGGTCTCTTGGGATAATCATATACCACTAGTGGTGTTTTCCAATATTAATAGTTTTCAATAAACTATTTAGATGAAACTTTAAAAGGATTTATATGGTAGGCCATTCCGGTCACCATTGTGCTAGATAGAGGTAGGTGAGGTAGCTTTACTGGGACCACGTCTCATGCAGGAGACTTCTGAACTGGTCCAGTTGATTCAGAAGTGGATGGATACCGCACAGTGTCATCAGAAATCTTATGTTGATCGCCGCAGACGACCCTTGGAGTTCGCAGTCGAGGATTAGTTTTTCTTGCGTGTTTCACCAAGGTTGAGACAAAGGTGGATCAGGAGCCAAGGTAAACTTTCACCGAGGTATGTGGGTCCATTTGAGATTCTAGAGAGAGTCGGGCCAATTTCCTATCGGTTGTAGTTACCACAGAGGTACTGGGACATGCACGATGTCTTCCATATATCATTGTTGTGCCGTTATCATTCAGACCTATCTCGCGTCTTTCATACAAAATAGGATGAGCTTCAGATATATGTGACCATTGAGAAGAATCTGAATCATATCATGGATAGGAGCACGAAGGTTCTCTAAGGCTGGTCAGTTCCTCTCGTATGGGTACTATGGCAGCATGGCCGAGTGTAAGATGAAACCTGGGAGTGGGAAACTGACGTACGTGCTCAGTGGCCAGAGTTGTTTTGAGCATTATCTTCACCTCCATTGGAGGGGAAATTCGAGGACGATTTTCCTTAAGGGGAAGTTTGTAAGAACCTGGTTCTTAATTTTGAGGTACAAGTTTCTTCCTCTTTATTTTCCATATGTTTTTTGAGAAAATAACAAAAATGTGGGAAATAAATTTTTATGGGTACACGCCGTGTACTTTGGACGTGTGTGATGAGTACATAGGGTGTGTAGCCATGTGGGTGATGAAAGGTGTAAAAACTGACAGAATGACATGTAGTAGGTCTGTACATGTCAGGTAGTCAGTCGGCTGGCAAATAGTAAGGCAGTGAAGGCAACCGCTAGCTGAGAGATAGTACATGCCATGTACTCCGGTATTACACGTTGTGTACTCAGTTCGACTGATGAACAGTGCCGCGGTGGAAAGAAGCCACCTTAAGAACATTAAAAAATCGAAAGTACATGTCGTGTAGTCTGTTGTTTTCAAATAAAATGGGCAGTAGCCTCCCTTGTTCACAGAGAAGGCATAGAACTAGAGGAGATCTTGGGAGAGATGACCAGAGCTTGGAGGAACTCCCTACCGCACACCGGGAACCCATTTTCTGCACTGTCCATCTACTAGGAAACGCACAGGTGCATTATTCCTCCCCCTTCCGTAGTTCATGCCAATTATTCCTCTAAAGAAAGTTATTTGAGTTTGAACAAGGTTATGTTCACCTCATATCTATGCTGTTCTTGGGCGATTCGAGGAGTGTCATTCGCGTATACCGATCACGGGCGATCGAGGTAGGTGTTCTGGTGTTTAAATTTCCAACTGCTTATTGTTTTGTGTACCATTGTCCTACGAACGAATGTTCTGGTTGACATATGGCTGAGGACATGTCTGTTTAAAGATCTACTATTGCATAGGTAGTTTATAGTAATTGTGCAACTGCTGTTTGGGGTCACTGATTGTTTCCAGAACCACCCCAGGGGTGCGTTCCTCTGTTTAGCTGTTTGGCCAGGTTACCCGAGGATATAGCGTAAAATTTAGCATGATTTAAATTTCCTTGAGAGGAATTTTATATAATTTCTTTCTTATCTGTTGGGCTCATCCCAGTTACTTGTGCCTGAGGGCAGTGTTCTACTTTGCCTGAGGGAAGTGTTATATTTAGCCTGAGGGCAGTGTTCTATTTAGCTTGAGGGAAGTGTTCTATTTAGCATGAGTGTAGTGTTTTTATTCACCTGAGGGAATCTTTTTTTCGTGCCTGAGGGTAGTAGATTCATTTCCTAAGAGAGAATCATCATATGCCTAAGGGAAATATCTGTTATGTCTGTGGGAAATTACCCACGGGTTCGATTCTGAATGTATGAGGGTAAGGGTTTGCGTGTCTGAGGACATTGACAGTTTACTTATAAAATTCACTGTGGTGATTTCCTTATAATGAATGATTAAATGAATATTAAAATGGCAATATAACTGGGAATGTTAGTTACTTTTGAGTAATTATTAGTTGATTTAATATTGTATACGATGTTGCACATTTACACTGGCAGTTCGGCACGGGACTTTGGGGGTGCCTACTGGGATTCATTTCTCACACACTGTTTGGGGTCATGTCTTCATCCCCAAAAAAATTAAATTTATGTAGTTATGGATAAGGGAAGGGGTCCCTATAAAGGAACTTGGTGGTTTCTGAGGAGCAGGGGAGCATGGGATCGAGCTTAGGCTCAAGATGCTACCGGTTGTTCTGTTTGTTCTGTAGTACCTTTACTTTATATTGTATTGTATTATACTATTGTGTAACATCTTCTGGATGTTTTCTTAGAACTAGATACACATTTCACCATTATATATATAACTGTTGGATATCTTTTACTAAAATTGTTCATTTTAAATGTTTGGGTTTTATTGCTTCCTCTATTGGTGTATGTTATTTATCTTTTTCACGGCGCTACACTTTGACAAATGAGGTCATAGTTTCTCCACTATCATACCTAGGCACTCACTGCTAGTTGACTACCACTGGCATTTGGGAAAACTCACTTGAGGTCATGTGACCAACCGGGTCTGAGGCACCCGTGGAGTAGCTTCCGGATTCGGGACATTAAATGCATAATAATAATGATCATATATATTATAAGTAATATAATATTAAGGTTGTTTATGGATTCAGTTCGTTAAATTTTTGGACTTATATGATGAAGAATGTGTTATTTTTTGAAATCATACATATTTTAAAAATGGTTTTATTGTAATTCAGGTTATTACTATTTTTTAATAGAATACATGATAATGATCATCGCATGTTTGGATTGCTTCAATTACTATCTACATCCATATTTTTGGGGTATGATATATATATTTTAAATTTAGTAGCGTTAATCCGAATTTTTTCAATTCCAAATTTTTTTTACAGTTTATATGTGTAACTATTTATGAAATTATTTACCTTTAACATTGGATGAGGTCTTATGGATTATTCTATTATATAACCATATGTATAGTTATGTGTATTTTATAATCTCTTATAACGATTTTTATGATGAAAAATAGATATCAATGGAATGACTTTTCATCCCATTATGTATCTTATGATCTACCAGTTCAGTAGGAATTACAATTTCAAAATAAATTATTATAAGAATAAATGAATAGAAAATTATTCAGGAATCAACCATATGGTGATATTGAAATTATGAATGATATAAAGTAAAAATATATTATAAAAATATTTTGATATAAAATGATGTCCTTTTATTATCGTTGCTTTTGATATCATTTAGCTTTTAATACCTTTTTGGTTGATGGTTTTTTGGTAATTAAAATTCTAAAGGCCATGTTAGAAGTCATTCTTCCTCAAAACATGATAGTTATAATTCACTTTCATGACTATACATTCACATTCTGGTAATACTCTCTCATTCCAAATAATATTTATGTGGTTATCTTCTCGTTTTTCATTCCTTATTTTTAACATGATGTTTTATTGACCCTTTTTACAATTTGGGTTTCCAAATAATGAATTTTTAAATATTATCCATTGATTTTAGAAGTGTTTTTTGATATTACAAGGATTAAATTTATTGAAATTCTTGATCTTGTCGGTATGGTAAATTATTGATTGGTGCATCCACAGAACCAGCCTTAAGGCAACAATGTATTCCATGTATCTCTCCGGAGGAAGTACATACATGATCCTTCAGATAGACTGAATGAAAAATTCATTCAATTATAGAAGGGTATATATTATGAATAAAACCATGTATAGATTATAGACATAATAGAAAGTGTTTTATGGAATAGGAATACTCACCTTATCAATGATTTTTGGTTAAACCTCTTACTTGAGGAAACATATTGGGAAATTGAGGAGGTGTTGAGGAAGTGGAATTCTGTTCTATATGTATCCACGTGAATAATTTTGAAGGTTAAATTATTTCAAGGTGTTAATACTATAATCCCACATGAATTTACTATATGTTTCTTTATAAAATAAAATTAATCTCTTTTGGAACATATATTTCACAAAACTACTTGCTATAAAAATCAAAATTATTATTACATTAATACAACCACTCTAACATTTCCATGAAAAATTGTGAAATTTAATGAGATTAATTAAATTATAAAAATATTTTTTACACATGTTTATACAATTAATTCTTTTTTTATAATATTTTTAGAAATGAAAATTAAAAAACAATTGAATATAAAGGCAGTTTTTTATAAAAAAAATAATTTTATACCCACAATGTAGTATTTTATTAATAACATAAATTATTAAATATTATTGAAAAATATTAATAAATTTTATATATTATATATTCAATATTTTTTAAAAATCATCCAATATGTTTTATAGGATTATGATTAAAATAAATATAATTTTAAGGATAAATGTCTATATTTTCTCTAAATGAAAATTTTCATTTTTTATGGCCTTGTTGTTATAAACATAAAATAGGATTATTTTTTAATAAAAATTTAAAATAAAATTACTTTTAAAATATTTACTATAAAAAGTGATAATTGTGAATTTTTGATATATTTATGATTAGTTGTAATTTTGATGAATAATGAAAATACTACATTAAAATTTAAAAATATAATTTTATATAAACAACTTATAATGATAAATTATATATTTAAAATGGTTTATTGGAAAATAAAATCAATTATATATATATTAATATAATTTAGGACATTTTTAAATTTTTATTTACAATTGTCTTATTATTTTATATAAAAGTTCATTTATTTTTTTTAAAAAACACTCATTGTCTTCATGTCTCTAAAATTAGTTTTCATTAAAATTTTATAACTTTTTTGTGTGAATTATTTAAAATGGATTCCATATTTTATATAATAATGTCCAAATTAGGTTTTATGGACATTTTCATTTTTAGGAATAAAAACATTACCCTTGAAAAAATGATTTATCGTAGTACAGGTAAATTAATATAATTGTTTAAATTTAAAAGGTTAAAGAATAAACTATCTAAAATAATTGAATGGTTAGTTAATGTGTTTATAAGCATGAAAAATCATATTAAAATTTATTTATGACCCAAATTCTTTTGAATTAAGGATACCCAAATGTGTTTGTCTTTAAACACAAAATAATCATTATTTAATCACATAAAACCACCACTCCTCAAGTATAAATACCACCCCTAAACACACCCCTTATCTAAAAATGAATTCAAGATCCTAAAATACCTTTTAAAAAATCTCATAACAAATCTACCCATGTTTAAGAGATCATGGTCTCACCGAAAGACCAAATCCCACATCATTAATGGATCCTCCAAGGAAGTGATATTGAAGAAGAAATTTTCTTAAACCACTATTCTTATTTTTATTTCTTTTTTAACCATATATTTAACTAAATAATAAATAAAATAACATTAAATCAATTATAATTTATATAAAATGATTTTATTTTTCTATTCTAATATCTTATATTCCTAACATTTGTTACCTCCTATCATTCAATGAAATGAAATTATTGTAGGAATTATGTTGGTTAATCATCTTCATGAATAATGATTTTGTTTGATTTCCATTATCACAATCATGGATGTATGTTAAATTATTATTATGGTTTTATAATATATTAATAATAATATTATATAATTTTTCATGTTTAAGAACAAATATATAGTATAAGAATAAATAAAACAAAAATAGTTCATGATGGTCAGAATAATCCAAAATGTCCTAAACATTTTTTGTTAACATTTTATCCGAATAATACTCCTCATGAAAAAAAATTTATACATGATTCAATTTAAACACATTAAATTGAGTAAATACAATTTTAATTTACTTGTTTTGTTTTATTTCTATTTGATAAAAAAAATCCATAAGTATATAAAAATGAATTGATCATGAAACCATGAAACGAATACACCTAAAACAATGAAATTAATGGAATATTATGAATTCATTGGCAGTAAGATATTATAAAATGGATCATATAAGTTATTATAAATATGAATATACATTTGAGATAAGTTAATGATATAATTTTATATATAATTAAATTTTTTGTGTAAAAAAATCCGGAAGCTTTGGGAAATGGTTTCTCATTACAACGTTTATTTTTTTGATATATGACTTATTCAACACTGATTTATTATATTTGGTTCATATAATTTACATTGATATATAATATCAATAATATATCTATAATAATGTTATTTAGTGTTCATTTTATGATTATGTCTTTCTTGGGGTATACGGTTTGAGTGATTAAAAAGTGGTAAGGTAATTCTTAACCAAATTTCCATTCATTATGTCAACCATCTACTACATTGATTATGTCATGGTATACTAATTCATTGATGAATTTTTATTATCTTATGTTTCATTTCATCTTCTTCAAAAAAAATTTATATTTAATACACATAATAAATTAATTTTATTAATGCTCACATAAATGATATGATATTTATAAAGTATCTAATTTAAAATAATTATCTTTTTGAAATTTAAATAAAAAATATATTTTTCTTTATTTCCATGTTTTCTAAAATTTATTACAATTTTTTTCTCAGTATATAATGATTTTTAAATATAGATTTTACTCATGATATAATTTTTTAAAAACAATTTTGATATATCCTTTTTTTTCATTATCTATAAATGTTTCTTTATGACATTTCCAAGAAAATATAAAAGGAATATTTTTTTAACATACATGGACATATTATATTTTATTACCTTCATGATGACTTAATACCCTGAATCATCCTCTACAATTTTTAAGGTTATTTAAAATAAAATCTATTATAATTTCATGGACTTTTAAAAAATGTTTCACAAATTGAAATGAATTTTTCCCGGGGAATTATTTCATGTGATTTTTAAAAATTAAATTTCATCTATGGTAAAATTATTTTATATTTCATTGAATTTAACAAGGATATTTTTAATTTATTCTATCATCATTATTTTAATTGATGGTTTATGCTTATGATGGAATAATTATTGTGGATGTATTTTTATTTCAATGAGTCATATTACAAAAAAATTATTATGAAATTCATTTAATTACCAGTGTTCTAATTTTCTAAATTATTTATGTTCTTTTGGTACACATATATGTGATTTTTATTATGTGAATATTGGGACCTATATCTCCCTCCAACTCTTAGTTAATTGATGTATATCTCACAAGGTAAATATGTTTTGTGTGAACCTGGTTCTATGTTCATAATTTAATGTGGTGACCTAGTTTTCATGTCCATAACTTTATCTAGGGACCTAGAATTTATGTCCTTATGATTATGCATATAACATGTCTTGATATCTATAATATTATGTCAGGACCTATTGTTATTTCAATAAATTTATGTTTGCAACAAGTTTTATGTCTATAAGATTATGTGTGGACCTAGATTAATTACCATAGGTTTATGCGTGGACCTCTCTGTCTAATAATACAATTATATTGGTACATGGTTTAATGTACATATGTTTATGAATGGTCCTTATTTAATTTCCAATCTCAATGAGTGATCCTGTTTCAATTTAAACATGTTCACAATGTTATATGTTTTTTGTTCTCCAAAATTTCCTATTTCATGTAAATTTTATGCTCATATATATTATGTTATTTGATAACAATATGATCCTTTAAAATCTATAGATTATTATCTATCTCATGATTATGATAGTTTATAAGATGTGTATAATTTTAAAACATTAGGTTCTAGTTGTAATGCCATTATTATAAGGTTATGATTGATATGTATTTTTTTACCCTTATTGGGAATCCGAGATCACCCTTTCTAATGTCAATTTTCCTCAAGAGATGAAGGTAGGTATTTAGTAAGGCATGTAAAAAAGGATTATAGTTGTAAAGGTATATGTGGAAGATGATTTTTATGTTTTATCAAACTATTTTTTATTTCCAATTTTTGAAAAATAGTAATCTCATACGATTCAATCATGGTTTTGTTGTAATATGAATATTAATATATTTATATGTAATATAAAAGTTTGAAAAATTTGGGTTGTTTTATTATTTTATCACTAAATAATTTTAATTATATCATAAATATAATATATATATATATATCATTCAGGTTATGTGGTGATTAAAACTGAATCACGACTCTTCATGGAGGTGGTAGTCCACACTTACCAATGAATGACGTTATCATCTTCCAATGAATGGAAAGGTTAGAAATTAAAAATTATATAATATTTTAATAATTATAAAATTGTGATGAATATAATATATAAAAAATACATCATTATAATCATCCATGAGATGAGATGATTGAAAAAGAATTACATTGGTTCGTTAGACGGTAGTCCTCTATACATAGGAACGATGGATTCCCATAACATTTTATAGAGGTAAGAGATAGATATAGTTTGTTCCATTGTAAAATTAATATATCCAAATATGTATGATAGTTAATTAATATTATCCTCATATATATGGAATATTCAAAGGTGGTGTAAGAGGAAAATGTAACAAAAAATTCTTTATTAGGAACAATACATTTTCATTGAACAACCGATTATGGATTACATCAAAATGAATCCTAGTTTGATCTTATGATCCTAAAGTGAATATAATATGTGTATTTGTGGAAAATTTACTTAATTGGACCTTAATTGGCTGAATAAAATTTTTCTTTATGTTAAAATAATGGAGAAGATAGTGTTTCCTTTCATAAGAGAGGGGAGGGTTACTCTTGAAAATTCATAAAATATTAAATTAATATAATTTAATTTTCATTATAAAATGAATAATATTTAATATTATTTGATTATAATATATATTTTAGTACATATCTAATCATAATATAAAATTACACATTCTGATGATTTTATTTCCCCATTATCATTTTGTTTTGTCCTAGTTTAACCCTTAATTACAATTACCACAATAGTAATATTTTTTACCATTTAGGAGTAAATATAATTACCATAAAATAGAAAATATTACATTAATGGACAATGAATGATATAAAAAAATAACCCATTCACATTGATGATGAATGGAATTTCTGAAATTATAACACATTTAATTAAAAATATTTACTATAAAATAATATAAATTACAATTTTGGATAAATTTTATTAATTTAAATATAAAAACTATACTAAAAATGGAATTATTAAATAAGTAATAAAAAACGTAAAAATATTTCATTATTATCTAAAAAATTATTGAACAACAACACTCCATCAAATCATATTATTTTTAGGGGTTTCTAACAATGTTTTTGATTTTTCTACATATTGTACAAGCTCTATGGCAGTACATCATCTACTTATATGGTAATTATTTTATCAGTATAATTTATCTGTAAATTTACCTTGTGAAAAGATAATATATAAATTTAAAAATAATTTTTTTTACATAACATATCTTATGTTTGTCCCCATTTCAGAAATTTGGAAATAATAGAAGAAAGATAATGAAATTTTTTAATTCTATTTATATAAAATAGTATAATTGTTAAAAAATTTGGATATTTGTATAAAAATTGGCATATATTAGTATTATAGATGATTATTTATATGATATTATCATAAAATTAAATATTTTAAATTTTTAGGGTTATTTAAATGTCTATATCATTTCATTTTTAACTTTAATAAACAAATTTTCCCTAAACATGTTAATTTTTTATTACTAATTATTTTTTTGAAAATATCCAAAAATAAAAGTGTCTAGTTTACCAAATATTCATTTTAAGATTCTAAATTTATAAACCATTTTTCAATATTTAAAACACATAAGTAGATGAATTTAATTTAATATTAAATAAGTAAAATGTAATGAAAATAGTTTCTAAAAAATGTCATGTTATTAGAAAAAATGAATTTATAATAAATTTCATTAATTAATTATTTTAAAAATACTATATTTATAATATTTTTACACAAGTAAACTATTATATTTTTTCAATAAAATTTAAACCGATTTTTAATTTAAAAATATTTGAAATTGAAATATTATTTTCAACAAAAAAACTGGTATTTTTAACTATTTGGTTAAAAAGGAAATACTTCATAAAAATTTCAAAATTTAACCTCCAATCTAATTTTTATATACTAATTTCATAAGTTATGATAATTTGTTTAGAAAAAAATAATAAATTACCAATATATTAATTATAAAATTCACTCAAAAAATTATAAATACAAATTTTTGAAGAAAATGTATTTTTGAATCATTAAATAACATAAACAAATTATGAATCTATTTAATAATAATTGGTTAATAAAATAATATTTTATATTTACATTATATATTTTTCATTAAATCATTAATCCCATTCATAACTAGAATATTATCATGTAGGTTAAAACAATCATGTAATAATATATCATGGTTTGTTGAAGCTCTATGTTTTATATCTTATATGCTCTTTAAAATAGTGTTTCATTAAAACTTCTGAGATATTAATTTCCAAAAACAATAGTAAATTGAGTACATGAAATTTTAACTACTTTACGGTAATCAATAGTTTTACATTTTTAAATTATTTTTTCAAACCAACATTATAAAAAGGTTTAATAAAATATCCTCATAATAAGAGAAAAATCGAATGTACAACGGTCATATAGAAAAACACATTAATTGGATTTATAGTTGGATAAATTTTTTGACATTTGATAAAATTTGTATTAAAGGAAAACAATATCCTAATAACTAAAACATAGAGATATAGAATGTTGTTAGGAGAATGTTTGTGATCAAAAAATAATAAAATTATGATGATTGAAAGACTATCGATTCATCACAAATGAAGGTATTATGATATATTTTTTTCCTTCCAGGATCCTTTTATCTAATGTTTAGGAATTACATTAGCTAATAGGAAAAAATAATAAGGTAATATAATTATTTTAGATTTATATTTTTGACCTTTAAACAATTTTTACCCCAAACTTATCATTTTGTAAAATGGATGAGTATTCAAGATTAATGTTTTTATACACAAATCACTTAAATTTACTTCTATAAGATAAAATTATTCTATATAAGGATTAAGAGATATGTCAAATATATTTATATACTAAAAAATGTTTTTATAAAATGTTTGGATATTTCCTAATATAATTATCATTTAAATTAATTAATAATATATTAATCTCTAAAATTCAATACTAATACCCAAACAACAAAATAAATCACATGGTAAAATTCTGTCCAAAAAAATATTCAATACGACACTTAGAAAGATTTAAAACAATATATTAGAATGATTTTATCACATATGCATCCCCAATTTATATCAATATAATGTTGATACCTCTTAAAGCATCATTAAAAAAATACATATTCCCAAATCATGAATTCAAAAAATATGATAATGATTTCAACAAATAAATTTTCCATAATAAAGATACAATAAGTAATTTAATATTAAAAAACATAATTGAATATTTAATACATAAATAATTTAATGGGATTTATCAATGATTAATAACATTAGGGGAGACACTTTTTGGGTTATGAATATATGACCATTAGGTTTAACATGATGGATTATGCAAGAATATTCTGGTCAAATTTATAGTTATTTGTGTATAGAAATATGACATATCATTTTAGGATATAAAATTATTTAAAATTGAAATTATTTCTTAGGAGTTTATAGTTAAGGTATTGTGTAATTTCTATAGAGACTGTCCTTATATGGACCGTTTTCATATTAAAATGAAATAATTAATTTTTTATTGATTTTAATCATTATTGATTATAGGCCATCTATAAATAATAAATTATAATGATATGAAACTGCATTATTATTCTTTATAGATTATTTAATCATCACTATTTTCAAAAAATCATGCACATATGATTTTGAATTTGTTTTTAGCATCAAAATCACTTAAAAATGTTATTTGATCTTTGAATAAACTATTACTTTCATAAAAAATTTAATGGATCATGGTATTTATTTTATTTGACATCAAAATATCTACTCATAAATATTTTTTAGAATGGTAAATAAAACTATGGAAATGAATATTTGTGTTAATGTGATACAGACTTTATAGAGAGAGAGGGATAAAGGGGATATCAAAAGTTTAAGGGAATTCCATGATATTTAGGTTTATGGTGTGAATGATATTCTTATTATATTTATATAAATCATGATTAATTTTGTATATATGAAGTATAACAAAATTTCATATCATTAAATAGGATGGTAAATTATAGTTAAATAATTAAGAAAATTGAATGAAGTATGTGTTTATCAATTATATATTTCTATATTAGAAATATTATAAGTATTTTGAAACATTATATACTATATTTTATTAAAATAATTATAGAAATATATTAAATAAAAAATATTGTTTTGAAAATTATTACAGGGTGATGATGAATATTATTGATGTTACTCATTTATGGGTACATTATATAGTTTTGAATAAATCATTGAGTTAATATGTGAATGAACATAGTCAATAATGTATGTTTTATATTTTTTTAAAAATATCAGATGTATAGAAAACCATTGGGTTTATTAAGTAATATGATTATTAATGATATTTTTTAGGATGTCGATCATATGTCTATGAAATCTATATGAAATAAAAAATTATATTTTTAATAAAAGAATAACTTGGAAACTGGGTGACAACTAAACCAATAAAGTGTGGCCCTAGTCCTTGAACCCACTAATGATGGGAGATAAGGCAAATAATTTATACCAATAGCCTCTATGTAGTTATATTTATAAAGAAATTAAAAATAATAGCTTTTTTATATTTTGGGTAAATATGTTTAATAAAAAACCATGAGATTGAAATGTCATTAGGTTATTGAGTGAATTTTTGAATATGATCACAATATATTTGGGAACCTGAAATGATATATTTTAATGGTATATTATTTAATTATTAAATTTTGAATTTTGTTTTTGAATACTAAATTATTCAATGTAGAATTATTATTAAAAAAATTTGGTTAAAATCATTATCATATTTTTTGAATTCATGATTTGGGAATATGTATTTTTTTAATGATACTATAAGAGGTGTCAAAATTATATTGAGATAAATGGGGGATGAATATGTGATAAAATAATTCAAATAAACTGTTTTATATCATTTTAAGTGTCATATTGAATATTTTTTCTAATATAATTTTACCATGTAATTTATTTTGTTGTTTGGGTATTAGTATTGAATTTTAGAGATTAATATAATATTAATTAATTTAAATACTAATTCAATTTGGGAAATATCCAAACCTATTATAAAAACATTTGTTTTTGTTAATGTATAAATATATTCAAATTATCTCTTACTCATTATATGGAATAATATTATCTGATAGAAGTAAACTTATGTAATTTCTGTATAAAAACATTAATCTTGAATACTCATCCATTTTAAAAAATGATAAAATTGGGGTGAAAATTGATTAATGGTTAAAATATACATGTAAAATAATTATATTACCTTATTATTTTTTCTTATTAGCTAATGTAATTTCTAAACATTAGAAAAAAGGATCATGGAAGAAAAAAATATCATAATACCTTCATTTGTGATGAATTGATAGTCTCTCGGTCATCATAATTTTATGATTTTTTATCGTAAACTTTCTCTTAACAACATTCTATATCCATATCTATTAGTTATTAGGAGATAGTTTTCCTTTAATAATTTTTTTTCAAATATCAAAAATGTTATCAAACTATAAAACCATGTTATGTGTTATTCGATATGACTGTTGTACTTTTAATTTTTCTCTTATTTGGAGCATATTTGTAAACCCTTTTTATGATGTTGGTTTGAAGAAATAATGGAAAAATGTAAAACTATTGATTACCAAGAATTAGTTAAAATTTCATGCACTCGATTTACAAATGTTTTTGAAAATTAATATTATAAATTTTTTAAAAAAACAAAATTTTTAAGAGAATATAAGATATCAATCATAGAGCTTTAATAAACCATGTTATATTATTATATGATAGTTTTAACATAGCTGATAATATTGTGGTTATGAATGATATTTATGAGTTAATTAAATATATATAATTTTCATATAAAATTTTATTTTTGTAATCCATTATTACTAAATAGATCCTTAATTTTTATTTATGTTATTTAATGATTAAAAAATACATTTTCTAAAAAAATAGTTTTTATATTTTATTTGGAGTGAATTTTATAGTGAATATCTTGAAAAATTATTAATTTTAAATAAAAAAAATTATCATAATTTATGAAATTAGTATATAAAAATTAGATTGGATTTAAAATTTTGAAATTTTTATAATGTATTTTTTTAACCAAATAGTTCAAAATACGAGTTTTTTTTCAAATAATAATTGAATTTCAAATATTTTTAATTTAAAATTCGGTTCCAATTTTATTGGAAAAATTAACTATTTTACTAGTGTACAAATAATATAAATATAGTATTTTAAAAAAATAATAAATGAAATTTTTTATAAATTCATTTTTCTAATAAAATGACAATTTTTGAAAACTATTTTTCATCACATTTTACAAGTTTAATATTAAATTTAATTTATCTACTTATATATTTTAAATATTGAAAAATGTTTTATAAAATTGGAATCTTAAATTTTATATTAGGTAAATTGGACACTTTTATTTTTTCATATTTTGAATAAAATCATTAGTAACAAAAAATTAACATGTTTAAGAAAAAATGGATTATTAAAGATAAAATGAAATAAAATAGACATTAAAATAATGCTACAAATTGAATATATTTAATTATATTTTAATATCATATAAATAATCATCTATAATACAAATATATGCCATTTTATCTCCAACTATCCAATATTTTTAACAATTATACTATTTTATATAAATAAAATTAAAAAATTTCATTATCTTTCTTCTATGATTTCAAAAAAAATTAAATAGGGATAAACATAAGATATTTTAAGTTTAAAATTTTATTTTTAAAAATATAAATGATTTTTTGACATGGTAAATATACTGATAAATTATAGTGATAAAATAATTACCATTGATGTAGATGATGTACTGCCATAGAGCTTGTAAAATATGTAGAAATATCAAAAAAATTGTAAGAAACCCTTAAAAATTATATGATCTGAGTGAGTGTTGTTGTTCAATACTGTTTTCAGATAAAAATATAATATTATTATGGTTTTATTACTTATTTTTTAATTCCTGTTTTAGTATAGTTTTTATATTCAAATAAATAAAATATCTTTAAAATTGTAAATTATATTATTTTATAGTAAATATTTTTAATTAAATGTGTAATACATTTAGAAATTCCATTAATCATCCATGTGAATGGGTTATTTTTATTATATCATGCACGGTCCATTAATGTTATATTTTCCATTTTATGGTAATTATATTTACACCTAAATGGTATGAAATATTATTATTGTAGTAATTGTTAATAAGGGTTAAACATCGATAAAAAAAATTTATAATGGGAAAATAAAATTATTAGAATGTGTAATTTTTATTTTATGATTAGATATATACTAAATGATATATTAAACTCAAATAATATTAATTATTATTCATTTTATAATGAAAAATAAATTATATTAATTTAATATTTTATGAGGATTCAAGAGTAACCCTTCTCTTTCTTATAAAAGGTAACACTATCTTCTCCATTATTTTAACCTAAAGATAAATTTTATTCTGCCAATTAATGTCCAATTAAATAAATTTTCTGACAACTACACATATTATATTCATTGTGTTATACATAATTATTAATTTAACCACACATGAAAAAATCACAGCCTATAATGTTCTCTAAACCCATCTCTAATACAAACCATAAGGACCTAACCATAAACATTACATATTATACGGAAATTATACTAGATTGCACTTTTATGAATTTATAATGATCATATTGGTTCATATTTTTAGAGACTTTGGACATTACACTTAAATTTCAAAACCATATATTATAAATTGGGCACATCAATATTTTATCAATTTTTTCCACAAAACTCTACATTTATTATATAACATAATTTCTTTTCATGAAACATCATATCAATTGTTTTATCATGAACTCATATGTGTCCCAAATAATCATTAAAACCATGTAAAACATTATAAAATTAGATATTATCTCAAAAATATGATTAAGTGTCATAAACATCCAATCTGATGTTTTCTTAATTATTATAAAAGCTATCCACCTATTTCAAAAAATAAACATTGGGCTCCAAATAAATATTTTTTCCCAAATAATAATCTTTAATTCTTAAAAAATATAGAAAAATATTACAAAATAACTAATAATTTTATATGCCCATAATGGATCCTATGAAATCATGTATAACTTATCAAAACAAGTTAAAAAAGGTATACTTTCACACTTTCAAAGTAGAATACATTTCACATTAATCATATGCTCATTAGATTAATATGTAAAATAATAATATTTCCATAAAAACTAATATCAATAATAGATAAACAACATTATTAAAGAGGTGAATAATTCCTCTATCAATCTTATAATCACTCTTATAAATAGAATTACCAATATATCCAACTTCCATAAATAATTAATTGGCAGTATATCATTGGCCCATATATCCTTGTATTATAATAGAACCTCTCATCCTTTATTAATAATGTTACAACCCATAAATGGTTCATAACTTAACCAACCATCTTTTTAATCATTTAACAATTTCCACAACAAAACAATTAAAAATGAAATATTTCATTTCCGTCATTACACTCATAAAAATATTCATATCCCCCATAAACAAAACAATTTTTGATATTTAAACATTCCTTCCATTAAAAACCCATTTTGAAAATACTCGGAATTATAAAAAATATACTTATTTTTTAATTAAAATAAATTAAAACTTATAATGAAATTGAAATATTAAATAATGAATATGGTGGGTGGAATTTGTTTTGTCGCAATATATGTTATAAAAGAATATTTCGATTTCTTTTTTTTTCAAAATTTTCCGTATAAAATAATTAAAAAAATTATTTATAAAAAACAATCAATGAAAGAGAATGTAATTTAATATTTAAATTATAGACCATTAATTTCCATATAAATACATATTAAAATTATTTTTATGAATATGAACATTGTAAAAAGACATTTACAAAAGAAAATTTTAAAATATTCTAAAACATGGTTTTAATGTAATGTGTCCCTTGACATGAGTATAACACATCATGTACGTTATTTATTACCCATAATAATATTATTTTGTTAATTATTTACATTATTAATTAATATATTCTGGTTTATTATTTCTTTTTATGGTGGTATAGTCATTTACTCTATCAAATAAGCTTACTTTATATATTTTGTCAATATTTTCCCCATAAGTCCAAAATAACTTTTGTAGATTTACTATTGTCAAGGGAATAAATATTCAATCTTATAAAAAATAATAATCTGAAAATAAAAACTAAAATAGTTCATATTGAATTATAATTTTGAAGACAATCTGAAATAATGTGTATGAAAATTGAACAATGCTGAAATCATGGATATGGTAGGTTCTACATATGTAAGAGTAACGTTTCAATTTTTCATTTATCCTTATGGAAAGAAGATAAGTATTATTTTTAATTTCAATAATGATAACAATATCAAGAGTATTATTTTATATTTCTCAACAAACATATATATAAATACCATCCATGTGAATTGGTGATTCAAAATTGATAACAACGCTTTGTGGTGGGGGTAGTCACCACATAAACGTGACATACATTATCATATTCAGTGAATAAAAATATATCAAAGTATATGATATAAGATATTTTTATATTTTTATATATGTCATGAATACTATATATAAAGTTTATATTCATTATTATAACCATATTTTAGGGGTGGTGATGGAAAATAAATTACATCGGTTCACGAGGATGTATTCTAGCGAACACATGAATGATAAATTCTATTTACATATGACAGAGGGTAGATATGGATATATAAAATACGATAAATATGAAAATATAAAAACATATAAAAAAATTTAATTTTATTATTGTATCCTAGTTATGGACTATTTGATGGTCGTCGATGAATTAATTAAAACAATATTTACTGAAAAATATCCCACTTCATTATGAATCCTATTTCAGTTTACACCCAAAAATATTATAGTATTATTTTCTCATAAATAAGTCCTATAGTATGTAGATAGGGATTTAATTAATGGATTATTTAGGGTTTTTCTAAACTAAATGGTTCTTGAATCATGAAAAAAATGAAAAGAATATCTTCCACATTATAAGTGAGGCAAGGGGTACTATTGGATTTTATTAAAATATTAAAAAAATTAAAAAAATTATTAAAGTTCAAATGAATGAAAATTTGTAATATTATAATAAAATATATGTATAAGTTTATATTCATTCATGCAACTAAAATTATTAATAAATATAGGATTATTTTACTCATTTATTCTTTATCACACATTAAACCTATTTGAAAATTACCACAATAATAATGATTTTTAAACAATTATGTTCTATATAGTTATTATAAAATAAATATTGGACTATAAATGAACCATGGTTGCAAATAATCAAGAATAACCCCTTAAAATTACTATATATAGTATTATTGAAATTTTTAAAAATTAAATAAATTATTATTAACTATAACATTACATAATTATAAAATTTGTAAATATTCATTTACTTTGACATTTAAAACTACATGAAAATAATAGAATTTTGATATAAGTAATTATAACAACATAAATAGGTATGTTTTGTCTATATATTTTTTGTAACAATGAAAATAAATCAAATAATATAGTATTTAGTGTTTTTAAAATTATTTTAATTAATATTAAAAAACACTCACAATTATTGTGTTAGTGCTGCATTGAGATATATTTTATATATTACATCAAAAAAAATTATTACAAATATAGGTAAAAAATCATTGAAAATACTATTTATTACTAAATTGAGGTTTTTTGAAACCAAATTTAAAAAATTTATCCCTTTATTAAATATAATATAGTAGTGCATTGGTTTTCTATCTAGGAGGCCCCTTGAATTCATATAGAAAATTAATTTTCCATTACCATAAATTTGGAACATAATTTCTTACCATTGGATTATAGAATATATATATCATATCACACGAGGGTAATATTTTTTACATATCCCTATATCGGTACTCGTGAATCTACCTCTAACACACCAAGAAGGACTTTTGTTTTAATAGAAATTTAGATGGTTGAAACTATAACACTAAATGAAGTTTCATTGAGTTATGATTTAAACAACCAAAATCATATGTAATGTCTTGATTCCCCTATTCAGTTTTGAATTAAATATATATTTTTCATGAATAATAAACATTTAATGGATTTAATGGTGAATATCCATGTAAACATTGTCAAAAAATTTGTTATATAATTTTTAACATGAAACCTCAAAGAGTTGTGTTAATCAAATGTAATTGAAAGAATTTATTTCTTCATTAAATTTTGAATCCAAAGAATTTATTATATATTGAAATTAAAAATTGAATATATAATTGAATTAATTAGTTTATGTTCTTAATAGAAAAATGATTCCATGCTTCTGGATTAGCTTCAATTTTATGTTGATTTGTTATATTTGAAAAAAACATGGTGAATCATTAAATGGATATTTGAAAAATTTCCAAAAACTCTATTTTAGTTTTATCTAATTTCAAATCAATGAAAAAATAAAGACTCAATACTTTTTGATGTATTGTGCCTTTTTGTTAGGATCATGAATAATGATACTGCATGAGTAGATCTAGGTTACAAAAACCAACCACTTCTATTAACTTAATTATAAAAAGGCCAAATTTTATAAAAAACGTATTATTATTTTCTTCATCATATGAAATATTACTAGTAGGATCCCACATATATTCCTTAATACAATATAATTTTGAGTCAACATACCAATCGTGTCACCAAGGTGTGTCCAATGATGTTTTCCAACACCCTAAAAACCTCATCCGACTAGAAATATCATTATAGATGAAATTTTATTTTAGAATACAGTCTTCTAAGGAAATTGTTTTTAAATATGATAAAAACTAATTTTTCTTTTTGAGAATATAAATGTTATATTCACATGAAATTTAATTCAATAAAATAAAAAAAATCAATTTAAATCCAACCAACGTTTTATTAAATGATTGAAAAACTACTCTAATTAATGATTTTGAAATTCTAGACAATAATGAATTCATTTAAAATGTGTTCCATATAATTTTCAACAAATATATTTCAATGAGAATGAAAATTATCATTCTAGATGAAACAAAAATCAAATTCAGCCTGATCAATAGATAAAGAGTAACCATGATGATATAATTAAGCAACACCAAGTAGTAATGTGGAAAAACCAAGATGTAACGAGACAAAAGTGGGAAAATAAATTGAATAATAGAATATTCTAAATGACATGGAAAACAGAATAGGCTAATGAGCCTTTGACAATAGTAACAAGATAAATAATATGATAAGAGGATTACCTTATCAAACATAGGTGAATAATAGAGATAATGGAAATTAAAATTTTAGTTATAAAGAAAATAAGAGTGGAAATATAATGAAAAACCCCCAAATTAGGAAATTGAAATATGTTATTTAACCAAACAGATATCAATAGTGTTTCAAACCACATCAATCTATTGTTGAAAATGTTATGGTTAATCCCACCACGTGTTGGAATTCTATAAAATAAGAATTTTCAATGAATAAAAAATGTGAATAGAAGAATATCTATTTAAAATAATGAAGAAATATGTGAATTTATTTTATTATATATATATTTATAAAAATAGTTATCAAAATATTATAGAAATATTCAAACCACCACATATATATCCATGAAATTTACCACCATTGTAGATAATTGATTAAAAAAAGTTATATAAGGAGGCACTGGAAAAATTCTTGAATATTTATGCACACATACATTTTATTGATTATATTAAAATAATTTCATGATATGATATATTTGTAAAATTGATTTGTTCCAATAATATGAAATGAAAAAGAGATAAAAAAGTCAATTTTGAATGGAATTTCATCAATCATAAAGTAATTTTTTATTCAAATATGGTGAGACAGAAGGAAAAAATAGACAAAAAAGAGAAACAATACAAGTCGGCCCACTCCAAGGGGGGGCTGTAATAATGAAGTCTAAGGGAATCCCCTCTAATCAAATTCACTCAGTGGGGCTTTAGTAAGGTCCTAGTATGAACCCAAACATTCTCAGAGCCAGTGAAATCCAGTGCTGCCAGATGATCTGCTACATTATTACCTTCCCTCCACATGTGTGAAACTTTAGTATTGTCGACGAGGATGATTTTACTCTTTGTGATGATATAGTCAATCTCCCAAGGTGGATTTCCATGATCTTGTAAAGAGTTGTGAACAATAAATGAGTCTATTTCAACCTTTGTAATAACCAAGAGCCTATGTCGGCATAGCCTCAGCCCTGTAAGCTTTTCCATGGCTTCTTCCATCAATGAAGATCCATGTCCAAGAATGACAGTAAACACCATAAAAATAGACCTACTAGTGTCATGCACCACCCCACCACCACGTATATTTCCCAGAATATAAGACCCATCCGTGTTAAGATTCAGGATGTTTTGCAGGGGTCGACAACAAATCCAATAGTTCCCTCTCCCACTATGGGTGACAACCCTATACCCCGAGCAGAACCGGTTCATTGAAGGGGATTCATTCTAGTTTGGTTTCACCATGACCAGATCAGCTAATAGATTCCTTATCCACATGATGATCACCACAGCTGACATGTTTCCCCCTTTGTGCCTCATTCTGTTCCTCGCCCACCACAGACCCTAGCAACTGACCATTAGTATGGTTGTTCAGGCCAACATCTCTGGTCCACCTCCTCCATATCCATGGTATCATTTCTTCAGGAAGTGTGGGTCTGCCATACTACTCCCAAAAAAGGTATTTAATTCCCCAAAATAAAATCATACCCCGTGTTCCCATTCTATTTCTAAAAACAAATGGTTCAAAGTCACCTCAATGGGAAACTTACAATACACACATTTAGAAGCAAGATTATCACAACATTTCTTGATATTATCATTAATTGGCACTACTCCATTCCTTATCCTCCAAGTGAGAGAGTTGAATTTGGCAGGGATTCTCTTATCCAAGGTGATCTCATCCCAATCGTTCCCATGGGCCTGAACAAATGAGGCACTCCGATAATCATTAGATGAGAAAAATCCTGATGGTGAAGATTTGAACACACATCTGTCGATGTCCGGTGTGAGTTCAATGAGATCAAAAAAAAATTCTGATCCTTATTTAACACCGCTCGGATGACGGATGGAAACTTACTGGCTTCCCGGAATGAAATGGTGGGAACATGGCACCCCGGAAATCCTAAACATTAATTGCACTAGTTCTTATGCCAAAACAATAGGTTCCATCTCCCCACGATCCAACGAGATAGCGGTCGGAGGTCATCAAATAGGAGGCCGAAGACCTTACTAAGCATTGAGTATTGGTACTCTATCTTTTCATGATGTCCTGAGCCAATGGTGTGCATGGTTAGCCCCCAAAACAAGAACTGCTCTAGAATACTCTAGTCGTGCTTTGCATACATGTAGTGTAGGTTATTTTCAAGATTGCATACATCGATACCACCCTCTCTAACCGGTTGCTCTATCTTGTGTCAAGAGAACCAACGATTTTTCCCTCAGAAAACGGATCCCAAATAAAAACTTCCAAAATCCTGTCAATGTTCTTAACAACTTTTTGTGGGGCTCTAATCACAGACAATGTGTGAACTGGGGTAGCAAGCAGCACGCTATTGACTAGCGTGATCTAAATCCTAAAGGATAGATAAATATTCTTCAAATAAGCACCCAATCATTGATCCTACTAAGTAGTTAATCAATGTCACGAATGCGAACTCTTTCGGGTGAGATGGGAACACTCAAATAATCCATAGGGAAAACCCCTTTCTCCATGCCAAACCTGTTTCTCACAGTAGAAATACACCGGGAGGAACATCCACTGGAGATGAAGAAACTGCTCTTGTTATTTTTAATGAGTTTCCCACTCCAATGGCAGTATCCCTCCAACACTCTATTCAATCCCCAGATGGAATGGCTCGATGCATTCAGGAAACGTAAGGTATCATCATCAAACATGAGATGGGACACCACTGGAGCCTTCAACATCCTTCTATAAGGCATAATGTCACCCTTGCCAATGCTTCTATGTATTTTTCTACTCAAAACATCCTGAATCAGGATGAGAAGACTCGGAGATATTGGTTCCCCTTTCCTTAGGCCCTGAGTTGGTTTAAAAAACCCATACGATTTCTCCATGAAATTGACCGAAATCCATGTAAAACTAAAGAACTGAAAAATAAGATAAATGTTCCAAAGATTAATGCCCATACTTGCCATAACGTTATTGATAAATTTCCATTACATTTGATCATAAGACTTGTTCATATCCAACATGATGTCCATATTAGATCCATGGGTTTTGAAGTTGATGCCCTTGAACTTCTTCTGTGCTAGAGAAACTGCCTCCTGAATCGACCACCCCTTGATAAAACCATGCAGCTCTAAAGACACCCACCATAGAATGAGTGGGGTTATTCTGGAGTTGATAATTCTGGACCAATTTTTGAAGGGGGTATTACACATGCTCACTGAATGTTAATATGAAATATAAGTATGATTCTTGGTTTTATGAAGCATCCCAAGTGTAGTGGCGCATGCCACACGTGGTAGTCCACCCCCTAATGTATTCTTGAATAGCTTCAATTAAGCCCTTCTTCACAATATCCCAGGATGACCTATAAATTTAATGTCCCAGGAACAATTAGAATTCTCAATATCATTAATAAATTATAATTCTTATAAGTGATGTTTTATTTAGTATCTACCATCAATGTTTCTCTTGAATTACTGAAGCTCTTATTTTTCTTCCTGAAGATACCCTTCATTTAAATATACATTGACACCTGATAAAACATCATTAATCATAAAATTTTTCCATTTAATTTAATTTTCATGTGTATGCTATGGTAACCCATAATGTGAGAGTTCAAAAATATAAATTGGTTTCATTTATCCAAATATATGTCCTATTTAATGAGAAGAGGTCAACTTTTTGTCCCAAAATATTTTCAACATTGATTGGATTAATTTTCCCTTATGAATTTTAATTTTGGAGTGGGACTATTTGAATTAGTTTTACATCAAGATAATTAAAAGGATTAGAAAATATAATTACCTTATTTGGATCAATATTGAAGAATTTATTTATAAGATACGTAATTTATATAGTCACTTAAGTTCCCATAATTATGAAATTTTCACTTTCATGCTCCAAACATTATTATAATCTTACAAATGATAGAATTCAGATCAATTTGAT